>CM031243.1:265319211-266782545 GCA_018340775.1 Taxus wallichiana var. yunnanensis | reverse complement strand
AGGGTTGATTAGGATTGGGATACTATGCTATTTGTATGATTTCACATTGAGGGTTGATTAGGATTGGGATACTTATGCTATTATTTGTATGATTTTTGAAGTCTTTCACCTAAGTAGTATTATTATCATTGATGTCCCAAATATTTTGTTTTGATTTTAAGCATCTATTGGTTAATGTCTAACATATTAGCAACATTCATATTATGCTTTACTATCAACTTTACTATCAACGTCAAACAACTCAATTTCGCAACAACATTAAATGAAAATGTGGTATGTGACATACTTCCTCCTTAATGAATCATCATCCCGATGATTTTACTCATTAATAACAACCAGGATAAAACACACAAAAATTTATATCCCACGGCTAAGGAAATAGTCAAAAATTTCATCAAAACTTGAATTTGTTTTCCAAATTTTCAGTTTATCTGCAATCAATTTATTGGCTATAACATCCTTTAAAACATCTAGTTTCATCATATAGTTTGAAATATGACATAATTTTGTCATTTCAACACCCAAAATTATAAAATAATATTAAGTATAACTTAATAAATTAACAAATATTAGTTTTTATGACTGAAAAAAGATAAGGAAACACTGTTTTAATTTCCTCTAAATTCTCCTAGGTTGCACTTTCTTCTGAATAATGGTTCCATTGGACCTTGCATTGAGCAATTTATATATATTTTTGATTATGGGTAAAAGTGGGTTAAGGGGCCCTACCCCATACAATAAGGAGAAAAATATATATCGATGAGGAAAGAAAGAAGCAACCTCTACCAAAGAACACCGAAAATCAAGGAAAACACAACTAACAATACAAACTAACAGCATAAACACAAAACCAAAAGCTCATCCCTTTGAACCCTTCCCATGGGATCAAAGGTGCATCTTAAGGGATTCAATGTTCCCTTTCTTTCTTCTATTCATAGTGGACCAACCATTACGGCATTCAAATTTACATTTTCTGATGAGTGAACCGGTAAGCTCGTTTCCATTTTATTGTTATCCGGATGAATACTAAGAGGAGAGGGTGAAGTCCCAACCTCACAACTCTCCTCTACCTTGTTAGACAAAGGGGGAACCTCCACCTCCACTGAAGCTAGTTCCTCATTTGCAGATCCATCTTCAGACTCGCAATCAGAATGACTGTCAACAACCAACAGACTTGGATCCACATTCTTCCACCAAGAAGTGTGTCTACTTGCATGTTTCTTCCCATTAATGCAATCCACAGCTAGATGTCCAAGTGAAAAGAAGGTTCTACATCTGAAGGGGAAACCTTCATAATCCAAGTTTTGAGTCCAAATTCGATCCTCCACCATAAGATCAATAGAGGCAGGAAAATCCGTTGAGGTGTTCATATCAACTAAAATGCGAGCATACATAGTATACTCATACAAGGTCATTTTTGTGTCAATAGCCACGGTTTTACCTAGAGTATCACCAATGGTGATTAAACATTTATCGTCCCAGAACTGCAAGGGAAGATATGGTAGATAAACCCAGATAGGTCTGATTTGGAAAGTTTCAGTGTCTGGATTAAATAGGGGAAACCATGGCTTCATGAGTAGAAAGTGGGATTGGAAGTCCCACAATCTATCAAAAATTAAGTCTCTATCAGAGGTAATATCAAAGACAACAATGAAAAACCTCTAGTTAAAGGGTAAATATCCACTTTACCATCCATTAATGGCTTCCAAGAAGAAGATATCCAATCATGGAGAGTTGGCAGTCCAGGAAAAAATTTGTTGAATCTACAAATAATGCCCTTTTCCTTGAAATAAGCCTATGTTGTTAGAAACAATGATCCAAAACGCACAGAAGGGATGATTTGGCATGTGACATAGCCTTTGGAGGAGGGAGTGCTGAGGATTTAGAAGCTTCTAGGAAACTTTTGTAGCCACCCAGATCAGCCAATCCATCCCCAACAACAACAAAAACCCCATGACTCACGTAAACCGGGAACGACCAGAATAGGGAAGCTAAAGACCCCACCCACCAGTCCAAACTGCAGTGCCGCCAACTCGCCACAACCATTTGAGCATGATTTTGGATTAGGGCATGGGACACCAATGAAACCAATATATTATGAGCCGGAAGACCCCCGATCCACCGTGTCGAAACTCTTAAGACTGCCACCACTATCACCGCTAGGTTTAGGGCACGGAAAGTTCTTGTATTTTCCGACATTGTAGCTTTTAAGTTCTTTTTATCTTCCGCAGTTCTGTGAGTTTTCAATTTATATTTTTCTTAGTTGCATATTTGATTTTTCAAAACTCGAAAGGTTCTACTACCAAAATACCCAGATCCTTAACTTGTAAAGATTTCTAATTAAGTACATGCGTTACATTTGAAAAATATTTCTTAAGAAAATAAACATGAAAAACATCATGCATCTTGGACAATGCGGGAGGCAACACCAAACGATATGCTACCAGATTTATGATTTCTAGAATTTTAAATGGTCCAACATATCTTGGTGATAGTTTTGGAGCCTTGCCAATTTTTATTGAACTCTTTTTGGGCTTAACCCTCAAGAAAACATTATCTCTAAGTTCAAATTTTTATGTTTATTCTTTTCATATCTACATGTCTCTTCTGCCTATCAAAACTTATTCCAATTTCTCACGAATGAGATTCACTTGCCTTTCCATTTCCGTTAACATCTTAGGACCCACTAATAATCTATCTTCCATACTATCCCAATTGAACATGGGAGTTCTTCACCTTCTACGATACAAAAATTTAAAAGGATCCATTTTAAGCGAAGCATGATACATGTTATTGTACACAAACTCAACCAATGGAAGGTATTCTTCCCACTTGTATTTTTGATCCATGCAATACATCTTGACTATATCCTCCATAACTTGGTTGACTCGTTCAATTTGGCCATCTATTTTTGGATGGTATGCTGAATTGAAATTCAATTTTATTCCCAAAGATAAATTGAAAGTTTACTAAAATCTAGATGTCATCCTTAGATCCCTATCTAAAATGATTAACCACTTTAACTCATGCATTTGAAGATTCCATGCACAAAACATTTTACAAGCACGGGAGAATCATCTTTCAGATTTCCCGGTATAAAATGAGCTACTTTTGTTAACTTTTCAACAAAAAGAATCATTTTGTGTTTGTTTTTGACATGATAGTCCTTGCACAAAATCCATGCTAATAACTTGTCATTTATAGTGCAGAATGCTGCGTGGGTACAACTTGTAGGATGCATGTGATTTAGTTTCACATGATGGCATTCCAAATAATGAGAAACATAGCTTATCATGTCCTTTTTCATTCCCTTCCGAAATATTGTTTTTTTACATCAACAAGCATTTTAGTCACTCCAGGATGCCTAGAGTATGGTGAATCATGAAATTATTTCATAACTTTGATCCTTAAGTCATTTCCCAAAGGTACATAGACTCTACCTTCGTATTTCAAGATTCCCTCATTGTCAAATTTGAATCCTTCATACCTTTTATCGTTAGGATATAATGATAACACAACCTTAGAATGTTGATACTATGAGTCTACTAAAATTTACTTCTTTACCTCATCTTTGAATTGAGTCCTAAGGGTCACAATCGTGAAAACATGCTTCCAACAACTTAGTGCATCTGCCACTCTATTTTCCTTTCCTTTTATGTAACTTATATCAAAATCATACTAAGATAAGAATTCAAGCTACCTACATTGTCTTAGGTTTAAGTTGGGCGGCATGAAGATATAATTCAACCCCAAGTGGTCTATTTTCAGTTTGAAGGGATTTCCCAATGAGTAATTCCTCCAAAATTGAAGTGCGTGCACTATAATAGCAAGATTTAGATCATGGGGTGCATAGTTCCACTCATGTATCTTTAATTTATGCTCTCACATGCAATCACATGGTAATTTTTTAGAATAATTCCACCCAAACCTTCACAAAAAGAATATGTTATCACGGTGAAGCTTCCGATGGGGTCCAAAACCTTCAAAATAGGTGTTGTAGTTAATTTCTATTTCAACAAATTAAATGCATTCTTGCATTTTTCAGACCAAACAAATTTCTTATCTTTTTTTGGAGTGATGTTATTGGAGCAACAACACTAGAAAATTCTTTTACAATTTTTCTATAATAACTAGCTAGCCCCATGAAGCTTCTAACTTCATGAATGTTCCTAGGAGTTGGCCATTCTATTATAGCCTTGTATTTTGATGGATCTACAAATATTCCTTCTTTTCTTATGATATGATCGAAGTATTGTACCTCATTTAGATAAAAGGAACACTTGTATTTTTCATACAATTTGTTTTTTCTATGTATGTTCATTACTATTTGTTATCCAAAATTCCCCCTTTCAGGTAATTTTGATAACTTACATGATTTATTTGAACTTGGACAAGGGTAAAAACTGATAAAATGGAGAAAATCGGCTTTGGGGAACTTCTGCACTTTTGGCCTAACTCCTCAATCCCATATTTGGCCAAGAATTTAGAAAAATTGGATAAAATTGAGAAAACAGGCTTTTTTAGTGTATTGCGATTTTTTGAGGTGCGGATGGAACTAGTTCCCTACGTTGGTCTAAGGTACGTAATATAAAGAAATTGGTGATTAACTAAAAATGTAAATTTTAAGAGTTAATCTAAGTACAACAATGAAATAAATGTCTAAATTAAATAAAGAAAGTGGCCCAAACAACTAAGAAAGTAGAAATGTAAAACCCTAATGTGCAAGGAGAGTTAGAAGAGCTTATTTGATTCACGATATGTTATAACCGTGTCTCGAGAAGACCAAATAAAAAGAATGTCGAAATACCACACAAAGGCTCTAGAAAACACAAATATGGAATAATAGGTTGGAATGGAATGCTTGGAGAGGGACATGGGTACCTGTGGGTGCCCTGGTCTATGAAAAAGCTCTGTAACCATCCTTGGAGGTGTCGTTGAGTGATAATCTATGTTCACTTCTTGTCACACTAGTGTCACTGAACTCGACTGTATGTCACTGCAAATCAATGACGAAGATGAGACCTGTAAAACCCTAAGACAAGTATTAAACCCCTAAAAATAAATATGCATATGAAGGGGTCGACTATCCTCAACGACCATAATGGTGGACTTACTAACTAAGCGCTATACTACATCTCAGACCCGATGTAGTTCTGTGTGTGTGTGTGTAATCATGCCCTAGGTGCTCTTGTGCCAGTTGTACTTTGTGAAAGTAGCGAGCAATAACTATGTGTAGAAATGTAATAAAATAGTGGATGGAATAGAATAAACTTCCCTCCTATGCAGTGTGATACAGATGAACCAACCTTGTGTCTTATGATGGAGTTAGATGGATGCAAATGGAGCCTTTAATGGATACAACCTTAGGTGATGATAATAGTGCTTAGTGATTGGCCCCTCATTATGGTATCATAACTTTATATTTATATGGTTCTCTTATTCTAATTTCGTAATTAACCCCAAAAAGGCCGATCACCAAAAATATAGAATGCTTAAATGGCTAGAAAGTGCCCAAAAGATGGAGATAAAGTGGAAAAAGGATTAGGAAGCCCCAAATGGGTCCAAGGCGTATGTGGCGCCTCGATTAAGGATAAAATAACAAAAATGACAAAAATAGATTGGGAATGTATGTGTGAGAGGTCGGAAAGGATGACAAGAAAGTAAAGTAAAATGGCCAAAAGATGAGGGTTAATTAGTAATTTCTTCACTCAAAAACCATATGAATAGTAGTATGAGACCAAGACTAAATAATGCCTAAAGTGCGTGATTTTGTGTCTACATTCACCCCCACTTTATGTTGGTGAGTAGAACACTCGGTAACATAATGTAAATAGAGATACATACCTGATTTCCATGTAGACTGATGAAAGTGTGCTAAAGTACTAGAAAAAGCGTGGAGTGACAAAATATTGAGTGTGGAGACTAAAAATGCAAAAGAGAAAAAGTGATGAGAGTGAACCTAGGGTGGAAGCACGTGTGTAGTCACGATGTGTGTGATGTACCTGCATGTTAGTATGAGGTGTGTGTTGCCAAAAATGTTGTTGTTGATGTTTTTGTTGTTGATTGCTTACTTCTCATACGGTCAAACCTGCAAGGAGAAGATGATCAAGTAGTCAAATACGCATGTATATATGTCAAAAATGCATGTAAAGACACATGTATATAGTAAAAAACATGTAATGGAAATGAAAAATGTAAAAGGAACATGTGCACTGATCTGTGATGAGAGAAAGGGATGAAGAAAGGATATCTTGACTGTGAGTTTTTGGGTGATCACCTGCTGCCAAAGAAGTGTAGAGAGAAAGATGCATTATTCTCCACCTCAGTAATTACTTCCCTCAAGATCCGTGAAGAAATCACCGTACTTCCTAGGTTTTTGAGTGATCCAATGCCACTGGCTGAAGTAGTGTAGAGAGGAAATCGACTGTATCCTCTAACTTGTAATTGATCCCTATAATGATAAGGAAAACCATGTCCTGTAAAATCTACTGTGTACGAGGTTCGTAGACTGGTATGAACCCACTTGATGTATAACCCACAATGCCAAGGATGAAAAATGAACTGAAATATACCGGTAGAAAATTCCGTGTAGTGTGTAAAACCTCAAATTATGGCCTCCTCTTTGGGGGTACATGTGACATCGCTGATAGGAGAATGTGGCCCAAAAGAGGACAAACCAAATAAACTATGCCTGCAGGGGAAGGGAATGCGATTGGTAGAAACCAATGCGTGCACAAATAAGTGGATAGAAAACAATTATTAGTAGGAACAATCATGCATGTAAAAGACAAGTGTATTCTACGCATACAATGTAAAAGCTAGAAAAAAGTAAACACACAAGAAGAAAATGATATACCGCTAAGGTGGGTTGAAAACATGTGACACCACTGGATGTCGCAAGACACAAAAGGCCACAATGGTTGTTAGGTTAATTAATTATGCATTATATAATTAATTTTTTAATTAAATAATGTTGTTATTTGGTTTTATTAACCATATTTGTTTTATTTCTTCACGGTATAATTGTTATGATTGTTATAACAATTATGTGCTTCTGGATGTAATATTGAAGCTCTCAGTATTGGTTGTTGCATTTTGCAACTCCTCATTTGTTTGTATTCAACTATACAATACCTAAATTATTGCAACTCATTCATATGTATTTTGGTTGATTTAGTTTAATAAAGTTAATCGGAGCTTCCAACCCCGTTGCTCGAGTCTACATTTGGTACCGGAGCGAATCAAGCTCCTAAAGAAGGTCGGAGAAGGTCAGTAGAGGAAGGAGAATTTTTTGAGAAGAAATTTGCATCACTGGAGAGCCAAGATCGCCTCACGCAGCCTTCCCAGACCTCCCTATAGTCTCACAACCTCCCGTGCATTCTCCAGGTAAATGGAAAGCAATTTTTTTTGCGTTGGTGCTCTTTCTGAATAGGCAAATTTGCTTCCTGAACATTATTCTAGTTTATAGCAATCAAATTAAATATATATATATATATATATATATATATATATATATATATATTGTGGTTTTATCTCTAATATTAGAGAAGCCTTTTGGTATCTCAAGCTAAAAATAATAGTCTATTATATTTGGAGAAGCTTGTGTATTGGGCTATACATCGAGCTCTGACTTAGCTCAAATAGAGCTATAAAAATGTGTTCATTGTGCATTAAAAAGAGGGGGAATCAAAGAAAGCCAAACCGGTGTTTATTTGGCCAAGCCCACACCGTGGGCATCAATCAATGAACCGACCCCTATTTTGCATTGTTTGCTCTACCCTTCTACATGTCCGAGCTCCCACGAACCTGCAGCCAACAAAAATCAAAAATCAAAAGCCATCAAGTAAATGGTGGCATCTTTTTCACGCACCAAGAAGCACCATTCTTCTCAAAGAACTCCTTCACCTTGACCTTGAAGCACAAACTCCCTCCACTTGCTAGTGTTGAATGGTTTTGCACAATCCATGAGCTATGACCTCCTCATGTGGACTCAGCATGCAAACAACAACAAAAAAATCAATGATAAGTGGCTAAAGAAACGGTGGAAGATCAATACAAAAAAAGCGAATAACAAAGATAAAGGCCGAACTTTGCTTAAAAATATACGGTGGAGAAAATAAAAATAAATGGTGATAAAAATCAAAATGGTGGTATAACAAGGAGATCCATTTTTCGAGCTTGGGAAACCCTAATCCGCATGCAATCTCTCCTCCAAACTCGTAGTCCACTTGGAGCTCCACCTCGAGCCACGTTTTCATTTTCAATAGGTCACTCCATATTTTTTTAATACAAAGTTAGCCTAGGTGGTTAAGTAGATTGAATTAGAAGTGGGAGGTGTGGGGTTCGAATCACACTCCCAACATAAAATTTTGAATTTTGAAATTTGGCAGAAAATTTGGAGGAACCACCAACCGCGGAGGTGAATTTGGTGGAAAAACCACCTCTAAACCGCTGCCATTACATGTACTAAATAGCCTTCTAATATTTTAGTGAGAAAACCCGAATTTAGGGTTAATTTTTTTTCTCTATTAGGCCTATTTTTTCATTCCAGGCAACTTTTTCCAAAGGGGGATAGCTAAAAATTTCATTTTCAACTTGGTTTTTTTCAATTCTTTGCATTTTGGGTCGTATTGGGCTCTAAGGCCACTAGGGCCCACAAAACAATTTTTTTTTCCTACCATTCAATTTTTCTAAATTTTTGAATGTAATTACATGCTATAATATATTATACTAATTTTTAGGTTGCCATAGTCAACTGTAAATATTGTAATCGCTAGAAACCGATAGAAAGTTGTAATAAAAAAAGTATAAAATTGGTTTTGAAATACTCATGAGATCCTAAATCTCATTCGCAACGTTCGCTATATACGGTGCCTCTGGGAAGCACTTATGGGTAAAGCTCACGCAACTACTACCGCACTTAACACCTAGTATAGCTGCAACAACATCATCTGGGCATCAACCCTTTAAGTCGATGGGGAGTAATAAGGTCACAATGCACACACTATGAGCCTTCCCATCTGTCTATAAATGATTAAATGAAATAAATATAGACTGAGAAATTATCCAAGTATATAGCAAAGTTACACACGCGTATGAGGATATTTCTTTGAGCCAATGTCAATAATTGCATAGACCCCTTTCAGTAATGTCTTGATACCACGTATTGAATTCTTTCACATACGTTAACACCTATTTCACATGCCATCGGGTATATAGAAAGGGAGAGCTTCTTCCACGTACTTCCAGGTATATCAGAAGGGTGCATATATAGAAAGGTTCGGTATATCAAACTTACGGTATATAGATTGGGATACCTTATACTTGGAGTGATAAGAGCCAAAGCTTGTCAGTGTTTTCTACAAAATGGGCACTAATGCCCCTAAATTTTTTTCTTCTAGATTCACAACTACTTAAAGGAAACAACTATGTTGCATGGAAGAAAAAAATCAAGACATAACTTGAGTTTGAAGAGATTTGGTCTGTTGTGACTAGTACTATGACCAGATTAGCTACTGATACAACACAATAGTGGTAGTTTGATAAAGCATATCAGAAAGAAAAAATCATCATCTTGTTTGGAGTGTCGACGATGATGTGCAACCCCACATTTGTGATGCCACAACAGAAAAGAAGCGTGGGATAAGTTGAGCACAGTGTATGAGGCCAAAAAAAAAAATGTCATTTTGAATTTGTAGAGTCGGGCTACACACACCGAAGTTCAAAAAGATGAGAAAAGTGAAGCTTTCTTAAGAAGAGTTACAAAATTGAGGGCTTCACTTCTAGCCCTAGGAGAAGTGGTCAAAGATGATGCTCTCATTTCCATTCTTCTGAGAGCACTCCCTTCTTCATACCGTATTTTTGTAACACTACTAAACTTGTCAGATACAACAGTTAGTTTTGACAAATTGGTAAACCTACTACAACAAGAGGAAGCAATGCATAATAAGGATGATGAAGAGGAGCATGAACTTTCTTCACATCAAAAATGGAAAGGAAAAGGTAAAGGAAAACCTAATTCCTATCAAAAGTCCCAACATTAGAATCAATATCACGGGGATAAACAATAGAAGAAGCAATGTCCAATTTGTAAAAGAGGACATGAATTAAAATATTGTTGGTATAATAATTACAAGAAAGGTTCATCAAGCAACTATAGACCTCCACAACAATCTCACAAGGGAAATTATAACTACAATCAAGGGTAAAAAAGGGGAACTGGAAAAGAAGACCCCATCAACAAGGAAATATTGCTGAGCAAGAAGAACATTTAGATAATGAATACTTCTTGTACACTGCTCGATCAAGTGAACCATCCATGTCATCTAGTGATGTTTGGTATGTTGATTCGAGAGCCACTCGACACATGATCAGCCACAGAGACTATTTTACTTCAATGAGGAACATGCCATCAAAAATCATGTTTTTTTCTCGAGATGATTCTTCATATACAGCCTGTTCGGGATTGGGAACATTTTTCTACCCCTTGGTTCATGCAACTGTAGACTATCAAATGTCTTATATGTCCCTGGGTTGACAAAGAATCTACTTTCAATCAGTCAAATCCTAGATCACAACCTAAAAATTGACTTTGATACTCATTTCGGAAAGAAATGTGTTTGATTTGAGACAAATCATGAGGCTCAAAAATAGTTACAAAAGCCTCCAATGTGGGATGCATGTTCCAACTTGATTTTTTCCACAAAGATGATCATACATTTGTGGCTAAGAAATCTACCTCAATGTAGTTATGGCATCAAAGACTTGGTCATGCTAGTTTCAAGTATCTCGAGACATTATCTTCGACGCAATATGGTACATGGGCTACCATCTCTTTAGAAGGATATAGACAAGTCTCCTCACTACCTAGCGGGAAAACAACATAGAGCTTCGATCTAAAAGAGTACATATCGAGCTCATGGTAAGATAGATATGGTTCATACTGATATTTGTGGTCCGATGCAACCAAGTCATTTTGGATTTGAGTACTTCATGCTATGTGCTGATGACTATTCAAGGAAAATGTGGATTTTTTGTCTTCATAAGAAAAGTGAAGCTTTTGAAACTTTCAAGAAGTTCAAAGTAGGAGTTGAGAACGAAACTGGTCATAACATCAGAACTCTCCGCTCAGATCGAGGGGGAATTCACTAGTAATGAGTTCAAAGACTACCTACAAACTCATGGGATTCATCAACAAATGCCTCCTCCACACACACTACAACAAAATGGTGTTTTTGAGGTAAGAAATCATACTATCGTGGAAATGGTATGATGCATGATCAATGACTGTAGACTTGTAAAGACTTTCTGGGTAGAAGTAATAAAGACAATAGTGTATTTGTTGAACAGAGTGCCCACAGTTGATCTTGAAGGAGTAACACCACAAGAAGCATGGTCAAAGTGGAAACCATCTATTGCACACCTTAGAGTATTTGGGCGCAAATCAAGTATGCACATACCCAAGAAAAAAAGAAATAAATTGTACATGAAGTCATAGAATCTCATCTTCATTGGGTACAATGAAGAGAATCTTGGGTACAAATTGATGGATCCAAAGACCGTAAAAGTCTACACCAAAGAGATATGTTGAGTTTTCGAGAAGAAGGAAGCAATGTCTCCTCCTCCGGATGCACCTGATGTAGATTCTTCACTAGTTGTAAAAATTGAATCTGATGTTCCCAAAAATGATGAAAATGATGATGGGGATGATGGTGTTGATATGATAGAACCACTACCCATGAGAATAGTTCATCGTATGCCCAAGTGGTGTACTATCACATTACAAGATGCAAGAATGGATGCTCCAATGGATACATCCACCCCCAAACCACGAACTCATAGTAAAGCAAGAGAAAAATTTAACTTTTCTTTGATGAGTAGAGTTATTGAGTCTGATGAGCCCTCTATAGTCCAGGAATCCCTATAGTCAAAATCTTGGAAAGATGCCATGGACTCGAAATATCAATCAATAATGAAAAATAACACTTGGTAGCTTGTCGATCTTCCACCAGGGAAGAAACCTGTTGGATGCAGATGGATATTTAAAACAAAGTACAAAGCAGATGGGACAATGGACAAGTATAAATTAAGACTAGTAGCAAGAAAGGGGTATGCACAAAAATAAGGCATTAATTACAAGGAGACATTTGCTTCCACACTAAGATCAAAATGATCGGGATGATCTTTTCTCTACCTACATATTTGGATGGAAAGTCCAAATGGACGTAAAAATTTCCTTCCTGAATGGAGATTTACAATAAATTGTCTATATGACTCAACCTGAGGGATATATTGTCCCTGGTCAAGAAGCAAAGGTATGCAGACTTAGGAAATATTTGTATGGCCTCAAATAGGCACCCAGAATGGTACATAAAAATTGATGAACATCACGTTTACATGGATTTGTTAGAAATCCATAGGACCCCAATATCTACCTCAAAAATAAAAGGGGGAGATTGTGATTATCATTGCTTATGTCGACGATCTAGTCATCAATTTGGCGCTTCAATGAGGATGATCGATGCAACAAAGAAAGATCTTAATCGATCATTCAACATGACCGATCTTGGGCTGATGCATTATTGTCTTGGATTGGAAGTATGACAGAAAGAGAATCACATTGTTTTCTTAGATGAAATATACCAAGACAACGCTCAAGAAATTTAGGATGATGGATTACACACCAACCGCTACACCTATGTAGAATAGATTGCAGCTTATCTCATTCGAGATCCATTTCCCGAGGCAAGTGCCACTCTCTATCGGTAGTTGATTGGGAGTCTCATTTACCCGACCTACACTAGACCGGATACTAGCTTTGCAGAAGCTATCTATCATCAGTTCATGCAGAACCCAAATTTTGTCTTTGAAAGCAACAATGTGCATCTTGAGATATCTCAAAGGATCAATGGATCTTGGTCTAGAATACAAGAAGAATGAAAAATTATTCTTGTTGTGATATTCGGATTTAGATCATGCAGGAAATATTGATGGTATAAAATCCACTTCAGGATTTTTATTCTTTATGGGATCTAGACTAATATCATGGGGAAGCAAGAAATAACACTTTATTTCTTGTTCTTCCACGTAAATTGAGTATTGTTTTGTAGGAGAAGTCATCTGTGAAGCAATTTTTTGCTACGTCACATACTAGAAGGACTTGGAATACCAAATGACAAATTGACCACCATGTATGTTGAAAATGAAGGTGTTATCAAACTTGTTCGTAATCTAGTGTTTCATAAAAGAACAAAACACATCGAGGTACAGGTTCATTTCATACGCGAGCATGTGTTGAAGCACAACATCCAACTTCAATTTTTTCCAACAGCTGAACAATGAGCAAATGTCTTCACAAAGTCACTTGCACGTGACAAGTTTGAGTTGTTCAGAGAATTCCTCTCCTCATCCCTTGAGACAATGCACAATTAAGGGGGGAATGTTAGGTTAATTAATTATGCATTATATAATTAATGTTATTAATTAAATAATGTTGTTATTTGGTTTTATTAACCATATTTGTTTTATTTCTTCATGGGTATAATTGTTATGATTGTTATAACAATTATGTGCTTCCTGGATGTAATATTGGAAGCTACTATATTGGTTGTTGCATTGTTGCAACTCCTCATTTGTTTGTATTCAGTTATACAATACCTATAAGTATTGCAACTCATTCATATGTAATTTGGTTAATTGAGTTTAATAAAGTTAATCGGGCTTCCACCCATTTTGCTTAATCTACAATGGCCACATATAAACAAACAAGTGTGCACACTAAACAAAAGAAAATGCTTGCATACAAAAAACAAGCGAAAAATAATAGTAGACAACCAAATAAATAACCATGGAAGAAAATAATCTTGTAAAAATGCTACACATGAAGCACCTGCAGCATGTTAGAAAGATAACCAAGATGTCATGTCAAAATCATGTATAACCAAGTAATGTAGAGTGCTAAGTACAAAATGAAACAATAACACCTAGAAGAGATGAATGTGGATGCCCCAAAGGACCGTTGTTAGGAGTGGTAGAAAGTGGGCATCAATGTTATGTGTAAGAGACCCATGTTTGTGATCACAACTAGAGAAAGGTGTGAACACACACGTGTATGGTAAAGATAATGACATACAAGAGACCTATATAGCATGTGTAATAAAATACCTTTTACAAGAAAAAGTAAGAAAGAGTAAAATAAACCAAGATATGCAATATGTTGTGGATAGATGGAGTGGAATGCAATATGGATGAGAGTAGCCACATGCCCCCTGAGTGAATGGAGTTTTATGCAATGAGGTTCATTTAATTTTCCCCCTCAGCATTAAAGAATGAACCATAAATGAGGGTGTGTCATTAGGAAATGGTCGAATCTTGTGTGCCATGTGTCTAATGTGTTGTGATGAGTGTGTATATGTAGTGATGATATGTGACCTAGTGATGAAGTGTGTGATGATGTAGCCTAAAGCTTATATCATGATGATATGAGTAAAGGGAGTGCTGATGTAGCCTAAAGCATGTACCACTACAAGATGAAATAATATGTGACCAGTTAACCTATAGCATATGTCACTAATGTAGTAATGTCACATGATAGAAGGTCAAGTGATGAACATGTGTGTAAGATAAGATCGATTGATTGGTAAACCCTCGACAATTGAGTATGGAATGAGGAACTAGAATGCATCATAGGGTAGTGAATGCAATGCGTAGAAGAATATGCAGTATGTGTGATGATAAGAGACGACCATATGATGTGTAATGAAATATGTGTAGGTAGACTAATAGTGTGGGAGCATGCACAATGTAATATATAGGATGAGTAGTATATGATGCTAGAATCATAGATAATAGAAGTGTGACACATGTATGATGAAGACTAGTATGATGTATAGATGCAAAAATGTTGAAATGATGTAGACCAAATGTAGAACGCATAATGTAAGATGTAAGACATAAGACATGAGTAGGATGAAGGGACACAATGTGTAATACTTATTGTGCAAAGGTGTGGGGTTCATGTGTAGTATGTCCTCAACAGTCAAGTGTGTACCAAATCATAAGAGTGTGTCATCGGGAAATGGTTGACACTAAAGTGCTGATGAATATGACTACGCTAAGAGATTGTATGATTATGCAAGTATGGGAGGTGCATTGATGCTAATATGAGGGGGAGGGATGTGTAAATGTTATGCCCCTCAAGTGTGTGGTAATGCATGTATTGTTCGATAAATGATGTATGAAGGTGGTGAAGTATCATGATTGTGTAAGATTGATTTAGTAATGGGATAAATAATGAGAGATTATATGGTATGCATGACGAGTGATAAATGATTATAGAGGTACGTATGTATGAGTGCTTAAAACGAGATGAAACGAAGTTCTTTATTATAATAGACCCCTCAAAAATCATATAAGAACCATAAGAATATGAGTGTGTCATTAGGAGGGTAGGGTGATAATATTCACCTACCAAAGACCAATTTTATGTGAAGTGGGGAAGCATGGTGTGCAAAAGTAGTAGTAGGACCATGCATTGGTGGAATTTGTAATGTGTCTTGACTAACAATAGAAGGGGTAGTTGCTTTGACAAAAATGATTGGCTGCTGAAGTGGTGTAGGATGGGGAGGTATCTTGAATGGTGGTAGCTTTGGTGGTGTTAATGATGTCGTCAAGGCTTGATAGGTGGCTGTATTGCACTAAGTTTTAAAGGAGGTTGCTTAGATTGACTTGTTAGTTCCGTAGATGCCTTAAGAGGAGGGGGAGTGAGACTAATTTTAAGAAGTGGTTTCTTGACTTGAGTAGATTGCATAGGTGGCGCTTGAGTGATGGAAGAAACATTAGAAGTGATGAATGGATGCTCATTAGACATGGTGGAATCAGATTTAGGAACCCATTGAGGTGGAGCATTTGTAGACAAGCATGCAAGAGAATGTTGTGCAGTGAATGAGATAAATCCATGACACTCAAGATGTTTGATTCTTCATTGTAAAGCATGGAAATCATTGTCATTATGTCCATTGATTCGATGATAATGGAAATATGGACACCCTTGATACTTTTCTAGTTGATAAGGAGGATAGTAATGAGTAGGTGGTAAAGTGATCAAGTGATGACTAAGAAGCTCAGTAAGAAGGTCATGTTTCTTAGCGTTGCGATCAAAAGTGAGAGGCTCTGGTAATGGTATGACCCAAGGCTCACTGACATGAGCACATGTAGTGGACATAAAATGAGAATGAGATGTAGGAGGAGAAAAAACATGAACATGAGAAGCATCCTTAGGTTGTTAAATTTCAGATTTGAGAGATGTAATCACGGATTTCATGGCCTTAAATTTATCTTGAAATAAAGCATGTAAATCTTGAATTAAGTCTAATAGGGGTTGATTATATGGAGGAACACTAGGGTCATCAAATAGATGAGTGAATATAGGACTTATTTCGTGTGGTGGCGTATTTTCATCAAGATACATGGTGTCTAGGGATTTTTGCAAAACAACTTGGAAATTAGGATATCTCTTAAGTAAATCAGATAAAGAAACTTGAGGAACTTTGGGAGCCATGATAGAGGAAAATGAGGATCCTAAGCGTGAAAGAAGTCGGGTTCACCAAAATGATTAACTAAAAATGTAAATTTTAAGAGTTAATCTAAGAAGTACAATAATGAAATAAATGTCTAAATTAAATAAGGAAAGTGACCCAAGCAACTAAGAAAGTAGAAATGTAAAACCCTAATGTGTAAGGAGAGTTAGAAAGAGCTTAGTTGATTCGTAGATATGTTGTAACTATGTCACGAGAGAAGACCAAATAAATAGAATGTCGAACAACCACACATAGGCTCTAAAAACATAGATATGGAATATTAGGTTGGACTGGGGCACTTGAAGAGGGACAAGGGTGCTTGTGGGCACCCTGGTTTGAGAATTGGGTGCCCTGGTTTGTGAAAAATCTCTGTAACCTTCCTTTGAGGTATCATTGAGTGATCCCCTATGTTCGCTTCCTATTGCACCAGTGTCACTGAACTTGGTTGTATGTCGCTGCAAATCAATGATGAAGATGAGACCTACAAAACCTTAAGATGAGTATCAAACCCCTAAAAACTAAAGATGCATATGATGGGGCCAAATTGTCCTCAAAACCAAAATGGTACACTTATTAACTAAACAATGCACTACATCTTAGACCTGATGTAGTTCTATGTGTGTGTGTGTGTAATCATGCCCTACGTGCTCTTGTGCCCGTCGCATTTTGTGGAAGTAGCGAGAAATAAATATTAGTAGAAATGTAATAAAATGGTGGATGGAATAAAATAAATTTCCTCCAATGTAGTGTGATGCGATGAACCAACCTTATGTCTTGTGATGGAGCTAGATGGATGCAACCTTAGGTAATGATAGATGTGCTTAGTGCTTGGTCCCTCATTATGGTCTCATAACTTTATATTTATATGGTTATCTTGTTCTAATTTCGTAATTAACCTCGAAAAGGACGACCACAAAAATATAAAATTATTTAACGGCTAGAATGTACCCAAAAGATGGTGATAAATTGGAAAAATTATCGGGTTCCTCGATCGGGACTAGGGTGCTTATGGGTGCCCCAAGATAGCTTAGGTGCCCTAGTTAAGGCTAAAATGACACAAAATGAAAAAAATAGATCAAGTGTATGTGAAAGAGGTCAAGTGATGATAGAAGGAAAATTAAAATGGCCAAAAGATGAGGGTTAATTAGTACTTTATTCACTCAAATACCATATGAATAGTAGTATGAGACCAAGACTAAATAATTCCTAAAGTGCATGATTTTGTGTCTAATATTGGACAAGTTATAGTGTAGTGTGGAATATCGAGTGGAGGAGGGAACAATCAAACTGGTTATCCAGAGCAATTAATTCCCGTAAGGGCTTTCGCCCATAATACAAGGAGTTCATTGTCGGGTTAACATTATGTGGATGAGGGGAGTGCGAAGGAAGTAAATATGGGTGGAACGAGTTCCCTAGGAACCAAGGTTCCCTGTAGAGTGGGTTGGCCTGAAAAGCTAAGGTAAGGAGTGTTGTGTGGTTGAAGTGGAGAAAATAAGAACACGAGGAACTAGTTCCTCATGGGAATGGGTTCTTGACGACAAAAAAGTGACATGCGAGGATGATAATCGGCAAGTGAATTTCCCGCACCCGACCTCTCGAGGTCATGTCGAGACAGCCGGTGGTCTGGAATATACATGGGATGCAGATAAGCTAGTTAGGTAATCTTATGTCTTCAACACGCAATGGTGGGATCTGTGAATCTAAAGCAAAGAAGGCCCTCCTAACCTGAACCGGTGTGATAGATCATTCGGTGAGGATAGCTGCTCAAAGGCTCCAATCAATATCAAGCTCTGCCGTTATCCGATCTATGGGTTGTGGAATACGTGGAAGATAGCCTATGGGTGCTTCGTATATGTCTCCCGACAAGGTCATGAAAATGGATGGCTAAATGTGTAATGGACCTTTTGGTGCTCTATGGACGATTCTCTGGTCTAGTCCAGAAACCTTTAGCTTGATTAGTTGCTATGTTTAATAATGATAGTTGTGTGATAATGTCTGGTGGGAGTGGAGAGGATCTAAACACTAATGTTCACAAACCAGCGTCAAATTGGATTGATTTGTAGGCTCATTGGGTTGTGGGACCTTTGGATCACAACCGTAAGTTTGTGGTTGTTGTGGACCTCCTATGGTCATGTGAAGAATCAATCCCTTCTTCTGATCCCGAGTATCCAATAATCATATGCCTTTTCGGCCTCTACATTTAGAACTAGAAGTTACATGATTTTCTTAGAGTATCTAACAGGTGTTTTGGAAACTTGGATATGTAAGCTAGTGTCTATATCAACGAGGAGGTCTCCTGCATCTGGCTGTGGGACTAGTGGATCACAACCAAATTTTTCTCTCTTTTAAGTCCTTCTACATTCATACGGATATCTATCAAGGAAATCTATAATTTTCTAATTTGACCAGAACGTGTGTGCTTTGTCGTCTTCTATGTTTAATCCTCTTAACTGTGAGCTGATTTCTTGTAGGTTTGTTGTTGTTCGGAAGACCTGAATTTTGAGATTTTGGTCTATATCATTTATTGCTGCAACAATATTTGGTTGAGGCATGATTGGCTCAAAAACATATTCCCTGGGCTCCCTAGGTCCCGTGATTGTCATACAAGATCAATATAAGCCTAACTGAAATGAAATAAACTAACTATGCGAGATATATCTACAACATATATATATATATATACTCTTCTATTTTGTATTTTTGATAAGATTTTGAATGGAATTGAAAGAGTAACTAATCTAATATATTCAAAAATGACAACTAATCTAATAACAAAATTAAAACAAACAAGGTAGCCCAGGTGTAGGTACTTGCATGTGCAAATTGTGAGTTTTATCTTAAATAACTAGATAACCGATTAACTTAACTAAAAGATTCTTGATCCTACCTCAAATGTGAGGAATGAATCATAGTTTCTTAGAAACTATCAATCCCCACAACTTCCTGGAAATATCGAGAATGAAACTTTAATCCGAAATGAAATGTTTCACTACTCTATTTGATATATTTTAACTAGAAATTTAATAGATAAAACCTAGAATTTATAGAACAATGGTGAATCCAGTAGTGTATGAATTTTCCCCTCGAATGATCTCCTCGTTCTTTCGTGTTCATGTGAATCCAGAAGAGTGTGTATATGCTAGCATCAACAGAAGAAGGTATTCGAACAATGGCAGCTTTGGATATAGACCAAATATAATGCGAGTAGGAGAGGGACAACACAAGAGATAGAGCTTGGCATATGCAATTCCTAGCAGGATTTATTGCGGGAATATAATGCAAGTGTATCGAGAGATTCTAGAATCTACGTTCCATGAAGAACACAACCTGCAACTCTAATGGATGTAATCTATAACTGACACTATTCTACTCTAAACTAATTTGTATGGACAACAATACATAAGACTGAAGCAAGAAGATCAAATGGCTTCTTAAAAGTAAAGGAAAAACTAGCATGGATGCAAACATGAAACAAAATGAGCTCTAAATAAGAAATTGAAAAACTAAACAATGGAAAATGAGAAGTTAAAGGGTAGTTTTGAGGGGCCATTTGATTGAAAACAAGCTGGCTATTTATAGATTTCAAATTTACCCAAAGGTGATTCACATTAGAACTCTTTTACCATTAAACAATGGAGAAACACTATTCCAGGGACATAAAACATTAATACAAGCCAAGGAGGTGGAAAAAATATGGTAAAATTTGAAAATTTATGCGAGTCGTGATCAGAAGAACGTGCTGGAAAACATGTGAAGGACCGCCGCCCTACTAGGGCGGCAGTTTCGCATCACTAAAGGGAAAAAGCTAAGAAATGAAGGGTAGAGGAATAAAACAAAGCACAAGGAACATGAATAAAGCATTTGGGATGCTAACATATACTTCACGAGCTTTTCTGGATCCAAACACCTTGCGAGGTGACTTGTATCATCATTGGGGCATGTGTAACATCGTTTCGGTGGTACTGTACCCTACAATTTTGGGTACGTACATATTGCCCCCTCGAGAAGCATTTTAGCCATGAAGAGGCGTAAAATGGTGGGTCCGAGTATGGCGGTCCCAAGATGGGAAGTTAGAAATTAAACTTGACACACCCGTGTGTCGAAATGTCATCATCCAAGTTCCCGCTACCTGCAAAATGGAAAGAAGACTCAAGTGCAGATAGACAAAAAAAATCAAAAAATAAATACTAAATTAGTATGAGATGAGGACTTACCATTTTGTGGGGATGAGAACTTACCTCTGTTGGTGCTCTAAACCTGTGAAAAGGGGCACTCAAAAATGCATCAAAACACTATATATATATAAAATGGGACCATTTTCCTATTCATTTGCACGTGTTGATTTGATAGTTTTTGAGCTCTGGGACCCACGGTGATGGTTTTCAATGAGAGTATAGTCAAAACATTCGTATCGAGATAGCGATCATGCCTCCATGAGCAGATCCTCGACCCGTGAGATCTTAGGTTAGTTCTTCTCGATTTAACATTTTTACACTCAAAATATTAAAATGTCATATTTGTCGTGGGGGTTATTTTTAGAAATGTAAGTTTTAAACGTGTCTCTTAGGGGGTGCCTAATGGGTAGGCTTTTGTTTTAGTCGAAATGGTCATTTTTAACATTTTTGAGCATTTTAGGGCATGTGACCCATTTTTAAACGTGGGATAGAACTGCTGCCCTGAGCAGGGTGGCGGTTATAAGACCACCACCTTCCAAGGTGGCGGTTATGGAACCGCCACCTTGCTCAGGGTGGCGGTTCTCTTCAGAATGTTAAAACAACATTAATTTGAGTTCATTTTGCAATTTTAGTATTTTTACTTGCTTTAATGATTTTTTTAATGCAATTTTGATACTAACTTTCTCCTTTTTACATGTTTTTGCATGTTTTGTAGAAGAAGGAAGAGTACATCAGATGGAGAGAGAGAGAGAGAGAGAGAGTGATTGGCTTCCAGTAGTGCTAGATGCACTCTCTCAGGATGAGCAGGATACTCTTCAGAGGGTAGGCATATTGAGGATTGCACGGGTCCCCCACGTTACACCTGCCAGTCACATACTATGTGACTTATTTTCTTACTTGGGATGCATATCGAACAATTTTCGATTTCCAGTGTCAGGGGTGAGTGGACTATCACCTTAGAGGATGTCTACCACATTTTGGGAGTCCCGATTATTGGGAGGAGACTTTCATTTGATACAGCGGCATCCAGAGCTCAGGTGACACACATGGGGAGACGCAGCTTGTCTCCACTAGTTCAAAAGAAGGGGGTAAGGTCCTGCTCTATTCTCGCACCTATATGGGAGACACACTTACTGAGCTTGTTGTCTCCACTAGTTCAAGAGAGGGGGTGAAGGTCCGTTTCTATTCTAGCTTGCCCATCCCTCTGATCCGTTAGGCCAATTATGGGCATCCTTGCTTCGAGATTGATCAGAGACAAGGGAGGGGATACATTGCTTTACTGTTGGGCCCCCATCATCACACAGATTGAGGCACATGGTCGATTTATGCCTGGGGAGCCGATATACTTGGGACCACCTATCACGACTTATACAGGGTGGTTCACTTATAGGGACAATCTTTGAGCCATCCGACCTTGGTTATGAGTTGGGTCTATGAGCGTATCATCCCTTATGGGAGAGGCATAGAGGTGGTGGATCCCGAGAGCCATGAGGGTAGCTAGATGGATAGAGATGTCGGTGCTTAGAGCACCCCACCAGCCAGTTGCTTCCCTGACTACTGATGATATGGAGGCCACACCTTATCAGGCCATGGTAGGGTTGTGGGGTGAGGAGACCTTCACTTAAAAGCAAGAAGGGGGTGAAGGTCTATTCTATTCCGGCTTGCCCATCCCTCTCGATGATTTCTTTCGCTCTACTACAAGGGCAGCTTGTGGATTTAGGATCGGGAAGGTAGAGACACACCCTTTGATCGAGTGCCTCGGGAGAGGAATAGTTCAACCTTGCTTACGTTGATATGCTTCCCCCTAGTGGTGCCATTGTTCGAGATTCAGTTACAGGTAGGCTAGGGGGAGGTCCTGAGGCCGGGTTGGACCTTCCTTACTTGATGACATCCCTATTGTAACTTTAGGGCTGGGTGGTATGTTCCCAGAGGGAGTCTGTGCTCCTTAGGAATCTTTACTTTGGATTTCCGCCAGTCCTGTCCATAGCAATGATAACCCTATTGATATAGACTCTGAGTCTGAGGAGTTCATAGGGGGAGAGATGGAGGAGGAGACCGAGGACATGGAGGTCGAGTGCACCCGGTGGATAGGAGGATAGCGATCCCGAGTGGCATGACACTCAGGAGATCTTACAGCCGAGAGGGCAAAGAGCAGTGCAGAGAGGGTGACTCTAGTCTTAGAGGAGTTGCCCTCTCAGGACCTAGGTGGAGAGGATGAGTCCATAGTAGGATGCTATGTTTCCCAGCACATGGTGGAGGAGGACATCGATCGGCGGCGGCATCTGTGGCAGGCGTTGATCCTAGGGATCCCTCTTAGAGGCCCGAAGATCCGAGTGAGTTGTCACTCTTCTTTTAATATTTGTTTTTAGCTAGGATTGCCTTAGTTGCTATCTCTCCTTTTGTTCATCTTTTTTTTATCTTTTGATTATTTTCTAATTTTTTTCTCCTTTGCTTGTAGAGACTACTGATGAGTGGTGAGACTTGATTCACCGGGTATGTACTGATACCCTAATGCTCCCCATGGAGAAGACTCATGCCGAGCTATCCATGGATGTAGGGGAGCCTTTAACAACTGGTAGGCATAGCGATGTCTTTGCCCCTATCTGGCATGTGGCCAAGATGGTGACTTCCCTCCATACCAAGTTAGCTGGGTATAGGACTGCAGAGCACTTGATGAGGAGCCGCTCTCATAGCGAGGCTACAACTACTGTTTGGGACCATGAGCCCTTAGTGCACTCAGAGCGCCGACGTAGCCGGAGTCCTAGATGTGGTCATGCACCTTTTGAGGGATCTCATAGGGGTTGAGAGGCCACTTGGCTCTTTTTGTAGTGACTCTTGCTAGATTGTTTATACGATCATTTTGTATTTTCTGATCATTGAGCATTTTGACCATGCCTAGCGCATGATGGCATTGTACATAAAACCTATTATATATATATATATATATATATACATCTCTTTTTGGATCTAGATCTCTTTGTACCTAGAGTTTTGTGATTCATTTTCACATGTATACTAGATGTTTATAAATTTTTGTTTTTATATGCTTTTCAGAATGTATGCAATGGAGAACAAATATCACAAATGTTTTCTTTTTTGTATTTTGTGATGCTGATGTATGATGATGAAAATGAACTTGTGATCTTGAACTTTAGCTTTCATAAGCAATTTTCCGGTACCTTATATTGTTTTGACAAAATGTAATGACGAACTAGTATGATGAGCATATGCAGTTGCCCCACTCCTAACTCCACACAACTAATAAGATGCAAGGGCTCCCCACCGAGAGCTAGAAAGGGCACAAGTTATGAGGTGTGTTGAAATGGTAATGATGGGAGATAGACAAATAGTTGGTGGAACCAAATTAGGACACTACAAACCTACCCTACTCAAGTGACTCCATAGTTTAGAATGCGACTTGCTTTGCAGTTTATCTAGACTTAGATCCGTAGATGGCCACTTGGTTGAAAAATTATAGTTTTCAAGGTTTTGAACTCTCTTGGAATTTTGGACATCTGATTCATTTGTTTTTGACTCAAGATTTCAAAGGTTTATTTGAACTATTTGCTTATGACCTTCAATGTTTATTGTCAAGAGGACCCCCTACACCTTGCCCCATGCTACTAGTAGGAAGCATGGGCTTATCACCATGGACAAGGCACAGGCGAGTAAGGGCATTCCCATCCTTTCCCAACCCTACATCACTAGTAAGAGATGCAAGCTCATCACCGAAGGTTGGTAGGGCAAGGAAATGTGTAAAAGTAAAATTTTCTGTTTGATCTATATTCGACTTATTTATTTGAGCAAAATGTCAATATGTTCTTATTTCCAAAGAGATCTATATACGGGATAGATGTGACACCATGAAGCTTCTAGAATAGACCATAGGCAAGACACCTATCCTAGGAAGAAACAAAAAGTGAGAACAAGCATGCAGGCCTTGGTATGGCTACCATTAAGACTTTGTCATATCTAGCTTTAATTGATGAAATGATTTTGAAACAGTTGATGATGTTATGAAAATGAAGAAGTATGATTTGAATGCTTCTACCAATACCATCAGAAGTTTGTAATGAATTGCTTAAGAGCAAGTCCCTTGATCAAAAGTTTTACTGAAATGAGTGAACAAAATGAACCTATCTAAATGAATATGTAATGTAGATATAATTATACAAATAGTGCTGATGCTTCATGCATAAAACCATTTAAGGTGCAAGGAATTGATAGTTTCACCAAATTCCTCACCTTCTAGTGTGCACAAGAGATACGCACCATTTCCATAGTCCTTCATGACTCGATATGGGCCCAACCACTTGGGCCGAACTTTCTTCCTTCAATGATTTTCTTATCGATCCAACTGTCTAGTCTTAGAACTAGATCTCCTTCATATATTTCTCACTCATAGACCTTTTTGTTATACTGCCAGCACATTTGGTCAACATAGAATCTATGCCACTATCCAATTTAACCTGGCCTCATCTAGGATTTCTAGTTGGGAGAGGTGTGCCTCTCTATAAGCTTCCTCATCTAGAATCCCTTGTAGTGAGATGCGGAGACTGGGTATTTCAACCTCAAGTGGGAGAACTGCTTCTGCTCCGAATACCAATGAGAAAGGATTTGCTCCTGTTGGTGTTCTTATTGAGGTTCGGTGGGCCCACAAGGCCATATAACTTTAAATGCCAATCTCGTTTGTTTTCTTTTACTTGTTTTGAGGAGAATAGCTTTCAACGTCTTGTTTGTTGCTTCAGCCTGCCCATTGGCTTGAGGATAGTAAAGAGAGGCTGTGTGATGGTTTATTTTGAACTTGCTACATAGCTCACGAACCTCGTCATTCTTAAAGGATGTGCCATTATCTGAGATAATGACTTGTGGGACACCATACTTGTAGATAATTTGGTTCAAAATGAATTTGGCAATCACCGAACCTAGTATGGTGGTGAGAGGCATGGCCTCCACCCATTTGGTAAAATATTCCATGGCTGTGATTATAAAATTATGGCCATCGGTTGATGAGGGAGAGAATTTTCCTATTAAATCTAGACCCCAAGTGGAGAAGGGCCACGGAGTCGCTATTGGTTGTAGGGATTGTGTTGGCATGTGAATCTCATGAGAGAATTCTTGACATTTGTGGCACTTACGTATAAATTCCACTATGTCATGTTTGAGAGTGGGCCAAAAATAGCCCATTCGATGTATTTTGTGAGTGATGGCATGACCACCAAAGTGGCCCCCACATATCCCACTGTGGATTCATGAAGAATCCTCTTTGATTCTTCTATGTCGACGCATCTTAGAAGCATGCCATCGAAGGCTTTGCGATAGAGCACTTGGTCTAAAATAACATATTTAGTCGGTAATAATGTGTAACCGCCTTCTTTTTTGTGATGTGGCACTTTCTGGGTATGTATGGTCCATGATAAAATTGATGATATCAGTATACTAGGGACATGTAGAAATGGGGGGTCTGGTTTTGACAAAGTATACACATTCATCGGGAAAGTCTAGATCTACCAGCTCACCTCCATCTAGTGGATTTTTAGCTAACTAGTCTGCAATGATTTGTCCTTTAACAAATTTTTGGTTTATGAATGTTAACTCAAATTCTCCCATTAGGGTTATGAAACGGCCAACTTTTTTAGATAAAGATCCTTGTGTGAGAAATGTTCGTAAATGGTCTGTCTTCACAATGACCCTTGTTTCCTGGTTTAACATGTAATGTCTTAAACATTTTGTGGTGAAGACTATGGCAAGGCATTCTCTTTCTACCTGTGTATAACATGTTTCATAATCGAGTAATGTTTGGCTAATGAAATAGATCATGCATTCTCATTTATCATCATCTTCTTGAGCCAGCATGCAAGCCAACGAGACATGAGTGGCTCGTGAGTATAGGATCAAAGGGCGGTTTGGCTTGGGAGGCATTAATGTGGGTGGTGACAACAAGAAGTGCTTAACTGCTTTGAAAGCCTCATTGCAGTCTTAAGTCCAATCGATACCATAATCTTTCTTGAGTAGATTGTTGATTGGATGAATGGAAAAGCTTAAATCTAGGATGAATCTTTGATTGCACCGAGTTTCCCAAGAAATGACCTAATTCCAGACTCGTCCGAAGGTGGGATCATTTTGAGAACAACTCATATTTTGGCTAGATCAACATCAAACCCTCATGAAGATATAATGTATCCTAGAAGTTTTCCTCCTGTCACCTTGAACAATCACTTTTCTGGGTTTAATGTGACACCATACTCAATTAATCATGAGAGGATGACACGGAGTACTTCCGGATGATCACAACATTTCTTGGCTTTGGCTAACAAGTCATCCACATATGATTCCACAATTTTATGGATAAGATCATGGAATATATAAGTCATTGCTCGCTGATACGTAGCGCCGATGTTCTTAAGACCAAACGGCATGACAACATAACAATAAGTTCCCCAGGGAGTTATAAATGTGGTTTTGGCTTGATCTTGTTCGGATATTTTGATTTGATTATATCCCAAGAACCCATCCATGAGAAAAAATCTCAAATCCAGTTGTTGCGTCAATGATGACGTCAATGGATGGTAATGGGAAATCATCCTTGGGACAAGCTTTGTTAATATCTCGAAAATCTATGCAAATGCGTATCTTCCCATTCTTTTTTAGAATGGGGACGATATTAGACACCCATTGTGAATAATCGACTGGTTTGATGAATCCTACTTGGAGAAGTTTTATTACTTCCTCTTTTACCATGAGAGCCACTTTCGGCTTCATTTGTCTTGACTTTTGTTTAATTGGCTTCGCATCTAGTTTAGTGACAAGATTATGTACTACAACCTATGGTGTGATACCTGTCATTTCTTTATAATTAAATGCAAAAGCCTTTTGATGTTCTTTGAGGATTTGGGTGTGTATTTCTATTTCTTCCGGCATTAACGAGGATCCCAACTTCAAAATTCTTGGCTCTTCCTCCGTTCCAATGTTTATATCAATGGTTTCTTCTATCAAAGAAGTGTTACCTTCTTCAAACTTTGGGGCTCTATTTTCTATCTCATAGATATCGAGATCCCTCTATGGAGGAGACTCTACCATGGGATTTCCAAAGTAGGAAGAGGAGTGTGGTATTAAGGAAAGATCAACTATATTGTGAGCAAGGTGTAGCTCTACATAGGTGTTTAGATATTCGAGAGTGACTTTATCACTATCAACATGATGTAAATATAGAGATTCATTCTCAGTTGTATGTGTTAGTAGAGGGTTTGTTGACATTTTCTTCACCAATGGTTCAACATGAAGTGATACTTTGAAACTTGTATCTTCTAACTCATTACTTGGGGTGAAACATGAAGCTAAGGTTGCTATTGAATCTGTGAGAAGGTTTTGTTCTCACGGATTGCTTCAATTGATATGAAGTCAAATCCTTTGCTTAGATCTAATACCGCTGCTTTATAGAGTTGTAAATGTTCAGCTCTAGTCTCATATACTTCAGAGACTTGGTTTACAACTAATTGAGAGTCTCCTAACACTCTGATGTCATTAACACCGAGCCTTTTGGCTATGATGAGGCCAAGGAGGAGGGCTTCGT
This sequence comes from Taxus wallichiana var. yunnanensis, assembly GCA_018340775.1. Classification (NCBI taxonomy): domain Eukaryota; kingdom Viridiplantae; phylum Streptophyta; class Pinopsida; order Cupressales; family Taxaceae; genus Taxus; species Taxus wallichiana. The sequence goes on along the minus strand of CM031243.1, from coordinate 266,754,220 downwards.
ACTCAGTGCCATTGTTTGTACATTCAAAGTTCAACTTAAAAGCAAAAGGTAGGATCTTTCCCTCAAGAGAAGTAAAGATTACGCCTACTCCAGCTCCATAGCGACATCTAGCTCCATCGAAATGGAGAGTCCAATATTTACTAGGAAAGATGGATGCTGAGACATTCTTCGCGTCTGTTTCTTCCATTTCAGTTACTTTACCATACAAAGTTCCTTTTTCGGAAGAGAACCAACTCCTAGGGTACATCCCATACCTGTGGAATCAAACGGTAGGAAAATTGGTAGATCTTGTTCCAGAATTGATAATTTTTGTAGTAGTTCCTAATGATACTATTTCTACAAGGTTAGCTTCGTCCTTGAGGGATAGGATGCTCTTGACTAGGTTCCTAATTTCTAGTTCTGTTGTAGGTATTAATTTTTCTTTTGGTTTTGAGTTGATTGGTTTGTTGGGAGTTCAAACTCAGAGTGAATGCCTGGTCTTTTCTTCAGATCTGCTAGGTGTATGTTGAATGGTTTTGGGTCACCTTTTGCTATGAATATCTTTCCTAGGTGTAAGAATCTTATTTCTTGGAATAACGTAGAAGGGATTGCTTTCATGCGATGTATCCATGGTCGACCGAGGATCATATTATAGTTGGTTTCCCAATCTATGATATAAAACTTGGTGAGGATTGTCTTGGGTCCTAAGGTGACCGGTAATATTATAGTCCCAATTGAAGTAGCCTTAAGGCTATCATAACCTCTTAGCATATTTCTTGTTGTGGAACAATTTGTTTCTCCATATCCTAGCTTTTGAAGGAAAGAGAAGGGGAAAATATTAACTACTGCCCCATCATCCACCATTGTGCATTTAACATAATTATTGTAAACCCATACTTGTAAATGCAAGGCTAGATCACCTCTACGTGCAATTTCAGCATCTGTTGGCATTTTTCTTATGTCAAATATAAACTCGGTATCCCTATCTGGCTGCCCCAGGGGTGGGTATCAAAGTCTATATGGTTTACTTGTGTTTCGGGAGGTGGAGTGATGTTAATTAAATGACCTAGACCTAGTGCTTCTAAAAGAGCAGCCCTATGGGTAGGAGAGTCCTTCAACAAGTCCAAAAAGGAGATGTGAGAGAAGGTCTTTGTTAAGTCATTAATTAAATCATAATCACCCATGGGTTTTACCAACGTTTGTTGAATGTTATCTAGCTTTAGTGGATAGATTGGATTTGGTTGAGAAGAATATTCTCGTGTTCTTGTTATGGCTTCTATGTGCAGCTCAATATCTAACTCCACTAGGCCAACTATCTTGGTTCGTGGCTGACTTGCTAATTGCGGTGTGACATGTGGATTTAGTGAAGTTGAGGCTTCATGATCATTATTTCCTATCATTACACCTTTATTCATCCCATTTGGATTTAATTTATTATTGTTATTGTGATTTAGAAGTGGATCATTGAAGATCTTAAGAGGTGCGTTTTGAGGGGAGACTACCCCTGTGAAAGTATTTGGGATAGGTGTCACAGAATCTGTTAAGAACATATCTATGAAGAGTTGTCTTTGTTCTTTTGGTAGACGTTGCATGAACTTATTGTAATCATGGCAAGTCCTAGTGTCATGGCCTCAAATTTTGTGGAAACCACAATACGAGTTGGGATTATAACTCCTAGGTTGTTGGTTTGGCATGTGTTGTGGTCCAAAACTCTGATTAAACCATTGACTATTAGGATTAAAGTTTTGCATTTGTTGCCTTTGGTTTTGATATCTAGTTGAGTTTTGACTTGGACCCTGTGTCTAGATCTACCATTGTTGTTGTTGTTGTTGTTATGGATGATTAAAATCCACCGTGTTGATTGTTGGGGTAAAATTGTTGTTTCGTTGATTGTTAACCGGTGGTGGAGCATTTACAACATTTTCCTTTTTAGTTTGGTCAGTTACTCCATCTGTTGTCACTCCACGATCTTGTTAAGGATTTTAGGTCCTTGATTGTGATTGCATTTTGGTACTAGGATAAGTCGTAGTGTTTTGGTTGGGGATGATTAACCTCCCATTTGTTCCATATGTCTTGTGACCACTATCTATTACAGACTTGATCTATTCGGAGAGCGCTCTCGAGCACTTCATCATAAGTTCTTAGTGGGAACTTCTGGACTTCTTCCTTTATCTCTCTACTAAGAGAATGAAGGAATAAATCACATAGTTCCATCTGATCCATGTTTGGAGTGCTTGCTAAAGAATAGAGGATTGTACGCCATCTTTGGATGAAATGAGCAACATGATTCATTGTGTTCTTGTTTAATATGCAAGAATTCCCTGATTCCTGTTCTCAACAATTTGTTCATGTCGAACACCTTGATGAACTCAAAACAAGTTGTTTAAATGAATGTATTGAGGCTTCAGGTATTCTATAATACCAATCAAGGGTGATACCCTCTAAAGTTTTGGGGAATATTTTAGCAACAACTCCATCCCAAGGGAGTAGTTCTCGAATGGTTGTGGCATAGGCCTTAATATGTGCATTCGGTCTCCCTCTCCTTTGTATTTGGGTAGATCAGGGAGAGGTCTTGGAAGCATGATGCTTCATATAGTGAAGTCCAAAGGTTCTTTCAAATATTCTGAATAAGTTCCTATCATAGGTTTCGACCATTGATGGTGCTTGCTGAGGGGGTGGAGGTGGGATGGTTTGTTGATATGGTGTAGCATATGTATTTGCAGGGGCATAAGGAAATCCCTGTGGTTGAGTGAACATGCCGGGAGAAGAGAACATATCTCCTTGTGGTGACTTGGAATACATGTTTAAGTATGGAGGAGCATTGTTCAGAAATGGATTGTTTTGTACTAAACCGGGAGGTATCATATTTTCCACTGAGCGTTAGAGAACGTGGTTCTAGTTGGCATTTGTTGTGAATACTGAGGGGGCATGCCCAATGTGCCTGTTCTTGTGAGGAGGTCTACTTGGCTAGGATGATGTGGAGGATTGGAATCTCCTGCCTGCATGAATTGTGAATTTTGACTTGCTTGAGAAAGTTCCAACCCTCTAACCTTCTCGACTAAGGCTGAGATGACCTCATTCGGTGAAGATACGGTATTTTTCCTTAGTGGTGTTTGTTGTATACCTTGAGGTTATATAGGCATATGGTACCCTGCTATGAATTGATCGTTGCCCTGCCAAGTATCACCAGGGCATTTCGTATGGGTGGAGGAATGGGGGTGTTTTCTTGGAATGAGACCTCGGGTTGTATTTGTAAACCTCCTATAGGTGGGTACATACTTTGAGAGTGTTGTTCACTCCTAGCATAACGTGCTAAGTATTCATCATCTAAAAATAGATATGGATCTGATTGTCTCTGATGATTTGCGGCCTAAGCACACTTGAGGAGATGAACCAAATTCTCCAAAGGAGCGTCATGTTGTTCGAGCCCAAGGCTCTGGTTTTGCGTTTGTGTGAGCTGAACTAACTTTTCTATTTGGAAAGAAGAACTATATCTAGTCCTTTGAGGCAGAGTTTGTGTTGAAAACCGGTTAGTTGAATAGTTGTCACCCCATGCTGAGAGCGAGGGTGATGGTTGTCTATTCAGTTGATCATAGTATGCTTCAAGACCTAGGAGAGGTCTGCCATATGCATCAAATCCCGACATATTCGGGGGGTATATGAATACCCGTAGAATAATGGGAAGAAGCGAAGATGGATAAAACTAAAAGAAGAGTGTGAAAGTGAAGAAATTGTTCCATCAATATCAGGTTCACCAATCTTGGGGGTGAAGCTGATGTGAAGGCTAATGAGGTAGGTAAGATGAAACAATTGTTTGTTCACGTCGTTCACCAATTTTGTATGACGTAGAAAAGTGACATGCGAGGATGATAATCAGCAAGTGACTTTCCCCATACCCAACCTCTCGAGGTCGTGCCGAGATAGCCGGTGGTCTAGAATATACGTGGGATGTAGATAAGCTAGTTAGGTAATCTTATGTCTTCAACACGCAATGACAAGATTTGTGAATCTAAAGCAAAGAAGGCCCTCCTAACCTAAATCGATGTTATAGGTCATTCGGAAAGGATAATCTGCTGAAGGCTCTAATCAATATCGAGCTCTGCCGTTATCTGATCTATGGGTTGTGAAATACATTTAAGATAGCCTGTGGGTGCTTAATATATGTCTCCCGACAAGGTCATGAAAATGGATGGCTAAATGTCTAATGGACCTTTTGGTGCTCTATGGAGGATTCTTTGGTCTAGTCTAGAAACCTTTAGCTTGATTAGTTGCTATGTTTAATAATGATAGTTGTGTGATAATGTCTGGTGGGAGTGGAGAGGATCTAAACACTAATGTTCACAAACCAATGTCAACGTTGGATTGATTTTCAGGCTCATTGGGTTGTGGGACCTTTGGATCACAACCGTAAGTTTGTTGTTGTTGTGGACCTCCTATGGTCATGTGAAGAATCAATCCCTTCTTCTGATCCCGAGTATCCAATAATCGTATGCCTTTTCGGCCTCTATGTTTAGAACTAGAAGTTACACGATTTTCTCATAATATCTAACATGTGTTTTGGCAACTTGGATACGTAAGCTAGTGTCTATATCAATGAGGAGGTCTCCTGCATCTGGCTATGGGACTAGTGGATCACAACCAAATGTTTTCTCTCTTTCAGGTCCTTCTACAGTCATACGGATATCTATCAAGGCAATCTATAATTTGTCTGATTTGACCAGAATGTGTGTGCTTTGTCATCTTCTATGTTTAATCTTCTTAACTATGAGCTGATTTCTTGTAGGTTTGTTGTTGTTCGGAAGACCTGAATTTTGAGATTTTAGTCTATGTCAGTTATTTCTACAACAATATTTGGTTGAGGCACGATTGGCTCAAAAACATATTCCCTGGGCTCCCTAGGTCCCGTGATTGTCATACAAGATCAATATAAGCCTAACTGAAATGAAATAAACTAACTATGTGAGATATATCTACAACACACACACACACACACACACACACACACACACACACACACACACATACTCTTCTATTTTGTATTTTTTATAATATTTTGAATGGAATTCTAAAAGAGAAACTAATCTAATAACAAAATTAAAACAAACAAGGTAGCCCTGGTGTAGCTACTTGCCCGTGAAGTTGTGAGTTTTATCCTAAATAACTAGATAGTTGATTAAATTAACTAAAATATTCTCGATCCTACCTCAGAAGTGAGGAATGAATCATAGTTTCTCGAAACTATCAATCCCCACACTTCCCTGCAATATCAAGAATGAAACTTTAACTAAAATGAAATGTTTCACTACTCTATTTGATATATTATAACTAGAACTTTGACAGATAAAACCCGGAATTTGCAGAATGCTGGCGAATCCAAAGTAGTGTATGAATTTGTCCATCGAATGATCTCCTTGTTCTTTCATGTTCATGTGAATCCATATGACCATGTATATGCTAGCATCAATAGAAGAAGGTATTCGAACAATGGCAGCTTTGATATAGACCGAATATAATGCGAGTAGGAGAGACACAACGCAAGAGACAGAGCTTGGCATATGCAATTCCTAGCGGGATTTATTGCGGGAATATAACGCAAGTGTACCAAGATATTCTAGAATCTACGCCTCGTGAAGAACAAAACCTACAACTCTAATGGATGCAATCTATAACTAACACTATTCTCGCTCTAAAGTAATTTATATGGACAACAATACACAAGACCGAAGGAAGAAGATCAAATGGCTTCTTAAAAGTAAAGGAAAAACTAGCATGGATGCAAACATGAAACAAAATGAGATCTAAATAAGAAATATACAAACTAAACAATGGAAAATGAGAAGTCGAAGGGTAGTTTTGAGGGGCCATTTGCTTGAAAACAAGCTGGTTATTTATAGATTTCACATTTACCCAAAGGTGATTCCCATTAGAACTCTTTTACCATTAAACAATGGAGAAACACTATTCCAGGGGACATAAAACATTAATACAAGCTAAGGTGGTGGAAAAAATATGGTAAAAGTTAAAAATTTATGTGAATCATCATCAAGAATGTGCCGGAAAATGCGTGAAGGACCGCCACCCTGAGTAGGGCGGCGGTTATAGGACCGCTTCCGTGCTAAGGTGGCGGTTTCGTCACTTAAGGGAAAAAGCTAAGAAATTAAGGCGCAGAGGAATAAAACAAAGCACAAGGAACATGAATACAACATTTAGGATGCTAACATATACTACGTGAGCTTTTTTTAATCCAAACACCTCGCGAGGTGACCTCGTATCATCATTGGGTCATGTGTAACATCGCTTTGGCGATACTATACCCTACAATTTTTATACGTACGCTTCCCCACAAAGGTCTTCTGGGTCAAGAAAAAGGCACGGTGGGGAATGTGTTACAGAGGCTATGAGGTGTGGAAGAATTAAAGGCCGTAGAATAGTCCTTAAATTCCACCAAGTATCCGATTACTCAACTATCAAACAAAACAAGAGTAATGAAAGTGGGGAAGATAAAAATGACACAATGGTACAATTCCACGGTTCCTCGAGTTCCCGAAACCCAAATCACCTATAAGGAAATGGAAAATATGGGTTAAATGTGGATTGTGGAAACTCCTGGAGAACCCGCATGGTACCCCGACCCCTAAACTTAAAACAGATATAATTTTCACCCTAATTGTCTCGAATTTGATAAATATTATATTGTTGGAAATATCTCAACATCCTCTACACCACAAAAATTAGTTTTGTGGAAAAGAGGAAAACATATCAAACATTTAAAATCACAGCCCATGTATCTCAACAACCATATTTAATGAAGTATGGTGCCCATTTCTTCTCCAACAAGTAAGACATCATGAAGGAATGGCTTTTGCAGGTTGCCCATCATTGTTTTCAAGGAATTAATGCATCTTGTTTGAAGGTGAAGGGATAATTTTGAGTTCTCTCTATTTTCCCCCTCCTCTCGCTTTCCCATTCTCTATAAAATGTAAAGTGATGCTCATTTGTAAGGGTTGGACATTTGGGAATGCAAGGGCATCACACAAGTGCCGCACACTTGTTTTCTTTGAGTTGCGTATGCCTCATATTTGACATCTAAAATGGTAATATTTTCCTTTTCTCCTTCAATGTAATGGATTGTGTATATTTGAAGCAATAAAATACTTTTTTTGTGGTTATTAATCTATCCTAGCTTGTGTTCTATTTCATTTTCTTGGCTTTCACCGCATTTGCAGATATTTTGTGTATATTTTACTATCCTTATAGAGTCCGAATCATTGTACTCCATGGAAATGGTGGTTTGAATGTTATTTTGGACTGTGGTACTCATGTTTTCCCTCTCCTTTCTCATTTTTCTTCCATTTTACCTCATTTGAGAGTGTCTTTCCACCCTCTTCTTGGTGCTATCACCTCTCTCTAGCTTAGGATTTCCCATTTTCATGCATCTTTCTCTCTCCCTCCCTTGGATTGTTAGAGTAGGATTAGATAGCTACATTTCCTTCCTTAAGAGTAGTTTAGCATTAGGATTAGGTAGAGGAACCAACCTTATATGGAGGTTTTTCTTAAGTAGCAAGTCCCACAACTTGAGAGACAATCCCATGTTACACAAAAACAATGATTTCTCATCCATACATGACAAATTAGAGGGTGATGTTTTTTGGTGATAAGACTATTCTTAAGTGCACATTATGATCTTAAATATTTTTAAAATAAATCAGAATGTCATCCAAGAAAACCAACACAAAATTTTCTAAATATTCTTGGAAAATGTTATTCATCAAGTTCATGAATATAGAAGGTGCATTCATGAGTCCAAATGGTAAAACTGTGAACTCATAGTGACCATATCTTGTCCTAAAATTAGTTTTGTGTATGTATTCATCTTTAATTCTTAGCTGATGGTATCATGATCTTAAATAAATCTTGGAATAGACTGATGCATCACACATCTGATCAAAGATATCATCTATCCTTGGCAAAGGATATCTATTCTTTATTGTGGCCTTGTTAAGCATGTGGTAGTCAATGCATAACCTTAGTGTGCCATCTTTCTTTTTGACAAAGATGACCAAAGGTTCTCTGAGGAAACACACTCGGTATCATTAATAATTTTCATAACAACTCATGTAGTTGTACATTGAATTCAGTTGGATGGAAAAAAAGGGGCTAAGTGTTGGGCACACGAATGTAGGGCGCTGGAAGAGCGTGCGATGCTACAAAGATGGCTTAAGTGCCCAGGATCATGAGTCAACCATTTCGTTGTTAAGGATATTTTTGGAGTTAGCATGCTGAGCACACAAAGACATGAAGACTTGCATTCCATGTAAGGGTATTTTGGGAACAAACATCATCCGAGAACCATGCATAGTTTAGGATAATAATAGGATTTCTACTCATATTTAACTCTAGGAAGTCTATTATTAGAGAACTTGCATGTTTTGCATCCTTTTGTAAAGGTGCATGGATATTAATAACATGTGTCTTATTTTAAGATAGACCATGGGTGGGGAAGGGTAAGTCCCCACCACTATATATGTATTGATTTGTACGGTTAAGTAAGTGTCAATTATTGTAGAGTAATGCTATTGGTTTTTCAGTGCGCATGACTCATGGAGATACCTTTATAATGTATGAAGCTTATGTGTTTTACAATGTTCAATACAATAGATCTTATTGATGGGTAATGGTGTTGAACATGAATGAAACTGGTTCTTGTATAGTAAATCTTGTTATAGTTATTGTTGATTTCATTTTATATATATTCTAAGATCTAGATCTGGTTTATGCATTGTGGACTGCTTCTCGTTGATTATGAATCAATATACATATGCACTATCATGCTAGAATTTTGAAAAAAATCTAAAGAGGAAATTGGTGCCTTTTCTTGATCCAGTGAGTGCCTAACTCAAAGTTGAGTGATGTGCTAGTGCGCCCGGGTCATTTACAAGTGAATTCTAGGAGCATCATTGGTTGCATTTCGGGACCTCTTTCTCAACTATTTGTTAGGATGTTGCATGATGAAGACGTACTCAGTTGACCTTAGCAAGTGTTGAGGAGTGGATAGTAGATCTGGAAGAAGAATACACTTAGAGATTCAACACTAGATTTGAGTTTGACGCATGCGCGTGGGTTGAGAAGAATCTGATGACTGCTTATATGAGAGATTCTTTGTTATCTTTCCCATAGAACTATATGAGTGATTGGTTGCTTATGCATCTAAAAGGAATTGGAGGTTTCACACACTTGTCTAGATGCAAGAAGAATTTTAGGCTCTCTATGATGCTGATCTAATTTGGATGCGCACTGTGGATACTTGGTTCCGTGGTGTTTTGAATAGCTATATTTTGGAGTACTCAATTTCCACTTACTCTTTTCCAAAGGTAGCTGAGTTTCAATTTTTATGTTATCCTAGGGGATCATATCTACACGAAATTCCACTGGTGATTAAGATCTTGATGGTAACCTTGAATTTGGAAGAGAATCCGATGGCTAGCTAAACCCCACCACGCATGGGGGAAGGAGTAGGTGTGGTGAAGGATGGTGGACCTAGTGACACACGAGAGAAAAGAGAAGAAAGGTAGATTAAGTTCAACGAGGGATGAAAGAGGGATTTAGAGAAGAAATGTGAGGTTACAAAACATATGGCATTATGGAGAGAGATGGCTTGTGAAGGATTTGGAGCTCACATAGAAGACATGGAGCCGAGCATATAGAACTCACCCATTTGGGCAAACATGACAGAAACCCTCATTGGCCTCTTATGAGAGTGCTCTAATAGAGACAACATGGGCTGCAGCACGCATCTCAATCTACTTGCAACCTATCCCTTCCGCTTAGTTTTCCAGCTTTCTAAGTACAACTAGTAGTTAGCAAGCTAGTTTGGGCAATATAGTAGCAAGAAATAAAATTGACTTATCAACAACTTCAAGAGTAAATCAAATATAAAGTACCTTTATAGCTGGGAAAATGTCTTTCTTATTATTTGGGGGTCCAGTTGGAGGTACCTTTTCAAGCGCATCGTCAGTGCAGAACACAAGCACACAAAACTTTCTACTCACATCGGGGAGTAGTGCAACTATGCAAACTGTAGGAGTTAGGTTTAGCACCACTATTGGGACACAAGGAAGTGCATCCTCCAGTTCAATTCCTATTATAGGTGGAGGATCAGGAGGAATAGGTGGCTTAGGATCTGGCAGATTTAGAGGCAGAGGTAACACAGGAGGCTCTGGATTTGGTGGGCATGGTCCTCATCAGCCCCAGAATATTTACATGGAGATGTCACTTCATCTCCCAGTATAGGGGAATAGAAGATTCTACTGAGCATGTCCATATGTGTGAGATATTGTGGCATGCGAAAGGAATTATAGCTTTCGAGTGCAAGGCCAGTCAGTTTATAAGTACGTTATAGGGACGCATGCACATATGGTACATGATGTTTAAATCTGATCATATTTGTGTGGATTATATGAAATTACGAGATGCTTTCATTAAATAATTTTATATCCCTGAGTTTGAGAAGAAAATTATAAACGCGCTCAAGGATATCAAGCATGACACTATTGAGAGTGTCTAAGAATATGACGATTGTTTCAAAACACTCTTGTCTAAACTATCTTATGATATCCATATAAGTTAACACGCATAGTGGTTTTTTGGAGGTCTGATCATGCATTTTAGGAGGGCACTCTCTCATATGACTTATACTGAGAACCACACAAGGTGCTTGAAGAATATTTGCACACCGAGGTCAGTCAGAGCATGACACTGGAGTGAGCCCATTATTGGATGCTTAGATTACAAAAATGAAAAAAAAGTTAGAGAAACTATCAACCAATATAACACATGAGACACACACTAGAATTTGGTGCATATATTATGGAGTAGAAGGGAATACTAAGGATAGTTGTCCTCACAGATCAGTGCACTCCTTGTTACTGGAGTGTGAGATATTTCATTTAGACCATGATGCGAGCCACTACCTTTTGTTATAATGTGAAATAAGGAAGAACGTGTCTTGCTACTATAAGATTTTCTAGTCCGCAACTCACAATAATCGAATATTACAAAGTTGATTGATCATATCCATGATTCCATTGATATTGGTGTACGACAGACTAGAGTTGTGAATATCTCTAAGGATAAAAGTGAGTAGCATGATCATGATCACACTCAAGGATGCTATGATCATAATGAAGGGCGCTTTGAGGGAGGCCATGGTAGAGGTTGAGGTCGCGGTGGTGGATGAGGTGAGTTCCCTTGTGGAACATGTAATACATGTAGATCTCCTAACCATTACAGGCACGGGTGTCCTCAGAAAGTTACTTTTATTTTTGTGGAAAGAATAATAATGATGAAGAGTGCCCAAACTTATATGAACATATAATAAATAAGCACAAACAAGAGAACAAGGGCACATGGATGGTTAGAATACAACACGCCATGGAAAACCAATGGATGTTGAAGTTAGCACTGGATCCTAAGGTAAGTACTGTGAAGATTACTACACGTGCTGAGGTTGCACATGCCAGAGAAACGTTGCAACAAAAGCCTACCATTACTAAGGAGGAGGTTTTACATGTAAAATATCTAGACCCTACACATCAGAAGGAGGTTTATCAGAAACCATGGAGGTACTCAAAAATTTGTAGGGTGAAATACAATGTTTAAAGGAATAGTCATGGAAGTTGGAACAAAAGAAGGCAACTGAGACTTTCCAGTTAGATGTTGATGATTTGAAGGAAGTATGCAAGATGTTGCATCAAGAGAACATTATTCCATTACTAGGGAGTTGGTTAAAGGGAAACACTCCTGCGTGGGTATTGAGAATGGATGGAATATTTTTCATGCTAATCTCCCTCCTCATAGCTTGGATTATGAAAAGGATATCACTCTGAATGCTATTGTGGATGGATGGGTTTTGAGAAATATTTGATTGACACAGGCACAAAAGTGAATGTGCTTACTTTAGATGCATGGGTTCAGATGGGTAAACCTCCATTACAACCATCTTCCAATGTATTGTATATGGAAAATCAGACTAAGGCCACGCTAATTGGAGTCTTGAAGGATGCATCCATTACTATACATGGGGCCAAGTTCACTAGGAATTTGAGGTCTTAGCTCTTGCAAAAGTGGACAACTTACCAGACTCTACTTGGGTGCCCTTGGTGCTATGAAAATAATGTTGATCTACAGTTCAATAAGGGATATATCAGCTTTGAGAACAAGGAAGAATGAGTTATTATCTCTTTAACGATGGGAAATCTACATGTTATGTTGAGCCCTTAAATGAAGAAGACCTAAACATAATTTATGTGCACACCATTCAAGATCCGAAGTGCTTGAGCCATCTAAGGAAGGAATTCTCTAGTAGGATGATGCATAGTCCATCAGTGATACTACAAGTAGTACATGTGACAATTAGGCACATGACACTTATGAGATGGTTGGGCTCAAGGTAAGAAGTGCAACTACATGCGTAACTAGTCTACGCCGTGTTAGGAAGTTTGGCAACAACCTTGTACCACTGGTAAACTAGAAAAGGAAACCCTGAGGTATTCTGCAAGCCATGAAGTACAATGGAAGGATTAGGTGGACGTAGGAACATGCTAGTTTATATCCTACACGAGACAAAAATGCACTAGTGGATGGTTTATAGGGATAATCTCATAGAATGGAGAGAGGTGAGAATTTCCCTATCAGAAAGGTTTCTTAGAAGTAATGCACCTACTCAAATATGTGAATATCATGGTAATAATCTTGTTTAACACCACATTTAGTAGTGTGAGAGAATTTGGATAGAGGGGTAGGAAGCTTTACCACCTTCGTTATGGGTGAAAAAACTTTATTTCACCTTGCGAGGCTATGTGCACACTTGGTTTGATTATGCGGAGTTACATAGAGAGATTGGAAATTGGAAAGACTTGACCATGCGGTATAATCCAGGACTTTTGACTACTTCTCCACTAAACCTCTGATGAAAGAGGCATTACAGTTATGAAACACTTGACTATAAGAGATAGTGCAAAGGATCAAGAACTCATTCAGGAGTTATTTGGTGGGTCGATCTAGAATCACGTTTTGTGAAGTAGATGAAATAGATGCAGAACTACTTGAGTGCTCTTACCTAGAGAAGGAGAAAGGAAAGATGGTCTACATGGTGGATGATGAAGAAGTGGAAAATTTGGACATAGATCATTTAGAGGGTACATACAAGGTCTTAAAAGTGTGGATGAGAAGGCATGCACCTACAATGAGCCTATGAAGATGAATAAAGAAAACATTGAAACAGATGTTGAATTTAAGGAGGCCATAATTGGAGATTACTGGTCTAAATCAAGTGAATAAGATAATTGAGTTCTTAAGTGATTTCTAGGACTTTTTCCTAGAGGCTACCATGAGTTGAAAAGAGTGCATGAATATTTGGGAAGAATGAAAATAAAGTTAAAGGAAGGTGCGTGCCCGGTTAGGAAGAGACCATATAGGATGAACCCTAAACTTCACATAAAAATTAAAGAAGAAATTGAAAAGATGTTGAACTCGCATTCTTGAGCACATAGAGGAATCAAAGTGGGTTAGCCCTATGGTAATCAACATAAAGAAATATGGAAGAATAATAATTTGTATGGACTACAAGGAGTTGAATGCTGCATGTGTAATTGATCTTTTCCCTACACCATTCACTGAAGAAATATTGGAAGGCGTTGTAGGGTGTGAAATTTATTCTTTTACAGATGGATTTTCTAGGTATCATCAAGTAAGGATTGCTAAAGAAGATCAAGAGAAGAAAACTTTCACCACTGAATGGGGAAGTTTTGCATACACAGTGATGCCCTTTGGATTGAAGAATGTGCCTATAGTATTTTCATGCATTATTGTTCAAGCATTCCAGGATTTTATTCAAAAACATTTCAGTTTACTTAGATGATTGGATCGTGTATGGGCTTGTCAAGGATCATTGTGATAATTTGAGGTTAATGTTTGAGAGGTGCAAACAATTAAGCATCTCTTTAAATATCAAGAAGTGTATATTTGCTACACCTTTTGGAATTTTGCTAGGGCATATCATCTGAAAGGAGGGTTTGTTAGTAGATCAAGCTAAGATTTCCATAATTTTAGGCTTAGAGGAGCCTACTAGTCAGAGTGAGGTGGACTTATTTTTGGGCCACATAGGGTATTACAAAAAATTATCAAAGGATATGCTAAGATTGCAGTGCCCTTGGAGGAGTTATTAAAGGGTAAAGGAAATTTCTATTGGGGAGAACCACAACAACACACATTCGAAGCGCTGAAGGAAAGGCTTACTACGACACCTATTCTACATTTTCCTTCATGGAATATACCTTTTCACGTACATGTGGACACATATGACATGGCCATTGGCATAGATCTAGCTCAACCTGGAGAAGGTATTGTAGATCATTCTATTTGCTTTGTGAGGAGGAATTTGACTCCTATAGAACAAAATTATACAACTACAAAGTGCGAGGCTTTGTCAATGATCTACATGCTACATAAGTTTTGACAGTACTTGCTAGAAACACATTTTGTTTTCTATATAGATCACATAGAATTGAGATACTTGATGAACAATCCCATCTTATAAGGGAGAATATGCCAATGGGTTCTCTTATTCCAAGAGTTTGACTTTATAGTGGTGGTAAAGCCAGATAAAAGTAATTCTGGTCCAGATCATTTGTCAAGGATTCAATTAGGAGAGGATGCACAAAGTATTTAAGATACATTGCCAGATGTATAGTTATACAGGTTAAACCGTGCACCCATAGAATCAGAGGATATTGCTGTCTTTTTACAAATAGGTATGTCACCCAAAGGAATGAAGGCCTTGGAAAATAAACAACTTGTAATTCGTGTCACACCTTTCATGTTGATTAGTGGTGAGTTATACAAACTAGGTTGAGATGAAGTATTACACTGGTGTGTACTAGAACATGAGCGAACACAAATCATAGAGGAGGCTCATGGCAGTATTGTAGGTGGACACAATGTAGGTGATGCCACCACTTGCAAGATATTACTAGATAGTTTATGGTGGGAGACCTTGTACAAGGATTGCAAAGACTATTGTAAGGTGTGTGAACACTATCAACACCTTGAAAAACTTGGGAAGAGGGATGAAATTCCTTTGAGGCTTATTACTAGTACATAACCTTTTAAGAAATGGGAAATTGACTTTGTGGGTCCTATTACCCCAACCACATGTAAAACTAGATTGCGCTACATCATCACTTGTACAAATTATCTTACAAGGTGGATGGAGCGACACGTCATAAAGGATTGTACAACGACTACAACAACAAGGTTATTATGGGAAAATATTCTTACTGGTATGGATATCCTTTAAGTTTGACGAGTGATAGAGGCACTCATTTCCTTAATGAGACCATTAATATATTATTAGATGAATTCATGGTTGCAAAACCATAAGAAAACACCCTATCACCCCCAAACAAATGGGACTACCGAGGTTTTCAATAAGATACTTAGCCAAATGTTGGAAAAAAATGTGATGTTAGCAGGAAGGACCGTGATGATAAAGTTTCTTCTATGCTTTGGGCATATAGAACAACATACAAAAAGTTGAATAAGGCAACACCATTTTTGTTGGTGTTTGGTGCAAAGCATTTCTTCCCATGGAATTCATGTTACCTACTTTTTGTATTACATGTGCTAGAGGCTTGGGTCGATGAGAAATCATTGGAAGAAAGAATTGACAAGTTGATACAGCTGGATGAGAGGAACGTAATGGTATAATGGAGTTAGAAGCAAGAAAAATCTAGGTAGAAGGCATGACACGATAGACACATCAGGACATGAAGCTTGAGGTTGGGAAGATGGTACTTTTTATGATTCAAAGTTTCGCGCCACCTAGGAAAGCTTAAGGTGCATTGGTTGGGACCGTATCTTATCACCAATATACTTGAATCAGAGCTTGCCCGGAGGCGGTTGATGTAACACGGTTACCCGGTTACTTCAACGGATTGGGATGAAACCCTACTATAAATAATTCTTCTTGGTGTTTGTAATAAGGTACTATTTCCATTTGGATTAGATTTCTCTTACTATAATTCCTTTATATGTGTTTCCTTGATCGTCGCTATGCTTTGTCAATTTAGTTCAATGTTATGTGTAATAAGCGCGCTTGCACGACGCAAATGCTGGTTGTAATCTAAAGTGTTTTCATATGGAGAGGACTGTAGATACCCTTAGTGTGGGGTGGATAAAGAAGGTTAGTTTGGTATAGAAAATAAATAAACTCACGGGTGACCATAAAGGGAAAATGATTTCAAAATTAATGAAAAATTTAAGAGAAATTTATCAAAGTTAACACCACGTGTAAGGCAATGAGTTCTTAGTATAAAGCAATGAGGCCGCAACATTAGAGACTACGTATGTTGGGTTACATTAGATAAACTACTTTGGCATAAGGAAGTCTTTGGAAGAGGAGATCTATGAAAGATAAGTAGTGGCAGACCAAAAGTTATGACTGAGGTGTAAAAGTTTGAGGCGTGAAAAAGAAGCGCAAAACACGCTCAATGGGAATTAATGCCATGTATGGTGGTAGGTGGAGAAATTAAGGAAGAGTATTTTTGAAACTTGTAATAAAGCCGGTGTTTGCAACGTCGTTTTTTACCTTGTGAGTTTGAAGAAAATTGAGAAGTGCAAAGAAGAGCTAGAGACGATGAGAACTCTATAGATCAAGTAAACCTACCGAGATTCAAAGCACATTGTTGAGCATCGAGGCACAAAAGTAGGATTCAAGCAGTGGTGCATGTGCATGATGAGGGGGTGACTTGGGTTTCATTTGCACTTACATGATTGAAAAGACCAATGGCACCACGAAGGGCTCTAGTTGTAGAGAAGGAGGTTGATGACCTTACATAAGAATGGTTGGTTGAAATGTTATAACTAGAAGAGGTGATTAAGGGGAAGCCATGGAAGAAAAAAATAACAAAGTGTAGGGTTTCATAAATCAATAACTGAATTGAGAATTCCCTAATAATAAAAATGCAATGGTTAAGGAATGGTATGAGTTTGAAGGGGAAATTCAAAGTGAATATCCATAATTCATTCTACCAGAAGAAGAAAAGGGTACACAATAAGATGACTCAACATATTCTTTATTCTTTATTCTTTCATTCATTATCCTATATTATTTGGAATGACAAGGTGATTACCCATTGTTGGGGTGACAATCCATTTTAGTGTGGGGTAATGTTGGATGGAAAAAAGGGGCTAAGTGTTGGGCACGTGAATGTAGGGTGCTTTGGAAGAGTGCGTGATGCTACAGTATGGCTGAAGTGCCCAAGATAAGGAGTTATCCTTTTCTTTGTTAAGGCTATTTTTAGAGTTAGCGTGCTGAGAACACAAAGACATGAAGGCTTGTGGTCCACTTAAGGGTATTTTGGGAACAAACATCAACTAAATACCATGCATAGTTTGGGCTAATTATAGGATTTCTACTGAGAGTTAACTATAAGAAGTCTATTGTTAGAGAATTTACATGTTTTGCATCCTTTTTGTAAAGGTGCATGGCTATTATTAACATATGGCCTATTTTGAGATAGTGCATGGGTGGTGAAGGGAAAGTCCCCACTAATATATATATATATATATATATATATATATATATATATATATATATATGTATGTATGTATGTATATATGTATGTATGTATGTATGTATGTATGTATGTATGTATTAATTTACACGCTTAAGTAAGTGTCAATTATTGTAGAGTTATGTTGCTGTTTTTTTTGGGTGCATGACTCATGGAGATACCTTTATAATGTATGAAGATTATGTGTTTTACAATATTCAATATAATGGATCTTATTGGATGGATAATGGTGTTGAACATGACTAAAATTGGTTCTTGTATGGTAAATCTTGTTATAGTTATTGTTTAGTTCATCTTATATATATTCTAAGATCTAGATCTTGTTTATGCATTGTGGACTGTTTACTGTTGGCTATGAATCGGAATATACATATGCACTATCATGATAACATTTTGTACTAACAACTCTAAAGAGGGACTTGGTGCCTTTGTGTGCTTTGGGTGAGGGTCCAACTCAGGATGAGTGATGTGCCAGCATGCCTGTGTCATTTACAATGAATTCTAGGATGCATCAAGTTCCACTAGTTTAGTTGTAGTAATGTAGAAAGGAGCATTTGAAATAGGTCCATTCTGTGTTTAATATCTATTGTGAAATCAAATTCACGTCTCAGAGGGAGTCCATGTAAATCCTCCAGAAAGACATTATTGTAATATTGTAACAATGAGTAATCTATTAAATAAGTATTACCTTCTTCAATATGATATTTTAATTGCTTAAAGTATTCAAACTTTGTTTTTAGCCTTTTTAATATGCATTGCAAAAATATACCTTACCTCTATGCCTCTTTTTTATGCCCCTGAATGAATGGTGTTTTTCTGTAGCTCATCCAAGCAATTGATTTGTTTTTCATAATAGTTCACAATTTCCTTATGTTGTGATAACTAGTTTATGCATATAATGACATCATAATATCCTAAAAGAGTTACGTACATGTCTATTTCTATTGTAAAATTGGGCAATTCCAATGAACTAAAAAGACATTTATTTAATGTGTGGACAACATTGTTCCCATATTGCATAGTCCACGAGTTCTTCACATATCCAAATTTTTGTTTAATTTATCAGCTATCTTATTTGAAATAAAACATTCAATAGGACTAGTATAAAAAATAATAGTTATAGGTAATCCACATAACTTGCCTAGTACTTTTACATATGTGGGTTTTAGCTTGCCTATTTTCTACTATAGCATAACAACACTACTTCATGTGTTTATTATTCTAATAAGATTTGAATAAATGGAGCATAAAAACAAAGACCTTAGAGTCCTTGTGTGTTTAAAAAATAGGTTCATAAACTAGAAGAGATAATAAAAAAAACAAAACTTATCTACATTTCTGTTGTCATACAAATGTGCAATGGGAAAATTGACAATTTTTGAGCATGATAATGATACACCTGTGTTGAAACTTTCAAGTTTTACCCTTCCGAGGAACCCTAGGTCTACCCAGTCAGTCAAATGACCTCCCAGTGGATGTTAACTTAGTCCCCTAGGTGAATTAGGAAAGTCAAGTCAATCCCCTAGGTGATTTTAGGAGTTCTTGAAGATTGCTATTTTTGGATAGTTGTGGGAAGGGCTATCACTGGCCTTTTGAAGACCGACGCAACTCCCTAGAGAAAAAAAAAGGATCTAGATCCAACATGCAAATGAATTGATTTTGAAATATTCAGGAAAAATTTGGAGGAGTTAGGGAAGTTTCATCAAAAACATGGGTCACGAGACCTAGCAAAGGTGCACATGGCAAAAAGAGATACTGAACTTTAGGAAGTGATTTTGGGAGCTCTAGATGGAGTTAGGAGTCAAAAAAACATCATTGGAAAGGAAATAAAATTACCTATAATATGGTGAAATCAGATATTTCACAACGCTCCAGTGAAATAGGTTTATATTTGGTTTTTTCTGTACTCAACTAGGGAATAAGATCAAAACTACATTTTTAGGGCATAAATGGAGGAATAAAGATCCTGGGACCTGCACCACTTTGTATCCAAAAGACCATTTTAAGTCAAATTCATATAAAATTTTGCCAAAAAAATCCATCAGAACTCTAGATATGACCTTCAAAAGTTCACTCTCAAGGTTTGACACTTAGCCAATTTTTCAAGAGGACACATGTCAACACCGGAGCCTCCCGGCGGGATTTCATGTCCATTTTTTCCTTTAGTAAAAGGATAAAGGGGACAAAAAAATCACCCAACCATTTTTACCCTCCCGGACTTTAATATGTCCTCCTTCATTGCCAATTAAGCCCCCGGGAGCTAGTTGGAGCCTTACCTCTCACTGCACGGATGATCGCCAAGTGTCGCATGGAGGCACAATGTGTAAACTAATGTCATATTTTTCCCATTTTTCAAAGGGACATTGGAGACAATAAAGTTCACCCAACCCCTTGAAGCTCTTAGGTCATCCATGTGACCCTCTCCAGTGTAAATTTCTAGCCCCTAGGAGCTAGTGGAGCCAAATGCTCGACCGTCAGATTTTCGCCAAGTGTCGCATGGAGGCACATCATGAAAATTGATGTCCCTTTTGTCCCTTAATTCTTGAGGGACATCGAGACACAAAAATGCACCCCATCCCCTGGTATGTGTTTTTGAATTTCTTTAAATCCGACACTTAGCCATTTTTACCCCCATTTCTTCTTCACGGCTTCACACCCATAGCCCTGTTCATGCTTGTCAAGACACCTAGTCCACCATTGTTGCTACAAACTAGATATTCTATGGAAACACAACCCTCAAATCCATGAAAACACATAGGTCTCGGAGAAAAAATGCATAGAAAAAGTAAAAATGAAGATTTTTTGCCATATAACCATGAAGTCTTCCCATCAAAAATCTTCATATCTTTCAAAATACAAGTCAGATTGAGATGCTATCTTTTGCAAACTTCCTAATGTTTCAAGATGATCAAGATGCAACAAATGGGAGGTTGAATGGTTCCATGAATATTTTTTCCAACAAAAATCCCATTTCATGCCGTAGCTCACATTCATCAGATTTCCCATCAATCCGGCGATGGAAAGAAGAAAAAAACTTGAACACGAGACTTTGAATGAAAAAATATCGAACGAGTTGATTTCGTCACAATCGGAGACAAAAATACCTAACAATTTCAAGCTCCATTAATGGCCGCCATGGAATCTCTCAGTGCACAAGCCACCGCCAGGTGAAAATTATAGATTTTATTTCCAATCATTCTAGTGGACGAAATCAAGTGAAATTCAGAGGATGTGACTATGACGATGAGCCGAGTTCAAAAAATATAGTGCATCACAAACCGAACACTTGAAAGCTACTTTCCAAAAATAGTAAGCTTTCCTACACAGGCTTGCTATATTTGGTAAGTCTTTATCAAAAGTGACTGCAACAAAGATAATGTGAATTGAAAGTCACCAGAAAGTTAGAATAAGTGTTCAGAGCAAAAAAAAATGAAAATGAACACTTACTAAAAATAGTAAGCCCCTATATGGGTGCTTACTAAAAATAGTAAGTCACCCCAAGAAGTGGTCAAGGCGAAGGTAGTGTGTGAAGAAGTGAATGAGGGAGTTCATCACATTAGGATGGTCAAGAAGAGGCAAAAATCACCTCTTACTAAAAATAGTAAGTATTCCATTTGGGAACTTTCTATTAATAACAAGTTACACTCATAGGGCAGTTTTGGCACAATGGAACAAAAAAGGGATCATCCATGGACATTTCTCATAGGGCATTCAAGATCCATCCCAGGGAACCCAAAAGTGTCTTTTAAAACTCACTACATGGTTCATGTCATAGGTATATCATACGCAGGGTGGGAGTTACAGTCATCGGTGAAATAGTTTATTCAACTTGGAAATCATCCATGAGCCAAGATGAAGGAGTTTCTCAGGGTGTAAAGAGTTCAAAGATTCAAAGTTTCACTACATTTGGAGCTTTCCATCAATAAAGACCAGTGGACTTCATCAGGAACGAAATCTCCTCTTCTCATTCTCTCGCTTCTCTTCCTTGTCCCAAATTTATCTCTCCACCATGTTCTAATTATTCGTTGGGGTTGTAATTTTTCATAATGCCTTAAGTAATTAAAAATGAATTTATTTTCAATGTAATAAGTCACCCTTAAGTTATAAAAGGGGACTTAAAGTTTTCTTAAGAATGTGAAAAGTTTTAAGGCATATGAAGGCTCAAAATGACGGTTATATAAAGATTCTTTTTCTTCCTATAAATTGTAAAACCATTCCCATTTCAAAGGGTTGGTGCTTGATTTTGTAATTTTAAGAGTATATTGTACTTTGAGAGAACAAAGGAGATAGCTATTTTCTTCCATTCCCCCACTAGTTTTCCTCCATTCCCACACTATGTACAACTTTTGTTTAAGAAATCAATACAAGAAGGAGTTTCTATCCTTTTTTGACTGAGGGATTTATTGATACTTTGTGCTCATAAATTCTAATCGGTCTTGTTGCTATTTGCAGAGTTGTTTCTTCTCATAAATGCATGTGTTGAAATTTATAACTAGTGTGTGCAAGAATATGATTTTATACTTGTAACATTAGTTCTCCTATCTCATTTCTCACTCCCCTTTCCCACTTTATAGACAAAGTCCTCTCTAGTAAGAAATTTCTAGATTTGCTACGAGGTCGATGGAGTTCCCTATTAGATCCTTGAATGCAAGGCCATAAGGAAAATCCACCTATTCACCCACATGGAAATACGGAAGATGCATCGTCTAAGTAGAGAGACTTTGAATCCTGAAGCGTTGGTAAAAAACCAAATATTTGTCCACTTGAAAAAGTTTCTACGCCAACAATTTTGATGCCCACCATGGGAAAATTTAGTAGCATCTTGCACTCCAAAATACGACCGTAAGGTCCAAATATACAAAAAAATCAAAATATTGAAAAAATCAAAATTGAAAAAATGAAAAATTGAAGTTGATGGAAATCCATTGCTTGAAAGACATGCTTTGTTGATTCTTGCAAGTGACCTTTTGTATTCCACAATGTTTTTACATATTCCTATTGCAAAAATTTCAGGTGGTAGAATTTTAAGAAGAATTTTCCAAGTGGAAGCCAAAGCTAAAGCTAGAGAAACAATGGCAGATGAAGAAGAAAGACCATGTACGTACCCAAATTGTAAGGTATGTACTACCGTAATGTGATGTAACAAGTGCCCCAATGATGATACAGTCTCCTCACAAGGTATTTGGGATCCAAAAAAGCTCTCCGAGTGTGCGTTAACATCCCGCATGCCCCATATAGCCCCCACGTCCTTTGTTTTTCCTTTTTCCTCTCTTTTCTTGGCCTTTTTCTCTTCAGTGACAAAACCGCCACCCTGCCTGGGTGGCGGTCTCATGACCGCCGCCTTGATCGGGGCGCGGTCTCAGTAACCACCGCCCGCTAAGAGCGGCGGTCCTTTACGAATTTTCCAAAAGCGTTTTAACGCGACTCACGTAAAAATCAAATTTTCACCAGCTTTCCTTTCCGACTTAGGCTTACATTTATGTTTTTGGTCCCCTGGAATAGTGTTTGGCCATTGTTTATTGTTTTAGAGTTCAGTTTGGTTTTCATCTTTGGGTGAATGAAAAGCTATAAATAAATGGTTTGTGCACAAGTAAATGGTCTCGCCCTCATTCACTTTCATGCTCTGATTTTCATAGTTTAGTCTTTTATTCTATTTAGAAGCCATAGTTTTAATTTCTTGCATGCTTAGTTAACATTGTTCAAATTGTTGTAAGCCACATACCCATCTTATGCAGCAAGATCATTATTTCACCCAATCCATTAGAGTAGAATAGCTTAGGAAGCCATTAAAGTTGCAGGTTTTGCTCTTCAAACAGATAGTTTCGTGTTCGACGCGTTATGTTGCATGACTCGTAGTGAATCCCGCTAGAATCGCATAAGCCAAGCTCAGTACTCTTGCACTATCCCTCTCCTACTCGCATTATATCCAGCCGCATTCGAGCTACCTTTGTCCCAATATCTACTTCGCTGATGCTAGCATTACACACTTTTCTGGATTCACGTGAATACGAAAGAATGAGGAGATCACACTGAGGGGACAAGATCACGCACACCATCAGATTTGCCACCGTTTTGAAGAATCCGTGTTCTAGCTTTCAAAGTTCTAGTTAGAATTATATCAAAAAGAGTAGATAATTACTTCATTTCGGTAAATTCCATTCTCGATATTGCCAGGGAAGCTATGAGGATTCATAGTTTCTAAGAAACTATGATTCACTCCTCACTTCTGAGGTAGGTTTGAGAATCTTGCAGATAGATTAGATGAGCTATTTTATTTGTTTAGAATAAATCTAGAAATCGCATGACAGCAAATAACTACACTCGGTTATCTTGTTTGTTTTAAATTGTTATTTAGTTGTTATTTCTAGATACGTTTAAATAGCTGCTTTTCTTAAATTCTTAGAAAGTCTCATAGAGAAATAGAAGTTATATATGTTTTAGATTTATTCCACATAGTTAGAATTTGCTTTACTACAGTTAGATTTACATTTTGTTTTGTATGACAATCACGGGACCTAGGGAGCCTAGGGAATACATATTTGAGCCAATCGTGCCTCAAATTTCCAACCTCGTCACAAAGAATAGTTGACATAGACCGAACCTTAGAATACAAGTCTTCCAAACAACAATGATTTACGACCGATCAACTCTTAGTTGAGAGGATTAAATATAGAAGACGACCAAGCACACACGCTTTGGTCAAATCAATCGAACTACTGATTAACCTAGGCAAACATTCACATGACTATAGAAGGGTTCAAAGAGAACAACCCTTTGGTTGTGACCCTTTGTCCCACAAACAGATGCATGAGACATTCTCACGCATATAGATACTAGTTTAAGAATCCAGGTTACATGAACGCCTGTGAGGTATTCAGAGAAAATCACACAGTTATTAAGTCTAAACATAGAAGCTGAGAAAGCGTACGATTACTAGATACTAGGGATTAGGACTTGATTTCGTACATGACCATAGCAGGACCGCAACAACCAAGAGTCTACGGTTGTGATCCACAAATCCCGCAACCTAACGAATCCATAAGTCAATCAGATATAGACACTGGCCTACGCACATTAGTATTCCAGTCCACTCTAGTTCCACCCATCATCATCAAACAATTGTCCTTACTAGATATAGCAGCTAACAAAGCTAGAGAATTCTGACTAGGCCGAGAAGTCGATTGTATCATTACCCACCATATGACCTTATCTGGAGATATACACGAAACTATCCCAAGTCATTTTCCACGTATTCCACAACCCATAGATCAAATCACGCCAGAACTCGATATTGATTGGAGCCTTCGAGCAGTCATCCTTGCTGATCGATCTATCACACCACTCCAAGTTAGAAGGGCCTTCTTTGCTTTAGATTTGTAAATTCCATTAGTGCGTGTCGAAGACATTAGATTACCTAACTAGTTCATTTGCATCCCACGCATATTCCATCCCCACCGGCTATCTCTTTCTAAGCACGATCTCGGGAGGTCGGGTACGTGGAAGAGTTACTCCGTAGATTCCCACGCTCGCTTGTCGCTTTTCCGGCGTACAAAATTGGTGAACCCAACGTGAAACAAACAAAATTAGTGAAGCTGACGTAAAATTCCTACTTTCTAATTCAGAGTCATAGTATCACGTGTTCTTCCAAGTTTAATTTACTTTTCATCTTCTCCGCCTCATTAGCCTTTCACAAATCACCTTCACTCCTTCCCATTATTTTACGGGTATTCATATACCCCCAAATATGTCGGATTTGATGCATATGGCGCAGACCCTCTTGGGTCTTGAGGCATACTATGCCCAAAGAAAAATAGGCAATCATCACCCTCACTCTCTGTATGGGGGACAACTACTCAACTAATCAGTTGTCAACACAAACTCCAAGAATCAGATATAATTCATCTTTTCAAACTGAGGAGTTAGATCAAACCCCTCGAACGCAACAAACAGAGCCTTCAGGCTCGAATAATATGACATTTATCGAGAGAATTTGGTTCGCTCTCCCGATGCTACTTAGACCAAAAATTAGTAGGCAATCGCACCCATACCTGGTCTTAGATGATGAACAGTCAATACGTTATCCTAGGGGTGAACAACGCTCCCGGGTATCTACCCCCCATAGGAGGTTTACAAATACAACCCGAGGTCTCTTTTCAAGAAAATACCTCTATGCCACTACATATAGGAAATACTCTCAGAGAAACTTGGCAAGATAGCGATCAGTTCATAGCAGGATATCACATGCCTATACAACACCAAGGTATACAACAAATGCTGCTAAGGCAAAGCACCGTGACTTCACCAAATGAAGTCATTTCAATGTTAGTAGAAAAAGTGAGAGGGTTAGAACTTGCTCAAGCAAGTCAAAATTCTCGCCATCATGCAAGCAGAAGTTCCAATCCTCCATACCACCCTCGGCCAAGTAGATCTCCTCACAGAGTAGGCATGTTAGGTATGCCTCCTCGCATTCACAACAAACGCCAACAAGGCCCATCATCTCTAACACCTTTCCTCCCGGTCTAGTATCAAACAATCCATTACTAGACAATACCCCGTCATACTTAAACATGTACTCCAAATCACCACAAGGAGATATGTTCTCCTCTCCCGGCATGTTTTCTCAAACGGTGGACTTCCCTATGCCTCTGCCTAACGCATACGCCGCGCCGTATCAACAACCCATCCCACCACCACTCCTCAAAGAACCACCATCAATGGTCGAAACCTATGTGATAGGGACTTATTCGAATATCCGAAAGAGCCCTTAGACTTCACCATATGAAGCATTATGCTTCCAAGACCTCTTCCCGATTTACCCAAGTACAAAGTCGAGGGAGATCCAAACGCGCATATCAAAGCTTACGCTACATGCCCACCATACGCGAACTACTCCTCGGGATGGGGTTGTTCTAAAATATTCCCAAAACCTCGGAAGGCATCGCTCTTGATTGGTATTATAGAATACTTGAGGCTTCCATCCATTCATTTAAACAAATCGTATCGAGTTCATTAAGGCATTCGACATGAACAAGTCATTAAGAACAGAATCGGGAGTTCTTACACATCAAACAAGAACACAATGAATCATCGCCCATTTCATCCAAAGGTGGCGTATACCCTTTATTCCTCGGCAAGTGCTCCAAGTATGGATCAGATGGAACTATGTGATTTATTCCTTCATTCTCTCAGCAAAGAGGTGAAGGAAGAAGTCTAGAAGTTCCCACTAAAAACTTACGATGAAGTACTCGAGAGTGCTCTTCGAATAGATCAAGAATGATAGATAGTGGCCGTAAAACATATGGAGCAAATGGGAGGTTAATCACCCCCAATCAGAACACTACAAATTATCCCACTACCACAAACGTCAATCAGGGACCTAAAATCCTTAACAAAAATCGGGGTGTAACAACGGATGGAGTAACCGACCAGCCCAAGAAGGTAAATGTTCACAATACTCCATCACAAACAAACAAACAACGAAACAAAAACTTCACCCCGATTAATCAATACAAGGGATTTTAACCATCCACAACAACAACAACAATGAAATCCCATACAAGGGCCAAGCCAAAACTCATTTGGTTATCAAAACCAAAAACAACAAATGCAAAACTTTAATCCTAATAGGCAACAATTGATCGAATTTTAGGCCACAATATACACCAAACCAACAAAATAGGAATTAAAATTCCAATTCATATTGTGGATTCCACAATATTCGAGGTCACAATACTAGAACGTGCCGTGACTACAAAAATTCATGCAACATTTGCCAAAAGAACAAAGACAGTTCTTCATAGATTTGTTTTTGCGCATCCCGTGTCACCACCACCAAACACACTCACAGGGCGCTTTCCCCGTAATGCTCCCCTCAAAATCTTTAACGATCCACTCCCAAATCATGATAGCAATAAGTCTGAAGCTAATCGGGATGAACAAGGGTGAAATGACGGGAAACAATGATCATGAAGCCTCGACTTCACTAAATCCATCAGTTGCGCCACAATTAGGAAATCAACCGAGACCCAAGATAGTCGGTTTGGTAGAACTAGACACTGAACTACCTATCGAAGCTATAACAAGAACACGAGAGTATTTCTCTCAACCAAGCCCAAGTCATCTGCCAGAAACAAATAAGAGTCAACAAATAGTAGAAAAACCCATAGGTGCCTGTGATTTAATTAATGACCTAACAAAAACCTTCTCACACATTTCATTTTTGGACTTACTAAAGAACTCTCCTACTCACAGAGCTGCTCTTTTAGAAGCATTAGGTTTAGGTCATCTAATTAACATCACTCCACCTCCTGAAACACAAGTAAATCACATAGATTTTGATATCCACCCTCCGGGGCAGCCGGACAAGGATGTTGAATTTATATTCAAAATAAGTAAAATGCCTATAGATGCTGAGATTGCACGCCGAGGTGATCCAACCTTACACTTACAAGTATGGGTTTATAATAACTACATAAAACGGGCAATGGTTGATGATGGGGCCGTAGTTAACATAGTCCCCTTCTCTTTCCTCCAAAAACTAGGATATGGGGAAACAAACTGTTCCACCACTCGAAATACATTGAGAGGCTATGATAGCCTTAAAGCCACTTTGATGGGAACTATAATACTACCGGTCACCTTAGGACCCAAAACAATCCTGACTGAGTTTTATATTATAGATCGGGAAACTAATTATAATATGATCCTCGTCCAACCATGGATACACCGAATGAAGGCAATCCCTTCTACTTTATTCCAAGAAGTAAGATTCCTGCATCTAGGAAAGGTATTTGAGCCAAAGGTGATCCAAAACCTTTCGATATACACCTAGCCGACTTAAAGAAAAGACCAGGTGTGCACTTGGAATTTGAACTTCCAACAAACCAACTTAATAAACCCACTGACCCAAAACCAGAGGAGAAGTTGGTACCTATAACGGATCTTGAAACTATCAAGATAGCCAAAACAACCCCAACCCCCAAAGATAAGGCTAAAGAAACGGTATCGTTGGGGACTACTGTAAAAATCCTTGAGTTAATGGAACAAGATTTACCAATGTTCTTACCATTTGATTCAGTAGGCATAGGATATTCACTAGGTGTTGGTTCCCTTCCATCAGAGGATCTCTGCATGGTAGAAGTGGAGTGCACAAATGCAGCAGATGCCCCAACATCTATACTCCCGGCTAAGTATTGGACTCTCCATTTCGATGGAGCTAAATGCCATTATGGAGCGGGGGCAGGTATAATTCTTACTTCGCCCGAAGAGAAAGTCCTCCCATTTTCCTTTAAGTTAAATTTTGAATGCACAAACAACGGCGCTGAGTACGAAGCCCTCCTCCTTGGCCTCACCTTAGCCAAAAGAATTGGTGTTGATGACATCAGAGTCTTAGGAGACTCACAATTAGTGACAAACCAAGTTTCTGAAGTATACGAAACCAAAGCCGAACACTTGCAGCTTTACAAAGAAGTCATATTAGATTTAAGCAAGGTGTTTAACTTCATATCCATCAAGCAATCCCGCAAGAGAAAATCTTCTCGCTGATTCAATAAAGAACTTCAAAGATCGCATTTTACTCAAGCAATGAGTTAGAAGATACTCATTTCACAAAGTGTCCATTCGTGATGAATCATCGATAAAAACAATGACAAATCCCCTTTCAACCGGAAGTGAATCTACCATCCTAGACCATGTTGATAGTGACATGGCCACTTTGAATTACTTAAACACCTATGCATCACTACATCTCTCCTATCATATGCTAGATTTGTCCTTGATTCCACATTCATCTTCCTATTTCGAAATCCCATGATGGATCTCCTCACAAATGGAACCTAGCATATACGCAGAGAAAAATGGGGATGATTTGGATTTTCCTCTAAAGCACCACCTCGAGTTTGAAGAGGGTAATTCCTCTTTAATTGAGGAAACAATCGATGTCAACATTGGGATAGATGACGAACCAAAATCTTGAAATTAGGATCATCCTTAACCCTAAGAAGTAGAGATACACACTCGATCCTCAAAGAACATCAAAAGGCATTTGCATTTAATTATAAGGAGATGACAGAGTCGCACCCTACATCATGGTGCACAATCTCGCTCACTAAATCGATGCAAAGCCGCTAAATAAAATCAAGACCCATGAAGCCCAAGGTAGCTCTCATGGTAAAGGAGGAAGTAATAAAACTCTTCCAAGTAGGATTTATCAAGCCAGTCGACTACTCCCAATGGGTATCGAACATCGTTCCCATTCTCAAGAAGAATGGAAAGATACGTATCTACATAGATTTCGAGACATCAACAAAGCATGTCCTAAGGACGACTTCCCGTTACCATCTATCGATGTCATTGTTGATGCAACAACTGGATTTGAAATTTTGTCTCTCATGGATGGATTCTCGGGATACAATCAAATCAAAATATCTGAGCAAGATCAAGCTAAAACTACATTTATAACTCCTTGGGGAACCTATTGCTACGCTATTATGCTATTCGGTCTCAAAATGTTGGTGCTACATACCAACGGGCTATGACATATATATTCCATGATTTAATTCATAAAATCATGGAATCCTACGTAGATGACTTGTTGGCTAAGGACAAGAAGCGTCAGTGACCATCCAAAAGTACTCCACATCATTCTTTCACACCTAATAGAATACAAAGTCACACTAAATCCAAACAAATACATCTTTGGCGTAACAGGAGGAAAGCTCCTAGGTTACATCATATCGTCATGAGGGATAGATGTTGATCCAACCAAAATTCAGTCGTCCTCGAAATGGTCCCACCTTCGAATGAATCTGGAATCAGGTCATTTCTCGGAAAGCTGGGTACAATACGAAGATTCATCCTGCACTTGATCTTTGCCATTCATCCAATCAACAATTTACTCAAGAAAGACTATAGCATTGATTGGACCGAAGACTACAATGAATCCTTTGTTGCAGTTAAGCATTTCCTATTGTCACCACCTATGCTAATGCCACCTAAACTAGATCGCCTGTTAATTCTTTATTCACGAGCTACCAATGTCTCATTAGCTTGTATGTTGGCCCAAGAGGATGATGAAAAAAGAGAACGTGTGATTTATTTCATTAGTCGAACGTTACTTGACTATGAAACATGTTATACACAAAGTGTAACAAGAATGCCTTGCCATAGTCTTTGCTACTAAACGCTTAAGACACTATATGCTGAATCAAGAAACGAGGGTCATGGTAAAAATGGACCACTTACGAACTTTCCTCACACAAGGGTCATTGTCTAAAAAGGCTGGACATTTTATAACCTTAATGGGAGAATTCAAATTAACGTTTGTAAATCAGAAGTCAGTTAAGGGACAAATCATTGTGGATTGGTTAGCTGATAACCCATTAGATGGAGGCGATCTAGTAGATTTAGATTTTCCAGATGAGTGCGTATACTACATCGAAACCCGACCTTCTATCTCTGAGTGTCCCTGGTACACTGATATCATTAATTATATCATGGACCATACATACCCAGAAGGATCTACACCACAACAAAGAAGACGGTTATGTATTATCATAGCCAAGTATGTCATTATAGAGTAAGTGCTCTATCGAAAAGCATTCGATGGAATGATCCTAAGATGTGTTGACACAGAAGAATCCAAGAAGATTCTCCATGAATCCCATAGTGGAATATGTGGAGGCCACTTCGGTGGCCATGCCACCACTCGAAAAATACATCGAATGGGCTATTTCTGGCCCACTCTAGAACATGACGCAATAGAGTTTGTACGCAGGTGTCATAAGTGCCAAGAATTCTCCCATGAGATTCATATGCCTAAGGCACAAGCTCTACAACCAATCGCTACTCCATGGCCCTTTTCTACATGGGGCCTGGATTTGATAGGGAAATTCTCTCCCTCGTCTACAGATGGCCACAATTTTATAATCACGGCCACTGAATATTTCACCAAATGGGTAGAGGCTATGCCTCTTACTACTGTACCTGGTTTTGTAATCGCCAAGTTCATTTTGAACCAAATCATTTACAGGTACGGTATCCCGTAAATCATTATCTCCGATAATGGAACTTCTTTTAAGAATGAAGAGGTTCGCGAACTATGCAACAAATTTAAGATAAGCCATCATACGGCTTCCTTGTATTACCCTCAAGCCAACGGACAGGCTGAAGTGACAAACAAGACACTGAAAGCCATTCTTCTTAAAACTATGAAAGAAAACAAACGAGATTGGCATTTGAAGTTATATCCGGCCTTGTGGGCCCACCGAACCTCAATAAGAACACCCACAGGAGCAACGCCTTTTTCACTAGTATTCGGGGCAGAGGTAGTTCTCCCACTCGAGGTTGAAATACCCAGTCTCCGCATTTCATTACAAGGGATTCTGGATGAAGACGCTTACAGAGAAGCACGTCTTTCTCAACTAGAAAGCCTAGATGAAACTAGGTTAGATGCTGAACAGCGACATAGAATCTATGCTGACCGGATGTGCCGGAAGTACAACAAGAAGGTCTATGAACGCGATATATACGAAGGGGATCTAGTTCTAAGACTAGACAGCCGATCGACAAGAAGACCGGTGAAGGAAGGAAATTTCGCCCAAATGGTTGGGCCCATACCGAGTCATGAAGGACTACGGAAACGGTGCATACCTCTTATGTACGCTAGAAGGTGAGGAATTTGGTGAAATAGTCAATTCCCTTCACCTCAAGCTGTTTTACGATAAGCAGCTAAAGACTACTTATATATATTTACATTGCATCTTCATATAGATTAAGATCATTTTGTCCACCTGCTTTCTTACATAAATGGTGATCAAGGAATCTCTTCTCAAAGTAATTCATTACAAACTCATGATGTTGTTGGCATAAACTCTTTAATCATACCTCTCCATTTTCATGATATCATCAAATTATCTCGTAATCTTTTATCAAATAAAGTCGACATGACAAAGTCTTAATGGTAACCATACCAAGATCTACAAGTTTATTCTCACTTTGATTTCTTCTTAGGGTAGGTGTCTTACCTATGGTCTATTCTAGAAGCTTCATGGTGTCACATCTATCCCATATGTATATCTCTTTGGAAATAAACGCATACTGACATTTTACTCAAATAAACAAGTCAAAAAGCGATTAAACATAAAATTTTAATTTTACACATTTCCTTGCTTCCCACCAACCTTCGGTGATGAGCTTCAAGGCTCTTACTAGTGACGTAGGGTTGGGAAGGGATGGAAATGCCATTACTCACCTATACCTTGCCCATGATAAACCCACGCTTTTACTAGTAGCATGGGGAAAAGTGTAGGGGTCCTCTTGACAAATAAGTGCAAATGATCATATGAAAACAATTCAAAACTTTGAAACTTTGAGTCAAAAACAAATGAATCGATGTTCAAAATTCCAAGAGAGTTAAAATCCTAAAAACCCAGATTTTGTCTACTATGTGGCCATCTACGGATCTAAGTCTAGATAAACCGCAAAGTAAGTCAGCATTCTAAACTATGAAGTCACTCGGTAGAGTAAGCTTCAGAGCTTCCAATTTGGTTCCACTAAAGCTTTGTCTGCCTTTCATCACTATCATTTCAGCTACACCTCGTAACTTGTGCCCTTTCTAGCTCTCGGTGATGAGCCCTCGCATCTTACTAGTTGCGTGGAGTTAGGAGTGGGGCAAGTTAACTGCTCATCATACTCGGTTATATTCATCACTTTGTAAAACAAACTTGAGATATCAAAAATTGCTTATGGAAGCTAAGATTCAAAATCACATTATATCTACATATATCAAAGATCATGAAATACACAAAAGAAAACAAACATTTGCATCATTTGTTGTCCATTGCATACATTCTAAAAGCATATAAACATACATCGTAGTATACACAAAGAAACTCGGAAATAGAAAGGAAACCATGAGTGCCAAGATTTTGATCCAAAACGAATGTATATATATATATAAATGATCAATGTTTATATACAATGCCATCATGCTCTAAGCATGGTCAAAACGCTCAAAGAGCCCGTGATATACAAAGAAATATATAATACAAAATGCACGAGAGCCAAGTGGCCTCTCAATCCCTACGTGATCCCTCCGAAGGTGCACGCCCGTGCCTCGGACTTCGGCTACACCGGCGCTCTGAATGTATGGAGGGCTCAGGATCCCTAGGAGTAGCCGCGGTCTCACCGCGAGAACGACTCCTCATAAGATGCTCAGTCGTCCTATAGCCCGCTAGCTCGGTGCGAAGGGTCGATACCATCCTGGCCACATGCCGACCGGGCAAAAAGTCGGTATGCTCCACCGGCCGCTGAAGGCTCCCCAACATCTATGGATAGCTCTGCACGTGTCCTATCCATGGGGATCATCAGGGAATCGGTACATACCCTGCAGATCAAATCCCACCACTCATCAATAGTCTTTGCAAAGAAAGGAGAAAACAAATTAGAAACTAAGAAAGAGGCTAAAAGATATAAAATAGCAACTAAGGAGAGCCTACAAATAAACATTAAAAGGGAGAAA
The DNA here is from genome assembly GCA_018340775.1 of Taxus wallichiana var. yunnanensis. Taxonomy (NCBI): domain Eukaryota; kingdom Viridiplantae; phylum Streptophyta; class Pinopsida; order Cupressales; family Taxaceae; genus Taxus; species Taxus wallichiana. The sequence continues at coordinate 266,720,089 of CM031243.1, read as the reverse complement.
GGGTAACTTACTCAGATCCCAGTCTCCAGGATGGGTCGTTGGGCCGACACCTACCGCGGATGCCACCGCCAACCGAGGGGCTGATCTTGTGGCACGAGCAACGTGTCACCCTCGCAATGCACTCATCCTCTCCACCATGGCCCCGGGAGGGGGATCCTCCGAAACCAGAGTATCCTCTCTGCACTCGCTCGCACCTCTCTCTACTGCATAATGTCCCGAGTGTCATGCCACTCAGATCGCTGTCCTTGGTCTCCTCCTCTGCCCCTCCTCTCGTGAACTCCTCGACTCGGAGTCAATATCAATAGGGTCATCGCCGCATGAGCAGACCCGCACAATCCAAGCAAAGGTGCCCGAGGCGCACCGGCTCTCCCTCTAGCACGAACTATCCTCCTAGCTACAATAGGAATGCCAGGAGTAATCACTATCCAACCTCGGCCTCTAGGCCCCCCTCTAGCCTCGCGAACTGATCTATAAACTGGCGCCACTGGGGGAAGCATACACGTGTATGGTAGGCCAAACTACTGAGGAACTCGGCCAAAGGGGTGCACCTCCACTCATCCCACTCGATCGATAAGTTGCCCTGTGGTGGAGCAGGAGATCAAGGTAAGAGTCTCCTCGCCCCATATGCCCGCCATGGTCTGATACGGTGTCACCTCTATGCAAGGCAGTAGTCGTGAGGCAACAGTTGATGAGGTGCTCTAAGCACCAACATGTCTGACCATCTCACTACCCTAACAGCTCCAGGATCTACCACCTCCACACCCCTACCATAAGGGATGAAATGCTCATAAACCCAACTCATGACTAGAGTCGGGTGGCTCAATGACTGTCCCTGTAAACGGACCACCCTGTATAGATCATGGTAGGTGGTCCTAAGAATGTCTGCTCCCAAGTGTATATCCGACCGTGCCCTCTATCTATGTAATAATGGGAGCCCAACGAAGTATAACAATGTGTCCCCTCCCTTGTCCCCGATCAATCTCGAGGAAAGGATCCCCATGATGGCCTGTCGAAATACGGGGATGGGCAAAGAAGGAATGGATCGAACTCTCACCCCCTTCTTCGACTCCGTGGAGATGGCTGCATCTCCCATATAAGTTGCCCACTGTGCAATCTATGCCCGTGAGCCCGCTGTCTCCAAAGCGAGTCGCCTCCCGATGATCGGGACCCCCAGAATGCAATAGACGTCCTCCAATGTAATGGTCCACTCGCCATGGACCCCTGGCAATCGGAAGGTGTTCCGATCTGCATCCCAGTAAGAAAATAAGTCACAAAGGATGTGACTAGATGGTGCAACATGGGGCACGCGTGATATGCGCAGTATACCAGCCCTCTGAAGTGTGTCCTCCTCGTCTTGTGAGAGGGCATCTAGTACCCCTGAGAGCCAATCACACTCTCTCTCTCTGCTCCATCGGATGTACTCCTCTCTCGCCTACATACACCCAAAAACACACAAAACAAAGTAAGTTAGCATCCAGGCAATGCTGAGAAAGTCATAAAAACACGTAGAAATGCTAAAAATATAAACACAATCTCAAAAACAAGTTCTTTTTGCATTTCTTGCAGCAAAACCACCACCCCGAGCAGGAGGCGGTTTTGTAACCGCCACCTTAAAGGTGGCGGTCGTGAACCGCCGCCGCCTAGCCTGGGCGGTGGTCGTGGTCCGAAAACCCACGTGGGCTTTTAACCTAAAAGGGCCTAAAAAGTGCAAAAACAACCTTTAACCTAAAAAAGAACCTACCCAAGAGGCGCCCCCTAGGTGGACTCGTTAACACTAGCATTTTCAAAAATGACCCCCCCATTACAGAGTATTTAGCATTTCAAAATTAAGGGGGGAAAAACAATAAACTGAAGAAAACTAACCTGTGATCGCTGAGGTCGGTGTTCCGCACGTGGAGGCATGATCACGATCTCGCTGCGAACGTTTTGACTCTACTCACGCAAGAAACCATCACCGTGGGTCCCAGAGCTCAAAATCAATCAAATCGACTCACGTAAATGAATAGGAAAATGGGCCCACTTTCATATATATAACACTCTGTTTTGTTTTAAAATGACTTTTTCACAGGTTTGGAGCGCTGATGGAGGTAAGTTCCTATCCCCGCACAAATGGCACGTTCTCATTCCCTATTATTCTTAGTGTTTATTTTCAAACTATTGTATCTATCTGCACTTGAGTTCTCTTTTCATTTTGCAGGTAGCAGAATTTTGGATGGCATCATTTCGGCACACACTGACGTGTCGTATAACTTCTAATTTCCCATTTGAGGACTGCCATACTGGACCCACCGCTTTACGCCTTTCATGGCTAAAATGCTTCTCCAAGGGGGAAATATGTACATACCCAAAATTGTAAGGTACTGATCACTTCGAACAAAGGTAACAAGTGCCCCAATGATGATACAGTCTCGTCACAAGGTGTTCGGGATCCGGAAAAAGCTCTCCGAGTGTGCGCTAACATCCTGCATGCCCCGCTTAGCCCCCACATCCTTTGTTTTTCCTTTTTCCTCTCTTTTCTTGGCCTTTTGCTCTTCAGTGAAGAAACCGCCACCCTGCCTGGGCGGCGGTCTCGTGACCACCACCCTGATCAGGGTGGTAGTCCTATAACCACTGCCCTGCTCAGAGCTGCAGTCCTTTACGTGTTTTCCAGAAAGCATTTTAATGCGACTCACGTAAAATCATTGTTTTCACCACTTTCCTTTCCGACTTAGGCTTGCATTTATGTTTTGGTCCCCTGGAATAGTGTTTGGCCATTGTTTATTGTTTTATAGTTCACTTTGGTTTTGATCTTTGGGTGAATGAAAAGCTATAAATAAATGGTTTGTGCACAAGCAAATGGTCTGCCCTCATTCACTTTCATGCTCTGATTTTCATAGTTCAATCTTTTATTCTCGTTTAGAAGCCATAATTTTAATTTCTCGCATGCTTAGTTAACATTGTTCAGTTGTTGTAAGCCACATACCCATCTTGTGCAGCAAGCATCTGTTAGTAGGTTTTTCTCTTCAAACAGATAGTTTGTGTCTTACGGACGCGTTATGTTGCATGAATCACAAGTGAATCCCACTAGGAATCGTATAAGCCAAGCTCTGTACTCTTGCGCTATCCCTCTCCTACTCGCATTATATTCAGTCTACATTCGAGCTGCCTTTGTCCCAATATCTACTTCTTTTGATGCTAGCATTACACGCTTTTCTTGGATTCACGTGAATACGAAAGAATGAGGAGATCACACTGAGGGGACAAGATCACGCACACCATTGGATTCGCCACCGTTATGCGGAATCCAGGTTCTAGCTTTCAAAGTTCTAGTTAGAATTATATCAAAAAGAGTAGATAATTACTTCATTTCGGTAAATTCCATTCTCGATATTGCCAGGGAAGTTGTGAGGATTGATAGTTTCTGAGAAACTATGATTCACTCCTCACTTCTGAGGTAGGTTCGAGAATCTTGCAGATAGATTAGATGAGCTATTTTATTTGTTTAGAATAAATCTATAAATCGCACGGAGAAAAATAACTACACTCGGTTATCTTGTTTGTTTTAAATTGTTATTTAGTTGTTATTTCTAGATACGTTTAAATAGTCAATTGTTTTTCTTAAATTCTTAGAAAGTCTCGTAGAGAAATAGAAGTTATATATGTTTTAGATTTATTCCACATAGTTAGAATTTTCTTTACTACAGTTAGATTTACATTTTGTTTTGTATGACAATCACGGGACCTAGGAGCCTAGGGAATACGTATTTGAGCCAATCGTGCCTCACCCAACCTCACACAAAGAATAGTTGACATAGACTCAGAACCTTAGAATACAATTCTTTCAAACAACAACAGATTTACGACTCGATCAACTCTCGCCTGAGAGGATTAAATATAGAAGACGACCAAGCACACACATTTTGGTCAAATCAATCGAACTACAGATTACCCTAGGCAAACATTCACATGACTATAGAAGGGTTCGAAAGAGAACAAACCTTTGGTTGTGATCCTTTGGTCCCACAGCCAGATGTAGGAGACATTCTCACAGATATAGATACTAGTTTAAGAATCCAGGTTGCACGAACGCCTGTGAGGTGTTACGAGAAAATCACGTAGTTATTAAGTCTAAACATAGAAGCTGAGAAAGTGTATGATTACTGGATACTAGGGATTAGGACTTGATTTCGTACATGACCATAAGAAGACCACAACAACCAAGAGTCTACGGTTGTGATCCACAAATCCCACAACCTAACGAATCCATAAGTCAATCGGATATAGACACCGGCCTATGCACGTTAGTATTCCACCCACTCCAATTCCACCCATCATCATCGAACAATACTCCTTACTAGATATACGCTAACAAAGCTAGAGAATTCTCGGACTAGGCCAGAGAATCGTCAGAGAGTCGATTGTATTCATTACCCACTATATGACCTTATCTCGGAGATATACATGAAACTATCCCAGTCATTTTCCACGTATTCCACAACCCATAGATCGAATCATGCCGTAACTCGATATTGATTGAGCCTTCGAGCAGTCATCCTTGATGATCGATCTATCACTCCACCCAAGTTAGAAGGGCCTTCTTTGCCTTAGATTTGTAAATTCCATTAGTGCGTGTCGAAGACATTAGATTTCCTAACTAGTTCATTTGCATCCCACGCATATTCTATCCCCACCGGTTGTCTCGTAACGACCTCCTGGAGGTCGGGTAATCGGAAGAGTTACTGTAGATTCCCACGCTCGCTTGTCACTTTTCTCGGCATATAAAGACCTCAAACCCTTGTTTTGTGGGGAAGAAATACATGCCTTCTTACTCTTGAAACCCGTCTTCATAGTTTACCAATGGATTCCTGCAAGAAATTTCCAAATTTCAAAGGTGATTGCACACAACTCTCTGAAGAGCACATATCAACCTTCACCACATCATGTGGGATTCTTGGTGTCTAACAAGAAGATGTTATTATAAGATTATTTTTGGAGTCTCTCTAAGAGAAAGAAGTAGAATAGTTCTACCTCGTGCATGCCTGATCCATCACTTGTTGGAATGACATCAAAAGGAAGTTCAAGGAAAGATTCAGATTTATTGAGGACTATTAAGACCTCCTTGTTCAATTGGCACAAATGAAGAAATGAGAAAATGAAACTATGAGAGACTTTGTAGCTCATTTCAACTAGTTGCTCCGTAGGATACTGGAAGAGGATTCATCATCAGAGAACAATGTCAAGATATTATTTATTAGTTCTCAATCACCAGAGGTAAGATTTTTCCGACGAAGATTTAAACTGAGGGATATTGCAGAAGCACAAAGATTGGCCATCAACTTGATGACAACCTCATCTTATCTAGAAAGATCAATAATCCCTCAAAGGGTAAAGCTCAATGTCCTCGAGATGAAAGAACCAATCCTTTTTGCAAAAAATGAAAAATGAATTGTCTTCACTAAGGATGGAATTTTTTGAACGAATATCTCCTCAAATAAATAACAGGAATCAGATTGCCTGTGAACCTAGAAGGCTTGCCTTGGAGGCCACACCAATCAATGCAAGTTGTAGGATTAAAGAAAATGAAGAAGATATTGAACAATAAAGTGAAGGTGATAGTTTTATACAAGTTGATGGAATTGAGAATGATACAAAAATCATATTCTATGAGTATTTTGGAGGTGATGAAGATGACAAAGAATATGCACCCAGTTTCTCATGTGCGGTATTCACTCATTCTCTAGTCTGAGAAAGGAGCACATCCCTCCACTACCGCAAAGAAAAGAAGGTTGATGACTCCCCATGTCGACTCTACAAAACAAAATAATTAGTCAAGGATCTCCACTCCCGCCTTATATGGAGTTTGCACTGGAGAAACCTAATCCTATAACAAACACGAGGTCACCTGTTATTCCAAGTATGTCTTCTAATTTTCCTTGCAGCTTCTAAATCTAAATCTAAATCTATTCTTGTAGGATCTAATGCTTCAAAAGTTCTTAGTGTGGATTCCAAAATACCCTCCATTCCCCAAACATCAAACCCTGCTTCCAAACCTATTCCGAATCCAAAAGCAATCCTTCATCCCCTTGTTCACATCTCGCCCCATTTGAATCAGTAGAATATGTTAACAAAGCTAAGGTGGAAATTGCTGAAATTGAATATTTGCAAATTCACCCCAAACAATTCGAGATAATTTTCCAATATATCAGGAGTGGTAGTTTAAAACCTAATGATGTAACTCCTAGTTCTAAAGGAATACTACAAAACCCACCTACACCTCCATCACATAACATGCTTTCTTTGAGTACATCTAAGACTAACAATGTTGATCCTTTCTATGTCTCCCTCCTCGTTGGAGAATATGTATTGAAAAATTACATCATAGATTCAGGAGCCTCTCGACAATGTAATTCGTATAAAGGTAACCAAGGCTCTCAAACCGACCATGACTCCTCATATTTTGCAAGTTACGGGTCGGTGGGCCTTAGAAGGATTTTTTTCGCCAAAAACGGGCTACACTGGGAAGAATGTTTTGCCAAGTGCAAAATGCGGTCCACGGGATTTTTTAAGGATTTTTGCCAAAGCGATTTAGCAGTTCGAGGATGAATTTTGGAAAATATAAAGTTGCAGAGCTTTTCGAGACTTGAGGGAAACTTTTACACTTTTGTAATTTTTTGTGTAAAAGCACAATTTCATTTTGGGCCTGAAAAGGGATACGTGGGCACGTTTCGAGTCAAAGCGGAAGACGGGTCATCTGAGGAAATTGGAAAATTTGGAATTTTATTTTAAAAAGGTGTAAAGTATAAAATTGAGCCACACCTCTGCCAACACCCAGAGAAGCCACGTGTCGATATTTGTCGGTATGGGGAAGCGGGCGGCAGGGAAAATTTGATATATTGCCACTTTCTCAAAAAAGTGCATTTTCAATTTTGGGCCCGCAGAGGATTTTTTACCCAAAGTGATTTTGGGTCTATGGGTCAATGTGGAGGTTTTTTATAATTTTTCATTTTTGTGAAAAAAGTGCCAAAGTGAATTTCGGGCCCACGGATCCATTTTGCAAAACTGGTTTTTCGCCATTTTTGTATGGATTCGATCCAAAATTTCAAATAATCATATCTTTCAATCCAGAGCTTGGTTTTCAACAAATTTGGAATTTTTGGAAATATCTCAACCTCCATTACACCATGAAAGCATAAAATATTGTTTTAAGCAGGATTTGGTGGGTGAAAGTTAGGAAAACATCTTTCACCCCATTATTACGAGATCTGATTGCTCCAACTGCCGAAATTTTTGATTTTGGTCTGCCATCTTTCCTTCTCTAACACGACAAACAAACATGGGGAACCGAATGGAAAAATTATAGGCAGATTTATAGGAGCATTGATGGCTGGTGGTGGAGTTTCCAATCAGATTTCCCGTCTCTTTTTCCTCTTCTCTCTTCACTTGATCTATAAAAGTGAGAGCTTAGCTCATTATAAAGGGTTGGATGTTTTTGTTTTGCACCCTTCCTTCTTCCCTTGTCTGTGAGTGAATTTGTGGAGTTTTCAAACTTCCCATTTGAGTTGTAGTGCAATCTTGTCTCTTGGCCATTGTAATGGACTATATCAACTTCTTAGAGAAATAAAATAAGTCTCGTGGATGATTTCAACCCTCTTATGTTCATTGCATCTTTCTCGATCTCTCATTGCTATTCTATTTATCTCGTGCATGGATATAGTATTACATTTTTAATGTTTTGTGTTTATCATGCAAAGTAACTCTTCATCATTCCTTGGTGCATCACCTCTGATAGATTAGGTTTTATTTCTTGTATTCCCTTAACCCTATCTCCTTGGAAAGTTAGGATAGGTTTTAGAGTAGATCCTCTACAATTTTATGTGTGCACCTGAACAGAGGAATAGGAACCGACCTTCATCTGGAGAGCTCTCTCCATTTCAAAGTCCCCACACTTTGAGAGATGCTCCATGTTATGCAATCACACTGAGAGTCTCAACCCATCGAGTTATAGACACTCAGGGGTGTTGTGCTTTTTCCCTAACAGTTTTAGCATGCCTGGTGGGACCAAGAGGTCTCCATTTTTATTGCAACAAGATTTATGTGCACTTGTTATAAGTTTTCATCTTGTAAGGAGCTTTGAAATTAAACATCTGATGACTCCATAAGAGGCAGAGTCCACTAGTTTCAACAACCCAAGCTTGGAAGATTCATGAGAAAATGCAGACTAGATCAAGAACTAGAGAAGAAGGATTTTTTTTGCCTATCCGCACTTGTCCCCAGACAAAACAAGGAGAGGAAGAAGAGCTCAAAGGTCTCCATCTCCACCAAATAGAACTTTGTCAACACCTCCACCTAGTAGGCCTTTCATTCAATCAACAAGGGTTCTTAGGCCAATCAGAATGACACAACCCAATCCTTATGTCAATTTCACTGGCAATAACCCACTTTCTCTCAATGCACAAAATCGAGTTCCAGTTGTAGAATTAAAAAGCATCCCATATTTCACTAGAGAAAACCAAACAACTCCAATTGATCACATTCAAAATATTGCAAATGTCCATGCCATTCATGAAATCATTGAGATGGACATTGTGGTCAAATTGTTAGCCTCTTCATTTAAGGTAAAATACTTATAATGGCTCATAAGTCTAACAGCAGGTTCTATTCAAACTTGGGACCATATGTGTAGAGATATTCATAATCAATTTGGAGAAAAAGGAGATAATCTGTCCTTGTTTGAACAACTGACAATAATCAAGAGGGATCCTAATGAACAATTGACTGATTTCAACTTCAGATTCCAAAGGACATGGGATAGGATTCCATTGGTTGTGAGACCAACATATCAAGGTGCTTTCCTATACTTTCTTAGAGCTTTAAATTCTAATATTTATATATTGATTCAATCCATGGGAGGTGTATCCTTACCTACAACATATAACATTTCCATTAGAGCTGAAAATTGTTTAATTCAGGATGGTAAGCTTGCACCTAGGCCACCTATGCTTCTATATCCAGAGCTAAGAGCTCCAAGTACTAGTCAAACACCCACATTAGCTCCCCTACCTACTCCAAGGAATAAAATTTTAGATGAAGCTTCCACCTCATCTTCGAGCTGCTCAAGTGAGCTCCAAGAAGTCATGAAGCAACTAAAAAATTTGGGTAATGAGTTGTGACACTTAAGAGGCAATAAATCAAAACTTTAGAACTCCATATCAACCTCAAACTCAACCCAATAGACCACCATATCAGCCTAATAGGCCACCCATCCAAGCTACAAATTAGAACCAAGTAAAGCCTCCTGCTAATAGACCATTCCAGCCTCATAATCCCAATGCTGCATCCATGTCTAGAGCCTTGGTACCAAAGTGCAAAATAACATGTCTCAAGAATATGATTAGTGTTTCCCATGAAGTTAACCTCATAACTAGTAAATGCATACCACTTTCCAATGTAATGAAATAACTACAATATGGTATATAAAGACTCAATGGTGCCTTGAATCAATCCCTTATGGTGATAAAAACTCGCGTGGAGCAAGAGACAAGTCAAGAAGGAAATCAATAGCAGGGAGCATCTCAACGAGAGGCACCTCCAAATGAGACAATGACTTGTCAATTGGCAGGCTGAGGATTTTTGTGGTATAAATCAAACCCCTTCTCCAAGTATAGTAGCCAATACAAGGTCCAAAAAAAGGAATATTGGAGAAAGAAAATCATCAAATTCAAGTAATCCACAACCCTCCATCATCCCACAAGGTGTCAACAATCAAAGTGCAGCTCCCAATGTGCAAGGTAAACCCAAACCACCTTCTAGACCAACTCAAGTGCCATTTGTAACAGCCCATGTGTAAGAGAAGAATATGCGAGCAAGGGGTAGAAGAAAGATAGTTCATCTCCATTCAACATCATTGAGAAGATGAAGAAAACCAATGTAAACATCTCAATGTGGGAGTCATTGGCTATCCTGGGCAAAGAGACCTATTGCAAGCTGCCATGGCAAATTGGTCAACATCAAATTAGTCACCCAATCAACAAGAGAAAGTGCTTACCAATGCAGCTTAGCCTAAAGGAAATCATGGAGGAAAACAAGGTAAAATTTGAAGCCCCCACCATTCTATATCTCATTGATCATTGGAGATAAATTGGTGCATAATTGCATGATTGATTCTGGAGCAAGTAGCTCTGTAATGCCAAAAAAATAGCTGATCAGCTAGGTCTTCAATATGAATTCATTTCCAGAGGTGTGGTGCAATTAGATGGGACAACAGTAACAAAATTTGGGGTAATCAAAGATTTGAGCCTCACATTGCATGCATGTCCCAATGTGACCGTCTTGCAAGATGTATCAGTCATAGAATTGCCACCACTCTTTTCCTTGTGCTTGTCAAGAGACTTCACTACAAAAATTGGAGGCTATTTGTCTACTAACTGGTCAGACATGCTATTTAGAACAAGGTATGGAGCTAAGGCTATAATCAGATCTGAGCCTATTGCAAACTTCCATATTGAGCCTCATACACCAAGTCTAATCAATGCAAATTGTTTAGCATTTGATCAAGAGGATATTCCAAGCACTTATGAAGTAGATACCAAAGTTGGATGTATTCTAGACTTGAATCTTGATGAATGGGAAAATAAGATACATGCTTTTGACCCTTACAAAGAAATGGAGGAATCTGAGCTAGGAGTCTATTACTTGCATGAAAAGAATCATCCTCTCCCTAGCATCACCAAGCCAGACCACAAGGATGATAATGAGGTATGGCAATTATTCTTTGATGGTTCAAGAAGTAGGCAAGGTGCAAGAGGAGGAGCTATGCTTGTTTCACCTCAAGGCATAAGATATTACTCACTTTCCAATTCCATTTTTCTTTCTCAAACAACACAGCTGAGTATGAGGCTTTGATTCATGGACTTCATTGGGCAAGAAAGAGAGGCATTAAGAATTTTTAAGTATTTGGTGATAGTGAGCTGATTGTGAACCAAGTCAGAGGACAACATGCTACAAGGAATGATCTGTTGAAGAGCTACAAAATAGGGTATGGGATCTTATTGAATATTTTGAAGCTTTTAGCATCAATTCCATTCCAAGAAAGAAGAATGAAGTAGCAGACAGACTAGCAGCAATTGGGGCAGCATTTGATGTTGTAGAAAGTATCAAAAGTGAGAAGTCTCAGCCCCATATCAAGGTGGTTGTAAGGCCAGTTGTCCTAGACAACAACACAAGTTGGCAAGTCTTTGAGAATGACCAACAAATTATTAATTTTCTACAAGAAGAAGTTGAGTTCTCTGCTAGAAACCAAGACAAGTTGGAACAACAATATGGTGACCAAGTGGTGTAGCTGAGAACCAACAAATTACCAAAAGGTCTTGTGACCTTGGAGTCAATCTTCAACCCAAATGATCAGTTCTAGAAGGAAAAGGAAAACATTCAAGTAAATGGTGAAGATTCATAACCCATATCTATTGAGGAAGGAAAAACATTACAAATTGGAAAGGTAAGTACTCCATGAGAGAAAGCTGAATTTGTTCAACTTTGTTAGGAATTCCCAGATGTCTTTGCATGGACTTATAAGGATTTAAGAGGTTTCAATCCAAGACTGGCTGAGCATATAATTGAATTGAAACCTAAATCCAAGCCTTTCAGAAAAAGCAAAGGCCAGTAAACCCTCACATTGAACCTCTCATGAGTAAGGAGTTGAACAAGCTAATTGAGGCCAATATCATTTTACCTATCAAGCATTCAAGTTGGGTTGCAAAATTAGTGCCTGTGAGAAAAAGAAGTGGAGAAATTGGATTGTGTGTAGAATTCCATGATCTAAATAGAGCATCACTCAAAGATCACTATCCACTCCCTTCAATGGAGAAAATATTACATGTTTTTGCTGGTTCTAAATTTTTTTCATTGTTAGATGGATACTCAGGCTATAACTAGATAATGGTGAAAGAATAAGATCAGTTCAAGACAACCTTCACCACCAAATGGGGTACATATGCTTATAAGAAGATGCCATTTGGATGTCTAATGCTGAAGCAACATTTCAAAGGAGCTATGGATATGGCATTCAAAGGCTTAATTAATAAGATAGTGCTGGTGTATCTAGATGATATCACTATCTTCTCAAAGAATGCAACAGACCACCTCTTTCACCTCAGGAAAGTGTTCCAAAGGTGTAGAAGGTTTGGGGTGTCATTGAATCCAAAGAAGTGTGTATTCTTGGCACATGAGGGAAAATTTTTGGGCCATATTGTCTCAAGAGAAGGGTTAACAATTGATCTTGAAAGAGTTGAAGCCATCCAAACACTTCCATTGCCACAACACAAGAAATCTCTCTAAAGCTTCTTGGGAGAATAAACTTCATTCATAGGTTTATACTTGATTTTTCCACCCTTGTGAAGCCTTTGACAATGATGTTAAAGAAGAGTCTTGCATTCAAATGGACAAGAAAAGGAAAAGAGAATTTTGAAGCCATCAAGCATGCAATATCACAGGCTCTAACTCTTATCAACCCTAACTTCTCAAAGGACTTCATGTTGTATGCTTTTGGAGGATTAGAAAAAATCTCAGCTATCTTGATACAACTGAATAGAGAAGGATCAAAGAAGCCCATAACATTCTTCAGTCAGAGCCTAGAAGACTATGAAGTAAGGTATTATTTTATTGAAAAGCATGTCCTTGCTGTCATTAGGAGTTTGAAGAAGTTCAGACACTTGGTCTCAAACAACAAGATCCAACTATTAGTGTGACATGCTGGTGTCAAGGAATTGAATGAGAAGAGAACATGTTGGATCACCCATGTAATGGAGTATGACATTAAAATAAAAGTGACCAAGCTGGTTTGTGTGAGCTGTTTGCTTCTAAACCACATGATGAGTCAAAAGGAGAAGAAGAGATTGTCCTGCTACTACAAAATGATCAAGAGAAGCCACGTAACGATGCACCCATTCCATTTTGGACTCAAGCCTTGGTGCATTTTCTCCAAACAGGTTTGTGCCCTCAAAATGGAACAAAACAAAGAGAAGATACTTCAGACTATAGGCCATCCCATATTTTCTTGTTGGTGGTGTCTTGTTTAAGAAGGATATCAATAGTGTTCTACTGAGGTGCATTGGGACTAGCCAAATTGAGAGAGTGTTGCATGAGTTCCATGATGGAGAAGCGGGAGGTCACTTTGCCCCTCAATTAGGGACTACTACTCGTGGGCCAAGAAGTGTAAAAAGTGTGCATTCTTCATAGGAAAGGAGAAGCTATCAGCCCTTCCTCTTCATCCCATTTCAGTGGATCAACCATTCATGCAGTGGGGACTATATTTCATTGGGGTGATTAACCCAAATTCAAGCCAAGGCCACAAGTGGATACTTACTGCAATAGACTATTTCACCAAGTGGACTGAAGTAGTGGCACTAAAAGAAGAAAATGAATCCAACATCTTGGATTTCTATGAAGGAATATGCACTGATTTGGAGTCCCTCTAACCATTATATCAGATAATGCATTGACATTCCTTGGTACAAGGATCACTGAATGGGCTGTCAAGAATGGGGTATACCTCAACACTTCATCAAACTATTACCCTCAAGGTAATGGCCAAGCAAAGTCCATAAATAAGAACTCGTTAAGGATTATCAGAAGGAATCTTGATGAAAATCGAGAGAATTTAGCATACAAAGCTCAAATCAGCTCTATGGGTTCATAGGATCACATCCAAAAGGTCCACACGAAGTTCCCAATACAAGCTTGTATATGGGAAAGAGATAGTATTGCCCATATTATTTGAGTTTCCCACTCACGGAGCTCATGAAACAGTTGGAGTTATTTGAGTTTAAACGTATGAAAATTAGGTATGCAAAGCTGATGGAAGTAGGAGAGGTAAGAGAGCATGCAATGTAAGTCATGGAGAAAGATCAAGCATCGATCAAGAAGACCTTTGATAAGAAAGAAAGAACAAGGACCTTACAAGAAGGGGACTTAGTTCTAAAATGGGTTCTTGACTATGCAAAGCTAGGAAAACATTCCAAGTTTGATTCTATTTGGAGTGGCCCCTACATGGTCACAAGATGTACAAGTAGCAATGCCTTCCGGCTGGCTAAGCTGGATGGTGAAGAATTATAGATTCAAGTCAATGGGATCTACCTCAAACACTGCTACTAAAAGGGGAATTTATCACCCTTGTAAATATTAGCACATGTTTTCATTTTCTCCAAGTGCGTATGCATATTATCTTGTTGTAGTTTAGGTTTTAATTTCCCTAAGTATTGGTGCACATGCTCTATTGCTTCTAGTGTATGCTTGTATACAATTCATCTCACTCATGGAAGAGTCTTGTGGCCACAAGAAATCAAATATGCAAAGTATCCATATTGGAGTAGGTTTTGATGTTTTCATTGCACTCCAGAAATCATATTTGTAGAGCATCAAATGGGAAAAGGGCTTCTAGGTTTTAGGTAGTTTGCTACTCTCACAAATATTGAATCCAAGATTCTCTTGCAAAGATAAGAGTGCATGCAACAAAAGAGTTAGTTCTAGGTCAGATTTGAAATTATAAGGTAGAATCCATGCCCAATGGATGATTCAAAGCCGATCATCTCATATAACAGTGCGAGATATCCCCACGAGTCACCAAATTGTTGAACAAAATAAGCTCACACTTATTTTTGGTCCACTAACATCACTTTTCCCCTTTTTGTGCTTGAATCTGAATTTTATATATTTTAATCTATTAAGGTCCCCTAAAAGTATTTCCATCAGATAGGAAATTTCTTCCCCTTTCCAAAAATATAAAGAAGTCCTTCTAACTCCTCATATTTTGCAAGTTACGGGTTGGCGGGCCTTAGAAGGATTTTTTGCCAAAAGCGGGCCTGCGGGCCTAGGGAAGAATGTTTTGCCAAGTGCAAAATGTGGTCCGGTGGGAGGTTTTAAGGATTTTTGTCAAAGTGGGCTAGCGGGCCCAGGGATGAATTTTGGAAAATATAAAGTTGCGGGCTTTCGGACCTGAGGGAAACTTTTGCACTTTTGCAATTTTTGTGCAAAAAGCGCAATTTCATTTTTGGTCCCGCAAAAGGGAATACATGGCCATGTTTCAAGTTAAAGCGGGAAGATGCGTCATTGGAGGAGAATTGGAAAATTTGGCATTTTTTAAAAAAAAATGGCATAAAGTATAAAGCGAGCCACACCTCCGCCGACACCTAGAGAAGCCACGTGTCGATCTTTGTCGGCTACGGGAAGCGGGTCGATGGGGAAAATTTGGATATTTTTCCACTTTCTCAAAAATATCATTTTCAATTTTGGGCACACGAAGGATTTTCTCCCAAAGTGATTTCGGACACTGTGGGGTTGTGGGAGGTCTTTTATAATTTTTCTTTTTGTGAAAAAAGTGCCAAAGTGAATTTCGGGCCCGTGGATCTGTTTTGTAAAACTATTTTTTTCCATTTTTGTATGGATTCAATCCAAAATTTCAAATGATCATATCTTTCGATCCAAAGCTCGGTTTTCAACAAATCTAGAGTTTTTAGAAATATCTCAACCTCCGATGCCATTGAAGCATAAAATATTTTTTTCAATAGGATTTTGTGGGTGAAAATAAGGAAAACATCTTTCACCCTATTATTATGGGATCTGATTGCTCCAACTACTGAAATTTTTGATTTTGGTCTGTCATATTTCCTTCTCTAACACGAAAAATAAACATGGGGAACCGTAGAAGGTGGATTTGTAGGAGCATTGATGGCTAGTGGTGGATTTTCCAATCAGATTTCCCATATCTTTTTCCTCTTCTCTCTTCACTTGATCTATAAAAGTGAGAGCTTAGCTCATTGTAAAGGGTTGGACATTTATTTTTTCACCCTCCCTTCTTCCCTTATCTACTAGTGAATTTGTGGAATTTTCAAACTTCCCATTCGAGTTGTAATGCAATATTGCCTCTTAGCCATTGTAATGGACTGTATCAACTTATTGGAGCAATAAAATAAGTCTGTGGATGATTTCAACCCTCTCTTATGTTCATTGCATCTTCTTGATCTCTCATTGCAATTTTGGTTATCTGTGTATGGATATTGTATTGCATTTTTACGGTTTGTGTTTATTACAAAGCAAGTGTTCATCATTCCTCGGTGCATCACCTCTGATAGATTAGGTTTTATTTCTTGTATTCCGTTAACCCCTGTCTCCTTGGAAAGTTAGGGTAGGTTTTAGCTTAGATCCTCTACAATTTTATGTCAGCACTTGAATAGAGGAATAAGAACCAACCTTCATATGGAGAGCTCTCTCCATTTCAAAGTACCCCCACTTTGAGAGATGCTCCATGTTATACAATCACACTGAGAGTCTCAACCCATCGAGTTGCGAGACACTCGGGAGTGCTTGTGATTTTTCCCCAATAGATACATGGTGCAAAAGCAAGAATCCGAAAGCCAATATTTTGTACCAAGATAGTAGGAAGATGAATATTTTCATAACGATTGAAGAAGAAGAGGATATTCCCATTTTGATAGGACCAAACATTCCTTCCCAAAGGAGTATGGATCTTGAAGAATCATTAAGGAACTTTGAGTTCCAAGAGGATATACTTGATTTGCTGGATGATGCAAGCCGGAAGAAGAGGAAATGGTTCTTGATGGTTTACAAATGGAGAAACTATTTGTACACTTATCCATGAAGAGGAGATGTTCTCATTCCCATTTGGAGATGAATATGATCTCAATCATGCCATCTATGGAGGGACAAGACCAGATTTTGATGAGCCCGTGAAAGGTTTGAAAGAATAATCTATGCAAGATCTCCTAAGAGCTGCTAAAGAGACAGAAGATCCTGAGCTCAGTCTTGAACTCCTGATGCAAGCCATGAATCTAAGACATGTGTGAATATGATTTGGAAGCCTCAACCAATGTGAAGATTGGCCATGTTGAAATAAATCAAGATGATAAATCTAATGTCTCTCTTGAGATAATAGTTGATGGATACAATGATGAAATGGAGGTATTTTATTTCCCATTTGAAGAAGAAGACTCTTTCCATGATGAAAAATTTGAAATAGAGGTTGTTGAATTCATTGAAGGAAAATATCCCCTTGACAAAGAAGTAGTGAAATGTAATAAGTTTAAGGGAAATGAATTAATCCATCCAGATAGTTTCCTTGAGCTTCAAAATGAAGATTCTTCAAAGACATACAAAGATGAATTATAGGAAGTAACAAAGTATAACTCCGTGCAAGAAATTTTGGATGTGGTAGAAATTATGGAAGACCCTGAGATAATTCTTGATCTCTTAGCTCATGTCATGGCTATACAGGACAAGTATGAGGTTACTTCTTATCCTCCATTCAATCTTCAAGCACCTCATAGTGGAGTAGAGATAAAAGATAAGTGTGAGGTTTCTCACAAAAATAGGTCAATAAGCATAGATCTGGGAAAGAAAAGAACTCAAAATATTCAAGCAATTGGAATGAAAATCAGCCTTGGGGAAGCGATGGGATGCTCAATGAAGAATCAACTATGTGGATAAACACAGAATGAAATTGGCACTATGAAACTGATTTCAAAGGGAATGAAGGCAATGAAATTTCTAAGCAAAGGAATGAGCATCAAGAAGCTCATGTAGAATCACTCCTACCAAGTACATAGACAATCATGAAAGCACCTGGCTTTCATAAAAATTTAAGGATATGAGGCTACTTTCTTGAATGGTTAATGGATTCATGGAACAACATCACTCAGTGTTGCCTACTCAGGGGTAACCTCTGCGAAGATGAAAAGTTATTTAGTGAAAGTGGGTTATCCCCTACCTTATACTATAGGTGATTTAGGTGTGTTTCCCTTTTTTGTTGTGTGTGTCTTTCATTTCCATGTGTTTTGTGTGTTTCCTTTCGTCATTTTTGGTGTGTTTTTTCTTCTTATTATATCTCTCTCTTGTAAGTTATACATGACTCCACAAGGTCCAATGGATAAGGCATTGGTCGGTGTATACTAAAGTTGAGATTCTTGGATTCCTCATGTCAAATTCTCACTGCGCTCAGTCCATACCATGTACCCAAGATAGAGCTAATTATTTTCACGCAAATGTGCAATAGGAAAATTAACAATTTTTGAGCATGAAAACGATACCCATGTGTTAAAAATTTCAAGTTTTACCCTTCCAAGGCACCCCAGTCTACCTAGCTAGTCTAATGACCTCCCAGTTGATGTTAAATTAGTCCCCTAGGTTAATTAGGAAAGTCAAGTCAATCCCCCTAGGTGATTTTAAGAGTTTTTGAAGATTGCTATTTTTGGACAGTTGTTGGAAGGGCTATCACTGGCCTTCCCAAGACCGATACAACCCTCTGGAGAAGAATGAAGGAGATAGATAAAACATGGAGATGAATTTAAGTTATAATAACATCATGTAATTGGTTTTGGAAGATTCAGGAAAGATTTGTAGGAGTTGGGGAAATTTCATCAAAAATAGGGTTCATAGACCTAGGTAGTGCACAAGGCCAAAAAAGCTACACGAACTTCGGGAAGTGATTCCAGGAGCTCTAGATGGAGTTAGGAGTCAAAAAATATATCATCATAAAGGGAATTAAAATATATATAATATGGTGAAATCATATCTTTCACAACACTTTGGAAAAATAGGTTTATATCTGGTTTTTTCCATACTCAACTAGGGAGCCGATAAAATTCACTTTTAGGGTGTAAATGGAGGAATTAAGAGCTGATATTCCCACCATTGGATTGAAAATTACATTTTAAATCAAATTCATATAAAATTTCCCCAAAAAACTCCATCGGAAACTCCAGATATGACCTTGAAGGTTTGATCTCAAGGTTCGACACTTAGCAAATTTTTCGAGAGGACACGCATCGGACTTCGAGAGATTGGGGGATTTCATGTCACTTTTGTCCCTTTAGAAAAGGGAAAAATGGGAAAAAAATTCACCCATCCCTTTTTTAGCCTCCTAGACCCTAATATGACCTCCTACATTGTTAGTTAAACCCCTGGGAGCTAGTTGAAGTGTTACCTCTCACTGCACAGATGTTCGCCAACTATATCATGGAGGCACGATGTGTAAACTGATATCCCATTTGTCCCATTTACCAAAGGGAAATTAGGGACAAGAAAATGTGCCCAACCCCTTGAAGCTCTCAGGTTATCCATGTGACCCTCTCTAGTGCAAAGTTCAGGCCCCAAGAGCTAGTGGAGCCAAATACTCGACCGCTAGATTTCCGCCTAGTGTTGCAAGGAGGTGCGTTGTGAAAATTAATTTCCCATTCATTCCTTAATGGTTGAGGGACATCAGGGACACAAAAATGTGCCCCAACCCCTGGTATGTGTTTTTGAATTTCTTTAAATCTGACACTTAGCCATTTTCCCCCATTTCTTCTTCACAACTTCACACCCTGCCATAGCTCTGTTCATGCTTGTCTAGACACCCAATCCACCATTTCTACTCTAAACCAGCTTTGATATGGCAACCAAACCCTCAAATCCATGAAAACATATAGGTCTCAAAGAAAAAATGGATTGAAAAATTGAAAATGAAGTGAAAACAAATATTTTTCTCCAAATAACCACGAAGTCTTCCCATTGAAAAATCTTCATATCTTTTAAAATACAAGTCGGATTGAGATGTCATCTTTTACATACTTCCTCATTTTTCAAGATGATCAAGATGTAAGAAACAAGAAAAAAACTTGCACACAGACTCCAAATGAAAAAATTATCACAACGGAGTTGATTTCCTTACGATCAGAGACAAAAACAAGACCTATAAATTTCAAGATCCATTAATGGCCGTCATGTTAGCTCTGAGCCCAAAGCCAACTCCAGGGGTAAATTTTAAATTTTATTTCCAAGAATTCTAGTGGACGAAATCAAGTGAAATTAGGAGGATGTGACCATGATGATGAGTCGAGTCCAAAAAAATATGTTCTTCATGAAATCGAGCTTTGGAAAGCTACTTTCCAAAAATAATAAGATTTGCTACACATACTTGCTATCTTTGGTAAGTCTTCATAAAAAGTGATTGCAACAAAGATAATGTGCACCAAAAGTCACCAGGAAGTCAGAATGAGTGTTCAGAGCAGAAAAAAATGAAAATGAACACTTACTAAAAATACGAATCCCCTATATGGGTGCTTACTAAAAATAGTAAGTCACCCCAAGAAAAGGTCAAGGCAAAGGCAATGTGCAAAGAAGTGAATGAGGGAGTTCATTACATCAAGATGGTCAAGAAGAGGAAAAAATCACCTCTTACTGAAAATAGTAAATTTACAATCAAAGGGAGGTTTTGGAAAAAAGGAACATAGAGGGATCATCATTCAGGATCATCCATGGGAATTTCTCACAGGTAATTCGAGATCTATCCTAGGGAACCCGATAGTGTCTTTCGACACTCACTACATGGTTCGGGTCACAAGTATATCATACACAAGGTGGGAGTTGTAGTCATCGGTGGAACAATTCATTCAACTTGGCAAGCATCTCGTGAGCCAAGATGAAGGAGTTTCTCATGGTGCAAAGAGTTCATAGATTTAAAGTTTCACTACATTTGGAGCTTTCCATCAACAAAGACCAAGCAGAATTCATCAGGAATGACATCTCCTCTTCTCCTCTCTCTTTTCTTCCTTCCCCAAAATTTATTTCTCCTCCACATTCTAATTATTTGTTGGGGTTGTAATTTTTCATAATGCCTAAAGTAATTAAAAATGACTTTATTTCAATGTAACAAGTCCGTCTTAAGTTATAAAAGGCAACTTAAAGTTGTCCTAAGAATGTGAAAAGTTTCAAGGCATATGAAGGGTCAATGGGGGTTATATGAAGAGTATTTAAATTGTAAAGCCATTCCCATTTCAAAGGGTTGGTGATTGATTTTGTAAACTCATGAGTGTGTTATACTTTGTGAGGACAAATGAGATAGCCATTTTCTTTCATTTTCCCATTCACTAGTTTTCCTCCATTTACACACTGTGTACAAATTTTGTTTAAGAAATCAATACAAAAAGGAGTTTCTAGCCTTTTTTGACCGAGGGGATTTATTGATACTTTGTGCTCATTAATTCTAATTGGTCTTGTTGCTATTTGTAGATTTGTTTCTACTCATAAATGCACATGTTGAAGTTTCTAACTAGTGTGTGCAGGAATCAAATTTTCTAACCTATGCAACATTAGTTATCATATCTCATTTCTCACTCCCTTTACCACTTTATAGACAAAGTCCTCTCTAGCAAGAAATTTCTAGCTTTTCCATAGGGTGTAAGTGGAATTCCCTTGTTGGATCCCTGACCGCAAGGAAAATAGGAAAATCCACTTATTCATGCACATACAAATACCGAAGTTGCACCGTATAAGTAGAGGGAATTTGATTCCTAGAGAGTTGGCAAGAAATCCATAGATTTTTCCACACGATAAAATTTCTTACTAACAATCACACAAGAACATCTAGGAGAATATTAAGTAACCTCACAAGATTAACACAAAATGGAAAATATGTCCCACTTTGGGCATGCCAAAATTAGTTTTCAGAAATTTGCATGCAAATTTATAATTTAGGATGCTATTCAAGTGTCTTAAGGTCTATAAAAAAACAATGGGTTTATCTCTAAGGTGTGGGAACTTAACCCTTGATATAAACCTCTAGAATAAGGCTGGTTCATTTCTTTAAAATATCTAGATTAACCACTAATCTAATCTAACTAAAAGACTACAAATTTGAGGGAGAAAGAGTGCTGAAATTTGAAAAGAATGGTGATACACCAGAGTATGAAGGGACCAATATCCCTAAGATCAAGGAAAAGGGGGTAAAACAATGAAAAAGGGCTAGATATGAGACACACTCCATACTACATTCTATTATGATTTAATCCTCTATATAAATTACACAATAGACTGAAATTTTGTAACTGTAACACATACACATCATACAATAACAAGAGAGAAAGGTAAGATGTAATAACACAAGCGAAAGGATAGATAATAATCATAGTAAACTTGATATTATTTCAAAAGGAATACGAAACATCTCATAATCATTTAGAAGGTAGTGAGCACATTTCACAGTTCAAATAATAAGGTATGCATAGTCTCAAAACACTCGAAATCAATTAGATAGAGTTTCCTTGAATTCAAGAGAAAATGGTTTTACTTATGAAACTCATTACATTTATATAAGGAGAAAAGAGGAGAAGGGATATAAAGATGCCATAGGAGATGATCAACCTACTTGACCCTTCCAAACTACCCTAAAATTGGACTGAAAGGTAATTCCCCAAAATCATGATGATCCACACCCATGGGGTGCCTTGGCTTGCAAGAAAGCCTTTTAATATTTTCTATGTGGACAAGCTCTATCTTCGATCAAATAATATCCAAAAAACCATTGGAGATAGATAAATATGGAGCTTACAGATGTCCACTTTTGGTCACAAACATGATTTGGACCACTAGAAACGAATCCTTTATTATTACATAGACAATTCAACCCATTTTTAGGGGCAAGATGAGAATATACCATATAAGAAGCATATTGAGACAAAAGGGATCAAACTAAAGCATCTCAGAACTAATTTGGGCATCAAGTGATTAGGAGAATGAATTTAAATGACCCAACATTCTATCATTAAAATATACCGTATCTTCATCATTCCCTAAAAATTGATCTTTTAGTGAATCCCTCTAAAAATGCTTCCAATGAGACTAGTCTCATTCCAATGGAATATATGGATCAAAAGATATAATGTTTTGAAGATTCCCTAAAAGTCACAAAAATCCATTGCATGAAGATTTTGGAGCGAGGGTTTTGGAATTTCTTTAGTCTTCCACATTGTCGATATTTATATTGTGATTTTTGGCCTTGTTTTGATATCCATGGTCATTTGTGACTTTTAGAAGCTTCTTCATCATCCGCATAATTGTTTACTTTATTCTCCCGATACATGACCATAGTTTTACTTTATGTGGCCTCCATTTTACTGTTGTTTTTCTTACTTAAACGCTTTCGATTTATTTTACCTTATTCCACATTTTCCAAAGAGTGTTTGAATCCTTCACATAACTTCATGTTATATAGGTTTTCAACTTTTCCTATTCTACGGTTTATCACTTCTTTATTCCATGGATTTCTTTGTTACGTGCATTTTATTTTGTTGTGTGGGTTAGGTAAACCTATGGAACAATACATTTTATGATCTCCGTAAAACACTAATTTTTCTAATTTCCATGGAACACTAAACTTCCAAATTCCTAGAACACTAAGTTTCCAACTTCCTAGAAGATTAAGTTTTCAAATTTTATGGAACACTAATATTTTTAACTTCCACGAAACACTAAGTTTTCAAATTCCGTGGAACCTTAAGTTTAATAGTTTTGTAGACTTTTTCATGGGGTTTTTCCTTCTCTGTGGAAGTTTCCACCTAAGTGCCACCTTTGTTCTGTGGACTTTCTATCTTTTTCAACCTTTCCAAGATTCCAAATAAGAAGAAAAAATGGCTAAGTGCTTGACCATTACTCGAACTATGAACTTTGGATATGATCCACACAAGTAATTTGAAAATCATTTAAGACACCAAGGCATAAAAGTATTCATTTTGTAACTAGCATCCCGAAAAATAAACAGGTGTTTATTTTGACAATAAAAAGAAATTACACAACTAAAAAATGATAAGATCTAGCTATGATTTTGCACTCCAAAAGCTCAAGCAATATCTCATAGGAACAATTTAAATTATTCACATATCACTAAGCACTACGATATCTAGTGAATAAACAACTATTGGGAGGTAGGATATAAAGATGGTTGATGTTATTCCAAGAATATAAGTTTAAAATAAATGTGAAACCGAGAAGAAAAAATGTAGGACTAAACCATTTGATTTGGATAAACATAGGAGAAGAACCAAAGGAACAAGATAAAGATGCCCCAGATGCACACTTATTTCTTGTTATCATAATTCCGAAATATTAGAAGAAATTGTGTAGTTCTTTTAAAAGGAATTTTTCCACAACACTATATAGAGAAAGAAAAGAAATAGTTGATTACAAAGGCCTTAACATAGACTATTATCAATGGTTTTTTACAAACTAGGAAAAGATGAAGTATTGCACAAAGTTACATTAGAACATGAAAAATAACTATTACTACACAAGTATCATTAAGGCATTGTTGGAGGACATTTTTAGGAGCATGTAGCGTGAAAAATATATTGTAGAGAAGAATTTGGTGGTCAACTCTAACCTTATTTTAGGATGTGCATCATATGGTAAAATATTGTGACATTTGTTAGTGAGTGGGGAAACCAAATTATAAGGATGATATGCCTCTTAGTCTCATGTTAAAAATGCAACCATTTGAGAAATGTGGAATATAATTCATTGGGATAATCTAACTTCCATCAAGAATGTCCAAACAAAGATATATAATCACAACAATGGACTATTTTATAAAATGGGTAGAAGTTGTAGCTACAACAAATTGTGTAGTAAGGGACATAGATAAATTCCTTTATGAAAACATAATAACTAGATTTGGATGTCCACATAAACTAGTAAGTGATAGGGGCACACATTTTTTGAATAATACCATTAAAATAATCATAGAATAATTTATGATTACACACCACAAAATCACAACATATCATCCGCAAGTGAATGGACAAATGGAATCTACAAACAAAGTTTTGGAAAAAAATTAACAAAGATCTGCAATGTGAAAATGGATGATTGGGAAGATTGAATACCCACAATTTCTATGTGCATACAAAACAAACTACAAGAGAAGTATAGGATAAACACCATTCCAACTAGTTTATGGAATTGAAGCAATCATGCTAATGGAATATATTGTACTAAGCCTCCACATCACAATAGTTACTTGGTTGGGAGACAAAGAATCTATTGAAAGAAGATTGTTAGATTGGAAAAAATGGAGGAATACATGGTAACAACATAATGGAACCAAGAAGCACATAAAAAATATCTGAAATCTCGGGACAACCGTAACCTATGTAGTAAGGAGTTAAAAATAGAAAAAAAGTTTGTGTATGAAAGAAGGTTTAAAGTACACCCAGGAAAATTACGCAGAAGATGGAAAGTCCCATATAACATCCATCACATGATGAAATAGGGCATTGTAATATTACGGGATGTACGAGAAAAAAACATATTTCTCAAAATAATAAATGGATGTAGTTTGAAAGCCTACAATGTGTGCTTTTTTAAAGGATTAAAGAAGAAAATAAGTTCCTTAGAATAAAGGTTAGAGTAGGAAGTTGTTCAAATTTTGTAAATTATATGTTTGTGTAAATAATTAATGTGTGTATGTGTAATTTATCAAGGACCCAAACAATATCACCATTGAGAACAATGTGAAGCAAAAAGGGGAGAAGAGAATGAACCCAACAAGTTTGGGAAATTTGCACAATAAATAAGAAAGAAACGAAAACAAAAATCAAAGTTCAAAAATTGAAAATAAAAAGCTAGCTATTACTATAGACGATGCATCAAATGCCTAAGATATCATAGAAAATGAAATCCCCAATGGATAAAAAAATTAAGGAGGTATATCAAGTGATCAACGGTTAAAAAATGTCTATTTGGAAATCTCTAAGGGTATAAACAAACAAATAAGTTTACTAATAAGCCAATTTTGGTCAAGATTTCAAACAAGAAACAAGAGCGAAGCACTAGAAAAGATATAAAGTGTGAAGAAATACAAAAGAGAAACAAAAAAAAAAATGGATCATTTCAACAAACCTAATGGCCCAATAGTATAAGGAATGATACAAGAACACGATTTACATTCCTCTCCCTACCTATTGTCGTGGCAAATGTGCAACAAGGAAGTTGATAATTTCTAAGCATGAAAACAATACCCCTGTACCAAATTTTTCACATTTTATCATTCTGAGGCACCCCGAGTCTACCCAGTTAGTCCAGTAACCTCCCAATTGGTGTTAATTAATTCCCCTAGGTGATTTAGGAAAGTCAAATCAACCCCTAGGTGATTTTAGGTGTTCTTGAAAACTACTATTTTTGGGCAGTATTGGGAAGGGCTACCACTGGCCTTCCCAAGATTGGAGAAACCCCCTGGAGTGGAACAAAGGAGAAAAATCCAACATGAAGGTGAATTAAATTCCTATAAATTTCATGGAAGTGATTTTGGAAGATTTAGGGAAGATTTGGAGAGTTTGGAACAATTTGATCAAAATCGGGTTCATAGGCTTAGCGCATACATACCAAAACAATTGCTGACCTTCTCAAGGTGATTCTAGGAGCTATAGATGGAGTTATGAGAAATTTTTATTTTTTTGGAAAGGTAATTCTAATCCCTCAAATATGGTGAAATCATTTGTTCCACAAACATTTTGTGCAATGGGTCTAATAGTAGTTTTTCTCATGCGTAGGTGGAGTACCAAATACAAATTTTGATTTTGTAGGGATAAAATGGAGGAATAAATGCCCAAGAAACCAACCATTTGATTTATAAGGCCATTTACATTAAATATAATATTAAATTTCATTAAAAACATCCATCAAGAGCTCAAGTTATCGTCGTTTCAAGTTTCCCTCTTGGAGTGAGTTCGAGAGTTAGTCAAATTTTGGAAGGACACATGTCAGCTCCAGGAGCTTGGTAGGATTTTTTGTTCCTCATGTCCCTAAAGGTTAGCGACATCAAGGTTGGAAAAATGCACCCAGTCCCAAAGGAGAATTCTGGTCACCCATGTGACCAACTTCTAGCCCCTCAGTGCTTTAAAGATGTTTTTGGCTTTAATCCCTTGTCGTCGATCTCCGCCATGTGTCAAGCTAAGGTGCACTATGAAAATTGATGTCCCTCACATCCATTTGAGGTGAGGGATGTTAGGGACATGAAAATGTTCCCAACTCAAACTCAAAAATTTGAAATTTTTTTCTAATTGTTTGCCGCTTTTTCTGCTTCTTATTGCTTCTCACTGCCAAAAGAAAAGTTGCAGAGAACACCTCAATCCACCATTGTTTCTCCAAACCAGCTCCGCCATGGCAACAAAACCTTCCACTCCATGAATATGCATAGGTTTCAAAGAATATATTGATTGAAAGAGCTAAAGGAATGAATAACGAAAGAGAAGAGCGAAGGAATTCTTCATAAACCTCCATTGCCGTGAGATGAAGATTTGAACATATCTTGCAAGCCAGTGGAAGAAATGTATATTGCCAAGTTATTCACTCTTGAAGGCCATTAAAAAATCACCTTTAAACCTCCCATTCATAGCAAGGAATGCTCACAGTGAAGAAATTTCACTTCGGCTCCACGAAGAACAAAGTTCAATTTCTGTCAAACCGACAACCGAATTGAAGAGAAATTTCACGAGTGAGGCGAGAAGAAAAAACCTATCACAATGGAGTTGATTTAATCGGAATGGAGAAAAAAAAACATTCAAATTTCAAGCTCCATTAATGGCTGTCATGACACAGTCATGGAAAAAATCAGTGAGCTACCACTCCACTTCTTAGGGTTCTAGTGGGTGAAATTGTGTGAAAATTAGAGGGAACGATCGTTGAAAAATATAGTTTTGCGTGAATTATTCAGAATTATATTTTTATGGATATGGAAGACTAATTTTTCATCAGAATTATTCCTGTAACATGAATAATATTAGTGAAAAAGGCATCGAGTTACCTCTTCGCTTCTCGGGTTCCAGTGGGCGAAATCACATGAAAATTGGAGGGAATGATCATTGAAAAATCTAGTTTCGTATAAACTAGTTTTTGTGCCATGAAGTACTATATTTTTAGGGATATGGAGGGATGTGTTTTTTTAGTATTCTTCCCCCTCCAATGAAAATATCATTTTCCAACTTGTTTAGATGAAGGAATTTCTCAAAATTTAATTAGTGGAATCATAGAATAAAACCCAAAGTTTCAAGACATGTTTTGTTACAATTTGACATCCACGGTGCACTTACTAAAAATAGAATTCCTTCCTACATAGGGGTTTGTTACTTCAGGTAAGACACCATTTGAAGAGGCTACGAAGAAGGCAAGAACACAACAGATTATCATAGACAAAGTCATCAAAAGGTCATCTCATCTCGCAATTGACACTTACTAAAAATAGTAAGTGGTTCCACAAGCCCCTATTATAAATAGCTAGTTGGTCCAAAAGGTGAGAGGAACACAGTAAGAAGAAATAATTCAAGCTACCATAGCTTGATTGAGGTTGGGAAAAGCTAACTACAACACTTACTAAAAATAGTAAGTTTCCCCATGTGTACTTACTAAAAATAGCAAGTTGTTCTCAAAGGGCAAGTTTGGCACAATGAGACATTGAGGGATAATCATTCAAGTCGATATCACCATTTGGGGTCTAGAAAGGCAAACTCGAAACTTACTAAATATAGTAAGTTGTCCCTTCCAAATATAGTAAGTGTCAAGGAAACATGAATTTCAAGTGCACAGGTTGGTCTAGTTTCTTAGGTGTAATCAATCATGAAGAGATGGTGATTTTTCGTGGTTTGGAACAATCATCTCATATTACAAAGCAGGGCATCACAAGGCACATCATGTGAATTCATCTTCATCACTTAAATATCCGAGTGATTCAAAGAGAGTTGATCAGAACAATTTTAATGAGTCAAGGAGTTCATCAACCAAGTTTCAAGGAGGGTCATTGTGGGCATTGTATGTGTTCATCTTGAGCTTACAACAGTAAACCTCGAACAATTTTTCTGAACACTCATTCTATGGTCCAGGAGTTTGTGGTCATCACTAGATTGGGAAAATGATTCCAAGTTATTCAAGGGAGCAATCTTCATCAATGTAGAAGATCACCAATGGCAGAAATCTTCACTCAAAGTTCATGACTGCATCAATGCATCATCACGAGGAGTGTTTTCCCTTCATTCCTTCCTTCTTCCTCTCTTTCCCTCTCTTCTTTCTCTCTCCATTCTAATTCTTTGTTATGCGTCATTATTTTATTTCATCCTATTCACTTAAGTGACCTATTTTAAATTTGTAAAAATTATTTTCTCAAAATTATAAGAGAAATAATTAATTCATGGAAAACAAAAGGTCACGAGTGGAATATGGAAATGAAGATTCATGTGAGGGAGGTGAAAGGACAATTTAGATTGCTATAAATTGGGATGGCCTCTCCATTCCAAAGGGATTCCATATTTTGGAAGAACTCTTACTATGTAGCATTGTGATAGCTTGGTTGAAGCTTTGTATTCATCACTACACATGGAATAAAAGCTACACTTATTCTATTTCCCTTTCTTTTTCCTCCTCTATTTCTCTCTTTCATGCACTTTGCAAGCATAGTTAATCCTGTATGGAATTGGAGAGGAGCTTTTGTCCTCGATAGATGAATTTAAAAAATTGGTGTCTTAATTCATTTGTCCCGCTAGCTTCATTGTGATTTCCTCTATATTGAAGGTTGAACTACTCCGGTTACTTGGGTGTGAGCTCTGCAATCTACTCATGACAATAATATTCCTTGCATAATTTCCCCCTATTTACCTTTATCACTGTAATTTCCTCCCTTGTACCCCCATACAAGCACTTTGTCATAGGTTCAGTGGAGTGTCCCTATGTGAGTCCACCTAAAAATTTAGATAGGATTAGGATTAGTTTACTTTCAATAATGGGAGTTGTACCATTCAATGCAGAGGGTGTATCCCCTTGAGCATTGATGGAGACACCTAATTTGTATACCCAACATTTTTTCTCACCAACACTACCGGATGCGAGAAAATGAAGACATGGGGATTTTGCAATGTTCTAATAGACTAGGTGGAGTGACCAACCTCACCATGAGCTAAAGCAGAGCATACCCTAAAAAATTGGGGGCAAAGGAATAAAAAGAGCAAGTAGAAGCCTCACATGGGAAAATTTTACCAAAGGATCTGGTCTGAGGAATAATTTCACACAAGATCACAATAATGCCTTACATGGGGTTCCATCCCAAGCTCATGTATATAATCATGAGTAGATACCAAAATGAATCCATTTTGTTCTGCGAACAAGATGTTTCTCCCATTAACACAAGCATAGTTTACTTGAGTGAAAGGTCTACCAAACTAAGGTATCTCGATTTTCCTTAAAAATCCAAAACTCCCCTAATAAATCCAACAATTGTGACTATATATAGTCATTTGCATAAAGGAAAAGTCATTCCATTGGGGGCCATCGTAAACCTTGCAGGTAATAATTTTGCGTAAATGATATTGGAAAGAAACTATGAGGAGTAAACAAGTATCTCTTGGAATAGTGGACATTATTACAAGAAT
Source organism: Taxus wallichiana var. yunnanensis (assembly GCA_018340775.1). Lineage (NCBI taxonomy): Eukaryota > Viridiplantae > Streptophyta > Pinopsida > Cupressales > Taxaceae > Taxus > Taxus wallichiana. The sequence goes on along the minus strand of CM031243.1, from coordinate 266,689,877 downwards.
GTGGGAAGATGGTGCGAGTTCAAATGGATTGATCTCCTCACACATGAATTGATTAAAAATTCCCGAATATCTCTATACACATGGCTCATCATTCTACTTTGTTTCACACACTTGGAAGGCTCTCGAGGGCATTATAGAAGTAGATAATGATTATTTTCCACAAGAGATATTTGTGTAGTTTATCCTAGAAAATACCTACACAAATTTGTAAGACACACAATTATTGGGAAATTAGAAACTAAAAACTAGAGAACAACTTAGTGAAAATCCTCGCATACCCAGGGAAGTAAGAACATATGCAATTCCATATGCAAAAATAACTTTGTTACATGATGGAGTCATACTAGGATCGAGGTTGTAAATTCCAAACACCCTAAGCCATTTCCATTAGTCATCAACATGGATATCTAAGGATGAACTGAGAAAATAACATGTCATGATTCTAACAAGTGTTTGATCATTATGCATGCAAGTATGAGAGAAACTGGTAAGGGGAGAGATAGCTATGGGAACAACTAAACAAGAGAAAATCATAGTGCAATCCAAAGGGGAAGAGTCGACAAGGGAAGCTAAGAAAAAAAGAGGTAAGTATTTTATCATCACACAAGCATGAAGACAATTGCCAAGGGAAAAAATAGACCTTAGATTACCTAGTTAGTTTTCCAATTTGTATTTTCAAAAATGCAAATTGGTAGAGACGAAACGTGTGCAATCGCAATCTTAGAAACAAGCAACAATATGTATTTTCCAAATGAATAGGAATGGTACACATGGAAATCCATCACAACGGGACATTCCACAAACAAGAAGATGAGGCCAAAAGATAAGGATGCACTCCCATTAATGCCAAAAGCTCTCATGATCAGTTTGTGATAGGAGGATGTGACATAAAAATAGTTAGTGTGAAACATTTAGGAGGTTGTAAAGGATCATGAACTCAATGTAGCTACCCTAGAGGAATAATTCCTAGTCTCCCCATAAAAATGAAGAGAAGTGAGAAAAGCCAATTTAGAGTGGTACGAATACTTACAATCAAGAACCAAGTATTTTGAGCATAGGCGTAAAAATGCATAGAAGAGCCTCTCGTATAAAGGAGTAAATCTAACAACAAAGACAATTATGTAATAGGTTCAAGAAAATCCTACTGATGTGAGGGATATAAGAACATAGAAAAGACATGAAGTTAAGGAGAAAATAAGAATCAAAATCACAGTCCCTAAATCTACAATCCAAATACTAAGCACACCTTCTCCTCCATCTCTACCAGAGGTAATTAACCCATCCAAAACTAGTGCAATGGAAATGCTAGTTACATAAGTAAGCGCAAGAAGAAGAAGTCATAATGTAGATCAATTACACGATTAGCGAGAGGAAAAAATAAAAATTATGGACAAAAGAAGATGCAATTGAAAAAGAATGCTTGAAGTCGAAGGAAGTGGAAGAATAATCATGCGTACGAAACAAGTTGAAGAACAAAAAGACAAGAGGAAGAGAAAGTGTATAAGGAATAGAAAAAGAGAAGAAAAAGATATAAATTGTGTATGATGAATCATATAAGGCCATGGACATGAAAAGGAGACAACAATAACAATTAAATAATTAGTGAGAGGAGAAGGAAGAAGAACAAGAAAATAAACAACGAGAGAAAAAGTAAAGAGAATAACAAAAGAAGCATAGAGAAGAACAAAAAAACAAAATAAGAGGATGCACGAGGCTAAGGTGGAGACAGAGGAAAAATAAAAAGAAGAAAAATAAAGCGAGAAAACAAGAAATCAAGAGGAGGACAAGAGATCGGTAGAGGAATGAAAGCCACAAGAAAAAAATAGAGGGTTGTACATCCAATGCAACACCATCAAAAGTAGAATTAGTTGATAAAGGAGATGAGAAAATGTTTAGGTTGATAGTGTAATAAATAGTGCCAATAGGAAAAACCTAATCTAATTCTCCCCTTCATCCCATTTTCACAATGTACTCTCATAAATTTCTCACAAAAGTGTGCAAAGTTACAACAACCCAATATAAAGCCAAGATATAGTAGAAGTAGATTTGGAGAAATTTCCATTGCAGAAACAAATGGAAAGAGTACACACACTACAAGAAAATATTGGAGCAATTGCACCGCAAATGGACCAAGAGAAAGATATCCTAGATAAAACATGTTGTATGTTAGTTAAAACTATCCCCAATTGGTTACAGACACCTTAGGTGACCAAGTCATGAGCAAAATAATGCAAATAACATTTCTTGTTAACAAGTTGGTGGAAAAATGGAACAACAACAAAGTGGCTAAGAATGTTGCATAAGTAATAAACACCAATGAAGATGTAAAATAGACCATAATGATACTCAAGGAGTACGTCATATTGCTCGAGTAGGCCAAAGCTTAGGAGAAGAAATTAAAATTTGAAATCTTGGATTAGAACACACATTTACATAGTGCAATGAGAGAAAATAAGAATGATATTGAGGTGGGGAAAACTACACCAAAAATTTATGTCGAGGCAGAGGATAAAAAATTGAAATGAATTTGTAGTCATCATTCTAAGCAAGGGACAATTCTAGTGAATGATTGTGGTAATGGGAAGAAAATGTGACAAGGAACAATTTTGCAAGGGTCCAAGAACAAGTGATGAAAGACCAACCAGAGACACTCATTCAATATATCCAAACCACTTTTTTGATTCATAAATAAGATTCCTACTAGGACAAGGATGAACAACTATATTAAGTTATGAAGGTACTTGCACAATTGTAAATTTACTATGAACAAATAAATGAAGTCTTTCCATATTGGAATACATATAAGGTATACCTAGAGGTCATTTCATTCTTCCAGCTATGGAGATAATAAATAAAACACTAAGGTTCATTCTTCCATATATACTTCTTTGAAGATCTAAGGCCATACTCATAATGACACCACCACCATTCACCCCTCGTAGTCAAACTCAGTAGATAGAGCAGCAAAAGTAGACTGAACAACACTAGTAAACAAAGAGCATAACAATTTTGCAAAAGGTAATTAGGTAAAAAAATTAAGTGTGTAAATTTTGGTATATTTGTAAGTAGGCATACATATTGTAAAAATTCATAAAGATAGCCTATGAGGGAGATCCCATGTATTGAAAATCCAAAAGAGAATTCTATTGGGAAATCCACTTAATTGAAAACTTGAAAGGGTGGTTAAGTAGTGCGTAGAGGATGAAAACTTGTAAACAATGTCCTTTGTATCAAATGCAAAAGAGAAAGTTATAACACATTGTAATCACCATTAGGAAATAAATAGAATAATTTTTATCTCAGGATGAGCTAACTATTAATTCCTTGAAAGTGTTGGAGAGTAAAATGTGATAGTCAATCGATATGGATGTAGTTCATGACTATGCAATCCTTTTATATGTATATAATAATATAAGACAAAAGATAGAATGTATATCTTATCTACACATAGGAAAAGAATATAATTTTTTTTTGAATACATGATGAGATGAAAGGACCTATAGTTCAACAATCATTGAATTTTGTATAAAGTTATGTAATATGATGTGAAATAAGGTTGATCATGGATCCTAATAGAAATTACTTCAAGATAATTCCTATATCCATCTATGTTCGAGATCTAAATTTGTTTGATTCTAGTTACATTATGGGATTTTTGTTATATGTTTCTCTTTTCATGAAATATTTTCATATAGTGTAGTGCACACTTGAATCATTTAATGACATCTTGTGTTATAATATAGACTACAACCTGTTACAAGTTCGATGTTGTAATCTAAGAACCTATGCTAATAGCCTCAAAGTAAGAGTTTTGATGCCAAATACCAATGTGATTATCACTGATGTATTTTCCAATCTACAAATAGATGTATAAATCTTTGTCATATTATTCAAGATCTTATTAACTTTAATGCCATTGAATGGGATGAGACCACTAGATCTTCTAAGACAACTAACAATGATTCTAAATTGAAAATCTTCAATGATCCACTCCCTAACCAAAAGAATAATACATCTACTTTTGAGTGCATAATTATCATCATGCAAAGTACCACCACTGCTCTCTTATGATCATCCCTTAGATTCTATGATTGGTACTATTACCCGTATACCACCTTCTACACCATGCATTACTTTTGATGAATCGATATAGATGTCGGGTTTATTTTGATACCTTATTTGATTGTGTCTCTATTAATCAATTACCAATAAATTTTTATTAGTTGATCCCCACAACAAAGATAATATGTCTTCTTGTTTATTGCTTTAATCTCTCCGTATTTATGATTGAAGGCTTACATATTATTCTAATCTTTGCTATCATTGTAGCATGTTACATATCACTATTGGTCTTATTACCATACTACTATCATTATTGGTTAATAGTTCTATTAGCTTTGGTACTTTACATCTTGGTATCCCTTGGTTACATACTCTTAAAGATATCATGTTAGTTATTCACCAATGTATCAAGTTCATTCATAATCAATAGGTTGTTATTGTTTGAGGTATCCCTTTTAAGGATCCTTCTCCTAGAATGCCTAATCATTCTTCAATAGTTTCTACCCCCAATCCTAATACACCTATGGATAGAGATTTGGTTGCATATGCTAATTCACATAGCTATAATCCTACTAGGTATCTTGATTGGTCATCAAACCCACACATCAATTCACATAGTTCAAATTATTCTGTTAGGCCTTTGGTTACACATGTTGAATAAAAAATCTCTAGTATTTCTCACCCTCCAGCCTAGCCCTTCATCCAAACATATTATCTATAATGGTTTACATTCTTGTAGGTTTCCCATGTCGATCTTCTAGTTCACAAATCCACTCTACATCTCCTCCTTGATCTTCTCGTAAGACATACTAATCTCATATATCACATCTTGTTCATTGCACTACTATACGTTTCTCTTCTCTTAGGCCCTCTTTAACACATATTACTACCACCATTCCATTGGTATTTGAATCGATTCTTTGGCACATCTAAGGCATGGGAATCTATCATCTACGTTAATTGATTCACCTCTTCAGGAGGTTCTCATTAGATATATTTCATGATATCCTATTTATTGTACATAGCTATGCACTAGAAAATAAAAAAACATTGATATAATCACAAAAATAAAAAAATATTTTTTTTTTAAAAAAGAAAACTCAAGACCTGTTTCTCTAGCATACATTATTTGCACTTTACATTATACATGTTGTTTATCATTTTGGTTTGATAGATATAATTTTTCTTCTTTACACACATGCATTCACAAGGTATATTGAGCATGATGCAGGACATACAAATCAATACATGATTATGAGAGTTATAATGGTTCTTTACATACTTCTTATGAGGGGATTCCTCCACCCAAAAAATGTGTTATTATTTCGTTATAGTAGCTTTTCACTTCCTCATTACACTTGATTACATACATAGAAGGGTTCATTTTAAGAAGGTCACTCTGAAAAATTAGTTTAGAAATTTTGGTGAATCTCAAAAATCAACTTTTGAATCATTGGAAAATTTATGAAAAAATGTTTTGTGGAAAAGGTGATTTCATAGAGAGTAATTTTCCTTGTTTTCGCAAAGTAGGCTAGGCAAGTTAACATGCAGCTTAGGCGGGAAGGTTGGTCGGGTGGGTTGGATGATTGAGGGGTTGGACGATTAAGGGTTGGATGGCTAAGGGTTGGATGGCTAAGGGTTGTACGGTTGGGTTAGACGGTTATGGGGTTAGGCAGGTCGGTTAGACGGTTAAGGGGTTGGGTGGGTGGGTTGGACGAGTTGGTTGGATGGCGAAGGGTTGGATGGGTATGGGGTTGGTCATCATGATTGGTCAGTTGAGTGGTTGGATGACTAAGGGTTGGATGACCAAGGGTTAGACGGGTGGGTTGGATGGTTAAAGGTGTTGGATGGTTGAGGGGTTAGACAAATAAGGGTTGGGTGGGTAGGTTAGATGGTTGATGGGTTGGATGGTTAATGAGTTGGATGGAAAAGGGTTGGATGGTGGGTTGGTTAGTTGAGGGGTTAGATGGCTAAGTGTTGGACAAGTTTATTGATTATGGGTTGACGGCTACCTTGGCTAGCCAATAATTTTCAGCCACGTGTCCTTTGGTGGGTGTCATTATTCCCTTCATTTAATCAACTCTTTGTTGATATCATATTCAAACCAAGGGGTGTCTAAAGCTATATGCAACAATAAAATCTTAGTGATCTAGTAATTGACTATAGGTATTTGTTATTTTATTTTTTGGGATTTTTTGCAGTGTTTTTAGGATTCCATGGCCAAAGCCTTATTATCTCTATGCTGTAAGAAACTTGCTGAAATAAATGCTCATTGCTGAAATAAACACACAATGCAGAAGTAAACACACTTTTCTTGGAAATAAACACACAGTTGAAAATGCTGTGAAAATATTGCAAGGAAATGAAAATCTAGTCTATAACACCTGCAGGGACAAGTATAAAACAAAGTTTAATTTAAAGAATCAAAAAGCACTTACATAATTAATAGATCTACACTATTTTATTTTAGAAATATAAATACCAATAAAATGAGAATCCTAGTTCTTGGAGGAGTGGGCCCTTTCTCCACCTTGAATCAGGATTTGACAAAGTGATATTTTCTCAAAATGAAGTGGCTATTTTATTACTAAAATATTCTTTCTTACAAAAACGTATTGAAAATTTCTATATCTCTATCTCTATGTATATGTATGTAGATGTTCTTTATTTTTTTAAATCTATCTACATGTCTTTATATGTATATTTCATTCAAAGATGCATTTACAACCATAGTTATTCTACCAATTCAGATGGAACTGAATTATACCCAAAATAGATGTTGAATTTGGAACCTTACTAGACGTATAACTATCTAATAAGTTATCCCTAGATCTTTGAGTATGAAGAATTGGAAATATTCTGATCTACTCCTGATTGAAAGGCTCATTGATTGCTTCTATCATTGGATGTCATCAAAATAATAGATTCCCATTGGTTTCGAACTTTGGAGAAGTTCCGAACAAAAGGGACTATTCTTGATCTAACCATGAAAGTTCCAGAGCTAAACGCAGGAGTTCGGAACTAAGTGTTGGAGTTTTGGAACTAAGTCTGAAATTTCTGGAACTAAGTGATAGATCTCATAAACTATGTGATAGAGTTCTGGAACTAAGTCTGGAAGTTCTAGAACTAAGCCGTATTGAAGCCAAGGCTCCCAAAAACATGTTGATCACTTCATACTTTGTTCTTTGACTGATTATGACTTGTTTTATTACAAAAACTGAATTTCCACACACTTTGTTAGGAATTACAGAGCTTTTAAAATTTATAACTAAATTCAACAAAAGATGGACAATTACATCCTAACTTACATTAGATCAAACAAAAGTCACAAAATGTAGTCAAACATGATAAAAGGAGAGTAAAATAAGATCATTAATTATGCATTAACAAGACATATTTTGGCCTTATCATCTCCCCCATACTTACTTGTTTGTAAGTCCCCTTACAAAATTTACTCTTCAAATCTTGGGTTGTGTATTCTGCATTCTAATTGGCTGCTTAGGTTAAATGGTTGAAACTGAATATCCCAGTGTTTTAGTTCAAAAGTACTATACCTTGAACCCACTTCTATTTTCCTCTGCCATTTTTCAAATTGAATGGGATCTTGAGGCTCTCTATTTTTCCATGGAGACATGGGAGTGAGAATAAGGGGATGCCTTGTTCTCATTCCCATCCATATGCCCCTATATTTTTCATTGACCTAAGGGATTAGTGTGCACAAGGCTTTAGCTCTTTCTAAGCTCCATATTAAGTTTGTGGGAGATATCACTTCTCTTCTTCTCAATGCAACTGTGAGAAAATCCCATCTTTTCAAACATCCATCATAAATCTCTTCAAAGTTATCCTCCTCATAAGAGGTGAAGGCATCAATAATTTTCTGTAAACTGGCTAGATAGTGTGCCTTGAACCAACTATCAAAGGCATGGGATCTAAAATGTATAGAAAAGGTAGATGGTTTACCATAGTGAGCCCTCATGTAGAGACCAGATGAACTAGATTTTAATAGATTCTCATAATATCTCTCTTTCCATGCAACCTAATTTTGAAGAACGAAACAAATGCATTTAGGCTGGCTTTCCTCTACATAAAAATTGATCATAAAGCCTATGTTCTTTTCTAGCATAAGATTACAGAGATAGAATTTGTAGAGAATATTTTTCTCTCTGCACTAGCTGAGGAATAGGCTATCATGAAATCATATTCATATTTTATTTCATGTGGAAGGCCACATGCAATTCTTGACAGCTACCAAATAATAATTTGTTCTAAAAGATAGCATTTGAGTAAGTTTTCACTCATCATGCAAACCATTTGTATTTTTACAAGACATTTAAATTTGTCTTCTTCCTCTTTGTAGAATTTTTCTTCCCATTTCTTCCTTGATTTCTTTTCTTCTTCCATCTTGTTTCTCAGGTCCTCATTTGATGTTTTGAATTCATTAAGTTCCCTGCAGGTATCATCCCACAACTGCTTGAGTGGCCAGTAAGTCAGTTCAATTTGTGTAGATATTATTGACATAACACTTGGTCTTCTGGAAAATTGACATTCTTCTTCTTTTTCCATCATCTATTGTTTGACCATTGTCAATTCTTCAGTCCTATTTGTGAGATGATTTATTAGTTTCTCAATGAGAATTTCCCTCTATTCTAACTTGAGTTTGAGGAAGTTTAATTCCTCATCCTTCTCTCTGATGATGAGTTCTGCTCTGGAAAAAAACAGAGTCTATTTTAAATGCTATTTTTCCTCCTTTTCTGAAATTTCATTGGGAAATGAGCATTCCTCTTCTACCTATTGGTACCTAGATTTAATCTCCTTCACAACTTGAGTAGCATCATGGATTTTACAAGACACTCAGAGGAAGATAAATGATTTATATGTTGTTTTGTAGCCAGGGAAGTAATTTATCTGACTTATTAGCACTCAGGATTTGAAGAAGTGGGTAGCACCTTGAAAGGATTTGATCTTATCCTCACTATTTTAGGTTGTGCCTCTCAACCAAGGTAAGAGAACCTATATTGTAGCCTTTGTTTTATGAAGGGGGTGAAGATATCCTTGTATTATGCAAATTGTATGGAGATGGCCTTGAGAAAACATGATCAATTTCCCATTATTCAAACTCAACAGAGCTGTCACTACTAAATGATGGAAATGCTTTCAAGACAAGGCTGAAGCTACTTAGAGACATGGTGTGATCCTGACTACTTTGTGCATTTTTGTAAATGGATTATATTCTCTTGTTGACACACAATGCAACACAAGGGTAGTATAGGTGGGATTGGTTATTTGAATAATTTTTTGGTGGGAGATCAAGAAGATAGATTGAAATTTTCCAGATCCTTGAGAAACTTCACAACAAATGGAGAACTCAAAAACAGAAAGCTTTAAAATATTTAAAGTATTCCTTCAACTAGAAGGTGTGCATCAATGGAGGCCCAGACATGCACTTTTTCACACAATATTTGAGATTCTAGCATGAAGGCTTGAGTTAGAAGACCCAATAAAACATCAAAATCTAAGATCAGTCATGCCTGAGGTACACCCAGAGGCTTACAAACAATCTCTGTCAACAGATGAAAGAAAAGTGATTTTAAATCATTTATTTCATTCCCGGATGAAAGCTCTTCTAAAAATGAAATTTTAGATGCCACTAAACTATCACAAAGATTGAGATATCTATGATTCAAAGAGATTTTGATACAAGATTGCAATAAGAACAATAAAAATACTTGCAGACATTCCGAAAGTGAAATAAACAAAAATTTGCCGAGATTTGACATAAATTAACTCAAAATTTATCAGATTCATCAGTAGGGGAGATTTATTTTAAACAATCTCAGAGCTTGTTGATGGCTATACACTTGTAACCAACTCAACATGAATGAAAATCTAACACAGAGGAAGTTAACCTGGTTTCTCAGAGGATGATATTTTCTCAAAATTTTCTCGTGAAAATGAACTCCCAACCATTTGCATGACAAATTCATGCAATATATAACTTTCACTCACTCACTCACTTTGCCCCTCAAATCTTCCCTCCAAAAGTGGAATATTTGAAGCACCTTTGCTTTGCAATATTTCTGGAAAATGACATTTAACAAACTCGCAAAAAGTTGCCAGTTGTTCTTTCAAAAGGTGAATCATTACAAAACTTTCATCATTCTTCAAAGTGGAAGCACGTTTTTCATTTCCCACACATGTAGATCCCTTTCATTTCATCATTTCAACTTTTCCCTTCCCAATTTTTACTCTGTAACTTTGGATCTGGTAATTCACATTTTTCACGAACCAGAGTAAAAATTTATTTGAAAAATGCCTTGGATTCACAAATTGAACCCCCAAATTGATTAATCCGGACCCTGCAGGCCAAAACAACACGAATGGAAAACATTCGATGAAGATTGATGCAAAAATGCATCTCCAAACTTCCTGGAGCTCAAATGGTGGCCAAACTGGTGAAATGCACAACTACCATTGATTTGTTCCTCAACTTCAAATTTGAGCCCTCCACGTGGTAGATCTGGGCCTCGGGACGTCTTTTTACCTTTTTACTACTTTTGGAAAATTTACACAATTTCTTGATTTCCTCTGCCGCTCCGCCGATGAGATTTGGGCCTGACACATGGCGCAATATGACTGGATACAGAGTCGTGGCTCAATTTTACACATTTTGCATCTTTTCTGGAAAAAGGAAAAATTTTCATTTTTCCTCCATGGCTCCGCCCTTCTACTTCAAGTTTCTAAAGTGGGTCCCAGCGGAACCCCGGTCCCTTTATGCCTTTAACTCCCTTTTCCCTCAAAGGGAAATTTTTTCACTTTTCCTCCGCCAACCCGCACCTTTGCTATTGACTTCTTAGATGAATTTTGACTTTTTACCCTCGTGCTTGTGGGTTAGTGTACAAAAAAAAGTGACATGCGAGGATGATAATCGACAAGTGACTTTCCCCATACTTGACCTCTCGAGGTCGTGCCAAGACAGCCGGTGGTCTGGAATATACGAGGGATGCAGATAAGCTAGTTAGGTAATCTTATGTCTTCAACATGCAATGGCGGGATCTACGAATCTAAAGCAAAGAATGCCCTCCTAACTCCGAACCGGTGTGATAGATCGTTCGACAAGGATAGGCTGCTCGAAGGATCCAATCAATATCGAGCTTTCTTGTTATCCAATCTATGGGTTATGGAATATGTGGAAGATAGCCTATGGGTGCTTTGTATATGTCTCCCCGACAAGGTCATGAAAATGGATGGCTAAATGTGTAATGGACCTTTTGGTGCTCTATGGACGATTCTCTAGTCTAGTCCAAAACCTTTAGCTTGATTAGTTGCTATGTTTAATAATGATAGTTGTGTGATAATGTCTGGTGGGAGTGGAGAGGATCTAAACACTAATGTTCACAAACCAGCGTCAACATTGGATTGATTTGTAGGCTCGTTGGGTTGTGGGACCTTTGGATTGTTGTGGACCTCCTATGGTCATGTGAAGAATCAATCCCTTCTTCTGATCCCGAGTATCCAATAATCGTATGCCTTTTTGGCCTCTACGTTTAGAACTAGAAGTTGCATGATTTTCTCGGAGTATCTAACAGGTGTTTTGGCAACTTGGATACATAAGCTAGTGTCTATATCAACAAGGAGGTCTCCTGCGTCTGGTTGTGGGACTAGTGGATCACAACCGAATGTTTTTCTCTTTCAGGTCCTTCTACAGTCATATGGATATCTATTAAGGCAATCTATAATTTTTCGATTTGACCGAATGTGTATGCTTTGTTGTCTTCTATGTTTAATCCTCTTAACTATGAGCTGATTTCTTGTAGGTCTGTTGTTGTTCGAAGACCTGAATTCTGAGATTTTGGTCTATATCAGTTATTGCTGCAACAGTATTTGGTTGAGGCATGATTGGCTCAAAAACATATTCCCTAGGCTCCCTAGGTCCCGTGATTGTCATACAAGATCAATATAAGCCTAATTGAAATGAAATAAACTAACTATGTGAGATATATCTACAACATATATATATACTCTTCTATTTTGTATTTTTGATAAGATTTTGAATGGAATTGAAAGAGCAACTAATCTAATATATTTAGAAAATGACAACTAATCTAATAACAAAATTAAAACAAACAAGGTAGCTTTGGTGTAGCTACTTGCACTGTGTAGTTGTGATTTTTATCCTAAATAACTAGATAGTTGATTAACTTAACTGAAAGATTCTTGATCCTACCTCAGAAGTGAGGAATGAATCACAGTTTCTTAGAAACTATCAATCCCCATAGCTTCCTTGGCAATATCGAGAATGAAACTTTAACTGAAATGAAATGTTTCACTACTCTATTTGATATATTTTAACTAGAACTTTGACAGATAAAACCTGGAATTTGTAGAACAATGGTGAATCCAGTAGTGTATGAATTTGTCCCCTCAAAATGATCTCCTCGTTCTTTCGTGTTCACATGAATCCAGAAGAGTATGTATATGCTAGCATCAATAGAAAAAGGTATTCAAACAATGGCAGCTTTGGATATAGACCGAATATAATGCGAGTAGGAGAGGGACAACGCAAGAGACAGAGCTTGGCATATGCAATTCCTAGCAGAATTTATTGCAGGAATATAACGCAAGTGTACCAAGAGATTCTAGAATCTACATTCCGTGAAGAACACAACCTACAACTCTAATGGATGTAATCTATAACTGACACTATTTTTCTCTAAACTAATTTGTATGGACAACAATACACAAGACTGAAGCAAGAAGATCGAATGGCTTCTTAAAAGTAAAGGAAAAACTAGCATGGATGCAAACATGAAACAAAATGAGCTCTAAACAAGAAATTGACAGACTAAACAATGGAAAATGAGAAGTTGAAGGGTAGTTTTGAGGGGCCATTTGCTTGAAAACAAGCTGGCTATTTATAGATTTCACATTTACCCAAAGGTGATTCCCATTAGAACTCTTTTACCATTAAACAATGGAGAAACACTATTCCAGGGGACATAAAACATTAATACAAGCCAAGGCGGTGGAAAAAAGCTGGTAAAAGTTGAAAATTTACGTGAGTCGTGATCAAGAATGTCTTTGGAAAACACATGAAGGACCGCCACCCCGAGTAGGGCGGTGGTTATAATACCGCCGCCTTGCCAAGGTGGCGGTTTCAAACTAAAGGGAAAAAGCTAAGAAATAAAGGGCGAGAGGAATAAAACAAACCACAAGGAACATGAATAAAGCATTTAGGATGCTAACATATACTTTGCGAGCTTTTCTGGATCCGAACACCTTGCGTGGTGACCTGTATCATCATCAGGGCATGTGTAATATCATTATGACGGTACTTTACCCTACAATTTTAGGTACGTACATATTGCTTCCTCGGAGAAACGTTTTAACCATGAAGAGGCATAAAATGGTGGGTTTGAGTATAAGCGATCCCAAGATGGGAAGTTAGAAATTAAACTTGACATGTCCGTGTGTCGAAATGTCATCATCCAAGTTCCCACTACTGTGCAAAATGGAAAGACAACTCAAGTGCGAGATAGACAAAACAAATCAAAAACAAATACTAAATTTGTATGAGATGAGGACTTACCATTTGTGCGGGGATGAGAACTTACCTCCGTTGGCGCTCTAAACTGCGAAAGGGGCACTCAAAAATGCATCGAAACTATATATATATATATATATAATATATATAATGGGACCATTTTCCTATTCATTTGCATGTGTTGATTTGATAGTTTTTGAGCTCTGGGACCCACAGTGACGGTTTTCAACGAGAGTATAGTCAAAACATTCATATCGAGATAGCGATCATGCCTCCATGAGCGGATCCTCGGCCTACGAGATCTCGTAAAGTTAGTTCCTCTCGATTTAACGTTTTTGCACTCAAAATATTAAAATGTCAAAATATTTTTCATGGGGGGGTTATTTTTAGAAATGTCAGTTTTAAACGTATCTCTTAGGGGGCACCTAATGGGTAGGCTTTTGTTTTAGTCGAAATGGTCATTTTTAGCATTTTTGAGTGTTTTAGGGCATGTGACCCATTTTTAAACGCAGAAAGAATGACCACCACCGAGCGGGTGGTAGTTCTAGGACCACCACCTTCCAAGGCGGTGGTTACAGAAACCGCCACCTGCTCAGGGCGGCGGTTCTCTTCTTGAATGTTAAAAACATAAATTTGAGTTCATTTTTGCAATTTTAGTATTTTTACTTGCTTTCAAGATTTTTTTAATGTAATTTTGATACTAGCTCCTTTTTGCGTGTTTTGTAGAAGAAGGAAGAGTACATCGAGATGGAGCCAAGAGAGAGAGTGATTGGCTTCCAACAGTGCTAGATGCACTCTCTTAGGATGAGCAGGATATTTTCAGAGGGTAGACATATTGAGGATTGCACAGGTCCCCCATGTTACACCTGCCAGTCACATACTATGTGACTTATTTTCTTCTTGCGATGCGATGCATCTAAACACTTTCCAATTTCCAGGTGTCAGGGGTGAGTGGACTATCACCTTAGAGAATGTCTACCACATTTTGGGAGTCCTGATTATTAGGAGGAGACTTTCATTTGATACAACGACATCCAGAGCTTAGGTGACAAAGTGGGCCACCTATATGGGAGACGCAGTTGTCTCCATTAGTTCAAAGAAGGGGGTGAAGGTCTGTTCTATTCTTGGCTTGCCCATCCCTCTGATCCGTCAGGCTATTATGGGCATCCTTGCTTCAATATTGATCGGAGACAAGGGAGGGGATACATTACTTTACTGCTGGGCCCCCATCATCACACCTGATTAAGGCACACGGTCGATTTATGCCTTGGGAGCTGATATACTTGGGACCACGTATCATGACTTATATAGGGTGGCTCGCTTACAGGGATAGTCTTTGAGCCATCCGACCTTGGTTATGAGTTGGGTCTATGAGCGTATCATCCCTTATAGGAGAGGCATAGAGGTTGCGGATCCCGGAGCCGTGAGGCAGATAGATGGATAGAGATGTCGGTGCTTAGAGCACCCCACTAGCCAGTTGCTTCCCTAACTACTGATGATATGGAGGCCACACCTTATCAGGCCATGGCAAGGTTGTGGGGCGAGGATACCTTCACTTTGATTTCCTGCTCTACTACAGGGCAGCTTGTGGATAGGACGGGGAAGGTAGAGACACACCCCTTTAATTGAGTGCCTCGGCCGGTTCGGCCTTGCACATTGATATTGCTCTCCCAGTGGCATTCCTATTGCAGCTAGGTGGGTGGTACATGCCCCGAGAGAGAGTCGGTGCTCCTTAGGAACCTTTACTTTGGATTGTCGCCGGTCCTACCCTCAACAATGATGACCCTATTGATATAGACTCCGAGTCTGAGGAGTTCACAGGGGGAGATACGGAGGAGGAGACCGAGGACATGGAGGTCAGTGAGTTAGGTGGAGAGGAGGATAGTGATCCCAAGTGGCATGACACTCAGGAGATATTACAGGCCAAGAGGGTAGAGCAGAGTGCGGAGAGGGTGACTCTAGTCTCAGAGGAGTTTCCCTCTCAGGACCTAGGTGGAGAGGATGAGTCCGTAGTAGGACACTATGTTGCCCCAAACATAGGAGGAGGACATCAGTCAATGGCGGCATCTCGTGGAAGGCACTGATCCTAGGGATCCCTCTTGGAGGCCCGAGAGATCCGAGTGAGTTGTCACTCTTCTTTTAATATTTGTTTTTAGCTAGGATTTCCTTAGTTTCTATCTCTCCTTTTGTTCATCTTTGTTTTTATCTTTTGATTATTTTCTAATTTGTTTTCTCCTTTGCTTACAGAGACTGTTGATGAGTGGCGAGACTTGATTCGTTAGGTATGTACTGATACCCTGATGCTCCCCATGGAGAAGACTCACACCGAGCTATCTGTGGATGCAGGGGAGCCTTCAGCAGCTGGTAGGCATAGCATGTCTTTTCCCCTGTCTAGGCATGTGGCCAAGATGGTGACTTCCCTCCGTACTGAGTTAGCCGGGTATAGGACTGCAGAGCACCTGATGAGGAGCCACTCTCATAGTGAGGCTACAACTACTATTCGGGACCGTGAGCCCTCAATGCACTCAAAGCGCCAACGTAGCTAGAGTCCTAGATGTGGTCGTGCGCCTTCTGAGGGATCTCATAGGGGTTGAGAGGCCACTTGGCTCTTTTTGTAGTGACTCTTGCTAGATTGTTTATACGATCATTTTGTATTTTCCGGCTCATTGAGAATTTTGACCATGCCTAGCGCATGATGACATTGTACATAAAACCTAATTATACACACACACACACACACACACACACACACACACACACACACACACACACACACACACACACACACACATGTCTTTTGGATCTAGATCTCTTTGTACCTAGAGTTTTGTGATTCATTTTCACATGTATACTAGATGTTTATAAAATTTTTTTTATATGCTTTTCAGAATGTATGCAAAAGGAGAAAAATATCACAAATGTTTTCTTTTTGTATTTTGTGATGTTGATGTATGATGATGCAAATGAACTTGTGATCTTGAACTTTAGCTTTCATAAGTAATTTTTGGTACTTCATATTGTTTTGACAAAATGTAATGACGAGCTGGTATGATGAGTAGATGCACTTGCCCCACTCCTTACTCCACAACTAGTAAGATGCGAGGGCTCACCACCGAGAGCTAGAAATGGCACAAGCTATGAGGTGTGTTGAAATGGTAATGATGGGAGATAGAAAAGAGTTGGTGGAACCAAATTAGGATGCTACAAACCTACCCTACTAAGGTGACTCCATAGTTTAGAATGTGACTTGCTTTGTAGTTTATCTAGACTTAGATCCTCGATGGCCACTTGGTTGAAAAAATATAGTTTTCAAGGTTTTAAACTCTCTTGGAATTTTAGACATCTGATTCATTCATTTTTGACTCAATATTTCAAAGGTTTATTTGAACTATTTGCTTATGACCTTCAACGTTTACTATTAAGAGGACCCCCTACACCTTGCCCCATGCTACTAGTAGGAATCATGGGCTTATCACCATGGATAAGGCACAGGCGAGTAAGGGCATTCCCATCCTTTCCCAACCCTACGTCACTAGTAAGAGACGTAAGCTCATCACCGAAGGTTGGTAGGGCAAGGAAATGTGTAAAAGTAAAATTTTCTATTTGATCTATATTCGACTTATTTATTTGAGCAAAATGTCAGTATGTTCTTATTTCCAAAGAGATCTATATACGGGATAGATGTGACACCATGAAGCTTCTAGAATAGACCATAGGCAAGACACCTATCCTAGGAAGAAACAAAAAGTGAGAACAAGCATGTAGGCCTTGGTATGGCTACCGTTAAGACTTTGTCATATCTAGCTTTATTTGATGAAATGATTCTAAAATAGTTGATGATGTTATGAAAATGAAGAAGTATGATTTGAATGCTTCTACCAATACCATCAGAAGTTTGTAATGAATTGCTTAAGAGAAAGTCCCTTGATCACCAAGTTTTACGAAATGAGTGAACAAAATGAACCTATCTAAATGAATATGTAATGTAGATATAATTATACAAATAGTGTTGATGCTTCATGAATATTTAATGTAGATATAATTGACAGCTTTCACCAAATTCCTAATCTTCTAGTGTGCACAAGAGATACACACCATTTCCATAGTCCTTCATGACTCGATATGGGCCCAACCACTTGGACGGAAATTTCTTCCTTCACCGATTTTCTTATCGATCCAACTGTCTAGTCTTAGAACTAGATCTCCTTCATATATTTCTCACTTATAGATATTTTTTTATACTTTCAGCATATCCAGTTAGCATAGACTCTATGCCACTATTAATTTTTTAACTTTGGCCTCATCTAGGATTTCTAGTTGGGAGAGGCGTTCCTCTCTATAAGCTTCCTCATCCAGAATCCCTTGTAGTGAGATGCAGAGACTGGGTATTTCAACCTCAAGTGGGAGAACTGCTTCTACTCCGAATATCAATGAGAAAGGAGTTGCTCCTATTGGTGTTCTTATTGAGTTTTGGTGGGCCCACAAGGCCGGATATAACTTTAAATGCCAATCTCGTTTGTTTTCTTTTACTGTTTTGAGGAGAATAGCTTTCACCGTCTTATTTGTTGCTTTAGCTTTCCGTTGGTTTACGGATAGTAAAGAGAGGCTATGTGATGGTTTATTTTGAACTTACTACATAGCTCATGAACTACGTCATTCTTAAAGAACGTGCCATTATCTGAGATAATGACTTGTGGGACACCATACCTGTAGATAATTTGGTTCAAAATGAATTTGGCAATCACCGAACCTGGTACGGTGGTGAGAGGCATAGCCTCCACCCATTTGGTAAAATATTATGTGGTGTAATTATAAAATTATGGCCATTGGTTGATGAGGGAGAGAATTTTCCTATTAAATCCAAACCCCAATTGGAGAAGGGCGACACATTCGCTATTGGCTGTAGGGATTGTGCTGGCATGTGAATCTTGTGAGAGAATTCTTGACATTTATGGCACTTACGTAAAAATTCCACTGCGTCATGTTTGAGAGTGGGCTAAAAATAGCCCATTTGATGTATTTTGTGAGCGGTGGCATGACCATCGAAGTGGCCCCACATATCCCACTATGGGATTCATGAAGAATCCTCTTGGATTCTTCTATGTCGACGCATCTTAGAAGCATGCCGTCGAAGGCTCTGCGATAGAGCACTTGGTCTAAAATAACATATTTAGCGGTAATAATGTGTAACCACCTTCTTTGTTGTGACATGGAACTTTCTGGGTATGTATGGTCCATGATAAAATTGATGATATCAGTATACCAGGGACATGTAGAAATGGGGGGTCTGGTTTTGACAAAGTATACACATTCATTGGGAAAGTCTAGATCTACCAACTCACCTCCATCTAGTGGATTGTCAGCTAACCAGTCTGTAATGATTTTTCCTTTAATATATTTTTGGTTTATGAATGTTAACTTGAATTCTCCCATTAGGGTTATGAAATGACCAAATTTTTTAGATAAAGATCCTTGTGTGAGAAATGTTCGTAAATGGCCTGTCTTCACAATTACCCTTGTTTCTGGTTTAACATGTAATGTATTAAACATTTTGTGGTGAAGAATATGACAAGGCATTTTCTTTCTACCTGTGTATAACACATTTCATAATTGAGTAATGTTTGGCCAATGAAATAGATCATGCGTTCTCGTTTATCATCATCTTCTTGAGCCAAAGATGCAAGCCAACGAGACATGAGTGGCTTGTGAGTATAGGATCAAAGGGTGGTCTCGGCTTGGGAGGAATTAGCATGGGTGGTGAAAATAGGAAGCACTTAACTGCTTTGAAAGCCTCATTGTAGTCTTCAGTCCAATCGATACCATAATCTTTCTTGAGTAGATTGTTGATTAGATGAATGGAAAAGCTTAAATCTGGGATGAATCTTCAGATTGCACCGAGTTTCCCAAGAAATGACCTAATTATATAATCATCTGAAGGTGGGATCATTTTGAGAATAGCCTGTATTTTGGCTAGATCAACATCAATCCCTCGTGCAGATATAATGTATCCTAGAAGTTTTCCTCCTGTCACCCCGAACGTGCACTTTTCTGGGTTTAATGTGACACCATACTCAATTAATCGTGAGAGGATGACACGGATTACTTCCGGATGATCACAGTGTTTCTTGGCTTTGGCTAACAAGTCATCCACATATGATTCCACAATTTTATGGATAAGATCATGGAATATATAAGTCATTACTCGTTGATACGTAGTGTCGGCGTTCTTAAGACCAAACAACATGACAATATAACAATAAGTTCCCTAGGGAGTTATAAATGTGGTTTTTGCTTGATCTTGTTTAGATATTTTGATTTGATTATATCCCGAGAACCCATCCATGAGAGACAAAAGCTCAAATCCAGCTATTGCATCAATGATGACGTCAATGGATGGTAATGGGAAATCATCCTTGAGACAAACTTTGTTAATATCCCAAAATCTATGCAAATGCATATCGTCCCATTCTTTTTGAGAATGGGGACAATATTAGACACCCATTGTGAATAATCGACTGGTTTGATGAATCCTACTTGGAGAAGCTTTATTACTACCTCTTTTACCATGAGAGCCACTTTCAGCTTCATTGGTCTTGACTTTTTAATTGGCTTCACATCTAGTTTAGTGACAAGATTATGTACCACAACCTATGGTGTGATACTTGTCATTTCTTTATAATTAAATGTAAAAGCCTTTTGATGTTATTTGAGGATTTGGGTGTGTATTTCTATTTCTTCCAGCGTTAACGAGGATACCAACTTCAAAATTCTTGGCTCTTTCTTTGTTCCAATGTTTATATCAATGGTTTCTTCTATCAAAGAAGCGTTACCTTCTTCAAACTCAGGTGGGGCTGGAGGTAGTTCTAGACTTTCTCCATTTTCTATCTCATAGATATCAAGATCCCTCTGTGGAGGAGACTCTATCGTGGGATTTCCAAAGTAGGAAGAGGAGTGTTGTATTAAGGAAAGATCAACTATACTGTGAGCAAGGTGTAGCTCGCATAAGTGTTTAGATATTCGAGACCGACTTTATCACTATCAACATGATGTAAGATAGGAGATTCATTATCAGTTATATGCGTTAGCAGAGGGTTTGTTGACATTTTCTTCACCAATGGTTTAGCATGAAGTGATACTTTGAAACTTGTATCTTCTAACTCATTACTTGGGGTGATATGTGAAGTTGAGGTTGCTATTGAATCTACAAGAAGGTTCTGTTCTCACGGTATTGCTTCAATTGATATGAAGTCGAATCCTTTGCTTAGATCTAATACCGCTACTTTATAGAGTTGTAAATTTTCAGCTCTAATCTCATATGCTTCGAGACTTGGTTTGTAACTAATTGAGAGTCTCCTAACACTCTGATTTCATTAACACCGAGCCTTTTGGCTATGATGAGGCCAAGGAGGAGGGCTTCGTACTCAGCACCATTGTTTGTACATTCAAAGTTCAACTTAAAAGAAAAAGGTAGGATCTTTCCCTCAGGAGAAGTAAAGATTATGCCTGCTCTGGCTCCATAGCGACATCTAGCTCCATCAAAATGGAGAGTCCAATATTTACTAGGAAAGATGGATGCTGAGACATTCTTCACATCTGTTTCTTCCATTTTGGTTACTTCTACCATGCAAAGTTCCTCTGCTGGAAGAGAACCAACTCCTAGGGTACATCCCATACCTGCGGAATCAAACGGTAGGAAAATTGGTAGATCTTGTTCCAGTAATTCGACAATTTTTGTAGTAGTTCCTAATGATACTGTTTCTACAATGTTAGCTTCATCCTTGAGGGCTGGGATGCTCTTGACTAGGTTTGTAATTTCTAGTTCTGTTGTAGGTATTAATTTTTCTTCTAGTTTTGAGTCGATTGGTTTGTTAAGTTGGTTTGTTGGGAGTTCAAACTCGAGTGAACGCCTGGTGTTTTCTTTAGATCTGCTAGGTGTATGTAAAATGGTTTTGGGTCACCTTTTGCTACAAATATCTTTCATAGCTATAAGAATCTTATTTCTGGAATAACATAGAAGGGATTTATTTCATACGATGTATCCATGGTCGACCGAGGATAATATTATAGTTGGTTTCTTGATCTATGATATAAAACTCGGTGAGGATTGTCTTGGGTCCTAATGTGACCGGTAATATTATAGTCCCAATTGAAGTAGCCTTAAGGCTATCATAACCTCTTAGTGTATTTCTTGTTGTGGAACAGTTTATTTCTCCATATCCTAGCTTTTGAAGGAAAGAGAAGGGGAAAATATTAATTGCTGCCCCATCATCCACCATTGCATATTTAACGTAATTATTGTAAACCCATACTTGTAAATGCAAGGCCGGATCGCCTCTACGTGTAATTTCAGCATTTTTGGCATTTTTCTTATGTCGAATATAAACTCGGTATCCCTATTTGGCTGCCCTGAGGGGTGGGTATCGAAGTCTATATGGTTTAATTATGTTTTGGGAGGTGGAGTGATGTTAATTAAATGGCCTAGACCTAGTGCTTCTAAAAGAGCAGCCCTATGGGTAGGAGAGTTCTTCAACAAGTCTAAAAAGAGATGTGAGAGAAGGTCTTTGTTAAGTCATTAATTAAATCGTAAGCACCCACGGATTTTACCAACATTTTTTGAATGTTATCTAGCTCTAGTGGATAGATTGGATTTGGTTGAGAAGACTATTCTCATGTTCTTGTTATGGATTCTACGTGTAGCTCAGTATCTAACTCCACTAGACCAACTATCTTGGTTCGTGGTTGACTTCCTAATTGCGGTGTGACAGGTGGATTCAATGAAGTTGAGGCTTCATGATCGTTATTTCCTGTCATTACACCTTTGTTCATCCCATTTGGATTTAATTTATTATTGTTATTGTGATTTGGAAGTGGATCATTGAAGATCTTAAGAGGTACGTTTTAAGGGGAGACTACCCTTGTGAACATATTTGGGATAGGTGTCATAGAATTTGTTAAGAACATATCTATGAAGAGTTGTCTTTGTTCTTCTGGTAGAAGTTGCATGAAATTATTGTAATCATGGCAAGTCCTAGTGTCATGGCCTTGAATTTTGTGGAAACCACAATACGAGTTGGGATTATAATTCCTAGGTTGTTGGTTTGGCACGTGTTGTGGTCCAAAACTCTAATTAAACCGTTGACTATTAGGATTAAAGTTTTGCATTTGTTGCCTTTGGTTTTGATATCCAGTTGAGTTTTGACTTGGACCCTATGTCTGGATCTACTATTATTGTTGTTTTTGTTGTTGTTCTTGTTGTGGATGATTAAAATCCACCACGTTGATTGTTGGGGTAAAATTGTTGTTTCATTGATTGTTAACCGGTGGTGGAGCATTTACAACATTTGCCTTTTTAGTTTGGTTAGTTACTCCATCTGTTGTCATTCCACGGTTCTTGTTAAGGATTTTAGGTCCTTGATTGGCATTTTTGGTAGTAGGATAAGTTGTAGTATTTTGGTTGGGGATGATTAACCTCCTATTTGTTCCATATGTCTTGCGACCGCTATCTATTATAGCTTAATCTATTCGGAGAGCACTGGAGCACCTCATCATAAGTTCTTAGTGGGAACTTTCGGACTTATTCCTTTATCTCTCTGTTGAGAGAATGAAGGAATAAATCACATAGTTCCATCTGATCCATGTTTAGAGTGCTTGTTAAAGAATAGAGGATCAGACACCATCTTTGGATGAAATGAGTAACATATTCATTGTGTTCTTGTTTAATATGAAAAAATTCCCGATTACTATTCTCAACAATTTGTTCATGTCAAATGCCTTGATGAAATCTGAAACGAGTTGTTTAAAATAATGTATTGAGGCTTTAGGTATTCTATAATACTAATCGAGGTGACACACCCTCTAAAGTTTTGGGGAATATTTTAGCAACAACTCCATCACAAGGGAGAAGTTCTTGAATGGTCAGTGGGCATAGGCCTAAATATATGCATTCGGGTCTCCCTCTCCTTTGTATTTGGGTAGATCGTGGAGAGGTCTTGGAGCATAAATCTTTGTATAGTGAAGTCCAAAGGTTCTTTCAAATATTATGAATAAGTTCCTATCGCATAGATTTCGACCATTGAAGGTGCTTGCTTTGAGGGGGTGGAGGTGGGATGGTTTGTTGATATGGTGTAACATATGTATTTGTAGGGGCATAAGGAAATCCCTGTGGTTGAGTGAACATGCTAGGAGAAGAGAACATATCTCCATGTCGTGACTTGGAATACATGTTTAAGTATGGCGGAGCATTGTTCAGAAATGGATTGTTTTGTACTAAACCGGGAGGTATCATATTTTCCACTTTGGAGCGGCATTAGAGAACACGGTTCTAGCTATGAATCTAAAGCAAAGAAGGCCCTCCTAGCCCGAACCAAAGTGTGATAGATCATTTGGTGAGGATAAATTCTGAAAGGATCCAATCAATATCGAGCTCTGCCATTATCCGATATATGGGTTATGGAATACATGGAAGATTGCCTATGGGTGATTTGTATATGTCTCCCGACAAGGTCATGAAAATGGATGGCTAAATGTGTAATGGACCTTTTGGTGCTCTATGGATGATTCTCTCGGTCTAGTCTAGAAACCTTTAGCTTGATTAGCTTTATGTTTAATAATTATAGTTGTGTGATAATGTCTGGTGGGAGTGGAGAGGATCTAAACACTAATGTTCACAAACCAACAATGTTAGATTGATTTATAGGCTTGTTGGGTTGTGGGAACTTTGGATCACAACCGTAAGTTCATGGTTGTTGTGGACCTCCTATGGTCATGTGAAGAATTAATCCCTTCTTCCGATCCTAAGTATCCAATAATATTTTCAGCCTCTACGTTTAGAACTAGAATTTGCACGATTTTCTTGGAGTATCTAACAGGTGTTCTGGAAACTTGGATACGTAAGCTAGTGTCTATATCTACGAGGAGGTATCCTATGTCTGGCTATGGGACTAGTGGATCACAACCAAATGTTTGATCTCTTTCGTGTCCTTCTACAAACTCATACGGATATCTATCAAGGCAATCTATAATTTGTCTGATTTGACTAGAACGTGTGTGCTTTGTCGTCTTCTATGTTTAATCCTCTTAAATGTGAGCTGATTTCTTGTAGGTCTATTGTTGTTCGAAGACTTGAATTCTGAGATTTTGGTCTATGTCGAGTTATTGCTGCAACAAAGTGTTTGGTTGAGGCATGATTGGCTCAAAACGTATTCCCAGGATCCCTAGGTCCCGTGATTGTCATAAAAGATCAATATAAGCCTAACTGAAATGAAATAAACTAACTATGCAAGATATATCTACAACATATATATACTCTTCTATTTTGTATTTTTGATAAGATTTTGAATGGAATTGAAAGAGAAACTAATCTAATATATTTAGAAAATGAAAACTAATCTAATAACAAAATTAAAACAAACAAGGTAGCCCGGTGTAGCTACTTACCTGTGCAGTTGTGAGTTTTATCCTAAATAACTAGATAGCTGATTAACTTAACTGAAAGATTCTTGATCCTACCTCAAAAGTGAGGAATGAATCATAGTTTCTTAGAAACTATCAATCCCCACAACTTCCCTAGCAATATCAAGAATGAAACTTTAACTGAAATGAAATGTTTCACTACTCTATTTGATATATTTTAACTAGAACTTTGAGAGATAAAACCTGGAATTTGCAGAAAAGTGGCGAATCTAGTAGTGTATGAATTTGTCCCCTCATAATTATCTCCTCATTATTTCGTGTTCACATGAATCTAGAAGAGCGTATATATGCTAGCATCCATAGAAGAAGGTATTCAAACAATGGCAGGTTTGGATATAGACCGAATACAATGTGAGTAGGAGAGGGACAACGCAAGACACCGAGCTTGGCATATGTAATTTCTAGCGGGATTTATTACCGGAATATAATGCAAGTGTACCAAGAGATTCTAGAATCTACGTTTCGTGAAGAACACAACTCAGTAACTCTAATGGATGCAATCTATAACTAACACTATTATGGTCTAAACTGATTTATATGGACATCAATACATAAGAATGAAGCAAGAAGATCGAATGGATTCTTAAAAGTAAAAGAAAAACTAGCATGGATGCAAACATGAAACAAAATGAGCTCTAATCAAGAGATTGACAGACTAAACAATGGAAAATGAGAAGTTGAAGGGTAGTTATGAGGGGCCATTTGCTTGAAAATAAGTCGCTATTTATAGATTTCACATTTACCCAAAGGTGATTCCCATTAGAACTCTTTTACCATTAAACAATGGAGAAACACTATTCCAGGGGACATAAAACATTAATACAAGCCAAGGCGGTGGAAAAAATATGGTAAAAGTTGAAAATTTACGCAAGTCATGATCAGAAGAATGTGCTAGAAAATGCGTGAAGGAACACCGCCCTTAGCAGGTGGCGCTTTGTCACTAAAGGGCGTAAGCTAAGAAATGAAGGGCAGAGGAATAAAACAAAGGACAAGGGACATGAATAAAGCATTTGGGATGCTAACATATACTTTGCGAGCTTTTATGGATCCGAACACCTTGCAGTGAACTATATCATCATTAGGGCATGTGTAAAAGAGGAAAAATTTCCATGTTGCCCCTAATGGTCTGCCTCCCCGCCTCTTTGAATTTTCAAACTACCATGTGTCACCACGACGCACCTTGAGGCGGTCCCAAAAATTTGATACCTTGAACGAGTGCGGGCTCACCACGTGTCCTGTCCGGTGAGATTTGTCTGAATGCTTGAAACCCAGTGGAAGGCACCACGTGTCATGCTCCGAGGTAGTCTCCTTTTGGCCATTGAAAAGTCTAAGTAAAATGCAAAGCAAGCAGAGGCCTCCACATGTCCCCATCTTGCCAAGCCTCCATGTGTCCTCCCAGTGCTATTTCAAAACTAGACTAAAAATTTGATTCTCAAACGAGCGTCGTTCACCCACGTGGACATATTTATGAGTTGAGGATTTTTATAGAATTTTTGAAGTATTTAGCTGAGCCGCGTCCAACCAAAAGGTGCCACATCCCTTGTAGATGCAAGGATGCAAATTTGACCAGGAGAAAATGCCCGTCAAACCATAAAATATAGAAACACGAGCATTTGAGCCTGAAAATGAAGTTTTCTTCAATGACAGAGAGTTTAGACTATTGCAAGGCTCAAACACGATCCTTAGGGACACATCAACTCATTCTTCTTCAAGTATTTCAAGGCAGAACGTCAAGAACACAAATTCTGACTATGGCAATAGAGGGAATGGGAAAACATGAGTTTTTTTAAAGGACAGAGCCCAGGGAACTCAAAATATAGACCTTTCTAGAGGAACAAAGAAACTAGGAGACAAATATGGACCCATACATGATCTTTGACCCAGAGCGGACTAAAAATGGCAACAAAGACCAACCAAGCACAACATGGGGAAGGATAGAATGATAGAGGCCATAAATCAATAAATTTCCAAGGGCACAAATGGGGTGAGACAATTTTGAGCACCAACACTACCAAAGGGGATTTCCCTTTTCGTTTCCAGGATGCCAATTCCTCTTCTTCATGTGACTATGCTGTTGGTTCACCAAAATATTGAAAATCATGTTCTTCAAATATTTCATCTTCCTTCTCCACCTCAGTTTGGCTTGGTCCAGGAGGAGTCATGGCCATGCTGCCCAAAATATCAGCAGCTTCTTTTTCCAACCCATCATATTCTTCCATCTCTTCTAGAATTTCCCTAGATCTCTTATGAACTCTTCTTCTTTAGGGAGCTTCAAAATGTCTGGAAATGGGTTTCCTCCTAGAGATTCTTCTGAATTTTACTTCATGCTCTAGCTTAGGTGAACTATCACTGTTAGAGATAGATATTAGTTCTCCTAGTACTGTTGCAGAGGAAGGAGTTTCTTTGACAAACAATGTAGATTCTGCAGCTTTAATCCTTCTTTCAGATCTCCTTCTTTTTGGTACATTACCCCCACCTATTTATTTCTTTTCCTCTATAGGGGAATCAATCTCCAAATTACTTGTAGGAGAAAAATGGGTTAGTATTCCCCTCTTGATAATATTAGGGTTTTGCTTAAACTTGTTAAGAAAATTTTCCCATATTTCTTCTCCATTTTTCTTCAAAAGAAAATGGTGTTGGCATACCAAATGGATTAACCCATGATGTTTGATTGTTCCAAATCCCCAGGAATACCTCTGAGCCATTGTATGGATGGAGTCAAAAAGGAATCCTAGAAGATTTACTATATATTCTAGTTTTGAATTCCCATACCTAAGATATATTAACATTTTAAGGACTTCTCTTCCCACAATCCCAAATTGACCATTGCAAGTTAAATACTTAACTACCCAAAATGATACCCTATCAAAGGGTTTGGGAAAGATGGTCCTTTTGACCCCCTTTATGATTTTCTTGGTGTTATAGATATATTGGGGCTTAGATTCCCCCTCTTGTATCAAGGTTTCCACTAGATCTTTAAGGGTTCCCTTGATAGGATTTGGGACTTGCACAATTGGTATTCCAGACACATTACTCATTGTATTGACAGTAAAAGGAATTACAATGCTTCTAACTTTAGTTCTGGATTCTTCTAAATTTATAATGAATTCCCTTACCAATTCATCATTATACCTTGAGAAATTTTTCAGGAACTCCAACCACCCTGCTCGTCCAAAAATGGCTGCCACTTCTTCATTTGCAAGAAGTTGGGTATCATCCTCTGCTCTGACTTCTTTTTAATCCCCATAGAAAAGAGGATGATTCAAATTATTCTTTCTTCAAATTTAGAATTAGTTATAGAACTACTGGATTTAGCTACGAAACTATTGTATTTAGTTGCGGAACTGTTGTGTTTATATGCAAAATTGATGGGTTTAGATGTGGAATTCAAATACAATTATTCTACTTCTTCTTCAAAATTCTTCTACAACTAATTCTAGACTTTGTTTATCTTTCCAAAATGATAGGTAATTATAAATACACCGCCACTTTCTTATTCTATCAACATAAACCTCATGATTACTTGTTTTTTATCATAATGCACAATAAATGACTCATCATACCGACCTTTTAAATCAAGTCTAATCACACATGTAAACTTTTAATTTAACCTTTAATAAGTTCAAGACATAATTACTGTCCTTTGTTGATGTAATCCCTCCGCCTTGATGACTCATCATTCCTAAAAGTGAAAAAGGAAAAATAGTTAGAAAAGATAGTTGGAATTCAAAAAAATTCTTTTTATTTTGCATTAGCCATTTATTAAGGAGACCAATTGCCATTGCTAGTTTTCAATTGATCTTTGAGAGATTTTTTAGGAAAAAGAATGCCATTTACTGGTTTTTATTCCTTCCCTTTTTATTTATTTATTTTGGGGAAGAGAATGCCATTTGCTGGTTTTCATTCTCTTCCCTTTATTTTGGATCCATGCATATGATTATTTGATCATTTTGGAAGAACTGGGTTCTTCCATATGATCAAATTCTTTGTCTTCTTCAATCTGCTTCAAGAATTCATCCCTAGTAGGAGGCTTCCTATAAAGTTTTAGCCTATTTCCATTGACCAAAAGTGTCCTTCTGCTGCCATCAATGGGAAGTAGCTGAATAGAGCCATTGTCAAATATCTTCTCAATCTGATAGGGTCCTAACCATCTAGTTCTCAACTTTCCCTTGAATTTCTAGTACTTAGAATCAAATAGTAATGCCCAATATCCTACCTTGAATTACCTTTTCTTGATATGTGTGTCATGCCACTGCTTCCTTTGATCTTGGATTATCTCTATTTGTTGAAGTGCTTCCATTCTCAACTCATCCAATTCATTGAGTTGAAGAATTATTTCCTTTTATGTTACATCCAACTCAATACCCACTTTAGTTGTCCTCAATGTTTGTAGTTCAAATTCAATAGGTAACAAGGGTTTTTTCCATAGAATAACTCATCTTTGTGAAAACCCTATTGTAGTCTTCCAAGTTGTATTATATGCCCAAACACCCTCATGTAGTCCCTTTACCTAATCTCTTCTTCCTGATTCAATTATTTTGGTAAGGATATTTTCTAATTCTCTATTTATTACTTCGCTTGTCAATTTGATTGTGGGTGTTGTGGGTGATAGGGAGATGAATTCCTATGATTGATCTGATATTACATTGTGAAGGCTTGGATCATATTAGACATGAAATGTGGCCCCTGATTTGAAACTATAATCCTTGGTGCACCAAACTTCATCATGATTATGTGCCAAAGGAAATCAGCAACTGCTTCTTCAATGGCATTTGTTAAAGCATACACCTCTACCCACTTTGTCACATAATCAATACACAAAAGAATATGCCCCTTTCCTTGTGAAGGAGGACTAAAGGGACCAAAAAATCCAGCCCCCACCTTTCAAATGGTTCAATAACTACTTGAGGTAGTAGACGAATTTCACTGGTAAAAGTTTACTTTCCCATCCTTTGTGAAATCACACCGCTTAATATATTTCTTCACATCTTTATATAGAGATGGCCAATAATAGCCAGTGCCAAGTATCTTGTGAGATTTTATTTTTAATGAAAAAGTTTCCTTTACTTGGTTCATCATGACATGCCTTGAGTATGTCAAAGATTTCATCTTCTCTCACACACCTACGTAAAACCAAATCAGGACCACATTTAAACAACATTCCATTTAACCATTTAAATTATGCACTAGTTTTGATCAACTTCTTCATTTGTTTCTTAGTGAAAGAAGGAGGAAAATTCCCTATTGCAAGATAATTTGCCATATCAATAAACCATGGTGTATCAGCTAAAATAGCAAACAATTGTTTATCTAGAAAGTTGTCCTTAACTGGATCTTGTTCCCTGTAGTGGTCAATCTTGACAAGAAATCAACTACCACATTAGATTTTCCTAGATTATCTACTATGGTAATATCAAATTCTTGTAAAAGTAATAACCATCTAATTATCCTACCTCCAACCATTGGTTTGTTCATTAAGTATCTAATTGCTTTGAGTGATCTCGTATATATAAATATTTTGTACCTGTAATATAATGTCTGAATTTATTAATTGCATAAATCACAAAAAGAAATTCTGTTTTAGTGGTAGTGTAATTTCTTTCAATGGGAGTAATATTTTTACTAAGGTAGTAAATAACATACATTTTCCCTTCTTCATCTTTTTGTCCCAAAACTGCACCTATTGAGTTATTTAAGGCATTTATTTGGATGTGAAAAGGTTTCTCCTAATTAGGTCCTCTCAATATTGGGGCAATGATTAATTTTTCTTTAATTTCCTCAAAAGCATGTTGACACTTTTCATCCCAACAAAATTCACAATCCTTGGTAAGTAAACTAAACATGGGGGTAGAAATTTTACTAAAATCCTTAATAAAATGCCTATAGTATCCAACATGCCCTAAAAATGACTTGATATCTATGGGGGTTTGGGAACAGCAAGTCTGAAATAATCCTGATTTTGTCTTGATCAACCTGAATTCATCTTTTTGAAATGTGGTTTCCTAATACAATCCCTTCATCAAACATCATTAAACATTTCTCATGACTAAGAGACAAATGGTGTTCCTCACATCTTGTTATTACTTTTTCCAAATTATTCAAATCATCATAAAATGTGTTTCCATGTACAATATTGTCATCAATGTATACCTCTACACAATCATTTGTTAGGCATGTAAAAATTGCTAATAAAACTCTTTGGAAGGTTGCTTTGGAGCATTACATAGTCCAAATGGCAATGCCTTATAGAAAAAGGTACCCCATGGAAAAACAAAGGTAGTTTTATCCTAATCCTCAAAGAAAATATGAGTTGATTATATCCACTAAAACCATAAAGGAAGGAAAAATATTGTTTACTTGCAAGGTTGTCCAAAACTTGATCTATGAATGGTAAGGGAAAATAATCTCTCAGTGTGGCTTTTTTCAGCTCCCTATAATCAACAAAAACTCCCCATTTTCCATTATTTTTAGTCACAATTACAAGAGGAGACACCCACTGACTATCTGAAATAGGGTAGATAAAACATAATTGTAATAGTTTTTCAATTTCTTGCTTGACTATGTATCTTAAGGTTGGATTAATCCTCCTCGAAGGTTTCCTAACTGGTTTAATGTTTTTAGTATAGATGTGATGGGTGAAAATACTTGGATGGATTATTTTCATGTCTTTATAGTCCCAAGAAAATCTCTAGTATGATCCTTTAGAACATCAAACAATTTAGCTTCTTCATCATTCTTCAACCAACTATTAATGTTCAAAATTTTACCCGGTTGAATCTCAACATGTTTGGTTCCAATGTGTGATGAATTGATTTGTTGAAAGGGTTCCATTAAGGTGTTTAGTGGACATGGATGTGGTAATAACATATGATATGTAGCAACATCTCCAAAATTCCCTTGAGAAAGAATACTGGAAAAAGGAAAATAGGAAGAGTTATGATACTTATCTTGTTGTCAGTCAAACTCGTAAATCCTCACTTGTTTTCCAAAAATTCCTCACCATTTCTTGATATATTTGAAATTGAAACTACTAATTCCATAGCTATTTCTGCTCCTCCCCAAGATAAATCTTATTCCTCCAGAGTGAAATTATTTGCATTTGCATGGGATCGTTGTTGCTGTGGTTCCAGAGATAAGTCCAAACATTCCAAAACTAAATGTGATGGTTTTGGAACTAAATCAGAGGTTCCGGAACTAAGTTTGTAGGTTCTAGAACTAACCCAGATTGTTCCAAGGATAGTTGGTGTTCGTTCAATGGTTGATTAATCATATCTTCCATCTCCCATATGTGATCCTACAATGTTATCATAGCCAAAGAAGATAGATTTTGTTTATTAGTGTCAGGATCATCAACCCACAATTACTCTTGATTATCAATAAAAGGTCGTGCAGAGGGGTATAAATAAATTTTCTTAGAACTCTTACCATTTGAGATAGTCATATCACCTGATTTGCAATCGATTAAGGCAACAACTATAGCTAACCATGGTCTACCCAAAATAATGGGATAACCAAGTGTTTTACCTTTTGGATGCAATATAAGGAATTCTACTGGATATTCCCATGACTCCACCATAACCACCACATCTTTAATAACTCCTCTAGTTTTTCTATAGACTGGTCTACCATTTGCAATATGGTGTTAGTAGGTTGGATACCTGTTAATGGTAATGTTTTCAAAGTGTAAACTGTCATCACATTTATACTTGTTCCCAAATCAACCAAAATATTATGTATATCTTTATTCCCTATAGAAATAGAAATAACATGGCTATGAGGATCTCCATATTTGGGAAGTAAGAGTTTTCCTACTAATAAATCAGCAAGTTTCCCATCTACTTTAATAGTCTTGGGGTACTACTTCTTCCTTCCAGGTATTCTTAAACATAACATTTTGATTAACTTGTTCAACTCCAGAATGTCCTTGATTGCTTGTAATAATGGTATTTCAATATTTAATTTCCTCAAATCTTGCACCAACTCAGATTCCTTGGTCCCTATAACGTATTGAAATCTCTCTAGGAATGGATTTTCAGTAGATTTGCTTCATGAATCCTTTTAATTTTCTTTTTCATCTTTCTTGGGAACAACCACACTAGGGGTTTCAATTTCTTTTGTCATTTCAATAATTATAACAAGTGGACTACTAATTAATTTTCTAGATTTGGTTTGAATATCTTTACAATCCATGGCATTTAGATCCACTGGTTTTTCTTGTTCTACCCCATAGACAAGAGTTGTTTGTTTGTTTATGGGATTAACAACTGGTTGTGCTGGCATTTGTGTTTGAACCACATTTTTTCATTTTGTGAATTTTGTGTTGGGAACCCATTATGGCTTATTGATTCTGATTGGGATATATCCTCCCTTGAGCATAATTATTAGGGCTTCACTTAGGTTGTGACCAAGCATTCGGGTTACTTTGACCAAACCATGGCTATTGGTGTCCTTGGGCATACCAAGATTTTCTTGAACAATCCTGAGGATTCCATGTTGGTTGAGAGACCCAGAGTGGTTGTCCACAACTTTTTGGTACTAATTGAGCTACCCATGACATCATCTAGGGGTTAGGAACTTACCTGGGCATGAACTGCCCCTAGCTAGGTTGTCTTTTGGACAAAATTTACTTCTTACGATGTGGATGGACTGCTAGTTTATTTAACTCCGAATTTTAATAAATGGAAGAAGAGAACATGCATTACTCTCATGGTCCCTAGATTCATAGATAAGACACATTTATGTTTTATCTAGGGGAAAATATCTTATTGCATGCTTCTTCCTGCATCTAGGACAATACATAACTAATGGTTCAATTTTAGCATTTGCTTTAGCTTGCAATCCATCCATGGTGGAGGTTAATTGAACTAAAATGTCTGTTTTAAAGTTTTCCAATTCATCCATCAGTTTGTTCATATCTGGGTTTAGAATTTTAACTGTTTTTCCTTTTCTAGGTCCACCCCTTGTTCTTGAATAACTTCTACAAATGTCTTTAATATCATTCATTCTTAATTGATTAATGTTTCCACCTCTTATCAAATCAAGGGATTCCTTAGATTCATCATCCAAACCTTTAAGAAAGATTGTTTTTCTTAAATCTTCTTGTAGTAAAAATCCACATCTTTTACTTACAAAGTGGAATATGTCTAAATAATCTTCCATATTCTCATCCTCCTCCTACTTGATTTTAAAAATTCTTCCTTCTCGTTCCTCCTTCGTAGTAGTCTTGATACTTGTCTAAGAAGGTAACTTCCATTTGTGCCCAAGTGGTAATAGAATTAGATGTTAATCCCATAAACCACCTCATTGTTGCATCCTTCAGGGTAGATGGAAAGAACTTGAGCTTCTAATTATCTATTTTGTAATCATAATTCTGACACAATACTTTAAATTCAAATAGAAATTGGTCAGGATCTTCAGATGACATTCCTCTAAATGTGGGTAAATGTGTAGGTGAAATATTATTCATGGGTGTATCATCATTGTCCAACTGAATTGGATAAGTAAATGTCCTATTAGGTTCTCTTTCAGCTTCTCATGCCATTTCTACAGTACCTTCTATACTTTTCTCCCAATCAATATGGTATGTGATCTATTTTGGGGAAGGTGAAAAGTCAGGAGTAGGAGGTTGACTACTCAATTGTGAATCAAAACTTGCTCTAAACGGGTCTTGGGATATAATCCTCTTTCTAAAGGTTCCACTTCCTTCTAGTGACTGATCCAAGAATTCCAAAGGTGGCAATTCTACTTCTTTTCTAACAGGGGACAATGGTGCTTCTAATTCTTGGTCAACTTCCTTATTTGATCGAGAAGATGTTGATGATTCTTGTTCAAATATTTTTGGGAGGAATCTACCCTTGGAGTCTCTTGGTCTACTCATAAATTTTATGATGACATAGGGAAGATTATTCAATTACTAGATGTATGATTTTTGCTCTTATTGTCACCTAATTATAAAATTTTAATTATTGGGTCCCCGAAAATGGCGCTAAAAATTATGGGTGTCATTACTCCCTTCATTTAATCAACTCTTTGTTGATGTCATATTCAAACCAGGGGTTGTCTGAAGCTATATGAAATAAGAAAATGTTAGAGATCTAGTAATTGACTGTAGGTATTTGTTATTTTATTTTCTGGGTTTTTTTTGCAGTGTCATTAGGATACCATGGCCAAATCCTTATTAACTCAATACTGTAAGAAAATTGCTAAAATAAACACTCATTATTGGAATGAATTGCTAGAAATAAACACACATACATGAATAAATAGATTGCTGGAAATAAAAACACAATGTAAAAGTAAACACACTTTACTTGGAAATAAACACACCATTGAAAATGCTATGAAAATATTGTAAGGAAATGGAAATCTAATTTATAATACCTACAGAGACAAGTATAAAACAAAGTTTAATTTAAAGAATCAAAAACATTTACATAATTAACATATCTACACTATTTTCTTTAGAAATATAAATACCAATAAAATGAGAATCCTGGTTCTTGGAGGAGTGGGCCCTTGCTCCACCTTGAATCAGGATTTGACAAAGTGATATTCTCTCAAAACGAAGTGGCTATTTTATTTTTGAAATATTCTGTCTTACAAAAATGTACTTTGAATATTTCTATATCTCTATCTCTATGTATCTGTATGTATATGTTCCTTATTTTTATAAAATCTATCTACAAGTCTTTATATGTATATTTCATTCAAAGATGCA
Source organism: Taxus wallichiana var. yunnanensis (assembly GCA_018340775.1). Lineage (NCBI taxonomy): Eukaryota > Viridiplantae > Streptophyta > Pinopsida > Cupressales > Taxaceae > Taxus > Taxus wallichiana. Next base: position 266,654,085 of record CM031243.1, on the reverse strand, counting down.
TTTACAACCATAGTTGTTATACTAATTTAGAAGGAACCGAATTACACCCAAAATAGATGTTGAATTTGGAACCTTGTTGGATGTAGAGCTATCTAATAAGTTATCCCTAGATCTTCGAGTATGAAGAATCGAAATCTTCTAATCTTCTCCTAATTGAAAGGATCATTGATTTCTTCTATCATTGGATGTCATCAAAATAATATATTCCCATTGGTTCGGAAATTTGGAGATGTTACAGAGCTAAAGGGGACCGTTCTTGATCTAATCGTGAAAGTTCCAGAGCTGAACGTAGGAGTTCGGAACTAAGTGATAGAGCTCATAAACTATGTGATAGAGTTCTAGAACTAAGTCTGGAATTTCGGAACTAAGCCGTATTGAAGCCAAGGCTCCCAAAAACATGTTGATCACTTCATACTTCATTCTCTGACTGATTATGACCTGTTTTATTACAAAAACTGAATTTCCACACACTTTGTTAGGAATTACAGAGCTTTTAAACTTTAGAACTAAATTCAACAAAATATGGACAATTACATCCTAACTTACATTAGATCAAACAAAAGTCACAAAATGCAGTCAAACTTGATAAAAAGGAGAGTAAAATAAGATCATTAATTGTGCATTAATGAGACATATTTTGGCCTTATCATCCTTTGACCCATTCAAAACCCTATAATTACCTCTATAAGGTTCATTTCTTCACTTTTCTATGAAAATTTCCAGTGCGTTGAGCTCTCCAATTTTCAAAGTTCTCCCAAATTTCAACAATGGAAAGCACCATATCTACTCCTACACCAAAATTCCAATGCAAAAACCTCATGTGTCCACATATTATAGCCCTTCTGAAAGAAAAATATGCACAAAAGAATTGGCTCGAAAAATAAGAATTTACTAGGCTCATGGACATGCCCTAATTAGATATTGATACTTCAAAGGTTGTTTAATTAAATTCTAACCTCTTACAATGAGAATGATGGAAAATTTTCCGTTCTCTTGGTGCGTTTGAGACATCATCAAATTTCATTCATAATTGAGCTGCCAGACATACATTGGTTAACTAGGTTACCATTTGAAAATAAACCACTTGTTACTACAAAGGTTGTCCTCACAAACGAAGACAAAAGGTTTTTGGAGTCTCATTACAGTGTGCAGGTTGATGGTAAGTTTATTATTTTCAAATTATTTTTCTCTTAACATTTGTCCACCACCCAAGCATCTAAATTTTTTTCTATCATTGTAGCTCCTCTTAATCATTCATCACGAGTCCTACTTCTTCAAGGTATTATAAAACAATTCTTTTTACATTGCATCTCTTTTTTAGGCCATGATTGTACTATAGGAAGATTTGTAGACATTCCATATTGGGCGCTTTAATATTTATTACAGAGACACTAACATGCCAATTAGATTTATTATTGCTTTCTATCAAGAAGTGTTCTACGAATTTCAGAAAGCTAAAATTTCAACTCCAATTAATGATAAAATGATTGGTCTCACTATTGAAGAACAACAAGTAATTCTTGATTTTACAGTTTTCTTGTTATAATGATTTCAAATTCAATATTCTTCAATAAAATAATAATTGTAATATTTTCTTTTGTAGAGAATAATTATTGCTGCAACATCTCATAAGGAGGCAATTGCTTGAGGTAAAGCCTCAGAGAGGTCTCTGCTAATTATGACATGGATTCAACATAATCAACACTAGTAAGAGCTCCTCATCAAAAGTGACCTAGGGGGTCATGCTATGTGCATCACATCTACCATCACATTTAACTACAGGTATGAAGTTTTCTTTTGATATAATTAATTAATTCAAACAACTAATATAGATTATGTAGGTAGTCTTGTATTTTAATATTTCTACTGTTCTTTTTACATTTATTGTATTTAGAAACTACTGAAACAAGTGATGATGATCAAACTCATTTTGACACACAAGATCGAAATGTTACACTTGTGTCTCCAAACATGCAAGGTAAATTGTAATATTTAATATTTAACATGTTTTATTACATTACTACTTTTTAGAATTTACAAGGCCTAATCGTATAATGGATTCTAACAATTTGTTGTTTACATCTTGTAGGTAATATATCTTCTGAGAACATTCCACTTACAAGGAGGCCACCAATACCGCCAACACATTTAGTCCAAACAAAAATATCTTGTAGGAAAGAATATAAGGTTTCCTATAGAATTAACTAGAATAGTTCATCCTGTAACCACATAATTTCTTGGAGTCTCGCTAGGAGGTGTTTTAAGTGTAATGACCTCATAGCTTTTCAACAAAATCACCCTTGACAAGGAGTATTTGGGCTTCGATACTGGCGATGTTGACAAGGGAAACTATTTTGACACTCATGATATGATTCAATCAACTCCGCCTCAACCACAACAACAACAAAATTTTCATGATGTACATGATAGTGACTCTCCTCCTCCAACAAACGCTCCAAAAATAGATGATGAAAAGACATATTTTATATTAGAAAATCTAATATTAGATAGTATGGGGGAAACAATTCAAGAAGTTGTAATTTATGATGTGGATTTGGTTTAGTCTTGGGAGAGGAGAGAATTTTTTTTATAAAAGAAATAAATACAAGATGCCATAATCACGCTCAAAGGCATTCATTGTTCACTTCCATAGAGAGCCAACTGGCAAGGTAGGGCGTTTTGCTAAACAAATCTCAATCATGGAAAATTTCCTATACTAATAATTACAACGATGAAATTATAGACATAATGTTAAACAGGTTGGAGAATCTGAATGTCGTAGCACATGCTTACTACAACAAATGGGCAAAAGACAAGAAAAATGTTTTAATAGAAAATGCTGAAAAAGAAAAAGTTGTGGTGGGTGGGCTTTATGTTTTACATGTAAAATACTAATATTATAAGCACTGTAATATATATTTTTAACTTATCTAGTAGATTAAAATTTATTATTTCTATTTTGTAGGAAAAATATGAAAATTTAAAGAAAGAAGCGGTATTTTTGAAGCATATTTAAATAATGCCCACAAAAGCCTTAATTCATTTGCACAGATTGAAGGAAAAATGGATACTAATAAATAAACAAAATAATACATTGAGAAGGATAATCAAGGAGCATAAGATGGATCCAAAAGTCTTATTGAAGGAAAAGACAGACATAAATGAAACACTTTTTTTAGCAGGAGACGTAGTAAGGGAGGAACAAAATATTCTTGAAAATATCAAGAGCACAACACAAGATTTGTAGGCATCAGGAGTTATAGCAAATAACTCTTTATAGACACAATAGATTCCTCCACCTCTAACACAAGAAAAATATCAAGCTTCTCCTGCTACATAAGAAATTCAATATGTTAGTGAAGTTCACCATGTGACAGTGTGTTGTCACAATTCCAACACTGGCGTAGGAATTAAAATATAGTGTCCAACCAATTTGTTTTATTTTTATTCTGTGAGGAAGACGTAAGGAAAACTATGATTCAGAATCATAGGTAGAAAAGAGGATGACCTCATAATGTGTCCTTATATGACAGAACTTGTCCAGAAGTTTTGAAATTTATTGATTACCCCCTTATTGTAATTGTATTGGTCGAAAATGCTTTGTGAATTTTCACTTTTCTTCATAAAGTAATTTGCCACATGAGAGAATGATTTCAAGAGTACTTTGGGAATTGGAATTGTAACTATATATTATTATTCAACTTCTAAATAATACAAATTATGTTTCTGTCTCTTTGTTTACGTAAATGTTGCTTGAATTTACTTGATTTTGTTTGTTTAAAATATTTACGTTTTTATTTTCTTGTAGATGTAAAATAAATCAATTAATGATATAAAAGACAAATATTTCCTTATTTCATTTAAAAACTAAATACAAAAACAAATATTTAATATTGCATTTATTGAAAGTTGTAATCTCCGTATGAAATACATCAATAGTTATAATTTATTACATTAAATTATTGTAATGAAATCTATGTGAATTGAAATAGTCCTAGATCAACACTTTCATTCGTGTCTTGGAAATAAACTGTAGCATGATTTGTGGATGTCTCTCCTTCCCTTGGGTCATGCAAAATATTACTAACTCTTATTTCTACTAGTGAATTCCATAATGTGAGTACTCTATCATAAGGGAAAGACTCCACTGAGTAACGTGATACATACAACCTCAGACAAATTTCTAGATTCATGTCTAATCTATTTCAAACTTTAAAATTTAAAAAGGATAGTGCAATGAAAAACTCTCTCATCTTCCACATAAACCATAATAATAGTTTGACAAAGTTCATACAACTTAATATACTCGCTCAAATATTCACTTAGAATACTACTGGAACATATATCCTTCCAAATCCTTTTGATGACACCATATCCTGTGGGTTTTTATAGAAGCTAAAATTGTCGTATCACAGTATTAACAAAATCCATTAACTCGGGAACTAAGTATTTTTATTTGTAAAATACCTTCTATATAAACTTTGTTTATCTCTTCGTTTAGAGAAATGGTCGGTTAGATCACTCATGTTTTGGAAATAAAATACTAATATATGTATAAGGTTTTCCCCAGACAAATTCCAAAATTGTGGATTTACAACTCCCATTGATTCAAGTATTTTATCATTTTTGAATATTTCCCAGATCTCTTTAGCTAACGATTCAGAGATCTTTCTCAACTTATTCCTGGTTTCCATTAATACTGCATCATATAAATTCCATGTCACTCTTACTTCTTCTATTTCTGAGACAACCATATCAACTCTTTTTTGGAATGTATGAAGTGGAATCTATTTTCCATGTGTTGTTATACACAGATGATCATGTATATTGTATTTTAAGAAGCACCTGAGATTTTTCAAATCATCAATGCATTCTAGTTTTCAAAAGCAACACCTTGAAAAATCCCATCAGAAATATATAAACTTTCGAGACTCCAAAACACACGTCTTCTGAGTCTTATGAAGTTTGTTCTGTAGAAAGAACAATCTTATGCATGCTTCATTAAGATATTAAGCTCCATCAACATGGGAAAAATACCACAGAGTGTGATTAAAGTTTCTATGTCTATTAGATGACACAATAGATCTTTAGCTTTATCTACATCCTTGTGGTATTTATACATAAATCATGTCAATGAAGGATATTCATCAAATATTCTACAAGCAGGTTCATACATAGATATCCATTTAGAATAATAAGCATGTAACTCACATATCAATTCCTCCACTCTATCTACATTTTCAAATGTGCTCACAATATTGTAATCTAGATTCATCATTCTGAGCCATACAATGGACAACAACCATACAATAAAGAAAAATTGTCCAAAGTCTAACACAAAACCATTTCTAGCTCCCTACATTACAGTTGCACCATCGGTTCGATGAAACTATTTTTTTGCAAGGAAAAGTCATTCATTCAGGGACATCCTTTAGATTTGACACCACCAATTTATAAATATTTTCAGAATTGTAATTCTCAGTCATTTTATGAATTACTAAGAGGTGTGGAGTTCTTATTTTATTAGAAAATGGATAAACATGAATAAAAATCCATGAATTATTATCAACTGTAGTAACGTCATCTATTGAAAGGGAAATATACTTAGCCTTTTGAGCACATAGTTTCAAATCCTCCTTTTCTACTAGAGATAGACATTTTACAATTTCCCAGCCACTGGTATCTGACCAATGAGATAGAGGAGCATTCTGTAGACCAATAACCTGATACAAAATTTTATTTTCTTTGAAATATGACATTGGTCTTCCCCTTTTCAATATATGGAATACGGTATCAAACTGAATAGTTTTTGCATGCATTTTTGCCTCCAAAACTTTGTTCAATCTTGCTACTATGGTCCCACCTTTTTCATTCACATATTTCATACATTTTTGTTCCTTTTCATATTCTTCTGCGTATTTGACATGTAGAAAATCTTTTGCATCTTTCCATTTATGTGTTCTGACTATGCTTCCATCCTTTTGCTTTTGGGAAATGTATATTTTCCCATAATGCTTTTCAATTGTGTCCATTTTGAGCTACATCATGTGATCCTTCCCTTGTTTCTAACCACATATTTTGCATCGACATTGTGTTGGAACATCATTACCATTTTTAGTGTACACAGGTTCAATAAATAAATATTTTGCAGCCCATTTGAACTGGAATTTCCTTCCAATTGTTTAATTTTTCCTCTTTCTTTTGACATTTTTCTTTTTTTCTAGGGGTTCAACTTCTACATCTAGACTCTCAGTAGGAATATATTGATTCTCATGTCTCCTTTTTCTCGAAATAGACCTTGGAATAGAAGCTTCCTCTGCTAGTTTATCATGAGAATTCGATGAATTTTCTTGTAATTCTATGTCATCAAGGGACATAATGTTTTCCTCAACATATAATGGATCATCGATATCTTTTAATTGATTATTTTTTGAAGTAATTTCTGAAACATCTGCATATAATTCTATAAAATTGTTACAAATATAGTATTGATTTTATCTATAGTTAAATTTTTACATAGTATAAATAGTTCCAAAGGTAGTATGGAAAACATAATTATTAAATACTGTAAGATTAAATAACTTTTGTAAATAGCACATGCCACATACTGATATTTTTAGTTGATGTGAAAACCCCTTCATTTTTGTGATTTTCCAAAATAAACAAGAATTTTTTTCTAGCATCCATGGCTTAATTAGTAACCATTATACCTTGATTTCTAGTATCCATGACTACTTACGGATGGATCTTATGTTCGAAGGCTATGAGATTGGATGATTTAGGGTTAGAGGGTAGTGGTTGCATAGTAAACAGCTTGGATGGAAAAGGCTTGGATGACTTTGTGGTTAGACGAAAAATGTTTGGATGGTCGAGGGGTTGGAATGCTCATGAATGAGATGTTAGACCACCGATGGGTTGGATAGATGAGGGGTTGGGACGATTCATAGTTTTATGACTCGAGTTGGACTACTTAGGGGTTGGATGAGTTATGGGTTGGATAGTTCCGGTTAGATGGCTAAGGGTTGAACAACTAACCAAGGGGTTAGATGGCTCGGGTTGGATGACCGAGGGTAGGACGGTCCAAGGGTTGAATGGCTCAGGGTTGGATGACTCATGGGTTGGACGACTTAGGGTTGTATGACTCGAGTTGGATGGTTGAGATGTTTCTTATGCTTAATTTGGTGAATATGCACATGAAATGATTCAAAATGGTGGTGAATTACATTCATAAGATCTTATATATGTGTAAAATATAGGTGAAATGAATAGTTTAAGGGACATATCAGTCAATTTTTTTCAGCGAATAAGTCAACTATGAATCACAAAATATTCACCAATTTGAATTTCCATAATCCTCAATCTTCATGAGATTATGGAAATTCGCCACTAAAAATTTCCCTGATACATAGTGTATTTTCTATCTTTTGAACTAATAAGACTAACACATGTATCTTGTGTGGTGTTGAAACATTTTGTTAAACACACATTTACGTATCACTTGTTATGTAATTTCTTCACATTATTATACTTTTGTCTTCTATACATGTTTGTTATTTGTGTGTGTAGTTACTTGTTTACTACTTTGATTGTGGCCTATGAGACTTATTTATCTTGTGACACTATTGGTGTCCCATGTTTGTGGCATCATGCCTTTTCCTATGTAACATTGCATATCTTATTTTAGACCTAAGGGCCTTCATTGTATTGTGACACCATGGGTGTCCCATGTTTGTAAGCGTTAAGACTTTGTGTGACACTATTTGCACTACTATATTTGCACTTGTTTCTAATTTTATATGCACTACTATTAATGATGTCACTAGTTCTCTTGATGGAATTATTGCTAATATTATTATTGTTTCTATTTTTCTCTTGTTGTGCACCATGGTATCCACCATGTGCATCCCATTTACATGTACACATTCTTCTTCATGGCCATCACATCAACCGTTTATTTTTCCTATGCAAAATATCGGACTTATTAGACATCGTTTCCCGTCTATTATTTTGAGACATGATTATCACATGTACCTCAAAATATGGGGTATTCATATGGGTATATTCTACACCTATAGAAGAAAAACATAATTATGGGCTCGAACACAAGTTGACACAGGGACAAAAATCACTTAGAAACAACATAAAACATGGAAGTATAGAAAGAAAACAATATTTCAAAAACATCTACTACACTCAAGAGTGTACAAACATTCTTGGTTCATTTCTATGGTTTTTCCATGTGGTAGTTACTAAAAATTTCTCACTAGTTTCAAATTTTCACCTACAAGAACATGTTTTTGGCGTAGTTTCATACTTAAATGAATCATTTAAGATCAGTTTCAGGGGGCATGAAATGTTTCGTTCTTTATCCTCCACAACACTCATTTTCATTTTCATGGATATTAGGGGCACAAGTCTCCTTCCTCGGGCTACATTTCAACACATTTCATCTGTATTCGCTTTTTACTCAACTGTGTGGGACATGGGGAGAGTATGAGGGAAACTCATTATATTTTATAATATGTCTCCTAAATTACAAAATTAGGCGTAGATCCATTGAAAATGGTGTGGTTTGTAGGGATATTGAAGGTATCGAATTGGCTAATTTCTTCATAGGTAGTCTTTCCTCTCCTCTTACACCTAAAGGGGAAGATATTAGAGTTACTAAATGAATTTGATACACGGTATTCTTCCTTCACGGGGTGTTTTGGATCCTCATTCTTATTCTCTCTCTCTTCCAAATGTGTGTGATGGATTCCATATACCCAAGTACTCAGTATCTCCTTAGCACAATTAAGGAATGATCACCCCCAATTCTTTAGAAAAGTTCAAGTAATCCAAATCTCCCAATACATGTAAGGAATGGGAAAATATTCCCTCCACAAAAAAAAAAACATATGTATTCCTTCCACATTTTACATCTCTTTATTTCACTATTTACAATTTCATATTTCATTTACATTACATCTTTACATTTGAGTTAAATATCAATTCTTTATAATGGAAATTTACTTCACTCTATGTTGTAAGTTTCATCATGGAGAGTGTAAAAAAAAACATCGAGATGTTTCAAAAAAATTTGAGTGAATAAAATTTGTGTCTACACACTCATGTTTCAAACCCCACATTTTCATTCTATTATGTTGTGAAAATAAGTTGTGATGTATTAAATAATTTGTGAAAGTAAGTTGAATAGTGTTGTTATGAGGTTGAGTATGAGGATATACATATGTACATATTACTAAAAAGGATATGTACATGTGTGTCGGTGCATACCTAGCATCGTACGTGCCCTTTTCACCATGCATTCATTGATTATTCAATGATCGCAAATTTTTCTTACTGTACATGTATTGGATGATTTTACTCTACCTTTCTTGTTGTATGTGATGATTTTGTAATGTTGAAAAATTTGATACTTTGCATTATTTTTATTTGAAATAATTATCGTCATGATGTTTTGATTAACCATCTTATCATTGCAATATCGGTGTTAGATGGTAGCACTAAGTTGATAATTGCAAAGAAATGTTGGTAAGTTGATTGATTATTTGATAAGTTTTATTGATTCATCAACGGTCATTGTATACACCAAAACTTTTACGCTTTCTATTTTCATACAATTCTCTTTTCAAGTTAGAGGTTGCTAATCCATCTATCTTTGGAATGGACTCTTGAAGGGGCTTGTTTTGGGATAGGGTATGGTTATTCACATAACCATTGGGTTAGGGATGATACATGGAGAGAGAATAGATTTTGGTCCCATTTATGTGTTTCTTTTGCTCATATTCCTCTTATTTTCCTCTTATTCTTCCGACATCTTGCTTGCTCATGACCCTCTTCTTACATCTTGCATCATTCTTATCCTTCATGACTCTTTGCACATTCCTCCTTGCATTTCCTCTCTTACCGATGCCATCGCCGGTGGGAAATTACGTCCCGTGAAAATTCAAATTCCCTTTCAACACCTTTTCCCATAGGTGATGGCCTCGATATAAATACCCTAACTCTAATTTTGACATCAAAAGATATTTTAATTACATAAAGGAAATCACCATTATCTTTTCTCTCTTATGAAAACTTACATCTGCTCTATCATCTTTTGGATTTCTTACATCTTGACTCTTGGATTGGAGATCATTCTTTCTTGGATTGGTTTGCTTGAAATTTTTAGTCATCTATAGTGAGATAGGATTGGATTGTTTCTCGTGTCTCCAACTAAAATTTGTTATATCTTAGTGTATGGTCCTTTGGGAGATATATGCATCAATGATGCCCCCATTATCTTACAGGTAATTTATCTTACTCATTTTGTCATTTTGTATAGAGTAGTTCCTTACATTCATTACATAATTTATGTTAGCTTGGTATTTTATGGACATGCTAAGTTAACATATTATATTTTAGTTCTTCATTCAATGTTACATGATTTCCTTAGGTTAGTATAGACTTTGTATGCTTATTCTCTTTATCATTACTCCTCATAGTGCTGATACCTAATAGGGTTCCTTCCTCTTTTTCAACCTAAGGCCTTGGAAACCTTAGTTTTTCGTAGTGTAAGGGTTACTTCCCTTGGCATATGCAATCATAGTGGTCCCTGGACCCCCTTTAATTCTATCTATTTGTGTGTCGGTCTTGGTGTGTCCCTCACTTGTTTCCTCAAATACCCTCGTTGAACGAATGATAAGATATTTTATTCATAAATTAAACTTTTATTTTATTTCTGCAAGGACCAATAGTTTTCTTGATTGCCATGCTTTACATTTTGAGAATTTCCTTGGTTTGTGGTACCAACATGTGGATTTTGACACTAACTATAGCTATTTGGCCATTCGTTTTGCTTGGTTTTGGATCTTATTTTAAATTTTAAAATTTTACCACCTTTCCAAGGCTTGTACTTTGCCACTTAGCATTTGAATTGGATTGTTATGTTGGTCTTTGTGTCTGATTTGTGGGTGTTACGCTTGGTATCAGAGTTTGACAAGGTCTAACTAAGAAACATTTTTTCTTGGCATACGTCCTTGGTGAAACTGACGCCATTGTCCCCCGTGTAGAACATGTGCATGGCTGATTGTGTCCATTTTATTCATTTTTTTCCCAATGCCATCGGCCCCTATGCAAAATTTATGCATGATTGATTGCGTATGTATTTCAAATTTCTAGTGTTCTATTTTTAATTTCAAGTTTGAGCCAATTTCCCATATTAGGGTTTTATTAGATTAGTTGAGTCCTCTAGAATTCTCTATGAGCTATTCATTCATGCTCAAACACTATAGTTCTCTTCCGATAAGTGATAATCTTCATAGATGTCCTAATTCCACCCATGAAGCTCTGTTTTCCTCACATTGTCTTTCCGATCACTTATAACAAGGTCACTCAATTGAGTGTAATGTGGTCGGCCGAGCATATAGATCCAAGACACATCGTCGAAATATTAATAAAAATGAATATATTACACCTGATAAAGATGGAAGTCTCCGTAAGATATCAATGGAGATGACCATGCCCCATCTCAACTACAAAGGGATCCTCAATAATAAGACACCTCTCTACATGACTGATTAAGAGGATTCCATAAAGACTCATACTAATTAATGTGATGAACATATAGAACATGAAGAATACCAGAAAGCACCTATAGATAAAATCCAATCTTATTCTCTTGATCATAACATATTGATAGCTAAAATTTTAGATCAACTACCCTTGTCTCAATCTGCTACATCTTCTAGTATGATTCAAATGAAGAATCAAATGCTACAAATAGCTTCCCAAAATGTGATATCCAATGTAACTTCTTTCACACCTCCCCCATTGGTGGATGCACATGGAAATTCCATTCCTTCTCCACCAATATGAAAAAAATGTTATAAATGGTCCAAAATGAACCATTTACTCCTTATATCACTACCATGGATTTAGGAGAGACCATTCCTACCATATCTTACGATGGTTTGGGGGAGCCAACCCTCTTCCTTATTACTTTTGGCTATTTCTATAAGGAGTGGATCCAAGAAAACACCTATGTAATAACCAATATTCTAACAAAGGCCTTGCTAAGAGAAGCTCTAGAATGGTATAGCCAGCTCCCTCCCCATTCAATAGTTGATCTAGAAGTTTTATTTAAGGCCATAATTTATGAATTTCAACAACAAGAGCTACCTGAAAATATCTTGTGAAAATTCATAAATCTTAAACAAGGATTAAATGAATAATCTCATGAATTTATTAAAATATGGAAGGCCTTGTCTATAAAAGCTAACCATAACCTTGATAATAAAAGCTTATCCCAAATCTTTCTTAAGGCCCTTATGCCAACCCTTCAATATAAAGTTAGATATTTTTCTCCTAACATGTTAGAAGAGGCCTCAAAAAATCTAAGAGGGAAGACCACCTTATGCGTGAGTTTGGATGTACTTCTAACTTGTCAAAAAAACCTAAAAACACAACATATGTCATTAGTTCCTCAAAATTAACAAGAGAAAAAGGAATGAGAGACATTAGAGAATCCTCTCACCTGTCTCCCCTTTATATTGTGCTTTGAACTCCTTGAAATGCTCCTTTTACATGAATTGTCCCCCTTCAAATCAAGCTCTTCCTACTTTCATAGGTGACTTGTTTTTCTTATGGAATGTGACTATAGGCCACTCGTGTAGTGATTGTAAGGATCTTAAGAAGGAAGAATTTTAATTCTTCCTTGGATCTTCCTTTGATTACTCTGTGATCATACAAGCGCACTATGAGAAGGATTAATATTTAGAAATATCCCATTATAATAATCAAAATCAGTAACCCAAAAACCCCATGAATAATGTCGTCGGTAATATAGAGCCTTCATATGATTGAAGTTTCCAAGACTCCCAATATGTCAATGCTGCTAAGACTAACTATAGGCGTAAGATAGCCTATAAAGACCTAGTTATCAAACCAAAGAAACGTTTTGATAATCCATCTTTACTTGGCACTTCTCAAGACCCGCCAATGGTGGAGCTTGCTCTTGCATTTGAGCCTCCACCTATAACAACAACAATGTTTCCAAGCAAGGACCCCATTCCTCCTCCTCTAAAAATAAGTTTCATCTAATGAAAATATCATTGTCAGCTTGGATACATCTTCTATCACACTCATTATCTGTGATATCTTTATGGGAATTTATCCAAGACATCATGGAAATTTTTAGACGAGTTAAAATCCCTCACATGTAAGATTCATTTTGTGGAGCTCATGCATACATCAACTTCACATCAAAGGTTCCTCCTCTGATAGTTGCAAAGATTTGAGGATCCTTCTTGTGCAGCTCCCAAAGCTCCTTTGCAACCAAAAACCCAAAATTCAATCACATAGAGACTATGAGGAGTCCTCTGCAAGTTTCATGCTTCACTCCTTTGCTTTGGAATTCATGAAAGATGACATGATTATATACAAGGTCTTATTTTGTGTCGACAACTCACCACTACTCATTAGCATCATTATTCATGGTGCTTTAGTGCATATAGTCCTTGTGGATGAAGGGTATGACATTAACCTAGCTTATTAATCCCTAATCAAAAACCTTAGATTATCTATTGAGCATCTCAAACCCAATCCGTATAAATTTTTGAGGCTTTGAAAAACTAAGCGAAACCCATAAGATGCATCTGGTTTCCAATTATGGTTGGACCTAAAATGTTTCAAATAAAGCTTATGGTCATAGATAATCCTCTTTATTACAACCTATTACTAGGCCACCCTTAGACGCATTACATGCACGTCACATCGTCCTGATACTAGTGTATCAAATTCATTCGTAAGAATCAATACTTTTAGAATGATGCTGATCCCAATCCCTAGGATGTTTTAGTACCATTTCCTAATGAGCCTTTCCTCATGCCTACTGCTCCTGAGATCCAAGGCATTCCATATCCATAATTCTTTGATCTTAAGCCTGAAATTTAGATTACATTAGCAGATTCGGATGGTGATGAACCTAATGAGCTTCAAAACAAAGTCAACAAGAGTAGATTACCTGATGATAGTGTAATAGTTACTATCGGTCTTCCTATCTTTGTAGGATTGGTATTCACCACAATCTAAACAAGACGAACCTATTTCTCACACCTCAACTTCCAATCATTTAGAATGTAATGAGTTAGGAATTGGGAAACTCTTTTTGATTATCCTCCTCTTTATCCTTGATATTTAAACAAGATAGATGTCATGGAAAAAGAAGAGATGTTTCAAGAAAAAGTAGATATTGTCTTTTCTTCCCCTAATTATGAAGATTATATCATTTTACAAGTTGAGTCTAGACACTTGAAAGTATTGTAGTACCAATGTTCCTTGGTCTATATGTGATCCTTACAAACCCAATCCAATACCATTGATGTATATTATGAACCTCCCATTGATGACACCGGCAATAATGAGGACTAAGAGGAAATGATTCCCTATGTGCTTATTGTTAATCCTCCACTTTTAGACACCCCTTGGGTACTAGAAATGCTTCAGATTATTCTTCTCATCATCCTTATGAATAAAATTTGACCCTTGCAATAAATCTAGCACCCACATCATCTTCTAAGCCCACCTCGTAATAAAAAATGGTCCCCGTGTTACTAGCATGGCCATTGTGGATCCTGCACCCAAAGATGTCACCTTGGATGCTAGGGTGTTGATGTCCGAAGAATTGGTTCTAGAAAACATCAAGACAAAAATGATATGCAAGCTTGGAAATTGATGTAGAATATCATGGTCCTCTCCCTACATTATATAGTGATGAAGTCATCCCATAACTCTTATATGCACATGAGGATAGGATTCCTTGAAACCATCAAAAACTTGGGAATTTCCCCAAAACACCCATGTGCTTTGATGATTATGTCACTACTATCGATCCTTGTTAGGATGAAGTGGCTAAATTACCTAAAGCTCCATATCATTTTCAAGATGAAAATGCTATGTTGGCTGAATCAATTATTAATGTATAATTAGATGATGACCCCTCACATGTAGTCATGCTCAAATATTGTTTTCCCCATCTACGCGAGTGTCACATTGAAATTTTAAGAAAACATAAGGAAGTATTTACATGGGGATATGTCGACATGCCCGACATCAATCCTGATATTGTCTCCCATAATATTATCACCTATCCTAATGCTACACTTGTGTGGAAATAGATAAGAAAATTACCTCCTAAGATCAATAACCTTTTCCATAAGGAAATCATTAAGCTCCTAAATTCCAAATTTATCCACACTATGGACAATTACAATGATTTCTCACATTGTCCCAATTATGAAGAAGGATACTCTCGATATTCAAATTTACATTAATTTTAGAAACCTTAACCTATCTTATCCTAAGGATAAATTTCATTTACCCTCCATTGACGCCATCATCGATTCTATGGCAAGGTACAAAATGTTGTCTCTTATGGACAAATTATCGTGGTATAACCAAATTCAAATCTCCCTAAAGATCAACATAACACAAATTTCATGACCAAATGGGGTACTTATTGCTATGTAAACATTCCCTTTGGAATCTATAGACATGTGAAATGTTGATATATCCATTCAACAAATAATTCACCCATCCTATAATATCCATATATCCTAAACATCAAGCATATAATAATTAATTCTAAATTTAATTAATTATTATAACATATATATAATCATGCTCCAATATATATATATATATATATATATATATATATATATATATATATATATATATATATATATATATATATATATATATGTTACAAAAATCCCATCCAAACCCTTAGAAATATTAATACACTATTAATATTTCATTCATTATACTAACTAACCTTCATTAATCAAGCTTTTCCACCAATTTAACCATATGCATCCAACTACCACCTACCCTATACCTATTCTATGCCTATCCTCTCCATCTAATAACTCCACTAAATGAAATTAATCTCACCTAATACCCACTTAAATGAGACCCCAAACCTAGAGACTTATAATTCTAGAAACCTCTCCATTCTTCCCTCCTTTTTCAAATATTCAAATTAAACATACACTATTCTATTGAATTTTAAATTCAATAGAGTATTCTAATAGAATCTAGAATTTTCTACACCCTCCCCTCTCATTCATTCTCAACCATTGATCTAATCCACCATGGAAAAATATCAACCATTGATCTCCACCTCCTCCATCTATAAATTGAGGTGCCACCCTTCATGGAAAGCACCTTAGAAATTTGCAAGTATATGCTGCCCAACTTTCTAGCAATCCAAGCAATCTTCTTAGAAATTTAGCAAGATCAATCAAGTCATTGATCAAGGGGAGGTGCTGCAAAAATTTGTCCAAGAATTTGAAGCATCCATTGCATTTATCCAATCAAGCAAAATCAAAGGAGAAAATTCAAGGAAACAAAGGAGGAGAATTCTACTTATAGGTAAGTACAGGTAAATTGTTTTCCCCTTCTTTCCATCTTGCTCAATCAGAGGTAGTGGATTAGTTGTGTTAGATTTTGTGTTGGTTTGATTGCATAATCATATCATGTTTGCACACTAACAAAAATTTCCTCTACATTTTTGGCACCCACTGTGGGGCTTACCCCCCTAATTTTTCATTGGAATAGTTCACATTTCTAACTAAGAACAAATTCCCAAAATTTCAAAAAAAATTAGTGAGATTTAAGCTCAAAATTTGAATTTTTCATGTCTCGTGATGTATCAATAAGTACGCCATGAAACAATGCATGCATCACCTGTGTTAGAGTCTTTATCTATCAAAATTTGGCTCTATTTGTGTAAGAAAATAGTTTAGCGTGTTTGTGCTAATTCGGCGCATTTACAAATCTTTCAACGTGTTTACTCTCTATTTTTGCACATTTATCCTCTAACATTTTTCCTATGCATTTGCGGGTGTTGGAAGCATATCAACACATTTGACAAAGTCTTAGCACATTTATATAGTATTTCAAAGGTGCTTATATATTGACAATATGTTTATGCGCAGGTTTGGTGTTAATGCTTGACTATTGGCGCGTATACATTAATTTAACACCTTTACATACTATTTTAGCGCATACATACTAAAGCCTTATTTGTGTAGGACCTAGTATGTGATATTAATTATTAGTGCATTTGGTACACTTTCAGCATGTATACACCATGTAATAACGTGTTTGATAACTAATGCCTTGTATTTTCATATACCATTCTTTAGAGTGCATGTTACCTATGTTAGCGTGTTTGATGAGGCCAAAATATGTCTTATTATATCACCAAATGAAACTCTTATTCTCTCTCTAAAAATCAAATTTTCAAGTTAATTTAGATGTAATTTTAGTAACGGATAGCATATTTAAGGTAGAATATAAGATTTATCTTATCATCTCTTCGAAATCTATTTGCACTCTAATTGTTATTATTTCCTGATATTTATTCTAAGTTGGAATGGGATAGTGCGTAGAAAATAGGTCATAAGAAACTCTACTCCAAGTTCATAGATTACAAGTACCAAAAGTATTCATGTAGTTATGGAAACGCTCAGCTACAGAAATTCTTCACACATTCTATTTAAATACCCAACTACGGAAATTCTTCACGCAACTATGGAAACACCCACTAGTGAATGTATTTCTTTATTCCAAAATAGTGTAAAGGAGCACCAAACTATTCAATACACTGTTTGTTTCCACGTCACCACCTAAGAATATAAATATAAACATGTGACAATATAAAATGATGTATGCATGTGGCGTTCCAAGAAGAATTAAAATCATGGACTTATCACTCCTCCATTTTCTCTCCATTTTTTAAGAATGAGAAAATAATGGAATAGTATTAGGAATGTTGAATAAGGACTCTCCCAATTTTTGTTCCTAGATTAGAGGGATGAGTTGTAGAAATATTCTCCATGATAAGTGGATGGTTACAGTCAAGTTTTTTTTAGGATTTATTGCTTTGAATAAATCCACACAAGAATAGGTAGTTAGTTCTTGGTGTGTTGACTAAGTAAATTAGAACAAAAATAATATCAGATTGTATTCCTCAAAAAGAGGATTTGGTTGGATGCATGAATTATAAATGCAACCTTCCACACTCTTATGTGTAATATTTTTCCAATCAATGCAAAATATGTTCTTTTCTCTCCAATATTCTGAAGTTTTGAATCAAGATCTTGGAAGCATGATTTAAATCCTCTTCTAAAGAATGAGTTGGCCACTTATTCCAAGGAAGATGGATTTGTGTCTTTGTTTTTTTGTATTGTAATAATTTATGTTTATGTTTATTCCTTTTTATGTGATAATCATTTTGTTGTATTGTTTTTTTCCTTATATTGTAATATTTATTTTGATTTAGTTTGTTATGAAACTGCATGAGTTTTATTTGATTTATTTTCAATTCAAAAATTTACTTTATGCAAGCATGTTTTCATTTTTGCAAGTGTCATTTTGATTTATGTAAGTGTGCTTTTTAATTTCTGCAAGTTTGGATTGTGTTTGAAGGAGTTGTTTTCCAAATATCTCTTTCTCCTTTTGCATATAACCATTAGACACTAGCCCTGGATTGACATTATTAATGGAGAGGATTGAAAAACCCTCATCAACATTTTACCTCTATAATAGTGCGTTTATAAAAAGTGTCTTTTTCATTTTTGTATTAAATATTAACTTGTATATTTTTGTGTTTTATAACATCTTTCTAGTATTTAACATTCTGTTTTTGCAAGAAAATCACAGAAACAAGGGGAAACTCTGCCATTTTTTCCATTGGATCAAAATAATAAAATTTTTACCTAATGTTTGTGGTTGCAAGATATTAAGAAAAACTAAGACTACTAACCTTTGTTTTGCATCCCAATCAGTCTAAGAATATTGGGTTTTTTTATCAAAAATAATAATTTTTTTTTATAGGTTTGCTTGTAGAAGACCCCAATTTGAATGATCCATATCTAATTAAATTTGTGTATTTTCCTTTTTGTACTCTATGTGAATTTTTTTAAAAACCTGAAGATGACACCATGTATGCTCTCCTCTCATGTCCTAGGATGATCTTGAGGAAAAAAACAAGATAAAATTCCTTCCATTTTTATTTTTGTAGGGGTTAACATGACGTGGAAGTGACATCCATGCACTTACCGTAGTCCTAGGGGTATCATGACCGTGGGTTTCATCTCCACACTCGTAGACACACCCCATGTTCGACAGTGGTATAAAAATTCAAGGACAGCTTTTCATTATTGGCTAAGTGTCTATGTTTTTATGTGTAAAGTGAAGTGATGGACTTCCACATCCCAATACCTAGGCCTTAGACAACATCCTTGCAACACAGATTTGGGCCCCACATACCGTAAGGTATATAGGGACACCCCTAGAGAGCTTGTTTATCCTAGCCTAGGTATCCTTCGGCTATAACCAAGCTATAGTGCAGGGGAAGGAACCACCGAAGATTACTCACTAGCCGATCACATATCAACATAAAGGTGGGCTAGCTTAGTGAGTGCCACTATTGTATGTGGTATTAAAAGCAGACTATAGCTTGATTGTACTCCCACTTGACTAGTTAGGATTGTGCATGCATGAGTGTACTTATTTGAGTGTGTTTTTGAAACCAAGTAAAATAACCCTCACGCCAATCCTTGTAAATAAATCATACACTTATCACCCACCAATTTTTAACCATAATTTTTGACCTCAATTTTCAAAATATACAACATCATAATTAACCCCATTTTTTTCACCATATAATCCCTCTCCCATTACATTAATCACATTCCCCTAACATTACACCCACATTTTGTAAATAATAAATCAATTTTTTATTATAAAACTTAAACATATGTTACCATCATATAAATATTTCCACATCAAAATACAAATACAAAACAAAATCCAAAAATTTAATATAAAATTAACACTCCCATCTCATTAAATAAATTCCATAATCCCACATTCATTCATCTTTCACTAAACACAACCACACCTTTCCACTTTCAAAACAAAACATATATCACCCACGACTCATCCCATTAATTGCTTGACAATTCCTATTGGTGTCCTAAATCAATCTAGGTCCATAAGGTTTTAAAACTCATACCAATCATATAATTCATCCATCCCAAATCTATTCATCACCTTATATCATCATATCCATCCTAAACACCCTATTCACGATCCCTTCTTAATACAAACAATCTAATCTTATTAATCAACATTTTGCTAATAGGCCAAATATCCTTAATCTTTATCCTATTCTTCTAAGCCCTTGTAACAAGGCACATCCCAAGCCCTCTACTAATGAGGCACATCCTTCTTCTACTCTCCCTCAAATTTCTTCCAATCCTATAAGCAAGACTAGATTATTAAGGTTGAATGTCAAGATCATCAAGGAATCGTAATTTCCCCTTTCATCCATACATCCTTCACTTCAAGAACACTCTCATCTTACACATCTCACCAACATTAGAATCTAATGACACCTAGATGGATAATAACCTGATCCCAATTTGGAAATGAAGATGAAAAATAGTAACCACAACATGGAAAATGATCTATTCAACCACAATTATTATGATGCCAATAACGAAGAAAATCGACCTAGAGGAGAAGACGAAGAGACTATGGTTAACACTAGTAGTGATGATGACTCTAGTATCTACTTCATAGAAGGAAGACGAAGAGAAATGTTAAATCACTTCATTGAAAAGAATAAGGATTCCCTTTTTCTCCAATTATATCACATGGGGATGAAAATTCCTTCTAATTACACTCATGACCAACTCCATAGTCTTCTCCCAGAAAACAATGATGACATTGGCCAAAGACCACCTTCCACACACTGACCAAATCCAAATCACTATTGCATTATCCATAGATAGGATGGTAGAGAGAACAACACCCATATATCCAAAGAAGCCATTGTCTCAATTACAACAAATGAGCAATAAAATTTCCCAATTAGCCTCTCAAATCGAACCACAACCATCTAATGATCATGGATCCCATCATTCCCAACCCAATTTCAAGCCACCACCTCCTAATCCTCTAGAACCAACCTTGGAGCAAGAAGTAAAGTCTATGAAGGAAACACTTCAAGGGTTACAACTCAACACTCAAGGACGTCAATATAAATTCAAGGAACTTTGTCCTTATCCTTTTGACCATGACATATTATGAGTCCCTTTTCCACCATATTTTAAACCACCTAAATTTGAAAAATACAAAGGAAAAGGAGATCCCCGTGAACATGTTAAGGAGTTTTATATGATTTGTCAAGAAGTCACCTATGATGACTCCTATTTACTAAGACTCTTCTCTAGAAGTCTAGGTGGTCCAAATTTAGAATGGTTCCTTCAGTTTCCCAAAGGTTTTACTACAACGTTCACTGATTTATTAGAGAAGTTCGTAAAACACTTTTCCTACAATGTAGAGCATGATGTCATAATGATTGATTTGTGCAATACCAAACAATGAAATGGTGAAATTTTCTCATCATTCCTACAATGATGGTGAGCCCTTGCTAGCCACATTCCATGGCCCATACCTAAGAAGCAATTAGTTACCATCTTCGTGTCCAACCTTAATCAGGAACTAGCTTTCCATCTACAAGTCCATTGTGTAAACACATTTGATGACATCATTGAAAAGGGAATGCAAATTGAGAGAGCCCTTATTGCAAAAGGTCTTATTAAGATATATTCTGTGACAATCACAACCAATCCAACCAACCCTCTACATCTGAAAAAACCATATACTTTAACAAGAATAAGAATGTTGTCAAAGAGTGTAGTAACAGATACAAAAATTTCCAACACGTCCATACCACAACCACTATATCCGTCCCTAAAGGACAACCACGGTCTACTCAAGATATAAGACAAACAAACATATACCCCCTTGGTGAATCCATGGAAGCAATCCTTGATAAATTAATTACCACTAATATGGTTGTTTTTCCTTAGACTCAACCCATCGATGAGTCCCGACCCAAACCTTCATGGTTCAAAGAAAATGAATATTGTAAATTCCATAAAATCAAGGGTCACACCACACATCAATGTATGAAATTGAAGAATTATATTCAAGACCTTATCAAACGAGGTGAGATTGAAATAGAAGATAATGCTTCCACCTCTTCCCAAAATCAAAAACTTGGGATATATCAAAATCACCTCCTAATCATGGTCAAAACCATGCTTCTAACCAAGGACAATAGAAGTTTGGAAGTAAACCCGAATCCTCTACTCATCACTCCAACCATATTAATTACCATCGTGTACCCCCTCCTTATACATTACTTGTTGGAAATATTCACCATTCTCCCCATCAAGTAGCCACCATTAAAATAAAAGGCCCTTCACATAACCCCAAGTGTGTTGTCACTACTTGTAGGAACCATGTGGTGGTTCAAGGAGCCACTCCATCATCTTCCAATCCAACACCATAAGCCCAATATAATATCATTGAACAACTTGAGAAGACTCCTGCGTAAATATCCATCATGGACCTTCTCAAGAATTCATCCATCCACAAAGAAATTTTATACTACACCCTCCAAGAAGCACACATTCCCACCGATATTGATCCTACACAATTTCAAGCCCTTGTTATTAATCTCTATCCATATCCAACGATCCCACTCACCTTCACTCAACAAGACTTACCACCACACGGCCTTGCCCACAATATTCCTCTTTACATCGAAGTTCTTATTGACAATGTTCGTGTTAAAAGAGTGCTAATAGACAATGGATCGGCCTTAAACCTATGTACCTTGAATCTCATTCATCAATTGGGGTACAATGACTTGGATCTGAAACAAGATATAATTACTATTAAATCATATGACAACATGGAGTGTAGATCAGTGGGCACTATTTATTTACCTATCAACGTTGGGCCTGTCATGCTCCCCACTCTTGTCTATGTGATAGATATCTAGTTCTGAATAACCTCTTGATTGGTCGGCCTTAGATTCATGAAATGAATGCTATACCATCCACACTCCATCAATGTCTAAAGTTTGAGCATGCCAATACATAAATTACTATCCATGGCGACCCTCATCCCTTCCAGTATTTTCAAGCATTGGAGGATGAAAGTTATTAGGAACCTTACTATCCTATCACTGAACCTTTGCCAACAACACCACCTTCATCATCCACCACTTCATATGTCTCACCCGATAGTCTCCCATCTCCATCTCACTATGCCTCCTCATCATCTACACCTCTTTTACCTACTCCACCCATATCTACTCCCCTTCTACCCACACCACCACTCAAGATAAAAATGAATAGGGTGTGGAGAATACCAAACATTTAACATCAACCATCTACCGCCATCACCCAAGTTATTCGGAAGGTCGACATTTGTTAAAAAAAAACCAATTATATGTATCGGATCATCCACTTTTATTCATTTCGGGTATCTTGCTGATGAGTACCTTGAGCCATCTAACTCTTCATGGATTATTGACAACTCCATACCTTCTTTTTGTTCAAATAATAAGTATCTAATTCCTAGAAGGATAATGACCCATATGGGGTATGTTAGAAAAGGACTAGGTCGCTATGGGCAAGGCATCCCTGAATCCCTACCGTTATCCCCAACCTTGATGGACATGGACTAGGATACCAACCACCTGGTAAAAGCATCCATGATGACTGAGTGACACTTGCAGTACCAACAATGAGGTCATTGACAACATTGATGTGAGTTCCATCTATAGTCAATACAAAGACCTTTCCAACACTAACCTCTTCCCTGACACCAATGTTATCATTATTGACATCGCCCTTACCTATCCACAAATCATTGAATGGGACCAATTGTAGACACTAAAATTAGGTCACACTCCCCTTTGGTCCCTCGACAAGCAAGCACCCTTCATCACATTCACCTAGCCATGGCCCTCTTCACCCCAATAATATTAATTTAATTAATTAAATTAAATTAATTCATTATCCTCACTATATTTATTATTTAAATATCTTAATTTAAATAATATCCACACATACACTTCACCTAGACACCTCACCAAGCCAAATCACCCTAAAACCTATTCTTAGTAAGTTTCCATAACTAACTGAGACTTACCTAAACCCTAAAAATCAATGCCTACATTCTCTCTAACCACATTCCCACACACATACAAGAAGCCCCCAGTCTAATCCATGGGTTAATGACATGAGATCTGAGGAAATCAAGAGGATCTCCCTAGTTTTGTAAACCTAGGAAATCCCACCTTGACCAATACTGGTTACCCCTAACCATTTCCGGCTTAAGCTGA
Organism: Taxus wallichiana var. yunnanensis; assembly: GCA_018340775.1. NCBI lineage: Eukaryota > Viridiplantae > Streptophyta > Pinopsida > Cupressales > Taxaceae > Taxus > Taxus wallichiana. Next base: position 266,629,823 of record CM031243.1, on the reverse strand, counting down.
ACCACCGTCTTACCCTTTTAACCTAAAATAACCTTATTCTCAAGGTTGGCGCAGATGTTGGAAAAGATTGGAAAAGTTGGCGAACATTAGCACATTCTAGAGAGATATAATAATCTTAGAGTGAATTCCAGCGAGAACACACATACACGGAAGGAGATCAAGCATCTTTTCTTGCACAACCATCCCCACAATGATCTGATCTAACCAAGCAAAGAGGAATGTACATGCATCCCATGTAGAATATTTTCTTTAGTTGGTGATCACCTACAACCTTAAAACCTCTCATCAAAGCACCTCTATCCCTCACTCACAAGAATCCAAGACCAAAATCCAAGTAAGTGAACATTATACTTCGTGGTTCATTCCATTTCATCATTATATTATCATCTTTTTTAACCTAGCCCCCATTGACCTCCTCCAACACCCACCCTTCCATATACCCATTAAAACCTCACCAAATCCTACCCAAATCACCCAATATCTCATCCTGACCAACCAAAGTCCTTTGTGTAATCACAAAGGAGACCTAAATCTCATTCTGTGGCATTCCTAGTTTTCCACAAGAATGCAAGCCAGCTACACCCAACTACTATTGGTCACCCTTAACCAACGTCGGCCTCTGTATTTACCCATACAACCTAGAACAATGACCTATCCACCTAATTACCTCTCACCCTCATTCACCTATGATCTACTTGAGACCTCTTTCGACTGCAGACCCGCAACCAAGCCATTTTGACCTTCGGATCCTATTCTAACCTAGCCTGTTAGATTAGATCTATTTCTTATTGTGTTTTAAGTGAGATACCTAAATCATTTCAAATTACAATAGGATTTTCCTTATTTACCGCATTAAATTGTTTAAAATAGTGGACTGACAACCATCTAGGAAGTATCACACTTCTCAGATCTAGCATACGCTAGGTAGTTCACTACATATATTTTTAAATTTTTCTAGCGGTCTTGCTTTACATTACAGGTAGTTCCTCCTAGCCAAAAGGAAGCTCTCACAATCAGCTATGGATTCAGAAGTCATACGCGTGTAACAACCCATCAACCAACATTTGAACATGTATTCCTCCTACACCCATTACCCTATCTAGTTTGTCAATACTTTAAAGAAATGATCTAGAATCAGGTGAAACATTTTGGCATGCCTAGTGGGACACATCTAAGGTTCCTTGCATTTCATTCATTCCTAGGAAAAGTTGTGTGTTTGTTTCCCTTCTGAAAAGCATACACATTAATTTTCTTCCTTAGTAACCCACCTTTTCTTTCTATTTTCTTTAAAGGAAACCTTTCTTTTGGTCTAATTAAAAAGAACCATTTCTTTGTGTTTTTTTGCATTGTAGTGAAAGAGCATCCATCTTCCTCTTTATCTTTTTTTGTCATCCAACTTCACACTTTGATTTAGGCTTAAAAATAAGTGCATTGCATTCTGATTTATGGCATTATCTCACATTAATTGTGAGCACCTATATCTTGGAAGTCATGACCAAATTGATGGTTGACAAACAAACTATAGAAATCACTTTCTTTCTCTTTCTCTCTCTATAAGTCTTACCAAACCTCACAAAAATTGAAAATACATGCATTCTTAAACAATATCTTACTTGGAAGAAGTTGTAGGTGATCACACGATCACGACACACATTGGGCACCCACTCACCGCTTTGCTCTATCAAGTCATACTTCAGAGTGAGGCCCACCCCCACCATAACATACCTGAAACCTCACCTTTTAGATCTCCTTCTTTGTAGGAAGCCATCCTCACAAAAAAATTATTTCACAGTTCATGTGTCAGTCCTTAAATAGCATAAGCTAAATAAACATAATAGAAAAGGCACTCCTAGGATCACATTTTTCTTAGTGTTTCTACTTGGCTTGCATTTTTAGGTGAGAGATCATGTTCTTCATTTTTATTGTTCATCCTTGCATGCTCCTCATCACAACTGGTGTATTCCGCTTCACCTAAGTGTGCCTAGACCATATTGTCATCATTCTCAGAATTTTGGGTCTAATTCTACATCATATTTTAATTCACAACCACTTTTCTTTCATCACTATTTCAATTTCACAGTAACCGTCATCAGTTACCCTCTGACCGTTGTCGGTTATACCCAACCGACATCGGTTCTAGGTCCTTTTGTTAACCTACCCAAAAGGACATTTTATTCATTTTCTTCCACTTTTCACAGTCCTTGTCACTGCCATCATTCCCATTGACATTGTAAAACACCATCAGATTTGGCATACCTATCAAATTTAACCTTCTACCTAGTTTTTCACTCATTGACCATTTTCTATAGTGACTGGCAGTGATTACCTTTGACCGGTGTCGGTTTTCCTTAACCATCATTGGTTAGCCTATTTCACTTTCCAACCACCATTTGGTACCTAATCCACTTTTTTCTACTAGATTCACCTATTCTTGTTATTTTTGTGTCATTTATAGAGAAGCAACCCTACCCGATCAAGATCGGGTTCACATGGTGTTGACCCAAAGACAAGAAAGCACACTTGTGTTTCTTGCCGCTTGTCAACCAAATCCCATGTAGTCCTTCACCACCTTCCATTTTATCACCAACCATGGATCCTATCCAACCTATCACTATCACTACTAGAGACGAGGAGTTCACATGACTCCTTGATGAAAAACCTACCGCCTTGCAGTTTTACCTTTCCCACTCGTCCACTCGAGATGCCTCAAGTTAGTTGATATATGAAATGTTGGTATCTATCCCCTTGAATCTTGCTCCCATTCTTGCATTAGCCCCATCTATCTCTCGTGATACCCGCATCTACCTTACTTCCCAAATGTTTCATAGCTAGGTCATATACCAAATATGATTGCCACATCCTCCACCACTCGCTACCCCCGCCACATCCACCATAACCTCGGAAACTACCCAAAATGCAACCTCATCCACCCCTAATGTCTTGCACATACCCATAGCTACATTACCACCTCCGGTGTTAGTGACCCCTACCCATTTTTAAAACGTGGTCCTTTCCATTCCATAATCGTTAACTCCCATTACCACTAGGGTTACCACAACCCTTCCACCTCCATATACATACTATCAACAACCTCCCGTTTCCTCCATTATTCACTCAGGGTACGTACCCCTATTTCACTTCCTTCTTCCCAATCAACCTACATGGCAGCACCATACACTGGAGTGCCACCCCCATTATATGCCCAAAACCAACCCTCTCATGCTACAAGAGGCACCCAATCATCGCAACCTACCAATGACCTAATCAAATTGATGTTGGACAAGATGTAAACATTAGAGGCATTGGTTTCGGCTCCCGCAACACTCTCACCTATGACAATATTTGCAACGAGCCCATCCACCCATCCATTCCTATCCACCCATACCTTGTGCATTGGGAAATTCCTAAATTCAATCGTTTCAATAGAAAAGAAGACCCGCAACAACATTTGTAGTCATTCAAACATGGGTGTTATTTGATCGCTCACGATGATGCCTTGCTCTTGAGAACCTTTCCCATGTATCTGAATGGACCCGCATTAGATTGGTATAGGGGGTTAGCTAGACACTCCATATTATCATTCAATCAGGTAGCCCAAGCCTTCTTGGATCATTTGTCTATCAATATCATCAAGAAGGTTACCATGTGTGACCTATACTCCACACGTCAATATGAGGACAAATCTATCGCATATTTTTTCACTCACTGGTGTAGCTTGATCAACCAACTCACCTTCCAACTACCACAAATAGAAGTCATCGAGCTCTTCACATGGGATTGTGCTAGACATATCTCACCAAAATTCCAAGTCTAAACCTTTCAAACATTCGATGAAGCATTCACTACGGCACGAAAGTCGAGATTCGGGCCATCGAAGAGAAGAAAACTAATTACGTAATAAAATTCAGCATTCAAGTCAAATGATACGTCTTCTTCTTCCAAACCACAAAACAATTATTCAAAGGATAAGGGCACCACTAACATAGTTTTACTCAAGACCGCCCACTCATCCATCAAATCAGGCTACCCCCTCATCTAATCTCTCACCCGTCCAAACTTTTCAATTCAGACGAGAGCAACGGAAATACACCCCAATTTGGGAACCTTAATCTTCTATCTTAGAAAAGCTTATCAAAGCTGGAGCCATCACTCTTCCACCCATAAAACCATACACTGGTTTTGACCCTGCTCGACCCCATGCCCACATGGTATAAAGAACATGACTTCTGTAACTATCATCGAGTAAAGGGTCATAGTGATGAAAACTACATCACTTTCAAAAATATTGTCCAAGAAATGCTTGAGAAAGGTGAGTTTCTAATGCACCCGCCAATGAAAACCTACACATCTTCAAGAAACCATTTCCAAACCATGCCCCTTCATCTAGATCAAACCGTTGAGACCTCAACTCATAATACCCATACCTGCAAGGTCCACGCTATCTTTAATGACATACCGTCACCTCCCAATTACCTCACATTCCTTCCATAGAGGAAATCCTATCCCAAAATCCTCCTTTTGCATCAGAACCAACCTCCCTATTCCTTCACCCACAGAGGAACATCTTTCATCTCCTTCATCACCTACGGAGGAGTCTTCCGCTAACATCAAGACCATCTCACCCTTGGCTTCTCCACTTAGAGAAATTTTACCCACAGTATCTCCTCCAGCCACAAAGGAGCACCTATCCATTCCTCCACTTGCAGAGGAGCTTCCATCACCTTCTACACCTACCATAGACCCAGTTGAGATACCTTTTCCTCTTGGTGAGAATTCTCCATCCACTACCCAAAATCCTATAGACCTACTTTCAGCTCTCTTACCCACGGAAGCTGAAGCTAGCCAATTTCCCGTCTCTAAGACACATTTTATGGGAATTACCATTAAGTCCTCATCAACTCCACCTATAGACATGTCGTTCTCATGTTTGGCCGATCACTTAGATTATGTGGATAGAGCCTTACTATGGGGATGCCTTTTTGCTTCTGTCTCAATGCGATACGCAGAGGTCACTTACTAATACCTCCACTATCTACCCAAAAATATTTCACCAATTGAACCAAACACAACCACCTCTCATCACAAATCCTTCCATGACACCTGCCATATCTCAAACCACATCCTTACACATATCCCAATCTATATCTAAACCCAAACGCACACTTATGACATCATCCTCGACTAAACCTATTACCACTTTAGGGATCACCCCGATTACCACCTTTACTCGATCCACCTATCAAATTGGATTTAGCGACATCCTCCAAAGACAACACCACACATACTCGACACCCAAATAAAAGCACCACATCCATAGAACTCATACCTGCTATGCCAATCACACATGCACTGTCCCATCCATCTTAGGATCTTAACTTCCCCACATGGTCAAGAAACCTCCACCCACTAATAAACCAAAAACACAACAACCCATTCCTTCCTCACAAACCTCTAACCTACCCAGACACCCAACATGACTTACACCCACACCTGTAACATCTTTACCACCCATACCTCCAATACACTCAATTATTGGTTCACTACCCACTACAATTAATTTGTGGTCTCTCACACCCCAAGCATGACCCACATCATCTACCTTCACAACACCCCCGTTATCCCCATGGGTAACTCACCCTCTTCCCCATTTGATTTTCCTTCTAGACCTCATATACCCATATCACCTTTACTCAAGAAGGTGCAATCTAAAAAAGAATTCACTACTCTACAATAAGGTAGTTAAAAAACAACACACCCTCCTACTCATTCACCTCTTATACCCCTACCTAAACCAACACGATTGACCCCAAAACCACGCTAGCACCCAAACCCATAGCTTGACCCGCTCCTCCTCTTCCAAAATCTGTTCCTCAATAATCAACCACACCTACACCCAAACCCATGCTCACTTCCCATTGCGATCCACTAGCAGGGTCTTATAACAAAATTTTAACCAACCTCCTTGAGACTTCTATCATCACATTACCGCCACTCAGGCCTTATGACCCCCTCAAACCCAAGCCAAAAGGGTTTGATGATACTAAAATTTGCACCTACCATCGTGTGCCAAGGCATGATGTGGAAAACTACAAGGCCTTGAAAACCGTCCTTATCCAGTTGTGTCCCCTAGAAGCCAACTTTGACGATGATGACCTTCTCGATGAGGATCCTGCTTCACCAACACCCATTCCGACACTGCCCACTCAACAACCACAACCTCCACCCTCACAGACTCCTAGAGCCACCCCCAAGATTTGAAATTAACATGGTTTGCATTAGAGAACTTGCCACACCACCACCCAAATATCGTTTTGCCCAACTCACCTCACACGGTTTTCTCTTCCAAGGTAGCTTTTTGCCCATGTCATTATACCACTCACCCTACACCTTCTCTATTTGCCAACTCCCCTCATATCAACATGATGCACATCACTACACGTGCTCAGAAGGATAAGGGTAAAGAAAAGGCAAGTGACCCACCAATAATTCCTATACCCAACATACCATCTACACTCATACCTAAAATCACTATCCGTGGCCCCATGAACCCCATTTCTAATGGCATCACACATCACACTATGCTCAAACAATTACACTAGTCTCCCCTCCAAATGTCCCTATATGACCTCATCCAAACCTCGGAATCCCATCGTCAAGATCTCATGGAGGTTCTTCAATCTATTGAGGTTTTACCCAATGCCCCTACACCCGTAGCCTCCATTATCACACCCCATCATGTAGCCTCAATCGCAAAATTACCACCTTCATCTTTGCCCCACCCTATTCACCAAGTGGCCTCCCTTAGATTCTCAGAGGAAGAGATTGCACCACACCAAAATGATGACTGGACCCAACCCTCTTATCCTCTCGTCCACATCGATGACATACGGGTATTCCGTGTGATGATTGATGGAGGTGCTAGCATTAACATCATTTCATCCCATGCATTCACTCAAATGCACATGCCTGAAAATTACATGCATAAACATCTGGTCATGTTGTGTTCATTTAATGACGTTATCACATCTACACCAGGCACCGTCATCCTCCACATTCGCATGGGCCCCTGCACTGTTCCACAATTATTTTATGTTTTGGAAGGGGAATTCTAATATAACCTGTTGCTTGGAAAACCTTGGATTTATATCATGGGTTGCGTTACTTCCACTTTGCATCGTTGTGTAAAGTTTGAACATGAAGGACACACCTATACCATTCCAGCTGACCCATCACCTTTTAAAACATGCAACATGCTTTACCGACCCAATGATGTGCTCATACCTATTAAGCCGACTACCTCCGCAATTGTTACTTCTTCACCTACACTTCCACTTATTAGTAAAGCCGCTGCTTCTACCACACATACCTCCTCCATTCCTACCACTTGCCATAACTCCGCATGGATGACTCATTACCTTCCCAATCTATTAACTCCACTTCGCATCAACCTCCAACACATCATCCATTCCTCGCTACCTACATACCAACCACTAATCCTTGGAAGGTGTTTTCAATGCCTCACTCGAGGGAGTACCGCCTCGTATAGTTTCAACACATTCCTTACTCCACAAGAGTGTGGAAGCCTTCACCTACACCCTTGCTATGATCACCACATAGGAGAATGCCTCCTTTATGGTCCTCCTCATCTCTGTACTAGTCTCACCTATGGGGGACTTGATACTACCACTTACACACCCGAACCACCGCCATAAACTTGCCCCTTTTCTCTTGACTTCCAATCACTTACCAATCACTATTTCACCCACACCTTCTTACACCAATGTGCATGGAAGGGTTTTGGTTTTGGATTTTATGAGAAAGGCCACCATACCATTATTCCATGTACCACCTACAAACATAATGACCGTAGTGGTATCATCTTTCCTGAACCACCTACCAAACAAGCCCGCATTGAACTCATTAAGGACACTAGCTATTCTCCACCTTCTTCACCTGCTCCACCTTCATCACCACCCTCACCGACGGAGTCAATCGATCCTGAATCTATCCCTCCTAACTTTTTTTTCTTCATAAATACCATTTCCTTGGGGCCTCTGACTTATCAACGTGAGGGCGGGGCCCCTTCCACTCTTCCCTTCTTGTATCCCAAAATGATCGATGACGATACACCTTTAATTAACATCGTTCAATATCAGGATGATGAATCTATACTCACCTACCTTGGTGTATAAGACTCATATATTCATCATTTGTTACCTTCTGAGACACAAACCATGTTGAATGAATTGACTGTCGAGATCAACATTCATACTCTGGATGCCCCACACATCCTAAATATCGAAAATCTTTAGATGTCAAGCTGCTAAATAGGAAGCCATCACTTCTTTTTTAGAGAAAATAACCACACTCTCACTTGGTCTTACATAGACATGCTCAGTATTGATGCCACCATAGTGGTCCACAATATCATAACCATTCCCGATGCCAAACCCATCAAACAAAAAGCCGAGGAAAATATACCCTCACATTGCTCTTCTCGTCAAAAAAAGAACTCCAAAGACCTTCTTTCCATTTCATTTATCTTACCCATTGATTATCCTCATTGGATTTCTAACATTTTCCCTATCACTAAAGAGACAGGGGGACTCTGCATTTACACAAACTTTCATGACCTCAACCTAGCATGCCTAAAAGATGACTTTCCCTTACCCGGTATTGACCAGCTAGTTAACCTTACTACTGGTCATGAGATGCTATCACTCATGGATGGATTCTCGGTTATAACCAAAATTTTCTTTCCCTAGAAGATCAACATAAGACCTCATTCATCACCCCTGGGGACCTTCTCATTGCCGAGTCATGCCTTTTGGCCTTAAAAATGCTGCTGCCACATATCAACGGGCTATGACTTACATCTTCCATGACATCATACATCACATATTGGAAGATTATGTGGATGATATCTTGACCAAATATAAATGCCACTCCGAGCACCTAACTATCCTCAAAACCATATTTGATCATTTCATTAAATATTGTGTCCGCCTTCATCCTAAGAAGTGCATCTTCATAGTTCTCTCAGGAAATCTCTTGGGATTTATCATTTCCCTCCATGGTATAGAAGTTGACCCTATTAAAGTCAAGGCCATTCTTGAAATGCCTCCATCTACTAACCTTCGACAACTCCGTAGCCTGCAAGGTAAGTTGCGCTATTCGCATTTCATTTCACAATTATCTGATTGATGTCAACCATTTCATCATCTACTCAAAAAGGATGTCTCCTCTAAATGGGATGATGACTGTCACAAATATTTTGAGGCCTTAATACAATACCTTCTTCAACCACCCATACTCATACCACCTAAAGATGATCAACCTTTTTACCTATACATATCAGCTCTACCGATCATTCCTTGGGAGCCATGCTCACTCATCGCGATGAACAACATAGGGAGTAGGCAGCTTTATTACATAAGCCATACTCTTTTGGACAATGAAACCCGATACACCCATCCTCAAAACTTTTCTTAGCCTTAGTTTTCATTTCCACCAAACTCCGTCATTATCTACTCAACCACAAAACCTATGTTGTGACTAACACTCGACCCCTTACATTTCATGTACGGAAAACCTTATCAAAATCAGCATGCCGCAAGATGGCTTACGATTTTAGCTGATCTTGACCTCAAATTCATTCATCAAAATTCCATCAAGGGCCAAGCTATCGCTGACCAATTGGCCAACACACCTATTTCTGGGGATCAACCCTCTGATTTTGACTTTCCATATGAGTCGATTGCTACCCTTTCCTTGACAAACCCCCTTACAAAATGAAACTCTTCTTTAATGGTTCTAAGTGTCAGCGTGGGGGTGGGGCTGGTATTATCCTCATTCCTCTTGAGGGTGAACCCATGCCTTTGTCTTTCAAATTATATTTTGAATGTACTAAAAATATTTCTGAATATGAAGTGCTCATACTAGGTCTTCGAGTTGCCTACGCCCTAGATGTCAAATCAATAAACATCTTTGGTGATTATCAATTGGTCGTAAACCAATTCAATTGTATGTACCAATGTCGTAATGAGATAATTCAAAATTATAAACATCATGTAGACATACTTTTGACCACCTTTGATCATTACACCCTTCAAACCATCCCATGTTCAACCAATAAGTTTGCAGATACCATGGCCTTCTTAGCTTCCCAAATACCCGCTTCACCCACCGATTCTATAATCTTTGTCACCATAAAATGACTCCAATCACCTTCTTATTTACCTCACAATGATTACTCGATCAGAACCGCTACCCTTGACATGAGTGACCTTTTATATAAACAATACTCTTACTACCTTTCTCTCTCCATCTTACCTCCCCGAACTCACCTATAATGGACAACACACCTTCCTTAAAAAGGTCTCTCGTTACATAATTATTGGGGGCCTCCTCTATAAGCATGGATTTGACAATATTCTCTTACAATGCCTCACAAGTTCTGAAATTCCTTATACCATTAAGGAAGTTCATGATGGCATATGTAAAGGTCACTTCAGTGTCCTTGTTGTTGCTAAGTGTAATCTTCGCTTGGGCTATTAATGGTCAAACCTTAACCATGATTTTTGTGACTACGCCAATTGTTGTGTAAAATGCCAACAACATTCCAATCTTCATCATAACCCTAGTCATGCCTTACAGTGTCACTTGAGACCTTTGGCCCTTCTCTTAATGGGGTTTCAATCTTGTCGAGAGAAATGAATCCCCATTCTTCCCAATGCCATTAATGGATCATCGATGTTATCGAATACTATAAAAAATGGGTGGAAGCCATACCAATCATTTCCATGAAAGTTGAGAAAATATGTGAGTTCATTAACCACCACATTATTTGTCGCTTTGGTGTTCCTCATTGCCTCATCATGATAATGGAAAACAATTCAAAAACAAAACATTGCAAAACTTTGTGATGCCTTCAACATTTGGCTTAGTTTGTCATCACCTTATTACCCAAAAACCAATGGCCAAGCTAAATCCACTAACAAAACCCTCAACAAGATTCTCATGAAAGTGGTTAATGGTATTGGGAAGGATTGGCATACACACATTCCTTTTTCCTTGTGGGTATTCCGCACTAGTATTCGTGACCGCCACTACTACGGACACACCCTTTTCTCGTGTCTATGGTATAAAGGCGAGTCCTACCTATCGAAGTCCGATTCCCTCACTTCACATTTCTCTCCATGACATGCTCAATGATGATGAATTTCGTCAGACCCTTTAACACATGACTAGAGTTATTAGATGAATGTCATCTTAATGCTCTAGATCACCTTCAAGTTTACAAAAATGTATCAAATGTGCCTACGACAAATGTGTCCATGAATGAACCTTCCAAGTCGGTGACCTTGTCTTGAAAGAAAAACAACACATAACTAAAGTAGAATAAAGTAAACGGGAAAATTTTCTCCTAATTAGCTTGGACCATACATCATGACTCATACCTATGGATCATGTGCTTACCATTTATCATCACTCGTTGGTAAACCCGAACTCCGAGCCCTTAATGCCTTGCATATTCAACCATTCTATTGTTGACTTGTAGTCCTACCTCACCTTTTGTCTCTTTCCATGCTCGTCCCTTGAGTGTTATTCACTTCATACACCTCACTAATGATTAAACAAGAATCATGTGAGTACCCATCACTTGTTATCTTCTCTTGAATATGTGTACCATGGCGTTGCACATAGCATGATTCTCATGGATACTTTTCGTCTACCTTTAGATGAGATCCCATGGTCGTTTCACCTTGCCTTTTGAACAAGAGTCTTATTCTCCACCTTGGTCTTGTCCATGACTTCAAGACCTCACATGGGACCAAACTCCTTGAGTCAAACTTCTACTAAAAAGATGATGACTCCCTCAAAAGGACATCTTCCTCTCAAAAATTTCTGCTATAAATAGACTGATCCCTAGAAGGACAACTATGTAAATCTCTAAAAAAAAAACGAGAGAAATGAAGCTTCCCGCATAGATCAGTTCACGAAGACCCTGTGGAGTTAAATTTTATTCATCCTATATAGACTTCCTATATTGATCACTATATCTCAACTATAAGTCAAAACACTCAAAAAAAATTTCATGGAGTTGCCCCTTATGATCTAGGTTCTCTTGCTTGAAATGCATGCTACCTATACCATATGAAAAATTATCCACTTTTCACCCTTCAAAGCATGCCCACTCTCATTTCCTACTGCCTCAAGGGACTTCTTGGAACTTATACATTTGGTGATGATGTGACTACTTTTCACCATAGAACAGTCCATCATGCAATGTATTTAGGGTCTTACATTCATCACCTCTGACAAGGTATGATCTAATCGGTATGATCCTACCCAATCAGGTGGCTTTATTGCCCCATTTTATCTTTTAACCATCTTTGTTTACGTTTTGATTACCTTATACAGACTTAGTCGTCCACACTTACTTTTGGGGTAATCTTCTTCTTTCACCACAATCACCCTCACCTACATCATTTTACCTATAATCTATCCACACCTAACAAACCTAAACCCACAACATGCCCAAAAACTGCCTACTCATTTTCATACCTCCTCATATTCTTCCCTATCTTATGGGAGAACTACATTGGCTTGAGGTCCTTTTTTTGGGACTATGTCGGCAACACTCCAAGGGCATTGGGCCCTTGGGGTTTATCTCGACCATCCTCTCGCCCTAAAAATTCATCTTCCATGTTCCTCACATTACATGACACCTAACTTTGTTTCCTTTTATACCCAAAATTGGAAATTATACCACATACATAACAAGTTGTTTCATATTTTAAACATGATCACATCATACATTTATTATGCCTACTATTTCTCTATCATCACTATGCATAAATTATACCACATCTCACATATGACCCATATTATCATTCATTGCATAAAATAATGAATCACCACTTCACCTACTTTCAACTCAACCATGCCTAAAATCAATCTGACTCAATCCATGCCTAAACCAACATGACTCAATCCATGCCTATAACCTAACTCAATCCATGCCTATAACCTAACTCGATCCATGCCTAAATCGACCTAACTCGATCCATGCCTAAACCAACTTGACTCGATTCATGCCTATACCAACCTGACTCCATCATGCCTAACTCACCTAATTTCAATCCATATCAACACAACAAATTCATATCTCATAAACACATCAACAAATCAAATCATAACATGTATCTCATCATATAAATAAATGTGTATCTCAAATATACATGGCTATCTCATCATGTCCATCATCTCAAAATCATCGACATGTAGGTTGATATACAATACAAAATGTCATCGACGCAGCCGATCTCATATATATAATAAAATAATGAATCAATACAAAATCTCTTCAAAGATGCAGGTGGAATATGCTCAAAATATACAAAATCACTTATACATTCTCATTTTCTTCGGCATGTAGGCTAGTATGTGATAAAAAATACAACTATCTCTTGGGACGCAGCCGATATATAATCACACAATCACTATCGTACATAAAAAAATTAGGTGACCGCATATTAGGCATCTCAGTGGATGTCTTCCATCTTTGTATCACATGTACCCTTGGCCTCCTAGGTACATGTTAGTGCCTCAACTGGAGCTAGTCTCCATGTGTTGATACCCTCTATTTGATTGTGCATCAGAGCTCGCTGACACCTGTTCTCTCCACAATGTGAGTGCAGGATCTCGTCCTCTCATTGGACGCCTATTATGCCTGCCTTGTACTCACATAGGATATGAAGTCTATCTCGATCGCCAACAATTAGACTGATAGTACCTAGCCTCACCTAGGGCATCCCATAGCTGGATACAAGTAGGGTCTCAGTAGTGGTCCCCTAGGTCTCGGACCCTATACCTACCTCAAGCGGACCCCGCCCCGCACCTACCCGTGAATTGGGACTCGCTTCCGGTGCCTATGGTGGTGGTGCCCCTTTCTCAGGTGCCTATATCTAGGCTGTAAGACCCCAATCTGCGTGTTTGTGGCTATGGCCAACTCGGCCTCGAAAACCTACCACCCGAGCCTCGTAAGGCTACCACTTGACCATCTACCTTCTCTCTATCTCCATCTCCTCCACCACCATCTTGGCTTACATGATCATCGCCACTGATGCGTAGATCTACTACCTCCACCTCTGAGCCCTCCAAATATGTCTGCAGTATACCCAACTGGGTAATGAGAGTAGCCACTTACCCCTGTAGGGAATCTCTCTCGCATTGTAATGGTTGCTTGCGATCGGCTGCCTGGTCTAGGTGGTATGGCTCATAACTGACCCACCCACCACTACATGTACCTATCTGTGCACTGACATCATCTATCCACTGGTCCAATGCCTACTCCTCCTACCATGTGGGCACTATAGGTTGTGGTAGAGGTAAGGGCCTCTCCACATCGTCTCTTTGGTACTATGGGAAGGGCAGAGGTATGTCTTGTACTAGCCCGAACTGCCGTCCAAACTCTATCTATTGGTATCATCTTGTCCTCCCCAAAGACGACGACCTCTGTATCCATCTCTCTAGCTGGAGCTCAGCTAGCTCCTCATGCATATGCCTATATGAGGGGAATCCCACATATGGCCTCCATATAATGTCCACTCTGAAAACCCCTCTAGTAACTACCGAAAATAGGCCACATCCTGCCTCGGCCTCTTAGATCTCCACTCTCCTATCACCGAACCCATCTCCTATACCCCACCTACAAAAATCTCACTGGGAATGCATTTTCTCATGGAATCCCTATAGGCCACACAAAAATTATGTGCTCGTAGGCCCAACAGTGCAGTAAAAATGTACAACACAGGCTAAACCCACACAACTACCCATATGCCCACAACTTCTTGTACAATTACACCAAGAATTCTGGTGCCCAGGAAAAGTGGGTCTCATCCACCATCATGTCATGGAGTACCCCCACCAGTGATTGGGGAAAGCATCCAACCTCTGCATCTGGTAGTGGATAGCAACACACTACCTCCATCAACAGAACCAATAGCCTCGTCTCCTCCGGATGGGCTAGGTACATCTCTCCATAGCTCAAGCTAACGCTATGGAAGCTAAGATCAGCCATCCCCTCTCCAAAAATAGTTACAATCATCTCCTCGGAGGCATCATATGAGATAGAATAAACCTATGCACCCAATATGGGTAACCAAAGAATCTGGAACACGTCCTCTAGGGTGATAGTAATCTCACTTGTTAAGCAGGGTGGAACGTGTTGCTCACGGAGTCCCATCTATCAATGAGTGTGACCATCAAACTAGGCTACCTGACTACATGTCTATAATGACAAACTCCACTCAACCCAACTACCTCCACGTGTTGCAGCTCCACCGAGGTCATTGCGCCGTGCATAATGTCACCAAAAAGGCGGAACCCCGTCTCGCATATGTAGCCGCACTCTCCCCGCATTCACTATAAACAAAACATTAATTTACATGTATCATCCATATTTAGCCATTATCATTTTTGTATACCCTATTTTCACCCTACCCATCTCAACTACCTATCCTACATCACTTTTGGTCCTTTGTGCCCAATAATCCGACTGCCATTCTTGGGTTCATCCTAACCGACCTCGATCACCCTTTAACCGCACTAGTCACCTATTTGGTGACCGATACTAGTTCCACCTAACTGATGCCAAATGAACCTTTACGATGCCGGTCATTGTCGTAGAAAATACCATGATTTCCTAAAACCCCCTCTCTAAAAAACCTCCCTGCCCCTTTTAGCCCCCATACAATGACCTAAACTACCTTGGACCTCCACCTAACTCCCCTATCCCATCTAGTACCCTCCCCATTCCTCCTTTTACCCAATATTACCCCCATTCCCAAATTTAGTTTTTGCCCACCTAGCAAACCGAAAAACAAACAAAACCTAAACCAACACTAAAATAATCCTCTAATCTTTCTAATCAACAATGTAGAGTAGGGTACTTACCTCTTCGCACTACCACCATGTCGGTGGCATGTCCTGCCCACCGTACTGGGCCCACCCGATCCTTCTCTCGCATCCGCCATCACCAAATAGCTACCGTAACCTCTCACTAATCGAATCCTCGTAATGATCCTATGGACCCATTGCTCCCCAACCAATCACTCGTCGATCACACCACCGGTTCACTATTCCATTTTGTTCGTACACTTTTCTCTCTTTTCTCTTTTTTTTTTCATTTTCTCACTTCAAAAATAACAAAAAACATGGATTTTTATTTTTATAACACACCCGACCTTACCGACATCATTACCCTTGACCGGCATCGGTCACGTTCCCTACTTAACCATCATCGGTTTACCTCTACCGACGTCGGTTATCCATGACCGGCATTGGTCACCATCACCTACACATTGCCCTAAATTTTACCCTTTTACCCTACCCCTACTTCCTTTTTTTTACCTCACCCAACCTTCCCCTAATCATTTACCTCACCCCACCTTTACCCTACCCATTTACCTCACCTTTCTTGACCTCATCATTTACTACCTCCTTTTTCCTCCTTTGGGACTCATTATTTTACCCCTACCTTGGCCTTACCCATGTCATGACCTAGATATTTGGACTTGGACCATCGCTAGTGACCTTTGACCTCATGTGTTCACTATAACTTGCGGCATTGTTACCTATGTTGTTGGCCTAATGACCTTACCTAGCCTATTGCCATGACCGTTTATCCTGACCCTACCTTTGGTGTACCAAAACATACCTAAATGTTCCTACACCTAACCTACATTGTGTTTCCTGACCATATCCTATACCTTGGATATCGAATCACTTCAACCTTGTTTAGATAAACCTATCGACCTTAGATGATGTAGAGTTTTCCTACTCTTCAACCTGGTAGCATGCTGCAGTTTATACATGTGCGTGCATTTGACTGTTGCTACCTTTGACCCTAACCAATTACCTAGATTACCTGAGTAGACCTTTAACCCTTTTTCCCCCATTCCCCACCTTCCCCTTTCTCACATTCACCTTTTATCAAACCACTCACCGATTCTACCTTCAACCTCGTCAGTTCCTAGTTTGAGGGGGATCACCTTCACCCACACATGGGGAAACTAAATCTTTTTTTTTTTTAGCATCAATTACTAATACAAGCTACGCAATAAAAAGAGGCAAAATGTAGACACTAAAATTAGGTCACACTCCCCTTTGGTCCCTCGACAAACAAGAACCCTTCATCACATTCACCTAGCCATGGCCCTCTTCACCCCACTAATATTAATTTAATTCATTATCCTCACTATATTTATTATTTAAATATCTTAATTTAAATAATATCCACACATACACTTCACCTATACACCTCACCAATCCAACTCACCCTAAAACCTATTCTTAGTAAGTTGCGTAAACTAACCGAGACTTACCTAAACCCTAAAAATCAATGCCTACATTCTCTCTAACCACATTCCCACATGCTTACAAGAAGCTCCCAGTCTAATCCGTGGGTTAATGGCACAAGATCCAAGGAAATCAAGAGGATCTCCCTAGTTTAGTAAACCTAGGAAATCCCACCTTAACCGATGTTGGTTACCCTTAACCATTGTCGGTTAAGCTAAAACTACCGTTGGTTACCCTTTTAACCCCAAAACAACCTTATTCTCAAGGTTGGCAGAATGTTGGAAAAGTTGGTGAACATTAGCACATTCCAGAGAGATATCGCATCTTTTGAGAGTGAATTCCAATGAGAACATGCATGCAAGGAAGGAGATCAAGCATCTTTTCCTACATAGCCATCCCAACAATGATCTAATCTAACCAAGCAAAGAGGAATGTACATACAGCCCATGTAGAATATTTTATTCATTGGTGATCACCGCACCTTCAAACCTCTAATCAGCACCTCTGTCCCTCACTCGTAGGAATCCAGGACTAGAATCCAAGTAAGTGAACATTATACTTCTCTGTTTCATTCCATTTCATCATTATATTATCATCTTTTGTTTACCTAGTCCCCCATTGACCTCCTCAAATACTTAGCCCTCTATATACCCATTAAAACCTCACCAAATCACCTAATACCTCATCCTAAGAAACCAAAGTCCTTTGTGCAATCACAAAGGAGACCTAAATCTCATTCTGTGGCATTCCATAGAATCGACATCTTTGGTTACACCCAACCACCGTTGGTTACCCTTAATCGACATCACTCTCTATATTTTCCCATATAACCTAGAATAGTGACATATCCACCTAATTCCCTCTCACCCTCATTCACCTGTGATCTACCTGAGACCTCTATCAGACCTGTAGAGACCCAGAACTAGTTACTTGACCTTCGGATCCTATTCTAACCTAGCCTATTAGATTAGATCTATTTCTTATTGTGTTTTAAGTGAGATACCTAAATCATTTCAAATTACAATAGGATTTGCCTTATTTACCACATTTAATTATTTAAAATAGTGGGTGACATCCATCTAGGAAGTATCACACTTCCCGGATCTAGCATAGACTAGGTAGTTCACTACATATATTGTTTAACTTTTTTTGGTGGTCTTGCTTTACATTACAGGTAGTTCCTCCTAGCCAAAAGGAAGCTCTCACAATCAGCTGTGGATTCAAAAGTCATACATGCCTAGCAACCCATCAACAAGCATTTGAATAGGTATTCCTTCTACACCAGTTACCCTATCTATTTTCTCAATACTTCAAAGAAGCAATCTATAATCGGTGAAACACCAATGATCATAACATCCTCCTCTTGAATCATTTCAAAATGATGAAGCAATTCTTGAGTTCATGGGAACTCATGATAATCTACCTATTGGGGATCATAAAAAGGGTTTCCAAGTATGTCTAAATGTTGACACCTACTTTGGAGAACAGGAGCATACCCTTTCCTTTCCATCCCAATCTAATATCCCACATCCCACCTTCTCTTGCCACCTCAAAAGGAAGATCCCATCATTGAATTCTTCCAAGATTTCCAAAATCTAAAGATGACCCAATAATCGATCAACTTCTCCCAGCTCCTGAATCTCTACAAGATGGCTCAACATCTCGTAATTGAGGAAACCATCGACATAAACATCGATACAGAAGAAGAACCCAAGATTCTCAAATTGGGGGCATATTTATCTACAAAAGAACATGACATCTTTACCGCACTCCTCAAATAATTTTTAGATATATTCACATGGTCCTATGTGGATATGCTTGGTTTGATCCTTCTCTTGTGGTCCATAATCTTGTAGTACGTAAAGATACAAAGCCATTCAAACAGAAGCTTCAAAAAATTTATCCAAAAGTTGCATTATTGGTCAAAGAGGAACTACAGAGGTTGCTTAACATTGGTTTTATTTAACCTATTGATTATTCTGAATGGATATCCAATATCATCTAAGTAAGAAAAAGACTGAGGCATTCGTATTTGTACTTGATTTCCATGACATCAATAAAGCTTTCCCTAAAGATGATTTTCCGCTACCAAATATTGATATGATTGTCAACTCTATAGCTGGGCATGAGATGTTATCCTCATGGACAGATTCTCTGGCTATAATCGATCAAAATTCGGATAAGATCAACACAAAATAACTTTTACTACACCTTGGGGCACATATTGTTATCGAGTCATGCCCTTCGACTCAAGAATGCCGAGCCACCTATCAACATGCCATGACTATCATTTTTCATGATATGATGCATGATATAGTTGAAGACTACATTGATGACATTCTGGGAAAATCTAAAACTTATGTAGAACATCCTGTAGTCCTACACCAAATCTTTGAATGACTTCGAGAATATAAAGTACATCTAAATCCCAAGAAATGTGTTTTTGGCATCACATCCATCAAGATCCTAGGTTTCATTATCTCTAGTAGAATTGAAATCAATCTAGATAAAGTTAAATCTCTAGTTGAAATTCCTCCACCTAAAAATATGAAATAGTTATGAAGCCTACAGGGAAAGATTAAAGCTAACAGAGATTCATATCACAGTTGGCTGACAAATGTCATCCATTCCATCATCTGCTGAAAAAGAGAACAACATTTCAATGGAACAAATAATGTCAAGCCTCCTTTGATAAGCTTAAGGAATATCTAATGCATCCTCCTATTTTGGTACCTCCTACTCTAGGAGTACCTCTTCTACTTTATATATTAGCTAAAAACACATCTTGGGAGCCCTTCTAGTACACCATTATAATCAAGGAAAGGAACATGCCATCTATTATCTAATCAACACTAATTGACCACTATAGAAAATGCATGCCTTGATGTGAAATTTTCCTCTCAAAAGCTACGACATTACATGCTCAATAATACTACTAAGCTCATAGCCAAAGTTGATCCACTTAAATATTTACTCTCCAAATCAGCTCTTATAGGACAAATGGCTAAATGGATCATGCTTCTAAGTGAATTTGACATTGAATATGTTAATCAAAAAGCTATCAAAGGACAAGTACTAGCTGACCAATTGGCAGAAGCTCCAGTTTCTAATACTACACCACTCACCACATGGTTCCCAGATGAATCCATATGTACAATTGCAGAATTAGACATATGGACATTGTACTTTGATGGCTCATTTACACATCATGGTTTGGGAGTAGGTATCCTATTTATCACTCCTCAAGGTGACTTAATTCCTAAATATTTCCAGCTTGCTTTTCCTTATACCAATAATATTTTTGAATATGAAGCACTTCTTGCTGGTTTAAAAATGGCTATTCAATGGAATATTAAGCATCTCAACGTATTTGGTGATTCATAACTAATCATTAAACAATTCAATGATGAATATGCCACCAAGGATGATAAATTGATTCCTTATAAAATAATGGTCGATAGTTTCAAGGCCTATTTCCAACATATTTAGTTTGAACAAATTCCTCGTACAAGTAAAAAATCTGCAGATGCTATGGCTACCATCGCCTCACTTTTAGACATGCCTCTAGATGCATCAAATTCAAAGTTTCTAATCAAACAATTAACTATTCCCACCTACAATACTCCTGAGTCAAAGATGGTTTGTGAAATCATTGGTCTTAATTCCCCTTGGTACCATGACATCTACACCTACTTACATGACCATACCCTTCCGCCACATCTCCCTCATAGCCATCGCAAATCATTCATCCAATGAGCCTCCCACTTCACCACACTTGGAGATACCATCTATCATAGAAGCTTTTAAATTTTTTTGCTATGTTTCTTAAATTCTCAAGATTCTAAATCAACACTTGAGGAAGTTCACGCAGGGACTTGCGGTGCCCACACCGAAAGGGTCCGGCTATCACAAAAAAATTCTACGTAGCGGATATTATTGGCCAAACATGGAAAAATATGCATGCTCCTATGTCCGTAAATGTGTCCCCTATCAAAAGCATGCTGACCTCATCCATGCACCCTCACAAGCCTTACAACCCATCACAACCCCATGGCCCTTTTCTACAGGGGTCTAGATCTCATGGGAAAATTAAATCCCACTTCATCTGATGGTCACAAATTCATTATCACAGCTACAAAATACTTCACAAAGTGGGTCAAGCCATGCCACTCACTTATGTCAAAGGAAAAAAAATATCCAAATTCATTCTTAACCACATCATCTGTCTCTACGGAGTCCCATCCACACTAATCACAAACAATGGAAAATCCTTCAAAAATCAAGACGTCCATGAACTCTGTGAACAATTCCACATCAAGCTTAAATTTTCCACCCCTTATTATCCACAAGGAAATGACCAATCTGAAGCATCTAATAAGACACTCAAGCACATCCTTAGAAAAATAGTCAATCAAGCAGACACGATTGACATACACAAATATATCCCACCTTGTGGGCTTACCGCACATCCATCCGCACTCCCACCGCCATCACGCCATATTCTCTTGTCTTTGGCACCAAATAAAATTTTCTTATTGATATTAAAATCCCATCCCTATACATTTCCATCTAACACCTCATCAATGATAAAGAATACCATGTTCATCACCTGCAATAACTTGAGATCCTTGATGAGAAATGACTCCAAGCCTTCATCCATCTCAAAGCCTATCAAAAATCCCTTCACTTTCATTATAGAAGTCACGTCAAGTACCTTGAATTTGAAGTTGGTGACCTAATCCTTAAGGAAAATCAATGCAATACTAACATTGATCTTGAAGAGAAGGCTAAGTTTGAACCAATTTTCCTCGGACCATATGTTGTCATCACTAAATTCTGCTCAGGTGCTTATAAACTTTCTATTCCCGACAGAGAGACGAGTTAGATGAGACCATGAACTAGAGTCTCACACAACTCCCGAGAATTACAACCCTTGCAAGATTCTGAGGCATTCATTTCTCTCCATCCACCCCCTTTTTCCATCTATCATTTCTCATGCCTTCTCACTCTCCTTTTCTCTCTTGCCATTCTGTCATGATCGACGTAATGGTTATATTGTAAATATTTGTACAAAACTCACTATCCATTTCCATTGTACATACCATGTGTTACATTAAATTATATTTCCATCCATGAATCAACATACCTAACACATAGACACCACTTTAACAACTAATCATATTACCATCACTCATATGCACATCATAAACACATCATGAATATCATCTCATCACCATTAAAATAATACCATCATAAACATGAAAACATCAAAATATACACCATCACCATCATACACCATCCATAATAAAGTAAATCAACACATCATAAACCATCATAATAATCAATCACACATTAAACATTCTCAACATCATAATACAATAACACCATCATCATACATCATCAGAAATTACATCATTTCATCATATAAATCCACACACATCACTAATCTAGTCACAAAAATAAACATCATCATCATCAAATAACATAAATACATACTCACATATATCATCAACATAAAAAAAAAAAAACATCACATTTTAACCATCTAGAAATCATAATACACACACCATCTACAACCATAATCCATCATCTAAACCATCATCATAATCTAACATATACCAAATAAATGTCATCAAACTACATCATCAACATCTCAAAAATAATAAACCATCTACTAATGTCCATATCATATCCATCAAGATAAAATCCAAAAGCTCATACTCATATATACATCAAAATATATGATCATAACTAACCATCAAAATGATCGATCATCTGTACATATATAAAAATGTGACCATACAAGGTCATCATCAAAAAATTGGTAAAATACATGTGATATAAAACTATACTAGCACTATGTTGAGCTGCTTGTATCCTACCCTACTAGAGGAGGCCGTCAGATACTAGCAATACTCCCGTAAGATATGGATTGACCCGACCCTCGATCGATCCTCAACCTGTCCACTATCTAACTATATAATCCACATAGCGTACATAATCCAGCTAGTCATGCATCACCATATCCTCATAATATCAAACCTCAACTATCACTTCTTGATCTTTGTTGTAATGATACCGTCCCTGAAGGCTCCATCTATCCCGATCTATGTGAGTTGTTAGGATTGCAGCTATCCCCTCAACTTGTGTACCACTCTCTACACCAACCCCTTATCCCCCATACAATGGGCCATACCTCATCCTATATGCCTCCCGATCGACATAATATATGTCATGGCGTCGAATGAAATGATCCCACTCCTTCTCTACTCCTGGGCTATCTTTGAATCCAACCATGTAATATCTATCTCTCTCTGGCCCACCACTACTATAAATCCATGAAGGTCTCTCATCCTTATGACATCTTTTTCTCGTATTCCGTTTATCTCTCGCTTCTCAATCCCACACCTCTCTCTCCAATATCTCTATCTGTGCATGCAAATCCCCACCTCTTCAATTTCCTCCTTCATATCCTCCTACTATATCACCACCTTTATCTCCTCCCACCCCTAATTTTCTATCACCTTAAGGACTTACCATATGTTCCTGCATAGGAAGCATTATCTCAGTAGTGGCACCTTTGTCATATCATCCACCTCCATCACATCTATAATCGGCCTCTATGGGTTTTGTACTAGGAATTCATTATTGTCATGTATGGACTTCATGTGATATCCCAAAGCGTAGCTCATCAAACTAGCATGGTACCAAATCAAATCTCCTAGATGCTCCTGTCCCCTCTCATCATCCTCCACACACACACCGATGAATCTCCCACATACTACTACTCTTTGATCCCAATCGGCCTTCCAACAACTATATGATCACAACTCTACATTTGTAATAAAGTCCCCGTCCCGATGCTCCCCCTCCACCATAAACCAATCTGTTTAAATCCTAGTAAAGCCACACCAACACCGCTGGAGCCCATGCAAAAAAAGTCTCCTATTGCCACATTGCATTACTACCTCTACTAAACCTAGGATAAACCACCTCCCCAAAGATCTCGAAAATAGTATACAAATAATCAATGAACATAACAACAATGGAATCTGCTCCATCCATCCCTACCTAAATTAAATCCCCAATTCTATCCTCATCCCATCTCATGGTGCATCCTCTACATCCATCAATAATCCTAGACTATCCCTCGGTCTACCTCTCTGCCACACTATGGGATCCCCCTCTTTTGGAAACCGATAAATATGATAGAAATCCTCTAAGTTCACTGTCATCTCCCTATCGGTAGCCAAATAGTACTAGTCTTTGAATTCCATCACTCTACCAAGGTCACAACAAGGCCCGATCTGATTGCATGACCGACATCGTAGCTATATGAAGTAGCCCTAACACATGTAACAACAACACATTATCCTCCTCGGCCTCCACGTCGACACCCCCTAGTAGATGTTGTAAGGTCAATGATCAAGGTTTCTCACCGGATAGGAGATAACACCACATACACCCATCCATATAAAACATGTCAGTGTCTCTTTCTAATCATTACTAAAAACATCCCTTCCCACTCCCCATTACGCATGTCTTCTAACAAAATTCTCCTTTTCTACCCTCTTCCTAAATGCACAAATCTTATATCTATACACGCTAATCCACAATAAATGAGACAATATATAACCTCTACACACTAAACATAACCACTCTCTTTTCCCCATATACACACCACTATACGCATGAACGCATTGCTCCGTTATCCATACGTGCCAAACTAGCTATTTTCACCTCACCAAACAAATGCACTACTCTATATCCTATATGCGCTAATTCACAACATACACGCCAATTTACATACCCACCCTTTGCCTATAAGCACTGAAACTAACCAAACACGCTACTATCAACACCCCACCCCACTATCCACTAAATGCACTACCATTTCGCATATATGTGCCATTTTGTACCATATGAACTAAATAAAAATAAATGTGCTAAAATCTAAGCTACCTACACAAAAACACACAATTTCACATCCTAATCACCTATACCTCTAAACATGCTTTGTGATTTAAGGCATACATGCCATTTTAAGACCCGTATGCCAAGCCTAAAATCACCTAAAAATCTAAAAATGTAAAAATTAATACACAAAATAAATTATAAAATCACTCACCTTTTATCCCGCCTCCATTGGCCATTGACAGTCCCTCTCGGGGTCCATTCTATGCTCTGTAATGCTATCGTATGCCATCTTCTCCTCTCCCAGGCTCTCATTTTCAAAGTCGACACGGTGAAAATGACTCACCTGTGGTCCTCGAAACCCTTTTATACCCACCATGATAACCCCTAACCTCTTGAGAGCCCATTCTCTCACCCCGTGACTCCATTTTTCCTTCTGTTTCTTCCTACATTCACTAAATTTCCTCCTCTATAACCCAAATCTAAAAAATTAAAAAATCTAAAAATTCAAAAATTCAAAAAATCTAAAAAATTCTAAAATTTTCCAAAAAAATCTAAAAAGTCCAAACAATAAAAAATTCAACAAATTCAACAAATACCAAAATATAAAAAATACCATGTATGTGTGAATTCGTTTGCATTTATATTTTGTCCAATGATACGAGGCCACTTTTTCTTTTTTGTTAACACTGGGTTGATGATATGAGGCCACTTTCATTGGTTTGATGATATGAGGACCCTCGTAATCTATCCAATGATATGAGGACAGGGGCATTTAGCAATTAAACCATCATGGTCCTTATGTCCTAATGCATCTTGCTTTATGCCACAAAAATACAATAGCAAATGTTGATATTAATGGACACTTATGGTAGCACACTCCCTTCTATCATCATCTTTTGGCTCCATCATCATCTATTTCATCACTTCCTCTTCTCCAATCAATCTAATAAATAATTAACTACTCCATGTCCTCGTGCATCCAACTACTATTTTCTCATCCAAATTGATCTAACAACCAATCCTCATTCTTATCATCCAACATCCTATCATCCCCAATCCTCAAATCCTCCCCCTTGACTGGGGAATTTCATATCTCAATCCACAATCTTCACTCCTTGACTAGGGGCATCCTCAAATCCAATATCCCACATCCTTTAATCCCATAAATTATGATTTTATCCTCATTGACTGGGGCATCCAACATCCAACATCCACAATCCAATATCCCTAATATTACCTCTTCTTCCTCTAATCCCTTCATTCTATATTCTTCCAATCCCTCTCAACTTTATTTTATCTTTCTCTCTTCCTATCTTCTTCTCCCTTTTATTCTATATCTTCTTATTCTCATTCCTCTATATCCTCCCTCTCATACTCTTCCCATCTATTCTCATATCCTCATCTTATAATCACTCCTCCCCTCCCGACTTGAACCTCTCTTATTTTCGAGTGGCTACCCGACTGCTCCTCCCCGCCTAACCTCTTGAGGGGGAATCATATCACGATCCACAACACATTTTCTTCTTTCTTATTTGAACTATCATTGCTATGCAATAACACTTCAAAGAGGGAAAATGTAGACATGTAAAATGTTGACATAGCCATTTAACAAATAATTCACCCATCTTATAATATCCATATATCCTCACCATCAAGCTTATAATAATTAATTATAAATTTAATTAATTATTATAATTATTATAACATATATATAATCATGCTCCAATCTATATATGTTACACAAATCCCATCCACACCCTTAGAAATATTAATACACTATTAATATTTCATTCATTATACTAAATAACCTTCATTAACTATTTTCCACCAATTTAAAAATACTCACCCACCTACCACCTACCCTATACCTATTCTATGCCTAGCCTCTCCATCTAATCACTCCACTAAATACAATTAATCTCACCTAATCCCCACTTAAATGATCCCCCAAATCTAGAGGCTTCTAATTCTAGAAACCTCTCCATTCTTCCCTCCTTTTTCAAATATTCAAATTAAAAATACACTATTCTATTGAATTTTAAATTCAATAGAGGATTCTAATAAAATATAGAATTTTCTACACCCTCCCCTCTCATTCATTCTCAACCATTTATCTCCACCTCATCCATCTATAAATTGAGGTGCTACCCTTCATGGAAAGCACCTTAGAAATTTGCAAGTATATGTTGCCCAACTTTCTAGCAATCCAATCAATCTTCTTAGAAATTTAGTGAGCTCAATCAAGCCATTGATCAAGGGGAGGTGTTGCAAATTTTTCCAAGAATCTGAAGCATCCATTGCATTTATCCAAGAAAGAAAAATCAAAGGAGAAAATCCAAGGAAACAAAGGAGGAGAATTCTACTTGTAAGTAAGTACAGGTAAATTGTTTTCCCCTTCTTTCCATCTTGTTCAATTGAAGGTAGTGGATTAGTTGTGTTAGATTTTGTGTTGGTTTGATTTCATAATCATATCATGTTTGCACACTAACACAAATTTTCCTCTATAGACTCAAGAACACTGAAATGACATATCAACGTGCTATGAATTACATATTTCACGACTGATACACAAAATTGTCAAATTTTATGTGGATAATCTGCTCATCAAATATTGACGCATAGATGATCATGCTCTTGACTCGATATTTCCTTAGGGCGTATTCACAAATACAAGGCCTATCTCAATCCCGACAAACACATATTTTCAAAGTGACTCGAGGAAATATTTTGGGATTTTTAGTGTCTAAGTGTGGCATTAATGTGGATCCCGTTAAGGCTATCCTTGACACGCTATGACCTACTTCTATAGTAGAAATTTGAACCTTTCTTGGAAAGCTTGGGGAAATTGGATGATTTTTGCCTAAATTTACTTATCGTGTATAAGCCATTAAAAACCTACTATGAAAATCTAGTAAGCTTGAATGGACCAAGGAGTGTCAGTAAGATTTTGATAATATGAAACAATCTTTTTCCTCATTACCCACACTATAACCTCCTTCTCCCGATCTACCTCTCGCTTCTCTACACTTCTTCCACTGCTTTCTATTGGGAAATTATATCTTAGGAATATGAAAAGGAAAGGATAATTCCATTTACTATGTTATTCAAGCCGTATTAGATTATCATTATCCAAATAACTCTCCTAGTTATTTGGACAACTTGTATACATATTCTGGATATGAGCTATTCATTGCAAGGTTGCGGACACTCAAGTTCTCTTGGCACATTCCATTTTTTTCCTCATGTTCCCTTGTGCACTTCCCCTTCTTCCCTTCCTTTCGTTTTCCTCTTCATTCCATCTTTATCTTGCACGCATCTTCTACGCATTCACCTCCTTCCTAGCAACTGCTTTGCCCTGCACGTGAGCCTTACACTTGCTTCAATCATCTGGGTCCCTAGCCCTCTCATGTGTCCCACACATCTTTGTAATAGTTTTGACTTGACCATGCATTCTATGCTCAATAGTTTTCCTCATTTCCCTCATGCACGTTATGAGCTCCTTCCTTCTATCTTCTTCCCATGCCCTAGTCTTCCACTTGCATATATTTTTTCCATCCTTTACACCCTTCTATGCCAGGTTACCCTCTAACACACTTGAGTGTGCCACATATGACCAGTCAAAGCACACCAATAGGGTGGAGAATCCTTAAAATGAATCAATTAGTGACACATGGAAGAAACGATAAGAACATTTACACAGCTTGGTCTTCCTTTCAGCTAGTCACATGTCTTGCATGCACAGATGAATCTGAAAAACTTTTGACAGCCATATTTTTTGCTACAGAGATGTGATCGATGTGCTCCTAGTCTCAATTGATAGCTGCTAACGTAGGCTACATTACTAGATATTCAAATTCAAATTTTTGGCAAACCTGGTAGGTGAGAAATGGGAAAACATCTTTATGAGCATTAATGGGTAGATATAATTACTCTAACCACCTAACTTGATTTGATTCACCCTCCTTCCTTCTTCAACACACAAAATAGAAATGGGGAAGTGTATTTGATAGATTTATAGGTGAATTTGCAGGCATTAAATGCTTCTTATTAGTGGTTGCATTTCAAATTTGGATTTTCCTCCCTCTTCTTCTTATATGGATTCATCTATAAATGTAAGAGCTAGGATCATTTTTAATGTTAGATACTTTGAATCCTTACGCATTTTTCTAAGGACTTCATATTTTCTGTATTTTGAGTTGTAGACCTCTGGATTTGGTTCTTACATGTGCATATCAACCTCTTTCGCCATTGTAACAACTCTGTGCATTTTTGGAAGTAATAGAAGAATCATTTTGTGACTATTTTTATGCTAACTTGTTTGCATTCCTTATCGCTTTCCTTTTATTTTACATTGCATGCTCGTTTTTCCATTCTACATCCCTTGAAATTCCTTATCTAGTTGTGTTCCATGAGACTGATATGGTAAATACATTTTAAGTCTAAAATGTGCCTAGCCTTCTTTCACGTATTTCCTTTAATTTTTGCTTAGAATAGATAGTGTTCATCCTTCTTTTTATGGTGCTATCACCTTTTAGTGTAGTTTCCTTTCTTGTTATCCTCCTATCCTTGGTCCCTTGGCTTCATTATCTTAGTTTTCCCTTTCAACACTAGGAGTAGTAGTAGCAAGTAGAAATAAATAAAGGAACCATCCTTCTCTGGAGATCCATGTCAAGCACGTAAGCTGCCACAACTTCGAGAATATTCCATTGTGATCTCAAATGAATGAGTGCCTCCAGATACGAGACATGGGTGCAAGTCTAACAACCAACAGCTTTGAGATGCAATATACCTCCATCGAGTGAGATTTCCTAGCTATTTACTATGTTGTTATAAAACTATGCCATTAGATGCTTCATGAAAATACTTATGTCATCATTCACATATATCCTTTGTGATAATTCTTCTCAAATGGTTTCCTTCCAATGGACCCAATTAGGAAGTTGATGATTATTTTTATGGATATTGACCTCCGTATCATCACCCAACGAGTAGTAAAGGTCCATGTTATTACTGACTAATTAGACACTTGTCCCATCCCTTTACCTTAACCCATTCACTATGCATTACCTAATGAGGATAACCTCCTCATTAAGGGAATTGATAGTGCTATTTCTATCAAATATTACTTCTTTAGATTCATGGAAGGTCTTGAGGCACAATCCTCCGAAGCCAATAATGAAGTGACTCTCCCGCCTAAACCTTAACCAAACCCCAAGATCATTGTAGAAGAAATTGCCACTGTTTTACATGAGGATACATGGTTTTTGCAATTTTATGGGGAAAAATGTCTTCAAGGATATGGTGCAAGCTATGTTCTCTGTGATCCTTTTGACCAAACCTTTCCCTTTTCTATCGACTAGAATTTGAGGTTACTAACAATATGGCTGAATATGAAGGTCTTATCCTTTGCATGTAAGCTACCCTCACTAAGATTATATTTTATCTCCATGCCATGGGTGATTCTTAATTGGTGTGTTAGAAGGTTAGTGGTACATATATTATTCCATAGTGAAAATATTAAAGCTTACTATGATCTCATTCAAGATCTAAAGACATGATTTACACCGCTTTACCATCAAATCAATTCCCTATGAGAGAATTCTTTGGTTGATTCCTTGGCCACAACTACCACAAAATTTAAACCACATTTGGATTCTCATGAAGCTACTCTCTTAGTGAAAATTTTCCAAGCTCTCACTACTTCACATCATGAAAGTGTCTAGGAAGTCTACCAAATTGAATCAAATGCCTCTACCACTGATCCTTAGTATGCAAAAATTCGTCAATTCATCCAACATCAAACCTAATAAGAGGGCACAAACACACAAGCATTATTGCACATACAAAAAAAGGTTCTCAAGTATGTGCTCAAAGATGATGTCATATTCATATACTACCAAAGCTTCGAAGGTACCCTACTCTGATGCATTAACAAGAATGAGGTTCCCCTTGTCCTAAAAGAAACACATGGAGTAACTTGCGGTGGCCATTGTAGTGGTCATACTATTTCTTGGAAATGCTTAGATATGGGTTACTACTGGCATACCCTAGAATTCAATGCTCATAATTTTGTTAAGAAATTCAAACCATGCCAATTACATGATGGTTTAATTCATTTTGCTATGGTTGAGCTGCAGTCCATTCATACTCCTTGGCCCTTTAGTATATGGGGATTGGATTACATAGGGAAAATCCCTTGATCTCAGGATGGCCATGTCTTCATCATTACTGCCAAAAAGTATTTTACCAAGTGGGTTGAAGCCATGCCCACCATCAACATGTTTGGACTTACCACCGACAAATTTTTCCTCGACCAATCCTCTATGTAGCTTATACCATAAATTTTATTGTGCTTTTCAGCATTACTACCTATCACTTGGATTTTAACTCCAAATTCTAAATCCACGACATCCATCCCATGTGCCCCTAGCTAGGTGATTTATGTCTTATTTTACTAATGATTTTCTAGTGTTTCCTTTCATTTTTGTTCTCTAGGGTTATAGCAGCATGGATTGTGCCCATATGTAGCAAGATGACCGAAACTATTAGGTACGCATTAGTGGGTATATTTCATTTTAGCTAGTCCTTTCTTTACTTTCAACATGTACTTTCAGTTTTGGTGTTATGTATTATTCTTTCCACTGACTACCCCATGTTTTGCTATTGTGACATGTGGTAATCAATGGTTGGGGCATATGTATACACCTAAAATTTTATGCTTTCTATTTTCATACTTGTTACTAACAATTGTCTTTTTAGGTTAGAGGTCACTAGTTCATCTATATATTGAATGCGTGCCTTAAGGGGGTTATTTCGAGATAGGGGTATATATATTCACGTAAATATTGGGTTAGGGATGATACATGGAGAGAGAATAGATTTTGGTCCCATTCATGTGTTTCTTTTTCTCATATTCCTCTTATTTTCCTCATATTATTCCGACATCTTGCTTGCTCATGACCCCTCTTCTTTTGTCTTACATCATTCTTATCCTTCACGACTCTTTGCACATTACTCCTTGCATTTTCCTCCTTTTTCGATGCCATCACCCATGGGTGATTACGTCAGTGAAAATAGAGCAAAACAAAACAAACTAGAGCATGACCTTCCATTTTGATGGCTTTCCCACACAACTAGAGCAAGACCTTCTATTTTCAAATTTGGAAAGGTAATCCTTTGTCCTCGGTAACATTATGCACACTAAAATAGACTTTAAACTATTTTATCCACTTATCAAAAAAAATCTACATCTACTTGTCCTTCAAAATTCTTTATTTCCACTTTCGTTTCAACTTTAAAAGGTGTATGAGCATATTTTACCATCTCTCTTAAAATTGGCATCTCTTCTTCATGCTCTTCCCATTCTTCCTCTTCATGGCTCTTTTCGATCTTTTTGAATTTTTAGGCGGCTTGAACCATTGAGTACATGGAATATTTATTAACTCAAGTTGTCTTTTCGTATCTAAAATCTCTTCTTGTTTTCTATCAACAACCTATCTATCATGGTCTCTAGCATCTCGAATCTACGGACCTAGTTCTCTTCCTCCATTTGAGCTTGAATTCTCGCTTTCTAATTCTTTGTAGAAATATTTATCTAGCAAGTTAAAACTTATTCTCCTTTGGACATTGTCACTATCATAAAAATCACAAGAAATAATTGAATACCATAGTCTTGGATATATAATCAACTCTGATACCAAAATGATCCATAAAATTCTACTTTTGAACTCTAAGAAATCACACAATTATGATGTCCTACTTTTTACTTTGGAAAATGATATATTAATTGAAGATTAGAGGTTTACTGACTGATTATCTAGTGCTATAGAAAGGAAATTGTAGAGAATAGGAAAGAATTCAAAATCCAAACACCAATAATTTTATCTTGAAACCCCCAATGGAGGAAAACTAGTTAGGAAGGGAAAAATGCTCTTTCTTCCCACTTTTATTGGTCAATTATAAACAATTACAAATTACAAGAAGTAGAAAATGGAGACAATAATGAAAAACTCTCACTTTATATGCTTCCTTTCTTTGTTTCTACATCTTACTCCTACAATTCCACTCTAGCATTTAAGATCTTGCTCACTTTCTCTTATTAAACTTAAACCTTTTCTCTTTGATCTCTTTGGATCTCTCGAGTGATCAATTCTCTTTCTCCTCCTTGTATTTATAGTCTTCTCCCATGTCCTCCCATGCACTGGAGAATGAGAAAGGTCAGGGAGGGAAGAGATAAAGTTGGGCACTTCAAATTCACTTACATTCGTGTCTCGTTTCTATTTTTGTTCAAAAGTGTTAAGACTGCCACCTTGAGCAAACCGGTGGTTTTAGAACCGCCGCCCTACGAGGGTGGTGATTTTGCAACAAACACTCTACACATAGTGGTGGTTCTGTCCAGAACCTCCGTTTACATCATTTTTATTTATTTTCTTCAATTCTCCTTCTTGGTGCTAATGAAACAGATGAAGTGGTGTATTTTTATTGATCCCTATGTATCATACCTCCCCTGCTTAGGAGGCTTTTGGTCCCATAAAAGCTTAGTGGGGGGAGTAGTAGATGAATCAACTCTCTCTCTTGCTCCTTCAAGTATAACTAGGTCTGTCTTGGTATCTTCTCTCATCCAACATGTCAAGACTCATGTGGATCTTTATCTTGCTCATCCAATACTACATCCTCCTCCGAGTTTCCTTAAGTATAATCCTCTTTGGAAGGAAACTTTTGTATGTTTCCTTATTTTTCATGCATAGATGGCTTTAGTAGGTGTGAGATCTTGCAACTTACTATCGTGTGCATCTACATGAAGTGTGGCATGAAGGTTTCTTTTCCAACCTTCTCAAGTATGGTGAAGGTCCCATACTATAGTGGTTTAGTCCTTCTTACTTGTCTTTGTCTTTTGAGATGGATTGTTCAAATCCTCTCCATGTACGCTGCTTCTATAGTCACCACTGTTCCTTTTATCTCCTCTTCTCCTTACTACCCCATGGTCAGGTCCAGTGAATCAATAGTTAGATATGGTGACTATATAGAGGAAGTTTGTATTGCTCCTTAAATGAGAATTTCCTATGGTGGATTCTTCTACAAAAATGACAAGTGCTATCTAAATTCTCCATCCTTGGGTCGAAACATCTATTCTTCCACGTCCATTTTGATTTTCTTCCAATGAAAGTAAATAACACTAATGATTTTCCTGAATAAGTCTCGATGCTTGGTTGGCACTTACCATAGTATTCTTTGATTTTCTTTGGTGTGCCTGGATGTTGAAACTGACTCCATCCTTGACCCATTTGTACCGATTCTCTCTTTGTGAACACAACATCCCTAACATACAAGTAAGGACTTCTGAAGATAACATCAAATGCATCAAGTGGAATGATATAAACCTCTAATGCATCAATATATTGGGTATTTTTCCCAAACTAAAACTTATACTTTCTTGTAACTTGTATTTCTACACCCCTCTTCACCCATCCTAATGGGTATGGATGTGGATGTGCGTAAGTCTCTAGAACAATCCATTCTAAAACTACGCTAAATAAAATTTGACCGAGAACCAGAATCTACTAAAGCATCTACCTTAGTCTTCTTGATTTGGATTTTGATTTGAAATAGCTCACTCATCTATTCTTTTTCTTCTCCCCCATACATGTTAGTGGTCGTGCATCCCATCCTTTCATCTACATTTGAATCATCCTAAATATCCACCTCTCCTCCTGTTCTCATAGTGGCCATGGACTTCTTGGAATCCTTGGTTCGAGCTTTGGGTGCATCCGGATGCAAGCTCCAACATGTGGCATCAATATGTCCATTTACATCACAATTATTATAGAAATTCTTAAGATCTTACAAGTATGAAAAGTAGTAATGACATGTTTACCTTTCCATTCACCTTTGCTACTTGTCTTCCCTTTTTTTTTTTTCCTACTAATATATTGACTGGTATTCATTTGGCTATGTTTCTCCTTGCTTCTTCTCGTCATTAATGTATTATGCTTGTATACAAGATTCATTAAAATCATTGGGCTTCATGGAAATTACCTTCCTCCGAAGGTGAGTGTGAAGTCCTCCTAAATACTTGGTGAGAATTTCCTCTCATCCTCCAATCCCATATTAAGCAACATGGCTTGTCTCCAAAATTCCATAGTGTAGTATTCCATGCTTTGACCAAAGCCCCGCCTAATGTACTACCACTTAATCACCATGTCAGTGTTATGGCCAATAGGATAGAAGTTATCTCTAAGGAATTATTTAAAACATTTCCAAGTACTAACAATAGGATGTTTCTTCTTCTCATAAGTGGTTATATGGGTTTCCCACTAAACTAGAGCATGACCTTCCATTTTGAGACATGAAAAGGTAATCCTTTGTGCCTCAGTAACATTATGCACACTAAAATAGAATTCTAACTATTTTAGCCACTTATCAAGTAATTCTACATCTACTTGTCCTTCAAATTTCTTTATTTCCACTTTCGTTTCAACTTTAAAAGGTGTATGAGAAGATTTTACCTTCTCGCTTATAATTGGCGTCTCTTCTTCACGCTCTTCCCATTATTCCTCTTCGTGGATCTTTCCGATACCAATTTTTTTGGCCAGTGCTCGAACCACTGAGTCCATGGAATCTTGCTTAACCGAAGCCATATTTTTTAGATCTAAAAGCTCTTCTTCATTTATATGCAACCTATCCATCATGGTCTCTAGAATCTCGACTCTATGGACCTAGTTGTCTTCCTCTATTTGAGCTCAAATTCTCTGTTTCCAATTTTTCATAGAAATATTTGTCTCACAAGGTAAATATTATTTTCCTTTAGACCTTGTAACTATCATATAAATCACAAGAAAGAATTGAATACCATGGTCTTGATATATAATCAGCTCTGATACCAAAGTGATCCGTAAACTTCTACTTTGTAACTCTACGAAATCACACAATTATGTTGTTCTACTTTCAACTTTGGAAAATGACAGATTGATTGAAGATTAGAGCTTTCATGACTAATTATATAGTACTATTGAAAGGAAATTGTAAAGAATAGGAAATAATTCAAACTCCAAAAACCAACAATTTTATCCTGGAAACCCCCAATGGAGGAAAACCAGTCGAGAAGGGTAAAAAAGTCTTTCTTCCCACTTTTATTGGTCTATTATAGAAAATTACATATTACAAAATGTAGAAAATGGAGACAATAATGTAAACATCTCCCTTCCTATACTTTCTTGCACTGTTCTACACCTTACTCCTACAATTTCACTCTAGCACTGAAGATCTTGCTCACTTTCTCTTATTAAACTTAAATCTTTTCTCTTTGATATCTTTGGATCTCTGAGTGATCAATTATCTTTCTCCTCCTTATATTTATATCATTCTACCATGTCCTCCCATGCACTAGAGAATGGGAAAGGTCATGGAGGGAAGAGACATAGTTAGGAGCTTAAAATTCATGTCCATTCATGCTCTATTTATCTTTTCTATTCAAAAGTGTCGGATCGCCATGCTGATCGTAATGATGGTTTCGAACTATCCGCCTATCAATGGTTACAAGACCACCGCCATGCATTGTGGTAGTTCTGCAACCTCCACTCTGCACAGAGTGACAGTTCTTTCTAGAACCTCCATTTACCTCATTTCTCTTTATTTTATTAAATTCTCCTTCTTGGTGCTGATGGAACTGATGAAGTGGTGTGTTTTTTTGGATTGCTATGGATCACCGCCCCTAATAGATAAGTTTTCTAACTCATTTTGTCATTTTGTATAGAGTATTTTGTTACATCTGTTAAATACTCTATGTTAGCTTAGTATTTTATGGACATGATAGGTTAGCATATTGCATTTAAGTTATTCATTCCATGTTACTTGTTTCTCTTAGGTTAGCATAGAATTTGTACACTTCTTCTCTTTATCATTACCCATCATAGTGTTGATACCTCCATAGGTTTCCCTCTTCTTTTTCAACCTAAGGCCTTGGTAACCTTAGTTTTTCCTATTGTAAGGGTTACTTCCTTTTGGTATGTGATCATAGCAGGTCCCTATACCCTCCAATTTCTATCCGTTTGTGTTTCGGTATTGATGTGCCCTCACTCATTGCCTTGAATATCCTATTTGAATGAATTATAAGAGTGCAAAGTTCCTAGCCACATTTTTTCCCGCCATACATTCGTTGGCCATAATTTAATTTAAATGTTTAGATGTAATAAACCATGATATTCACCGTGGTGTTTGACACGTGGTAATATGTTATTCATTGTTTGATATGTTGGTCTTAGGCGTTACGCTTTTAAGTTTTATTTTTCACAAGGCCATTTAGTTGCAGGGTCATAGACCATATAATTTTACACTGTTTAATGGTAATTGTTTATGGTCCTGATCTTGAAGTTAGGTCAAATATATGAATTGTGTAATGGGTCTAAAACCCTGAAGCAATTAGTTTGTTTTATTTTATGGTCATCAACCATAACAAAAGGTGACAATTATATTTTTGCTTTATTTATTTTTGACCATACCAATATGCGTGATGATTGTTTAATTATTAAAATTTTGGGTCATTGATCACCACCATGTAAAATTGGTAAACTATATAGTTTTGACTAATTCTTGGACTTCTCATTTGAACCACCATTTGAGTTATAGGGAGAGTGGAGATAAGTTTGGCCAAGCCATGAGCTAGCACTATAAGAAATAATGGAATTTAATTCCTTTTACTTAGCTTTTTGGGAATGGGGAAGCTTCTGGAGAAGATTTGACATGTAATGTTTTTTCATTCTTATTGTTTTTGTTTTTCATTTGAGATCTATCCTTTGAGATATGGATGGAGTTTTCAAGGCATATTTTTGTGGAATTTTTAATGGCTAGTCTAGCTAAATATATATGTTGTTATTTTTAGCATTTAAGATGTTTAAGTTGGAGGAATTTTTTTTTTTGATGTTTGAATTTTCGGGTGAAGAACTTGAGGAATTTTTTTGAATTCTTTAGAGTCGTAGGAATGGATTATTATAACTACCTTCTTGTTATTACAATTCAGGAAGAATGTAAGAAATGGGGTTTTATTTTTGTTTAAATATGTAATGATTTTTGTAGTAAATATGGAATGGGTATTTTAAATATTAAATTAGAAATCATTTTTCTTAGATGGGTATTGGTAAAATTAGACTAATGGTTCTATTTTGTAAATATGAATTTGGGTTTGTGTTGAATATTATATTCGTGACTGTCACACCCCGCATATTCAATAGTGATTTCAAAATGGGTAAGTGTTAAATAGGTGATTTTTGTGATTGATTTTATTGAGATGCCTATAGCCCTAATAAATACTGAGTTAAGGCATAAGGTAAGAGTTAAGCTAACAAGGGCATTGTGACCCTATCAATACTCTTAAGATTTCACCTTGAACCTTAATTTTATGATCAAGGTATAAGATTGTAATTGAAAAATATAGGTTATGCGATAAGGTTATCTCAACTAGGGCATGATCTTGGAATAAAATTAAAAATTTGGGAACATTGAAAATATGTTCATGATGGGGTGCATAAGCCTTGAATTACATGATGATAAAGTAGAGCTCGATGTTATTAAATTATAAGAGGGGTCACATGTGAATCTCATTGAAGCTAACATTATAAAGCTTAAGGCATATTAATTATAAGATCTAACATATGGTATACAATGATGATAATTATTTGTTTTAAACTTATGTGGAAAGCAAGTATGGAAATCCACCCCCTCTCGCATGGTGGACTCACTACTCCATATTTATTGGAATTTGATAGTCAATACTTGACCACTAAAAAGGGATATAAATTAGTTAGAAATTACAATGACCAACTAAAGTTGGTACCTTGCTTTCTGAATGATATCTCGGAGCCATTTAAATGGCACTACCACCAATTTGGGTGATGGTTTATTAAATTTAAATTACAAGCCACTACGTGGAAAGGATCAATTAATAACATTGATGGAGGTCATAGACCTCGAAGATCGGTAGCTTCCTCCGGAAGCAAAACCACATGTAGGATAGTGGTTGCATTGTGATGGTTGTTTCACTCTTCGATCCATTAGAATCGCTACATGATAATTTTTATGAGAGATTTTATCATGAAATTTTAGTTGATGTAGAATCCTCCATTTGTTAGTGTTGTGCATGTAGAGTATTATTCTTAACCATGAGTTATCGAATAAACCCTTATGATCGAACCATTGTGTTTAAAAGGGTTGAGTTATTTGTTTTGGGACTATTATTTGCAAATTTTTTACTACAGAAGAAGCTAGAAATGAAAGAAAAGGAATAAAACTCTTGGCAACAAGCATGATATGCTCTATCTCTCCACTAATAGTTTATTTTATCTGATATTTATAGGAACAAGACTTTGTATTAAGTTATTCTTACC
The DNA here is from genome assembly GCA_018340775.1 of Taxus wallichiana var. yunnanensis. Taxonomy (NCBI): domain Eukaryota; kingdom Viridiplantae; phylum Streptophyta; class Pinopsida; order Cupressales; family Taxaceae; genus Taxus; species Taxus wallichiana. The sequence continues at coordinate 266,590,164 of CM031243.1, read as the reverse complement.
TTTCATTTTTGGTTTTTATGGTTTGGTGTTTATCTGGTTGGTAATGTCTATTTCTATTTCATATTTAGATCTGGAATAATAAAGAACTTTTAAAATTTTAAGAAGGGTTGAACTTGCGATGTGCCTTATGTATTATTTCATACATGTTCGAATTCTTAAATTGCTATGTTTTATTATGGCTCAAAACCCTGTAAGTAGGGTGAACATGTAATAACACTCTTCTCGATCGGAATACAAATACTTGGGTTTGAGTATATTTTCCCATGTAGTATCATTGTTGTAATAATAATAGCCTCCAATGGATACATGATCTCATTAGTAATACAATTTTATTAGTATAATATTGGTGCTATTATCTAAGGTCGAACATAGTAAGTCCTCTGTGAATATATGATATACTTGATATATATTTATATTCCTCATGAGTATGTAGAACACAATATTTGGGGTACCATTTGATTTTGAGTTTTGAAAATAATAAATGGGTTCCATAAATAATATTAGTGTTCTTAGTTATTAATATGATAATAATCCGAACCATTGTTTGATAATAGTAAAAAATTGGTAGCCTCTTTGTTGAAGACCCCCTTTTCTCTTGAAGGTTGTATCATCCGTATAAGCTCAACTAGGAAGGAGTTGATGGTTACTCCGTAAGGTAGTATGGAAATTATGTCTCGGTAGCTATACCCCATGTTATATTGTTTACAAGGGTTTACTACAACTTTGTGATGGTACCAAGTTGGTTTAAGTGTTAAATGGATGGTTGCGAAATCACTCTATAATGTTAATTAAAATAATTCTTTCTCTACTCATCCCTAGTAACATTTTTGGGGTGTTGGGATGACTATATTATCCGATTTGGATTTCATTTGAAATAACTATCATTCTTTAGGGCCTTTCGTTAGGTTTAAAGAATTTAGGGAGTAGTCGATAATGGCTTATCTATTACACCCATTTCAATGACCTTGATTGAAAATATTTAAGTAAAATAAATATTTTATCGTCATAGGGAAGGTTGATACAAGAGCAAGTCAATCAAATTAAGGCTAATTCGAAGCACTTGACAATCAATTAAGTCACTATCAATATGGCACTGTGGTAAAGATATTTGTGAGATAATTGGCTTACCTAAATACATTGGAATGAAGGATGAATTTTATATCTATAATTAGTGAGTGATGTGTGTGTGTGTGTGTGTGTGTGTGTGTGTGTGTGTGTGTGTGTGTGTGTGTGTGTGTGTGTGTGTGTGTATATATATACACACACACACACACACACACACACACACACATATATATATATATACATATATATATGTATATATACATAGATATATGTATGTATATACATGTATGTATATACATACATATATGTTTATCTTCAAAAATTATATATACAACCTACTATATTACACCGGTAGTTATATTGAAATTTATAATTCTCATTTCCGCCTATATTCATAATCACTATGTATAGGATTGACCCTATATGATCTTTAATATCTTATACAAATATCAACAAAGTGCTTAACCACCTAGTAATGTCAAGTGTGTGTGTGTGTGTGTATATATATATATATATATATATATATATATATATATATATATATATATATATATATATATATATATATATGTATGTATGTATGTATGTATGTATATATACATACATGTATATACATACATATATGTGTGTGTGTGTGTGTGTGTATATATATGTCTATATATACACACACACACACACTTGTCTTTACTAGGTGGTTAAGCACTGCATGATATTTGTATAAGATATCAAGATCATATAGGGTCAATCCTATACATAGTGATTATGAATATAGGTGGGAAATGAGAACTATAAATTTCAATATAACTACTGGTTTAATATAGTAGGTTGTATATAATTTTTTGAAGATAAACTATTATGTTTTATGTTATTGGCATTTATTTATTTTTATTCTTAAATATTTAGATATGAAAGAAGACTATGGTAATGTATATGCAAATGTATATTGGGAATGTTGTTGAATTAATGTGGGTTAAGTTAGATCATTTTTGTTTTAAATTAATGTAACATATCATTTACATAAATACTATACGACATAAAAATTTTATGGGGAAATATATCTTCTCATGCCAATTTTCATAAAACTGACCATGTTTTAACCATACGGCTTTAAAGGATCCACAAGCTAGTAAGATTGGAATGGTTTGATTGATTTGATTAGCCGTAATGACTTCATGAATGAAAATATTGTATTCTTATTGATCTATGTGAAAGAAATATCTTGAACTTATGTTTAGATCAGGAAGAATGAAATGTAAAGATGGCTAAGAAGCCTGTTGTGATAAATTAAATGAGCCCTATTTAATATGGCACCTTTGACTTCAATAGAGAATTGTTTTTGATGTATTGTAAATAAAAGACTTATTCAATTGTATAAGAATATGAAATTTAATGAGATGACTTGATATATATATATATATATATATATATATATATATATATATATATATAAGGAACTTGAAACACTTGTATTGTTGCACCAACAACGTATCTTTTGATAAATTATAATCTGGGTGATATAATAATATTATGATTGTAAAGAGATGAGTTAAGAAGTATTCATATGTTTAATCTATAACAATATTAAGTATATATACAAGTGCATCTATATATTTGGATTCTCCTTCTGAGTAATTAATGATATGGATTACATTATGTGTTATAATATCAAACTTCAAATAAGGGATTGTTATCATTGAATCACAACACCATACAATTTGATAAAGTGTGTGTGCTTGAGCTCACAGTGTGATTGGGTAACATGGGTAATATCTCCAAGTTTTGGGACTTGCTACTCGAGATAGACCTCCAGAGAAAGTTGGTTCTTCTTCCTAATCCTATCGGAAATTAACTCTCTTGAAAGAAAACTACTAACTACTCCTAATATATTACTTCCAAGGGACCAAGGAGAGGAGGAGAGGATGAAAATAAAGAAAAATACACTACGTAGGTGATGCACAAAAATAAGGGTATGAGAATGATCCCCAATGTTTGGAAATGGAAGCAAAATTTAGATTAGAGAGGGTGATAACTACTCTCCATAGTCTAGTAAAAATAGTTACAACAACATTCCTATGCACCCACAATACTAATGAAACCTTGCAAGAGCATAAAGTAGACACAATACACCTACAATAATATTGAAGAGGTAAGAAGAATGAAAATAAACACAAAGGGAAGATACATCCACAAAATTGCATCTATTACTTCATGGGTATGCACAGTTAAAAATATTACAAATGAAAGGCCTAGATCACCATGAAAGGAGTCCACTATAAAGGCCTACAACACATTGGCTTCACAAAAAAATGGGTAGATTTTTTCTACTCAAATCATCCTCTTCAAAATGAGGGAAAAATCCAATTTATAGAAAATGGAAGGAATAAAAAGGGGACAAGCAATCTCGGATATGGATTTTGCATCAATTTCAAAGTACCCAAAGTGGGTGAAAAGCATGATTGTAACTTGAAAAATCCTCCCCATACTGCCCATAACTTGCAATAGTGGATAAATGGCCATCTATGCCCATTAATTGCACTTCCACCAACTATCCAACTAACCTTTTGGAACAAGTTCATTTTTTGTAAAATACACCTTTAAATATTCATCAATATGTGTATTTTTTATTACTGTGTGAGTATCGAAACAATGATTCCAACGAGACCAATTTTGTGTAATTTTGTTGAGAAATGCTACTATTATGGGCTTTTAAGTAACTGCAACTCCTTAAGGTTTTATTGAGCATCTCTTCTTCTTCACGGGATTGTGCAATAAATCTATTTGTTTAAATACATCATTAAAAATATTTCCCCTTCTTTTAATGCTTTGTATATACTCTAGATGATTTGGCCATTAAAAGTAGGTGGGGCCATCATTAATTACATCTTCTACTTTATGGTGGGAGGATTTTTGTTTTTAATGCTTTGAAACACTTGCCATCTCGGCTAGTTCGGACGAGCTAGCTACTCTCTCACACTTTGTATAAACCTATGCATCAAGATCCCCTTTTAATGAGCTTATTTATCACATATTTCATCGGGACTTTACCCATCGAGCCACCTTTCCATATTTCTTCCACTTTACATGATGCTTTGCATTGCACCATGAATTCAAGTCGAGTCCCTTTATGTCCCTACAATGTCGGTTCTATCTTGGGAACTAAGCTCACCCTAACATATAGTACCACATTGAGAATGCATGTGCATTGGATGCTGCAGGTTCATTCCTATTACATGCTGAATCACCAACTTGCTGACCTATCCCCGATCAAGCTTGGGCTCACTGTCACCTTAGTTTCGAGTTACCTTTGTTCGGCATTGGGTCACCAACTCATTTGGGGCTTCATCACTCCACCATGGCTATATGACCAACCCACTCTATTGACTATGACACATCCCCAATACCTTATGCCACATGGAGGCTCTAAACATATTTGGAGGCTCAATGTTTTTCCAACCCATTAAAGCCATCTTTGAGAGGCCACGTGACACCCCATATGTCTGTGATGTTCCAACCCCTACCAATCCTCTCAAATGGCCAAATTCACTGGGTTGGCTCAATGATTTGATCTACTTCCCTCATTCCGTGGTTAACATTAGAGCCCACCACTTGAACTCTATGATCGAGTCACCTCATCTCCTTTCCTACTTGAGTCAATGCATCCGGTTCGATGGTGGACTTTTAAGCCATGCGATTCATCCCTTGTATGAGCTCAACTATCCGTGTGGAGTCTTATGAAAGAGTCTGGTGGATCTTAGGAGCTCAAGATGCTTACTATATGGGCTTGGTTCCTCAATGGCCAAGTCCTCTAATTACTCACAGATCTCTATATTCATTTATTTTTCCTCTTACCATTTTTTACACTCCAATTCATGCAACTCAGTCTGGATTGTGCTCTTGGGTTGATGGGATGGCTCGTTCCAAAAAAAACTCACCGGTCCACATGAAGTAGCCCAGTCCACATGTTCATTTGCATGTACCTTGCGTGGCTTGATGTAGAGATCTGTTATGAGCTTGATGGCCCCCCTTCATTGTGGTAGTTCGTGTGGTTTTCATAGTTCGATGTGGTTTTCATAGCTCGATGGTGAATTCAAAGTATCTTTCCCTATAATCATTTTGGTTAACCCAAGAGCTTAACCACTTTACAACAGAAACTTAGCCAGTATACCACGCCGAAGTGGCTCAAACTTCCTGCGTGGGACATGAGTTCAAATCAACTTCTTTGAGATATGTCTCGATGCCACTTGATGATGCATAACTCGGTACTCATTCTAAAAATCTTAGTGAGATAAGAAATAACTAGTTCTTCAATGTGGGGCCATACTCCACTTTTCCTTAATCCGTGAACTCTCTCCACATGTTATGAACTCCGATGAATCTCTATAGCACCATGAAATGTGTGGACACTAGATTTTACCATTTAGTACCGCAAGTGGGCCCTAGTGTTGGTCTCCCAACTAGATAAAACTTTGAGATTTAATGAAGACCAAGAAGAGGAAAAATTTCCTCTTGTAACCTTTAACTCCTTTAAGGATTTAACTTCGAACATTGAAGTAAGCTTGTTTCTTATGAGAGCCACTTGGTGCAAGCCTGCCATGTTATCCAAATTTTCATCGGAGGGTGAATATTGATAACAATTTGTCCACTTACAAGGTCATTTTCCTGCTAAATGGAGTATGACCAGTTAGATGTAAATATCCATTGGGTATAGAGTCTACATAATCCTCATGAAAACTTATCCCCAACATTTTGAGTGTCGCTTCTTGCATTCTTAACTCTCATTAAAAATATGGGTATTTCTTTTTGTGAGAGTAGAAAATTGTTTCCAATCTTGAATTTCACTTTTTCCCAACAACTATGATTCATTAAGGTTGAGTAGTGAACCTCTGCAACTACTACATCAAAACTCATTTCCTAATTTAGGAAGCTACGAAACTCAACTACTAGTCTAAAGAAGCAAGAAATGATACATTTGAAATTTATGAGTCTGATTTTAGTTGCTCTATATTTGGGCTCTTTTGAAGTTATAAATTTGTTCTTACAACCTTGAGTATCTCTCGATGTAATTTATTTTATAGAAGAACGATGAACTGTATACAAGGCACACATTAGAAGAAATAGGACATGTGCACCAACACTTAAGAAAACTGAAAAACTAATCTACAACAATACAATGTGCATAAAAACTTAGAGGAATTAAAATCCTAAACTAATATGTACAAGGGTGAGAGATCTTCCTTCTAGTAGCAATGTTTGAGGTAGATTCCATTGACTAGAATCTATAGTTCTTCACCATCCAAATTAGACGATTAGAAGGTGTTTCTACTTTTTTCATTTAGTGATTATGTATGGACCACTCCATATTACATCAAATTCATAATGCTGCCTAGTTTTTCTTGATCAACATCCCACTTTAGTACCAAATATCCTTCTTGGAAGACCCTTTCCTTTGATTTCTTGTCAAATCTCCTCTTGATCAATGCCTGATCCTTTTCCATGGTTTGCATTACATGCTCTCTTGTTTCTTCCAATTCCATTAGCTCTGCATACCTAGCTTCCATAGGTTCAAACTCATCTAATTCTAGCTGCTTCATGAGTTCTAATGCTGAAAAATCAAGTGATATGGGTAGCACTACTTCTTTTCCGTATACAAGCTTGTAGGGAGAGCTTCCTGTAGACCTTTTAGGTGTGATTCTATCATCCCATAAGGAATATTTAAGCTTTGTATGCCAATTCCTCTGGTTCCCATAAAGAGTCCTTATAATTCTCAGCATGTTCTTGTTCATGGATTCTACTTGGCCATTACCCTGGGGGTAATAATTAGAAGAAGTGTTGAGATAAATTTCATTTCTAACAACCCATTCTATAATCTTTGTGCTAAGGAAAGATAATGCATTATCTAATATGATAGTGGTAGGGACTCCGAACTTGGTGATGATCCCCTCATAAAAATCGAAGATGTTGGATTAATTTACCTCTTTGAGTGCCACCACTTCAGTCCATTTGGTGAAATAGTCCATTGCCATTAATATCCATTTGTGGCCTTAGATCGAGTTTTGATTGATGATTCCAATGAATTCTAATCCCCATTGCATGAATGACTGGTCCATTGAAATGGGATGAAGGGGAAGTGCTACTAATCTTTCCTTCCCTATGAATAATACACACTTTTTAAATTATCCGATCCAGAGTAGTAGCATCACTAAACACCATAGACCAATAGTGACCATATTTCATGATCTTGAGAGTTGTTACTCATGGAGCAAAGTGACCTCCCGCATATCCATAATGGAGTTCATGCAATACTTTCTTGATTAGATTTGAAGGGACACACCTTAGGATAAATCCTTTCACATCCTTCTTGAAAAGGTGTCGTCAATGAGCACATATGAAATGGATTGTAATCTGAAATATCTCCTCTTTGCTTTGATCCATTCAAAAGGGCAAAAACCTATTTGGAGATAATATACCATGTCTTGAGTCCAACATAGAATAAGTGCATCATTTGTTGATTGTTATTGATCATTTTGTAGCACTAGGACAACTTCTTCTATACTAATTGAATCAACACATTGTTTGGAAGCAATCTTCTCACATCATCCCTTGTCACAAACCAACTTTTTCACTTTGATCTCAATGTCATATTCCATCACACGAGTGATCCAACCTACTCTTTTCTCATTCAAATCCTTGTTTAGGAGAAAATATTTGACACCGATGTGAGATACTAATAGCTAAATCTTGTTGTTCGAGACCAAGTGTTTGAACTTATTCAAGCTTCTGATAACAGTAAGAACATGTTTTCAATGAAATAATACCTTACTTTGTAATATTCTAATATTTGATGAAGAATGATATGGGCTGCTCCAAACCTTCTTTATTCAGTTGTACCAAGATAGATGAGATTGTATCTAAACCTCCAAAAGCATACAATATGAATTATTTTGAAAATTATGGGTTGATGAGAGTTGGGGCTTGAGATATTTCATGCTTGATAGAATAAAAAAATCTCCTTCTTTCAGCTATCCATTTGAATGCAAGGCTCTTCTTCAACATCATGGTCAATGGCTTCGTAAGAGTGGAAAAATCAAGCACAAATCTGTGAACAAAATTAATTACTATAAGAAGATTTGGAGGGCCTTCTTATGGTTTGGTAGTGGAAGAGTTCTGATAGCTTCAACTCTTTCAAGATCAATGGTCAATCCTTTTTCGAAACAATATGGCCCAACAACTTTCCTTCATGTGCTAAGAATATACACTTTTTTGGATTCAAAGACACTCTGAATCTTCTACATCTCTGAAATACTTTCCTGAGATGAAAGAGATGGTCTACGTACTTTTTTAGAACATGGTGATGTCATCAAGATAAACAAGCACTATCTTATTGATCAGCCCTTTGAATGCCATATCCATTGCTCACTAAAATTTTGCTCCGGCATTTAACAATCCAAATGGCATCTTCTAGTAAATATATGTGCCCCATTTTGTAGTGAAGGATATATTTGATTGATCTTCTTCCTTTACCATGATCTCGATAGTATCCTAAGTATCCATCTAGTAATGAAAACCTCTCGAACCAGCTACAACCTCCAAAATGTTCTCCATTGATGGAAGTGGGTAATGATCTTTGAGAGAAGCTCTATTAAAATCACAAAAGTCTACACACAATCTTATCTCTCCATTTATCTTCTGCACAAGCACTAAGTTTACAACCCAACTCAAATGCTTAATTGGAAATATGATCTGGCCTCAATCAACTTGTTCAATTCTTTCCTCATGAGAGGTTCAATGTGAGGATTCATCGGCCTTTACTTTTGCCTAATGGGCTTGGATTTTGGATCCACCTCGATAGTATGCTAAGATAAATTTGGATTGAAACCTCTCAAATCTTTATAATTCTAGGCAAAGACATCAAGAAATTCTTGACAAATTTGAAAAAAATCAGATTTCTCTTGTTGAGTACTTACTTTTCCAATTTACAATATCTTGCCTTCATCTACTGAAATAGGCTCTGAATCTTCTCCCTTTACCTGAATGTTTTCCTTTTCTTTCTAGAACTAGTCATTTGGGTTGAAGATTTACTCTAAAGTCATAAGGCCCTTTGGTAGTTTGTTAGCTCTCAACTGCACCACTTCATCACCATATTGCTACTCCAATTTGTCTTGATTCCTTGTGGAGAACTCAATTTATTCTTGCAAGAAGTTGATGATTTGCTCATCATTTTCAAAAATTTGTATCTTGAATTGTTGTCTGGGAAATATGGTCTAATAATCACCCTTATATGAGGTTGAACTTGATCTCTCTTAATGCTTTTACAATAGCTATAAGCTTGTCTATTGCATCATTCTTCTTCCTCAAGATGGAATTGATGTTGAAGGATTCAAAATATTCAATTAGATCCCATACCCAATTCTTATAAATTTTAAAATATCATTCTTAGCATCATTTTTCCTCTAACTTGATTCAAAATCAACTCACTGTCTCAAAAAACTTCCAATTTTTTAATACTCCCTTTTCTTGCCCAATGTAATCCGTGAATCAAAGCTCCATACTCAGTTGTGTTATTTGAGAAATAAAATTGGAAAATGAAAGTTGAGTGATATTTGACACCTTGAGGTGACACAAGATTTTCCCCTACTCCAACACCTTGCCTTCTCCTTAAGCCATCACATAATAGTTTCCATACCTCATTATCATCCTAGTGATCGGGCTTAGTGATTCTAGGGAGAAGTGGATTCTCTTCATGTAAACAATAAAATCCTTTCTCAAATTATTCCATTTCCTTGTAAGGATCAAAACCATGTCTTTTGTTGGCCTAAACATCAAGAGTCAAGTATGGAATGCTTCCAACCCTAGTGTAGTGCCCACTTCCCTTTGACACCAATTGATACTTATTTTGATACTGTTGTTTACATTATGGACATCATTATGCCTTGATTTAGTATGATGTTAGACATTTGATCATGGATTATTGTTGGTCTTGATTTGGTTATGATGCATGATTATTATTAGAGACACTTATATGTGGATGATGATATACCATTTGACATGGATGTTGTTCGGACATGTGATTTTGGACATTTTGAGTAGATCTAGAAAATGGATATTTTAGGAGGATGATATAATTGTTACTTTGATGTTGTTGATATAAATTGTAAGTGATTCTGTTAAATTACTTTGATGTTGTTGTGATTCACATATTTAGATGATTTTGTGATTATATTTATATCATGTTGGATGTTCTGATATGGCCACGAGGCCGAAGAAGGTATTTTTGTTTTGCAGGTTAAATATCACAACAAACATCGAGGATTGGAGACTAACCACAATGGAATTCTAGGTGAATTCGACAAGGTCACCATGGCAACTTGTTTTGTGTGTGTGTGTGTTGTTTTTTGTTAGGGATTCCCATGGGGGGATCACCCTTATATGTGACCATGGGTTTTTGTATTTATTAATGTGTTTCCTTTTATTATTTTTTGTATGTGTTTTATTAGTGATGTGTCCCTTTCTTTTAATTAATTAAAATGTGGTAGATTAATGTGAGAAATCATATGGTTAAAATTTAAATAAATTAAATTGGGATATGGGAAAGTAATAATGGAAGTTGTTGGTTCCTTGTATTAAATATGTAAGGGATGTGTAAGTTGTGTAAGAGTTGTGTAAGTCAGATTTTGGAGTATGAAACACTCCACCTCCTTGGAAATTTGAATTTGTCCTTGGAGGCTATTTTTGGAGGCTTGTGGGACAAGTAAAACTTGTCCCATACCTCTCAATTTAATTTACCAACCATACTTATGGTTGGAGAGGTGATTTTAGACTTTTATAATGCATTTTATTAATCATGTTGCAAGTTTTGATTGCACTCTCTTACATTTTATTTAATTTGTAGTCCTTTGGGGTGTGGGATTTTTGGAGTGTGTAAGTAAATTGTCATATTTTCACCCACCTCTTTATTGTGTTGGAGTTGAGGATGTGTGATGTGGCATCCTACATGGATCCACATCATCCTCTTCTCTTCCCTCTTCTATAAAATTCAAACTCTTTGCTTGTTTTGGGTTGTTGAATCATTGTAAAACTTCTTTGGGGGTGCATTTTTGCTGTTTGGAGCTCTTGTGGATTTTGGAGGAGATTGGAAATAATTTCATACTTGGAATTACTGTTTTGGGACTATGTTTTTGGCATTAAAGCTTGCTATTTAAACAAAAAGCTACCATGCGAGGCAGGGGTTTAACTCTTCTTTTATTCTATTATTTTCTTGTTGTGTTGTGTGAATGGTGCATGTTTTGATTTATTTGTTGGCTGGTTGGGTAGACTGCCATAGGAATGGTGTAGGAGAAGGCTATGGGGAATCCATGTGGGGGGCATAAGGGAATGCCATTGGCATCGAATTTTGTGGAGGGAGTTTGGGTTTGGGATCCAACATGGAAAATAAATAGCCTACATTTCTTACTTTGTGGGGGCATAAGGAAATCTGTGGGGGCATAAGGAGGGATTGTGGGGGGCATAAGGATATGTTTGGTGAATTTTATTGGTGGTTTGTTACTAGTGGATGCCCAATTCCCATTTGGGAGGCATTAGCAGCTTCCCCCATAGACCTTGTTCCTTTGGCTTGCATGATCAAGCCTAATTTTTTTGATTGTTTTTAAATGTAGTTGTAAATATTGTTTTTGTGTGGACTGTGTTTATAAGGAATTATGCATGTTGAAAGAATGTTGTGTGTTGTGCAAGCTAGTTTTTGCTATGGGTTGAATTACACCTCTTATTATATCTTGGTTGGGGCTCGGGGGCCAATGATGAAGGATGGCTTCTCCTTTCATTGGATTTCTTAGTTGGGTGGAGAGCATTGCCTTTCCCCCACTTTTGTTGTGATCAAATTGAAAATGGAGGAAACTTGCATGTTGCTGTTCTGGAGCAGAAAGAAGATAGTTTTGCCAACCCCCTGTGAAAAAAAATCATTTGTAATCCTTTCCCACTTGATGTGTGTTATCCTGTAAAATTGACGAGGGCAATTTTATAGGTAGCCATACCAAATTTTGTCTGGTCCTTGTCGAGGACCCTCTCGCATTTGGAACGTTGTAAAATCCCTTTCCGGGAAATCTAGTTCTCTAAACTTAGCCATTTTTGATCCCTTTTTGGCCGGGTGCACCTTTCACCTATGTTACATGAAAATTATCTGCGCCCCCTTCATTTCGTTTGGCGCATTGTTTGACATGTCAACACATGTTTTGTTGCGCTTTCCCATGATGCACCATTCTTGCATGTGCCAGGGGCACATGTGCCTTCATGTTAGAACATTAATTATTGCACCATGTTTTGGTGCGCCAAAGGGCGTATGAAATGGGGTGTTGACAATCTTAAACTTGCGCCAAAGGTGTAATTATCTCTATTTTGACATGCATTTATCTGTGCCAAAGGGTGCACCATTTTACGTGTCGACACGAGTTTTGATGTGCCACTTGAAAAAGTGGTTGGCACATTTATTGCACCTTTGCCTATATATAGGCGAATCCACCCTGTCACTTTCACCAGTCAGAAAACATGTGATAACTTTTTCCTCTGCACTGTTAGCATGCTTGCATCGTCCTCCTCGTGTCGCGTTCGTGGACCCGTTTCACCTCTCACATTCTATATATTCCGGGTAAGTGGTCCTTGTTACTCTCATGTTTTAGTTTTGTTGTTGGCTGTTTGTTTGTGTGGTAGGATAGATGGATCTGTGAAACCATGAAAACCCCTCTTGCTGATCCTTGTTTTTCCCTCCCAAGCTCTTCCTCCTCTTTCCAGATCTGCTGGTAAGGAGGGCTCTGCCTCAAAATCACTTGGACCTCTTTGTTGTGCCCCTTCACCATCTATAAACCCTGAAAAGAAGCTTAAAGGATCACAAATCTATCAGAGATAGAAGACTTTAAAAATGTTTCCAAAACTACGTTTTCTACCCTTTGGCGCAATCACCACCCTTGCAACAGAAGCACAGTCACGCCAATGGTGCACCGAACTTGAGTGCAACACGCTTAATCCCCATGCCTTGTGAAAACCAAGTAAAACACATATGAATGGCGTAGGCGCACCCTGCCCCCATGCAACACCAGCATTACTTGTGCCAAGTACAAAACTACGTAAATGGTGTAGGCACATCCCCTCTTACATCAGCACATGTCATGCAAGCCTTCCCTGTGCCGTGCCAAGTTCCCCTGTTTCGCACATAAAGTCTATGTTACACACATCAACCCTGTGCCCTTCGGCGCACCAAAGTTCCATGTAACATGAAAAATATATGCGCCCAGTATAAAACACATATGAATGGCACAGGCGCACTTCTACTTACAACAACAAAAAATGTCATGTGTAGCATCCTTGCGCCCTGTGCCCTTTGGTGCTAATTTTTCCTTGTAACACCCTTCTTCTATGTGCCATACTATTAACCCTGCAGCCTGCAGTGTTCATGTGCCCTGTGCCCTGAGGCCTTAAAATTGCTAACTCCTCATTCTATTATGTAGCGCTTTAATGGAAGATCTAACAGCTAACATGGCTCTTCTGCATTGGGTTTCACTTCTTCTTCTTGCAGATCAGCAACTGAATTCAGATCCACATATGTCTACATCAAGCAAGAGACCGACCAAATCAAAGGGCAAAGCTAAACTTACAGAGGAAGAGATGAAGTACAAGTATCAGAGGGTCAGAATGCCCGAGTCTCAGGCAGAATGTGACCTGGATATAAGAGACTCAGAGCTCGGTCACATTGATATGGAAGATTTTGGGCCCAGAACCAGGAGGGTCACAGGGAGTCCCTGGATGGACAAACTGGTAGGTAGTGGCCTACTTTTTTGCCGGGAGATCCTTGTCGGTCAAGTGATCAATGAATTCATGATGGTAGTGGCCCGTTGCTACAACAAAGACACGAGGTGTGTCCAAAATGAGAAGGGTGAAGTCATAATCAACCTGACTGCCCGACACTTTGAAATCATGCTTGGCATCCCTCACCATCGGCATTTTGTGGCCGTAAGCCAAGAAGACTGCACCAAGGCTTGGGAGGACAATGAAGACTAGTGCATGCAACTGATGAATGAGGTGTACCTAAAGAACAAGAAGGTGATAACCAGATGGCCACAGGTTATTCACCGAAGTGACTTCTCTGAGGAATTGAGTGATACTATCACATTCCTAAGCAGAGTATTTGGGATTTTTGACGCCCATTACTTTCATAAATGGATGCTCAGTACTGGAGAATATGAAAAAAATGTTCCGATCAACGCTTGAGTGGGCAGAGATCATAAGCAGCACCATATCCGAGTAGCTCCAAAAACTCACCACAACGGGGAGGTTCTACATGAACTCCTATGTAGTTTATGTTGCAGCCTCGGAGAGAGATTATCTAGCATTGAGCCGATGTGGGGTTTGGCCCCAGGTGAGAATATATGAGTACTACCCAGAGCTGAAGCTGGAGAACAACATCTCACAGTTCACCAAAATCAATGATGCCTTCTTCTATGGCATTGTCTACCTATTGAGGCCCAACATGACTCACGGTCGAATGACCAAGAGCATTGTCACAGCAACGGAGAAGTGGGGGCCTTATTCACATAATTCCCAACCTTCACCTATCTCAGGGAAGCTAACTTCCTGGGTGAGCCCACCAAATGCCGAGATATGCCATTTCCCAAACGATCCTCTGTTAGAGCTATCCAAACAGCTCGTGACATACCATGAAAAGTGTTTGAAGAGAAAGAAGGGTGGAACTCCTTTCCCCCTTACAATGGGCAGGTACACTTGTCTTTCCCACCACAAAGCCCAGGAAATGGTTACCGAGCTAGAACTGCTCAATCTGAAGCACAACTTCCCAGTGAGGCCCACTTTTGATCCAAGGAATTACCTTACCAGGGCCAAACTCAATGCAATACACATTCCGTAGATCGAGGACATTTATATCGACCTATATCATGAGTTTGAACTCAGAAGGAATGACCACTCTCACTTGGCCCTGGCAGGAGATCATTTAGTACAGCGTGGCCATTGTCCTGAAGGTTATCAAACTACCGATCAAGAAGTTGATCAGGTATATCTTGACATGGACAGGGACAACGGCATTTCTTGCTGTCGATGCGAGAACTAAAGCACCCTAGACCATTGAAGAAAGGGTCAAGGAGACATTGCGGAGAATAGAGCACTGGTGCAGGATGAATGGCCTCATCTACCTCGGGGTAGATTTCACTACATCTCCATTGGGCAACGCACCTGTCGGCCAAAACATCTGCCAAAAGTAAAAGGCAAGGATAAAGAGGGTAAATCAAGCTCTACTCAAGAAGAGGCTCCTGAAAGTCCCCCTTCCGCCGCACAAGAATAGGTAGTAAGCCTGTTATCTCCAGAGAAAGAAGCGGTGAAGATATTCCGATGGGCACATCCACTCAGGATGTTGCCACTACTACAACTGCTGAGGTCCCTTCTGTCCCTTCTCCCTCTCCTCCTTCTCCTCCTCATGTGACCCAAGTGACCATTCCTTTGGTTGTATCTCCTTCCCCATCTTCCACTGTTCCCCTTTCCTCTTCCTCCATTTTCTCTTCTCTCGCGGAGCTGTCCCCCACCATCTCTTCTCTCATCTCTTAGCTCCCTTCCATACCCTCGACTACCTCCCCTGCAGTATCCTTTCCTCCCTTGAGTACTTCGCTGGCCTCTCTTGCAATGCCACCACCAAGTGTCTCAACACACTTTCCCTCCACTATTGCAGCTGCTCCCTCTTCTACTTCTGGTCCCACTCCCATAAGTCCAGCATGGATCTCTCAGCACCTGAGCCAGCAAAAGAGGAAAGTTCCTATCGCACCGATGGACTTCTCTATCATCCCATCAAAGGGGGCCAAGAAGAAAAATCCTATAACCCGCTTCTCTCAGAGTGCATCAGGAGAGAGAGTAATGGAGATCGTGTATCCCGATCCTTTAAAGGATAAAAAGGATCTGTCTCCGACAGATTATACAGTGACCCAAGTCACGATGGGAACGTCTTTAGAAAGCCTTCAAGGAGAGGCCCTATTTGTAGTGGATGCCCTTTGTAAGAAACTTCAGGAAGTAAAGGAAGAAAAGAGGCTATTAAAGGAGAAAAATAAACATCTTCTCCATGCCTTGCAGAAAATGGGTAGTGCACCTCCTACAACTTCTGCCGAAACTCCTGAGCCCCTGAGCCAAGATAAAATAAATGAATACACCAAAATTGGCAAGCGGGGTATGGCGGTGTTCGCTGGAGAGACAAAATCCTCAAGGAAAGTGAGGAGTAATCATCAAGTGAACAAGGCACTCCAGGCGATTGTGGGACCCATCTCCGAAGAGTTGGACCATGCTAGGCTGCAGCATGAGACCTTCCAGAAAATTCTCAACTGTTCAGTCGAAGATCTGGTTAAGTTCGGCGTCTTCAATCACCCCAGCGCCCAATAAAATCATTTCTACTTTGGACTACCAGGTCGATCAGTTGGAGTTTGTCCTCGAAAAGATAGATAAAGTCAAAGAGGAAGCCTTGGAGGCTATGCACCAGATGGAGAAAATCATCCTGAGAATGTCCCCAGGCTTTCTCACTCCTTCTTTCACCCTGAGGAAGGCAGACCAAACTATTCGAGATCTTTAAGGAGATTGTCTTGCAAGGGTTAGGGCCAGAAGCCACTTTCGACACCGAATGCATCAACAACCTTCTGGCCTGTCGTGACTTTATAGGGTTCCTGATAGAGGCTGGAAATGAATATGCCAAGCTCCCAGAAAGGCTCGTGGATGAATGTGAAACTTGCGAAGTTATCAGCGATCGCCACAAGGATCCTGCTCAGGATCAACTTCAGCCCATGATCAACAAGTTTATGGAATATCGGGCCCAGTATAACATCACTTCTCCCGAGCAACAGCAGAAGCAGGACACTCCCTTTCGGCCACGAGATGATGACGAATAGTCTCCTTCCTCTCGATCTTCTTTTTGTAAATATCTAAGAGTATGTTGGCACAAACGATGACATCATCCATGTTGCACCATGGGATGATGTCATCCACCAAGTTGCCGAAAGTCAACAGTTGACTTTTAGATATTTTTGTAGATACTTTGTAATTAAGTCGTTGGTTCCTTTTTGTCTTCTCTCTTCTCCTTCTTCTATATATACTTGAATGCTTGTTGTATTCAATGATGGATACTTTTCAGATGAAAAATAGAAGTAAGAAGAAAAGACTTTGAGCTTTTGTAATAGAAGAAATATTAATACAATATTTAGACTTTGTGCTGAATACCTGTGCTATACATCAGAGATTTCTTATGTTAGATCTGTATGTTTGTTCTGTTGAATCTACTTCTGCTTTATTTTCATTTATTCATCAGTATTTCTTTGTTTTTCTATGTGAGTAAGTTCGGCTCTGTTTACTACCAGCCTAAAACATAGACCCTCTGACCTTTCTACTTTGGAATTCATTTCTTTTCTCCCTTCAGATCTTTCCTTTTCCCCCACCTCGCTTCTTCCCCTTCTTCTTATAGTTGAGAGTACCTCTACTGGGATGAGATCCCAACCCCCGAAGGTAGAATATTTTTTGACTTGCATAGATTCCTGCTGGTAGAATAGCAATAAACTAGTTTCACTTTGCTGACTCAAAGAGGGGCTATGCCCTACACACCGCCTTGGCTTGTCTACCCATAGATCTATCCACCCAACAGATTTTTGGACCAACAATGTGGATGAAATTTTGATGTATATTTGTGAAGAAATGATGTTGTAATTGGTTATGAAATTTACTCATTCGAATTGTGAAAGACATTTAAATGTTGTCCTATATATCGGAAAGAAATAGAAATTTGTTTGTTGCTTTCAAACATTGAAAGATGTAAAGTTTTATAATTGAATTCAATAAAGGATTGCAAGATCTTCTCTCATTTTCATTGTTGTGATGAAATTGGAATATCAAATTGTGATTAAAATCTTTGTTTAGAAAATGGGAAAAGAAGAAATACATATGTAGGAATTATATTACTTGTCTCTTTTGGAAATATATTAAATTGGAAATCAAAATTTACAATTTAGCTTTTAAATGAATTGGTTATGAATAAATAAATGCCTTGGACTATATTAGAAATGAAATACCACACTTGAATGATAAAATTGATACATATATTTAAGAGAAATAGATCTCAGTTGTAAATTTAAAACTGGAAATTATTTAATTAAAATGTACATTTTAGGCCTGCACATTATAATCAACTTGGAAATGTTACAATTTAGCATGTTGTATTATTAAGGAACTCAAATTGACAAAGAAAACTTAAGAAAACAATTTAAACATTGCAAAATCGAACCTAATCCCTTCCTCAATTGTTTTGTCAATTGTTGGACAAAATTCAAATTGGAATCAATTGAGAAAATTTACCTTCCTAAAACATTATAAATCCTTCCTAGAGTAATCCTCCATGTCTGTTTAACATGTTGAGTTAAGGATGTGATTAAATTGAATCATATTTATAAGTTGGAAATTACCAACTTGCTATTTAAAAGCCTGCAGATCATTTTTGTAAAATTTACCCTCAAACTTTATCAAAAAGTAAAATTTATGATCCCTATGCAAAGAAGGCATTAAGATATTTCCAGAAAGTCCTTGTTTGCCCAAAACTAAGCTTTCTAGAAAAATTTATGGCACTTTGAAGTTTTCTGCATTGGTGAGAAAATTTGGGAAAATTTTCCTCATGGACTCATGACCGAAAATTTCCCCAAATTTCCTTAGAAAAATTTTTGAGAAATTTTTTAAACTTTCCTCCACTAGCCCGCAACAAATCAAGGTGTGCCATGTGTCCTCAAGGGACAATGGTAGAGGTGAGGCTTCATTTTTCACCCTTGGGCCTTTTTAAATTTTTGGAAAATTTTACCCTTTTTCCTCGTCGGCCCATGGCCAATCACAGGCTGCCACGTGGCAACATGGGGTGATAGCGGAGGGTGGAACCCATGTGACCTTTTTTTTTTTGAAATTTTTTTGGGGAAAATTTCCCTTAAACCCTTCATGGCCTTGCACTCCTACCCTCACCTCGGTGTTAATCCCTTAGCGGACCCGCAGACCCACACCTAACCTTCCCCTTATCTCCCCCTTCGGTGAAATTCACCAACTATCTCCATTGAACTGCCCTTCCCTCCTTCCTTCTCTATGTGGTTAGGTGGAGTGTGATATGTCCCTGGTGGACCCATAGACACACTGGTGCCTATTTGGATTTCCTCCCTCCCTTTGGCAAAATTTTCCAACCTTCCCCGCATGAGCTCTGTGCCCAAAGATGTGTCCCCGGCGATAACGAGAGGTGTGGGGGAAATGGGAATTTTCTCCCACACAAGAAAAAATTACCAACTCCACCCCACAACCCGCCGACCTAAAAATGGGCTTCCTTCCCCGCTTGACACGTGTCCCCTTGGAGAAAATTTGACCCCTAAAGTCCTCCCATTCCATATCCGGAGTTTTACAAGGAGTTAGGAAGACTTCTTTATGTCGTTGGAAATGTGAGAAAATTTCCTATCAAATGGAAATGATTTAGGGAAATTTTGAATGTGTTAAGTGTGAGAAAAATCAAGTTGAAACTCTCCGAGCTTGTTAAAGAGTAGGTAAGGTGTTAAAATTACCCCTTGAACCTAACTAAAACTTCTAACCTTAAAAATGCGGACCTTGTGACCTATGACTATTGTTAATAAATAACATGTATGTTCTAGTAATTTAGAATTGTTCCGGAACTTGTTAGTGCCAATTTGTTGTCTTGTAACCTAGTTGTGGACACTTCTAAACAAAAAACAATTATGCCATAATTTTTCCTAACTAACCCTAGGTTGTTTCTTAGGTCTCAAGTGGGTTGTTTTAACGAGCATCACACTTAGTATCTGATTCATAAATACTTAAACAATCTTCTTGATCAAATGCTGAACAATTTGCATTGACAAGACTTGGGACATGTGGCTCAATGTGAAAATTAGCAATCAACTTAGATCTGATTGTAGCCTTAGCTTCATACCTTATTCTGAATAACATATGTGACCAATCAACAGACAAGTATCCTCCAATCTTAGTGGTGAATTCCCTTGATAAGCATAGAGCGAAGAGTGGTGGAAAGTCTATGAATGATACATCTTGCAAGATGGTCACATTGGGACATGCATTCAATGTGAGGCTCAATCCTTTGATCACTCCAATTGTTATTCTGATTGTCCCGCCTCTAATTGCACCACACCTCTAGAAATGACTTTATATTGAAGACCCAGCTGATCAACTATTTGCTATGGCATGAAAAATCTATTTTCTCTTGAATCAATCATGCAATTGTCTACAAGATTGTTTCTAACAATTAGAGATATGTAGAAAGGGGGAGGTTTAATGTTTTTACCTTTTTGACCTCCTTGAGCTCCTTGCGGGGCTGCATTAGTGAGAACCTTATCTTGATCTTTGAATGATTGTTTAGATGCGGAACAATTTTCCATGATAATTTGTAATAAATCTCTTTGGCCTCGGATAGCTAATGACTCTCACATTGAAATGTTCGATTCATTTTCTTTATTTTATCAAGGATATTGAACAAGGATAAGCCATCCTTTTTTTCCCTTTGATTTACACAACCTTCTCTTGCACGTGGGTTGTTACAATGGTACTTGAGCTGGTATAGAAGGTGGCTTGGGCTGATTTTACATATTTGGAGCTACACTTTGATTACCAACTCCTTGTTGAGTGATATAGGGTTGTGAATCGTTTGAAATTTATGACTATCTCTCTCCAATATTCCTCTTCTTGGACCATGTATTAGCTGTTACACCCTAGTTTGGAACCTCATTTATTCCATGGAAATCTTCAACCTCTTGATTGATAAGTGTGGTGTCATTGAGAGGTGCTTCTTGAGTAGCTTCCTACTACTGATTTTTTTCTTGGTGTGTCTCTTGTTCCACACCTATCGTTGTGACTATAAGAGATTGATTCAAGGAACCATTGAAACACATTGACTAGTTATGAGGTTGATTACATGAGAAGTATCTGTCTTATTCTTTAGCTGTGTTATTTTGTACTGGTATCATGGCTCTAAATATGGATACAACATTAGGATTATAAGGCTAAAATGGCCTATTAGCAGGAGGTTTTAATTGGATGTTTTTCATAGCTTGAGTAGGTGGCTTATAAGGCTAATAAAATGGTCTATTAGGTTGGGTTTGAGGCTCATTTGACCTGAAATTTTGAGCATGTTGCCTCTTAATCATCACCAACTCATTACCTAAGTTTTAAAACTATTTCATGACTTCTTGGAGCTCATTTTAGGTACTATAAGAAGAGGTATAAGCTTCGGAAGAATTATGATTCTTTTAGGTAGGGATGAGGGCTAATGTAGGTGCTTGGCTAGTGGTTGGACTTCCTAATTCTAGATAAAGAGGTATGGGAGGCCTAGGTGAAAATTTACTAGCTTGGATTAATCAATTTTCAACTCTAATAGTAATGTTATAAGTAGCGGGTAAAGTTATACCTCCCATAGATTATATCATCATTGCAATATTGAAATTTTGAGCTTTTAAAAAGTAAAGGAAAGCACCTTTAGCTATTGGTCTTACAGCAAGTGAAATCCTATCCCATGTCCTTTGAAATATGAAGTTGAAATTGATCATCTACTCATTAGGAGCCCTTTTAATTGTTGTCAATTATTCCAATAAAGACATATTATCTCCCTTTTCCCTAAATTGATTGTAGAGAGCCATGCACAAATGATCCCAATTATGGATAGACCCTACTATTAAGATCTTAAACCATTGCAAAGATTTTCCCTTGAAGGAGGATGCCAACAATTTAACTGCAACATCCATCTCAATAATCTCATGAATTGTAAAAACATTTGCAATGTCTTGGATATGGTCAATTGGGGTTGTATGGTTCTCCCCAGTGAAATATGGAATGTTCTTCAATGCTGCAACTGGAATTGGATTTTTTGCATTGAGAGAAAGTGGGCTACTTCCCGTGAAGTTGACATAGGGATTTGGTGGCCCTTGCGGTGGTTGTTGTTGTAGATGTGCCATTATAATTGGTCTAAGAACTCTGGTTGATTGAATGAAAGGCCTACTAGGTGGAGGTGTTGATAGTGTTCTATTTGGTGGAGATGGAGACCTTTGATCTCTTCTTCCCCTTCTTCATCTACCCATAGATAGCTGCAAGTATTCAAAGATTCCTTCTTCTCTAGTTCTTGACCTTGTTTGAATTCTTATCATAAATTTCTACAAGATGACTACTAAAAAGGTGAATTATTCCATTTTGGAGTCGCCAAATGTGTAATTTGAAAGCTTCTTACAAGATGGAATTTTACAAGTGCACATTAACCTTGCTATAATTAAAATGAAAAATTCTTCTCTATCCCACTTTGGGCATGCGAAACTATTATCACCGAATTATAACACCACCCAGGTTGCACAAGTGTGTGTGCTTGAGCTCACAGTGTGATTGGGTAACATGGGTACTATCTCCAAGTTGTGGGACTTGCTACTTGAGATAGACCTCTAGAGAAAGATGGTTCTTCTTCCTAATCCTAGCACAAACTAACTCTACTGAAATAAAACTACTAACTAATCCTAATCTATCACTTCCAATGGATCATGGAGAGGGGAGAGCATGAAAATAAAGAAAATTACACTACAAAGGTGATGCACCAAAATAAGGGTATGAGAATAATCCCCAATGTGTGAAATGGAAGCAAAATGTAGATTAGAGAGGGTGATAATAGTTCTCCATAGTCTAACAAAAACACTTACAACAACATTCCTATGCACACACAATAATAATGAAACCCTACAAGAGCATAAAGTAGACACAATACACTTGTAATAATATTGAAGAGGCAAGAAGAATGCAAATAAAAACAACAAGGGAAAATACATCCACAAACTTGCATCTATTGCTTCATGGGTATGCATAGTTCAAACTCTTAAAAATGAAAGGCTTAGATCACCATGCAAGGAGTCAACTATAGAGGCATGTAGCACATTGGCTTCAAAAAAAAAATGAACAGAGTTTTGCTACTCGGATCATCCTCTTCACAATGAGGAAAACTCCAATTTATAAAAATGGAAGGAAGGAAAAGAGGGAAAAAAATATTGGATATGGCTTTTGCATCAATTTCAAAAAACCCAAAGTGGGTGAAAAACATGATTATAGCTTGTAAAATCCTCCCCATATTGTCCATAACTTGTAGTAGTGGAAAAATGACCATCCATTCCCATTAATTACACTTCCACCCACCATCCAAATTACCCTTTTAGAACAGATTCATTTTCTATAAAATACACATTTGAGTGTTATCAATGTATTTATTTTTTATCATTGTGCATCAGCATCAAAACCATGATTCCAACGAGACAAATTTTGTGAAATTTCATTAAAAAATTATCAAGTTATGGGCTTTTGAGTGACTAAAACTCCTTAGGGTTTTGTTGAGCATCTCTTCTTCCTCAAGGATTGTAAGATAAATCTTTTTGTCAAAATGCATCATTGAAAATATTTCACCTTTTTTAATTATTTTCAAATCTTATAGATGATTCGGGCATTCAAATTAGGTGGGGACATCGTTAATTGCATCTTTTCTTTATGGTGGGAGGAGTTTTATTTTTAATGCTTTGAAACACTTTCCAACTTAGCCGAGCTAGTTCCTCTCTCATACTTTGCAAAACCCTATGCAATGAGTTCCCCTTTGAATGAGCTTATTTTTCACTAATTTCATCTCGATTTTCCTTGTTGGACCACTTTACCATATTACCTCCACTTTGCATGATGCTTTTCATTAGACCATGAATTCATGTTGTGTCCCCTTATATCCCCACAATATCGTATTTGTCTTGGGCATCGAGCTCACCCTAATATATGGTGCCACGTTGAGAACAACCATTTATTGGATCACGGGTTCATTCCTCTTACATGATGAGTTACCAACTCACCGACCTATCCCCACTCCATCTCAAGCTCACCGTTTTCCTCACTTGCCGCGTTACCTTTGTTTCGTGCTAGGTGATAAATTGTTTGGGGCTTCATCACTCCACTTTGTGACCATATGACCAACTTGGGCCATTAATCACGATGCGTCCCGCCTTTGTGCCACATGAAATCTCTACACTTTTGTTAAGGTTAAGTGTTTTTCTAACCCATTGAATCCATGCCGAGAGGCCACGTGGCACCCCACGCATCGATAATGTCCCGATCCTGTCAATCCGATCATATGGCCGGACTCACCGAGTTGGATCGGTGAGTTGATCTACTTCCCTCACTCCATGTTTTACATTAGATCTTACCGCTTTAACTCTTTGACCGAGTTGGCTTCATCCCCTTTCCAGCTCGAGCTAACACCTTGAGGTCCCGATGGTGCACATTCAAGTGGCAAGAGTAATCCCTTGTACAAGTTCTCGCCATCTGCACACGGTCTTGCGAAAGTGATTTATGGATATTGGGAGCTTGGTTCTTTATTAAATGGGCATGGTTCCTCAATGGTTGAGTCCTCTAATTTCTCATAGATCTCTACATTCATGGATTCATCCTCTTGTCATTCTTTGCACTCCAATGCATGCATCTCATTTTGGATTGTGCTATTGGGTTTATGGGATGGTTCATTCAAAACAAAAACATTACATGGTCCATGTGGAGTAGCTTGATCCACATGTTCATTTTCATGTACCTTGAGTGGCTCGGCGTAGAGTGCGGCTATGAGATCGATGGCCCCCTTCATTGTAGTGGTTTGGTGTGGTTTTCATAGCTCGATGTGGTTTGCATAGCTTGATGGGGACATCGAGTATCTCACCCTATAATCGAGTTCGTTAACTTAAGAGCTCAACCCCTTTACAACAACTTAGCCGTATACCATGCCAAAATGGGTCGACTTCCATGCATTGGAAAAGATTTCAACTCAAATTCTTTGACATATGGCTCGATGCCACTTGATGATGCATAACTCGTTACTTATGCTAAAAATATCGGTGAGCTAAGAAGTAGCTCAGTCTTCATTGTGGGGGCTATAGTGCACTTTTCCTAAATACTTGAACTCTCTCCACATGTTATGAACCTGATGAATCTCTCGTAGCACCATATAATATGTGGACACTTATTTTTTACCTTTTAGTACCGCTAGTGGGCTCTAGTGTTGGTCTCTAAACTAGATAAAAATTTGATACTAAATGAAGACCAAGAAGAGGACAAATTTCCTCTTACAACCTTCAAAACCTTCAAAGACTGCTCGAAAACTAAAGTAAGCATGTTTCTTATGAGATCCACAGTGTGAAGGTTGCTCCATTATCCAAAAAACTTTTGGAGGGAGAAGATTGATAACAGGATGATTAAGAATAAAATGAGGAAGTGAATGTATAATTGATTACATTGTATTTTCCTAGTCGTACATGGTTCTTCGCGAGGTCAAAGGTTTGTATTAAGTTGTACTCTCCTTCAGAGGTAAGTGATAAAAGGGATTCGTAATGATGATTATGATTTAAAATAAGAATAAGTCCCACTGATATAAATAAATGCAACATAAACCATAAGAGATAAGATCCATGGTATATTAAGAAGAAACAATAATAGTTGGGGTATTATATCAAATCTCTTAGACAATTAGTAGAATATGAATTATGTCACTTGAATAAATCATAGATAGTCAACGAGTCTACGGTTGACAACAAATATAAACCTGGAGGGTTAAGTCAAAAAAATATTTTAGGTTATAGTTGCATTATACTCTGCTAAGCAATCATACATGTCATGATATCCATAGGTGTGATATAAGGTAGGTTGTATGTTTTGATCACTACAAACATGATGTTATTACCTAATAGTAACAACATAAAATCACATGGTTAGGTACCATCATTGAACAACCAAATCACGATGGTATAAAGTGAAGTACAAAGGTACTTCATGATCATTTGGTTAAGTACAAATGTACTTATCAATATTAGGAAGATGAATCAACTTAATAATGAATTAAGGACATAAAATAATGCTTAAGTTGTCAATTATGAACATAATAAGATGGAAGAGAATCTATATAACTGAATTAGGTGATGGAAAAGTTCCTAATGATGAATGTGCTGTCACAGGACTGAGCATGGCATACATGTCTCTGAAAATTTGATCAAAGTAGTGTAAGATGTTGATTACACTATCCCAAAGTTACCAAGGATCTAAGATGTAGGATGTCAAATGGGATTTTGTGACGGATACCCAGGTAGACACTTAGAATGTAATACTTGACTATCTTTGATAGATGAAAAAAACCATTAGTATACTTTGTATACACACTCATAAAAAGTGTTTGAGAGGGATCAAGTAGGATTTGCATAATCTTATGCAACTGCACATAATTTATGAAAATTATTGGATGGATTCAATTTCAAATTTATGTTGGAATTTAAATACTAGATATATAAATCAGTGAAGCATGAAGTTAAAGAGATTTTTTTGAAAAACAAATTTTCTAGTTGAGAAGTGTAATAAAGTGGGTGTTACATTTTGGTATCGTAGTGAAGGTTATAGCTCTTGGAATTATTGGTTCCTTATGCTTACTGAATTTTGATTTTTATTAAATAAAAAGAATGGGAGAAGGATGTACCATGGATAATGAACTCGACCAAATTATACTTTAGGTTCTACGGTAAATAAGCTAGATAACATACTCTAACTGTCCTTTTTACACACGAAACCGAGAAGGATGCAGGGACCAACTGGTCGAGTGTGAAAATGATCAGTTCTTTGTAGAACAATTTGAATGAATGATGAAAATCAATAAGGGAGTTGTTTGATTGTTGAACTGTCAAGATGACAGATTTTGGAACTTGAATCCAACATGATATAAAAACCTGCAAAGGGAGATGAAGTAGATAGGAGAGGACTATTTCTTTATGTAGCGATAATGTTTGGAAAGGATAATCGGGATAAAATGAAATTTGCAATAAATTATGACTCAAAAAAAAAATGTATACAAGAGTGTTAGCTCTTCTCCACATATAACTTTGGGAAAAGTGGTGGAAATAATGAGGCAACAAATTCAGACTACCAAAATGAATTCAATAAGAAATATTGTTGTGATTTGCTACAAGCAAGAGTAGAATAACGTTATGGTGATTAATAAGCTAAGATGAAGGAATAATATTTCCTAACTTGACATCAGGTAGGTTAAGTAGAACTTCTTGTTACTATTTTAATTTTATACTAGTATAATTGAGTTCTTGGTATCTAGTGATTAGCTTAAAAAAATTATAAATCTGATTTATTCTTTGCATATGAAGAAAAATTACAAACCTATGACTATCAATGCAACACTGACATTGATGTTTTCTAATCCTCCTCATGGAATTTGGAGTTAATGAGTTCTTAAAGGACTTAAGACATAGTGATTAAATTTGACTGTTTTGACATAAATCAATGTTGTTGTTGTTATGGAAGATAACCAATATCTGGAAGCATGTGAAAACAACAAGCCTAAAAGGAAAAGAGAGGAATAGTTGGATGATTTAAGTAATCATTGACCATGAAATTATGATGAGGATATCCAAAGGGTGAAAAATATGGATATATTTTGGTAAAAACAACCATAAAAGGAAAATTGTTGTTGTGCAAATTGCAAATAAAATTGAGGATTGTACAAGGCAAAGGTCTAGAAAAAAGTGAGTAATGAAACAAAACAACTTAGGAAGACTTGTGGGAAATTGAAAATAATTTTTCCTTATTTTTGTTGTGTTATATAACTTGTTTTTGACTATCTGTATTATATATTAAATAATATTACATATTAAAACTGACTGTTATGAAAAAAATTATGTCATATTTATGATTGTGTGATAGTTTTGTTGGTTTAAAGGTTGTTACAACTGATAAATTTGAGTTTCAGATCTGAAAATTACAATTTTTTATGGAAAATGATGACTTTTCTTCCAAGATTAGTGGGTATAATGTTGTTATGAAGTCCTGAAAACTTGATTCTTGCAAGTTTCAGACTATA
This sequence comes from Taxus wallichiana var. yunnanensis, assembly GCA_018340775.1. Lineage (NCBI taxonomy): Eukaryota > Viridiplantae > Streptophyta > Pinopsida > Cupressales > Taxaceae > Taxus > Taxus wallichiana. The sequence goes on along the minus strand of CM031243.1, from coordinate 266,562,137 downwards.
CTGTTGGGATATTTGATGATTGAATAAGTGACTAATTGAAAATTGAAAGAGAATTCTGATTTCTTTAGCATTTGATAAGCGGTTTGTTTGAGCTATGAAATTATGTCAGTCATTATGAAATTGACATTTCTTAACCTCATTATGAAAATTGGATGACATACTTAAGTTGTATAGGAACCTAAGATGTAGTAATTAGATTTGGTTGTTTAGCTGAAAAGTAAGTGTCCTAAAAACTTTTGCAGACTAGGAAAGGAACATGGAAAAGTAAAAACAAAATTTTCCTAATTTGATTTTTCTTATATAGCTTGATTTTGACTATCTAATGCATATATTAAATATTATTACATGATATGATGAGTTGTGATGATAAAATTTATGTCATATTTTTTATCAGTGGATATTTTTTCTGATTGGAAGGTTGTTACACCCAATAAAATTGAAATCGATTTGTGAAACATGGATTTGTTTTTGTTTTTTACAAAATTAATTACTTTTATTAATAGAAATTGGATATCAATTTGTGCTTACATGATTTGATTCTAATTAATAAGTGAAAATCATTGGGATAATGACTCATTAAGGGGGAAGTATGTCACACCCTACTGATTCAATAGTGATTTCAAAATGGGTAAGTGTTAAATAGGTGATTTACGTGATTGATATTCTTGAGATTCCTATAGCCCTACTAAATACTGAGTTAAGAAATAAGGTAGGAGTTAAGATAACAAGGGCATTATTATCCTATCAATACTCCTAAGAGCTCACCTTGAGCTATAATTTTGTGATCAAGGTATAAGATTGTGATTAAATATAATAGGTTATGTGATCAAAGTTATCTCAACTAGGGCATGAGCTTGGAATAAAAATCTAACTTTGGGAACATTAGAAATGTGTTCATGATGGGGTGCATAAGCCTTGAATTACATGATGATAAAGTAGGGATTGATGTTTTTAATATGTAAAAGGGGTCACATATGAATATAATTGAAGACAACCTTATAAATCTTAAGGCATATTAATTATAAGACCTAACCTAAGGTATAAGGTGATGGAAATTATTTGTTTTAAACTTATGTGGAAAGGAAGAATGGAAATCCACCCCCTCCGCATGTCGTACTGACTGCTCCATATTTATTAGAATTTAATAGGCACTACTAACCGCTAAAAGGGAGATAAATTAGTTGGAAATTACTATGACCAAATAAAGTTGATACCTTTCTTTGTGAATGATATATTAGATCCATTTAAATGACACCGTCACTAATTTGGGTGACGGTTTATTAAATTTAAGTCAAAAGACACTACGTGACAAGGAACAATTAATAACATTGATGGAGGTCGTAGATCTCGAAGACTGGGAGCTTCCTCCAGAAGAAAAACCACATGTAGGATAGTGGTTTCATTGTGATTATTATTTCACTCTTCGATCCCTTAGAAGCTCTGCATGACAGTTTTTATGAGATATTTTACCATGTAATTTTAGTTGATGTAGAATCCTCCATTTATTGGTTTTGTACATGCAGAGTATTATTCTTAACTTTGATTTATCGAAGACACCCTTAAGATCAAACCATTGTGTTTAAAAGGGTTGAGTTATTTTTTTGAGACTGTTATATGTAAAGTTTCGACTACAAAAGAAGAAGGAAATGAAAGAAAAGGATTCAAACTCTTGGCAACATGCAAGATATGCTTTATCTCTCCACTGATAGTTTATTCTGTATGATATTTATGTAAATAAGACTCTGTATTAAGCTATTCTTACTTATCATCTTGGGTTTTCGTGGCTTGGTGTTTATCTTGTTGGTAATGTCAATTTCTGGTTCATATATGGATCTAGCATAGTAAATAACTTCTAAAATTTTAAGAAGGGTTGAACTTGTGATATGCCTTATGTATTATTTCCTACATGTTCAAACTCTTAAAATACCAGGTTTTATTATGGCTCAAAACCTTGTAACTATGGTGAGCATGTAATAATGTTCTTGTGACTGGAATATGAATACTCGAGGTTTGAGTATATTGTCTTATGTTGTATCATTGTTCTAATAATAATAGCCTCCTATGGATACAAGACCTCTGGTAGTAATACAATTTTATTAGGGTAATATTGGTGCTATTTTTGAAGGTTGAACATAGTAAGATATTTGTGAATATCTTATATACTTGGTATATATTTATGTTCTCATTAAATATGTAGACCACGATATTTGGGGCACCATTTGATTCTCGAGTTCTTTCTATAATAAATGGGTTGCGTAAATAATATTAGTTTTCATAGTTATTAATATGATAATAATTGAACCATTGTTTGATAAAAGTAAAAACACCGAAGCCTACGGTTGAACACCCCCTTCTCTCTTGAAGGTTTTATCAACCGTATTAGATCAGCTAGGAAGGATTCGATGGTGGATCGGTAAGGTACTATGGAAATTCTCGTCTCTGTAGATATACCTCGTGTTATACAATTTGCAAGGGTTTACTACAACTATTTGATAGTAGCATATTGGTTTAAGTATTAAATGGTTGGCTATGAAGTCACTCTATAATGTTTTAATTAAAATATTTATTGCTCAACTTTTCCCTGGTAGTACTTTTGGGATGTTGGGATTATTGTGTCATCCGAGTTGGATTTCATTTGAAAGATGTATCATGGCTAGGGAATTTTGTAAGTTTTAAAGAAGTTAGGGAGTAGTAAATGACAATATTTACCAGAAATATTTAAGTAAGATACCATTTTTCATGTTATAGGGAAGGTTGATACAAGAGCAAGCTAATCCAATTAAGGCTAAGTTGGCTTGCTTGACAATCAATTAAGTCACTGCCAATATAACACTATGGTATAGTTATTTTTGAGATAATTGGTTTACTGAATACATTGTAATGAATTATGACTTTAATATCTATAATTAGTGAGTGATACACACACACACACATATTCATTCCATACTTGTCTTTCTTTGGGTGGTTAAACACTTTGTTGATATTTGTATAAGATATTGGAGATCATATAGGGTCAATCCTATACATAGTGCTTATGACTATAGGTGGGAAATGAGAATTATAAATGTCAATATAACTACTTTGGTTCAATATAGTAAGTTGTAAATTATTAGTTGAAGATAAACTGTTATGTTTTCTATTATTGGCATTTATTTATTTTTATTCCTAAATATTTAGATATGAAGGAAGAATATGGTATTGTTTATGAAAATGTATATTGGGAATGTTGTTGAATTAATGTGGGTTAAGTTAAATCATTTGTGTTTTAACTTAATGTAGCATATCCTTTACGTAAATTCTATATGACATAAAGTATTTATGGGGAAATAGATCTTCTCATGACAATTTGCATAAAACTGACCATGTTTTAACCATGCAGGTGAAAAGGATCATCAAGTTGGTAAGAAAGGAATGGTTGGCTTGATTTGATTAGTCAGTACTAACTTCATGAATGAAAATATTGTATTCTTATTGATCTATGTGAAAGACATATCTTGAACATATGTTTAGACCAGAAGAATGAAATTTAAAAATGGCTAAAAAGCTTATATCACCACTTTTCCTATACTAGGAAAGGGTCAATGACTCCATCTAACATAACGACAAACAATCATACACAAAACGAAACTTTCTACACCAAATTGTATGACGTGAAAATAATTTCCACATAAAATAATATGATGACATTATTAGCATTTTTATGAATATATATAAACTAAACTCCTTTTTGACCAATCTAACCAAAATCAATATAATAAAAGACTTCACAAGTTAGTATATAGGTTACTTAACATTATTTATAATCTAGTAATTTGCATATATTTATATTCTTTTAAACACTTATATTTAAAATGCATTAACTACGTACATAATAAATTACATTTGTATCTATTACAAATATTCATAAAATTATATGAATTATCTTAATATATATAAAAACATTTAATAACAGTTTAAATCATTTAATGTTAAACTACATAAATATAAACTACTTTAAAAATATAAAAAATTGTAAATTTAAATAACTTCAATAAATAAATAAAATAAATCATAAAAACTACATAACAATTTAATTAGGAAAGTATTTCAGATTAATTAATTTTTTTCTAGATGGAAGTATTTTATAATAGATTATATTTATTACAATTACGTATAAATTAGAAACATTTTAACGCATTTGTATAATGTTGGAAATATAGATAGTTTTAGATATTTTTATTTTAAGATTTATGTTTTATTTAATATATGTTCCACCAATGATTTCCCCAACTTTCCATGGCCAAGATTAAGGTGGTGAAAGATGAGAAGCAACCATACACTTTTTATTAAGCTCACCAATCATGCCAATTTCCACGTGTTCACCATGTAAGTGGTAAAAGGGGTGGTAAATTTGATTTAAATAATATATTAGCCAAACGCATGGGGGTAATTAGAGTCTTAGGTTAAATGCCAAAGTTAAAAAAATCAAATGTTTTAATTATAAATGACATGGAATATCCAACAACTGTGTTAAGGATTTTACACAAAGACACATATTTAAAGAGTATTTGACCATAACTAAATTTAATGAAATGTAAAACTAAAGTTTTAATTTATATAATATTTCCTAAAGCATTTAGGAAATAGGGTTAGGTTTAAAGGAATATAGATTAAACTTTATTTTATATATTATAATTTATATTAGATAAAGTTAATACTAAATAATAAATTGAATGTATCCAAATTCATATAAATATTTCTGGGATAGTATATAGATTATAGTTTTTTTACAATTCAAATGTAACCCATTTATTTAAAGGGGTACACAGGGACATAGGGCACTTTATTTTTGAATGATAAGGTAAAAAGATAATTTATATTTACCATATGAGGGGAAAACATGGAAAACACATCGACCAATAGAAAAATTTAATTTCCTATATTCGCAGAGAGGGGTGTCTCCTTCTAAGAGACTTAGATAAGTTAATTTTACACATCTTTTCACTATATGTTTCCGAACTAAAACAAATAATTAAATAAATATAAGTCTGTTAATAAATAACTAAATGTTTGAATTTTAATATAAACTTAGATTTATTTTAAATCAACCAACCACAAAACACCTATGTAAAATTTATTTTGTTTTATGGGAATCAATATACGAGAAGCAATACGAAACTATATAAAATAAATTAACAATGCAATATCACTTAAGATAGATTCATATCACAATTAAATTAATTATCCATTCTAAGAAAATATTACAAATACAAAAGAACCATAATAATTTACTCCTTTATTTAATTTTATTTCCGTAATTTCACATTAGTACAACCGAAATACGAGAAGGAACTTATCTCAATCTAGCAATGGGCTTTGCTATGCTCAATTCCTAGTCCATTTGGATGTAAGCACCAGAACCATGGTCACATTAATGAGGGGAAGAAAATATTCTTAAAATCACAAAACGATGCCTGCTAGGAACCATAAGGGTTGTACTATATACCCCTAATTAGGATTCCTCTGAGCCCCTCCCTCCTACCCATAACTCTGCTTATAAACCTAGCTTCCTAAAAAATATCCATAATCTCTTTGAAATTTCCAAAATTAATTTTCTTTTTCCTTGGGATCCTCAATAAGTCTTATAAGCCATTTAAATAATACTTTTCCCAATTCGGCATGCGCAAAGGTTATAATGGTAACTTCCAAATTACAAATTTATAATTAGTTTAATGTAAATAATAGTGTCTTGACAAGTTCCTCTCCAATTAAAGCTTTTCAATTTTGATTTTGGAGTTACATAACAATATTCCAAAGTTCTCATTATATATATATATATATATATTTTATATAACAATATATATATATCATAGGATTTTTTCACATCATAAAGTCACATCACAAAGTCATGATAAATTAAATGAGCCCTATTTAATATGACACCTTTGACTTAAACAAATAATTATTGTTGATGTATTGTAACTAAAAGTCCAAATTGTATAAGAATATGAAATTTAATGATATATATATATATATATATATATATATATATATATATATATATATATATATATATATATATATATATATATATATATATATATATATATGGGAACTTGAAACACTTGTATTGTTGCACCAACAACGTATCTTTTGATAAATTATAATATGGGTTATATAATAATATTATGAATGTAAAGAGATGAGTTAAGAAGTATTCATATGTTTAATCTATAATGATATTAAGAAAATATACAAGGGCATCTATATAGTTGGATTCCCCTTCTAGTAATTAATGATATGGATTACATTATGTCTTATAATCTCAATCTTCAAATAAGGGATGATTAAGAATAAAATGAGGAAGTGAATGTATAATTGATTAGGTTGTATTGTCCTAGTCATACATGGTTCTTCATGAGGTCAAAGGGTTGTATTAATTTGTACTCTCCTTCAGAAGTGAGAGATAAAGGGATTCATAATGACGATTATGATTTCAAATAAGAATAAGTCCCACTAAGATAAATAAATGCATCATAAACTATAAGAGATAAGAGCCTTGGTATATTAAGAAGAAACAATGATAGTTTGGGTTTTATATCAAATCTCTTAGACAATCGGTAGAATATGAATTGTGTCACTTGAATAAATCATAGATATTCAACTATCTATGATTGACAAAAAATCTAAACCCAGAGGGTTAAGTTGAAAAATAGTTTAGGTTATGGTTGCATTATACTCTGCTAAGCAATCATACATTTCATGATAACTATATGTGTGATATAAGGCAGGTTGTATGTTTTGATCAATACAAACAAGGTGTTATTACTTAATAACCACAACATACAATCACATGGTTAGGTACCATCATCGAACAACCAAATCAATATGGCACGGAGTGAAGTACAAAGGTACTTTGTGATTATTTGGTTAAGTAAAAATGTACTTATCAGTACTAGGAAATTCAATCAAATTAAGAATGAATTAAGGACATAAAAGAATGCTTAAGTTGTCAATTATGAACATAATAGGATGGAAGAGAATCTATATAATTGAATTAGGTGATGGAAAAGTTCCTTACAACGAATGTTCCACCAAGAAACCGAATATGAAATACACGTCTTTGAAACTTTGATCAAATTAGTGTAAGATGTTGATTACAATGTCCCAAAGTCACCAAGGATCTAAGATGTAGGATGGGATTCCATGATAGATATCCAGATAGACACTTAGACTACAACACTTGAATATCCTTGATAGATGAAAGAAACCATTAGTATACTTTATATACACACTCGTAAAGAGTAACCATATTCACAAAGAGTGTTTAAGGGGGATTGAGTAGGATATGTATACTATCATGAAACGCACCTTGTTTATGAAAATTATCTTTGGATACAATTTCAGATTTATGCTGGAATTTAAATACTAGGTATTTAAATTAGTGAAGCATGAAGTTAAAGAGAAATAATTTAAAAAAATTCCTAGTTGAGAAATGTAATAAAGTGGGTGTTACAGGACTTTGCATGCTCTTGATTTTTGTATTAAGATATCGATTTTAGTTCCTAGAAGTGGGTATTTAGTTGGAATAGTTGTGTATATTTATTTATGATGAGGTTGATTTTGAAGTTGAAAATGAAACTTGAGTTATAAAGGTTAAAATATTAAACAGATGTTGTGTTTTTATATATTGAATGGGATGCAAAATATTTGTAATGAAAATTTTAAGCTAGAATAAAATTTCTTTTCTTCTTGAAGACATCTTTGGTGGAATTTATTTTTTGAAATTTGGGTTATTAATAATTCTTGGTAAAATTTTTTTCTGAAATATTGCTCTTAGTTAGATAGGAAATGGGCTTTGGTATTAGAAACATGACCTTAATAATTTTGGGTTTGCATTAAACTTATAGATGACTCATCTCGATAATAGTTCATTCTTGAAGTTTGTAAAAATAATGGACATTGGTAAATTTCCTTCATTAATCTGTTATGAATAATAAAATCCACTATTATTTTCTTGTAACTCTACGAATCATGGCTAGACCATAGCGAAACTTGGTGCATTTAAGTTTTGAATAATGAGTATTTTCCTTATTCCATTAGAGGCTTACATTGAATTGGTTGATTCATTTTCGTAAAGGTTCAAATTATTAAATTATGAAGATAAAGGGATTTTATCATTCATTGATCGTTATGGAAATTTTGTAATTTAATTAGTAACATGAGTCAACCATAATCTTGTGGAAACTCTGTGCATTTTAAGTTTGTTACTCAATGTTAATTTTTTGAAGATAACTATTTGCTTCCATTGTAAAGGTATCATTTAAGCTCAAATTGATAAACCAATAAGTTCAATAACTTCTATTAAGTTGTTGATCATGAAGGAAATATTAGAAAAATGTTTTGAAAATAGTTTTATTGAAGAGCTCATGATAAAAAGCGTCATTATACCTTTTTATAATGATGTTAGGAAATGAGTAAGTTTGATCATTGATTGAATCTAGATTGATAATTGTCAACAATACGTTATGATGATTTCCATGAGAGATTATGTTTTCTTCTTTTACTTAACCTTTTGTATAATGTGATAAGATATTACAAGGCCATGATTGGTTAAAAATACAGATGGTTTATTCGTCTTTATGAATAGGATTCAGATTTTATGGTTATTGTTGTGATAGTAAACTTTATTAAAGTTATTATTAACAAGTCATAAAGATAATATTTGTTGTTAGATAATAGTTATTATTATCAAGGAGTTAAGGGACTCTAGTAATCCTAATATTTTGATTTTGCAAGAAACTAAGATGAAAGCTATGACCCTTGAAACTATTAAAAAGAGTTTCTGGGATATCTCTGAAATGGCGGCTGTTGACTCCCAGGGAGCTTCTGGTGGGCTGGCTACTTTTTGGGATAAAAGACACTGTACTGGTATGGTTCTTAATGCTAGTATTAATCATCTTGCAATCAAATTTGTTGCTTTTGAGAATAATGATGAATGGATCCTTTCTAACATTTATGCCCCTAATACGGTTAGTGGTAGAAGGAAGCTTTGGGCTGACCTTAAAACTTTTAGAAAACAGTATGGTTCTGCTAATTGGCTTATTATGGGGGACTTCAACTCTCCACTAAACCCAGGAGAAAAGTTTGGAGGTTCCTCCAACTTTTCTATTGGTATGGAGGATTTTGCTGATTTTATAGCTGAGCATAACCTCTTTGATGTGGATCTTCATGGGAATAAGTACACCTGGAATAATAGAAGGTTGGGGAAAGAGTTTATTCAGGTAAGATTGGATAGGGCATTAATTTCAGCAAGCTGGATTCTCAGTCAAGACTTTCACCTCTCCTCCTTGCCCAAAGTTGGATCGGATCACAATCCGATTGCTTTAAATCTTCTCAATTGGACTAAACCCACCAGAAGCTCATTCAAATTTGAAAAGATGTGGATGGAACATGACAATATATATGACAAGATAAAAGAATGGTGGGGATGGAATGGAGAAGGCACTGCTCAATATAGATTGGTCCAAAAGCTCAAAAATGTGAAAAAGCAAGTCAAAATCTGGAACAAAAGAGTTTTTGGTAATGTTTTTGAGGAAAAAAAAAAGTTAAAGCAAAAACTTCAGGAGCTGGAATTAAAGATGGATGCTAGGGGAGATCAGCTGAAGATGAAGTAAATGAAAAGAATATTCTTTCAGAGTTGCATACGATCTGCAGTCAGAGAGGAATCTTTATGGAGACTTAAATCTAGAGCTATTTGGCTTAAAGAGGGAGACAGGAATACGAAGTTCTTTCATATGACCACTCTAAAGCACAGAGCTTGTAATAGGATCTTAGAAGTTTCTAAAAACAATGGAAATATCATAAAATATCCCAATAGCATCAAGAAAGAAGCACTTGAATTCTATAAAAAACTTCTTGAGGAGGGGAATAACAACAACTCTGAAGCTATTTCTTTTATGTTGGAGGCCATCCCCCAAAATAAAATTGAGGAACAAAATTTCAGAGATATCCACAAAGCGGTTACGCTGGAAGAGCTGCAGAAAGTTGTTTTTGCTTTAGAGGGTGACAAGGCTCCTGGGCCGGATGGATTTTCCATAAATTTTTTCCAGAAATTTTGGGAAATATGTTCGACGGATCTCCTCAGAGTGGTGAATGAGTTCTTTAGAACGGGTAATCTTCTAAAAGAACTTAATAACACTCACATTGTGCTGGCCCCAAAAAAAATGGATGCTAAAGATTTCAAGGACTTCAGACCTATCAGCCTGGTGAATGCCATCTATAGAATTTTTACCAAAATTATTGCTACTAGGCTCCAGCTCATTTTGAATGAACTTATCTCAAGGCAGCAGAGTGGCTTCATCAAAGGCAGGATTATACAAGATGGAGTGATTATGGTTCATGAGACCATACATTCAATGGAAAATAATAAAAAGGCGAGTATGGTCCTCAAGCTGGATATGAATAAAGCTTTTGACAAGGTCTCTTGGGCTTTCCTTGACAAAGTCTTAACAAAATTTGGGTTTCCAGAAAAATTTAGAAGAATTATTAAGGCTTGCATATCCACGGCCAGATTTTCTATGGTTGTTAATGGTGAACCAGTGGGTTTTTTCACTAGCAGTAGGGGACTTAGACAAGGAGATCCCATCTCCCCCTTACTTTTCATTCTCTTGGCTGACAGCCTCAGTAGAACAATTGGTAAAGTGGTGAATGATGGACTTTTAAGTGGCTCCAAGCCCACCTCCATCAGTCGAGCTATCTCCCATCAGCAATTTGCGGATGACACTATCCTTCTTCTTCTGGCATCTGTCATTGAAGCCAAGGCTACCAAGGCCTTGCTGAGGCTCTACGAATCTACTTCTGGGTAGGAGATCAATTATGACAAAAGCACCATCTTCTTCTTCAACACTCCTGAGAAAAGACAACTTAAAATAGCTAAAATTCTGGGCTGTAAAATAAGTGAGCTTCCAGCCACTTACCTGGGGCTTCCTCTTGGCACTAGGAAAGTCTCTTGCAAGGTGTGGGATGATTTATTGGAGAGATTCCAAAAAAAAATGGCTGGTTGGAAAGGAGCCATTTTATCTAGTGCTGGTAAGTGCCTGCTCATCAAAAGTACTCTCCAAAATCTGCCAATTTATATCATGTCGCTCTACAAGATCCCCTCCTCTTTCAGGGATAAGATTGAAAGGATCCAAAAATTTTTTTTATGGAAAGGCATGGATGAGAAATTCAAATTTCATTTAGTGGCTTGGGATAAGGTTTGCACTGAAAAATGAAGTTTATGGGAGGTCCAGGTATAAAAGACATTGAGAAAATGAATGAGGCCCTCATTACTAAAATGAGCTGGAGAATGCTGACTAAGAAACAACCTTGGATAGATTTAATTAAAGCAAAATACCTAAAGCATCAATCTTTGTACTCCTTTCTACTTGATGAACAACTCCCCTATGGTTCCATTTTTTGGAACAATTTGGTTAAAAGCAGAAATTTCATCAGGCTGGGCAGTAAATGGAAAGTGGGGGATGGTAGGGACATAAACTTCTGGGAGGACAATTGGTTTAATGGAAATCTCATGGAGAGTTTTGGGATGGCCAAGGACAGTCTTATAAACAAGTATGGCATCAAAATCAAGGACTATATTGAGGAAAATGGTACCAGAAAGAAGTGGAAAAAACTTACTGTAGATAGAAATGATCTGAAACAAATTACTTCCTCCCTTCAAGATCATTTAGAACTTATTCCATTAAGTCAGATGGATTCCAAGGATGAGTTGGTATGGATTAACTCCAATGATGGGAATTACTCTGTCAAAACTGGATACAATAACTTCTTTCATTGTAATCAAACAGAGTTCAATTGGAACAGGATTTGGATGTCTGATTTAACTCCCAAAATAATTTTTTTCCTTTGGCTGGCTATCAGAGGTAGAATTCTTACCAATGACAATCTGATGAGAAGAGGATTAATAATCCCTAATAGGTGCCATCTTTGTAAGAAAGATTTTGAGGATATCAGCCACCTGTTCATACATTGTGAGTATGCCACTAGATTATGGAGTTTTTCCCTTTCTAAATTTGAAGCTCTCTGGGTGATGCCGAAGGATCTCAATCAGCTATGGACTCATTGGAACCCACCCTTTAAGCATTGTGTTGTTAAAAGGATCTGGAAGCTGGTTATCCCTCATTTAATCTGGAGAATATGGAAGGACAGAAATGATATTATCTTCAGAAACAAAAAGCAAAACTACAAACTTAGTATTGGGAAAATTTCTAATGGTATCAAAGAGAATATTGCTGGATTTAAACCCCCCAAGAACAAGAGATATCCAGAAAATGAAGAATTCATTCTTTCCAACTGGCAGATTGGATCAATTAATAGTTGGAACATTCCCGGGAATAGCATTGATAGATCTTTGATTAAATGGCATCCTCCTGATCTAAATTGGTATAAGTTGAACTTTGATGGGGCTTCTAAGGGAAACCCTAGGAATGCGGCAGGGGGAGGAGCGATATGGGATCATAAAGGCAATCTAATAGCTGCGTATGCTGGTAAAATGGGAATTCAAACTAATCATTTTGCTGAAGCTTTATCTGCTCTTTGGGGTCTGAGAATTGCCCAGGAAAATAATATTCAGAACCTCATCATTGAAGGAGACTCCCTAAATATCATTAATCTTCTTAAGCAGTGCTCATCTCCAAGCTGGAGCATCAAGGATTTTATTGCAGAGTCCATAAGTATTAGTCATACTTTCAATAACATCAGGATCATGCATACCTACAGGGAGGGTAATAAATTGGTGGATGTGCTGGAAAATTATGGCATTAATGTTAACCTTATAGTTTGGGACAATAATAGCATCCCTAAACAGCTTCAAAACAACATTCAGGCGGAACTCCATACGTAAGCAATATCTTGAAATGAGTTATGAATTTTGGATGTGGATCAAAAATACTCCCACACGTGTTGATTTAAAGTATTGGTTTATGCAAATCATGTTTAATAATCAAGATAGTGTGAATCATATGGGCAATTTCAAGTGGAGATACATGGTTTTGAAAATCGCGCATGCGGGCTGCATTATGACTATTAAAAGGTGGATTCAAACCTCCACGGAAACCAAAGGTGGCGATAAAGTGATTAATGGCTAGGAGCGGGCTATTCTCACACACGTTTCTGAAGAGCTCGATCAGCAGACACGCAGCCGATCGTGGGAATAGCAATGGCTCTCATTTCCATTTTTGTGTGGATTACTATAGCAAAAAGTGGACTGGCTTTAGCAATCAGTTAGGAATTAGTTGCAATCAGTTCAGAATAGAGAAGATGGGGGGTCCTCCTTGTCAAATTGAGCCTAGTGTGGACCCAGACTGGAAAGATAATTTTGAGCTGTGGAGCATTCTTAGCAAGGGTGGCATAACAAACTTCATGGAAAAAGTTTAGGGACATGACCAGAGCATCTCTGTGCATTTTGCAAAGGATTGGAAGGAGAGGACAGTGGATTATGGGGGGCAGAAGGTCTTAATCAATGAAGAGCTTATTGCTGAAGCGACCGGCCTTGGCTTGGAGGGCTTCAGATTCTTTAACAAAAGGGTCGATAGAGATGTTGAAGAGAGAAGATTTGTTGAGGGAGAGGAGAAACTGACCCACACAACAGCGGGCCTACTTGTTAGCTCGATCCCTCTGCCATATGATGAAGTAACCCGCATGATGATACGGTTCATCTCCTTAGAGGAAGGTTTGTCACTGTTCCTGTGAAACACCTTATTTTTCTTAATCATTTTCGTAGGGATCATCTAGTTTGTTTCCCCCATTACTTGCTAAACTCTCTTGAATGCTCCATTCTTGAGTTTCAAAAGCATTCCCGGGCAGTTCCTTTACACCAAGGGCTCATTTTGTTGTTACACAAATGTTGTCTCCTCAGGTTTCCTGGTCTCCCATCCTCCCCTAGCTCAATTCCCCTTTCTGAGCTCTGCTGTTGCCAGCCCTGTTTCTCCTTTCTCTGCCCCTGCCACCGCTGCAGTCACCCCCATGCCGGCCGTTCAGGCTTCTTCTCCCATTCCCCCTTCTGCTGCTCCCGCCCCCACTTGGCCTCTACCTCGCGGAGACCGGTTACCAGGGCTTCTAGGAAGCTTAACCTTGAGACCCTTGCTGTGGAGAAGGGTTCTCATGAATTTGAAATTGCTCATGACCTCCTGCATATCAGCAGTGCCAGCCCCCGGGAAGTGCAATTGGAAAGCCCTACAAAAAGGCTGGAAGCCTTAGAGGTAGATATGAAATTGTTAAAGGATGAAGTTAAAAACTTGACAAAATAGAAAGGAAAGAGGAAGAAGGAGGAGGAGGAGGATGTGGACAGCAGCCAAATTGAAGATATATACAAGAAATTGCACTCCTTGGACTCTCGCTTAGGGAAGGCCAAGACTAGGCATGATTACAACATTGCCATCTTTAGGGTGATTGAGGAATTTATTGAACAACACGTCAGAAGTGTCTCCAACCTAAGCGGAGTGCCGGCAACTCTTTGGGGTACTGATAAGGAAAGCAAGAAGACCTTGGAGCAGCTGGATTCTAATGACGCTGCCCATATGACTACTTTGGGTATGTTTAAATCCTGGAAGAATATCAAAACCATCATAGACAAAGCTACTAGGAAGTAGCTGTAGATGATTCTGCTTGTCCTTGTTTGTTTTTTTGTTTATTTTTTCGATCCTTTCTTTTTGCTTTTTTGCAGTAATTTTGTTGTTTTGTCTCGTCTTGGTAGCTATTTTTTAGTTACTTTGAACTTCATTGTAATATCTAGATTATGATCCTTTTCTCTCTAGTTCTTTTGCTTATCCTGGATTTTAGGCCTTCTTTTGTAATCAAGGGTATAGTCCCTTTCAAAAAACTATTTGCCAATAATAAAAAAAAATTTGTTGTTAGATTGATGGTTTGTTAGAGACATATGATACATCATTAACTTCACTTCATTTGATAGTGGATATTTATACTTATTAAATGTATGGTGAAGATATGATTTGTATCATAAGATAACCTTATTATATTCATTTAGTTTGTAATATAACAACATGAATGTGAGTGGATAATTCATGTCAGTTCATCAAACTGACCATGTATACAATTTTATCTCTCCTACAACATGCATGACAGAGTAATTATTACGAAGTGATATGTTGGATTGGATAACACATGATTCTTCATGTGATGACTATTATTATTTTGTTTCAGATATTTTAATGATTGTAATTGTACTTTAACTAAACAAAAAGTATTACTTTGCAGATTGTATTAATGAAATTTGGCAAATTATACTTTTGATTATATTTTGATAATAATTTCATAATTATGTACTAATGAAATCAATTATTAAATGAATATCTACTATTTTGAGTTATTATGAATGCAAAGAATCAAAGAATTGAACTACTATTTCACAACAGAGCATGTTTAAAATCAACGAAGTTATAATGAGTTATTATATCTACTTTTATGATGTCATTATGATTAATAACTATGTTTTTAAACAACATATTTTGATGATGAAACAATTATGATAGAAAATTATACTTATGAAACAAAATATATCGTTCAGTAATGACAAAAACTTATGAAATCATGTATTATCTTACTAAGCATTTAATTATGTTATTTCATGTGAGACATGATTGATAAACCTACTTTTTAATGACAACTATATGTTGTGATAGTGTAATATAATGTGATAATTTCTGATATAGTGTGAAATGGATAAATTATATGATGACACCATGATAAGTCACTATGGTACCTTGTTAGACTTAAAAGTGATTAAGAGCTGATTTAAATACAACAATGATCAAATATAAATTAATGATTCATTATGGTAATCATGATTGCTTTTATAGTGTTCTTGTGGATAATCAAAAGTATCATACACATACACAATATGTTATGGAGAAGAGTGAATCATAAACATTGCTATACCATATTAAATTAAGTTGTTATATGAATGGGCTTTGAAACAAGAATTAAGAGATCTATTCTTATTGATTAAAAATGAGCGAAATTATGTGAATAGTTTATGACTGAAACTTATAATGAAATGATTATATCATTAAAACACGATAATTTATTCTATAAGTATTTAATAGCCACTTTGATAGAAGTGCGATGAGAGATGCATATTAGAGGTAGTAACTCTGTAAGTTACTATGACTCTCTATTGGAAAGGGATGTCATAGATTGATACTAAATATCCCATCATTAATATAAACTTACATATGTAATTATCTTTGGATAACTGTAAAATGTAAACAAAGCATAGTCACTATGTCTTATCATTATATCAATGATATCCTACCCATACCAGCTTAGGATGGCTACGGGAAGGTTGATGAAGACGTAATGATGAAATTAATTATGTGGTCACTATATTTCCCTTAGGGATCCTAAGATGGAATTGATAGGATTCCTCTACTAGAAAGATGAATCATAGTTTCTATTGCTTCAAATTGAAACTGAAATACTTAATAAAAGGAAATGAATCTTCATAACTATCTTGAGACAATTGTGTGATGAAGTAAAGTTAGGTTTCATAGACTAGTGTGCGATCACAAAAATAAATTTCTAGCACAATGCCAGATAACTATGGCCATAGTAATGTAGATGAATGATTTCTTTATATGTTCACAAATTCTTCTTTCATTGGTGTCTTCATACTGGGAGGAAGTACTTGAATACTTTACTAGATGAAACTAAGAAGAAGTGCAGTTTCTATTATCCTATAAAAAGGTTTAACCAAATATATACAACATATACACACTCATGTAGAGTGATTAAGGGATATCATGAAAGATCTACGACCATTATAGTTGTACATGGTTATTGTATGTTGTCAACATGGATTTTGGAATACTAATAATGTTGGTTTACTTAGTAGTGAGCTAAGTAATAATGATATTCATTACAACATAAAAGGATCTTAAGGGATTTGTTTTAGAAAGAAATTCCCTTAATTAGGATGAATCATAAGATGGTTTTTACATCATGTATTCCTTTAACCATGTATTTCATTTCATACTTAAATGTGGGAAAATGTAGACACTCAAATTTGGTAATTCTACTCTTTGACACTGTTATTCTTTATATTTCTCTCTTTCTCATACAAGTGCACTTTACCCATTCTCATTTGATACATATCTATGTATTTTGTCTAGATTTCTTAGTCATACATACTCATCTCATGGCCAATATCTACAAATTGAATGCATAAAATTGATTAAGAAAATTTTTCTGTTAGCTTCCAAATTTCAAACTATAAATTTTCTCTCTAGGGTAAAAATGTATAATAGGGAAAAACACCTATATGTTATTGACCTTGGTGTACGGTTTTTCCCTTGCTCACTTTGATCCCAAAATTTTAGATGCACATTATTCTTTGGGTCATTTACTCCTTTTCACAACCTTTATAACTTAAATCACCTTCAAAAGAATATATAAGAAAGTGAAACTCACCTCATTTAGTACCTAACAATCTTATGGACTTATATTGCAAAAATGGCATAAAGGGAACCAAAATCTCCCTACACTCTGAAAATACTTTGTGCACATTTATTAGGGCATCACCATCTATAAGTATGAAGCTTCCCGCTAGGTATAGAAGACTACTTCCCACATTTTCAAGCACTCAAATTTAGTCACTTTGAAGTAGACTGGAAAAAGAGAAACTCAAGTCAATATTTTTCAAAGGATGTTAAATTTAATTGCACTATATATATATATATATATCACATCTTAGGTGGAGAATGAAATGTAGTTGAAGGCATCTTAAGAGTAGTGCTAACATTGGTGGTGCATAGGTGTGCTCATGACCCAAATAATGTTTGTTTTTAAGAAACATCATTCATAATTAGGGTTTGAAATGCTAGGGATAAAACAGAAATAAGTCCGGAACAATCTTACAAAATCACATCAATAAGAGCTATGAATAAAAATATAGAAGCAATAGAAAAAATGCATAACAAGGAGACATGATTTAACATGGTTCACCCAATGTGGGATTCATCCACCAAGAAACACTTGATTATATTTTATTACAAGCCAACAAGAGTTTAATCCACTCTCATATCAGTCTTCTCAAAATTACAATGCATTAATATTGTTTGGTGTTTTCGAAAAAAACTCTTGAATTTACACATGCAACATGTCTCTTCCTACTCTATGTCCAACTATCTATAAGCACATCAATAGCTAATTTCCTAAGTAATTTTACAATACCATTTCTTAACAAAAATAAATATTACCTTAGATGGCCTAAGGGGATATCTAGGGTATTAATGTTAATCTATTTAGGAGGACTGAAATGTTGTAGATGAACTAAAACATTATGAAATAAATGTAAATAAACTATTCTAGATGAAATGAAACCCTAATATGAAAGATAAGAATAAGGAAAAGACTCAGCTAGTAACAAAAAAATTTCACACAATCTCGCAGATCTAGAAAAAAACTTAGAAGTGCGGAAGAATCCTTAGGGATTCTGCGAAGGGAAAGATCTGGATTATGCGAGATGACACAAGCACTGGGAGTGTCTTGGGGTACCCGGAGGTGTGCTGCTCTATAATATTGGTGCTCAAAATACATCAAATTTTAGAATCTGAACTGGTATGGTCATTATGTATCTTCGAGTGCTTCCGTCTATCTCTCATTTGGATTTGTCGATGAACTGAGAATGACCCGTAATGCAAGGAGAAGTATCAAACCATAGAAAAATGAAAGATGCATATGAATGGGTTGGACTGACCTCATCCACCAAGCTAGTGGACTTATAACTAATATTTTCACTACATTTCAGACCCAGATGTGTGTGTGTGTGTGTGTGTGTGTGTGTGTGTGTGTGTGTGTGTGTGTGTGTTGTGCCCTAGGTGCTCTCGTGTCAGTGCACTTTATGAAGTAACGAGCAATAATAGCTATAGAAATGTAAGTAACATGTGTGCATGGAATAGAATGGAATCCCTCCCCCTATGAAGTGTGTGTGATGTAGATCTCCTAGATTTAATGCATGGAACTATGTGGATATAATTGATGCATGGATGTAGCCCTAGATCGAGTGATAGGATAAGATGAATGACCTAAGACCCTCATTATGGTATTATAAGTTTATATTTATAGGGTTCTCATGATTAATTTCATAATTAATCCTGATAAGGCTGAATGAGAAGAAGATAAGGATGAACAACAACTATAAGTGGCCCAAAAAGAAGTGAAAGAGGTTGTGCATAGACCGAGGCACCCGAGAATGGGACTAGGGTGCCTTGGGATGCCCTAGTATAGGCCAGGGCACCCTCATTTCAAGATAGAATGTTGGAAAGGCCATGAAATGGGTTGATAGGTATCGGGAAATATGCGGGAAAGACAAAATAAAAGATAAGAAAAAGGTGTCCAAAAGGTGGGATTAATTAGTAATTTGTACACTTGAGAACCTTCTAAATAATAGTATAAGACCAGGCTAAATATTGTCTAATGTGTAATATTTGTGTCTACATTTTCCCCCACTTTATGTTGGTGAGAGAAAATATTGGTAACATAAAGTAGATAGAGATGTGTACCTGATAACCATGTAGAGTGTAGAAGAAGACATGCTAATGGACTAGACTCAAGCGTGGAATGAAAAAAAAAAAATGTGGAGGAGCGTGGATTCTAAAGATGAAAAATTTGTATAAAAAGTGATGAGAGTGAACCTAGGGTGGAATGTGTGTGTAGTTGTTGCGGTGTGTAGTGTAAGTACATGGTTAGTATGGTAAGTAAAATCATGGTGTGTTATCATTTTTGTTATTATTGCCCCCAATTTGACTACTTGTTTCTTATACAATGGACTTGTAAGGAGAAAACAATCAAGTAGTCAAATATGTATGTATGTAAAAATTGTGTAAAATATGCATGTGTAAAGTACGTAAATGTAAAATAAGATAGAAAAAGTGTAAATGGAATATGTACACCTAATCCATGTCAATAAAAAGGGTGCAGAAGGATATCTTGTAGTGTCACAAGTTTTTTGGATGATCTCATGCCACCCTAGTTGAAGAAGTATAAGGAGGAACCATGATGTATCCTCCAACCTTTAACCACTTTTTTTGAAATTTTGGAAGATATGTCTATCTTGTCCTAGTTTTTTGGGTGATCCGATGCCATTGGAAAAGAAGTGTAGAGAGGAACACCCATTGTAACCCCCAAGCCTATAATTGCTCCGCAAAATTGGTAAAGGACAACATGTCTTGTTGAGGGCATAGTGTATGGAGTTTGTAAACTGGTCTAAACTCACTCATTTATGAACCGGTGTAGATACGTTGTGTTAGTATAAACCATCAATGATTCCCCCCTCTTTGGGGGCACATGCAATGAACCTGGAAGGAGAATGTGGCCCCAAAAGAGGACCAACTACATTCGACTTGTAGAAATATTCTCTACATGGGGAAAGGGAAACACTTGGTAGATACCAAGGCACACACAAAAGGGGATGGCTAGCTAATACAAGTGTTAGTCTAAACACATGAATGCAAATAAGACAAGTGTAAAATACACAAAAATGTAGAAACTACCAAAAAAGTAGTGTAAACACACAATAAAATAAGAAGACCACAAAAGTGTGTTTTAAACATGGGACATCACTCATGATGTCACAAGACACACAAGGCCATTATGGCTGCAAACAAAAATCAAGTGTGCACAAAAGCAAAGGGAAAATCCCACATACAATGGAAAACAACATAGACAAGTAAAAGAAAACATGTAGTCTTGTAAAACAAGTACTACACATGGAACACCGATTAGCATATTAGAGTGATAACCAATATGTCAAAGAATGTAGAATTAAGTAATAAAAGATGCTAAGTACAAAATGAAACAATAACACTTGGATAGGATGAATGTGTATGCCCCTAGTGACCAGTATAAAAGGGTAGAAGGTGAGCATCCATGTCATGTGTAGATTCTGTATCTATGATCACACTAGAGAAAGGTGTTAATGCGAATGCATGTATGATAAGTAAATATAAGAAAGAAACCTAACATGTGTAGTAGAATGAGCATAGAAAACACTAGTAAGAAAGAGTAAATTCTACAAAGACAATGTAGTATGTTGGTGGATGGATGGAATGGAATGCAAATGGAATTATAGGAGCAACGTGCCCCAGTAAATGGAATTGTATGTAATGAGGTTAATTTTTTTTGACCTCATTAGTCAAGAATGAAACATAAACATGAGTGCATCATCGGGAAATGGTCGAGTAGTGTTGGTTGTGTCTAGTGCATTGTGATGAGTATGTATGTGTAGTGATGATGAAATGTGACATGTAGATAGGTGTGTGTGGACCATATAGCCTAAGTGTATACCAAGATTGATTGAATGAAGGAGAGATGATGTAGACCTAAACGTATATCACTATAAAATGAATGAAAGGGAGTGGGTCATATGGAAATATGTTCATGGACCCTATAGGCTAAGCATATACCATGACTAGTTGAATGTATGAGTGATAATTTAGCCCTAAGCATATCAAAAGAGAATGGGTGGATGGTGAGGAGTTATATGGGAAGATGTGTGTGGACCCTATAGCCTAATCGTATACCACGATGTGTTGGAATGGAAGAGTGATGATTTTTCCCTAAGCGTCTATCACTATAGGAGTGGATGGGAATGAGATAACTGGGAAGATATGATTTAGCCTATAAGTGGACCCTATAGCCTAAGCATATACCATGACTTGTTGAAGGAGTGAGTGATGATTTAGCCCTAAATGTATATCAATACATGATGGAATAAGAAGGTGACGGTGTGATTAGCCTATAACGTATGCCACTACGAGATTGGTGATGAGAGCATATGAAGCATATATGAGTAGGCGGTGACTAATAGAAGGTGGTGATTTTAGCACTAAGTGTAGACCAATATGTGATAAATAAGGTGAGGGTGGCGATTTAGCTTAAAGCATATACCTAAGTGAATGATAATATAAATTATGAGGTAATAGAATGACGTAAAATAGGATAATAGAATAGGTGATGATCTGATTTAAGAAGATAATGTAGAATGGAGGAAGGGAGGGGTGATTTAACCTAAGGTGTATACTACTATGGTATGTGATGATGTGTCTCAGTGATGATATAGCCTAGAGCGTTGGTCACTAGTACAAGGAATGTGGTATGATGATATGTTGCATGTAGTTAAGATCCATTTGATTGGTAAACCTTCGGTAGTCGAGTATGGACTGAGGAACTAAAGTGCGTCATAGGGTGGTGAGTGTAGCATGTAGAAGACAACGTATTATAAACAACCAAGGTGTGTGAATGTGTGGTGTAGGTAATGTAATGTAGAATGTGCAAAGGGTATGGAATGTAATGTAATAAATGCTGTAATGATGATAGATAAAACTAGACCCAAGTATAAGGAAATCTAATGTAGGATGTAGAATAGATAAGATGTATGAATGCAATGTGAGTGTGTAGGAATTATATGAAGTTTGGGAGATACGATAAGAGTCGTAGGTCGAAGATGTGATGGTAAAAGCTAGAATCATAAAAATGTGACCTAGGGTAAATGTAAAATGAGAGGATGGAATGCAAAACTAGGATCATATACAATGATGACTAGTGTAGTGAATGTTATGGATATATAATGTAGGATGATGGAATGTAAATGTATAGGTCTTGTAGTGCAGTGTGTGGGGTTCATTGTAATGTTAATCCCTCAACATGTCTAATGTGAACCAAATAATTAGGGTGTTTCATCGGGTAATGAGGGTGTGATAACATATGATGAAGACATCTATATGTGAAGAAATGAAAATGCATGGGTGTGAGAGGTAGTGTGGGATGGGGGGAGTGTCTAATGGTTATGTGCCCTCAAATGTTTAGGAAAGAGGAATAAACCAATAAGGTCAAGGGATGGATGTCCATCGACCCATATATGAGAGGAGGAAAACTTAGAAGGATGCTCTAATAATGATGGTATATGAGATAAGTGTGTATGTATATGGGAATGAATTTGATATGTATGCAAGGGGTGGATAAAAGATGAATTTCATGGCATAGTAAAGTGTGTAGGTGAGGGATATCGAGGATATTTCATGCGTAAAGAGGAGGATGATCAACATTGAATAGAGAAAGGTGGTGGGTGGTGGCGAGATGTTGTAGTGGTTTGAGTAGGAGGCTTATGCCGTTGTGTAGCACTAATGGAATGGAGTGATTGGAAAGAATATGGAAGAGGCGTGGGATGTAATGTAGATAACCTCATAGTAGCTATGAGGAAAGAGGAGAGGATGTACAAGCATCTAGACTGGAAAGTGAGTATAAGGGAAGTGAAGAGTGTAGGAAAGGTTGTTGTTGAGGTAAGATGCGGGTAGCACAAGTTTTCCCCTATGATGTGGGAGAACTAGGTGAGTGAAGCATAGTGTAGAACAAGGGCACATGTTAAAGGAAATGAGACCTAACTACTGGATCTCTCTAATAATATGGCCCAACATGTGGCAAGAGTTAGTATGACTCCCTTGAATGTAGTGGTAGTGGTAGAATGATGGATCACAATAGTGGATTAGTTGAGGTGGTGGATAATGGTGATTAGATGGTAGATCAATGAGTTTATGATGAAGCAGGTGGCCAAGAATGTCTTGTGGTGTATCAGTTGAAGGAAGAATAAGGGGTGAAGGTAATGGGATAATTTTGGGATACTAAGTGGGTAGGCAAGGGATAAAGATTGTGCAAGGGTATGTAGTAGTAGTGGGAGTATGCAAGTTAGCGACATCTTTAAGCTGGTCGATCTTAGTCTAAAGAGACAAATTTTTTGCTTCCATAGACTGACAATGTGTTTGTAGTAATTGTATAATTTCAAAGAAGTGGGTGAGAGATGGAGGATGGATATGGTGAGATTCATCAACTGTGGTGGTGGATATAGAAGAGGGTGTAGTTGGAGGTGGACAACATGAAGGTAATGGTGGGGAAAGAGCATCAAAGGGATCATCAAGAGAAGTGTCAAAGTTGTACTTGACCGTTTGAGATACATGATAGGTATGTGTATGTGAGAGGTCATCTAGATAACCATGAATGCATAAAATGTACATGACCATAGTGTATTTCTCATTCGTAAAGGTGGGTAATGGGAATCCCTAAGCATACCAAATAGTAAGGTTGGGTGTATAACAAGAAATTAACTACTACAAATACTAGTTATGCCAAATGGTATGGGGAAGGTGATATAAAAATGATCGAAACTATGGATACCTCCAATTTAATATAACCAAGAATGGCCTAGTGTAAGTGGATAGGTAGTAGGATGACGTGTGAGATGAACCACAAGGTGAAAAACATGCAAACCATAAGTGCCAGTGAGAATAACAAAACCATGATACAAATGCTTTGATCAATTAAAGGTGTATGAAGGTCATTAAGGTGAAACCCTAATTGATGAGACCATCATATTAACATATGTTGGTAGGACATGAGGTGTGAAGGGTATGTGTTCCCAATAGGAATTGTTTATGAAGAGAGTTCAAGTGAATAATGGGAAAACTAAGGAGGTGGGGGATGATGGTGAGAATGGGATGATATCAAGAGGTGGTCAAAATCTTAGTATGGAACAATAGTAGTAGTAGTGATGAGTGGGGAAGAAAAAATAATAAGAATGCAAAGAGTGGCTGCAAATGGCATCTCATATAGAAAAGGGGACAAGAGAGGAATAGGAAAAGTAACTGGAGTAGTACGGGGTGGTTGTGTGTATGGTATGGTGTCTAAGTAAAAATAGAAGTAGAAGGGACTATATCAACCATGCAAAGAACATGGAATAGGGTAGGTAGAATTGGTTGAAGTGGAGACACGATCGTGGAAAGAGAAGAAGGAGGTGTAGGGCTAGTGTCATTTATGTCCAAGGTGGGAGAGAGTTCGATAGGATCAGGAGGAAGAGCTTGGAATTTGGCGATGAGTTGAGCTAAAGTTGTAAGATTAATAGTATATAATTAGGAGGTAAAAACATCTAAAATCGCATGAGGATCCATCTAAGAAGATGTAATTTCATATAAAGGAAGGACAAGGGCTATAACCAAAAGAAGCAGTGGGAGTGTTGGTGAAAGCATGGCCATAACTATCAAATTACAAAGTAACTGGAGGCTTAGAAGAAGAAGAATTTCTATGACACTTACCCATGGTGGAAAGTGTGGATTCGAGACCCTAAAAGGTGCAAGAAGAGAGGTCGGGTTCACCAAAATGATTAACAAAAATAAATATTACCTTAGATGGCCTAAGGGGATATCTAGGGTATTAATGTTAATCTAGTTAGGAGGACTAAAATGTTGTAAATGAACTAAAACAATATGAAATAAATGTAAATAAAATATTCTAGATGAAATGAAACCCTAATATGCAAGAGAAGAGTAAGGAAAAGACTCATCTAGTAACAAAATATTGTTGCAAAGTGTGTAGTGGATCTAGAAATAAAATCTAAAAGTGCGAGATGAACCCTCAAGGATTATATGAAGGGTAGATCTGAACTGTTTGAGATGACACATGTGCCTAAAAGTGTATTGGGGTGCCTCGGGGTGCCCTGGTCTGCAATCTTGGAGCTTAGAACACTAAAAATCTTCATAAATTGAACTTTGTTATGGTCATTATGTATCTTTGAGTGCTTCTGATCTACTACGCTATATTTTTTAGATGAACTAGAGAATGAACTGAAATGCAAGGAGAAGTATCAAACCATAGAAAAATGAAATGTGTATATAAATGGGTTAGAATGACATCATCCACTATTCTAGTGCACTTATCATTGAGTGTTGCACTACATTTCATACCCGGATGTAGTTCTGGTGTGTGTGTGTGTGTGTGTATTTAATGCCCTAAGCGCTCTCGTGCCAGTCGCACTTTGTGAAGTAGCGAGCAATAGTATCTATAGAAATGTAAGTATCATGTGTGCATGGAATAGAATGAAATCCCTCCCCATATGAGTGTGTTTGATGCGAGATCTCTTATCTTTAATGCATGGAACTATGTGGATGTAATTGATGCATGGATGTATCCCTAGATCTAGTGATAGTAGTGATAAGATGCAATGACCTAGGACCCTCATTATGGTCTTATAAATTTATATTTATAGGGTTATCATGCTTAATTTCATAATTAATCCTGAAAAAGCTGACTGAGAAGAAGATAATAATGACCAACAACTATAAGTGACCCAAAAAGAAGTGAAAGAGGTTGTGTATAGACCGAGGCACTGGAATGGGACTAGGGTGCCTCGGGGCACCCTAGTATAAGTGGGGTGCCCTTATTTCAGGCTAGAATGTTGGAAAGGTCATGAAATGGGTTGATAGGTATCGGAATCATGCGAAAAGATGAAATCAAAGATTAAAAAAAGGTGGCCAAAAGGTGGGATTAATTAGTACTTTGTACACTTGAGACACTTCTAAATAATAGTATAAGATCGAGAAAATATTTGTCTAATGTGTAATATTTGTGTCTACAACCATGGGAACTAATACCATGGGCCAAAAAACCAACCCATCACAACTTTGCATAAACATATGGGTTAAATAGCACCCATATAATTAATATATGAAAAAACCACATTTTTCAGTTACTCCCCAAAAGAATTCATGAAGAGTGTACATTACCTTTTAGTGTAAAATTTACAACATGTCCAATAATAAAACAAGCTCCACAACCTATTAATCTCCCACTTGGATGCTAATTTCCTTAAACCTTCATTATTGTCCATGAAAAACAAGCTCCACAACCTATTAATCTCCCACTTGCTAATTTCAGAAATATTCTCAAACCTTCATTATGTCCATGAAGGCAACCAAAGATAGCTAGCTTTAGTTTCTCCTTTGTGACCACCTTGGTCATCATGTCCTCATGATTATGACTAGTATGAATCTTTTCCAACTACAAATTCTCTTCCTCTAAATATATCCTAATGAAATGGTACCTTAATTGTATTTGCTTCATCCTAGAGTGGAAGGCATAGTTCTTAGCTAGGTGTATAATACTATGACTATCACTATGCATATTTCTTTCCTCCTACTTATGCCCCAACTCCTCAAGAAAATTTTGTAACCAAATCATCTCTTTACTTTCCTTTGTGGCAGCAACATACTCAGTCTCTGTGGTTAGCAAAGACATATGCTTATGTACTCATGAAGTCCAAATCACTATTGTGTCACCTACAAGTAAACACAAAACTTTTCATGTTTATCTATCTTTCCATATCTCCATCCATGTTTAAATTTACATAACCACTCAAAGTGGTGTTTGATCCACCATAGAAAAAAAAACTATTCCCATGGTCCCTCTCAAGTACCAAGGATACAATTCACTTGTTGTCAATGATCTCTACTTTGATCACTTCTGAACATACTCACTACTCCCACTACATGGGATATATATGGCACTATGGAATACATTAAGCTTCTAACTGCTGATGAGTAAGGTACCCTAAACATCTATATTCTCTCTTTTTCTTTCTTGGGACACTTCTCCTTTCATGACTTGAAAAGGCACTGCTAAAGGATTCCCAACCGATTTATCATCCTACATACAAAATCTATCTAATACCTTCTTAATGTACTATTCTTGAGATAAATTCATATTTTTTTCCTTCCTATCCCAACATATTATCATACCAAATATTTGTTTTGCTTCAAAAAAATCCTTCATAGTAAAGGAATCACTAAGTTGTTCCTTGAGTACATTTATTTCATGCATGTTTTTACCTATAACTAATATTTTAGCCACATACAAACAAAATATAATGTAAATTCCATCATCAAACTTATTGATATATACATATGGTTTGAATGACACATGTAGTATCCCTAATCCAGCATAAAACTATCAATTTCTTATACCACTACCTTGGATCTTGTTTTAGGCCATATAAGGTCTTATTTAGTTTTCACATCATGTTCTCCTTCCTTGTGGATTCTCTATGTGTAATTACTCATCCAAATCACCATGAAGGAACATAGTCTTCACATCTAACTACTCTAACTACAGGTCTTGTGGTTACACTATACCAAAAATAGTTTTAATAGAAGTCATCTTCACCACTACGGAAAAATATCATCAAAATCAGTACCCTTATTTTGTGTAAACCCTCACCACCAACCATGTATTATACCTATTTATACCTCCATCCCCTCTTTGACTATATACACCCAATTTTTGTGTAATGCTCTTTTACCTTGGGTAGGTCTACCAAATCCCAAGTTTGATTTTTCATGAGATATTGATGCTCCTCATTCATGGCTTACTCCCACTTCTTCCCTAATCTACCCGTATTTCTTACTCTATGACACCCATGTTACAATTCATCAAAATTGTTTATTTAAAAAAACCCGTTAAACTCAATTAATGCTTCTAATTATTAACATTAATAATTAGCTTGTTGCTAAATATTACAACATCATTTAATATTTTGAATCCATCTGATAGCATATGATAATCAAATGAATCTATAAGGGTATATAAATATCTCCATGATCTCCTTAAATAATTATACTCGAGTGTGTATAAATTTTATACTTTGGTTAAACCTTTAACAAGTCATGAGAACTATGTGCATATCCTACATGTCAACATGGAAAACTTTAAAGTTACATTCCATCTAGTATCTAACACAATAAAATAAGGGATTGGTGAGTAGAAAATGTATACAACTAATACATTACCTTAGCCAAGGATATTGAGCATTTTTTTGCAAGCTTTGTTTTGATATTGCACACAAGTCCATGAAACACGTCTTTTGTCACCATACAACCATCTCAACATAGTTATCTAGATTGATTTCATTTTTCAATAAGTTAATTTAGTTGATTCAATACCATCTTAGGATTCCTATGGGAAAGATAATGACCATGTAATGAATTTAATAATTACGTCCTCACTACCCTTCCCATAGCCATCCTATGTTGGCATGGGTGGGATATTAATGAGAATAATAAGAGACATAACAACTATGTTTCTTATACACTTTAAGTTATCATTGATAGATAATGTAATTAAAACTTTCTTCATGACACGATCAAAATGCATTAATACACGATGTTAGATTCTTGAAAGAGGATTATAGTAACTATATTAGTTAAGAATATTTCATTAGATCCTATTATCAAAATAACTCAATGTAGTATTCATCATTAAGTACATTCATTAGTCATATTTTGTATCGATTTATACATTTCATTCACTTGTTAAGGATATTCCTCGATCTGCTAGGTACATTAATTATCATGATTAGTTCATTTAATTTCATAAGGTACAATTATAACTTTACTTAATTTTTATTATGTTGATATCCTTATTTTTCGTGTTGTCATTTAACATATTCGATCATCTCATTTTAATAAATGAAATCAACAATTAATATATACTAGCAACATCATCCATAGGTGATTGTGGAAGGCTGATAGGCACATATTAATGGGAAAAACAACTAATATAGAGAATAATCATAAATACTTATTGAAATTAGAAAGCCGATGGGATTGTAATGTAATGGTTTAAATGTAAATATATTACATAAACTAATCTCACAACAATACATTTTGAATCGGTAAATAATTATTTTCTTTAATTTCCTTCATAAAATTAGAGATTTGTAAGCTATTAATGAAGAATATTCAATCTTGAAGCATTCAGGAGGGGGTGTAAGCTATGTTATAATACTTGTTATTTATTTATTATTCTTTCTTACAATGAGAATAAAAATGTCATCAATCACATTTTGTACCACATTCAATAGAAGGAGAGAGTAAAGATTGTAATATTAAACAATGATATTCCTTTCATTCGATGCAAATGGAAGCACCATATGGGAAACCCACACAACCGGCAGCACAGAGGCTCTGCTGAAACTGGAAATCTTGTTTTGAGTAATACTTTAGGACAAAGCGTGTGGGAAAGTTTTGCGTCTCTGATAGACACTCTGCTTCCTTTTCACATCCTCACAGGGAATTATCTATTAGTATCCACATTGGGCACAAACTTGTTTTCTTCATATATTACCATCTTTATTTTGATTATGACAACATTCTTCGGCTCAGGTATGAAATGTCATATGCAGCCTCCTTATCACCCATTTTTCAAAACATAAGAGAGCCATACAACATCACCCATCATGCAGTTTTTGATGATTTGGGTAGATTCTAGTCAAGCGATGAGTTTAATTTTACAGACATTGGATTATGGTCATGGAAGTGGATTACAGAGAAGATTGACATTAGATCCCACTGGAAATCTGAGACTGTACACCATGGACGAAGATAGAGTAATCTGGAATATATCTTAGATAGCACTTCCCACCGAATGCTCTGCTCATGATCTCTATGGAATAAATGGTCTATGCATTTACAGCCCCGAGGCTACATTGACATGCATCCCTAGTTTCCCAATGAAGGATCCTGTAGACCAGTTCATAGGCTATGAGCCCGATATAGAGCTAGAGGATCCAGGATCGACCAGTGCTACAAAACTTATTTATCTCCCCTAAAAATATTTAGGTGAAACCTATAGAATATGACGTGAATGATGGTTGGGTAGAGATACTTTCACTACAATTGACACAAAATGTGTTGCTCTCGTATTTCTTAAGCTCAAGATTCCTTGGGCAAGCAACAAAGAATCTATCTTTGAGCAGCACCTCCCACCAATACATCCTCAGTTTACTCAAAGAAGGCAATCTATAGACATACTTGGGAAGGTACTCAATTTCATGCCAGAGATTCAATATCAAAGTCTTCAATGAAAGTAAATGCTGAATTCCCTCTGGTAGCATATCGAATCTCAGGTAACTCAATTCGGCCATCAAACACTCCCACATCTTGCAGCACTTTTAATTTTGGGGACAACTGCATGGATTTATCAATTTTATTCCTCACTAAAAATCAAATTCATGGTAATATCAAAATCAAAACCAAATGGAAACAGAAGATTAACGAAAACATTGCATACAGGACCTTTGTACATAGAAATGGCAACATGCCCGCTAGGAGAATGCAACAGCCGCTCCATTTATCCTATTTTTAATAGAGGAGAATAAGGTTGTGATCGGTGCATCAGTTGCCATACCTGTGTTTTTGGAGCTTCTACGAGAGGGAAATCTAAGAAGCCAGATGGACGCTTCCTATGTGCTCTTCATTTTGATGACAATTATGCATGTACGTTACCAAGAAATGCAAGCTGCATTTCCTCATTCCAGCTGGCAAGCCGACCCCATGCAACTTCCTTTCCTCTTTAGCTATGGGGAATAGGGAAGTGTACTGCCCCATATAAAACAACAAAAAACAATAATAGAATAAATTGAAATAAAAATAAATTAATGTGGAGTGTGACTTGGGTGAAGGTCAATAGTGGAGAGTGACACATCCTAAATATTTTTTCAGACCCGTCTCTGTTATTACTCAACAATTCAAGTGCTTTATTTGGGATCGAGGAAATAAGCCCGTTGGACCCCTGTTAAATTTGTAAATTTAACATTAATTGGATGGTCACAACAAGTGTAGACCTGTGCACTCAAATTAAATAAATAGAACATTATGGGGGTTGTGATGAAAGGAGATATGCTAATAGCGATCTAAAATCTGTACAGTTGTGGGTAGATTAGTGCTGCAGACAAGCTAAATTTGTAACCCATATTCTCCTCTTTTTTCTTTATACGAATTGATTGATCTGGATCTGTATTGTGTTTGAATTTGGTTGAGTTTCCTTTGGGAGGAAAGGAGCTGGTTGTCTACCATTGTTTTGTTATTATTTGTAGAAGAGAAGAAGAGGAACGAGGTTATGGGGCACTTCAATCAGGTATAAAGTCTAGCTGAATGGATTTTACTTCTTTCCTATGCATACAAAATGGTGTTCCCCCGATGAGGTCACCACAACATCCTCTGTGGCATTTGTGACAGCAGATGTTATAATCTTTTCCTTCTTCAAATACTCATTGTGCAGAAACACAGTTCTCTCTGTAAAGCTTGGCTCTACCATGCACCTTAACCTCACCCACGGAATCTCAAAATACTCCTTGTTGTTATATAAATATTAACCAGCTTGAGACATGCTGCAAAATTGTAAGGTGGGTAAAGACTAAGCATAACAAGAGGAGCGCCATGAAAATTTGAATACCAATGATTTCTGAAACTGTCAAAGTGGAAATCAGACAGTATTGTAATTGTGAACAATTTAGAGAGGCAATGGGAATTAGGAGGACACCAATCGATGACGAGAAGATGAAGAGACAAGAGGTGAAAGTTGAACAGTCTTGATAACCAATGAAAAATGCCAATAGAACCATTTCCTTCTTCCATGCATCACAAAACATGTAATTTTTAAAAATAATTTTAAATAAAGGACGACTACAAAAAAATTAGTTACAAAGAAAGTTGTCTCTAAGAAGCCTATCGAAAAATATAAGATTAATCATTAATCGAAAATCATTTAAGATAATCATTAATTAATGCTAAGCTATAGAAATGACATTACTGTAATGAAATGCATCTACTGGAAATACTTTACTAGAGTTATAATGCACACACTAAATTAATATACTAAATTCAAATAACACACACTCTGAATTGAATTTGTAGAATTAAAACAACACACTCAAAATTGAAATTGCATAAAGGGAAACATACACTTTGAATGGAAATTGTGATAAAGGAAATAAACATACTAAATGGAAATTCAGAGAGAGGAATTGAGAAAATAATGACTTATCAAAAAACCACATTCATGCGCAAATGTAAACAACCTCTAGTCACCTTGGTCAAGTGGGCCCTTGCTCTCCCTTGGGACAGAGGTGATCTTAACAACAAGAGGTACTTAGAACGATCTCCACTTATATTGATTCAAATAAGTTCTATGACATATTCAGTGCATCTCAAAAGTAAATACTAATATTATGAAACTATATTGCAGATTATCAATATTATCCAACTACTACATTGTTCTTCAAGGAGATGTCTATATATAGACACATTCGTTACATATCATGCCAAAATGATAGGCACCAAGTTCTTCCACTAACAATATTCGATTAAGGTTCATAAAATCCTACAAAACTTGCTAGAAACAAGACCCATGTTTATAGGTATGTTAATGGAAAAATTCCTCCACATGACTACATACCGACTTTAGACTCGAAATCCTTGAATGCACACCAAAATTGGTAGTAAATGCTCATTATTATCCTACACACATTTACCACATTTCACTCATAAAGGAAATTAGTAGGAAGTTATACGGTTAACGGGTTGCATGAACAAAGACAAGGAAAATGCATTAAACTCACTAAGATATAACCATATAAAGCATCCCCATGCACTAGTGAATCATGTGTAAATGAAAAATTATCAATCATATGAATGACATAAATAAGCCAAATAATGTACTCATCATCTCCCTACACTTTACTTGTTGCATGTCCCAATGCAACTCATCTTTGTCTTGCCCTTTGGCCAAGCTGTTGAGCCATGTCATACTCCTCAAATTGATCGACATATTGTTTTCTAGTTCCCTTACATCCCTGAGTGTTTGAAATTACTTCTACCCAAGACTATGAAACTCTCATTTGACTGTGCAACATTGTTTTTCTAGGTTGTAGTGGGACTCAAGAGGAGAGGTGGCCTCACCTGTAGTCCTACCCATTCATCATTGTATTGCTTTTCATTATTTTTTGATAACTACGCTGAATTATTGTGATGAGGGCATCACCTCGTCTCATACTCCAACTTAAATTTTGAGGAGAGATAACCTCTCTCCTTTTCAAGGGTAAACTCAAAGTATCCCACCTTCTATCACAAGCCTGCCTTGCTGCCCCAAAATATTGTTGACTATAGGCCTCAAAATCCTACACACATTTCAATAGAACTTTGGAAGTATTATCCCCAATACCAACTTGATAGTAAAGAGATCTGAAATTATTTCTCATGGCCACATCATTGTGATGAGTAGGCCTAATGTAGAAACCGATTGTGTGAGCTGTTTGATTAAAAATGTCCATTTTCTCTCCCCACACAATTTGATTCCTAAGTAGTGACTAAGGATTTTAACGAAAATCTCCCACAAATAGGTTAATAAAGAAGTCAGGAACATTGGTGACTAGCATATTGTGGAGGTAGAATTCACATAGCTGATTCTGTATGTCAGGGGGACTATCTTGATAAATTGATAGAAAGGTGTTACCATCAAGAGCTTCATAAGGTTCTTGACTACACAATCTCAATAACTACCAAGAGTAAAATTGTTCTTGAACAAACATACTATAGGTAGAAGAAGGTTTCCTACATAGTTAAGAGTTTACAGACCAAAGGACAAATAGAGTCCAAAAGAGATTATAACTTATTTTTCTCATTTGTGTTGGCCTCAAACTCTTCCTTTAATTTCTTGTTTTCCTTTTTTAACTCTTTATTTTGAAGAGATAATTGATTAAAATTAGCCAAAACTCTAAGGCCTAAATCTTTTTGTCTTTTAAGGTTGCTAACTTCTACCTGTAAAGCAATAATTTCTCTAACCTTTTCTACTATTCTCTGAGTGAATGTAGTTTGTAAAGATAAATTTGTTTCTTGCATACCTTTCAATTTTTCCTTGAGAGAGGAAATTTCTACCAAATAACACCTTGGTACATCACCTTCATGTAATCCATGGACATTCTAGTATCCATCACAACCATTTTTGGAGTTGAGTTCTAAGTTTCGTACTTGAGGGTATTTCTTGAGTCTTTGAGTGGATTTCCAAAGATGCTAGGCATATCAGAGCTTTGTGTGGTAGGGATAGCTATGTTGAATGTAACGTCTTGAGATTGGTCAGTAGGGATAGTAGAGGCACTGACCCTTTCCTTTATTTCCCAAATGGGAGCATAATCATTCTAAAAATTTCGAGATGGGAACTTCCAGTCTTTGCAACGTATAGACCAGATCCTTGGCCTTAATGAAATAGAAGAACAAAGTGGCAAAGTGCTCTTACCCTTAGAATTGTGAGGCATAGAAGATGGGTTCCCTGACTACCAGGTTCCTCCACATGCTCTTGTGAAGGGCGAGAGGTTGACTCGAAGCTTGGGTTGAATAATGGAAGATGGTCCCTTTTTGAGTTTCTATGGTTTGGAACTCTCCCCCACACTTATCTGTTTTAGTCGTATCTTCGTTTTGTAGAAATATTGATGTGAGTAGAGAAATTGAATAATCCTAAGATGTTTCAATGCTGCCTTACCACCTCCATTCTTATATTTTTCCCAACTTTGATGATTGCATTGGCTAAATATTTAGGTAAATTAACCCTGAGTGCAGGGTTTGTGCAACCATGCCTTAAATGAATTAGAATTTTTAGTGAAATCCCCACTAAGAATAGATGATTTGTCCATCATATGAAGTATCGATTGACCCATTTAGCTACCTCTTTCCAAATGCTAGGAAAATTTCCCTCTTAATCCCTTTCTGAACACCATTAGAGGTGAGGATTACCTCTGGAAAAGCTTCACCATCTTCATGAAACAAGGGAATCAAATCCTTAAGAGGAGCATTGGTCATGACTTTGAGACAAAAATCTAAAAACAAACAACTCTGAAACAATATGACTATTGATTTCTACTCACTTGCCCCCAATGCATGAGCAAGTGGCTTCAAAATTTACCAAGAACTCATCTACTAAATTTTCATCAAAACCTTCGAATTTCCTAATGAATTCCAGCCAACCACATCATAAATACCTAGAAATCGCAGCATTCTAGAGCAATGGGTCCAGAGACTGGTTCATTTTTTTTTTTTCCCCATAGTGAAAATGAACCCAGATAGCAGAAAAGATAGAGACAAGATTGTGTTTAGATGCACAAAGTAACGACAGGAAGTGATAAGTGAGTCACAATTTGAAATACACCAAAATATTTTAATTTTTTGTAGTCGGTGCAAATTTTGGTGGCATAAAAAGTTGATAGGACCAGTATGCATGAGAAGTTTTAATGTGTGGTATGACACATATCCAACATTTTGAATAGTAATGCCACCTGTCCCTCCTATAAAGTAGTGTGTCCCTTTCATAGTAATTCGACACATGTGGTTTCCTCGGTAATTATGAATCATTACACCCCACTCCGTATCTTAAGATTTGGAATGATATCCACAATAAATGCATTGAACATTGTGTAGTGATTTAATCATACTAAGTACATGCGATGGGGAATTTGCTTCAAAAGGAAATATCCATAGTGAAGTAAAATGCACTTACCCTTGCCTACTTAGCTTCCTGATATCCATAGATTTCCCACATCCTACACTTTGAGATAAAATGTGATTAGTGTTCATTCAAATAATGAATATTTCTTCCTTATTGAAAATAAAACATCTAACTAAGGGAAGAAGATCAAAAGCATGATCATCTTCCTTTATTCAAATTCAAAAAATAATTACTCCTGACAAGAGGAGCCGAGCACCTCCACTGAATCCATTTCCTTGCATAATAACATATCTTTGTTGAAGGTTTCCTTATCCAGGGATGCTAATACATTCTTAGTTTGTTTCCATTCACAAGAAGATTTCTTCTATCTCCATCAATTGGAAATAGTCACACAGAGCCATTATCAAACACTTTTTTGATCTAGTATGGTCCCAACCATCTTGTCCTCAACTTTCCTTTGAACTATTGATACTTTGAGTCAAAGAGTAAGACCCAATCTCCCTCATTAAACTTCTATATTTGATATGAGCATCATGCCACACTTTCCTTTGATGTTGAAGAATCTTGGTTTGTTGTTGTGCCTCCATCCACATTTCATCCAACTTGTTCAGGTGTATGACCCTCTCACGTTGTGCTTCATCCAAATCGATGCCAACTTCCATTGTTTTCCTCCAAGTCTGTAATTCAAATTCAATGGGTAATAATGGCTTCTTCCATACACTAGTTCATATGGGGAGAAACCCGTAGTGGTCTTCCAAGTTGTATTGTAGGCCCAAACCACTTAGGGAGTTTTGGTACCCAATTTTTTCTATCTACATTGACCACTTTGGTCAAAATGTTCTCAAGTTCTTTGTTGGTGACTTCCACCTACCCATTGGATTGGGGGTGATATGGTGATGATTTTTAGGTGCTTGATTTGGTAGATTTATAGAAAAATCCTCAATCATGTTAGACACAAATTGAGGTCCTTGATCAGATACAATTGCTCTAGGGGTGCCAAATCTTAGCATTATATGATTGTATAGAAATTCAGCAATAACATCCTCATTGGCAGATGCCAGTGCTTGAACCTCAACCCATTTCATGACGTAGTCAATGCACACCAATATGTATTCTTTCCCAAAGGATGGGGGATCAAAAGGTCCAACAAAATCAATTCCCATTTCTCAAATGGTCCTAAGACCAGTTGAGGGTTGAGAGGCATCTCCATGGATAGTGTGGGCTTCCCCATTCTTTGACATGCATCACACTTCCACACATACTTCTTGATAGACTTGTGAAGAGAGGGCCAATAATACCCACTCTCAAGGACCTTGTGAATTTTCCTCTTCACTGAGTAATGTCCTCCTCTAGGCTCATCATGACAAGCTCATAGTATGTCATATACTTCATCCTCAAAAATGCACCTACAGAAGAACCATATCAGGACAACATTTGAATAAAATTCCATTACACCATTTGTATGTTGCACTATTCTTAACTAATCTTCATCACTCTTTATTAGTAAAATAGGTAGGAAACTTCCTTGTAGTTAGATAATTTGCAAGATCAAAAACCATGGTGGTTGAATTGATACTACAAACAAGTGTTCATTTGGAAAATGATCCTGACTGCTTCTTCATCACCTGAAACATTCAATCTTGAAATAAAATCAGAAACAACATTAGCTTTTCTTGGCTTATCAATAATGGTCAAATTAAATTCTTGTAACAAGAGTAACCATCTAATAATCCGCCCCCGAAAACTGGTTTATTCATCAAATATCTTATGGTTGAGTGGTCAGTGTAAACAAAGATTTTGTACCCAGTAATGTAATGTCTAAATTTATTCAGGGAGTAAACAACAACTAAAAATTCCTTTTCATAGTGGTGTAGTTTCTCTCTATAGGGGTCAAATTCTTGCTGATAAAATAAATGGCATACATATGATCTTCTTCATCTTTTTGTCCAAGAAAAATTCCCATGGTTGTATTGGATGCATCAATGTGAATATGGAAAGGCTTTCCCCAAATCGGGTCCTCTCAAGACTGGAGCATGGTGGTTATCTTCTCTTTGATAATCTCAAATTCCTACTGACATTGAGGAGACCATTCAAAAACACAATCTTTTGTCAACAAAGAAAACATAGGTGCAACAATTTTACTAAAGTCCTTGATGAATCACCTATAATACCCTGCATGTCCAAGGAAACTCTTGATGTCATTATGATTTGTTAGTGTAGGAAATTGAGTGATTACTGCAATATTTTTGGGGTCGACCTGTATTCCTTTGGTAGAAATATGATGACCTAAGACAATTCCCTAGTCAACCATAATCAGACATTTTTCATGACTCAGGGAGAGTTGATGTTGCTCACATCTACTTAATAATTTTTCAAGATTATTCAGAGATTCATCAAAAGTGGATCCGTGGACAGTGAAGTCATCCATGTAGACTTCAACACAGTCATTTGTAAGATCTACAAAAATGGCCAAAACTACTCTCTGAAAGTAGCAGGTGCATTACAAATCCCAAATGGTAAGACTCGATATGTGAATGTACCCTAGGGACAAGTGAAGGTGGTTTTATCCTGGTCAGCAGGTGTAATACTTATTTGGTTATACCCACTAAACCCATCCAAGAAGGAGAAATATTTCTTACTATGAGATTTTCCAAAACCTAATCAATAAAGGGAAAGGAAAGTAGTCTTTCTTGTGTGATTTATTAAGTTCCCTATAGTCAACATAGATTCTCCATTTACCATTTTTCTTGGGAACTATAACTAATGGTGATACCCATTGACTATCAGATATGGGATAAATGAAACCTACCTTCAACAATTTTTCTATCTCATTTTTACTATGTCTCTGAGTGTTGGATTAATTCTTCATTGTGGTTCTATCTTATGGGTTTAACATCCTCAATGTAGATATGGTGAGTGTAGATTCTTGGATGAATCCCTTCATATCAGTATAATCCCAAGAAAAATCTTGGGAATGCCTCCTCAAGATTTCTAAAACCTAGTCTCATGGTGGACTCTAAGGTATTACCAATGGTCAGCTCTTTTCCTATGTCAATATTCACTTGCTTAGTATCTTTTAAAATAGTAAATCCACATCAGTAATTAAAGAATTCAAGGGAAAAACATGAGGCTGAAGCATGTGTAAAATAGTTACATTGTCAAGAGACATAATCTTGGTTAAAGGACAATAGAAATCAATGATTGTGCATTCTACATTATAAGCATAGATTTCTTTACAATCTTCATTAGAAATGTCACTTACCAAGGTAATAATATTTGATGTGTTTAAAAAAGATGGTTATGTAGCCTTAGTTCTAATTTCCAGCCTCAGTGCTGATTTCCATAGCCATAGTGTCCTCTTCATCAGACATTGTATATGACTCAACAATTTATGTCATGTGATTTTTCACTATATGGTGGCTAGATAAGAAGGAATTAGAGAGTTAGTATCTGAATAATCTACCCATACATGTTCACAATCATACACATAGGGCTGGGAAGGAGGATATAATGAAATATTCTTTGATTTTTCCCATTTAAAATGGTCATTTTTCCTAACCTACAATCAATATATGCAGCAACAGTAGCCAACCAAGGTCTTCCTAGGATGACTAGATATCCCAACTTCGAGCTTTAGGTTGTAATATCATAAAATCAACGGGATACTCCTAGATTCAATTGTGACCATTATATCTTCAATCACACCATCTAGTACAACAATAGATTGATCTATTAATTGAAGAATGATATTGGTAGGTTGTAATCTTGTTAAGGACAACAAATTGAACATATCTTATTGTTATAACATTGATGGCAACACCAAGATCCACCAAAATGTTAGATATTGATTGACCATTTATAAAAATAGTAATGACTGGACTCCTAGGATCCCCATATTTTGGTGAAATAAGTTTTCCAGCAACAAGATCAGCTAAATTCCCTTCCACCTTGACCATTTTGGGTATTTCTTCTTCCTTCCTGGTGTCTTTATACACTCATTTCTAATGGTCTAGTTTAATTCAAGAATGTCCCTTATCACTCTCAATAGTGGGACCTCTATGTTCATCTTTTTCAACTTGTGAACTAGCATTGTTTCTTCTGCTAGTTTGAGTCTCCTGTAATCATTTTGGAAAAGGAGTTGTATGAACATTCTTATCCTTTCCTTGACATTCCTAGTGTCTTGTGTTTTTGGAACATGTTCAGTTTCATCATTTTCCTCAGGTGTCTCTTCTTTCTCACTTTCTATAGGTATTTCTGTGATAACAATAGGAGGATGATTCAATGTTTTTCCAGACCTTAGTCACAAATTATTGATAGTATTAACCTGCATTGTATCACTAGGTCCTGCTTCATTAATTGAAGTTGTCGGCTGATTTTTAGGGTTCACTACAGGCTGGGATGGAAGTTGTGTTTGTGCTGCTTTTCTATGTTGTTGATAGTTTTGTGGTGGGGCCATTAAAGCTCTCTTGTGGTTTCTGGAACCTCCTTTATTGATTAGAATTCTATTGAGGTACCCATTGTTGGTTTTGATTAGAACTTTTGAGGTATCCATTATTGGTTTTGCCATGGATTTACATTGGCTGGTGATGGCCAACCCTGTTGATTGTAGGGATTCATCCATGGTGGTGGATGTGGGTAAGCCATCCAATTTGGTGGTGTCCACTCAAGTTGTCCCCAAGTAGGCTAGAGGATCTTGACTAGGCCATGACATCCTCTAGGGAGTTTGAGCGAGGTCAGGAGCATACACAACATAATTATTTGGCCTTTGAACAAAGTTTACCTCTGCATCAGTTTGAGAGACAACATTCAATCCTCATTTCAAATGTGGTAAGAAAGTGCAATGCTTAGTATCATGATCAGCGACATCACAGATCAAACACATGTTTGTGACATCCAAAGGACACTCTCTCAAGGGATGTCTTTTCCTGCATTTAGGGAAATATATATCCAGAGGTTATTTTACAGCACTATTTTTGGCTTTAAGCCCATTTATGGTTGATGTTAATTGTGAAAAAATGTTATTTTTCATGTTAGCCATTTCCTCCAAAAGTTCTGAGGTACCTAGGGCAAGCTTGGATGTTTTTCTTTTCCTTATACCTCCTCATGTTCTAGAGTAACTTCTACAAAGCTTAGTGATTTGTTCCATACTAAGTTTGTGCACATCACCTCCTCCCATAAGATGGAGGGAATCCTTGGTTTCCTCATCAATTCCTTTAAGGAAAATATCTTTGTGATTTTTGCATGTAACTCATAACCACTCCTCCGATGGAGAAAGAGAAATCTATCCAAATAATCCTCTATATTTTCATCTTCTTTTTGCTTTATCTGGAAGAATTATTCCTTCCTATCCCTTCCCCTACAGTAGTCTTGATATTTATCTAGAAAATTTGTCTCCATGGCCTCCCAAGAATGAATGGAGTTAGGGAAAATCCCATGAACCACCTCATAGCAGAGTCCTTGAGAGTGGAAGGAAATAGTTTGAGTTTTTGATTGTCTGTTCTGTAGTCATATGTTTGGAAAAGAACTTTGAATTCAAACAAGAACTGATCGAGGTCTTCTGTAGACATGCCTCGAGAAGATAGGGAGGATGGATGGTGAGATATTTTTCATAGGTGCATCCTCATCTTCATCTAAGACAATGGGATAGGTAAAGGTTATTCCCAAGGGTCGGTTCTCATTATTCCCATTGTCTCCCATTTTTGAATGTTGTTTGGTTCTAAATAGGATGAAGCAGAATGTTTAGAAGGGATCCTAGGCATTGGATTAGATTTAGTGTCACTTTCAGTGTTCCCTACTTGTATTTGGTTTGGAGATATTCTATGGATATTGTATGGTATAAATATCCCTTGATCACCCGTGGCCTATGCATCAAGGTTGGTTATGTAAACAAGGCCTAGGACTTTGACTGGTTGCATAGATTAACTCCATTAACACCCATAACATGTAAAGTGAATAAATTTGGCGTATTGTGCTTATGGTGTTCCCCAAAAAACACCAAAATGATGGGTCATTGTGTTCTCCAATCATTTAACTAACATGTTTTTCTGCTAGTGTCATTATAAACTAGGGTTGTGTGTCCAAGGCTATATGCAATGAAAGCCTGAACCAGTTATGATGTTGGGTCTTTCTTTGTGGGGGTTTTTCTATTGGATCTTTCTTCATTTCCTACTAATCTATGAAAACTTAATGCTAAGCTACATAAATGACATTACTGTAATGAAATGCATCTACTAGAAATACTTTACTAGAGTTATAATGCACACACTAATTGAATTTGTAGAATTAAAACAACACACTCAAAATTGAAATTGCATAAAGGAAACATACACTCTAAATGGAAATTGTGATAAAGGAAATAAACATACTAAATGGAAATTGTAGTAGAGGAATTGAGAAAATAATGACTTATCAGAAAACCACATTCATGCAAAATGTAAACAACCTCCAGTCACCTCGATCGAGTGGGCCCTTTCTCTCCCTTGGGACAAAGGTGATCTTAACAAAAGAGGTACTCAGAATGATCTCCACTTATATTGATTCAAAGAAGTTATATGACATATTCATTTCTTCTCAAAAGTAAATACTAATTGTTACAAACTATATTGCAGATTATCAATATTATCCAACTACTACATTGTTCTTAAATGATAAGTCTATATATAGACATAACTAGTTACATATCATGCCAACATTATAGGCACCAATTTATTCCACTAACAATATTCGATTAAGGTTCATAAAATCCTATAGAATTTGTTAAAAAAAGACCCATGTTTATAGGTTTGTTAATGGGAAAATTCCTCCACGATTGCATACCGATTTTAGACTTGAAATTCTTTATTATACACCAAAACTGGTAGTAAATTATCATTATTATCTTGCACACATTTACCACATTTCACTCATAAAGGAAATTAGTAGGAAGTTATATGATTAATGGGTTGCATGAACAAAGACAAGGAAAACACATTAAACTCACTAAGATATAACATATAAAGCATCCCTATGCACTAGTGAATCATGTGTAAATGAAAAATTATCAATCATATGAAGTATTTATTAAAGAAAAAAATTCACAAGGAGGACCAACCCCTA
Source organism: Taxus wallichiana var. yunnanensis (assembly GCA_018340775.1). Taxonomy (NCBI): domain Eukaryota; kingdom Viridiplantae; phylum Streptophyta; class Pinopsida; order Cupressales; family Taxaceae; genus Taxus; species Taxus wallichiana. The sequence continues at coordinate 266,518,892 of CM031243.1, read as the reverse complement.
GTTTCTTTTTGCTGCAATAATTTATGGATATCACCTATTAAACTCACACTCCTTCAAATCCTTGTTTCTCCAACTAGCTATAACTCACTCTTTCATGGATCTCGTATTTTATCAAACCCTTTCACACACTCTATAACATTAATTAACATATTTAACACTTCCTTAGATCTGAAACACATCCTTCGTACCTATTATATACATTCACATAGGTCAAATGTTTTCCTCTTCAGCAACTAGTTCAAATTTGAACACAAAACATAATTTTATATGCATTCCTTCTTTAAATAAAATCTCAAGTAAGTTTCCCTCAAATTTTTCTAAAAATTAAACTTAAAATCAACCCTATAAAATCATAAAAACATTCACATTGGGCCCATGTATGTTTTCATGCCCAAAAACACTAAACATGTAAAAAAATAGCTCTAAACCCCATCACATGGATGAGCTAAAAACACAAATGCCAAAATCATGATTATTCAAGCTCCAAAATTTAAAAAAATGTGTAATACAACATATTAAAATCATTAATGGAGTTACATTATATTTCACCAATCAAGTTTTACATAACTAACTCAAGAAGGCTCATATCCTTCTCAAAACAATTGTTTCCAACACCACCTTTTCACCTTTGGGATTCAAGACCATCCAAGAACAACTCAAATATGGTATGTAACTACTCATTCAAACCCTCAAGACCTTTATATCACATAAATTCATGTTATAGCTCATGAAACATTCATATGTGAAGACCAAACTCACTTTCCTCTTCACTAGATTGAGCTGCCTAGAAATTAGTTTTATAAACTAAACTCATTTTAACCTATTTTCAATATTTTCCCCCGGGAAAAAAATGGATTACGAGGATGTCTAGTGGACCCTAGGACTGAAATAATTATTCATAAAACATTCGAGGGTCTACAAGAAAAATTTGGTGTTAAAGCACATTTATGGCATTACCAAAGGGTTCGGGATCATTTCAGATTTATTTTTCTTTCTTGGTTTGAAGAAGATCAAGGTATGCTAACAAAAAGGAAATTGATGATTCGTGGTTCCACTTTCATTCAATGAGGGAAAGAAAGTGATAAAATCGATAAATTATGTTTGATGAGCCTTTGTGCTTTAATCAATCCCCGGTTTAAGGGAAAATGCTAAGATACTTGAACTTGTCTCAAAATTTGGATTAAAGGGTCAATGATCATGAGTTTCTTGGTGAGATAAGGTGACCCTATTGTAAACAAAGTTTGTTAGTGGATCAAGTGAAAGAATTGTTACCATTGAGTCCTGAAGGTAGACAATTTGTGCATTCAATCCAAATATTCAGCTCATTTGGATCGGTAGAAAAGGAAAAATCATGAGCCTAAGCTTTGTCAAGCTAAATGATGTAAGGAAAGGTCATGAGCTCATAACAAGTTGGGAGATTAGGGATCAGATCCACACAACGTGTCATGGAAAACACCTCAGTCAAATTTAACAGTAAGTGGGTGATTATTTTGAATGAGAATGCAAATCTCACCATGGCCGGTAGATGGATTGGGTAGCTTGGGTGTTAAGGAGTTGCACGGCTTGAAAGGTAAGAAACTTTCTATAGCATAGTGGATATTCGATGTATGTGAGTGGTATTTTTCATGGGCTAAGTCAATCGAGATCAAAGTGAGCTATGCGTGGAAGCATTACAAGAAAGTTAAGCATGGAAATGATGAAGCAAGTTCGTAGAGGTGAGCCAACATAGTGTGGTGATGATTTCAAAAGATTAATGTCTTGTTTAGGAGGTGGCTTGTTCAAACCAAAGAAATGTAAATATCACACAATAATCTCAGGCTCATGACTTAGATTCATGTTGGCTCGGCATGGAAATGAAATACAAAGAGGAATTCAATTTGAAAATCTTCAAATCATGTTGGGAATTCATAGATAATGCCTCAAAGATCATGAAGAGCCCAATGCATACCTCTAGGTTAGCTCGGGGAAGATAATGTCAATGAGAAGTTTTGAGGACTTGGCAGTGCACAACTCACTGGCCTAATGTATCAGCTAATAGAAAGATAGGCCGAATTGATAACCACAGAAACATGAGATAGGACTCATAGTTTCAGGGCCGAGTCATCATGATCACACAAATAAGGTCAGCCTAAATAGCTTGATGTTAAGAAAAGAATGCTCAAGTATCGTTTCGAGACAAGGAGGTCCACATACATATGGAGGTGAACTTGGCATCGACCCAAGTTGTAGAGATCATTGAACTCATTAGAGCTGTTTTGAAATTTTGGGGATGAGATCTTCCTCAAATATATGAAACGATGATGGAGTTTCATGTAGAAGTTGTCGAATTTAACAGACAAGTCTCGAGAGCTCGCTAAGGCGTCATTGGATCTTAGCCAATTAAGATGGAAGTTACATTTTCTATATCAGAAATTCATAAATGTCTTGGTTAGGAGAATGTTGAGCCAAAGACATTAGATAGAAAACATAAATGAGTGGGCTAGAGTTTAGTGAATTCATTAAATGAGAAATTTGAAATATAAGGGGATCCCATGGGATTGATTCATGCACAAAATTCATTGAGGACCAAGTTGCTCAATATAATCGGGATGAGGACAAAGGAATTGAAACGTGAAGTCAAGAAATTTTTGTAAACTTGCGCCTGTGTCCATTTTCCTTAGAAATGATGGCTACGAAGTTGGGCCATGGTGTAAGAATTTGATTGAAAGATATAAGTTGAGAAAAGAGCAGGTGGATGAAGGGTTGGTCTAGCAAGTTTATATGTAATGATTGGTAGACACATGGCACTTTGTAGGAGAATGAAATATATCGATCTCATCATTGTATGAGGAGCTAAAAGGATGGCTCGCTGTGTAGAAATGAAGTAATACAAAAATGATGAGTCACATTTTGGAAGATAGCTCACATTTCAGGATTTTAGAATGTTTTGTTTTGGAACTCACCTTAGGAGAGTTGAAAAAATTAGAGGGAAGGTTCCAAATCCCAAACTCCAAAATTCGGAGTTTTCAGCTTGTGTTTTTTTGGGTTTTGGAGTTGGTTCATTTTGAGATTCAAGTGGGATGGATTTCTAGGTTAGATCTCAAGATGATGAAACAAGAACTCTAAAAACCTAAAACAAGTACTTTGTGCCCAGTTGGACAATCTAGGAAGCCATGTGGAACTCTAATTTGGGTAATAAATAAGAACTCACATGGGTAAGTCACTACATTGACCAACGCAGAATAATTACATACATGGTGGATTTTGACGTTAGTGAGCGAGTAAATGCCGAGTGAGAAGGGGATATTTTGATAGGATTCCAAACCAAGTTTTTCGATGTGACCCATTCTACCGGCAATAGGATTCTATGAACTAAGACATCAAATTCCAAGGTGGTAACACATAACACGTGGGCTAGTTATAGTGTAAAAGTCAATGCTAGTTTTGGTGTTCGTGGGAAGATTCAAGCTTCTCGTTTGGTGAATGAGATGAAGGCATATAACTCATTACAACTATCTAATGAAATCCACCATGTTAGATGTTGGTACAATTCATTAAGTTGGTAGTTATGTTTTTGGAGTTCATGGATGTATAACCATAACAATAATAAATGCAATACTAAATTGGTGGTGTCACTGTAGGATAACAAATAAAAATTACCTAAAGTAAGAGAGGTAACTCGCTTAAAAACATTATTTTAATTAAATCAAAAAAATCGGATGAATTTATGCAAACATCTTTTGGTGCTCGGATACACAAAATGTGACTTTCACTTAAAGACCACAACATCCTCCCCGGTTTCTAAATTTTTACAAAATTATAGTTGTTGGAATCAAGAGACCAAGAGCTACGCCGTGGAATTACCAGAAGATGAAATTTTTGAGGTTTTACATTCCAAATTGATAAGTTTTCCTCATTCCTTGAGTGGTGCCTCAAAAGTTGGAGGTGTAATTAATGAAGCAAACATGGCTAACAACAGTGATCAATTATTTCCTACATTCTGGCCTGGATCCTAAGGTTTCTTCCTTCTTTCTCTCAACAAATCCAAATTTTCTATAAATGTAAAAGGGGTGCTTATTCAAAAGTTAGACACTTTCTAAGCTTCCCCTCTCTTCACAAGCTGAGATGCTGTGAATTTGTAGGCTCTCAAGCCTTTCTTCTCAAATTGTAATGGAAGCCTATGCCTTTTCCCTGATGTAATGATGCACTATGCAAGTGCTTGAAGTAATGGAAATTATGTTTTGTGATCATTTATATGTCCTTTCATGATTTTGTTGCTTCTATTTTCCTCTCTCATGTTTGCAGGTGAACTATGTAACTAGGCAACCGAGGGAGGTTTCTTTTGCAAGTTTTGAAGGTCATTGTGCTTATCAAGGAGTGAAGTACTGTATGTAAATTGGGTTTGTAATGCATGTTCATTCTTCCTCATGATCATCTCTCTTCATTGGTGCAACACCCTCCAAAAACCCTTCCCGAGTATAGAAACCCTTTCTTGGTGCATCACCACTTCTAGTATAGGTTTTATTTCCTTGTAAATCTCTCTCCCTAATCCATTTGAAATGTTAGCATAGGTCTAGTTAGCCATTTTTCTTGCATTAGGAGTAGTGTAGTGCTTAGTTTAGGAAGAGGAAGTTGGCCTTCTCTAGAGGTTCACCTTGAGCCCAAGTCCCATAGCTTGAGAGGTGATCCCATGTTACCCAATCACACTAAATGTCATGTTCACCTTCAGGCCATTCGGGGTGTAGTGATTTGGCAATAATAGTTTTGGCACACTCCGGTGGGACCAAAAGATTCATATCTTTCATAAGGTCATGTATTTGTGTTTTGTGTTCACTTCATTTCATTAAGTTGTGCTCTTAGTGAAATTTCAGCCTTAGGAGGTATACCCAAGCACAACTAGTGACTCCATTAGTCAAAGTACCCCACTCTCTATGTTATAGACTTCAATTTTACCCATTTCCATCTAGTTTCCTTCAACATCTTTCCATTTTTCTCCCATTCATGAAGTTGTGCAATCATGGCTTCGTTTCCACATTTGAGTTCCCACTTGCACCAGCAACATCACTTTCCATCTTCAAATTTATTTTAACCCACCTCCAACTCCATTTTATGATGAAAATCAACAACATGCATATCTCTATGAGCAAGAGCCATGACTGTTTGATGGTTCACTTAACTATGCATCTTTTCAAGAGTAGGAGCATGCAGATGATGGAGGCTATCCTACAAATGAAGATGTAAAGTTGCAACTTAAGATTCAAATAATGGAGGCATGCATGGTACAATCTAGAGCCACAGCTCAAATAAAGGCATTCAAGATTGGCTTCAAGGTAGCCTGTCCATGGGTTGGCCCTATGCCAAGTTTTTACGACCTATAGGAAAATATTGGTTTCATGACTGAATTACTACCTCAACTTGAAGGTTGGATCGAAGAGATAGAGGCTTATGAGTTTAATGCAAGGAATCCTTGTCAATGGGTAAGTCCTATACACCACCTCATAACCTCTTTCCAATTCCCATTCAATGTCATTTCAGTCTAAACCTCAAATTCCAAGTTTTTTACTAGTTGCCCATGCTAAGAATTCCATTCCTTCATTTCCTATATTTCCATCCCATCATGAATCTTTTTTTCCTTGCCTTCCAAAGTTCCTTCCTTTTCTAAAGGCCACCAAGATAGAATTTTCACCTCTTCCACTATCTCAAATAGTGAGGGAAGTCATTGAATCCCAACCCACCCCTCCTCTTATAGTTCCAAATCCATTTTGGGAAGAACATGATTATACTTGAAGATGAAGAGAGAGGATGTTAAGGAGCTTAATAAGGATGAAATTTAAAAAAATGAAGGAGTGGGCTGCAAGATTGAATGAAAATAAAATTTCCTTCCTAACTCAGCCTCTAATCCAAGGTTGAGATTCAAGATCATTTGGAGGAAACTAAATTTTCCCAAGAACAAGTAGGAGATGATGAACATAAATCTATGTGTTAAGATTTTAGTGTACATGCATGAACTATGTTTGTTTGTTGAAACTATTGATTCCCCATAAGTTGGAAAAAATTAGCTCCAAATACGTCAGAAAAAAGAATGTGCAAGTCAAGAAGAAGGAATCTCTCAAGTGTACAAGCTAATTCTAATGAGTGCAATGATCCTAATTGCCATGGATGTCAAGAACGTGGTACACACTTAGAAGGCAGTAGCATCTTTATAAGGTCATCATTAGATGTTACAATCAGCTACAAAAATTTCTTTCCATGGTAGATTCGAGATCAAGAATGCGGATGAGACCATTTAAAGCCTTCCAAATCCTTTACCCTCTCTATCTTCTAAAAAATCTTATTTTTAGAGGAATTTGATCTTTCTAATTTCATGTTTGAGAATGAAGAATATCAATGTGAAGGAGGTTCTATTTTGGAAAATACTCTTTGCTATAGAGGAACCTTTGACACGATCATCGATTTGGAGAGTATGAAGAAGTAGATTATCTATCATATCTAGAAGAATGTTTTGATGGACAAGAGCCTATGAAATTTAACAAATTTGTTTTTGTCCTCTTGAATTTTTCCAACACAAAGTACCAAGTGTTGTGGAGGGACACACTCAAGAACAACTCATTACTAATGATTGACCTTTGGAATCAGAATTGGAGGAATTGAATCTTCCATATCCCTCATCACACGTAAAAGAGGAACACATGGGAGAATATTTAACTAATATTGAAGTGTTGAATGAAGATTATGCCATGGAGAGCTTCCTATTTTAAGTTACAAAACCTATTTTGGTTAATAAGTTTGTGATAGAGGAAAGTATTCTTGAAGATTTTTCTTCCCATAACAATCTTCAAAAGCTACAAATTGGAGGGTTTTCAAATTTTCAATGAGGGAGATCACTTTTACAATACCATCCATCTAGGTGAAAGATCAATTTGTTTGTAAATGGGAAACAAGAGGGAAATCAGGTTGTGAATAACCATCTTTTTCAAGGATGTCTTCAGCAAGACTTTCTTATTAAAGTTGAGTTTCGAGAAGTAGGAATATTCAATGGTTAGACCATGTCCCATAAGGTATTTGGCTTCTTTGGAGCCAAAAGAGAAGTCATAAAGGTCACATTCATTTCATAATGTGAGGATGAGTTTCACATTCCAAGGATCAATTGTTATGCCTCTACGAAAAAAATGCAGAGCAACTAAAAGAGGCATATTTATATTTTTCCAGTTGATGCCTCAATAGACCAAGTAGAGAATTGGTTTTGTTTCAATTTTTCACTCTCATTCTCAGCCATGTCCATTACCACATCCTCTGCATGGCTTCTATTGTAAGAAAAGGGAGCTATTTTGCATAACCAATTGCAGGGTTTGTTTAGTTCACATGTGCTTCCAGTTAGTGTAGGGTAGTAATAGGTTTTCTTTTAGTAGAATAAGTGCATTGCACACCCTACATGTTTCAATTAGGGCATGTATGGTTTTCAGATTCAGTGTGTTTTTTTTTTTTTCACTCTTGTGTTTTTTTGCACACTATTTCATCATTGGAGGTTTTTCAAGGAAGAGAAAAGTTCAAGGTTTCAGAGAAAGTTTCAAGATATCCCCAAGTTGTCTTGGCTCCTTCATTCAAAGTTCTGCAGTATGCTCTAGATGCCAAGTGTTCATGAAATTCATTATACTTTATGCTTATCATTCCAGGGAGGTCCAAGATTGACAATTTTCAAGAGAATTCAAGAAGGTTTCATTTATTATCCTTCATTCTATGGAGACATTCCAAGTTTGGGATGTAGGATGTGGTAATGTTTAGTTAACTTGGGAACATGAAACTCACGATTCAAGATCAGTTTTGGGATATCTTACAGTTATGACTCCATGCCCAATGGATAGATCTAGGCTATTGGAACCATGCATTAGCATGAAAGCATCCCTCGAGAGGTCAGCCAAAAATGTTGTCTATTTTTGCCTCCCCCCGGAAAAAAATTGGACAATGGAGATGTCTAGTGGACCCTGGGACCGAAAGACTTATTCATAAAACATTCGGGGTCTACAAGAAAATTTTCATGTTAAAGCACATTTGTGGCATTACCAAAGGGTTTGAGATCATTTCGCATTTCTTTTTCTTTCCGGTTTGAAGAATATTAGGGTATGCTCACAACAAGGAAATTGATGATCTATAGGTCCACTTTCATTCAACAAGGGCAAGAAAGTGATCAAATTGATAAATTATGTTTGATGAGCCTTGTTGTGCTTCAATCACTCCCTGGTTTAAGGGAAAATCCTAAGATAGTTGAAACCTGTCTCAAAATTAGGCTTAGAGGGTCAATGAGCATGAGTTTCTTAGTGAGCTAAGGTGACCCTATTGTAAACCAAGTTAGTCAATGGATCGGGTGAAATACTTGTGCTCGTTGAGTCATGAAGGTAGAAATTTTGTGAGTTAAATCCACATCTTTAGCTCATTTGGATCAGTACAAATGGAAATATCATGAGCCCAAGATCTGTCAAGCTAAAAGATGTAAGGATGAGGTCATGAGCTCATAACGAGCTAGGTGATTAGGGCTCAGGTCCACAAGGCATCATGGAAAAAATTTCATCAAAATTTAATAGTAGGTGGGTGATTATTTTGAATGAGAATGTAGAGATCACCATGGATGGTAGATGGATCGGAGTAGCTTGGGTGTTAAGGAGTTTCACGACTCAAAATGTAAGAAAATTTCTATAGCACAGAGTGGAGATTCAATGCATACAAGTGATATTTTACATGGGCTAAGTCAATCGAGATCATAGTGAGCTATGCATGGAAGCATTATAAGACAATTAAGTATGGAAATGATGAAGAAATTTCATAGAGGTGAGCCAACATACTATGGAGTGACGAGCTGTAGGAAATGGCTTGTTCAAGAGGTGGCTTGTTTGAGAAATGTCAAAATCACATGTAAGAAGCTCGGGGCTTAGATGAGTTATATTCATGTTATCTCAAGAGGGAAATGAAATCCAAAGAGGAATTTAATTTGGAAGTGGCTTAAATCATGTTGGGAAACCATAGAGAATGCCTCAAAGATCATGAAGAGCCCAATGCATACCTTCAAGTTAGCTCGAGGAAAATAATGTCAATGAGAAGTTTTGAGGACTTGGAAGTGCGCAACTTACTGGCTTGATATATCATCTAATAGAAAGATAGGTCGAATTGATAACCATAGAAACATGAGCTAGGAATCATATTTTTAGGGCCGAGTCATCATGATCACACAAATAAGGTCAACCTAACAAGCTTCGTGTTAAGAAAAGAATGTAGGAAGAATCGACTAAGTCAATGTTCTTCGAGATGAGGCCATGTACATATGTAGGTGAACTTGGCAGTTAACCAAGTTGTAGAGCTCGTTGAACTCATTGGAGCCATTTTGAGAATTTGGGGACGAATCTTCCTCAAATCTATGAAATGATGATGGAGTTTCATTTAGAAGTTGTGGAATTTTAATGGACACGTCTTGAGATCTCATTGAGGCATCATTGGATCTTGGCCAAGCAAGATGGAAGTTAAGTTTTGTTGCATCAGGTGAGTCATAAATGGCTTGGTTAGGAGAATGTTGAGCCAAAGAAATTGGATAGAAAACATAAATGAGTGGGCAAAGTTTAGTGAATTTTTCAAATGAGAACTTTGAAATAGAATGTGATCCTATGGGATTGAGTCATGCATAAAATTTATTTGAGGACCAAGTTGATCAATTTAATTGGGATGAGGACAAAGGAATTGAAACACGGGTCAAGTAATTTTTTACAAAACTCGAGCCTATGTCCATTTTCATTATAAATGATGGTTATGAAGTTGGGCCATGGTGTAAGAATTTTATCAAAAATACAAGTCGGGAGCCGAAGCAGGTGGGTGAAGGGTTAGTCTAGAGATTTTATATGTCATGATTAGTAGAAGTAGGGAACTTTGTAGAAGAATGAAATAGATCGATATTGTCATTGTATGAGGAGGCGAAAAGGATGGCTTACTAGGTAGAACAAGTAATATAGAAATGGCGAGTCACATTTTGGAAGATAGCTCACATTTCAGGATTTCAGAATGTTTTGTTTTGGACCTCACCTCAGGCAAGTTGAAAAATTAGAGGGAAGGTTCCGAAGCCCGAACTCCAAAATTTAGATTTTGGAGCTTGTGTTTTTTGGGTTTCAGAGTTGGTTCATTTCGCGAGTCAGGTGGGCTAGATTACGGGGTTAAGTGCTCAAAGATTCTAAAACAAGTAAGTATGAAAACTTGAAACACAAGTACTCTATGCCGAGTTGGATGCTTAGGGAAAACATGTGGAAACTCCAACTCGGGTCACAAATAAGAACTCATTTGGGTAAGTCGCCGCATCAATCAACATGGGAATTAATGCATGCACGATGTGTATTTTTATGTTGGTGGGTGAGTCAAATACCGGGTAAGAAGGGGATGTTTTGATAGGATTCCAAACCAAGTTTTTGAATGTGACCAATTCTATGTGGCGATAGGATTCCCGAGGAACTTAGCCAACACATAATCGGGCGGTTATAGAGTAAAACCTGATGCACTATCGGTTAGAAGATTCAAGCTTCTCGGTCAATGCATGAAGCTCGAGCCAACCTACTTGGCCTATCCCCCATGTTGGACTCCTGGTATAATTCATTAAGTGGGTGGATTGTTTTTTTGGAGCTCATGGATAAATAACCATAACTCGCCAATGAAATACTCAATTGGTGGTGTGGCATCATAACAAAAAAATTACCAAGTAAGAGAGTAACTTCGCCAAGTCATTTTATAACTCGGCAATGGGATGGAGTGCAATGCTCGGCATACGTAAAAGTGAATCTTTCTTAGAAGACCACAACTTCCTCCCTAGTTGCCATTTTTTGCAAAATTATAGTCGTTGGAATCAAGAGACCAAGAGCTACGTCATGGAATCACCAAAAGATTATTTTTTTGATGTTTTGAATTCCAAATTTATAGGTTTTCCTCATTCCTTGAGTGGTTCCTCAAAAGGTGGAGGTGTAATTAATGAGGAAAACATGGCCAACAATAGTGATTAATTGTTTCCTACATTCTAGCCTAGATTCTAGGGTTTTTCCTTCTTTCTCTCAACAAATCTGAATTTTCTATAAATTTAAAAGGGGTGCTTATTCAAAAGGATTTAGACACTTTCTAATATTCCTCTCTCTTCACGAGCTGATATACTATTAATTTGTAAGCTCTCAAGCCTTTCTTCTCGAATTGTAATGGAAGCCTACACCTTTTCCTTGATGTAATGATGCACTATGCAAGTTCTTGGAGTAATGGAAATTATGTTTTGTGATTAGTTATATTTCATTTCATGATTTTTCTCATTTGTTTTTCCTCTCTCATGTTTTCAAGTGAAGTGTGCAACCGAGGTTCCTTTTGAAACTTTTGAAGGGCATTGTGCTTATCAAGGAGTGAAGTATTGTATGTAAATTGGGTTTGTAATGCATGTTCATTCTTCCTCATGATCATCTCTCTTCATTAGGAAGCCAATTTTTTTCTAGCACAACCCTTTCTTGGTGCATCACCACTTCTATTATAGGTTTTATTTCCTTGCAAATTTCTCTCCCTTATCCTTTTGAAATGTTAGAATAGGTATAGTTAGCCATTTTTCTTGCATTAGGATTAATGTAGCGCTTAGTTTTGGAAGAGTAGTACATCCTTCTCTAGATGTTTAGCTTGATCCCAAGTCCCACAACTTGAGAGTTGATCCCATGTTATACAATCACAACAAACATCTTGTTCACATTTAGGCCATTCGGGCGTGAAATTATTTGGTGATAACATAACCTTTTATGTCAACTGAAATACCTAAAAATTATTTTAATAGGGAAAAAATTCATTTATTTTCACTCTCCAACTGATATCAAGCATCAATACATTCATCTCATGCATCGTCTACCTCATTCTTTCGAAAAAAACATTTTTTTCTTGAGAAACAAAAAACTTTCTTCTCTGCAAATTAATCTAGATGAAAAATAAAACATCATCATCATGAGACAAGCCATAAATCAATGGAAATAAATATGAATCATATTTCCATCACATATCACATTTCCTTCCAAATCCAAGTGGAAGGCCTTCAACCAAGCATATATTTGAAACTACTCCGAACTACCCCAAAACTACCTTATGACCAGTCTTCATAAATAGGGCACACTTTTTTATTTATAAGAACCACCATGATATAAAAACATCCCATACATAAATTAAAATTCCAATTCTAAACATATTTTTATTTATTTTGTAACTCCTTTGGACAACCTTGTCTCAAACTGAACTTCTTCATAAACTAGCCTATTTGAGTGGGGTCCACTCATCACCACATTCTATACCATACTATTATGGAAACATGGAGGAGTAATATACATCATAAAATCATCATACTATAACTATAAATCAATTATGGGAACTTATGAATAAAATATCTTTTACCAATTTCAAGCACACAAAAATTTGTTTACCTTCTTAACATTCATTCATAAAAATGTGATGATGAAATTAATTCAATATTGTTTTGAAACCTTTTTATTTAATTTAAAATTCATCCTTTAAATTCACAAGTTCCCATTAAAATCACACAATTCATGGTGAGCATCAGAAGGTGTAATTCGAGCTGGAAAACACCTTCTTCTTGACCATGTTTCACCAAAAACAACATAACTTACAAAATATTCTTTAGAATGACTCTAAATTTTTCTCACACCTCTAGGACACCCTTTTACATCATCTCCAATCATAATTTTTTTCTCAGATAGGTCTCCACCTTCTCATCCCATCTCATTTTCATGACTAGCCCTTGCGGTTTTACATGATTTAGGCTAGGGTTAACTGAACCAACACTATAACTCAACATAAAACCTCTGAAAAAAACCTAACATACCTATAACACAATTAATTACATCCCTACATTCTTAAATTATATCACATGGCTCTCTGACTCATCCTCGTGCCTCCAAACACCTAAACCCAGTCTAGATGAGCACCTAAATCTTGGTCTTCAACCCGTACATACATATTTAAACTCACGTGCGTACCTAAACACTCCCAAAAAATATCTTTATGTTTCTACCATGCTCTTAAAGCTACCAAACAACTCAAACCACCATCCTCCTTCACTTAGGATAGCTAGGTCACCCGGCTAGGATGTATAAGCCAATCCATTCTCAAAGTGAATCAACTCATGCCATCATACCAACACCTAAAAATCAATTTCATCATGATATTAATCATCTTATGACTCTACTCCATCATCCTATTTTTCATTAATGGGAATTTACATCAATGATAACACCTAGAACATAACATGCCAATAATCTCCCCTTTGTCATTGATGGAAAACCTCCTAAACTTCTCCCCCTTTTTACATTAATGAAAAATAATACCTGTAATTGCATGATCTTCACCTTTTTCAGATTCATACACTCATCTCTTTATTGAAAACATAAACCAAAGTTTTTATTTTAGTTCGAAACTAGTAATTTCTCACAAAACCCTATTTTTGCCTTCTTTCTCACCATTGGAACACCGCAAAGAGACCAAGAACTGATGTATACAACTCATGTACATGCCAACAATGATGATATAGTGCTAATAAAATATTTCATACCTCTTTCTTGTCCTATTTCAACTGGTCAAGGCTCAAACTTGATTTGTCTCAACCATATTTGATCTCATACACACTTAGGAACCGAGATCCCTGATTTGAATCTTTAGTGTTATTTGGACCAATTTTGATAGGCTTTAGAATATCACTCACATAATGACATGGCTTTTCATATCTCCCCTGGACTCATGACACTCTTTTCTAGTATAAATCACAAAAATTAAGTTACTTACCTTGCTAGAGACAACTTAAACACTTTGACCCAGTGTTAAAGCACTTTCTGTGTTTTAGATATTTTTGTATGTTATCACACTATTCTTTGACAACTACCCTACTCCAAAATCCAATGATTATGTAAACACTTACTCTTTTTCCATATGATTTTTATAACCATATTTTATACTTGAGTGAACTCAATAATGATCTCCTTGTATCTTGGAGAGCTAATCAAACCAAGAGCGTACCATCTTTTGTCTATCATGCATACGCATGACATCTTGTCAAGTATCAATCCAACACACAATAATAAAAGAGTCAACCAAGTGAATCTTGCACTACTCTTAACTCTTCTTAAGAACTATTTGTTTCACCTTTCTCATGATCTTGAGCACAAAGTCTTGTTCCCCTACCTTTGGAACCATCTACGGACACTGTAGGATACTATTTTGATACTTTAATATCATGCATACTTGACTTAGGTAGGAAAATATCCATTCAAATATTGCAAACAACATCCATCTATCATTCTCACTTTCTTAATATATTTTCATCTAAATAGAGTACAATAGGGTTTCTTCTTGTGTTGAATAAAAATCTACAATCCCGTGTCATGTCATTTTGACATACAAGTGGCTACCTACATGGCCTAAACATTAAGCACCTTTAATTGAAGTACCATGATATAATTTTGTGGGACCATAAACTCAAATCATTACATCCGTTACATTACTATGTAAAATTCTCCAAACACTTTCAATATCATCCATATCTGACATAAGGTGATTACAACCTTCCTTTTCCTTGAAAACCTATAGCCTCACGTTCTTTCTCTCCCAATGAAACTTAAGTTCTGAAACAATGGTATTGAATTCACTGTGATACATAAGTACTCCATTTTGTTTCCATATACCTTTTTAGATCATCACTGAGGATTTAGACTAATTCATACCATAACCCATCACATTGAGAGACCCTAATTTCTTCAACTTAAAACATATATTTGTTCTCAAATCACTGTAACATCTCCATGAATGAAATGAAAATACCTCAATTTGATGATGCCCTTACATTAGTTTAATACATATTCATATGAACTTAACTCTTTATTCAATGTATAAATAAATTTTGCAATCATTTATTCATCTTTATTTACCTGTTGGTGACACTTCTTCTAACCCATACCTATCATTTTATACTTACACAGTTTCAAAGAACTCACTTTTTTCCTTCTTGAACATTGTTGTCATTAAGTTCAACCTCTAATGTATGTTGAAATACCTTAAGAGAAAATAAAAAATCCTCTTGATATATTCAACCTTAACAAAAATTACTTATAGGCCCACTCAACTCATGATCATACCTAAACCACATTGTTTTCTCACTTATACCTCACTCTTCCTTGTTCCTTCTTGAAATCATTCGGAAAAACTTCACGAGATATATGTCCTCGTATTGTTACCTAGAACCTTATTAAAATTATGTGTATCGTTAATCATGCTTGATTTTATTAGTAAAACATCAACTCATCCTTTATACCACTTTCACTTCTTCATACTGATCATATAGGATACTAGCCATACTTCATGGGAATCCACACCTAAATTTTAATACAAGCATTATCACAAAGACTCCTTACCTTTTTTGAGTACCCTTTTTCCCAAATTAAGTTAACTATCAAGCTTGTAGCATGATCTTGAAGAATATCTCGCCTAGTTTGTAATTTTTTCCTTTCAACTAGGTCTACTTGTGCACAAATTAGGATTGTCAAGAAAATAAGATACCGTAAAATTTCATAACACCTTGAATTTTTCAAATATCTCTTCTTATCATGTAAATTTTATATGATTGAAATTTCACAATATTCTATTCACTCCATATCCTTCTATACAATTTCTCATAAACCATAGGTTAGGGTTTTCACAGAGCCTGAGAAGAGACCTTTTGTAGTAGCTCACTTATTCCAAGGATTCAAGACTTCAAACTATCATAAAAAACTTTGTAAACACTTAGGAAAATTTTATTTTTCAGGCATCTTTGCATGAAAACACTGTGAATGCATTCCATCATTATGATTTGTTTCATGTGACAAGACTCATTACTCTCATATGCATTGTACACCTCCTTTCCGACTTGTAGTATTTTTACCTCGGTAAAGACCAATGACTCATACCAAGACCATACTTCAAATTAAAGACAACTTTGCTCTTATCTTGAATTTATAAACACCGAAGACTCATTACAAAAATAATTTCATCTTTCACACTTATCACAACATTACACAACAATATTGACACAAAAAAGTATTATGACACTAATAAAAGATGGACTTATGAAATTCCAAACAGAACCCTATGTTCGGACCTAGGTATATACAACTTGATATGCGTGACCGTTTGAGACAAACACTTTTATTCATTTGAGATCATAATCATGACTTCACACTTTTGATTGTGACACATTTACCTATGACTATATTCATTAATGCCAACTCATAAACAACAAGATACTTTAACCATTAAGACTCCATGATAGACTTAAGACATGGCTATTCACCTCAAGGAAATTTTGACAATGATCATGCCATTTTAACTACTTAACAACCAAGGAAGGAAACATGAAACACTTTTAAAATTTGATAACATACCTCGATAGATCCCCCTCTTCTAAATGATTCATATGAGCAAATATACCTCTAAGAAGAAAATTCAAGGCATATGACACCACGATGGATCTAGAAGAGTGACCTAAAGAGGTGTTATGCACTTTTATATTCCTGCACATTTCTTTCATCCACTTTATTCTAATCTAATTTCTGAGACATGCCTTGATTTGTATCAAAATTTTATTTTGATGAGACACCATTATCCCTTCTAGGCTCCCATGATTTGTTTTTCCTTATAGAATTAATTTTTGGGCATTAGAATCTCCTCTCTTTACCTTTAGGATTGTAACAATTTCTACCAACATGTCCAATCTTGTTATAATTAAAACATACTACTTTACTTTTACCTTTGCATCCTTGAACTTGACTTGGTGAATCATACAAATAATATATAAGCAACATGACCTCTCTCATTGTAACTATATCATACCAAAATCTTATATTTATCACTCCTACTATACCTCTTAGGATGATCATTACTATAAAACCTTCTACACTCCTTAGCCCTATGACCAAAACCATTATAAGTGAAATAATAACCATTGAAAGATCTTTAATAACTTGAGGCATTAGTAGCCTAATTGGATTTGTCTTCACATTTTCTTTACTGAATACCACTTTCTTTCCATCCTTGATGCTTGGTTATCCATCTTTCCTTCTTGGAGCTCTATCTTCTTGCATCTTCTCTTTTTCCTTGAGGTCATCACTAAACCCCAAACCTTCTCTGTCACTTTCTAGTCTTTGTCTCCCAAGAAGATCATCAAGATCCTTGGTAATTTTCTCAAATTTATGAAAATAAATAGTTTTATTACCAACCTATAGCAATTCTACCCTTAGGAACTCTATATCCTCTTCAAATTTGGTGCACATGCTCTCTTTTTCTTGAAAACATGTGACTAGAAACTTTACCTTTTCTTCTAGCACCCTGATAGAATTATTAAGCTTGATTGTTTTAGAACTATGATTTTATTTAATATCATGAATCTTATCCTCATAATATTTGACCTAATATTTCAGCTTCTTATTCTTCCTTTCAACATGCCTTAACTCATTTTGGATACATAAAAGTTTATCTTCAACCATATTCTTCTTCCTCAGAATATCTGTAAGAACATGATATAAAATCACCTAATAATGAAGATCCACTACTAGTATATATAATTACATATTTATTCATGAACAATACCTCATTACCAACATATTCTTGATCAAATTCAAACTTATAATCTGAAACACCACTACTAATATCAAATAAACAATCATCTTCCTTTGTGTAAAATCTTCTTTTTCCCTTCTTCTTATAGTAAAACCTCTTAAATTTCTTCTTAAATTTATTGAACTTATGATTCCTTTTGTTATCATCATCGTCATTCTCTTCATCACCTTAATTTTCATGCCTATAAGTAAAATTATTAACAAAGTGACCTACTTCACCATAATTGAAACACTTAAATGGAAGTTTACCTTTATACTTACTAGATCCAACATTCAATCTTCTAGCCACCATTGCAAAGAGTTATTCATCATCAATTTTAGGAGCATTATCATGATCATTTTCCTTATTTCATTTAGTATTCATTTTAAATTTTAAATAAATCTCTTTCTTAGCTTGTTTGGAACAACAATCCTCATTTCATATGAATTCAAAGTCCCATGTAACTCATCCATTTTCAAAGTATTAAAATCCTTGGCTTCTTCAATAGAAAACATTTTAGAATCAAAATTAGATTTTAGGGATCTCAAAACCTTTTGAACTACAACATATTCTCCTAATCCTTTCATGGTTTTGATTATCTTGTCAACTCTAAGAAAATATGCAGCAATGGGATCATCATAATTCATTTTTAGAACTTAAAACTGATTTCTAAAAGTTTTTAGTTTAGCAATTATTACCTTGGAGTCACCTTCATATAGGACCTGAATTTTCTCCCACATAGCCTTAGCTAATTGAAAATGCATCACCTTCACAAGCTCATACTCTCCTAGACCACACATAATAGCATTCATAGCCTTTGAATTGTCAACTGCATAGCTTCTCTCGCATTACTAGTTAGTGGATTATCATGAGTAATATAACCATCCTCCACAACTTTCCAAATATCAAACCCTAGGGACATGATATGAGTACTCATCCTTAGAATCAAAATGTATAATTACTCCATTAAACAATTGTTTGTTGCTAGTAGAAGAGACACTCTACTAACTCTCCATTTTTGTGCTTCAAGGATCTCCTTTCAAGTGATAAAAATTATCCAAAAGGAACAAATATCATACCAATTTTTGGAAGAAAAATGGACTCGGAGGAGATAAATCAATCCTTACAAAATTTAATTAATTTCATATTTTATTACTTAAACCATAAACAAATCATCCATTCATTAATGTGTGCAAAACATCATACAACATACATTCCAATAAACATGAAAAAGAGAGAGAACACCATAACACAAAATATAAGTGGGAAACCCTCAAGTGGAAGAAAACCCATTGAAACTTCTGATTATATTAATCAAGTAAAAATTATTTAGTGGAGCACCAACCCTTAGTTTAGTAGAGCATCAACCCCTAGTTTAGTGAAGCACCAAATCCACAAGGAGGCTATAACCCCATAATATGATCAAGTACCAAATCAACTAGTTTTTTAATGAAGATATCATGTCTTGTTAATGCAAAAACTTATAGATATCACCTATTCCACTGACACACCTTCAAACCCTTATTTCTCTAACTAGATATAACTCACTCTTTCATGGACTTGTATTGCATAAAACCCTTTGAAAAAAACTCTATAACATTCATAAAACTATTTCACACTTCATTATATCTGAAACACAACCTTCATAACTATTACATGCACACTCACATATGTCACACTCTTTCCCTCTCACGCAACTAGTTTAAATTTGAACTCAAAACATCACTTTCATATGAATTCATTCTTTAAAACACAAGATATGTCATTTTTCCTCCTTTGGTTCAACCAATGTAACTTAAAATCATCCAAAAAAATCATAAAAATATTCACATTGGGCCCATGTAGCTCGGCCATGCCCAAAACAACTAAACATGCACAAAATTAGCTCAAAACCCCATAACTTGGATGAGCTAAAACAAAATACCAAAAACATGATTAATAAATATATAAAGTTCATCTCACATGTGTAATATTACATATTAACATCATAAATGGTCTTACATTATCTTTCACCAATCAAAATTTACATTACTAACTCAAGAAGGCTCATATCCTTCTCAAAACTATTGTTTCCAACACCCTGTCTTCACCTTTGGGCCTCAATACCATAAAAAAACAACTAAAATATAGCATGTAACAAATAATTGGAGTACTCTGGACCTTTATATCTCATCAATGCATGTTAAAGCTCATGAAACATTCATATGTACAAACCACACTCACTTTCCTCTTCACTAGATTAAGTTACCAAGAAAGTAGTTTTACAAACTCAACTGGTTTGCACCATTTATGTCACTTAAAATACCTAAAAATTATATTAGTATGTATCAAATTAATACTTATTCACTCTCCAAATGATATCAAACATCAACACATTCATCTCATGCATCCTCTACATTATTCTTTCAAAAAAGTAATTTTGTCTGAGAAACAAAAACCTTATTCTATGCAAAATTAACCTGGATGACCCATAAAATATAATCATCATAAGAAAAAATATATAAAAAATTATATACCTTTTAATCATCTTTCCATAACATATCAAATTTTCTTCCAACGCCAAGTGGAATTCCTTCAACAAAGCCATCTCTCAAATTGTTCTAGAATTGCCCAAAAACTGCCCTATGACTAGGCTTCATAAGTAGGGAAAATTTTATATTTAAAAGCACCATCATGATATGAAACCATAATTTACATCAATAAAAATTCCCATTCTAAAAAAATGTCTATATATTTTGTAACTCCTTTGGACAACCTTGTCATAAACTAAACTTCATCAAAAACTAGCTTGTTTGATTGGGGTCCACTCATCACCACATACTACACCATACCTTTCTAGAAACCTAGACGAGTAATCTACATCATATAATAATAATAATAGAACCATTAATAAATTTTGGGAACTTATTAATAAAATATCTCCTACCACTTTCAAGCTAGGGTTTCAAGCACACAAAAAGTTGTTTACCTTCTTAACATTCGTTCATAAAAATGTGACGATGAAATGACTTCATTATTTTTGTGAAAAATTCTTAGTTAATTGAAAATCATCCTTGAAAAAAATGTCCCATGAAAATCACACAATTCATGGTTATCATGACTCCAATGTTTTCTCACACCTCTAAGACACCCCTATGCATCATTTCTAATCATAAGCATGTCTTAAATAGGTCTCCATCTTCTCATCCCATCTCATTTTCATGACTAGACCTTGGGGTTTTACATGGTTTAGGATAGGTTTAACTAAACCAACACTGTGAACAATCATGAAACCTCTCGAAAAGGTCCTAACATACATGGAATAACATGTATAACATATTTACATGCTTCCATGAGCTCACATGGCTCTACAACTCATCATCATGCCTCCAAGCACCTAGACCTGGTCTAGATGAGCACTTGAATCTTGGTCTTCAACATGTACCTACACCTTGAAACTCATTTAATTTCCCAAACATTCTCTCCATGTTAATGCCATGCTCCTCAAGTTATTGAGAAACTCAAACCACTATGCTCCATCACTTAGGCTAACTAGGTCACCTAACTAGGCTTGCTAAGCTAAACCATTCTCATTGAATCAACTCATGCCATCATACAAAAACCTTAAAATCCATGTCATCATGCTATTAAGAATCCTATGACTCTTCTCCATCATCCTCTTTGTCATTAATGGGATTTTACATCAATGACAACACTTAGAACACAACATGCCAACACAACCAAGTAATATATTCAAACTTAAATAAGGATAATCCATTATTTTCATTAATAATGATATAAAAATAATCAAAATAATACATTTGGAAAAATTCCCTTTATAATATATATTACAATAATCCTTTCTAGATTTATAAAAATATATATTATGTAAATCAATCATAAAAATATAAATGACACTTAAAGAGTTTAACCCTTTCCTCCAAACTATAGGAGAGAGAAATATATATATGTGTGTGTGTGTGTGTGTGTGTGTGTGTGTGTGTGTGTGTGTGCGGGGGCGCAACTCATAGAACTGACATGAATTCACAAAATCATATTCCATGTTGTAATAAAAATGAAATAACTGAAAAGTTATGGTTAACTTGATTCGTAATGGGTATATTATAATTAAAAACTTCCTATTTTATAATAAAAATACTATCACAAACACAAAAACTTCATATTCAAATAAAATAGTATGCTCACTTTCACTATGTGAAACCAACGTGATAACTTAACATTTAGTTGATAATGAAACATACTAATGTTGTCATTTATTTCAATAATTCGAGTTTGCAAACAACAGTTCACTAAATAGAAGTCAATCCATGGTTAGTTCATCCTTCATCCATGTCAAGATTGTAATTAACCACCATTATACCTTTACTTCTATAAAATATTAGAAAAAGTGATAACTTCTTAAAAAGTTAACTGGCTCAACTAATAGAGTTCACATTAGTATTTTTCAATTCCTTCTTTCTTTTATTTACAAAAATTTATATTCCGTAAAAGAATAATAACATCAATGTATATCTGAAATAAATATCAACCATATATATTTTTTATGCTCAAGTAAAAGATCAATAAACTAACTAAAATAGTAGTGCTCAAGAGAGAGCCACAATATTGTCTAATTATTTAGTTTCGCAATCATAAAACTAAGTTTCAAAAAAAGGTTCAAGGAGTTATGAAGAAAATTTATAATGAATGAGTTACATATAACTCATTACCCATTTTCTATATTTACAATTGACTAAAACCGAATGATCATTTGCTATTATAATAAACTGATCAAACAAGTGAGTACATTTCCAATTCCCACTTAATATTTCAAATCCCGTAATGTATGTAGAGGGAGAATAATAACATCATTTATTTAATAAGAAAAATATACAATTCTTAATACTTGCCTAGATTTCATTCCATGAAACAAATAAAACATGTTCACATACAAGTTATAACATTCATGCTTGTTAAGAGCTAGAAATAATAAAAATAATAAAAGTAGTCAAGTTCAAAGAGGAACTAAATATTCTCAAAAATCAACAAGATTTTTAAGAGTCGTATTTATTTTTATAACCTTACTGTACATGCTAAATAACCCGAACATGTTTAAGATCACAATGATTTTCTCAACCAAAAATGGGCGAGAGGGAGAGAGAGAGAGAGAGAGAGAGAGAGAGAGAGAGAGAGAGAGAGAGAGAGAGAGAGAGGGGGGGGGGTTATAATCATGTTCTAATGAACTAAATAACAAATGATAACAAAAATCTTGTGTTGAGCTAGAACCCACCAATAGTCGGGCTCTTTACAAGCTAAATCATAATAGTGTTCTCAAACCCAAAAGAGAAATTAAAATCTAACATTAATAACACTACATCTCCATAAGAGCTTACAAAATAATGAGTTTAAAACCATCAAAACAATGAGATCAATATGGTTTGTAACAAAATTTTCAACATTAAACAACCCATATATACCAACTTGACCTAGGTTTCCAAATGAAAAACATAACCCTTTTCATGATAGAATCTATCCTCCATCTCTTCTAGTTTTCTAACCAAAGACCCATGAAACATACTTATATAAAGAAGTTAACATCAGAGAGAATTTAAGACAATGATATCATGATAGCTCATAATGAGTTAGAATAACTATATTTTCTTTTCCAAATATTATAGTCAACCCTTTAAAAACTCGTAAAACAAAAATATAAGAAAAACTAGAACACGAGCTCAACCGGACAAACAACATAGCTCTAATTAAGATTCATTTATATATTTTAATCATTGAGCATACCCAAGTAATCCAACTATTACCCGATCACAAATTTATAGAAAAACCCACATGTAATCTTTTCATGATTTCTCAATAATTATTTACCCACTTCGTATTCAACCCTTCACAAAATATTTACAGATTTGTAAAAAAATTTAAGAAGAAAAACAATTCTCAAACATAAATCCTCAAAATCTAAATGCATGTAATTAAGTGCATTCTATTTCTAGGTTTTCGAATAATAACAAGATTCCAAACAACCCACAAAATCTAATGCATTATTTTTCCAATTTCTAAATTAATTCAACAAACCAAAATGTATTCATTTATTTCATGTAACACCTGTGGAAAATTGTTAAATTTTCCTCTTTTGCATTGCAAGTGTTGACATGTGATTTGTCCTAAGAAGGTGTATTCTTTTGATTGTTAGAAATCATGCTTGCCATGGATAATTTATTTCTATTCTTGGATTCATTTTGCTGAAATGTTGTTGCTTGCAAGGAATCCATTCTGTTGAGATAAGAAAGGTTGTAAACAGGTAATGATTGTTTGCAAATTATCTCTTTCTAATAACAAAACCTTGATCAATTTCATTGATCTAAGGTATGTTTTAATTCTTCTTACCTAATCTGTATGGTAAACTGACATTTAGAGGTTGAAGGAAATAAAGGACTGAACTCTTGTATTTATACAAGTTCTTTGATCTTATTGGAAGTTTTTTCTTTGCATTCTGCTTATAAGTAGTGTGCTCGATCTTCTTGCTAATTTCTCTAGGATGCTTTGAATGGCGTAAAGAGGATGGAGGTCTACTTTAGGACTATTGAGGGTAATAACCTAATTCCTAGATCTTTAATATCTATCCTAATGAGATTCTAACCTAAGGTAAACTAGACCTACCTTATGTCTATGTTTACACTAATCTTGTTGCATCCTAACCTAAGTTGGATGTTTTACAAAGTTGAGGATTTGGAAATAACCTAAGATAACTATAGGTTTGTCTATAACTTATTACCTAATGTCAAATTGGTATGGGACATGGTCTATCCTAAGATGGAAAATTTACCTAAGGCAATGTTTATAAACCTAAGGTAAATAATTTCTAAAATAACCTAAGGTCGGATCCTAAGCTAATGATATCTATCCTAAACTAATGCAAAGATAGAAAGGGACCTAAGGGGAGTCGCATGGAAACTATGAGATGGTGACGACAATTTTTAAATCATTTATTTGATTTGATTTTTGAATTTAAAACATCACGTATTGTCAATTTGACAGAGGCATGGAAAGTAGAGGGGATCCTAGTTGGCACCATCTCTAAAGTTAAATAATGCATTCTCTCTTTGAATGTAGACTTGCCAATTTTAGATGGCGGTTGCGTGGAGATATAGGCAGGAGACTGGAAATAAATGACATTGATGGTCATCATTTTTGGTGAGAAAACTACCTTGGAAACCATGCGAGTGGATTTGTTGGGAGTTGTTTGGTCTTTCATGCATTCCAATTTTTTCTCTACATGGAGCTATTTGGTTCTTTGAACCAACAGTTCTATTTTCAGTTTGTTGCTATTTTTAACTCCCTTGGACTATTTGTTTGGAGGAGTTGTGAAGGCTCAACTGAAAATATTCTTCAAATCAACAGAAGCACTATCAAGCATGATAGGCTCTAACCATTAAGCTTCTCTACTTTTCTCTAAGTTTCTTCATTAAAACAACTTTTCTCTCATGAGATAAATGGGTTTTTATTTCTGTGTTGATCGTTTGGTTTCCTTGCTTGAATATTTTTTTGTATTCTCTAATTGAGGAATCTCTTCTTGGAAAGGATATCATTGAGTTGTTTCCTTGTTTATTTGATGTTGAATCCCACCTTAAATCTTGTGGTGATTTGAGTAATGAAGTGCATGCATGAATCTTTCTTATCTATTCAAAAATGGGTTTATGGAAATGATATGTGGCTTCATTTATGAACCGAGTTGTCGTTTTGGTTGGTAGAAGACATGAATATTATTTATATCTGTTACTTCTTTGA
The DNA here is from genome assembly GCA_018340775.1 of Taxus wallichiana var. yunnanensis. NCBI lineage: Eukaryota > Viridiplantae > Streptophyta > Pinopsida > Cupressales > Taxaceae > Taxus > Taxus wallichiana. The sequence continues at coordinate 266,493,461 of CM031243.1, read as the reverse complement.
TTTTCCAAGTTAATGTAGCTTCTACATAATTACCAGTAAATGGATGCTTTGCTTCGTGTTGGGTAAGTTGAGTTCATATGGAAAATAGTAAATAAGTGTTTTTATTCTTGAACTTACTGTATAATCTATCAGTTCTTTGAATTCGGTATTCAATGGGAGATGGGAAGTTATTGGGTGTTTTGAATCTCTTTCTTGTGGGGTCTTCTTGTATGGAAACACGAGTGAATTTTTATTACTCCTTTCAACTTTTCAGTTTAAACTGAGTCACTCGAATTAAGTTCTTTTATGGAACTATGTGATAGTTATTTCTTGGACCCTTGGATTTCGATGTTACCTTGTTGGAAATACTTGTGTGAAGTATATACTTTTGATCTTATTTATTGAGTCTTTCTCTAAGTTCTTGAGTATTGAACTAAGGGATAAAAATATGAGGTCTTGTTGGTTGGGGACATTGTGAGAGTTGGCTTTGTCGAGTCGATGCTTGGGTTATTCTTGTAGCTCTGTTTGAGCTTTCTATTTGTAGTTTTTTATGTACTTCCCTGTTGAAGTAGATGTTGTTGGTTTTGTATATCTGTCCCTGAACTGGGTTAATCTCTTGAGTTTCTTGCTTGAGTAAACTTGTTAAAATCTGACTGTTGTAATTTCTTGGAAATTTTTGAATGGGTATTTAACTTTTGGAGTTAACGATTACTCAATCTGGAACTAACCAAACCGGCTTAGTTTGATAGGTTTTTCGGATCTCTCGTGAGTTACAATAAATAGACTGTGTTGTCGATTTCTTAGATGTGTACAATTAAGATTGTCCATGGAATTGAAATGAAAGGAATTTAATCATTTCTTTAGCTAACTTGAGAACTCATTCTTAACTCTTATTGACCTTTTATTTTTGCATCTTCTTGAAATCTAATATTGATGGATTCTTCTCTGTATATTCTATTGATTTTTCTTCTGTCTCTGAATGATTATGATTATGATTCGATCATTCTATTGTTTTATCTTCACCTGGAAGAAAATATTAAGCTTAGTTTGCATGACTGTAACTTTGTCATTTTGAATGACTGTTGAAGACTGTAATTACCCTATTTGGTGATTAGCAACTTTGTTAATGCATCTTCCTTTTTGATTTGGGTATAATATTAATGACAATGGTTGTCCATGATGGGGAACCTTGCTTGGAATTTGTTTCAAATTCAATAGTCACACATTCTGTTTAATCTCTTATATGTGCTTTCTCTTATAAAGGAGTTGGGGATGTAGTGATTGGGTTTGCATATTCTCTTTTATAGCCTTCTTCAAGTTTTATAGAGGGTAAGAATTCCATTCAAATCATGTCATTTGACTTCTCTTTTAGTCTCTTTGATAAAGTCTAATCACTACCCCTTTGGAAGTTGTAAGAGGTTTTGTGTAGTGTTCTCTTTTTTGAGTTGTGAATGGGGATTTGGGTTAACCGAATTGTAAAGGAAGTTCTAAACTATTTTACCATAGTCAATATTCTTCTTTTAGATAAATCTCATCTTAGATTTAAATGGGTTAAGTTGCATGATTTTATTTAATGCTCTAGGGTAGTTGTAATTACTACTTGCTTATCCTCTTGACTTGTATTAAAGATTATTAATAATTATGATAGTAGATTAATATGGGATGTTGTGCCTTGAGTAATGCTATCCTAACTTGAGAACTTAGGCTATGTCTTGGATTTGGAATTAGGATGTCACATCTGATATGTGAAACTCTTATTTGCTTATATTATTAGATGATTCATCCTAAATCTTTTATGAAGCTAGAATGAGCTTGGCTATAGTGTCTTTTATGAAATTCTATAAACTAAGATAGAAGGTTCCTACTTTTGAAGGTAACTTTGTTTTGGTTAAATAGTGAATTTAATTTTTTATTTCAAATACAAGCGAATTGTGATGGAAATAATTAGAAGTTACTTTTATTTGATATGGATAAGTGTTTTGGATGGAAAATTATTTACTCGATATCATGTTGGAGATTGTTGTTTACATCATGATATTTCCTTGAATGTTATTCAAATTGATTAATTGTTATTCTTTTATGGTTGTTATTACTTATGATTTATTTGTTTTCTTGACCTCACTATTTCATAAAAGCAGAGTTGGTTCAATGAAACAGTTAGTTGAAATCATTTTGTTTTAATGCTTAGTGCTTATCATACTCGAGTTTAATGAACTGACTGTCTAGTAATTTTTACGAGATGGACTTTGTAAGTGATAAAGGAAGGCAATAAATTTTATGATGTATTGGTTGCTTGAAATTTTGGACCATTTATAGAGAATTCTAATTTATTATTGAGATGTATTGAAGGAAGGAAAGTTGTATTCTTAAATGATCTTGATGTTGTTGACATGACATATGTCAGTAATGCATAGTCTTGTAAAATGTGTATTTATCATGATGAAATGAAAAGACTGAAGTTACTTAATTGATTATGTCAATTCTCTTGTTCATAATATGAAGGAAATTTGTAATCATATCTTTGATGTTGACATTCATACCTGTTTGGATCCTTATTTCTGTTGTTATTGAATAGGTTGGATAAATGGGAATTAGTACAATTTCCCTTACTTGAATGCAACTTACTAAGTTGCATGTATTGTTATTCTTTACCTAATATTGTATGGTTTATTAAGATGATATGAACGTATAGTTAAAATATCATGATGTGTGAATTGGATAAGGGTATAATAAATCCTAATACTTAACCATAATGAGGAAGGTTATCCTCCTCTCAAAAGGATACAAAATAAACAAATGGTATATGAGTTTGATAACCATTTAGACTTCATATCTATGAAGTCTTTCATATCGAACATATTTTGGTTCTTATACTTTCCTTGAATGGTTGTGACACATTAAATAAACCTTATGATAGATGTTGTTTCTGTTTTCGATTAATTGCACGTTAAGCAAAAATTTAATGAACATAAAAAAATCATAGGTTATGAGGTTTCATATTATTTAATCAAATCAAATAAGGATGGAAAACTTAAGGATTGTTGGGATTAGGGTTATGCAAGGTTGTTGTGATTTGAATCTTAATCCAATGGTAATTAAGTGGATATGACCTCTTGAGGTGTGTAAATCGTGATGAAGTAGTTTTGTCAGATGTTGGCACACACCAACTGTAGAACTATACCTTTGTGAAGACTTGGGTCTTCACGAGGATACAATGTTGCAGTTGACATGTTACAACACCCTTTAGCATTGGTTCATCTAGATCTACTCAAACCTGGACTTGAACTTAGTTTCTCTCTAGATTAGGCTAAGGATATGATTTAGCATAGGAAGTGACTCTCAATGACTTAGGGTAACTTGGCACATTCAATTGACTTAGGTCGAATGAGTATGCCCATATACCCTAGGTCATCGTGAGTGGTTCCCTATACCAAATTATATCAATAACCTAGGTTAGGGTCAAACCTTGGACAAGTGGACTGACAGAAGTTAGTAAAGACCATTCTAGATAACATATGAGTGGGGTGAAGGACGTATTCCGATTAGATGAGTATGTCGTCTAGGAATAGTAACATGAACAATATGTTGGAAATCTTTGGCCAAAGTATTGCAAGTTGCTGGTTGCATTGTCCTGTGTCACCTAGTTTGAGAAATGTGATTTTAGATGGATATGGTAACAAATATTCAGATAGATTTTTTAAACAAAACACTCATTACCTAGAACAGGGTAAGAGAACCAAATATACATAATATACCCATAGTATTCAATACTTAATTTAACATAAGATATTGGTTGGTAACCGAGTCATGAAATGAGAGATCGATAGTTCACCGAGTCATTTACAGTTGCATATGGTTATTTGTTATGAGATTGATTGGTAAGGAATGTGTTATCTAAATTAAGATTATTTAGAATAGAGAACATTATGTAAAAAGAAAATTCCCTTGTTTCTAGAGTCTTAAAATGGGAATGTTACATCTTGGTATCAAAGCTGAAGGTTGTAGCTCTTAGACCTATTATGTCCATAATCTAATAAAACTCAAATTTTCTTATGAACAAAAAATGGTTAGAACAAGAGGAAATGTTGCAAACGACCCACCACAAGGTGGAGAAGCAACAACTACCCAAAAAATTGATTAGATCCTTGCTAACTTTGTGTTAGATATAAGAGATCATTTGATTGTACTTGAACAAAAAGTAATGGGTAATGAGGAGGAAGAAGATGTTGGTAATAAAAATCAACCACCTCTTGCAGACAACGCCAATTTGGGAAATTTGGGTGTTGATAATAACAATGTAAACATGCCTAATCAGCCAGAAAATAAAAAGGCAAGACTGAAAGCTGAACTCACTAATGATATCAATAGGATAAGTCCACCTAAGTTTTATGGCACCACATTAGCAGATGGAGCTGAGAATTATCTCAAAAAAATGGATTACTTTGCAATAAGGAATTTCTTAGAGGTAACAAAGGCAATATGGGAAGAATATCAACTTTCCCATGAAGCATCTTCATGATGGGATAGCCGTAAGGATGAGTTGAACATTGATGAAAATAATATTACTTTGGATTAATTTAAAATTTATTTTAGGAAATTATGGTTGCCACAACTTTACTACAATCATAAAATGACTAAATTTCAGAACTTAACCCAAGGAAAATTAACTATAACAGAGTATTGGGAGCGGTTTACTAAACTCCTTAAGTATGTACCTCAATATCAAACTAATGAGAAGTTTAGGATATGGAAATTTATCATGGGATTGAATCCCATTATAGGGGGAGAGGTGGATTTTCACAGCCCAACCACTATGGAAGGGGTTGTTGAAAAATCCATAAGGTAAGAACAGAAATTGAAGGTGATTTCTGCTCATAAGGAGGAAGTAAGAAAGAAAGTTCCAAACTCCTCTTCATCATCTTTGGCACCTAAGAAAGGACCATCGAAGAAGTTTTCTATGAAAATTAAGTTCTCAACTGATAATAATAAGAAAACAAAAACAAATAAGCCTGATTCTAATGTACGTAATAACTTTGTTAAGAATAATAATAATGGATAGAAGTCTTATGGAGATCATAATGACAACTATAAGGCTAGGAATAAATTTGAGCCTAAAAAGGGACCTATATGAGGCTATTACAATTGTGGCAAGGATCATTACGTAAACTAATGTCCTTTGAAAAAGGATGACCACAATCAACAGTATAAGATACACGTTGTAGTAGCTGACAAACAAGATGAAAATCAAGTCACACCCATAGAAGTTCCAAGTAAGTTACTTGGAATACCTATAACTATTATTTTTGATACGGGAGCTACTGAATGTTTTATTTCTAGTAAATTAGCATCGAAATTAAAAATAAAAGATGTAAAAAAGGATAAATCATGGGTTGTACATTATGGGAATGATGATGTTCATACGCTTAGTATGTGTTTTTGAGGAGAAGTCCTTGATCTACCTAGTTTTTCCACAGAAGTTGATCTTTATGTTGCTCCTTTAGGATCTTATGATGTAATCATAGGTGTTAATTGGCTAGATGAGAATAAAGCAAAAGTGGACTATTTTGAAAAAAATATTAGTTTTTTAGATGAACTGCAGAAAACAACAGAGATTTAGGGCATAAAACGTGAAATTTCAATTAGGAAATTTTTGCTATGCAACTTAAGAAGGCCAAAAATAAGGGTTCTACCTTATATGCAGTAAAAAAATTTGAATCTACTAAAGAAAATAGTGATTTATTATAACGTTACCCGCTATTATGAGACTACAGTGATGTGTTTCTGGAAGAGTTGCTAGGTCTTCCACCCAAAAGGGAATATAACTTCACCATTGAAATCAAACCTAGAACCGAGCCTATTTGAAAGAAACTTATCAGATGACTACTATTGAATTAGTAGAGCTTAAGGCACAATTACAAGAAGTTCTATCTAAAGGTTTGGTTAGACCGAGTGTTTCACCTTGGGGAGCATCAGGTAATTTTGTGAAAAAAAGATTGAACACTTAGATTATGTATTGATTACATAATGTTAAACAAGGAAATGATTAAGAATAGATATCCACTTCCTAGAATTGATGATCTGTTTGATCGAGATGCGCGGAGCATTGGTATATTCTGAGATAAATATACGATCCAAATATCATCAGTTACGCATTAAGGATGAGGAAATTCATAAAACATCTTTCAGAAAAAGGTATGGACATTATGAATTCATAGTTTTACCTTTTGGATTAACAAATGCACCCGCAACTTTTATGAATTTGATGAATAATATTTTTCAAGAATACTTGGAAAAATTTGTGCTTGTATTCTTGGATGACATTCTCATATATTCTAAAAGTGTGGAAGAACACCATGAGCATTTGAAGATAGTCTTGGAAATCTTGAGAAAAAGATGGTTATTTGGTAAGTTGTCTAAATGTTCTTTCTATGACACAAAAGTGCACTATTTGGGTCATGTTATAAGCAAAGATGGAATAGTTGTAGATCCTTCTAAAATTATAGCTATAAATGAGTGGCCTACACTAAATAATGTACATGTAGTCGAAGCATCATGGATCTTGCTAGATACTATAAGAAATTTGCTAAAGATTTCTCAAAGTTGCTTTGCACCTTTAACTTCATTGAAAAAAAAGGATAAGCAATTTGTGTGGAATGATAAATGTGAATCTACATTTAAAACTTTAAAGGATCAATTAACTTCAGCACCTATTTTGGCTGTACCTGACCCTAATGGAGACTTTACTATTGTAATGGATGCATCCGGGAAGGTCTTGGAGGTATTTTGTTACAAAATGATCATGTCATAGCATATGAAAGTAGAAAACTTAAGTTACATGAGTTGAATTATGCTCCACATGATCTAGAGCTTACTGCCATTGTTCATGCACTTCAAGTTTGGAGGCATTACCTACTTGGTAAACCTTTTGAACTAAAAATTGATCATCTTGGGTTGAAGTATATTTTTACTCAGCCAAATCTAAATGCAAGATAGCAAAGATGGTTAGAGTTTTTATCTCAATATGATTTTGACATAAGTTACATTAAAGGAAAGGAAAATAGGGTAGCTGATGCTCTAAGTCATAGGAAGCACATTTATGCTCTTATAACATTGAGAACTCAGTTTAAGGATGAAGTAAAGAGTGTTATGGAATCTGATTCTTATTTTTAGTAAGTAAAAACAACACTTGCTACAGATCCAAATGATGAGAGATATAAAGGTTTTAACTTTGATAATGAAGGAATCTTACGATTTGAAAACAGGGTATAAATACCTTTGCTAAATGATTTAAGAAAGAAATTATTAGTTGAATTTCACAATTCACCTTTTTTGGACACCTGGTATTACAAAGATGCTTGCTAATATAAAACAACAATATTTCGGAAAGGGATGAAAAAGGATGTGATTGAGTTTGTGACACATTGCTTAGAATGTTAATGTGTTAAAGATGAACATATGCATCCAATTGGTTTATTGTATCCTCACAACATACCACAGTATAAATGGCAAGTGATAAGCATGTATTTTGTACAAGGGTTGCCTATGTCAAGAAATAAACATGATGTTATTTTGGTTTTTGTTGATAAACTAACAAAAGTAGCACACTTTATTGTTGGTAATCTTAAGGATGATTCACCTGTTTTAGCAAAAAGGTTTGTTCATGAGATTTTTAGATTACATGGAGTACCTGAATTAATCATATCTGATAGAGATCTAAGAATGACTTCAAGATTTTGGCAAACACTTAATGTAGCTTTAGGGACTAAGATGAATATCAGTTATGCATATCATCTGGAAATGAATAGACAAATTGAAAGAGTTAATCAAGTTTTAGAGGATATGTTATGAATGTATTATATGGATCAACAATATAAATGGGAAGAGTATCTTCCATTAGTTGAGTTTGCCTACAATAACACATATCATGCATCTCTAAAGATGGCACCTTTTGAAGCATTATATGGAAGGAAATGCAGAACCCATGTTAGTTGGGACAACATTGAGGATAGAGAGGTAATTGGACCTGAAATCCTTACGGAAATGGAACAAGAAGTTAAAATGATTTGTGAATGCTTGAAAGAAGCAACAGATAGGAAAAAGAGTTATGCTGACTTGAAGCGGGTTGATAGGAAATTTGAACTTGGTGAGAAGGTATTTCTTTAGGTTAAACCAAAAAAGAGTTCTATAACTTTTGGCAAGGCTGCCAAGTTATCACCTCGTTATGTGGGACCTTTTGAAATTGTTGAAATAATCAACCCTATAGCTTATCGTTTAACATTACCTCCTACTTTGTCACAAATGCATGATGTTTTCCATATTTCTTTGCTTAAGAAATACATTTCATATTTATCACATGTATTAAATTGGAATTCCTTGTAGGTCCAAGACCCAGGAATAATCGTGGTTAAACCTATACGAGTGTTGGAAACTCACCAATTGCACTTAAGAAATCATGAAATAAGGCAATGTAAGGTCCAGTGGGACCAATTTAATGAGGAAAGTGCAACCTAGGAAAATTTGGAAGATATGAAAACTACTTTTCCATATTTATTTGAACAGAATTGATTCTGTTGACTAATAAATTTTTGATTTATTTCTTTTTATGACAATAAATGCGCGGTTTCGGTAGATATTTTATTTTTAAAAATAAATAGCTATGTAAATGCTAACTTTGGTAATTTTAAAAATCTAGTTCTATTTTGAACATATGGAAAGAAAGACAATAAATTGATTATCGTTGACGCAAATTATTTAAATAAGATAATTATCAGGACAATGATTCTTTTTAGGAGGGAAGTATGTAACACCTGTGGCAAACTGTTAACTTTTCCTATTTTTCATTGCAAGCATTAACATGTGATTTGTTCTAATAAGGTGTATTCTTTTGATTGATAGAAATCATGCTTGTCATGGATAATTTATTTCTATCCTTCGATTCATTTTGTTGAGATAAGAAATGTTGTAAAGAGGTAATGATTGTTTACAAATTATATCTTTCTAATAACAAAACCTTGATCAATTTCATTGATCTAAGGTATATTTTAATTCTTCTTACCAGATCTGTATGGTAAACTGACATTCAAAGGTTGAAGGAAATAAAGGACTGAACTCTTGTATTTATATAAGTTCTTTGATCTTATTGGAAGTTTTTGCTTTGCATTCTGTTGTAAGTAGTGTGCTCGGATCTTCTTGCTAATTTCTCCAGGATGTTGAATGGCATAAAGAGGATGGAGGTCTACTTCAGGACTATTGAGGGTAATAACCTAAGTCCTAGATCTTTAAGATCTATCCTAATGGGATTCTAACCTAAGGTAAACTAGACCTACCTTATGTCTATGTTTACACTAATCTTGTTACATCCTAACCTAAGTTGGATGTTTTACAAAGTTGGGGATTTGGAAATAACCTAAGATAACTATAGGTTTATTTCTAACCTATTACCTAATGTTAAATTGGTATGGGGCATGGTCTATCCTAAGATGGAAAATTTACCTAAGGAAATGTTTATAAACCTAAGGTAAATACTTTCTAAACTAACCTAAGGTCAGATCCTAAGCTAATGATATCTATCCTAAACTAATGCAAAGATAGAAAGGGACCTAAGGGGAGTCACATGGAAAATATGAGATGGTGGCAAAAGGTTTCTAAGTCATTTATTTGATTTGATTTTTGAATTTAAAACATTATGTACTGTCAGTTTGATAGAGGCATGGAAACTAGAGGGGATCCTAGTTGGCACCATCTCTAAAGTTAAATAATGCATGTTCTCTTTGAATTTAGACTTGCCAATTTTAGATGGAGGTGGTGTGGAGATATAGGCGGGAGAATGGAAATTAATGACATTTATGGTCATCATTTTTGGTGAGAAAATTTCCCCTGAAACCATGCGAGCAGATTTGTTGGGAGTTATTTGGTCTTTCATGCATTTTGATTTTTTCTTTGCATGGAGCTATCTGGTTCTTCAAACTAGTAGTTATATTTTCAGTTTGTTGTTATTTTTAACTCCCTTGGACTATTTTTGATCCAATGGAAGTATATGAGGCATTTGAGAAGGAAGTTTTTGGTTGTTGATTTGATTTAGAGGAGTTGTGAAGACTCGGCAGAAATCTTCTTCGAATCAATAAAGCACTATCGGCATGATAAGTGCTATCCATTAAGATTGTTTGATTTTCTCTAAGTGTCTTCATTAAAACAAATTTTCTCTTGTGAGATAAATGGGTTTTTATTTCTATGATGATCATTTGGTTTCCTTTCTTGAATATTTTTCTGTATTCTCTGATTGAGGAATCTCTACTTGGAAAGGTTTTCATTGAGTTGTTTCCCTTTTATTTGATGTTGAATCCCTCCTTAAATATTGTGGTGATTTGAGTAATGAAGTGCATGTGTGAATCTTTCTTTCAGGTTCAAAAAGGGTTTATGGAAATGATCTATGGCTTCAAGTTATGAACCGAGTTGTCATTTTGGTAGGTAGTGTTGGTCCGAAAATCATTGGCTAAGGCGATCTATGGATAAACGAGCCAACAAAGGCGCAGGCATAGCCCCTCTTTGAGTCAAAGAAAGCGAAACCCGGTTTATTGCTATTCTACCAAAGCAGAATTTATGCAAGTCTCACGATTCTCGCCTTCGGGGTTTGGGATCTCATCCCGAGGTTTATTTCCGGCTGCGAAGAGAAAGGAATGAAAGAGAGGAGGAAGAAGGAACAGGTCCGAAGGGAGAAAAGAAATGAATTCCAAAGCAGAAAGGTCAGAAGATTTATGTTTTTGGGTTGGTAGTAAACAGAGCCAAACCTACTTGCATAAATAAACAAAGCAATACTGATGATAAATAAATGACAATAAAATAGAAGCAGATCCAACAGAATAAATACACAGATCTAACATAAGAAAGATCTAATGTATATAACACAGGTATTCAGCACAAAGTCCAAATATTGTATTACTAATTTGTTCTGTTACAAAAAGCTCAAAGTCTTTTCTCCTTACTCCTATTTCTCATCTGAAAGATATTCATCCATCCCTCAACACAACAAGTGTTGGGGTATTTATAGAAGAAGAGGAGAAAAGAAGGCAAAAAGGAGCCAACAACTATTTACAAAGATATTTACAAAATATCTAAAAGTCATGTTGACTTTTTACAACTTGATGGATGACATCATCCCATGATGCAACATGGATGATGTCATCGTTTGCATCAACATACTTCAGACATTCCAACAAGAAAGTCGGAGAAGAGAGAGAAGAAGAAGAAGAAGAAGAAGAAGGAGCAGCTACTCGTCGTCATCATCCTGCGGCCGAAAGGGAGTAGCCTGCTTTTGATGCTGCTCAGGTGATGAGATATGGAACTGAGCGCGGTATTCCAAAAACTTGTTAATCATCGGCCCAAATTGATCCTGAGAAGGATCCTTGTGCAGTTCACTGATTGCCTCACAAGTCTCCCGCTCATCTATGAGCTTCTCTGGGAGTTTGGAATAATCTTTTTCCGCCTCAATGAGGAACCCGATGAAGTCCCTACAGGCCAGCAGGTTGTTGATAGATTCAGTGTCAAATGTGACCTCTCGCCTGTTCTCGAGAAGCGATCTCCTCAAGATCCGGATGGTTTCATCAGCCTAACCTTAAGATAAAGGAAGGAGTGAGCAACCCTGGAGACATGTTGAGAACAATTCACTCCATTTGGTGCATTGCATCCAGGGCTACTTCCTTTACCTTGTCGATTTTTTCCAGAATAAATTCAAGCTGATCCACCCGGTAGTCCGTGAGTGGACATGATTTTGTTGAGGGCCCTTGGATGGCCAAAGACACCGAACTTGACCAGGATCTTCGACTGAATGAGTCAAACATCCGTGAAAGGTCTCGTGTTGGAGTCTAGCATGATCTAGTTCTTCGATATGGGCCCCGCTAATGCTTGGAGCTCTTTGTTCACCTTTTCGATGCTCAAGATACAAATTGACAAACTCGGAGATCACTCTTTCACTTTCCTTGAGGATCTGGCTCCTCCAAGCGGAAATGGCCATACCTTGCTCACCAATCTTGGTATATTCGTTGATTTTCTCCTGGCCGAGAAGCTCGAAGTTTCGCGGCGCTTGTGGGAGGCGCACTACCCATCTTCTCGTAAGGCTTGGAGTAGATATTTGTTTTGCTCTTTTAGTATCCTTTTCTCTTTTTTTGTTTTTTGAAGCTTTTGACAGAGGGCGTCAACCGCGGAAAGAGCTTCCCCACAGAGACTTTCGTAAGATGTCCCCATTGTGACTTGGGTCATGGTAAAATCACGTCGAGAGACAAATCCTTCTTCTCTTTGAGGGGATCAAGGTATGCAATTTCCATGATTCTCTCACTGCAAAGACTTTTAGAGAAGCGTGCAACAGCTTCAGCTTCTTTGCCCCTTTGGTTGGAATCATCAAAAGTCCATCGGAGATGTGGGAACTTTCCTCTTTTGCTGGCTCAGCTGCTGAGAGATCCAGGCTAGTCCTATGGAAGAAGGACCAGAAACAGAGGAGGGGGCAGCTGCAGTAGAAGAGGGGAAAAACGTGGAGACACGCGGAGGCGGCATTGAGAGAATAGCCGAAGAAGTGTCCATGGGAGGAAGGGAAACTGCAGCTGCAGAAGACATAGGAAGGGAAGGGAGCTTGGAGATGAGGGAAGAAATGGAGGAGGAAAGATCAGTGAGGGAAGAGAAGATAGACGAAGAAGCAGGGGAAAGAGTAGAAGAAGGGGCGGAGGACACGACCAAAGGGATGGTCGCTTGAGTCACTCGAGGAGGGGAAGGAAGAGAAGAAGAAGGGATAGAAGGGACCTCTGTTGTGGTAGCAATGCCGACATCCTGAGTGGATGGGCCAATTGGACTATCCCCTGCTGCTTCTTTCTCTGGCGAATCCAGAGTTATTACTTGTTCTGGCGCTGTGGAAAGAGGACTCTCGGGGGCTTCTTCCTGAATGGTGCTGGATTCACCTTCTACACCTTTGCCTTTAAGCTGCTTTTTGGACCGTGAAGGTGCGTTGCCCAATGGGGAGGTTGTGAAATCTACCCCGAGGTAGATTAGGCCGTTCATCCGGCACCAGTGCTCTGTCCTACGCAGAGTTTCCTTGACCCTCTCCTCAATTGTCTGAGGAGCCTTAGTTCTATCAATGGCCGGAAAGGGCCAATCGTCCCCATCTGTATCATTATATACCTTGTCCACTTCATCTTCTGTTGTTTGGTAGCCTTTGGGGACAATGGCTACCCCATACTGGATAATTTCTGCCAATGCTAGGCGAGAATGATCCTTTCTTCTGAGCTCTACCTCATGGAGGACGTCAATATAAATATCCTCGATCTGAGGAACGTGGATCGGATCAAGCTTTGCTCTTGGCAGGTAGCCCTTGGGTCGAAGGTGGGCCTGGCTGGGAAGTCATGCTTCAAATTGAGTAACTCCAGTTCTACAAACATTTCCTCTGCCTTGTGGTGGGTAGAGCATGTGTATCGGCCCACTGTGAGGGGGAAAGGAGTTCCACCCTTCTTTCTTTTCAGGCACTTTTCGTGATATGTGATTAGCTGCCTTGACAGCTCCAGCAGAATCAGCTTAGGCCCGGCATACCTTGGTAGCCTGGTTGGCTCTCCCAAAAAGTTGGCAGCCCTCAGATAGGTGAATGTAGGAAATTGGGTGAACAGGGCTCCCCATTTCTCCGTGGCTGCCACTATGTTTTTGGTCGTACGACCATGAGTCAGATTTGGCCTCAATAGGCAGATGATGTGATAAAAGAATGCATCGTTGATTTTGGCAAATTGGGCGATGCTATTCTCCAGCTTCAACTCTGGATAATACTCATATATTTTGACCTGAGGCCAAACTCCACTTCGTGCTAGGCCTGGATAATCCCTTTCTGATGCTGCAGCGTAGACCACGTAGGAGTTCATATGTAATACTCCCATTGTCAGGCTGAATCTGTAGAATCGCCGGAAATGGTGCTGCTTATAATCTCCCCCCAGCAAAAGCATTGCTCAGGCACATTCTTATTCATCGTTTCCAAGTAGCGCAGCATCCATTTATGGAAGTAATGGGCGTCAGAAAGCCCAAGACCCCGCCAGAAGGTAATGGTATCGCTGAGCTCTTCTGAGAAGTCACTGCGGTGGATGATTTGGGGCCACCGGTTACCACCTTCTTGTTCTTCAAGTAGACTTCGTTCATTAGTTGCATGCATTGGTCTTCATTGTCTTCCCAGGGCCTTGATGCACTCTCGCTTGGTGACGGCCACGAAGGCCGGTGGTGAGGGATGCCAAGTATCATCTCAAAATGACGGCAAGTGAGGTTAATGACTACCTCGCCCTTACTGTTTTTGACACATCTGGTGTCTTTGTTGTAAGACTGAGCAACCACCATTATAAATTCATTGTTGACTGTGCTGACGGGGATTCCTCCGGCGAAGTGCAGGGCACTGCCTATCAATTTGTCCATCCATGGACTCCTTGTAACTTTCTGAGTTCTGGCCCAGAATTCCTCCATGTCGACATGCCCCACCCCGAGTCTCTGACATCCATGCTGCATTCGGCCTGTGACTCGGCATTCTGACCCTTTGATATTTATACTTCATCTCTTCCTCAGTAAGCTTAGCCTTCCCTTTTGATTTGGTGGGTCTCTTGCTGGATGTAGACATATGTTCTTCTAAGATTATCTGCTGATCTGCATGAAGAAGAAGCGAGACCCAATCCGAAAAAGTTGAATTAGCCATTTGATCTTCCATTGGAATGTTAGCAGAAGAAAGAGTTAGAGATTTTTAGGCTCAGGGTGCAGGAAAATGTAGCTTACAGGGCTAAATAGGTAGGGTGCACGGGAAAGGGCTATTGCAAAGGTTAAACTGGCGCCAAAGGCGCATGGCGCATGTATACTGCAGAGTGCATTTTAGTAAAGGGCGCATGAGAAAATCATGTTGCATGGAGATAGGATGCGCCAAAGGCACATGGACCTTGCATGTTACATTGGGATTTGGTGCGCCCTTTGGTGCATGGGAAAAGCATGTAACAGGACTTTTCGTGCGCCAAAGGAAATATGGCGCGGCGCACGGAGGGTTTACACAACACAAATGTTACTTTAAGGAGGGATGCGCCTGCGCTTTTGACTTTATACTTGGCATAGATAAAGCTTTTGTTGCATGGGTGCAGGGCACGCCAAGGGCGCATGGAAAGGCAATGCAACACTGAATGATGGTGCGGAAAAGGAGCGCAAGTTTAGCTTGTGCAAAGATGTGGAAGAGGCGCGCTTGAGAGCGCATGAAAACTTGATGCAACAAGCATGATGGGTACGCCATTGGCGCGGGTTTTAGTTATGCTACAGGGAGGACAAATGCGCCATGGGGGCACAACTGTTTATGATGTTGCAGGATGCGCCAGTGCACCCAAGGGAAAAACAGGGTTTGTCATATGGTTCATCTCTTCATTCTTTCTTTCACTCCCAAGGATTGGTTCAAGAGATACAATGTTTCAAGCCAAAGGGGGTTCAGACCAAGTTTTTTAGGATAACATCCTCCTCCAGCAGATCTGAAAAGAGGGGGAGGCTAGCTAGCTCAACATATGCATAAAAAACCAAACAACAAGCACGGAGAACCAGAAAAAAAAACACATGGAAGAGAAAAGAACCTCTTACCCGGATAAATAGCAAAAGCTCGAGAACGGGTCCACAACGTGTTGAAAACGACGAGGCAGGCCGACAGCTCGTAAAAATCACGTGCACAGTGAATAGTGAAAATGACATTTGGGCGCGCAAACCATATATATATAGGTTAGCTGGACATTAATGCGCCACCCACTTTTTGAAAAGCGCATGAAAACTGCTGTCGACAGGAAAAAGCGTGCGCCCTTTGTCGCACCAAAACGCCTGCCAACACGAAATAAAGCGCACCTTTGGCGCACCAAAAGCTATCTCGACAGGAAATTGTGTGCCTTTTTGGCGCACCAAAGCATTGTGTTGCAATAAGATTATGTGCGCCCTTTGGCACACCAAAAGGTGGCGCAACAAACGTTGTGCCAACACAATGGCGCATGCGTCTTAGCGCACGCAGGGAAGGCTCAACACACTTTGGTGCACCGAAAGTTGTGTTAACACTGAAAATCACACGCCAAAGGTTTTAAAGGGGGCGCACCAAAAGTTGGTGTTACATAGCAATTTCATGCACCCAGCCAAAAAAGGCTCAAAAGACTAAGTTCGAAAAACCAGATTTCCCGGGAAGGGATTTTACAACGTTTCGAATGCAAGGGATCCCTAACGAGGGATTGGGACAAAATTTCGGTATGGTTATCGGTAAAATTGCCCTTGTCAATTTTACGGGATAACAGCTGGCTCTTTCTGGGGACTATCCCTGAGTGAACTCGGGGGTAGAGAATCCCAGTTCTCATGTGCCTATCCATTGGGTAACAGAGTCAAAAACAAGGGCGACCGGAGGGGGAACGAAAGAAAACACACAACAAACCAAAAGCAAACACACGACGGAAACAAACACACAAAAAAAGCAAAATGTACAAAGAAGAGAGCAAGCTCTACTTCCTGAAGATCTTCAGATGCTGCCCGCTATAAGGAAGCGGGAGTTCGGTTCCATCCAGATATGAGAGATAGAAACTATTCTCTCCGTTGAGCTACTTGATCTTGAAGGGCCCTCTCCACAGGGAATCAAACTTTCCATGCATGCCCTTTGGTTCTCTTTGCTTGTCCCATAAAAGGACGAGATCTCCCACTTGAAAATCCCTTTGCTTGGCCTTCTTATCAAAAAGCCTCTTAACTTGATTCTGATGTTCAGTGATCCTATCGACCACCTTCACTCTCTTTTCTTCAAGTTCTGCCAGATACATGATTCTCTTTTCAAGAGAACTTTGGAAAGTTTCATCTTCAATGGCTCGTGCCAAGCGCAGAGCAGGAAGTTCCGCAGAAATGGGAAGCTCGGCATCAATGCCATATAACACTTGAAAAGGTGACATGCCGAGAGATCTCTTGGGAGTAATACGATCGGCCCACAAAGCGTCGTACAAAGACTTGTGCCACATTCGCTGATTCTCCTCTACTAACTTCCATATGATGGTCACCAAGTTCTTGTTACTGGATTCCGCCTGACCATTTCCCTGAGGATAATAATCTGAGGCGTGAGCCAAAGTTATACCATATTCATAGCAAAAACTAATAACCTCTCGTGAAGAGAAGTTAGAAGCATTATCAGCAACGATTTTGTTTGGAACGCCGAACCTGACAATGATATTTTCTTTAATGAAATTGCAAACCACCTCAGAAGTGGCATGCTTGACAGGTATGGCTTCCACCCACTTGGTAAAGTAATCCATTGCTGTAAGGACATAGCTATGTCCAGCACTCAATTGAGGATTGAGTGCGCCAATAAAATCAATTCCCCATTGCCTGAATGGTTCATTGATAATGACCGGCCTTAGGGGAAAGGCAGCCAACTTGGGCTTGCCAACGAATTGTTGGCAGGGTTCACATTTCGCCACCCAGGTGGCTGTATCTTGGAAGAGCGTCGGCCAATAGTACCTGGCTCGAATGATCTTGTGTGTAGTTACGGAGGAAGAGAAATGCCCTCCACAAGCTGAATTGTGAAAACTTTCCAGTAGTTTTACTTGCTGGGGTTTGTCAACACATCGCAAAAAGATGCCATCTATCCCACGTTTATATAAGCCGTCATCCCAGATGACATATTTAGCCGCTCTGAGCTTTATAGTGCGCTTCTCCTTTGCAGTTAGGTGCATCGGGCATTCGCCATAGGTAAGGAAGAAAGTGATGTCGGAGTACCACTCATCACTAGTCGCAACAAATAGAACCAGAGGCAGAGAATCAGGCTCTTCCTGCCGGTCCTATGTTTCATCGGTGTAGTCACCCCTTTCACCAGGGTTTTCTGAATCTTTGTTTTCAGCCATTAGCTGACACAGGCCTTTGCCCCTTACCAGCTTGGTTGGTTTAATATCCAGGTCATACTCCTGGACCTTTGCGATCCAATTCCCTCGCAAGCTTCCTAACTCCTGCTGAGTTAGAATTGATTTTACCGCCGTGTCTGGGACCAGCACTACCGTATGCGAGTTTAGAATGTAATACCTGAAATTCTTCACTGCTTTGACAACGGAAAAGGCATGCTTTTCCAGTTGAGTCATTTTCAGTTCGTGAGGCTTGAGAGGAGAACTCATGAACGCGATTGGAGATTCAACATCCTCCGAGTTCTTTTGCATTAAGATTGCGGACACAGTATGCTCAGATGCGTAACTATACATGATGAAGTCCTTGGAGAAATCTGGACATACCAGGACTGGTGCATGAGCAACGAAGCTTTTATTTCTTCAAATGACCTTTTCCCTCTTCACTCCATCTGAAAGTTGGTGACCCCTTCATCATGTTCAATATGTGACGGGTTTTTTCGGCAAAGTCAGGAACAAAACGCCTGAGAAAGTTCACCTTTCCAAAGAAAGAATGAACACCAGTCTTGCTTGTAGGCAGAGTAAGGCTTTGAATAGCCTTAACTCTTTCGGCATCTATCTTTGTTCCTTCTTTGCTAACCACATGGCCTAGCAACTTCCCTTCCGTGACTCCAAAAATAGACTTTTTTGGGTTTAGGGAAATCCCATGTTCTCGGCACCTGGCCAACACTTGCTCCAAATGATCACAATGATCATTTCACTGTTTAGAGAACACGGTTAAGTCATCTAAATAAACCACAATGACTTTCCCCATCATACCTTTGAATGCAAAGTCCATGGCCCGCTGAAAAGTGGCACCAGCATTAGTTAGGCCGAAAGGCATCCTGCTGTAGGCAAATGTACCCCAGGGAGTAGTGAATGCTGTTTTAAACTGATCTTCAGGTGAAACTTCAATCTGATTGTAACCTGAAAAACCATCAAGCATGGACAACATCTCTGATCCAGTTACTACTTGCAGAACTTGATCCATTATCGGAAGAGGGTAGTTGTCTTTCAGCGAAGCTTGATTCAAATTTCGAAAGTCTACGCATATGCGTATCTCGCCATTTTTCTTACGTACTGGCACAATATTTGCTACCCAAGTGCTGTGATGGATAGGGAAGATGATTCTTACATCCAGCATCTTCTGAATTTCGGCCTGGATGGTACCCGAAATCTTGGGATTATAGTGCCTCTGCTTCTGGCGGAAGGCTTTGACATCGTCTTTCAACGGAATATCGTGCTGAACGTCCTTTGGCTTGAAGGACTTTAAATCGGCATAGGACCATGCCAATACATCCATATATTTTTTTAGCAACTTGACAAATTTTCGCTTCTCTTCAGGTGTGCAACATTTGCCAATGTTCATGAATTGCGGGTGTTCTATCGAACCTATATTGACCGGTTCGGTTTCTGGGGACGAGCTAGGGTCGTCCCGCTTCTTCTTTTTTACAAAACGGTCATGCCTGTCGAACAGGCGTTCCAGAGAAACCAGGCCCTTTGGAATTTTATTTCCCTTGAGCTGACATATGCCATCGTTACCTTCAGATTCATTGCCTTGGTCGGTGACTGACTCACGGCAAGTGGAAGTAGACCCTTCAAAATGCAATTCTTTAAAATTTTCTGCCTTCTCCAGAAAGCAATGAGTTGATTATCGTCGTTGAACACCTGCCAATGCTGAGAATTGTCTGGTACGCTCGGGTGGAAAACCACCTCAATGGTGTACTTGTTCGTTTTCAAACCTGGGTGTGGGAGCATGAGAGATGCTGAAACAGCCAATGAATCAGCCATGTCATTTTGGGCTCTTGGAATCGCCTCTATTGAAAAAGCATCAAATTCTTCGATGCTGTCCCATACCGCATTACGGTAATGTCTCGAGCCTTTCATTTTTACTTGGTAAATCCTTTTGACTTGATTTACAACTAGCTCAAGATCACCCCAGTACTTTCAAATTTTTAATTCCTCTTTCTTTTTGGCTTGCATACCGAGTAAGAGAGATTCATACTCAGCAGTATTGTTAGTGTTGAAAAACTGCAATTTGAAAGAGAGAGGAATGACTTCTTCCTCAGGAGATATCAGCACGGCCCCAGTGCCACATCCACTAGTTGCACAGCTGCCATCGAATTGCAATGTCCAGATTTTATTAAGATCTCCTTCTTGAACGAGGACACCCGCTTTATCCGTCTCAAAGAGATAAGAAGTAATTCCCATCCCCGATGATTCAAAAAGGATTTGAGCTTTGGGGTCTTCGAGCTAGTGACCAAGTACTTTTTTGAGATTCCGGCTCCAAAGTTTGCATTATGCCTTTGACTGGAATTCTATCTTTAGACCAGTCCATATGAATTTCTCCACCAACTTCGCTGCAAAAAATTCTTCCCAGCAAAATCCCATAGGCTGCCGGAATGTCAGCAACGAGGACTGTTATTTTTACTCTTTTATCCGGGAAGGCCGCAAACGCAAATTGCACGTCTTTGATTTGGCCAACCAACGGAACTCGCTTAGTTTCCAGGAATAACACTCCGCCGAAAGGCTTGGTAAGAGTGAGGCCCAAAGCATGGGTGACTTTTGCCGGCATGACGTTATCAGAAGCCCCAGAATCAATTATGCAGTTACTCAGCTTGTGTCCATTGATCAGCAGAGAGAGATAGAAAGGCTCTATCTTGCCTGACGCAGATGTTGAAGCTACATTTATATGAGATTCAGGGGGAATGGAAAGGATTCCTTTTGGGGAAACCTGATTAGATATAACAGCTTGACTTTGGATATACTTAGTCAATCTTACAAGCTGTTCGGGGTTTGACTGAAGGTACTCAGCTTCAGACATTTGGATCTTGGTCTTTTTTGCATGATCTATAATATCAAACGCGGCCAAGGGTTGCGTTGGTAAAGGAATGAGTCCCTCACCTCGCGATGATGGAATAGGATTGGTGGTCTTAGTAGGAATGTGAGAGGACTGATTTGGAGGAGAGATAGGGGGAAAAGATTTCTTTGTAAAAGATTTTCCAGGGAGTTGAGTAGGAAGAGGATTACCTCTTTTAGCAATGATCGGAGGCGCGTTTGACACGGCCTTCTCCTGCTGGACATGGGCAGCAACTTCCGCTTCTTTTCCTTGCGAGTGAGTAAAAACAGCATATGACTGTCCGCTTGCATAGCCCTGAGTACCCTCTTCTTCATCAGATTCTTCCTCATCAAATTCCATATACCCGATAGTAGAGTCGCCAGTCGGTTCACCGACATCTTGATCATCTTCGCCTTGAGACGAAGGTTCTTCATAATACTGCTCTTCTTCTTCAATCTCGGCTAGAGCATTGACCGGAGGGGCCTCAAGTGCCAACCGCGGAGCAGCTGTAGGTAAGCGCGGTCTTTGTGAAACATTGTTAGGAACGAAATTCCTCCACGGAATATCCCGGTATGAGGAACTGGGAGAGGCCTAGGCCAACTGTTTCTTCAATGCGAGCAAATCGTTCGCCATCTTTTGGAATGTTGGATCAGACAAAGTGGTGGGTAAAGGGCCCAAAGATTTAGGCTTGGCTGATTCTTTTTTTAATTCGCCAGATATTATCAAATTATCCTCTATGCGAATGGCAGCGCTTGGGTGAGAACCAAGGTGGCAACTCGTTCCTGAAGGACCAAGAAACTAACTTTCAAGCTCATAGCATTTACGAAGAAACACTTTTGATTTTCCGGTGTCGGAAGCATGGCAACAGGGACACGGTTGATTAGTGCATTGAACCGGGTGACAAAATCGCGCATGGTCTCATTTGCCTCCTTCTTCAGGTGAGTGATCCGTGATAATAATGCAAATGCATCCTCTGAAGGCTTGTATCTGTCTTCGAAAGCATCCTGTAAGGTGGCCCAGCTGGTAATAGACCCGGCCGGCAAATGCTGAAACCATTTAGCTGCAGGTCCTTGTAGGGTTTCCAGAAAAAGGTGAACCGACACATCTTCGTGGGTCACATGCAAAATACTGCACGACATGATGAATGCAGATATGTGGGAATCCATGCTTTGATTTCCGCTCCCGTCGAATTTGGGAAAATTATTTCAATTTCCGTGAGGGAGAGCATGAACTGGATGTGGTAAAGCTAAAGGACCCATCGCGTTTCCCCATGGTATCGCCATCTGGAAAGCCAGAAAGAGAACACGAGCTGGAAGTGTAGTTCCGCTGAGTAGCAAGGCACTACAAAGGGATGTGGATGCCCCCTGCAAAAGACTTTTTTTCGTGAAGGTGAGACACTCTGGATGACCGCTAGCCGAGCTTAGTGCTGAAAAACGCGCGCCGTGTTACGCTGAAATTGTGCCTTTGAAGCGCAGATCGAAAGTAGGATCAGCTTCTCCACGGCTCACCTGCTTTGCGCGTAAAGGTTCACTCGCCAAGAGTGTTCCTTCCAGATCTGCAATGTTATGGCGCAGATTTAAACTTTCTTTTGGTTGTACTTGCTGATTTTCTGGTTTTTTTCGACAAAACCAAGAGCAGCAAATACTTTTCTAAATATTTAAAACTATCCTCTTCAGAAAACCGATTGCGGTTAAATGACAAATAACAATGAGGATAAGATGGCAGGGAAGATTAGTAAGCTGATTTTCGGATCTGATTTTAACTTTTTTCAGAGGGTTTCAAACTTTTTGCAAACAGTCAAAACTCAGATCTAAGGCAAAATACTGATTTTTTGTAAAAACTCAGCGAACTAAAGATCTTTAACTGGACCAGATCTATGACTCTCAGAAGAAAATTTTTCAATTTGAGCACTTTTGCAAATTTTTGGATTTTTAACAAAAAGTTCAGATTTGCAAACAGGCAGCAATCTTCTGATTTTTCTGATTTTTTATCTTACTACCATCATAGATCTGACAGATCTATTCGATCCCCAGCGGAGTCGCCAAAAACTGTTGGTCCGAAAATCTGTCGCTTGGGCAGATCTATGGATAAACGAGCCAACAGTGTGCAGGGCATAGCCCCTCTTTGAGTCAGCAAAGCGAAACTGGTTTATTGCTATTCTACCAGCAGGAATCTATGCAAGTCTCACAGATTCTGCCTTCGGGGGTTTGGGATCTCATCCCAGTAGGTTTATTTCCGGCTGCGAAGAGAAAGGAATGAAAGAGAGGAGGAAGAAGGAACAGGTCCGAAGGGAGAAAAGAAATGAATTCCAAAGCAGAAAGGTCAGAAGATTTATGTTTTTGGGTTGGTAGTAAACAGAGCCAAACCTACTTGCATAAATAAACAAAGCAATACTGATGATAAATAAATGACAATAAAATAGAAGCAGATCCAATAGAATAAATACACAGATCTAACATAAGAAAGATCTAATGTATATAACACAATGTATTCAAAGACAAAGTCCAAATATTGTATTACTAATTTGTTCTCACATTCAAAAAGCTCAAAGTCTTTTCTCCTTACTCCTATTTCTCATCTGAAAGATATTCATCCATCCCTTAACACAACAAGTGTTGGGGTATTTATAGAAGAAGAGGAGAAAAGAAGGCAAAAAGGAGCCAACAACTATTTACAAAGATATTTACAAAATATCTAAAAGTCATGTTGACTTTTTACAACTTGATGGATGACATCATCCCATGATGCAACATGGATGATGTCATCATTTGCATCAACATACTTCAGACATTCCAACAAGAAATTCGGAGAAGAGAGAGAAGAAGAAGAAGAAGAAGAAGAAGAAGAGCAGCTACTTGTCGCCGTCATCCTGCGGCCGAAAGGGAGTAGCCTGCTTTTGATGCTGCTCAGGTGATGAGATATGGAACTGAGCGCGGTATTCCAAAAACTTGTTAATCATCGGCCCAAATTGATCCTGAGAAGGATCCTTGTGCAGTTCACTGATTGCCTCACAAGTCTCCCGCTCATCTATGAGCTTCTCTGGGAGTTTGGAATAATCTTTTTCCACCTCAATGAGGAACCCGATGAAGTCCCTACAGGCCAGCAGGTTGTTGATAGATTCAGTGTCAAATGTGACCTCTGGCCCTGTTCCTTGAGAAGCGATCTCCTTGAAGATCCGGATGGTTTCATCAGCTGACCTTAAGATAAAGGAAGGAGTGAGCAACCCTGGAGACATGTTGAGAACAATTCACTCCATTTGGTGCATTGCATCCAGGGCTTCTTCCTTTACCTTGTCGATTTTTTCCAGAATAAATTCAAGCTGATCCACCCGGTAGTCCAGAGTGGACATGATTTTGTTGAGGGCCCTTGGATGGCCGAAGACACCGAACTTGACCAGATCTTCGACTGAACAGTCGAACATCTATTGAAAGGTCTCGTGTTGGAGTCTAGCATGATCTAGCTCTTCTGATATGGGCCCCGCTAATGCTTGGAGCTCTTTGTTCGCCTTTCCGATGCTCAGATACAAATTGACAAACTCGGCGATCACTCTTTCACTGTCCTTGAGGATCTGGCTCCTCCAAGCAGAAACGGCCATACCTTGCTCGCCAATCTTGGTATATTCGTTGATTTTCTCCTGGCTGAGAAGCTCAGAAGTTTCGGCGGCAGTTGTGGGAGGCGCACTACCCATCTTCTGTAAGGCTTGGAGCAGATATTTGTTTTGCTCTTTTAGTAGCCTTTTCTCTTCTTTTGTTTCTTGAAGCTTTTGACAGAGGGCGTCGACCGCGGAAAGAGCTTCCCCCTGGAGACTTTCAGAAGATGTCCCCATTGTGACTTGGGTCACGGTAAAATCTGTCGGAGACAGATCCTTCTTCTCTTTGAGGGGATCGGGGTATGTAATTTCCATGATTCTCTCACCTACAACACTTTTAGAGAAGCGTGCAACAGGCTTCAGCTTCTTTGCCCCTTTGGTTGGGATCACTGAAAAGTCCATCGGAGCGATGGGAACTTTCCTCTTTTGCTGGCTCAGCTGCTGAGAGATCCAGGCTGGTCCTATGGAAGAAGGACCAGAAACAGAGGAGGGGGCAGCTGCAGTAGAAGAGGGGAAAAACATGGAGACACGCGGAGGCGGCATTGAGAGAATAGCCGAAGAAGTGTCCATGGGAGGAAGGGAAACTGCAGCTGCAGAAGACATAGGAAGGGAAGGGAGCTTGGAGATGAGGGAAGAAATGGAGGAGGAAAGATCAGTGAGGGAAGAGAAGATAGATGAAGAAGTAGGGGAAAGAGTAGAAGAAGGGGTGGAGGACACGACCAAAGGGATGGTCGCTTGAGTCACTCGAGGAGGGGAAGGAAGAGAAGAAGAAGGGATAGAAGGGACCTCTGTTGTGGTAGCAATGCCGACATCCTGAGTGGATGGGCCAATTGGACTATCCCCTGCTGCTTCTTTCTCTAGCGAATCCAGAGTTATTACTTGTTCTGGCACTATGGAAAGAGGACTCTCGGGGGCTTCTTCTTGAATGGTGCTAGATTCACCTTCCACACCTTTGCCTTTAAGCTGTTTTTTGGACCGTGAAGGTGCGTTGCCCAATGGGGAGGTTGTGAAATCTACCCCGAGGTAGATTAGGCCGTTCATCCGGCACCAGTGCTCTGTCCTACGCAGAGTTTCCTTGACCCTCTCCTCAATTATCTGAGGAGCCTTAGTTCTATCAATGGCCGAAAGGGCCAATCGTCCCCATCTGTATCATTATATACCTTGTCCACTTCATCTTCTATTGTTTGGTAGCCTTTGGGGACAATGGCTACCCCATACTGGATAATTTCTGCCAATGCTAGGCGAGAATGATCCTTTCTTCTGAGCTCTACCTCATGGAGGACGTCAATATAAATATCCTCGATCTGAGGAACGTGGATTGGATCAAGCTTTGCTCTTGGCAGGCAGCCCCTTGGGTCGAAGGTGGGCCTGGCTGGGAAGTCATGCTTCAAATTGAGTAACTCCAGCTCTGCAAACATTTCCTTCACCTTGTGGTGGGTAGAGCATGTGTATCGGCCCACTGTGAGGGGGAAAGGAGTTCCACCCTTCTTTCTTTTCAGGCACTTTTCGTGATATGTGATTAGCTGCCTTGATAGCTCCAGTAGAATCAGCTTAGGCCCAGCATACCTTGGTAGCCTGGTTGGCTCTCCCAAAAAGTTGGCAGCCCTCAGATAGGTGAATGTAGGAAATTGGGTGAACAGGGCTCCCCATTTCTCCGTGGCTGCCACTATGTTTTTGGTCGTACGACCATGAGTCAGATTTGGCCTCAATAGGCAGATGATGTGATAAAAGAATGCATCATTGATTTTGGCAAATTGGGCGATGCTATTCTCCAGCTTCAACTCTGGATAATACTCATATATTTTGACCTGAGGCCAAACTCCACTTCGTCTTTAGCCTTGATAATCCCTTTCGATGCTTTGCAGCGTAGACCACGTAGGAGTTCATATGTAATACTCCCATTGTCTTTGAACTATTATCAGAATCGCTCGGAAATGGTGCTGCTTATAATCTCCCCCCAGCAAAAGCGTTGCTCAGGCACATTCTTATTCATCGTTTCCAAGTAGCGCAACATCCATTTATGGAAGTAATGGGTGTCAGAAAGCCCGAAGACCCTACTCAGGAAGGTAATGGTATCGCTGAGCTCTTCTGAGAAGTCACTGCGGTGGATGATTTGGGGCCACCGGGTTACCACCTTCTTGTTCTTCAAGTAGACTTCATTCATTAGTTGCATGCATTGGTCTTCATTGTCTTCCCAGGCCTTGATGCACTCTGCTTGGCTGACGGCCACGAAGTGCCGGTGGTGAGGGATGCCAAGTATCATCTCAAAATGACGGGTAGTGAGGTTAATGACTACCTCGCCCTTACTGTTTTCGACACATCTGGTGTCTTTGTTGTAAGACTGAGCAACCACCATTATAAATTCATTGTTGACTGTGCTGACGGGGATTCCTCCGGTGAAGTGCAGGGCACTGCCTATCAATTTGTCCATCCATGGACTCCTTGTAACTTTCTGAGTTCTGGCCCAAAATTCCTCCATGTCGACATGCCCCAATTCTAAGTCTCTGACATCCATGCTGCATTCGGCTTGTGACTCGGGCATTCTAACCCTTTGATATTTATACTTCATCTCTTCTTCAGTAAGCTTAGCCTTCCCTTTTGATTTGGTGGGTCTCTTGCTGGATGTAGACATATGTTCTTCTAAGATTATCTGCTGATCTGCATGAAGAAGAAGCGAGACCCAATCCGAAAAAGTTGAATTAGCCATTTGATCTTCCATTGGAATGTTAGCAAAAGAAAGAGTTAGAGATTTTTAGGCTCAGGGCGCAGGAAAAATGTAGCTTACAGGGCTAAATAGGCAGGGCGCACGGGAAAGGGCTGTTGCAAAGGTTAAACTGGCGCCAAAGGCGCATGGCGCATGCATACTGCAGAGTGCATTTTAGTAAAGGGCGCATGAGAAAATCATGTTGCATGGAGACAGGATGCGCCAAAGGCGCATGGACCTTGCATGTTACATTGGGATTTGGTGCGCCCTTTGGCGCATGGGAAAAGCATGTAACAGGGACTTTTCGTGCGCCAAAGGAAATATGGCGCGGCGCACGGAGGGTTTGCACAACACAAATGTTACTGTAAGGAGGGATGCACCTGCGCTTTTGACTTTATACTTGGCGCAGATAAAGCTTGTGTTGCATGGGCGTAGGGTGCGCCAAGGGCGCATGGAAAGGCGATGCAGCACTGAATGATGGTGCGCCAAAGGAGCGCAAGTTTAGCTTGTGCAGCATGTGGAAGAGGCGCGCCTTGAGGGCGTATGAAAACTTGATGCAACAAGCATGATGGGTGCACCATTGGCGCGGGTTTTAGTTATGCTGCAGGGAGGACAGATGCGCCATGGGGGCACAACTGTTTATGATGTTGCAGGACGTGCCAGTGCGCCCAAGGGAAAAATAGGGTTTGTCATATGGTTCATCTCTTCATTCTTTCTTTCACTCCCAAGGATTGGTTCAAGAGATACAATGTTTCAAGCCAAAGGGGGTTCAGACCAAGTTTTTTAGGATAACATCCTCCTCCAGCAGATCTGGAAAGAGGGGGGGGCTAGCTAGCTCAACATATGCATAAAAAACCAAACAGCAAGCACGGAGAACCAGAAAACAAAACACATGGAAGAGAAAAGAACCTCTTACCCGGATAAATAGCAAAAGCTCGAGAACGGGTCCACAACGTGTTGAAAACGACGAGGCAGAGGCTGACAGGCTCAGAAAAATCACGTGCACAGTGAATAGTGAAAATGACATTTGGGCGCGCAAACCATATATATATAGGTTAGCTGGACATTAATGCGCCACCCACTTTTGAAAAGCGCATGAAAACTGCTGTCGACAGGAAAAAGCGTGCGCCCTTTGGCGCACCAAAATGCCTGCCAACACGAAATAAAGCGCGCCTTTGGCGCACCAAACGCTATCTCGACAGGAAATTATGTGCGCCTTTTGGCGCACCAAAGCATTGTGTTGCAATAAGATTATGTGCGCCCTTTGGCGCACCAAAAAGGTTTCGCAACAAATGTTGTGCCAACACAATGGCGCATGCGTCTTAGCGCACTTAAGGAAGGCTCAACACACTTTGGCGCACCGAAAGTTGTGTTAACACTAAAAATCACGTGCCAAAGGTTTTAAAGGGGCGCACCAAAAGTTGGTGTTACATATCAGTTTCATGCGCCCAGCCAAAAAAGGCTCAAAAGACTAAGTTCGAAAAACCGATTTCCTCGGGAAGGGATTTTACAACGTTTGACGCAAGGATCCTAACGAGGGATTGGGACAAAATTTTGGTATGGTTATCGGTAAAATTGCCCTTGTCAATTTTATGGGATAACAGTAGAAGACATGAATATTATTCATAACTATTACTTATCTCGATTTGTTGAAGTAATGTAGCTTCTATGTAGTTACCAAGAAATCGATGCTTTGCTTTGTCTGGGCAAGTCGAGTTCGTATGGAAAATAGTAAATAATTGTTTTTCTTCTTGAACTTACTGTATAATCTATCAATTCTTTGAATTCGGTATTCGATGGGAGTTGGGCAGTTATTGGGTGTTTTGAATCTCTTTTTTTTGTGGGTTCTTCTTGTATGGAAACAAGAGTGAATGTTTTATTACTCCTTTAAACTTTTCAGTTTAAACTGAGTTGCTCAAATTAAGTTCTTTTATGGAACTATGTGATAGTTGTTTCTTGGACCCTTGGATTTTGATGTTACCTTGTTGGAAATACGTGTGTGAAGTCTATACTTCTGATCTTATTTACTGAGTCTTTCTCTAAGTTCTTGAGTACTAAACTAAGGGATAAAAATATGAGGTCCTGTTGGTTGGGGACATTGTGAGAGTCACTTTCTCAAAGTCGATTCTTGGGTTATTCTTATAGCTCTATTTGAGCTTTCTATTTATAGTTCTTGTTGTCTAATTCCCTGTTGAAGTAGATGTTGTTGGTTTTGTATATTCATCCTTGAACTGGGTTAAACTCTTGAGTTTATTTCTTGTGTAAACTTGTTAAAATATGACTTTTGTAATTTATTGGAAATTTTTTGAATGGGTATTCAAATTTTTGAGTTGAAGATTACTCAATTTGGAACTAACCAAACCGGCTTAGTTTGATAGGTTTTCTGGATCTCTATGTGAGTTGTAATCAATAGAATGTCTTTTCGATTTATTATATTTGTACAGTTAAGCTTGTCCATGGAATTAAAACGAAAGGAATTTAATCATTTCTTTAGCTGACTTGAGCACATGTTGCTAAGTCTTGTTGACCTTTTATTTTTACATCTTCTTCAAATTGAATCTTGATGGATTGTTATTTATACATTATATTGATTTTTTATTCCATCTCCAAATGGTTATGATTATGAGTCGATCGTTTCTACCGTTTTATCTTCACCTGGAAGAAAAGATTACTCTTAGTTTGCATGACTATAAATTTGTCAATTTTGAATGACTATTGAAGACTGTAATTACCCTGTTTTGCGATTAGCAACTTTGTTAATGCATATCCATTTTTATTTGGGTATAATATTAATGACAATGGTTTTCCATGATGGGGAACCTCGCTTGGAATTTGTTTCAAATTCAACAGTCACACATTTTGTTTAATCTCTTATATGTGCTTTCTCTTATAAAGGAATTGGGGATGTAGTGATTGGGTTTGCATCTTTTCTTTTGTGACCTTCTTCACGTTTGATAGAGGGTAAGAATTCCCTTCTGATCATGTCATTTGACTCCTTCTCTTTCAATCTCTTTGATAAAGTCTAATCACTTCCCCTTTGGAATTTGTAAGAGGTTTTGTGTAGTGTTCTCTCCTTACGAGTTGCGAATGAGGATTCATATTAACCAAATTGTAAAGGAAGTTCTAAATTATTTTATCACAGTCGATCTTCTTATTTTAGATAAATATTGTCTTAGATTTAAATGGGTTAAGTTGCATTATTTTCTTTAATGCTCTTGGGTAGTTGTCATTACTACTTGCTTATCCTCTTGACTTGTATTAAAGGTTCTTAATAATTGTGATAGTAGATTAATATGGGATGTTGTGCATTGAGTAATACTATCCTAACTTGAGAACTTAGGCTATGTCTTGGATTTGGAATTAGGATGTCACATCTGATATGTGAAACTCTTATTTACTTATATTGTTAGATGATTCATCCTAAATATTTTATGAAGCTGGAATGAGCTTGGTTGTAGTGTCTTTTTATGAAATTTTGTAAACTAAGATAGAAGGTTCCTACTTCTAAAGGTAACTCTGTTTTGGTTAAATAGTGAAGTTAATTTGTGTATTTCAAATATAGATGAATTGTGATGGAAATAATTAGAAGGTACTTTTATTTGATATGGATAAGTGTTTTGGATGGAACATTATTTACATGATATTATCTGAAGATTGCTAATTACATCATGATATTTCCTTAAATGTTATTCAAATTGATTAATTGTTCTTCTTTTATGGTTGTTATTACTTATGATTTATTTGTTTTCTTGACCTCACTATTTCATAAAAGCATAGTTGGTTTAATGAAATAGTTAGTTGAAAGCATTTTGTTTTAATGCTTAGTGCTTATCATGCTCAGTTCAATGAACTGACCATGCTAGTAATTTTTGCAGATGGACTTCGTAAGTGATAAAGGAAGGCAATAAATTTTATGATGTATTGGTTGCTTGAAAGTCTAGACCATTTATAGAGAATTTTGATTTATTATTGAGATGTATTGAAGGAAGGAAAGTTGTATTCTTAAATGATTTTGATGTTTTTTTAATATTGGTAAATAGTTTTTTGAAAGGGACTATACCCTTGTGTACAAAAGAAGGCCTAAAAGCCGGAATAAGAGAGAGGAGCAGAGAAGCTGTAGCAAAGCACAAAAGCTACAGCGAAGAACAACGAAGCCCAGAACAGCTACACAAACGAGACTTAACAGCAAAACAACGGCAAAAAAACAGCAAGCCTACAGCCAAGAAGCAGTAAAAAACAATAAGGACCAGCAAAAGTAGTCGGGACTACTTCTTGGCCGCTTGATCAATACTCATCTTTACTCTTTTCCAAGCATGATACATGCCCAGCGTGGTCATATGAGCAGCATCCGTCTTGTAATGTATAGTCTTGTAAAGAAAGTTGTATTCTTAAATGATATTGATGTTGTTGACATGACATATGTCAATAATGTATAGTCTTGTAAAATGTGTATTTATCATAATGAAATGAAAATTTTGAAATTACTTAATTGATTATGTCAATTCTCTTGTTCATAATATGAAGGAAATTTGTAATCCTATCTTTGATTTTGACATTCATACTTTTTTGGATCCTTATCTTTGTTGTTATTGAATAGGTTGGATAAATGGGAATTGGTTCAATTTCCCTTACTTGAATGTAAATTACTAAGTTGCATGTATTGTTTTTCTTTACCTAATATTGTATAGTTTAATATGATGATATGAATGTATAGTTAAAATATTAGGATGTGTGTATTGGATATGGGTATAATAAAATCCTAATACTTAACCATAATGAGGAAGGTTCTCCCTCCTCTCGAAAGGATACCAGATAAAAAAATGGTATATGAGTTCGATAACCATTTAGACTTCATATCAAAAT
This sequence comes from Taxus wallichiana var. yunnanensis, assembly GCA_018340775.1. Lineage (NCBI taxonomy): Eukaryota > Viridiplantae > Streptophyta > Pinopsida > Cupressales > Taxaceae > Taxus > Taxus wallichiana. Next base: position 266,461,575 of record CM031243.1, on the reverse strand, counting down.
CTCTTCTAGTTCTTATACATTCCTTTAATGGTTGTGACACATTAAATAAACATTATGATAGATGATGTTTTTGTTTTCAATTAATTACACGTTAAGCAAAAAGTTAATGAAGATAAAAGAAATCATAGGTTATGAGGTTTCATATTGTGTAATCAACTCAAATAAGGATGGAAAACTTAAGGACTGATAGGATTAGGGTTATGCACGGTTTCGTGATTTAAATCTTAATCCAACAAAGAATTAAGTGGATATGACCTCTTGATGTGTGTAAATTGTGATGAAGTAGTTACTGGATGTTGGCACATGCGAATCGCAGATCTATATCTTCATGAATAATTGGGTCTTTACGAGGATATAGTGTTGTAGTTGACATGTTATAACACCCTTTAGCATTGGTTCATCTAGATCTACTCAAACCTGGACTTGAAGTTAGTTTCTCTCTAGATCAGGCTAAGGATATGATTTAGCATAAGAAGTGACTCTTAATGACTTAGGGTAACTTGGCACATTCAATTGACTTAGGTTGAATGAGTATACCCATATACACTAGGTCATCGTGAGTGGTTCCCTATACCAAAATATATCAATAACCTAGGTTAGGGTCAAATCTTGGATAGGTGGACTAACAAAAGTTAGTAAAGACCATTCTAGATAACATATATGTGGGGTTAAGGAGGTATTCCGATTAGACAAGTATGTTGTCTAGGAATAGTAACATGAACAATATGTTGGAAATATTTTATCGTAGTATCACAAGTTAGTGGTTGCATTGTCCCATGTCACCTAGTTTGAAAAATGTGATTTCGGATGGATATGGTAATGATTATTCAAATAGATTTGTTAAAGAACATTCAATACCCATGACAGGTAAGAGAACCAACTATACATAGTATACCCATAGTATTCAATACTTAAGTTAACATGAGAGATCGGTTGGTAACTCGAGTCATGAAATGAGAGATTGGTAGTTCACCGAGTCATTTACAGCTATATATGGTTATTTGTTATGAGATTGATTGGAATGGAATGTGTGTTCCAAATTATGATTATTTAGAATAGAGAACATTATGTAATAAAATATTCCCTTGTTTTTAAAGTCTTAAAATGGGAATGTTACATTTCATAATTAAAAACAACAAATAATTTGAGAGAGAAACCCTATGCCTAAATCTTCCTTTACGTCCTTGAAATCCTTCCAACTGAATGCTCCTAAAAACGTCCTCAAAATTTGAATTAGGATTTTTAAATATCAAAATGGCCATCTCAAATGGTGATAGCAACATCTATAAATTGTATGCATGGTCTAAAAATAGGATTCTAAGAATATCTCCATAAAAATTTCCATGCTCATCTAATAAAGAAAAAAATTTGAAAATACTAAAGTCAATGCAAAAATGTGACTACCTTGCATGCTTAGATTCTTAGAGAAGCTTACAGCTACCAAGGAACTTGTCCCCATTAAAATCTTCATTCAATGTTATTGTCATGTTTGGCCTTACCGCAAAAATTTTAAATATTGCATGATGGCTTCACATTGCCATGTAACAAATATCAAAATAAACTTTTAAACTTTGGATGATCCCAAATGGTCCATGACCATACCGTATACATTGCCCAAATTAAACTTTAAAACTTTGCATGGGCTAGAATGGTCCATGACCATGCTAGACATTTCTTATCAACAACCAAACCTTTTAGCCATGGTGGTCTCAAGACCCCTTCCATATGCCAAAATTTAACTTATAAAACAATACAACCTAACAATGATCACATGACCTAACTAATCACTACATCAATATATATATATATATATATACATATACATATACATATACATATACTCATACATATTATAAGAATATCTATCATTAGTAATTAGATATTCTTTACATGTATATATATATATATATATATATATATATATATATATATGTATGTATTATGTATATTTTTATGTGTATTATTATTTTAGTTTATCAAGATCAAACATATACATTCACACATGTTCACACATGTGTCATTAACAACTTAATACATCATCATGAACATATTGATATACGACAAGTCATCCTGCAACAAAATGATGACCTATAACTTAGACCATTCGTGATGATAACAATCACACTTATTCAACATAGTATAATGTCAGGATGTTACATATTTTCCATCTTAAAACGATCATTGTCTTGATAAATTAAATTCAACATTGATAGTCATGTCAATCATAAAAAAACTCAAAGAAAATACTTCTCTTCTCATAATTTCAAATTTTCTAACATTTCAACCAATAATAGTTATTAAACTCATATGTAATCAACATTATAACAACAAGTTATTTCCAAACAGTCAACAGTATGGCTTAAATTTCCATTCAATAATTATAAGTATCAAATAATATAAAATAAAACCATAATAGATTATCAAAATGTCATTTTTTTAATTGAAATAGGAAAGGGAAATAAATTTTTATTTCATCGACGTTCTCCATAGTTGGGATGTCCTCAAAATATTGGTCCCATTGGACCTTGCATTGTGTAATTTCATGATTTTGAGTTGCAACGCAACTGTGATTTTTCACCACTCTTATCAGTTTAACCATGACAATTCTTGGGTCATGAACCTATAATGAGTTCTAATTTAAAACATTTGATATATCATAAACATACTTTTAAAGAAAAGATACATGTAAAATGTTATACATTTTGGAAAATGCCATAGGTATTGCTAATTTGTAAGACACTAGACTTATCACTTCTAGGATTTCAAAAGGTCTCACATATCTATGTGAAAATTTGGTAGCCTTTCCAAATGAAATAGATCTCTTTTTGGGTTTTAACCTAAAAGACTATCTCCTTGATCAATTTTTTTGTCAACTTTTTTAAATCATCGTATATTTTCTACCTATCGGTTACTTATTTCAATCACTCTTGAATGAGATTTACTTTACTTTTCATTTATTTTAACATCTCTAGGCCCACTACCCCTATGTCCTTTGTGACATCCCAACTATCAAGAGTTCTAAACTTTCTACCAAACAACGCTTCAAATGGAGAAATTTTAAACAAAAAGGTAAGTGTTATTGTAGGAAAATTCAACCAATGATAAATATTCCTCCCATTTGTATTTTTGATTCATGCAATGCATTATGAGAATATCCTCCATAACTTGGTTAACTCTTTATGTTTAACCATCTATTTCAGGTTGATAGGAGGAACTAAAGTTCAGTTTTGTTTCCAATATAGATTTAAAATATTTTCAAAACTGAGAGGTCATCCTAGGATCCCTGTCTGAATTGATCAATTCCAAAACTCTATCCAATCAAAATATCTTAGGCATAAACTGTTTTACAAGTATCAAGGAATCATCTATAATATTTCTTGGTATAAAATGAGCTACTTTGGTAAGTTTTTTCTACTACCAAGATCATGACATGTTTGTTTTTGGATAATGATAGTCCTTGAAAAAAATCCATGTTGATTACATGTCATTTATACTTTGGAAAATGCCATGAGGATACAATAGACATGGAGGATATAAGTGTTCCACCTTCACACATTGGCACTCTAAACAATGTGCAACATAATTTACCATATATTTCTTCATTCCTTTCACAAAATATGATTATTTTACATCATCCAATAGTTTTGTGACCCCGTGTTAGCGAAATAGTTTTTTGCTAGGAAAAATTAGTTGATTTTCACCAACACTCTAGGACTAGGTCCCTCTACTTAAATGGGGCAGCTCCATTATTGTATGTGAAATAAAAATTAAATCTTTGGTTGTCCTATAGGTCATGGATCCAATATGCACACTCCACTGCACCCACGGAAAATGCTTGCAATTTTTTGTAAGGGAGGAATTTGCAAGGAAGGTAGGAATATGGGAGTGAGAAATTAGGAGAGGGAGTTAATATTGTAAGTAGGATAAATCAAATTCTTACAAATATTAACTAGAAATATCAACACACACAATTGGAAAGAATAACAACTTTTCTAACTATATCAAGACAAGATGAAACCATGAACATAAAATCTCACTTATTCACTCATCCAGAAAAGTTGAAACTCCTTTCTTTATTAAAAATTTCAAAAAAATTACAAAGATAGAGATAGAGGAAATATATAGAGAGGTAAAATAGAATAATTTAGTATCTTTTTCTTACTCTTGGTAGTTATATATGCAAGAACTTACAAAATTGACAACCCCTTGAAAAATGGATGTCATTACAATTTATAACATTACCATGGACCTTTCATCTCCCCTACATGACTTTTCAACTCCCCTTATGACCCTTCATGTTCCTTCCTTACTCGTGACATTTTATGTTCCCTCACCACTTGAATTTTCAACTCCTCTCATGACCCTTCATGTTCCCTCATCACTCAAGATCTTTCATATTTCAAGCATTACGAATAGGAAAAAGTACATTTTCGACAATGAATTAGAATATAGGGAGAGAAAATTTGACTATAGACGAATAATGACCGCATGCTTGAGATTCCCACTAAATGCTCGGCTACAAACTTTATATGCAAAAATATATTCATGATGCACGTCTACATCATTATGAGAAATTACTTCTTGATGCATGTCTATATTTTATGTTGAGCATCTACACATTCCTAACACACGTCTAAAACCTCCATACACCTTAAATTTTGTTGTCACTCATCTACATATTGCTATTGCACATCTACAACCTCCTAGAAACCTAAAAATTATTTTTCGATGAAAAAGTTGATGTTTGGTGACAACGGATTGTTGTTAGGGGACCACAACATGTTCTCGGGTGACCACAAGTTGCTTTCATGTGACCACAACTTGTTGTCGCACATCAAGAACTGCCCAACCCACTTGAAACTTGTTTTCTTCACCTTAATAGAAAAAATGGCATATTTTAGATGTCAAATATATGAATCTTCATGGAAAATGGAAAATTAATCCAATGGTACTATTTTATAAATATTGAAAATGAATTATTCATGTTTTAGCCATATCTTCAATTTTCCTCAAGTTGTGCGCCAATGAACTAAGTGGAAAGAATATTTTTCGATGAAACAAATCCAAAATAAATTATGGGTAGTATATAGCATTAAAAATAATCTCATTTGGGATGTTATTAGGCTCTCAAATCATCTTGGAGTGTCTGGAACCTTTTGATCAAGTTTCACCTTATAAGAGGACTCTTGAGCTACACTATCAAACAATTTTCCACATTTTAATGTTCCCAAAATATTTCCTCAATCATTCCACCATGAAATATGCTATTTTATCTTTCCAATTCCTAGGGTATGAACTTATAACTCTTCATGATGATTTTGAAACCCTTCAAATAAGGTGACTAGATTTTAGAACTTGTTTTTCCTAATACCTTGCTCACAAAGACCCAGTTTTGCATGACTTGTTTGTAAACCTTATTTTTCTTCCACAAATTTCCTAAACTAAATCAGATGATTACATAATTCTACCACACACTTCATGCATGCTTCAAATTGTCCATGTATGTTCTCTGGGTTCCCACCAGTGTGCAAATAATTTAAAAATAGGCCTTTTTGGGCCTCTTTAAGTAAATCCTTTTACTTAGATCAAAATAAATCCTGAATTTTCTCCCACCAACTTACATACACATGAAACACACTTTAAAAATATAGTTGGCACATCCCTCTTGACCATGATGGGATTTACATAGTCAAAAATTTGTCGAGCATAGGTTTATATTACTTGGTTCAAGGATTTTCAAGGGTGTCTTAAGTTGTCATGTCCAAATTCGGCACGAAAAAAGCTGGCTCTTTTCGGGAAATTATTCCAGTTTGAAAAAGTGAGGATATGAAAGGCATTAACTTCAGAATCTTAAAACACTACGATGATCAATATCTTATCCATTGGGCTATAGATTCACAATAGGGATGTACAATGAGACTTTTTTACTGAACACATACACTCAACACAAGGGAAACAAGACATGCAATAGAAAATAAACATACGGATGGGAAAGGGAAATAAACAACTTAAATTCACCTATGATACATGAGGGGATAGCCCACTTTCATCGTTTAAATAATTTTAGATATTTCCCACTACGAGGCTATTCCCGGTGAGTACCATCCATATATGAAAGATAGAAAGTATCTTCTCTACATGCTTCCCAAATCTGATATGGTCCTAACCATAAGGAATCAAACTTTCCGTGACTTCCTTTTGGTTCTCTTCTTTGTCCCATAATAAGAAAATATTCCCAACTTTGAAATCTCTTTCCTTTTATTTCTTATCAAACATATTCTTCACCTTCACCCGATGTTACTTTATTTGATCAATCACCTTGAATCTATCTTCACTTAGTTTTCCAAGATACAAGAATAAGTTTTCATGAGAATCACAAAATTGGCCATCTTTAATTTCTCTCACTAATTGGAGGGTCGGTGATTCAACAATGACTGGAATCTCAACATTGATCCCATAAAGCAACCGGAATGGTGACATGCCAATTGTCTTTTTCGGGGTAATCATGTATGACTACATTGCATCATAAAGCTTCTTATCTCGGTTTCTCTAACTATGTCCTACTAGCTTTTGGAAAATGGTCACAATATTATTGTTACTTGACTCACCTATCCATTCCATTATTAGGTAGTAGTCCTGATGCATAGGTTTATATTACTTGGTTCAAGGATTTTCAAGGGTGTCTTAAGTTGTCATGTCCAAATTCAGCACGAAAACAACTCGGCTCTTTCTCGGGAAATTATTCCAGATTGAAAAAGTGAGGATATGAAAGGCATTAACTTGAATCTTAAAACACTAAGATGATCAATATCTTATCCATTGGGCTATAGATTCACAACAGGATGTACAATGAGACTTTTTACTTGAACACATACACTCAACACAAGGGAAACAAGACATGCAATAGAAAATAAACATATAGATGGGAAAGGGAAATAAACAACTTAAATTCACCTATGATACATGAGGGGATAGCCCACTTTCATCGTTTAAATAATTTTAGATATTTCCCACTACGAGGCTATTCCCGGTGAGTACCATCCATATATGAAAGATAGAAAGTATTTTCTCTACATGCTTCCCAAATCTGATATGGTCCTAACCACAAGGAATAAAACTTTCCATGACTTCCTTTTGGTTCTCTTCTTTTGTCCCATAATAAGACAATATCCCCAACTTTGAAATCTCTTTCCTTTTATTTCTTATCAAACATATTCTTCACCTTCACCTGATGTTACTTTATTTGATCAACCACCTTGAATCTATCTTCACTTAGTTTTCCAAGATACAAGAATAAGTTTTCATGAGAATCACAAAATTGGCCATCTTTAATTTCTCTCACTAATTGGAGGGATGGTAATTCAACAATGACTGGAATCTCAACATTGATCCCATAAAGCAACTGGAATGGTGACATGCCAATTGTCTTTTTCAGGGTAATCATGTATGACTACATTGCATCATAAAGCTTCTTATCTCAGTTTCTCTAACTATGTCCTACTAGCTTTTGGAAAATGGTCACAATATTATTGTTACTTGACTCAGCCTATCCATTCCCTTATAGGTAGTAGTCTGATGCATGTGAAATAGAGGTTCCATTACTATAAAAAAATTGGTCAACTACATAGAGGAAAATTATGTTGCATTATCAACTACAATACTATGAGTGATGGGAATATTGAATGTAGAATAGTGTTATGATTTGATAACAAAGAAAATCAAACAAATAAACAAGTATACAATTCCCCAAAATATACAGTGGTGAAACGTATACTAGAAAATCCAAATCAAAACAAAGTACACACACATAACACATCATGTAGCATGGTTCACCAAATGTGGGTTACGTCCACCAAAGATAGATATATCAATATATATAATAAACAAGAGTACAAATTAACTATTCCCAGAAGAGTATAATGCATCTCTCCATGAGTATCTCCTCCTCTAGATCTATAAACAGATCTAAGTGAGTTCACTATAACCATGCCTCCAAGCCATAAGTAGATCTCACATAGCCAGGAACTATTTCATCTATGAACTACAACCAAGTTCTCTTGTGAATATGCAAACTATACCTATCAAATGGGTCTACCAATGTGCAACCATAACTATGCACCAAGAAGTAAGTCTCTCCTCCAACACTACATCAACATGTGTAAATAAGAAGACAACCTCCTCTATAATATCTGGATACTATCACGTACCCACAATCTATCCATTGAGATACAACACTAGATCTTTATGGACCAACAATACAACATGATCTCATGGATCTAAAGTATATGATCCTACTACAACATGTGGACCTAGAATACAAGATCTCACAACAACTTGTGGATCTACAAGAAGAAACCATATCTACTTTGCATACTATGCAAGCCATTACATTGAGAAAAACAATACAAAGGAAATATAGTAGAAGACATTACACTCTTCTCACCATTCAAATGTACCTATCATTTCCTTCTATCCATCTTCTCTCTATGGAAGCTCTGTCATCATGTAGCATTTTTCTTTCTCTTCTTGTTCATTTTCTCATCAAAGGATTCCACATATAACAATAATCAATTACATGTAGTTTCTTTTCTTCTAACCTTAACTTTATTTCTTATAAAGGAATATACAAACTTAGGGAAACTTAGTTATGCAATTACAACCTTTAGATCACCTTTATTATCAAAGGTTGGATCTAATCTTGTGATTTAAATAAAACCATTCACGCACAAGTAACCAATGTCGGTTACCCCAACCGATGTCGGTTGCTCCTAGGTGACCGATGCCGGTCAGTTGACTGATGTTGGTTACTATGTAAACCTACAAGTTTGTAAAGCATGTTATTTGTGAAGTAATTTAGCTCCACAACTCAACAATCTCCCACTTGGAGATAAATTTCTGAACCTATACCTGTACATCACCATCCTCTACAAACTATGAAGACCAACTATTCTTTACTTCAACAATTCTCTCAAAAATAGGAAGATTAAACCATCTTCTAAAACCAAGAAGATAACAAACCATGACTTACCATATACCTACGAAGCTACTACTGATTCGTGATACATGAGCTATCCATACATCAAACTCCCACTGAATCGTAACACCAAACCTCTCATGCAACCAAGCCACCATGACTAACACACCTACAAGAGCTCCCACTCAAACTGAAATATTGAGCTTTAATCGCAACCATAGCCATACCTATAAAACCAACCATGTTCTCTAACCATCTATCCATGTCTCCATGCAACCACCAATACAACTGACCAAAGACAAGTCAAACTGGAATATGCATAAGCAAAACAAGATCCTAGGAAAATATAACCCAAATGAGTTATACATGTAACTAGTGGGTGATCAATCCATAACACCTACATAACTCAAAGAATCCAAACACTGCATTCTAAAAATCCAACCCTACATAAAAAAATTGCATGTATAAGACAACCATTTGTAGAAAACATATCTATCATGGAGTAACATAGTAATAAGAGGAAATACAAACATCCCCTACTCATGCTCAAGGGCATCTAAACCATGCTCATAGGAATCCATGTGCAAAACAAATATCTCGTATCATCATAGACTCATAAAACAAAATCAATCCATATGTATAAACTCACCATGTAAATTCATCCATATCACTAGGATCTCAAGAAGTTTTAAATATTTCACCGACTAACTCTAAGGTCGACATGAATCCTATCCTAATCAATGTCAACAAAAACAACCATGTTAACCATTGTACGAATAACTAGTGAAAATATCAGCAAGAATATCATCAACACATTACACAACCATCTGATATGAAAGTAAAAAGGGAAACATCAATAAACTATAAATTCATACTAATGTCACACTGTAACCTATAACAAACATATTTTCCTTCTTTCACCCTTCAAACTCTAAAACATTGTTCTCTCTTCTTAACCCAACTTTGAACAACCATCAACTTCCATCCCATAAGGATATCTAGGAACTATAAAATAAAACTAGAAGTGATGTCACCATGCACTAAACAAAAATACCTACAAAATCATGACTTTCCTCCAAAAAAACTTGTGCCTCATGCCACTTTGAATAGTATCATTCTCCTCTCACTCCACACGTGCATAGCTGTCTAACCAGTAATGCCAATAAACATGGCTTTCTCCCACTCCACATGAACTCCCATGCACTACCTCTTATCACCAATCTCAAAAGATCCAATATATATTTATGTGTGTGTGTGTGTGTGTGTGTGTGTGTGTGTGTGTGTGTGTGTGTGTGTGTGTGTGTGTGTGTGTGTGTGTGTATTAGTGAGAAATAAAATGAATTAAAAAAATATAAATTTGATTATGTTCTTATCAAATAATACTTATACATCAAAGAAGTTTGGAATTCTTGTGAAGTTGGTTGAACCATCTTCTTTTCATCCATGTGTACTCAATATTTCTCATTACCTGCAACTGTGTCTAAAACATGCCTTTTCATTTAAGGATCTCATCCTTAGACTAGATATCCTTATCCTTAAGATTCCAACACATCCCAAAAATAAAATTCAAACTCACCAAATATCCATGGTGCATATTTTACTTGTGCACACAATCCAAACATAATACCAGTTGCTTCAAACAAAATAAATAAAACATGAACCATATAGAGATACCTGAATTTGACCCAAGTCTCACTGGAATCACCAAGCCAACTCCATCCTCTTTCTGATTCAAACATTAAAGTGATCTACTTTGTTTCTGCCTATACACTTTATGAAAGAAACCTGATCCTCTAAACTGGACACTAAAACCTTTCATTCCCTCTTCTGCTATAAAAACCCTAGTACAAACTTTCATCACAGAGACCAACCTTAGTCTATCGACTCGATTCCCCTGTGACCGACATAAATTCATTAAATGATTTCGGTGATGTTGAACTACCACAATGCCAAAATTTTGGCATAATACACAAAACTAGGTGCCTACTCCGACCAAATCCGATAGTTGTGTTGAGCCAGTCATTTCAAGAAGCACCCAAATCTTGCACAAACTTTACAACAATAATACATGTAATAAAATTGCACCAAGATGAAATACATCACCTTACCAGCACCAAGACACTCACCCACATCTTCAATTGAAGTACTTACCTCTCTGATGGAAGCCATGTCTTCATTATGTGCTATTATATTATGCCTCTTTAACGAAAATCATGCATATAAATACAATAAATATACATAACTACTCCTCTATCTCTTACTTAGATCTGCAATCCCAAACATGTATGTGCAACCAAAAACATACAAGCACTGCAATACCAAGATAAAAAAACCATACCTCTATAATCCGGATCTGCAATCTGACCAACATGCATGTGCCTCCAAGAACCAGGACACCTCAACAATCAAGACACATTCACTGCATCTTCTCAAATTACTTCAGATTTGTGATTTTTGATCAACAAGTCATCGATGCCGCTTTCAACAAACTAACCATGGTCTCCTACCAACATCACCTAAGGAACAATACCAATCTTGGTATAGCATACCGATGACATTACTATAATTTTCCAAAGAACCTTACATTTCTAGCTCCCACTTGATCTTAAATCTCTCCCTACAATTTACACATTAGAAAAAACAAAACCTCGGCTCTCATACAACTATCAGTAATACCACTAACAAAACCCGAAGAAAATCCCTTTCTCTATAAACTAAATCCATCACTCTAATACTAATTATTGGTATCAGATAAGATAACAAACCAGAATCGATACCACTGATGGAAATTCTGGATCGTGGAATAGTGATAAGATTCAATAGTAAACCAAATCATGAAAATACAGAAGTATACAATTCCCAAAAATCTACAGCATTGAAAACATATACTAGAAAATCTAAATCAAAACAAATTACACACACATAACACAATATGTACCATGGCTCACCCAATGTGGGCTACATCCACCAAAGATATAGATCTCAATATATATAATAAAAAAACATACAAATCAACTATTCCCACAAGAGTATAGTGCATCTCTACAAGAGTATCTCCTCCTCCGGATCTATAAATAGATCTACATGAGTGAACTACAACCATGCCTCCAAGCCACCATCACATCTCACATAGTCAAGAACTACTACATATCTCGAACTGCGCAACTAAGCTCTCCTATGAATATGCAAACAAGACATCTCAAATGGGTCTAACAATGTGCAACCATTACTATGCACCAAGAAGTAAGTGTCTCCTCCAACACTGCATCGACCTGTGCAAGCGAGAAGAGAACCTCCTCTACAATATTTGTATACTATCACGTACCTAAAATCTATCCAATGAGATACAATACTAGATTTGTATGGACCAACAATACAACACAATCTTATGGATCTACAATACAAGATCTCATATCAAAATGTGGATCTACAATACAAGATATTACAACTTTTGGATCAACAAGAAGAAACCATATCTGTTTTGCATACTATGAAATCCATTACATTGAGACAAAACAATACAAAGGAAATACAATAGAATACATTACACTCTTCTCACCATTCAGATGTACCTTCCATTTCCTTCTATCCAACTTCTCTCCATGGAAGCTCTGTCTTCATGTAACCTTTTTCTTTCTCTTCTTCTTCATCCTCTCAACCAAGGATTCCACATGCAACAATAATCAATTACATGCAATTCCTTTTCTTCTAACCCTATCTTTCTAGCTTATATAGGCATATACAAACTTAGGGAAACTTAGCTATGCAATTACAACCTTTAGATCACCTTTATAATCAAAATTTAGATCTAATCCCGCGATTTAAATAAAATCATTCACACACAAGTAACAAATGTCAATTACCCCAACTGATTTTGATTACTTCTAGGTAACCAACACCTATCAGCCAACCAATGTTAGTTAATTGTGTAAATCTACACGTTTTTAAAGCATGCTATTTGTGAATTAGTTTAGCTCCACAAATCAACAATGAGTAATTCCAAAATGAATGATAATGGTCTCTTTGATGAAGTTACATATTATTTCAAAATTGTCTTGTTTAACCATAATTGTATCTACCCATTTGGTGAATTAGTCGGTTTTCATGAGTACATAGACATGTTTTGAACTCTAATGAGGATTGAGAACTCCAATGAAATCAAGGCCCCATTATTGAAAAGGTTCTTCAATGAACACCCACCAGAGGTGAAGGGTAGAAATTTGTGGCCTTCTAATGAATTATTGATAGGGTTCACACTTGAAACCCATTGTTGAGCATCTGCAAATAACGTAGGCCAATAATACCTACCACGAAGAATCTTGTGATTAGTCACCATGGAAAATAAATACCCACCATAAGCTTGGTCATGATAAGCCTTTAACAACTTTTCTTATTGCTCTTCATCCACACACCTTAAGAATCATCCATCTAATCCTCTCTTGTATAGATGTAGACACAAAATCATGAACTTGGGTACATTTCTAGTCCATAAACACATACTAGCATTCATACGATTCCTAAGAAAAAAAACTAATAATTGATGACTTTATTTGGAATTTTTTGTTTCTTATTTTCTATTTGGTCTTACACACCCTACATCCTAGTCATTATTTTACTTATTTATATTTTATGGCTTCAGAAACCAAAGTGCCCATCCAAGACAGAAGCACCCAAGTGCCCCTATCCCCTCTAGGCACCCTTGACCATTTTCCACCTTACTCTCTTCTTTTAGGTCTCTTTTATATTTTAGGAATATTTATCACTTATTGGTCAGCCTTCCAATTGTCAATTACAAAATTCAAATAAGGGAATCATATAAATGCATAGTTATATGACCAAAATCAAGTACCAAGCTCTAAGAATCTATTATTATCACCTAAGGTTGCATCCAAAGGCATTCTAAGAGTATCAAGGCATCCATATAGCATGCACTTAAGGGACAAGGGAATACATTTTATGCTTACATGCATAGGAGGGGAATTTCATTTTCCATCCACACATCTATTTAAATGGCCACATCTAGTCATCATTCGCTATCAAGTGCATCTTGCACAAGAGATTCCTAGGGCATGATTCTTTCACACACACACAAGAAATAGATGGAGTCTTAGATGTATTACAGTGCTCGGGCTTGTAATTTCACTTGTATTGGATGACCGTTGGGGTCAGTTTGAATTCCCATTCGCATCTTTATTTTTAGGATTTGATGTGTTTTAGTGTTTTACAAGACATCTTTTATTTTGTAGGTTACGGAAAACTCGGTGATCATCTATTGACATACAAGAGACAAAAAGTGAAGTTTAGTGTCACATGTATGACACAATGAAAACAATTTTCTGATCTCTTGCACACCACATGCACCCAACAGAGCTCCCTAATGCCTCGGCACATTAGTACTGCTCCAAATGACCTAGTCCAGATCTTCCAACAGGTTCTAAGATTTTGTGTGTATGATTACGTCATTATGCTCATCCTTCTTATTAGTTTTACAGTCTAGGACAATTCAAGATTTACTACAAAATCATCTAAGTATTGTATCCCATCTCTTGCGCTTAGGGTTTCAATTTTCATCAGCTCATTACTTGCATTAAACATGTGTTATAGCATTTATTTATCATATGCGACTCTGTTATTAGGAATTTAGAATTTCTATATTTTAAAAATCATTTTTCTCATTTGAATACTCTTGGATTCTCTCATCACGGATATCTCCATTCACGATTTCTTGCTAGCCAATCCAGATTATAGAGATAAAATCATCTTTCTTGGCTTATACTAGCATTCCTTCTACTACTCATCAAGACATATTATATCATTAATTTGTAGATGCATTTTCTCAACAACTTACTTTTCCATCTGATATAACTATCAATCTTTCTATTTATGACTATACTCGATAACAAATCGGAGCTAAATATTTGTACTTTATCACTCCTTCAGAATATCAGCCTTTCCTCAACTAATGCTAGCCCATCCTCTATTTCTCTCCATGCATATGATTCTACTATGTGTTCATGAATAGGCGTTATTACTTCACCCATCACAATTAGGCCAAAAACAATTCTTATGGTATCCTTTGTTATCGATATCTAGTTCAAGATAATTTCTTACTTGGTAGGCCATGCCTTCACTCCATGTAGGAAGTGCCTTCTACAGATTCACCGATACATTCAATTCTTACACGATGTCTTTTAACATACAATCATTGTTGATCATGACCCATTAAAATATGTCTTCCTAGATCCAACCACTGCATTACCTACTCCAAATTTTTCTACTACTATGCATCTCATTGAAGATCAAAACCCACAGATTATCCTATCAAAGCATTCCTCCCCTTGAAGTAAATTTTTGCATTGGACACCATCCCATCCACTTCATCCTCACCCCCTCCTTCTACTAAGGATATGTTATTTTTTCAGAGGTCTCTCCATATATTAGACATCATACCACCTTCCTCATCTTCACATAAACACTCTACATCAGCAATATTTCCTTTCACATGTACATTGATCATCAATAATTTTTATTGGCCATATATTCCATTTGATCTTACTAAGTATGATATTATTTTTACGCATCATGGTTTATCTTGGATAGGATTTAAACTCGATGATATCCTCCCTCCTCCTCATTTTCCTCATCTCTATCTTGGATCTGTTTGCATTAAAGTTTCTTATGGCCTCCATGTCTTCCATGTATCAGTCTTTCTTGCACACACTTGTCGTACTTTTCCACTTACACTTGGGAAGTCTTGGCTTGAATATATTGGTGACACTCTAGATCCTGATCATATTCATATCACATTTCCAATGCCCTTCGGCTATGTTTTTATTTACAATGATTCATTTATATGTTATTCACAAAATCTCACTTGCTAGTATGCACATGGATGTACACTAACACCTTTCACTGATGAGGAATATGCAATGAACATGTATAATTTACGTTGCAATGGTTCCTTACATGATCAACCACATACTATCGCTTACCAGGTCTCTAATGCATCTCCATTTATCTTCGACCATGATAATGATGATCTCTTAGATGATGTTACTATAGGCACCCAAAATTGTAGGGTACTGTGTTGCCGGAACGATGTCACACATGCCCCAATGATGCTACAGGTCACCTCACAAGGTGTTGGGGGTCCAGAGAAGCTCACAAACTATATGTTAGCATTCCAAATGCTTTTTCCAAGTTCCTTGTGCTTTGTTTTATCCCTCAACCCCTTTTTAATGCCATTTTCCCTTTAGTGACAAAACCACCACCTGGCCAAGGTGGCGATCCTATGTCGCCACCGTGCTCAGGGCGGTGGTCCTTCACGCATTTTCCAGCATGCTCATTTGATCGCAAATTCCGTAATTTTTCAACTTTCACCAGATTTTCTCAACCACCTTGGCTCGTATTAATGTTTTATGTCCCCTGGTATAGTGTTTCTTCATTGGTTAATTGTAAAAGAGTTCTAATGGGAGTTACCTTTGGGTGAATGTGAAATATATAAGTATCCAACTTGTTTTCAAGCAAATGGACCCTTAACTTCTCATTTCCATTGTTTAGTCTTTCAATTCCTTGTTTAGAGCTCATTTTGTTTTCATGTTTACATCCATGCTAGTTTTCCTTTGTTGTTAGAAGCCATTTGATCTTCTTGCTTCAATCTTGTTCATTTCTTGCTCATGTAAATTAGTTTAGAGTAGAATAGTGTCATTCGTAGATTGAATCCATTAGAGTTGCAGGTTGTGTTCTTCACAGAAGGTAGATTCTAGAATCTCTCGGACACTTGTGTTGTATTCCCGCAATAAATCCCGCTTTAGGAATTGCATACACCCAACTTTGTCACTTTGCGTTATCCCTCTCCTATTCGCATTATATTTGGTCTATGTCAAAAGCTATCATTGTTCAAAATACCTTTTCTGTTGATGCTAGCATATACATGCTCTTTTGGATTCACATCGACATGAAGGAACAAGGAGATCATTCTAAGGGGACAAAATCATACACTACTGGATTCGCCACTGTCCTGTAAATTCCAAGTTTTATCTATCAAAGTTCTAGTTAAAACATATCAAATAGAGTAGTAAAATATTTCATTTTAGTTAAGTTTCATTTTGATATTGCCAGGAAGTCATGGGGGATTGATAGTTTTTGAGAAACAATGATTCATTCCTCACTTATGAGGTAGGATCAAGAATCTTTCAATTAAGTTAATAAGTTATCTAGTTATTTAGGATAAAACTCACAACTACACAGGCAAGTAGCTACACTAGGCTACCTTGTTTGTTTTAATTTTGTTATTAGATTAGTTGTCATTTTCTGAATGTATTAGATTAGTTGCTCTTTCAATTCTATTCAAAATTCTATCAAAAATACAAAAAATAGAGGAATATATATATGTTGTAGATATATCTTGCATAGTTAGTTTATTTCATTTCAGTTAGGCTTATATTGATCTTGTATGACAATCACGGGACCTAGGGAGCCCAGGGAATACATTTTTGAGCCAATCATGCCTCAACCAAATATTGTTGCAGCAATAACTGACATAGATCAAAATCTCAAAATTCAGGTCTTCCGAGCAACAACAGACCTACAAGACATCATCACACAACTATCATTATTAAACGTAGCAGCTAATCAAGCTAAATATTTCTTGACTAGACCAGAGAATCATCCATAAAGCACCAAAAGATCCACTACATATTTAGCCATTCCATTTTCATGACCTTGTCGGGAGACATATATGAAGCACCCATAGGTTATCTTCCATGTATTCCACAACCCATAGATTGGATCATGGCAGAGCTTGATATTGATTGGAGCCTTCAAGTAGCTATCCTCACCGAATGATCTATCACACCGGTTTAGGTTAGGAGGGCCTTCTTTGCCTTAGATTCGCAGATCCCACTATTGCGTGTTGAAGACATAAGATTACCTAACTAGATTATCTACATCTCGTGTGTATTCCATCCCCACCGGTTGTCTCGGCACGACCTCGGGAGGTCGGGTGTAAGGAAGAGTTACTTGTAGATTCTCATGCTCACATGTCACTTTTCCATCGTACAAAATTGGTGAACCCGACGTGAAACTTCTTACCTTCTAGTTCTAAGTCTTATTTCTACTTATTCTTCCAATTAATTTACTTTTCATCTTTTCCACCTCTTTAGCCTCCACATCAACTTCACCAACAAAATTGGTGAACCCGAAGTGAAACTTGCTACCTTCTGGTTCGGAGTCTTATTTCTACTTGTTCTTCTAATTAGTTTAATTTTCATCTTTTCCACCTCTTTATCCTTCACATCAGCTTCACCAACAAAATTGGTGAACCCAACATGAAACAAACAACTGTTTCATCTTCTCTACCTCTTTAGCCTCCACATCAGCTTCACTAACAAAATTGGTGAACCTGACGTGGCTCAAACTAATTTTCCTCTTTCTATTCTTTCATCCACCTTCGCTCTTTCCCATTATTCTATGGGTATTCATATACCCCCTGAATATGTCAAGATATGATGCATATGGCAGACCTCTCCTAGGTCTTGAAGCATACTACGATCAATTAAATAGACAACCATCACCCTCACTCTCAGCATGGGGTGACAACTATTCAACTAACTGATTTTCAACACAAAATCCATCTCAAAGGACTAGATATAGTTCTTCTTTCCGAATAGAGGAGTTGGATCAGCTCACTCAAACGCAACAACCAGAGCTTTCAGGCTCAATCAATATGACGCTCACTAGAGAATCTGGTTCATCTCCCGGGTGTTGCTTAGACCAAAAATTAGTAGACAATCGAGATCCATATTTTTTGTTAGATGATGAATACTTAGCACGTTATGCTAGGAGTGAACAACACTCTCAAAATATGTACCCATCTATAGGATGTTTGCAAACACAACTCGAGGTCTCACTCCAAGAAAACACCCCCATTCCTCCACCTATGGGAAATGTCCTCAGGTGAAGCTTAGAAGGGACCAATCAATTCATAGCAGAGTACCATATGCCTATACAACCTCAAGATATACAACAAATGCCACTAAGGAAAAATATCGTGTCTTCACCAAACAAAGTCATCTCACCTTAGTTGAGAAGGTTAGAGGGTTGGAACTTTCTCAAGCAAATCAACATTCACAGATTCAGAAAGAAGGAGCTTCCAATCTTCCACATCATCCCAGCCAAGTAGACCACCTCATAGGAATAGGTACATTGGGCATGCCCCTTAGTACTTACAAAAACACCAATTAGAACCACGTTTTTGAATGCCGCTCCAGTTGAAAATATAATACCCCCCGGTTTAGTACAAAACAATCCATTCCCAAGCAATGCTCCTCCATACTTAAACATGTATTCCAAATCACCACAGGGAGATATGTTCTCTTCTCCCGGCATGTTCACTCAACCACAGGGATTCCCTTATGCCCCTACAAATACATATGCTATGCCATATCAACAACCCATTCCACCTCCACCCCTCAAGGAAACACCATCAATGGTCGAAACCTATGCAATAGGAACTTATTCAAAATATTTCAAAGAACCCTTGGACTTCACTATATGAAGCTTCATGCTTCTGAGACCTCTCCATGATCTACAAAAGTATAAAGGAGAGGGAGACCCAAATGCACATATTAAGGCCTATGCCATAGCCATTTAAGAATTGCTCCCTTGGGATGGAGTTGTTGCTAAAATATTCCCCAAAACTTTAGAGGGTATCACCCTTGATTGGTATTACAGAATACCTGAAGCCTCAATACATTCATTTAAACAACTCATGTCAGAATTCATTAAGGATTTTGACATGAACAAGTTGTTGAGAACATGGATCAAGGAATTCTTGCATATTAAGAAAGAACACAATGAATCTGTTGCTCATTTCATCCAAAGATGGCGTACAATCCTCTATTCTTCAGCAAGTGCTCCAAACATGGATCAGATGGAACTATGTGATTTATTCCTTCATTCTCTCAGTAGAGAGATAAAGGAAGAAGTCCAGAAGTTCCCACTAAGAACTTATGATGAAGTGCTCGAGAGCGCTCTCTGAATAGATCAAGCTACAATAGATAGCGGTCGCAAGACATATGGAACAAATGGGAGGTTAATCATCCCCAACCAAAACACTACGACTTATCCTACTACCAAAAACACCAATCAAGGACCTAAAATCCTTAACAAAAACCACGAAGTGACAATAGATGAAGTGACTAATCAGACTAAAAAAGTAAACATTGTAAATGTTCCACCACCAGTTAACAACCAACGAAACAATAGTTTCACCCCAAAAATCAACACGGTGGATTTTAATCGTCCCCAACGACAACAACAACAACAATGGAAGATCCGCATACGTAGGGTCCAAGTAAAAACTCAACTGGATATTAAAACCGAAACCAAAGACAACAAATGCAAAACTTTAATCCTAATAGTTAACAGTTTAATCAAAGTTTTGGACCACAACACGTGCCAAACCAACAACCTAGGAATTATAATCCCAACTCATATTGTGGTTACCACAAAATTTGAGGCCATGACACTATGACTTGTCGTGATTACAATAATTTCATGCAATGTTTGCTAGAAGAACAAAGACAACTCTTCATAGATATGTTCTTAACAAATTCTGTGACACCTATGTTGAATACTTTCATAGGGGTAGTTTCCCCTCAAAATGCACCTCTTAAGATCTTCAATGATCCACTTCCAAATCACAATAACAATAATAAATTAAATCTGAATGGGACGAACAAAGGTGTAATGATAGGAAATAATGATCATGAAGCCTCAACTTCACTAAATCCACCTGTCACACCACAATTAGGAAATCAGCCATGAACCAAGATAGTTGGTCTAGTGGAGTTAGATACTGAGCTGCACGTAGAAGCCATAACAAGAACATGAGAATAATCTTCTCAACCAAATCCAATCTATCCACTAAAACCGGATAACATTCAACAAACTTTGGTAAAACCCGTAGTTGCTTATGATTTAATTAATGACTTAACAAAACCTTCTCTCACATCTCTTTTTTGGACTTGTTGAAAAACTCTCCTGCCCATAGGGCTGCTCTTTTAGAAGCACTAGGTCTGGGTCATTTAATTAACATCACTCCACCTCCTGAAACACAAGTAAACCATATAGACTTTGATATCCACCCTCTAGGGCAGCCAGATAGGGATACCAAGTTTATATTCGACATAAACAAAATGCCAACAGATGCTGAAATTGCATGTAGAGGTGATCCAACCTTGCATTTACAGGTGTGGGTTTACAATAATTATGTTAAACGTGCAATGGTTGTGATGGGGCAGCAGTTAACATTGTCCCCTTCTCTTTCCTTCAAAATCTAGGATATTGAGAAACAAACTGTTCCACAACAAGAAATACGCTAAGAGGTTATGATAGCCTTAAAGCTACTTCAATTGGGACTATAATATTACCAGTCACCTTAGGACCCAAAAAAATCCTCACCGAGTTTTATATCATAGATTGGGAAACCAACTATAATATGATCCTCGGTCGACCATGGATACATCGCATGAAAGCAATCCCTTCTACGTTATTCCAGGAAATAAGATTCTTACACCTAGGAAAGATATTCGTAGAAAAAGGTGACCCAAAACCATTCAACATACACCTAGCAAACCTAAAGAAAAGACCAGGACATTCACTCTGAGTTTGAACTCCCAACAAACCAACTTAACAAACCAATCGACTCAAAACCGGAAGAAAAATTAATACCTACAATAGAACTAGAAATTACGAACCTAGTCAAGGGCATCCCAACCCTCAAGGATGAAGCTAATGTTGTAGAAACAGTGTCATTAGGAACTACTACAAAAATTGTCAAGTTACTAGAACAATATCTACCAATTTTCCTACCATTTGATTCCACAGTATGGGATGTACCCTAGGAGTTGGTTCTCTTCTAGCAGAGGAAATTTGCATGGTAGAAGTAATCGAAACAGAAGAAACAGATGCAAAGAATGTCCTAACATCCATTTTTCCTAGTAAGTATTGGACTCTCCACTTCAATGGAGCTAGATGCCACTATGGAGCTGGGGTAGGTGTGATCTTCACTTCCCTTGAGGGAAAGATCCTACCTTTTTCTTTTAAGTTAAACTTTGAATGTACAAACAATGGCACTGAGTACGAAGCCCTCCTCCTTGGCCTCATCATAGCCAAAAGGATCGGTGTTAATGACATCAGAGTGTTGGGAGACTCGCAATTAGTTGCAAACCAAGTCTCTAAAGTATACGAGACTAGAGCTGAGCACTTATAGCTCTATAAAACAACAATATTAGATCTAAGAAAAGGATTCGACTTCATATCCATTGAGGCAATCCCACAAGAACGAACCTTCTCGCAGATTCAATAGCAACCTCAGCTTCGCGTTTTACCCCAAGTAATGAGCTGGAAGATACAAGTTTCAAATTATCACTTCAGACTTGAACCATTGGTGAAGAAAATTTCAACGAACCCTCTTCTAACACATACAACCGAGAATGAATCTTCTATCTTACATCATGTTGACAAAGTGATAAAGTCACTCTTGAATATCTAAACACTTATGCAGAGCTACACCTTGCTCACCCTATAGTTGATATTTCCCTAATACCACACTCCTCTTCCTACTTTGAAAATCCCATGGTAGAGCTCCCCCATAAAATAATCTTGATATTTAAGAGATAGAAAATGGAGAAATCTTAGAACTACCTCCATCCCCACCCGAATTTAAAGAAGGTAACACTTCTTTGATAGAAGAAAATATATACATTAGAACGGAGGAAGAACCAATAATTTTGAAGTTGGGATCCTCACTAACTCCGAAGAAATAGAAATACACACCGAAATCCTCAAATAATATCAAAAGGTTGTTGCATTTAATTATAAAGAAATGATAGGTATCGCACCACAAGTTTGGTACATAATCTTGTCACTAAACCAGATGCGAAGCCAATTAAACAAAAATCAAGACCAATGAAACCAAAAGTAGCTCTCATGGTAAAAGAAGAAGTGATGAAGCTTCTCCAAGTAGGATTCATCAAACTAGTCGATTATTCACAATGGGTATCTAATATCATCCCCGTTCTCAAAAATAATGGGAAGATACGCATTTGCATAGATTTTCGAGATATTAACAAAGCTTGTCCCAAGGATGATTTCCCATTACCATCCATTGATGTCATCGTTGACGCAACAACTAGATTTGAGCTTTTGTCTCTCATGGATGGGTTCTCGGATATAATCAAATCAAAATATCCAAACAAGACCAAGCCAAAACCACGTTTATAACTCCTTGGGGAACTTATTGTTATGTTGTCATGCCATTTGGTCTTAAGAACACCGGCGCTACATATCAGTGGGCAATGACGTATATATTCCATGATCTTATCCATAAAATTGTGGAATCATATGTGGATGACTTGTTGGCCAAGGCCAAGAAGCGTTGTGATCACTTGAAGGTGCTCCATATCATCCTCTCATGACTAATTGAGTATGGTGTCACATTAAACCCAGAGAAGTGCATTTTCGGTGTAATAGGAGGAAAACTTATAGGATACATTATATCTTCACGAGGAATTGATGTTGATCCGCCAAAATACGGGCTGTTCTCAAAATGATCCCACCTTCAGATGAATCTGGAATGAGGTCAATTCTCGGGAAACTCAATGCAATCCAAGGTTCATCCCGATTTAAGCTTTGCCATTCATCCAATCAATAATTTATTCAAGAAAGATTATAGTAACGATTAGATCAAGATTACAATGAGGCCTTCAATTAGTTAAGAGCTTCTTGTTGTTAGCACCCACGCTGATGCCTCCCAAGCCATACTACCTTTTGATCCTATACTCATGAGCCATTCATGTCTCGCTAGCCTGCTGTTGTTGACTCAAGAAGATGATGATAAATGAGAATGCACGATCTATTTCATTTTTTTCATGTTGCTCAATTATGAAACATGTTATACACAGGTAGAAAGAGAATGCCTTGCCATAGTCTTCACCACAAAATGTTTAAGACATTACATGTTAAATCAAGAAACAAGGGTCATTATGAAGACAGGCCATTTACATACATTTATCATGCAAGGGTCCTTATCTAAAAAGGTTTGGATGTTTCATAACCCTAATGGGAGAATTTAAGTTAACATTCGTAAACCAAAAATCCATTAAAGGAAAAATCATTATAGACTGGTTAGCTGACAATCCACTAGATGGAGGCAAGCTGGTAGATCTAGACTTTCCCGATGAATTTGTATACTTTGTCGAAACCAGACCCCCCATCTCTACATGTCCCTGGTATACTCATAGTATCAATTTTATCATGGACCATACGTATCCAGAAGGTGCCACACCATAGTAAAGAATGCGGTTATGCATTATCATAGCTAAATATGTTGTTTTAGACCAAGTACTCTATCGTAGAGCCTTCGATGACATGTTTCTAAGATGCGTCGACATAGAAGAATCCAAGAGGATTCTTCATGAATCCCATAATGGGATATGCAGGGGCCACTTTGGTGGTCATGTCACCACTCGTAAAATACATCAGATGGGATATTTTTGGCACACTCTCAAGCATGACACGTGGAATTTTTATGTAAGTGCCACAAATGTCAAGAATTCTCTCATGAGATTCACATGTTAGCACAATCCCTACAACCAATAACAACTCCGTGGCCCTTCTCCACTTGGGGTCTAGACTTAATAGGGAAATTATCTCCCTCATCAACCGATGGCCATAATTTTATAATCACAGTCCATGGAATATTTTACCAAATGGGTGGAGGCCATGCCTCTCACCACTGTACTAGGTTCGGTGATTGCCAAATTCATTTTGAACCAAATTATCTGTAGGTATGGTGTCCCACAAGTCATTATCTTAGATAATGGCACGTCCTTTAAGAACGACGAGGTTCGTGAGTTATGTAGCAAGTTCAAGATAAACCATCACACAGCCTCCTTTACTACCCTTAAGCCAATGGGTAGGCCGAAGTGACAAACAAAACATTGAAAGTTATTCTCCTTAAAACAATCAAGGAGAATAAACAAGATTGGAATTTAAAACTATATCTGGCCTTGTGAGCCCAACGAACCTTAATAAGAACACCAATAGGAGCAACTCCTTTCTCACTAGTATTTGGAGTAGAAGCATTTATCCCACTTAAGGTTGAAATACCTAGTCTCCGCATCTCATTACAAGGGATTCTAGATGAGGAAGCTTACAGGGAGGTATGCCTCTCTCAACTAGAGAACTTTGACGAAGCCAGGATAAACACCGAACAATGGCATAAATCCTATGTTGACCGGATGTGCTGGTAGTATAACAAAAAAGTCTATGAGCGAGAAATATATGAAGGAGATCTAGTTCTAAGACTAGACAGCCGATCGATAAGAAAACCGGCGAGGGAAGAAAGTTCTGGTCCAAATGGTTGGGCCCATATCGGGTCATGAAAGACTACGTGGGAATGGTGCATATCTCTTGTGCACACTGGAGGGTGAGGATTTCAATGAATTAGTCAATTCCTTACATCTTAAATGATTTTATGCATGAAGCATCGGCACTATTTGTATAATTATATCTACATTACATATTCATTTAGATAGGTTCATTTTGTTCACTCATTTCGTAAAATTTGGTGATCAAGGGACTTATTCTTAAGAAATTCATTACAAACTTCTGATAGTATTGGCAGGAGCATTCAAATCATACTTCTTCATTTTCATAACATCATCAACTATTTCAAAATCATTTCATCAATTAAAGCAAGATATGACAAAGTCCTAATGGTAGCCATACCAAGGCCTGCATGCTTGTTCTCACTTTTGGTTTCTTCCTAGGATAGGTGTCTTACCTATGGTCATTCTAGAAGCTTCATGGTGTCACATCTATCCCGTGTATATATCTCATTGGAAATAAGAACATCCTGACATTTTTCTCAAGTAAGTAAGTCAAATGTAGATCAAATAGAAAATTTTACTTTTACACATTTCCTTGCCCTACCAACCTTCGGTGTTGAACTTGCGTCTCTTACTAGTGACGTAGGGTTGGGAAAGGATGGGAATGCCTTTACTTGCCTATGCCTTGTCCATGGTGATAAGCCCATGCTTCCTACTAGTAGCATGGGGCAAGGTGTAGGGGGTCCGCTTGATAGAAAACATTAAAATTCATAAGCAAATAGTTCAAACAAACCTTTGAAATCTTGAGTCAAAAACAAATGAATCAGATGTCCAAAATTCCAAGAGAGTTCAAAACCCTAAAAACCAGATTTTGTCAACCAAGTGGCCATCTACGGATCTAAGTTTGGATAAACTGCAAAGCAAGTTGCATTCTAAACTATGGAGTCACTTGAGTAAGATAGGTTTGTAGCATCCTAATTTGGTTCCACCAACTCTTTTTCTATCTCCCATCATTACCATGTCAACACATCTCATAACTTGTGACCTTTCTAGCTCTCGGTGGTGAGCCCTCGCATCTTACTGGTTACGTGGAGTTAGGAGTGGGGCAAGTTCATCTACTCATCATACCAGCTCATCATCACATTTTGTCAAAACAATATGAAGTACCGGAAAATTGCTTATAGAAACTAAAGTTCAAGATCACATAGTGTCCACATCATCATACATCAGCATCACGAAATACAAAAAGAAAACATTTGTGATATTTGTTCTCCATTGCATACATTCTGAAAAGCATATAAAAATAATTTTTTTATAAACATCTAATATACATGTGAAAATGAATCACAAAACTCTAGGTATAAAGAGATCTAGATCCAAAAAGAGATGTATATATATATATAATCAGGTTTTATGTACAATGCCATCATGCACTAGGCATGGTCAAAATGCTCAATGAGCCCAGAAAATACAAAATACTCGTATAAACAACCTAACAAAGGTCGCTACAAAGAGCCAAGTGGACTCTCAATCCCTATGGGATCCCTCGGAAGGTGCATGATCATGTCCGAGACTCCGGCTACATCAACGCTTTGAGTGCACTGAGGGCTCGCATGATCCCGAACAATAGCTATAGCCTCGCTATGAGAGCGGCTCCTCCTCATCAGAACTCTACAGTCCTATACTCGGCTAACTTGGTACAGAGGGAGGTCACCATCTTGGCCACATGCCGAAAAGGGAAAAAACATCGGTATTCCTACCCATTGCTGAAGGCTCCCATACATCTGCGGGCAGATAGCTTAGCACAAGTCTTCTCCATGGGGAGCATCAAGGTGTCAATACATACCCGGCGAATCAAGTCTCGCCACTCACCAAGTAGTCTTTGCAAGAAAAGGAGAAAACAAATTAGAAAATGAACAAAAGGTAAAACCAAGGATGAACGAAAAGAAAGATAGCAACTAAGGCAATCCTAGCTAAAAACAAATATCAAAAGAAGAGTGATAACTCACTCGGATCTCCGGGCCTCCAAGAAGGATCTCTAGGATCCGTGCACCTGCCACGACGTTGCCACTGATTGATGTCCTCCTCCTACATCTGGGACAACATGGCGTCCTACCACGGACTCATCCTCTCCACCTAGGTCCTGAGAAAGTAACTCCTCTGAGACTAGAGTCACCCTCTCCGTGCTCTGCTCTGCCCTCTCGGCCTATAAGATCTCCTAAGTATCATGCCACTCGGGATCACTATCCTCTTCCCCACCCGACTCACTGATCTTCATATCCTCGCATCCTCCTCGGTCTCTCCCCCGTGAACTCCTCATACTCGATTCTATACCAATGGGGTCATTACTACTATGGGTAGGACTTGCGGCAATCAAGTAAATGTTCTTAAGGAGCACCATCTCTCTCTCGAGCACGTACCACCCTCCTAGCTGTAATAGGGATGCTAGGAGTAACAACGGTCCAACCCCGGCCTCTAAGACCTCCCCTAGCATCCCAAACTGATCTGAACACTGGAATCACTAGGGGAAGCATGTCAATGTAAGAAAGGCCAAACTACTGAGGCACTCGATCAAAGGGGTGTCTCTCTACCTTCCCCGTCCTGTCCACAAGCTGCCCTGTAGTAGAGCAGGAAATCAAAGTGAAGGCCACCTCACCCCACAACCCTGTCATGGCCTCGATAAGGTGTGGCCGCCATATTCTCGGTAGTCGGGGAAGCAACTAGCTGGTAGGGTTCTCTAAGCACCATCATCTCCATCCATCTAGGTGCCCTCACGGCCTCGGGATCCACCACCTCTATGCCTCTCCCATAAGGGATGATGCGCTCATAGACCCAGCTCATAACTAAGGTTAGATGGCTCAGCAACTGTCCCTGTAATCAAACCACCCTGTATAAGTCATGATAGATGGTCCCAAGTATATCAGCTCCCCAAACATAAATCCGACCATGTGCCTCAATCTGTGTGATGATGGGGGTCCAGTAGTAGAGACAAAACTATCTCCTCTCTTGTCTCTGATCAATCTCGAAGCAAGGATGCCCATAATGGCTTGATGGATCAGAGGGATGGGCAAGCCATGAATAGAATGGACCTTCACCCCCTTTCATTGAACCAAAGGAGACAACTCGTCCCCCATATAGGTGGCCCACCGAGTCACTCCGACCTCTGATATCTGTTGTATCAAATGAAAGTCTCCTCCCAATAATTGGGACTCCCAAAATACGGTAGACATCCTCTAGGGTGATAGTCCACTCACCCCTAACACCTAGAAATTGGAAGGTGTTCCGATCTGCATCCCAATAAGAAAATAAGTCACATAATATGTGACTGGCAGGTGCAACGTGGGGGACCCATGCAATCCTCAATATGCCTGCCCTCTGGAGAGTATCTTGCTCATCTTGAGAGAGTGCATCTAACACTGCTGGAAGCCAATCACACTCCCTCTCTCGGCTCCATCTAATGTACTCTTCCTTCTTCTACAAAACACCCAAAAACATGCAAAAAGAAGCAAGTTAGCATCAAGATTGCATTAGAAAAATCATTAAAGCAAGTAAGAATACTAGAAATGTAAAAATAAACTTAAAACTAGTGTTGTTTTGAAACTCTCAGAGAACCGCCACCACGAACAGGCGGCGGCATCCTGTAACCACCTCCTGCTCATGGTGGCAGTCTGTCCTATGATTACAAATGGGTCGTGTGCCCTAAAATGCTTAAAAATACAAAAATTGACCATTTTAGCTAAAACAAAAGCCTACCCATTAGGCGCCCCCTAAGAGACACATTTAAAACTGAAATTTCTAAAAATAACCCCCCCAAGATAAAGTTTTCATCATTTTTACATTTTGGGTGCAAAAATGTTAAATCGAGAAGAACTAACCTGGGATCTTGCAGGTCAAGGTTTTTCTCATGGAGGCATGATCACTATCTCGATACGAATGTTTCAACTATACTCTCATTGAAAACCGTCACCGTGGGTCTCAAAGCTCAAAAGCTATCAAATCGACATGTGCAAATGAATAGGAAAATGGTCCCATTATATATATATATATATATATATATATATATATATAGTGTTTTGAATCATTTTGAATGCCCCTTTCATAGGTTTAGAGCACCGACGGAAATAATTTCTCATTCCCACACAAATGGTAAGTCCTCATTTCATACTAATTTAGTATTTATTTTTCGATTTATTTTATCTATCTACACTTGAGTCCTCTTTCCATTTTACAGGTAGCAGGAACTCGGATGGAAAAATTTTGACACACAAGCGTGTCAGGTATAATTTCTAGCTTCCCATTTTGGGACCGCCATACTCGGACCCACCATTTTACACCTCTTCATGGTTAAAACACTTTTTCGAGTGGCAATATGTATGTACCCAAAATTATAGGGTACTGTGCTACGGAATGATGTCACACATGCCCCAATGATGATACAGGTCACCTCGTAAGGTGTTCCGGGTCCAGAGAAGCTCATGAAGTATATGTTAGCATCCCAAATTCTTTTTCCAAGTTCCTTGTGCTTTGTTTTATCCTCGCCCCCTTTTAACAGATAAATTCCAGGTTTTATCTGTTAAAGTTCTAGTTAAAACATATCAAATAGAGTAGTGAAATATTTCATTTCAGTTAAGTTTCATTTTTTATATTTCTAGGGAAGATATGGGGATTGATAGTCTCTAAGGAACTATGATTCATTTCTCACTTCGAGGTAGGATCGAGAATATTTCAATTAAGTTAATTAGTTTCATGTATAGTTATTTAGGATAAAACTCATAATCGCACAAGCAAGTAACTACACCGGGCTACCTTGTTTGTTTTAATTTTGTTATTAAATTATAGGGTACTGTGTACTACGGAATGATGTCACACATGCCCCAATGATGATACAGTCACCTCGTAAGGTGTTCGGGTCCAGAGAAGCTCATGAAGTATATGTTAGCATCCCAAATTCTTTTTCCAAGTTCCTTGTGCTTTGTTTTATCCTCGCTTCCCATTTTAACAGATAAATTCCAGGTTTTATCATTAAAGTTCTAGTTAAAACATATCAAATAGAGTAGTGAAATATTTCATTTCAGTTAAGTTTCATTTTTATATTTCTAGGGAAGATATGGGGATTGATAGTCTCTAAGGAACTATGATTCATTTCTCACTTCGAGGTAGGATCGAGAATATTTCAATTAAGTTAATTAGCTATATAGTTATTTAGGATAAAACTCATAATCGCATTACAAGCAAGTAACTACACCGGCTACCTTGTTTGTTTTAATTTTGTTATTAGATTAGTTTTAATTTTTTGAATGTATTAGATTAGTCGCTCTTTCAATTTCTATTCAAAATTTGATCAAAAATACAAAAAATAGAGGAATATATATATGTTGTATATATATCTTGCATAGTTAGTTTATTTCATTTCAGTTAGGATTATATTTATCTTGTATGACAATCACGGGACCTAGGAGCCCAGGAATATGTTTTTGAGCCTAACATGCCTCAACCAAATATTGTTGCAGCAATAACTCGCATAGATCAAAATCTCGTAATTCAGGTCTTCCAGCAATAACAGCCTACAAAACATCATCACACAACTATCATTATTAAACTTAATAGCTAATCAAGCTAAAGATTTTGGACTAGACCATAGAATCATCCATAAAGCACCAAAATATCCACTACATATTTATCCATTCAATTTTCATGACCTTGTTGGGAGACATATACGAAGCACCCACAAGTTATCTTCCATGTATTCCAAAACCCATAGATCGGATCACAATAGAGCTCGATATTGATTGGAGCCTTCGAGCATCTATCCTCATCAAACGATCTATCACACCGGTTAAGATTTGGAGGGCCTTCTTTGCCTTAGATTCACATATCACGCTATTGCGTGCTAAAGACATAAGATTACCTAACTAGCTTATCTGCATCCCACGTGTATTTTATCCCCACCGCTATCTCGGTGCACAACCCGGGAGGTCAGTGTGAGGAAGAGTTGTAGATTCTCATGCTCACATGTCACTTTTCCATCGTCAGCTTACTTGATTCTTCTTGACATCATACACTTGGGGGCATCATGCTTACTTCCTTCCCCATTTCTATCTTTCTAAGGTGTCTATTATTTCTACTCATACGCTTCATGCTCTATAATTTCTATTTCTAAGGATCATTACACAACTTGATATACACAACTTGTATCGTTAGTACCCTATGACACACTCTAGTTCTACGGTTTGTACTTGACTATTGAGGGTATAAATCTTAAATGAACCTCGCATCACTCATTTCATTCTTCATACTCTATGTTTCATCAATCTATCTTTGTAGTGCACACAATTCAAACCATTACCCTATGATGCACTCTAGTTTCATGGTTCATACTCAACTAATGAGGGTATGAATATGAAATGAATATAACCACACTCACACTTTTCACACTCTACACTTCATGTTTTATTATACCTAGCACAC
Organism: Taxus wallichiana var. yunnanensis; assembly: GCA_018340775.1. Lineage (NCBI taxonomy): Eukaryota > Viridiplantae > Streptophyta > Pinopsida > Cupressales > Taxaceae > Taxus > Taxus wallichiana. Next base: position 266,429,736 of record CM031243.1, on the reverse strand, counting down.
ATTTTCAAACCATTTCCCAATTATGCACTCTTGTTTTATGGGTCATTCTTGATTGTTGAGGGGTATTATTTAAATGAACCTAATCTCATGCAAATTTATTTTGGGGCACACTACCCCTATCACATTCACATTACATACCATTACATATCACTTATAAACACAACATATTGTATATCTTGGTTGCACACTAACTCTTTCTTGTTCATACTACATATACACTTTGTTTCCCATTATAGACGGATACTTAGTATGTCATTATCTTCATCATGTACACATGCATGTTCAATTTTTTTCTAGTTGTGAATACAAATCTCTTATAGGTCCTTACATGCAGTAATGATGTTTGATAGTGTACCTCTTATCAATCCCACCGAGGCTCATGGGGCATCTATTTCTCACACATCATAGGTGTTATTATTTCATCATATATTACTTCTTATCCTTACTAGTACATTATTAATTTCATTGATACATACATGATTTGACATACTCTTTATGTTTCTAGCATGTTAATGGGTGCTTCATGGGAAATATTTTATTTTTAGGAACTCTATGCCACAATGGTTGTTTGTTACATCTTACTTGCCATTGATTTCTATTTGTATGTTATTATTTGTAGGATATGCCTTATGTCTTGTTTGAGCATTTCTTATATGCTTTTGGTCACTTCATCCCTAATTATCTTGTGACATTGTGAGTGATATCCCATGTTTTAAACATATTATTTATTTTCTATCTTGTACGCACACTTTATTCTTAAATAATTTTTATATGAAATTTTTGCTAGAATTTTATACTAACACATGTATCTAGCCACTTTATTTTCATGTGCCTTGGTTTCTCCCATGCATATTCCCTACCCCCTTCAGGTATCAACATCAATTCAATATCAGCTACTCTCTTTTGGATGCATACTCCAACTAATGCCGCATGCACCCCAAGTGAGGGGCATACATTGGGTGAATAAATAACCCCATCTCAAAGCTATAGTTCAAATCCAACATAGTAAAAATCAAAACAAGAACATAGTTACTGAACAATCCAAAATATGACTTGGGTCCTCATCACAACACAAAAAATAGTGCCTGGCTTGGATAAGAGCACCTAGATTCCTATTTATTCCCCTAGGTGCTAATGTCCTGAGGGTATATACAATCGCTTCTCATATCAACACATTACACAAAGTAGTTAACATAGTAATTTTCACAAAGACAAGCATAGTCCTCCAATAAGAAGAATGCATTCTATCTCTATTTTTAATTAGAACAATTAATACATTTAGAAACAATTAGTAATAACAAGAACAAAGTAGGAACACACCATTGGTAGTGGTGTATATCGGACAGAGTCATGGAAGGAGAGAAACACTAGACCTCTTTGCCCAAAACTTCATATTTGGCATGAGATTTCCCAAAAACTTACACTTAGCATGAGATCGACCAAAAAAACACATTTGGCATGAGATCACCCAAAATATCACTCTTGGCATGAGTGTTTCACCAAATGATTTGCGTAAAACAAACAAGGTAAGAGGTTAGGAGGAATACCTGTAAGATTGAAGGTCAAAAGTTTAATGCAAACATTATTGAATTTTTGATCTCTCGAGCTAATCATGGAGAGATTCCCTTTGGCTAGGGGAATGACCTGTAAGAAACAAAACAAGACCACAAAATAACATTAATAATATAGGTTAGTGGAGTACCTAGAAAATGCTAGATCCGGGAAGCAAGGTGCTTCCTAAGAGGTTATCAATCCACTTTCAAATCTAATTTAATGCAACAAATACCATGAAATAAGGAAAATACTACTGTAGTTATATGATTAAGTATCTCATGTCAATACAATAAGTAAATCTAATCTAACAAGAAAATTTATGATTAGATCCAGAGATTTGGTAGGTTGTTCTGGGTTTTACAGTCTAATAGAATTATGATAAAGAGTCTAGGACTGATCGTGTGAGCTCGGGTAGATTTTGGTGGAATGGAAGGCTTGCTAGTCATATGGTATAAAATGACATAGACACTAATATTATTCAACTCACTAATGTTATTATAGGGATGAAAGTGATGACGGTAGGGTAAACTAACATCGTGCGTAAATAGGTAGTAACTTAATAAAGATGGATTTTAGACCTCTCTGTGATTGCACAGGAGAGTGAGGAAGGTGTGGTTAGGCTCGTAATATAACTGAGAAGACTCAAGAATATAGAGGGAGAGGTTAAGAAAGGTGGAAAGTCTTGAAATGGTTGGGTTGGTGGATTGGTGGGAAGATGGAGATATTTGGGTAATAACAAAAACTAAAATACTAAAAGAAAATAAAAGATCTGCAGTAAAGTAAGCACAAATGATTAAAATCACATTACTTACTTATTGCTATGAATATTTCATGATGAAGGTGGTTGGTGATTGATCGGTGATGTGATGGCTGGTTCAGTGCCGTGGCAGTGTAACCCATGTGTCCCCGTAGATAATCCAATGATCTGGAAGAGAACATGTTTTTGTGTTGTAATATGGTGGTATGTAGATGTTGTTAGGATGAAGGAATGGCTCTAAGATCCTGGCTTGATTACAATATAAATCCCAACATTGAATAACCAAACCCTGTAAAGAGTTGTGAAATTATATATAAATGGTGGTTTAGGTGATTGACGTCGGTGGAGTATAAACCAAAGCATTGGTTAGGTGAAATAGTTCTATTTACAAAAAATAGGAAGATATTGCCATATTTGGCATGCTTTCCTTGATGTTTATGCTTAGGAAATAGATTTCATGTGAGAGAAGGGAGGAAGATCTTAGAAAAATTCTAGTTAAGTTTACGAACAAGTCTTAGTAAGTTAGGTCAAGTAGTGACTCAACACTGTGAGTGATGACATGGTCATTTTGAGTTAAATGCCCCTGGAATGGTTCCAAGGTGATGTGTAATGATGAGGTGGAGGTGTGAGGATTAATTAATTAGGTATATGGAAGAGAGTGAGGATTTTATAAGTGTAGTCTTTTAGTTCTATCTGTGGAATGTCATTGGCAACCGTAATAAACCCGATATTGAAATTCCACTTTTACAGTCAAACACCATCAAAACCTATGGTACCAGATCTAGCACTTGGGTGGACATTTTTAAGGTACCTCCTGAAAAATATGTGGGTCTTCAATTGCCTCCATCTATGCAGAATCAATCACTATTCAAAAGCACAAAGGACAAGGAGGGGGTGACCCACATCCATGTGCCTGATGGATGCTTGCATTGAGCACTGGGGAAAACAAATCTCACCCTTATGGGTAAGTTCTTGGGTGCTAGGCCCAATATTGATGCCATCAAAAAGTGGGCCATGTGTCACTAGCAACCTAAAGGATATTTGGTTATTACAACCATGTCCGGGTTTTTTTCCTTTCCAGATTCAATCAACAGATGATCTTGAAACAATATTATTGGGTGGACCCTAGTGTATGGGCAACATGGGGATTTTCCTAAAAATATGGTACCCAAGCTTTAACCCTAATACTAAAAATATTCACACTATTCCTATATGGTGTAGGTTACCAGGACTTCCCCTGCATTACTGGGATGATGAGATCTTGCTTCATATTGCAAGATCGATCGGGTCTCCAGTTGGATTAGATGGGCCTACTAAAAATAGATCCCGACTAGAATTTTCTAGATTTTGCATCTCTTCTAAAATGGAGAAAGAACTACCTGATCACATCATCCTGCAATCAAAGTTTGGTACATGGAAACAGGTGATAGAATATGAAACTTTTCAATTAAGATGCAAGAAATGCCATAAGTTAGGGCATTTCACCAGGAAATGCCCTACAGACAAGAAACAAAAGAATGAGAGATCTGGAGATTCCTTAAAAGAGACTGAAAATAAGCCTAAAGATAAAGAGAAACTGAATGGATAAGGGGTTTTAGTGGAAAACATCTCTCAAGAAGAAAAAATGGAAGGAAAAGAGTCACCTCAAGAAAAGAATCTGCAAGCCTAGATTCAAAATGATAAGGGGATAGATAAAAATATCTCTAATCTACCAGATCTGAAATACAAAAGGAACAAAAAGGGTTTCAAAACCCCTATAAGGTGACCACCAGTTTGTAGGAAGCTTTGGAGACCAAAAACTCCCTTAGTAAAAAAGGGAGGAGATGATTTGAAGGAAAAAAACAAGCTCAATGATCTGAATCTTCAAAATCTTATAAAGCTAAATATAGAAGTGGATGAAGATAATGCAAGGGTTTCCATTAACTTGGTAGCATCAGATCAAGAGAAGATGGAGGATTTGTTTGTTGATCAGCTAATTACTTCTTCTTAGGATAAGAATAAGGAACATGTACAAAACAACACCTTAACAACATCAAAAGGATAGGAGATGAAGGCTCATCTAGAAACTAAAGAATTACTAGAATCCATATTAGAAGACTTGATGAAGAAGAAGAGTATAAGGAACTGGATGATCTCATGAATGAGGAAAATCCCTCCCTATCTCCTGATATTGAAAATCTCATACCTCTTGCAAGTGAAAAGCTTTCAAATCAGCAACTTTGTAGTAGGACTCAGATTATGAAAAAAGAAGGGAGCTTACCCCAGCTCCATCAAAGATACTCACTAACTGTGAGAATGATTTGAATAATGGCTTCATTGAAGTTAAATAAAATAAATGAAGAATGAAAGGATTTGAAGGGATTCTTGAAGCTTTGTACAGTGATAAAAAGAAAAAAATTGGAAATTGGGAAGCCTCCACATCAAGGATCACTAGATCATCTGCTAGAAAGGTGGCAAAGATATTGGAGCTAATAGTAAAAAGGAATACCTTCAAAAAGGAATTAAGAAAGAAAGAGACTAAGAAAGAGATTGCAGATGGAACTCAAAGTCAATTGGGCCAGTCAAAATTGCTTCCCAAATTTTTTTAGATGAATATCTTATCTTGGAATGTCAGAGGACTGAATGGAGGTCCTAAACAAAGGATTCTCAAAGAGCTTAGAAGATCTAGTAGACCTAACATTATTTTAGTACAAGAAACTAAAATGAAGATAGAAACTTTGGCGGAATGTAAAAATAATTTTTGGGAGAACTCTAATTTTGTTGTTGTTGATTCACAAGGAGCATTAGGAGGAGCAACAATCTTCTAGGACAACAAATATCTCAATGGTAATGTGATTTTAACTTCCCATAATCATATAGTTGTTAAATTTCATGCTTCGAAAATGACTCAATATGGATCCTTTCCAACATCTATGCTCCCAACACTACTTGTGGGTAGAAGAAAATTGGGAGGAGTTAAAATACTTTAGAAACATATTTAAGGATTACAATTGGTTGGTCATGGGTGATTTCAACACCCCTTGAACCCTAGGGAAAAATATGGGGGTAACTCTGATTTCTTAGTGGGTATGAGTGACTTTGTTGAGTTTGTTTCTTCTCTTAACCTCATGGATATTGAGCTACATGGAAACCAATTCACTTGGTCTAATAGAAGAATTGGTGAGAGTTTGATTCAGGTAAGATTAGACAGAGCCCTCATCTCTGCTAATTGGATTCTGAATCAGGATTTTCACCTCTCTTCGTTACCTAGGATTGGCTCAGATCATAATCCTATTGCTCTTAATCTTTTCAATTGGTCCAAACCATTGCATAGCTCTTTCAAATTTGAAAATATGTGGTTGGATCATGAAGACATTATGGATAGGATCAAAGAATGGTGGAAATGGGATGGAGAAGGAACAATGCAATTTAGATTAGTACAGAAACTAAAAATGTAAAGCAACAAGTTAGAACTTGGAACAAAGAGGTATTTGGTAATATTTTTGAAGAAGCAAGAGCTAAAACAACAACTTGAAGAACTCGAGCTGAGAATCTCCACCAAAGGTATGAATTATGAAGATCAACAACTTGAAAATAACCTCTTATCGATCTACATAACATCAATAATAGAGAGGAAACCTTTTGGAGAATGAAATCTCAAGCTCTATGGTTAAAAGTTGGTGATAGAAACACAAAATATTTTCACATGACCACCCTAAAGCATAGGGCCTACAACAAAATCACCGAGGTTTCCAAAGGAAATGACACTATCACCAAGGACAAAAATGACATAAAATTATAAGCTCTCAAATTTTATGAGAATTTGCTGACAGAAAGTAATATTTGTAATGAAGAAGTAACCTCTTTCCTTCTTGATGCCATCCCAAGAAACAATATTTCTGATGAGAGATTCAAATCCTTACAAAATTTGTAACCATTGAGGAGCTGAAGAAGGTAGTTTTTGCACTTGAAGGAGACAAGGCACTAGGACCTGATGGTTTTTCTACAAATTTATTTCAAAAGAGTTGGGACATTTGTTTGGAATATCTACTAAAAGTTGTAAATGAATTTTATAGAACAGAAATCTGATAAAGGAGTTGAATAATACTCATATTTTATTGGCTTCAAGTAATTTTGATGCTAAATACTTCAAGTATTTCCAACCTATCAGCCTGGTAAATGTGGTCTACAGAATTTTTACCAAGATTCTTGCTACTAGATTACAACCTTTGCTAGTTGATCTAATATCTAAACAACAAAGTGGCTTTATAAAAGGAAGGATTATTCAGGATGGGGTAATCATGGTTCATGAAACCATTCACTCCATGGATAAAAGTAAAAAATAAGGTATGGAAATAAAATTAGACATGCATAAGGCCTTTGATAGAGTGTCTTGGAATTTTTTAGATAAGGTCTTGTCAAAATTTGGTTTTCAGAGAAAATTTAGAAAAATCATTTAGGCCTGCATTGCCACTTCTAGATTTTCAGTTGTTGTTAATGGTACTCCGGTGGGATTCTTTGCCAGTATTAGGGTATAAGACAAGGGGATCCCATATCCCCTTAATTTTTATAATAATGGCTAACAGACCTTAGTAGATCCATAACTAAGGTTGTGAATAATGGCATGCTAAAAGGGTTCAAACCTACTTCCACCAATCATATAGCTTCACATCAACAATTTTTTGATGACACAATTTTGCTATTGATGGCTTCTATTCTTGAAGCTAAAGCTATAAATACTATTCTCATATTCTATGAAGCAACTTCTAGCCAGAAATTTAACTTTGACAAAATCTCGGTGTATTTTTCAATACTCCTTATGATAGGTAGAAAATAATTGCACTCATTTTGGGATGTAAAATCAGCTCTCTTCCCACTACCTATCTAGGCTTACCTTTGGGCACTAATAAAGTATCTAATGTTGTTTGGAATGCCTTGTTAGATAGATTTCACAAAAAATTGGCTGGTTGGAAAACTTCATTTTTATCTAGTCTTTGAAAAATGCATGTTAATCAAAAGCACTCTTCAGAACTTACCCATATATATAATGTCTATGTATAGCATCCCAACAATAATTGTTGACAACATTGAAAGAATTCAAAAGCATTTTTATGGCATGGAACTAAAGAAAGATTCAGATACCATTTAGTTTCTTGGGATCAGGTTTGTATTCCCAAAAATATTGGTGTCCGGGTGTAAAGGATATTAGGAAGATGAATGTTGCTTTAATTACCAAACTTGGTTGGAGAATTCTAAAGGAAAAACAACCTTGGAAAAAACTCATTAGGATAAAGTACTTAGCTCAGAAAAATATGAATTCTTTTCTTTTTGAAAATTAGCTTCCCAATGGATCCATATTCTGGAACAACTTTCTTCAAATCAGACACATCCTTACAAAAGGTTGTAGATGGAAGGTAGGAAATGGACAGGATATACATTTTTGGTAAGAAAATTGGACAGATTTCAAGTTGAGTGATAAATTTTGCTCCATCAAAGACAATCTAAGTGAGAAATATGGGAATAAAGTAAAATATTACATTGAATTGGATGGAAACAAGAGAACTTGGAAGCAACTCAAAGTGGATAAGGAAAATTTACAACTTGTTGTCTCCTCTCTACAAAAACAAATTACACTCATCCCTATCAATCAAAAGGATACCAAGGATGAGCTTATATGGGTTGACTCTTTTAATGGACACTGTCTTTGTCTAATCGAGCTATAATGCTCATTTTGAAATATTCAAAGTGATATAAATTGGAGTAAAATCTAGATACTTGAGTTAACCCCAAGAGTTAATTTTTTTCTATGGCTTGTTTTAAAAGGAAATATCCTTACTAATGATAACCTAATTAAAAAGGGTTTCATTATGCCTAATATGTGTTGCATGTGTAAAAAGAGGCTAAAGACATCAAACATCTTCTTTTGCATTGTGAATATACCTCAAAGGTTTGGAGTCTCATATTTTCCAATTTTAATATGCATTGGACCCTTCCTAATACCTTCTTGTAGGCTTGGGAGCAATGGGATCCACCTTATAAACATTGCATGATAAGAAGATTATGGAATTTTGTCCTACCTCATACCATTTGGAGATTGTGGAAAACTAGGAATGGAATAATCTTTAGAAACAATAGACAGTATGCAACAAGATCTTTAAGGAAATTGTTATTGCTGTAAAAGATAACATTGAAAGATTTAGGCCTCCAAAAAATAGACCATACCCCAAGGATGAAGAACATATACTTGTTTCTTGGAAGATTGATACTGACAATACACATAGGAATGATCAAAATAGCATTGACATATCTTTAGTTCATTGGATTCAGCCACCCAACTTATGGTACAAGTTGAATTTTGATGGGGCATCCAAAGGAAACCCAGGGGCATCAGGAGGAGGTGGGGTGATCAGGGATCATAGAGGCTTCTTTGTTGTTGCATTTGCTGGTAAAATGGGCCACCAAACAAATCACTATTCTGAAGCTCTAGTAGCACTATGGGGGATCAAGACTTGTTAGAGATTGTAATATTTCCAATATTATAATTGAAGGGGACTCTTTAAACATAATAAATATTTTAAATCAAGCACAACCCCTAGTTGGACCATTAGGGATTTCATTTATGAATCTATTGAGATTTGTAAATCCTTTGCAAACTGTCAAATCATCCACTCATATCGTGAAGGCAACAAAGTGGTAGATAGTCTTGCTAACTATGGTGTTAGTAATAACATGCAAACTTGGTTTAGTGATGACATCCTCCCTAGCAAGGTACATAATGACATCATCAAGGATAAATATGAAATCAAAAACTATCATTAAGAAGCCCTTCGTTGTATTGAGAGTGATTATCTCCTCACGCACGACTAATAATTTCACTTAGCCTTCACACACTTTTTGGGTATGCAAAGACGTTGTCAAGAAGTGGATTTGGGGGAAAAGCATTATCATTGGGAAACAAAGAAACAACAACAACAAAATGGGTGGAGCTCCATGTCAAATTGAACCCACCTACGACCCAGCTTGGAAGGAGGATGTGACCCTATGGACTTATCTACAAATGGGTGGGGTCTCAAACCTCATTAAAAAATGTAAGGTCATGATCAAGACATTTCTCTTCAATTCACGATGGGTGGAAGCAAAGAACAATTTAATATGGGGAGATAAGCATTAAAATCATTGAAGAGCTTATTGCTGAGGTCACGAGGCTGAGTCTTGAAGGTGCTAAATTCTTCAAAGCAAGAGGGTTGACAAGAAAATTGAAGCCAAGAAATTCCTAGTAGATGGAGAAAATCTTGAGTTTGTTACGGCAGGCATAAAAGTGACCTCCATTCCAGAGCCATTTGATGAAATTGCAAGGATGATTGTCAGGTATGTCACTTTAGAAGGCAAATATGTGATGGTTCCTCTCAAACATTTGGTTTTCCTAAATCATTTTAGAAGGAATTTGCATGTTATCTTTCCACATTATCTTTTAAATTCACTAGAATGCTCTGTTATTGAGTTTCAAAACCACACCCGTGTCACCCCCTTCACCAAGGCCTCATTCTATTGCTTCACTACCACTTCCTTTCTCAACATCATTCAATTCCAGCTGCCCTTGCCCCTCGCTTACCTTGAATCCACTACCTGTGCACCACTACTTGCTAGTCGAAGAAAAGTCGAACCAAAATCCACTTTACCCCCTCAATCATCCCTTCCCCTCCCAAAGAATCCTTTATAGCAACAAAGAAATTGAGTCCATAAAAATATGCTCCATATCAGTGATCCAACTAGTGCTTCTTTTATGGAAGGGGAGGTTGTACTTCTCAATAGGATTATTAATCTAGAAAAGGAGGTTGGGGTTTTGAAATAAAATCTCAATAAGGTTTACAAGAGAGAAGGAAAAATGAAGATGCACAATGACCCTGAGTAGGATAATGATCAGATTATGGAAATTTTCAAGAATCTTAACTCTCTGGATAACATGTTGGGAAATGTAAAAGGAAGGCATGATTATACCATGTCTATGCTTAAGGCTATTTACAATTTTTTAGAGTAGCATGTCAAAAGTGTATGTGTACTTAGCGACATTCTTGCTGCCATTTGGGAGTCAGAACTAGTAAGGAAACTTGACTCTCTCACAGTTGGATAAGAAGGATCCCACCCATGTCACTTCCTTAGCACTCTTCACCTCTCTGCAGAAGGTAAGGACAAAGATTGACAAAGCAGACAAGTGAAGAGAATGATTCTTACTACAGTTTTTAATTTTTATGTTGTCATGAGGTTGTTTTCATGTTGCTTAGTCGTAGTTTTGTTACTATTTTTATCTTTTTGTATATTTCCTTAGTTAACTATAGTTGTTCATACATGTTTTTTCTGGATGTTTATCCAAACTTGATTGTTTTACTACTTTATCTAGTTGTGGATCATTTTTTTAAAACGGGTATAGTCCCTTAAAAACTATGGACTATTCTTTTCTCGCTTTATCTGAATTTTGAGTGCATTTTATAACAGGGTATAGTCCCTTCAAAACTATTTACCCCTAATAAAAAAATGTGAGGATGAATATTAATATGGGGTAAAGGAGTCATGGTTAGTTAAATGTATTGAGTTAATTAATTGAAGGGGACCAAGAGGAGTATGACCCAAATTTCATATCTACATTTTCCCTTTTTGTCCCGTAGCTTGTATTGATAAGCAACACCGACAAAAATTTGAATTCGATACCCAGTATGAGTGAAAATTAGGTTTCCCCAAGTATGGGTGAAGGTTAGGTTGCCCCAAGTATGGGTGGAAGTGATCCCCCTCAAACTAGGAACTGATGAGGTGTTAAAAAGATTTGGTGAGTGGTTTGATAAATAGGTAAGTGATGAAAATAAGGGTAGGTGGGTTGTAGGTAAGGGTGATTTTGGTTCGGGTAATAGGTAGTGGCAGTCTAATACACACACATGTATAGAATGCGAGAAGATACTAGGTTGAAGAGATTGAAAATTCTATTTCATCAAAGGTCGATAGGTTTATCCAAACAAGGTTGAAGTGGTTTAGGTATCCAAGGTATAGGATATGGTCCTGAAACATAACTAGAAAAGGTGCAGGAACGAGCAATGAGTTTGTTCCAGGGCACCAAAGGTTAGGTCGAGATAAAAACATGACATTAGGAAAGGTAAGGTCATTAGGCTGAACAATAAAAGTAACATCATCGCAAGGTATAACTACTAAGAAAATTCAAGTGTCACAATGGGCGAGGTTGGGTTTGGTGATTTAGGAAAGGCCATAGGTAATGCCATGTTAGGGGTGAAAACATGTCCCAACTGATTGTGAGGTTGGGAGGTTGTGTGGTATGTAATAAGGTTAGTAGGTGGAGTGGTAAGGTTGGGTTAAAACTTGGGTTAAGTGTTAAGGGTTTCAGGAAATAAGATGTGGTGAGAAATGGTGCAATGGGGTCAATTAGGATACCTAATATCAGTTTTGGAGAATCGATGTCAATCAAGGAAACCGACCATGCCACACTAGGGAACAAGACCGATGTCGGTCATGGTAAAATGACGCTACCAAGTCATGGGTAGGTTAAAAGTAAAAATCCATATATTAAAAATTCATTTTAAGCTTTATAATTTGTCAAAATGATATATCAAAGCGTGTGTGTTGTTTTTACGTGGAGAAAAAGATGAGGTATTGTACCTTTCGACTTGGAGAGAAATTATCAGTGATTAGATTTAGTGTGTCGGGCTTGCGAGATCGATATGAGTGAGGTGATTGGATGATAAAAAGATTCATGACAGTGGTAGGAGGTTGTGCAAGAGGGGACAAGGAACCCATCTTGGATATTCCAACATGACGACGATGCGTGTAGAGGTAGGATTCAATTCTCAATGTTTGTTTTGGATTAAGATTTGAGGTAAAAATGAAGAAAGGGGGTTTTGAATGTGGAATTTGAAATGGTGAGTAAAAATGATTGAAATTGGGATGGGGAGGGTGAAATGTAGGTTAAATAGGTATTAAAATGGAAATGGTTGGGATTTGGGTGGGTTTTGGGTAGGAATTAGGCTATTTTTGGTTGTTGATGGAAAAAAAAGGGGCGCGTCGGGTTTTGGGCTTAGGAAGAACAAGTGACCGACATTGGTCGAGGTTAGGTGACATCGTGGCCCAAAAACATCGGTGAGGTTAAAGTGTGACTAGTACCAGCCATGCTTGTTGACTGGTGTCGGTCACTATGAAATGTGACCAAGCCACGAAAAGAATTTTTGGTGACAAGAATATAGAAGAATGGAGGGGTAGGATAAATGGTGAAGTTATGAGGTAGGGGTAAATGGATAAGTGAATAAAATGATAAAGTTTGGTGGTGTTTGGGTTGAATGTAGTCATAAATGGTAGTGGTTTAGGTTCAATTTATGTCAAATCGATGACAAAAGGAAGGTAATTAAATAAGTGAAAATGTTTAATGAAAGGTAGGTGAAAAGAAGCAAGGCATGGAGGAAAATAATAGATGTAGATTAGGCATAGGGAGAATGAAGCTTGTGGGCATGGGTGGATGACTAATGAAATATGAATGTGGGTTGATGATGTAGGCATGACAACATCTCACGATGTGTGATAGAAAAATGCCATTATCGGTAGAGATTAGTCTTGCTATCACAAAGGAGGAGTGCGAACACATCATAGATGTCGGTCTTAGTTCTATTAGGTGATATATGTGGATCATTAGAGATCACAATATGATGGTTGCTCTTATCAATAGATGGGATTATATGACCAATACCTTCCATTTGCTAAGAGGGGAGATGACGATCACCTTGGAGGATGTATATAAGATTTTGAGGCTACCCATTATAGGGGCACATGTCAATCAGATTGGATTCAATGATGCACTTTGGAGCCTATGGGCATAATTTTTGGTGATGTTGTGGTAGAGTTGACATACCATAGTGTGAGTGTTAAATATGGAGAGATGTATGTTGCACATCTTGATGAGACACGCTTGGTAGTATTGATGATGATTTCAATCCACTATTTTGCACTTCCAGATTCAGATGGAGGGATATTTCCTTTAGCTTTGATGGGTTTGCTATAAGATATGGTAGAGTAGCGAGTACGGTTTGCATGGGCACCTATATTTTTGGTTCAGCTATATAGAGAGCTATGGGCATATTGGTGGAAATCCAAATTTGGAGTATGTTGTACCTTCCTTTTACATTGTTGGGCCTATGAGCATATAGTGTGCCTACAACCACCTAGACTTCTGAGGCATGATTTGTTTGGAGGAGTGTTTAGTGTGGGATCAGATGGTGGGTAGTAGTTGAAGCCCACTCTAGAGTAGCCAAGGCTACTTGGGATTATACATAGTACACGTGACTACTGAATAGTGTATTAGTAGTAGATATATTGTGGAGACCATATATTGAGTTCCCTTTTTACGAGAGGTATGACAGAGAAGTTAGATGGGTTCTAGTCAAGTGGATATAGGGCTAGAGAGTCATTGAGCATGAGATGATCCTTATGGATCATGTTCAATGGTGATTTGGGATTCAACAAGATGTGCCTCCACCTTTTCCATTATACCACAGGGATGATGTGGAGAGACCATTGACTCCACTAGATCTAAATGGGTAGGAGGAGAGGGTATAAGATAGGAGGATCAATGATGCAATTGCTAACACTGACGGCTGCGAGATAGTGGTGGATAGCTCGATTCACAGTGACACCTCCGAGGCCAAGGAATCCTAATTTAGCTACTATTATAGTTTAAAGAGATGTGCTACAAGGGTCGGTGGCTTCTTTACAAGCATAAATTATAGGGTTGGAGGTACATGTGATAGGGTCACAGTGGGCACGATGACCACTTTACAAGCACATGTGATGACCCTACAGGCCCAAGTAGCACAAGAACGAGTTTCCCACATAGGGTGGAGATAGTGGTGGGGAAGGTAGCGGAATTACAGGCATAGTTTCCTACTCTACAAGCTCATCCGGTACTAGTCTAGGGATAGGTTCCTACACAGGCACCCGTAGGGATGGTGCACAGTAGTAGCATTATAGGCATAGATTACAGGTTTATAGGGTCATCCGTAGCCACATAGGTAGATATTATAACCCTACAAGCCTAGGTAACTACACAAGTACCAACACATGCACCCAGATAGGGTCCCATAGTATAGGCACCAGATCTGAGATAGGGTCTTGAAGTTCGAGACAAGAAAGGGGCCTCTATTGTTGGGGCGAGTTCACGTGTTGCAGCTAGGCCAATGGCACCACCTTAGACTCTATCGATGGTGATGTTTAGGATTCCACCGAATGAGGCCCGCGATTACAGGGATCATCTAGCCATAACATGTATTGGTGTTCCATCATATGCCAAGCATAGGGCCCAATAGGAAGTTAGTGAGAGGACCAGGTTTAGGTGTCACATCTCAAGTAGTACATGGAGTCATTGGCCCAAGAGACAAGGTCAGGGTGAGGTTACCAGCTCTCACGAGGCCCGAGCCCAGTGAGGGCAAGGAGGAGGAGATGGTTGGCTTATAGGGACAAGTAAAGGGTGGAGATATGTTGGTAGGGTGGTTAATAAGAAGAGAGGAGGAAACATGTGAGAGTGGAGAGGATGGTGTAAGGTGGGGTTGATTGATCATGGCATTTGATATTGTATGATGATTTTAGTTTTGGTATATATTGGCTTGCATTCCAAATATTTTGTGAGATTGTATATGATAATTTTTGAGACACTTTGATTATTTATCCTTGTGTACATATGTATTGATACAAAAACATCCCCATTTATATAGTTAATGATGATGTACTTGTTTTAATTTCCATTGTTATTGTTATATTATTGGAAACTAAGTGAGTAAGGAATGGTTGAGTCTAGTTCATTTAGGCATGGTTTAGTTAGGTTAGGCATGGTTTAGTCAGGTTTAGACATGGTTGAGTCAGGTGTAGGCATGGTGGAGTTAGGTATAGGCATGATGGAGTTGAAAAAATTCCAAGTTACTAATTTAATGGAAATGATGTGTTGTAAGTATGTTGTGTTTAAATTTCCAAGTAATTGATATCATGGAAATGTTAATTGATTGATGTATGATATGGTTGAAGTTATAAAATGGTAGGGATGATGAAATAATGTATGTTTTTGTGATATATTAATTTCCAACTTATTATGTAAATGGAAACTAACTAGGTTTGAATGTGAATCTAAAGGGGGAAATTTGGTTAGGGGTAAAAGTGGTCAAGCTAACCTCTAAGGGCCACATGCCCTCGAGTGTTGCCTACATAGCTTCAATGAAAAGGTTCCTCATGCCAATATAGTTCTCCCATAAACTAGGGAAGAATATGATAAGGTAGATGAATGGGTTGGTAGGGTTTAGGCATGATAGAGTCTAGGTTTAATAGGTATGGTTGAGTTTGGGTCGAGTTAGGCATGGGTGATTTTAGGTCGAGTTAGGCATGGTTAAGTCTAGGTTGAATAGGCATGGTTGAGTCTATTTTGAATAGGTATGGTGGAGTCTAGGTTGAAGGGGAAGAATTCCCGAATGTAAATGTCGAATATCTAGTCCTGTGTAGCATAATCAATAAGTATGAAAAGAGGTGAATGGTAAAAGAGGAAAAAGGTCACATAATTATTAAGAACCATTAGTGTAAAATCACAAAGCACCCCCAAATGAGTTATAAATATGCTTTTATAAGGAAAAGTCATTTGGTGTGATTGCACAACATTGATATTTCCCAAAGTGCGGAACCTTTGCAAATGGGGAAAGCTCTCCAGAGAAGGTTGGTTCCTCATCCTAAACTACTTGCCACAATCTATTACAGAGAAGGAAAGCTAATCTAATCCTAATCTAACTTCTAAGGAGATAGGGAGAGAAAGAAAACTATAAAAACCAAGCCTACACTAAAACGGTGATACACCAGAGAAGGAAAATGTTGATCATCTATCAAAACTGCCATAGAACAAGAAGAGGTGAGCAATGGAAAGGATGGACAAGTGCACCATAGACCAAAGATGGATTTCACACAGAAAATGTTCCAAAACTCCATGAACACAGCTCTAGAACTTGTAATGAACAACCAAACATGCACAAATACCTGCAATGAAGAGAGGCAAGAAAAAAACAACCAAAAACGAGTAAGGATGGACAAATGCATCACAAAACATGTTTTTATTGCTCCGAAGGTTATGAGAACATCATTTCATGGGTAAGAGGAAAAATGCCATTACAAAGTAGGGGAGGAGGTTCAAACTCCATTTTCTACCCTAGGGAATAAAATAAGGGAGAGGCAAAGAAGAATGATGAACAACCTTTACAAAATGAGCCAAAATCGGCTTTTATCTCTCGAATGTAATGAAGGAAATGAGTAAAAGTGGGAAAATTTGATTTAAAACTCCAACCACTGACAAGATTCATTTAATAGCATAAAAAATGATGGGTTTCCATTAAAAAATCCCATACTTCAGTGTACATTGCTTTGCAAAGAAAAACAGAGGCCCATACTTCATTAATTTTTGTGGTTGGGGTCATTTTCTATAATTTTTCACACTAGAAACATTTCCTCGATTTTCTCCCATCAAAATCTGTCAAAATTCAAAATTGAGGGGTACATCATGTATAGGATTTCAATAGCTTTCCATTGATACCAAAATCACAAAAACCGAGCTTTGGTTTGAAAGATGTGCCTTTCTAAAGATTTAGGAAAAAGCTGGTAAAAATAGAGTCAAAATTGGGGTCGGCGGGGTCAAACCTTTTCACAAAATTGGAAAATTTTCCAAAGATAATTTGCAGCCCCACCACTTCGAGACATGTGGCACCTTCTAGTTGGTCGATGACTTCAAAACAACATTTTTCCCATTTTTCTCGCAAGGGAAAATTTTTCCAAGGTCTTACGCGGTGAAATCCCTAGGGGCGTGCTTCCATTATTTCCTTTATGCTTTTTATCACTTTGGAAACAATTCCAAAAACCTCCTGATGCCCCAACTCCCACTGTTAATTGGACACGTGGCATCATTTCATTTCCTTTGCAGGTTCATGGGAGTGCAAATGACTTTTGCGCTTTTAGCCAAAGAGGCTAAGTGTCAACAATTTCTCCCTGGCCCCGCGAGTCCACTTCCTTCCTTCATCAGGCCCGTGGGCCAAAATTTGTCTTTGTGCCTTTTAACCCTAAAAGGGCTAAGTTCCAAATTTATCTCCATGCCTCCGCCAACCCGACAATTTTTCTTGGCAAAATTTCCTCCTTACCTCCGTGGGCCCGCTTAGGGAAAATTTCCCCTCCAAACTCCGCCAAGCCATAACTCAAAAAATACAAGGAGTTAGGAGGACTTCCTTACCTTTCTGGAAAGGGGGAAAAATTCTCTATCTGATGAAGTAATACCCAGAAAAATTTTGAGTGCCTAAAATGTGTAAAAATTTGATTGAGGCACAAAAAGGAAGCTAGTTAACCCAAAATAAGAGGGAGCTTATTTTGGTTAACAATTTGGTGACGCTCTGGGATCATCGTCCTACTAGATGAATGATCAGTGGCCTTTGTGGCATACATTGGGCATGGAGTCAAGCCTGATAACCAAATTTGATCTAAACTATGAAAATCTGACCTCTGAGCCACTTGGAAACCCACTGAAACTTGAAATTGATCTTCACCAAAATCCACTAAAATGGACTGTAAGAGCAAAAACCAGCACCACAAAAACTATGTAAAAATTAAAATCATACATATTCCAAGTGGGATATGCAGAGTGTGCACAAACACTTCTTTTGCTAAAAGAAAACCTACCTACTCTACTCTAACCAAGAGCAAAAGGAGCTCAAACAAATCCTCAGAATCGGTAGGGAGAAATAGCTTCCCTTCCTCAAAAATAGCAGCCATGCAATTGATTTGGAGCTGCTCATGGATATTGGGATGAGTGAAAAATCAACAATAAGTTGGTCTTCTACCCAAATTAGCAAGGTGTCAACTTAAAACAAATTGAATACCTCTTTTAGTTTCTTTGCATTTGGATTGTAGAGGTATTGTAGTTGATCCTTGGAACTTTGAAGCTCATACTCATGCTTAGAGGCAAGAATGACTGGTTGTGACTTCTCCTTTGGCTCCAATGAATCCAAGTACCTGATTGGGCATGGTCTAATCCATTTGATATGCCCATAGATCTGGTTTTCAACTCCAAAAATGGAGTCCTATTGTAGACCTTCTTGAATGGATGGTGTGGAAGAAGTGGTGAAACCCTTCTACTCTTTTCCTTCATGGTAGTATGGAAATCTTCTATAATATGTAGCTCATCATTATTGATTGCAACATCCAATGAAGTTGCTTTTGCATTATTGTAACCTACTGCAATACATTGTTGGCTCTAGAGTTCCTCCATTTTAGCTTTTAGAAGATCAAATTATTCCAACTTTGATTCAAGAGGCATGTTACAAACTACGGGTGGTGCTTGCATGTTCTCTTAAATGGAAGCGGGTTCTTGTGGTTGAAGAATGAATGATGAAGAAGGAAAAGTTGCAATTTCTATAGGATACTTCTCATCAAAACATTATACTAAGTCTGATGGAAAATCAAACTCTTTAATGTCCTGCTATAGCAAGGTCTCTCCCTTTTACATGGTGACCTTTAAATCTGCATTTTTCACCATGTGGAGCTTCATCTTCAAACATGAAGCTTGTTAGCTCGAACTCATCCAAAAAATCAGATTTTTGGAGAGATGAAGTGGGAGAGAAATATGTAACTTCTTGTGCAACCTGCTCATGATTCAGTGCCTCTGAATTTTTTTTGGTCACCTCTATGATGGATTCATCAATCTAAATAGGCCCTTCAAATGAAAGCAAAAAATCTTTAATAATGCTTCCTTCATCTAGTTCCAATTCTGATTTGATTTCTTCCATTTGCTCCTCTTCAATGGGACTTGGAGCTGATTGTTCTTCCTCCTTGTTGACTAGTTTTGCAGCTTGGATTAGATCAGCATTTTCTTCAAATAAAGTGCCAACATGGACACTACACTCGAAAAAACAAACTACTGGTCTTCTTTTCCCACTGCTGCTATGAAATCAGCCTTCATCACCACTTCTTCAACTTCCACTTCCTCCTTTGGCTTAAACATCAAGGGAATCTTTGTAATCCCAAATTTTAGAGCCAAGCTCACCAAAATTCTAATCTTTTCTTCTTTCTTTGGCTCTTCTTCTTCTGCTGCAAACTCGGCCTCAGCTACCACTAGTTCTTCAACCTTGACCTCCTCCATTGGTTTGACGATCAAGGGGATCTTTGTAAACCCAAATTTGGCAGCCCAACTCTTTAGATTATATGTCATTTCTTTTCTGTTGGGATCCTCTTTTTGTTTTCCTTGACTGGATTCTTGAGTCTCTTCCCAACATGGGCTTGGGAAAGCAAGAGGAGTGGCAGGTTGGGATTCAACTAGCTTTGTAATTATTTGTGGTGGGAAGGGAGGTGGAACTTCTTGTTTGTTTGGAGGGGATGATTTTTAGAAGGGAAAAGGATAGAAGAATTGAGATGAGGTGGAAGACTAGGGAATGTAGAAATGAAATCAACACTTGGGGCAGCATGGGCTAGATTTGGAATTTGGCATTCAAAATGAGATGGTGCTACCTGAGGAATGGAAAGAGAAAAACTAGATGATGGTGTAGAAATTACCCATTGACAAGGTTGCTCAAAGACCAAATTTATAGGCCTATATCTCCACCGTCCATTGTTCAAGTTGGGGCAGAATCTCCACCATGAAGTCCAGCTTCTCCTGAGGGATGAAGTGTCTTGGGAAAGGGCCAACCCAAGGACAAGGTGCCCTGCAACCAATTCTGAAAGCCTCCATTTGAGTTGTTCCTCTTGATTGAACCATTTTTCCTCCATCTTTTGGATCTTCCCCAACAAACCATCATCTTTCATTTTATTTTGTTCATTGCATGTGTACCCTTACTATTGATATGTTTCATAAACAAACTGATTTTGGTATTGCTCATATGAGTAAGCATGGTGATTTTGAATCTGTTCAAAATGCTGATTTAAAGGAGTTGTAAAACATTTTGGAGGTGGATTGTACTGCTGTTGTAAATGTGAATTCCATGATGGAAATGAAGTCATGATTGCACAACTTCATGGAATGGAAAATAATGAAAGGGATGGAAAGAAGAATGAATGGAAATGGATGAAAAGGAAGATTTGTAACTTTAGAGATGGGTTTCTAATCTAATGGAGTCACCAGATGTGTTTGCAAGTGCCCCCAAAGGCTGAAATCTTCATAAGAACACACCAACCTAAAAAGATAAAGTGGAAGACCTCTAAGCTCCCACCGGGTGTGCCAAAACTATTAGTGGTGCACGGTGGTGTAAGATATGTTGTTGTTTGCATGAGACACTAAGAGAAGATGAAATATCTAACCCTAGTGTCCCACTGGGCATGCCAAAAATGTTAGTGCAAAATCACAGCACCCCTAAATGATTTATGGATATGATTTTCTAAGGAAAATTTATTTGGTGTGATTTCACAACATTTAGCTTTCCCAAAGTGTGGGACCTTTGAAAATGGGGAAAGCTCTCTAGAGAAGGCTGGTTCCTCATTCTAAATTACCTTCCACAAGCTATTTCGGTGCGGGCAGAAAGCTAATCTAATCCTAATATAACTTCAAAGGAGATAGGAGACAAAGAAAACTAGAAAAATATAGCCTACAGAAAATTGTGATACACTAGAGAAGGAAAATGTTGACATCTATCAAAACTTCCATAGAACAAGAAGATGTGAGCAATGGAAAGGATGGACAAGTGCATCACGGACCAAAGATGGATCTCACATAGAAAATGTTCCAAAAGTCCATGAACACATCTATAAAACCTGCAATAAACATCCAAACATGTACAAATACCTGCAAAAAAGAGAGGAAAGAAGAAAACAACCAAAAAATGAGCAAGGTTAGACAAATGCATCACAAAACATGTTTTTAATTACTCCAGAAGTTGGCACAGAACATCATTTCATGGGTAAGAGGAAAAAATTCCATTACATAGTAGGGGAGGAGGTTCAAACTCCATTTTCTACCTTTGGGAAGAAAAGAAGGGAGAGGCAGACAAGAATGATGAACAACCTTTACAAAATGAGCCAAAACTGGATTTTATCGCTCAAACAGCGAATGAAGAAAATGAGAAAATCTAGGGAAAATTGATTTAAAACTCCAACCACCAAAAAGATCCATTTAATTATCCTAAAAAATGATGTTTTTCCATTAAAAAATCCCATACTTCAGGTGTACATTGCTTTGCGAGAGGAAAGCAGAGCCCATACTTCATTAATTTTGGTAGTTGGGGTCCTTTTCTACAATTTTCATGCTAGAGACATTTCCTGAATTTTCTCCCATCAAAATTTGTCAAAATTAAAAATTGAGGGGTCCATCATGTGGAGGATTTCAATAGATTTCCATTGATACCAAAATAGTAAAAAACAGAGCTCTGGTTCGAAAGATATGCCCTTTTGAATATTTAGGGCAAACCGGTAAAAAAAAAATAGAGTCAAAATTGGGGTCGGGGGTCAAACTCTAAATTTTTCCCTTTTCACGAAATTGAAATTTTTCTAAAAGTCCTCTGCAGCCCCGCTACTTTGAGACACATGAAACCTTCTGGTTGGTCGGTGGCTTCAAAACAAAATTCTTCCCATTTTGCCCGAGGAAAAATTTTCCAAGGTCTTCTGCCGGTGAAATCCCTGCCACTGATGTGGACACAAGGAAACTTTTGATTTCTCGACGAGGATGTGCTTTCATTTTTTCCTTTGTGCTTTTCACCACTTTGGCAACTTCCAAAATCCTCCTGATGCCCCAAATCCATCTAATGACTAGACACGTGGCATCATTTCATTTCCTTTGCGGGCTCGCGGGAGTGCAAATGACTTTTGCGCTTTTAGCCCAAAGAGGCTAAGTGTTAACAATTTCTCCATGGCCTTGCAAGTCCACTTCCTTCCTTCATCAGGCCTGTGGGCCAAAATTTGTCTTTGTGCCTTTTAACCCCAAAAGGGCTAAGTTCCAAATTTATCTCCATGCCTCTGCCAACCCAACAATTTTCTTGGCAAAATTTCCTCCTTACCTCTGTGGGCCTGCCCAGGGAAAATTTTCCCTCCAAACTCCACCGAGCCATAACTCAAAAAATACAAGGAGTTAGGAGGACTTCATTACCTTTCTGAAAAGGGGAAAAAATTCTCTATCTGATGAAGCAATACCCAACAAATTTTGAGTTCCTGAAATGGGTAAAATTTTGATTGAGGAAAAAAAAAGGAAGCTAGTTAACCCAAAATAAGAGGGATTTTATTTTGGTTGACAGAACCATTATGAGTCTATCATACAAAAAATTGGCTTATGAACTTGAGACCCAAAAGGCATTACAATATTTATTATTCAAAGGGTTAAGGAAGTTACATGATCATGAAATGTCACATTGGCGGTATGTCCCTTGAGTAGATAGAAGATAAGAAAGAAAGGAAGATGAGGTGAAATGGGTTGTTTAGCGTAACCTTGTTATGAGACAACATGCCTCTTCTACAAGATACCCAAAACCAAAATAGGTAGGTCTATGACAAAAAATTTGTATTTTATTTTTGTGTTTTCTTTTGATTTTTATAGATTGATTGATAAGGGAAGTCTATGTAAGATGAATAGAATGATTCCTTGAGGTCTTCATGAAGTTAATCGATGCGGGAAGCTTCAGAATGTGTTATTTTGATTTGTACAGGAATAGTCTTATTTTTTGATAAACTATGTTTTTTTAGGGATGACTTGTTATAGCTGTCCTTCGAGGGAGAAGTCTATTTATAGCAGTGAGATAGAGAGGTAGATGTCGTTTTGAGGGAATCATCTTGTTACAATAATTTTGACTCAAGGATTTGAATCCCATTTTACTTGTAAATGTCTTTGGACTTTTAGGTCATGGACAAGACTATAGAGGAGTATAGGCTTCCTTTATGAAGGAAAAACCATAACACACAAAGGTTAACTATGCAAGAGGTGTTTTAAGTGATGAATGACCATGGGATTCCATCCTAAAAATAATGAAAAGTATCCATGAGAACCATGCCATGAGTAGAGTCATGGTACTCATATTTAAGATAAGGTTGAAAGGTGACGGATAATCACACAATTTTTGTTTAGTCTTTGGTCCTCAAAAGAGGTAAATGAAAGGGATGGGTACTCAAGGGATGATTTTATAATAGACAAAATGTGATGTAGTACTTGATTCAATAATAGAATGGTCAAAGATCCAAGGCATTGAGGGGTTCAAGTTTTGTTTTACCTTTGAGTGAAGATAAATGATAAGCACCTAACCCATATTAATGGATAATGATATAGGGTCCAAGAAAATTAAGAGAAAATTTTCCCCACTTACTTTTCTCAACTTTTGTTACAAGTTTATTTTCCTTCAGGACAAGGTCGTTGAACTTGAAGGTGCATTCTTGGACACATTTTTCATAAGCTCGTGTGATATGTTTTTATTAGATTTGAAGGTGATCGAGAGCATTTAGATGGAATTCATATAATAAATCAAGTTACACCAAATGGTCTTGGAAAAATCATCATCATTGAGCATATCTTTGAGTGAGATACGAAGAGATGGAATTTGGACTTCGAGAGAGGCAAAACAACCTTTGTACCATATAACAAATCCTTATCGGTATCATCAACCACTTTCATAAGAATTTTGTTTAGGGTTTTGTTAGTTGATTCAGCTTGGTCATTCTTTTGAGGATAATAAGGTGAAGAAAAATGATTTGAATGTCGAAGGCATCATAAAGTTTCCGTATGGTTTTGTTTTTTAATTATTTTCCATTATCAGTGATGAGGTGGTGAGGAACACCAAAGTGACAAATGATGTGATGGTTTATGAATTCATATATTTTCTCATCTTTTGTAGAAATGAGAGGTATGACTTCTAGCCATTTAGTGTAATATTTAGTAGCGGTAATAATCCATTCTTGACGTTGTGAAGAATGAGCTTAATCTCTCCGAAAATATCCAAACCCCATTGAGAGAAAGGCCAAAGGTCTCATACGACTGTAAGGTGTGACTAGGGAGTAACAAAGATTAGCATGTTGCTGGCATTTCATACAACATTTTACATAGTCATAACAGTCTTGGTTTAAGGTTGGCTAGTAATAGCCAAGGTGAAGGATGCGCTTAGCAACAATGAAGCCACTAAAATGACCTCTGCAAATCTTGTCGTGAAATTCCTTTATGGTGTATGGGATTTCAAAACTTTTAAGGCATCGTAAGAGGATATCATCAAAGCCATGTTTATAAAGAATACTAGTTATAATTACATAGCAAGAGACACTTTTGAGGAAGGCTCATTTTCCATTGTGAGTAAGATCTAGAGGAAAAACTGAAAGGGAAAGGTAGTCAAAAAACTACTTATACCAAATGCGCGTGGGTTAGTTTCAATGTTTCCTACAAAATTAACGTCTCAGAATAGATAAGAAGCTGATTGCAACAATTTTATTATGAAAAATATTTTTGAATCGGAGGGTGAAGCGGGAATTTGAGAAGTGAGACAGGCCATGGTGTCCACAAATTTGTTAGTGCAACATAGGGTGGTTTGAATTTCATAATGGTTAAAGGTAGTAAAATGCATATTAACGTGATGCTTATACTTTTGAAGTATCTCATTACAACACTAGTATATAGCATTGAATTGGTTCACAACTAGTTGATATTCACCAAATATATTAATTGATTTAACATCTAATGCTATGGCGATTTGAAGACCTAACATGAGTGCTTCTTATTCGACAATGTTGTTAAATACAATCAAAATCTAGTTTAAAAGATACTTACATGGGATCACCATTAAGAGGAATGAGGATAGCTTCTGCACCACCTCCACACCGACATTTAGAACTATCAAATAATAAGGTCATCCTGGTAAACGGTATGTTCTAGGGAGAGGGTAGTGATGGATTCATTGGGAAATTTGAAGTTAGAAGATTGGTTTCCAGAGAGAGATGCGGGTATGACTTGGTCAGCAATGGTTTGTCCCTTGATAGAATTTTGATGGATGAATTCAAGATCTAGGTTTGTAATAAGCATGAGACAATGTGAAATACATTGATGTTGTTAAGGCTTAGCATACATGTAATGTAAGGGGTCGATTGGTGACAATGAAGGTTTTGTGGTTGAGTAGGTAATGGAAAATTTTAGTGGCGATAAAGACTAAGGCTAGGAAAAGTTTTTCAATGTGAGTATATCTATTCTCATAGTCTAAAAGCATAAAAATTATATAATAAACCACTTGCTCCTTGTGTTACTCATCGTGATGAACGTGCATGACACCTACTAAATGATCATCACGAAATATAAAGGTAAAATGGTTAGTAATCCTTAGGTGGAATGAGAACAGGTGGTTAGTGGAGGTATTGTTTTAAGGCATCAAAATATTTTTGGCATTCATCATCCCATTTAAAGGATACATCCTTTTTTAGAATATGGTGAAATGGATGGCAGCGGTTAGAAAGTTGAGAAATAAAGTGATGAATAGATTACAACTTTCCTTGAAAACCACAAAGTTGACGAAGGTTAGTAGGTGGAGGCATCTCAAGAATAGCCTTGATTTTAGTGGGATATACTTCAATTACACACAAAGAAATGATAAAACCAAGGATATTTCCCAAGACAATAGAAAAGACACACTTCTTAGGTTAAAGGCGAACACAGTATTTGATGAGACGGTCAAAGAAAATCTTAAGAACTGTAAAGTGTTCTACCCGATGTTTGGATTTGGCAAGAATATCATCGACGTAATCTTCCAATATGTTATACATGATGTCATGAAATATTTAATTCATATCCCGGTGATATGTAGCACCAACATTTTTAAGGCCAAAGGGCAAGAAATGATAGCAAAAGGTCTCCCAAGGAGTGATGAAGGTGGTTTTTTCTTGATCTTCCAGGGTGATTAATATTTGGTTATAACCTAAGAAACCATCTATGAGTGATATCATCTCATGTCTAGCAGTGAGATCAACTAGTTGGTCAATACTAGGTAGGGAAAGTTGTATTTGGGGTAAGCGAGGTTAGAGTTGTATAAATCCATGTAAATGCATAGTCCCTGTTGCTTTTGTGATTGGAACAATGTTAGAGATCTATTGGGGATAACCAATGGTTAGAATGAAGGAAATAGAAAGGAGGCATTGGAATTATTCTTTGACAAGAAGGGTAATGCAAGGATGTATTTTTTACATCTTTTATTTCATAGGTTTGGCATCAAGAATGGTTACGATATTGTGGACCACAATGTTTGGGTCAATCTGGGCATATCAGCGTAGGACCAAGCAAAAGCGTTGCTATGATCCCGAGAGGAAATAAGTGAAAGATTCTTATTCAACAACATCTAAAGATTGGCCTATTTTTAGAATGTGCGGGTCATCCTAAGTGTGAATGTTGATTTTTATGGTCGATTCATTCAACATGGTTTGCATCTCAGAAGGTAATGACTAGTGAATATAAGAATCTTCCTCATTAAGGTAGGTAAGAATAGACTCATTGTCCGACATTAAATGACATTAATAGAATTTGTACCATCATCAATCATGCATGGATACATGAAGGGAAGAGAAGAGGGAGCCTTGTCATAGCCCTAATAAGTTAGAGGTTATAGGGAAATGGTGTTCATGAATTATTTTTAGGAGGAATGGATTATGGATCCATAGACTCCGTAGGTGAAGGTGGTGAGGTAGGTGAAATGGGTGGAGAAGGTTTATTGTTCTCAATGCATTGGACTCGGGCCTTCTTGGAGGGTGTTTTGGAAAATCCAATATAGTTGTGGTATTCATTCTTATGAGTGGTGCAAGGAATGATAATATGGTAACTTGTTCATAGAAACCAAAGCCAAATCCCTTCCAAGCATAGTGATGGAGGAAGGTGTGGGCGAACGGAAGTTGGTGAGAGATTAAAGTTCGAGAGGTAAATGATTGAGTTTGGGAATGTGGCTTGAGTGAGTAGGTAGAAGCAAGTCCCCATATGCTAAGTTGGTGTGAAAATGAGGATGACCGTAGGAAAAAAATTCTCCTACGCAGAATCATAGTGGGGATGTTGGTGAAGGTTACCACACTCTTCACTAAGGAATGTGTCAATGTTATAAAGGAGGTACTCCCTAGAGTGAGGAATTTAAATACACCATCTAAGGGATTGGTAGTTGGTATGTGGGTAGCATGAATAGATGAATCACCGTGCATGGATGGGAAGAAGAAGAATTGGATTTTGAGAAGTAGATGGGTTGGTTGATGGGTCAGCTATAGAAGCTATGGTAGCAATGGGAATAGAGGAGTTGGTTGTGGAAGATGTAGCAGAAAAGAGGTTGATGAGGTAGTGGCTAAAGAAGAGGTAGAAGTGGTGGTAGATGCCTTAATTGGGATAAGGACATCGGTAGGTCGGTAGAGCATGTTATAGGTTTTAAATGGTGAAGGTTTTGCCAGGATGGTGTAGTTTTGCCCTTCATATTCAAATTTTGAATAGTGGTGTAAGGTTGAAGGAACACAACCCATGGCATGAATCCAGGGTTGGCCAAGCAACATGTTGTATTGGAATTTCCCCTCTAAGACATAGAATAATTTAGTAATAGTATGAGGGCCCATGTGGATGTGGATAATGATAGTTATGATGGTGGAAGTTATGGCATTGTTAAATGAATGCAACATAACTAGTTTATTGTGAATGCAATTGGAAGGGATACGCATTTGTTGATACTCACACCTCCATCAATCATAACGTGTTGAACATGTATATTATCAACACATGTGGAAATGAATAGGGTGGGGTCAGGATCATCTAATTAGAGAGGGACAGTCTCTTCGGGGAAAATGAGAGGGACAAACTCTTCGTTAGGGAAAATGAGAGGGACAATATCTTCATCAGAGAAAATGAGAGTGGTTACTTGATGAGAAGTAACAGGAGAAGAGAAAGGGGGAAAAGTTGTGAGAGAGGTAAAGTGGTGAGGATTGATAATGGGTACAACAGGCATAGGGTCATTAAGTAAATCCTCAATATATTTCAAGACCTCAATGATGGCTTGATGATGAGACTCAGAGGTTTGGACGAGGTCGTACAAAGACATTTTGAGAGGATACTAGTGTAGTTTTTTAAGCATTGTATGATGGGAAACCCCATCAAAAATAGGGTATGTGGGTCCACAGATGGTTATTTTGGGTGTAGGTGTAGATAGAATGTTAGGTAATTAAGTAGCGAGATGAGTTGGTTGTTTTCTTATTTCCTTTGTCCTTATGGGATTGAGTGAAAACTTGAACCATATTGTTCTATAGTGAAGGAGAACATGAGTCATGAAAGGTGTTGTGGTGGGACAAGAAAAAATATGGTGAGGGAGTATATTGGTTTTATGAAAGAAATGTGGCACATTGGCATTTGAAGGTTTGGCTAGCTCTCGATGTAGACCATAGTGATCTTAAATATTGGAGGAGGATAAAAGGGTTATGGAGGTGGAGATAGAGGTTGTTGAATACGTGCTGGGACGAGGTTGTGTGGTGATAGGCACGAGATGAAATAGGGTCCTCATATAAAATATCATCATCATTAAAGTTTCCTTCGAGAGGACATAGTTGGAGAAGAATAGTCTTAAGAGCCTTATAGTTTTCCACATCATGTCCTAGCACATGATGGTGAGCGCAAATTTCGGTATCATCAAATCCTTATAATTTAGGTTTTATTGGGTTGTAACATCTAAGTGGTGGCAATGTGATGACAAAGGTTTCCAAAAGGTTAGCTAAGATGTTGGAATAAGACCACGCCAATGGATCACAATGTGAACTAAGTGTGGTTCTAGATGGAAGTGCAGTGACTTTGGTGGGAGATTCACATTCTTGGAGGT
This sequence comes from Taxus wallichiana var. yunnanensis, assembly GCA_018340775.1. Taxonomy (NCBI): domain Eukaryota; kingdom Viridiplantae; phylum Streptophyta; class Pinopsida; order Cupressales; family Taxaceae; genus Taxus; species Taxus wallichiana. The sequence continues at coordinate 266,400,636 of CM031243.1, read as the reverse complement.
GGAATCGAGAGTTGTGTAAGTTTGACTATATTTTTGGTAGATAATATGGTTTTGAGTTCGGGTTGCACCTTCTTAGGTTAAGGTGTAATAGGAAAACTAGTTTTTGGAGGTAGTGTAGGTTTAACTACCTCTTTGGAAGGTAGTGGGGTTCTGGATTGAGTTGCACCTTCTTGAGTATAGTTGAAGAAGTAGTGCATGATGTAGAAGGAAGGAAGATAGCTTAAGGGTTATCCAAGGCGATAATGGAGGTGTGGTGAAGTGGTGGTAATGGAAGGGATTGGTTGAGGAGAAGGGAATGGCATGGGTAATGATGAGGATACAAGAAGTGGTGTAGGTATAGGAGGTAGAAAGGATGTAGGTGATGGAAAAGGTGTAAGTTGTGTAGGTAATTTGGGTGTAATAGAGGATCATGACGAGGAGGTGGGCTGCTTATGTTTTTGGTTTACCTTGGGTAGGAGGTTATTTGATCAAGGTTAATGGGTGGGTACCTAGGATAGATGGAAGTGGTGAAGGTGACAGAGGGGTAGTGGGAAAATCCGGTGTATATGGCCTAAGAGTTTGGATCTTCCTCTTAAGTGGGGAATTATTCTTTATGATTTCTTTGAGGATGTGGCTAAATCTAGTTTAATGGGACGATGGAAAAGACTTGATATTTGCAAGACTCCTAATGTTGTAATGGGTGTGGACGGAGAGGAAGATATAGTTGAAGGTAAGGTTTTAGGCATATGAAAAGTTTGTTTAAAGGTAAAGTTTTAGGTGTGTGTGAGGGTGATGAAGAATGGGTATCTATAACTAGCATGTGCATGGTGGATTTTGTTTTCTAAAACACCTTTGGATATATCATTGAAGTGTCGAAGAAATAACATCTTCATTTGAGTTGAGAAAGGAAGTTGAAGGCATTCCCAAAGCATGGAATTGTCAACATAATCCAAGCGGTCGGCCAAACGTGAGAATGGAACCGATGTAGGGGAGGATGATATTTAGTAGTAATCCCTATAAATAATGTATGTGAGATAGGGAAATGGTTGGCTTCAGACTCTGTGGGTAGAAGAGATGAGAGCAGATCAACATGATCCTTGAAATCTAGTGGATAATTATCACCAATAGGAAGGGACACTACTAATGGACCCCCGTAATTAGGGGAGAAGGAAATTTGGATGAGGTAGGTTCTTATTTTGGTGAAGAAGAAGGTAAGCATGACTCTCCGTGGGTAGAAGAGTAAGTATTGTGGGTTTTTCATCAGGTTGAGAGGTGAGTGGGGCAACTACATCAACAAATATGGTGGAATCCTCCATGGGTGAAGGAGAAGATAAGGGAGACTCCTCCGTGGGTAGAGAAGTAGATGAAACAAGTCCCTTCATGGATGAAGGAGCTTGTGCAAGAATCTCCTTGATAGATGGAATGGGAGGAAATTGAGCAGAAGGAGCTGGTATGATGTCGAAAATAACATGAACCTCACAAACATTATTATCATTGGTTAAAGTTTCACCAGTTTGGTTAGATGATGGGGTGTGATTTGGGAATGGCTTCTTGAAGATGTGAAGGTTCTGATTATCTAATGCATTAGGGTTATCCAAGATGAGATATCCATTATCTAACATTTCTTGGACAATGTTTTTGAAAGTTATACAATTCTGTCGCTATGACCTTTAACACGATGATATTTGTAGTAATCATTTTATTTGTACCATGCAAGCACACTATGAGAAGGGTCAAAACCAGTATGTGGTTTAACAGGTGGAATATTGATTGCTTGGCTTTTAATTTTTTTTCTAAAACTGAAGATTAGGGTTCTCCTATGGGAGTATATTTTCATTTCTCCCAATTAAACTGAAAATCCTGAATAGAAGAAAGGTTAGAAGAAGGTTTTGATTGGCTGGATGGATGAAATGGGCGAGCTTTCAAAATTGTTGCATTGGCAGATCATTTTTCTTTAGATTAATTATTTTTGGGTTTAGAAGAAGAGGTATCATTTGATTTAAACGTAGCATTATTTTTACATAATTGTATCTTCTACTCTTTAATGTCATGGGTTTCAAGTTTCAATGGCATGGATTTCTAGGCCTTGTCAAACATGTAAAAGGTTTGAACTTGGAGAGTTGGTGAGATGTGTCTAGCACAAGCTCTAGTGAACAACTCTATCAACTCTGTCTGAGGTAATTGGAATGTGAGTTGGTTGATTAGGCTCCACCAATGAGCGACAAAATCTATGATAGATTCATCTTCATATTGGTGTGTCACGTACAAGTCACCATGGTGACCTTATTGAAAATGATTATAGAAAAATGATTTAGAAAATCTTGAGCTACCTGATTAAATGAAAATATGGAGTGCATGGGTAGAGCACTATACCAATCTAAAGTCGGTCTTGTCAAGGACATTGGGAATGTCTATAAGAGCAAAGCGTCATCATGAGCGATTAGATAACACACATGTTTAAAATACTCGCAAGTGTTGTTTTAGGTCTTCTTTGTTATATAATTGGTTGAATTTAGGCATTTTCTAATGGGAATGGTATGGATGAATCAGAATGGATGGCTAAATGGGATCATTTCAAATATCATCGTATGTCAGACAATTATGTGATCCGGAGACATATGCTTCTAATGTATGCATCTTTCCCATCGTCATTTTGATAAGATCATTAGTAGGTTGTAATGTTAGGGCACCCCAAGTATAAGGGGATATATAAGGTGGGTATGTTGTGGACAACATCCCAAGTATGTGGTGGTGCCAAATATGAAAATTTTGATGAAGGAACATAGGCCGAATAGATGTAGAGAGAAAGTACCCTGAATAAGTAGTAGATGAAATAGGGGACTGTTGGTGATATGTTTAGGTAGGTGGGATGGATTTAAAGATTCTTGTAGCAATTGGAGGAAGATATTACGGGATGGAGAGAAATTTTTTTTGGAAGGGAGTATGCATTGCTAACACCAGTGGTGGTTGAGATGCAATAGGTATATGAGAAGTGGAGGATGCATATAGACCTATACTAAGGGCGGTTGATGAAGGCATGGTGGACGTTGTAGGGACTATAGATGTCAAAGGCATGATAGATGCCATAGGTGCAACATATATCGATGATGTAGGGTCAAGCTAGGAAACCAAAAGTGGTAAGGTGGAAGAGGCTAAAACTACGCTAGTAGTAGCTGATGCAGAAGTAGGTGTGAGAGTAGGAGGAATAGAGACAGAATTTAGTATACAAGATACCCTAATGAATCCCGGGTAGCTAAATGGGTGAGATAATACTACAGAGCGAAGGGGTTGTGATCAAGGAGTCTCGTGAACTCCTCCTCACCAATGGATATGGAAAGCGACCGATTGGGGTCCATAGGTAATAAGATGGAAGGGGGTGATGAGCTATGTGGAAGTGGTTGACGGCTAGTGTGAAACACAAGATTTTTGGCATGTCTACGAGTCAAAACCATATGATGGATAATAGAATGGATATTCTAAGCCCATTGATGATGCATAAAAACAAAAGGAATGGATAAAAATGGGTCTAAAAGGTATCATTTTATCACTATTCTAATTCAAAAATCATAACATAGAGACCGACGCTGGTTTGGTAGTACCCACCACAGTCATGTAGACCAATGTCGATTCTTGTTGAGAAATGAAAGATTGGAAAATATGGAAATAAATGATAAAAACAAAGTAGAACTGGGATCTGAAGGTAATATCAAAGACTCATAAATATAGTAAAGTGAAAAATGAAGTCACGAAATAAAGGAAATAGAGATTGAATGTTACTTTGAAAAAATGACCAAAATAGCCTAAAACCGATAGTGGTGAGATGATGAAACCGATGGAAATCACCTGGAATGACACAAGTTACTATGAAATATGTGAAAAATGGAAATTTTGGTGATTTAGGTAAAATAAAAATACCAACTCGATATCGAGTATGGAAATGATTAGTCCTAACACACTTAGAAACAGTTAGAATACACCAACTATGATTGTGGAGTATGTAGGGAGAGAAAAAAATGAAGAAAATGAACTCACACCTCAAAACACAAATCAAGAAAAAGCTAGCAAACATGAAATCGTATGATGTAGATTTTATGTTGTGGTTTATGCCATTTAGGACTAACTTGTAAATAGAATAGATTTTTTGGTTACCGAAGGTCCCCTACTAAAACTGACAAGTATGTTGGTTTCAGGAAATTTTTGGCATGGTGTCCCCAATATATACTTTTTAGTACTCAAGGCCCTACTTTGATATAATGACTAGCTAGAAAACTAGCTGGAGACCACTTTATCAATCCTATAATTGTGTGATCATTAAAATCTTCTTCCAATAAATGTGTTATTTAAGAAATGTGTAGGTTGTTTTCAGTTATTTGGTAGAGAGAGTGTGCAAAATGTGAGCTATGGTTAAATTTTTAAACCATCAACTGGGTATGAATTTCAGCATATAGATTTCCCACAATTTAAATGAGATATAATGCAACATATAGAAATGAAATGCAAATATTTTAAACCCAAATCCAAAAGTTATATTCGATAAGGATAAATTATAAAGGGGTAAAGAGTATGACTTTGACTAGATGAAATGCATAAAATGAAAGAAGAGTTATTTTTAATCCCAAAAGAAAAATTTCACTGAGACAATTAGAAGAAGAGAATTTTTCCAGAGAAGAAGCTTAATGTGAACTTGTTTTGAATGAAATAGACACACAATATTTTTCCTAAAAATGAACAAATGCAACAAAACCCAACAAGGGTCCCACCGGGCGTGCCAAAATGTTTCACCAAATAATTTGCGTAAAATAGATAAGGTAAGAGGTTAGGAGGAATACTTGTAAGATCAAAGTTCAAAGGTTGAATGTGCACGTTATTGACTTTTTATCAAAGCTGATCGTGGAAAGCTTCCCTTTTGTTAGGGGTAACAACTCAGTAAGAAAAACAACAAGACCACAAAATAACATTAATAATATAGGTTAGTGGACTTCCTAGCAAATTCTAGATCGGAAGTGAGGTGCTTCCTATGAGGTTGTCAATCCACTTTCAATACAATTTAATGGAAAAATACCATGAAATAAGAAAAATCCCTTAGTAGTTGTATGATTCAGGTTTCTCGTACAATACAATAAATAAATATAATCTAATAGGAAAGGCTATTATTAAATCAAAAGGTTTGGTAGGTTATTCTAGGTTTCTGAGGTTTGATAAAGGGTTTGGGACCGATCGGTGAGGCTAGGTTGATTTTGGTGGACTAGAAGGCTTGTTGGTCAAAGGGTATTAAATGAAATGGAGAGAAATACCACTCGGGTGGCGAAGTCGATATAGGGATGAAACCGATAGAGGTAGGGTAAACGGAAGTCGAGTAGGGGAAATGGGTAATAACTTAATAAAGTTGGATTTTGGGCCTCTATATGATTACATAGAGAGTGAGGAAGGTGTGGTTATGCTTGTAATATATCTCAGAAGACTCAGGAATACAAATGGAGAGGTTAAGAAATGTGGAAAGGATTGAAATGGTTGGGTTTTTGGATTAGTGGGAAGATGGAGATATCGGGGTTATAACAGAAATTGAAATATTGAAAGAAAATAAAATATCTGGAGTAAAGTAAGCATAGATGATTAAAATGACATTACTTACTTGTTGATATGAAGATATTGTGACCAAAGGTGGCTGGTGATTTATCAGTGATGTGATGGCTAGTTTATTATCATGGTAGTGCAACCTGTGTGTCCGTGTAGATACTATAATGATTTGGAAGAGAACATGTTGCTTGTGTTACAATCTAGTGGTATGTAGACGTCATTTGGATGAATGAATGGCTTTGAGATTCTCGCTTGATTGTAATAGAACTCCTAAAACTTAATGACCAACAAATTTAAAGAGTTGTAAAATTTTATATAAAGGAACCAATGGCAATTCAGGTGACCAACACCACCAAGGATAAACCAATGTCGATTAGGGTGAAATTGTCCTACTACCAAAAATAGGCAAATCTTCCTAGATTTGGCATGATTTCCTTGTTGGGTCCACTTAGGGAAGTAGAGTTCATGTGAGAGAAGGAAGGAAGATCTTAGAATAATTCCAGTTAGGTTTAAGAATAAGTCTTAGATAGTTAGGCCAAGTGGTTACTCAACAATGGGAGTGATGATTTAGTGCTAAGAGTGATGACTTGGTCACTGTGAGTTAAATGCCCCTGGAATGGGTCCAAGGTGAGGTTTCATGATGAGGTGGAGGTGTGAGGATTAAATTAACTTAATTAAAATAATTAAATTAATTAATAACGTGAGGATGAATATTAATATGGGGTAAAGGGGTCATGGTTAGTTAAATGTGTTACGTTAATTAATTGAAGGGGACCAAGGGGAGTGTGACCCAAATTTGGTGTCTACTCGAGATCATCCAAAAGCTTGCAGCTTGGCATGAGATCACAAAAACTCACTCTTGGTGTGATTTCACCCAAAAATTCACTCTTCACAGTAGTTCATGACACTTTTCTATCCTTTTACACTCTTCTACATCAGGTGCACACTTTCATTTTTACACACTTATGTAATTTATCATATACATAACTTTGACTACATTATTGCTCTTTTTTTACATGTTTGTCCTTACAATAGGTGAAAACAAAAACACAAGATCAAGCACAAAGACATGTACAACATGGTACAATGCATATGCTTCACCCCTAAGGTCACTTTCTCTTCCTATTTTTCATGATTCATCTTTCCACTCATTTCATGCTTTATTTTTCCACTCAGTACAAATTTTTCTACACGTTCTACATGGTTATCAGGTACACATCTCTTATCTAATTTATATTATCGAGTATTCACTCAACAATATAAAGTGGTGGCAAATGTAGACACAAAATCACACACTTGGGTACATTTCTAGGTCTATAAACAATAATAGCATTGATATGAGTCCTAACCGATAAAAAAATAATTGACGAATATTTTTGGCCTTTTGTATTTACCTCTTATTTTTTATTTTATCTTACACACCCTAGATCCTAGTCGATATTATATTGTTTTATCTTTTATGTCTCCAGACACTAACACCCAACTAGGACAGCAGTGCCTAGGCACCCTTGTCCCCTTTGGGAACCCCCCGGCCCTTTTCCACCTTACTCACTTCTTTTGGGAATATTTTCCACTTACAAAGTTGGAATTCCAGTTCTCAATTAGGAAATTCAAACAAGCGAATCATATAAATACATAGTTATGTGACTAAAATCAAAGACCAAGCTTTAAGAATCTATTATCATTACCTAAGGTCACATTTAAAGGAATTCTAAGAGCATCAAGGAATCCATCTAGCACACACTCAAGGGACAAGGGATTGTATTTTCTACATACACACATAAGAGGGGAAATTCATTTTTTCATCCACATATCTATTTACATTGCTACATCTAGCTATCTCTCACTATCAAGTGAATTTGCCACAAGAACTTCCTACGGAATGATTATTTCACACACGCAAAAGATCTATATGGAGTCTGAGATGTAATTCAATGCTCAGTCATAATTTCAATTTGTAAGGTGGCCATCGAAGTCAACCCGACTCCCCATTTTCATATTTCTTTTTTTAGGATTTGATGTGTTTAATGATTTTACAGGATATCATTTATTTTGTAGGTTACATGCAAACTCAGAAAACATCCATCGTTATACATGTGACCAAAAGTGAAGGTTGGTGATAATTTTGTGACACAACAAAAACCCATTTCTAATCTCCTACACACCACGTGTCCAACGAGAGGTTCCTAGTTCATAATAGCCCTAGTCTTGTTCCATGTGCCCTAGTCCAAGATAATCTAAATGTTCTAGGATTTTTTGTGTGATTGTGATAGTCTTCTCCTCATGTTAATTAGTTTTCTAGTCTAGAACACTTTGGAATTCATTGCAAAATAAGCTAAGTCTTCTATTCCCTCTCTTGCACTTAGGGTTTTAATTTTCATTAGCTCATTTCTTGCATCAAATATGTGCTATAACGTTTATTTATCATATGTGACTCTATAATTAGGATTTCAAAAAAATTATATTTGTTAAATCAATATCTCATGATCCTAGATGACATACCTAGTTGAATTGAGCTTGATTGATATCCTTTTCTTATAGTTAAGATGATCCGAAACTCTCCATAAGTGAGGACGTATTAAATATTATAATTTCACTCATTCTTTGGTATGTACAAAAATCACTTGGGGAAAGTATTTACTTACACATTTGTAGGATAGAAAATCCTTTATATGATTTTTAGTCAAGAGAGACTCATCTTCGACCATCAAATAACACGAATATCGAATTCATACTCCTAAATCCTAGCCACCCAATTTCCTTTATTATCTCCTAGATCTTGTTGAGTTAGGATTGATTTTATTGCGCAACCTGAGACCATCACCACCGTGTGGGAGTTGAGAATGTAAAACCTAAAATTTTTCAATACTTTGACCATAACATAAGCATGTTTCTCCATTTTATTGTATTTCAACTCATGTTTCTTTAGTGGGCAGCACATACATACAATAAATTGTTCAATTCCTTCTTCATCCTTCTAGACTAAGATGGCCAAGAGTGTTTTTTCGAAGCATATCAATATAAGATGAGTTAGGATTGATTTTATTGCATAACACAGGACCATCACCACTATGTGGGAGTTGATAATTTAAAACCTAAAAGTTTTCAATACTTTGACCATAACATAAGCATGTTTCTCCATTGTATTGTATTTCAACTCATGTTTCTTTAGTGGTCAGCACACAAACAATAACTTGTTCAATGCCTTCTTCGTCCTTCCGGACTAAGATGGCCGAGAGTGTTTGTTCTAAAGCATAGCAATATAAGATGAAATATTTATCAACTTTGGGAGGTACTAGAGTATGATCCTTCTCTGTTGCTTCTTTTATTGCATCAAATGATGGCTTTCCTTCATTATTACACTTGAAACTTTCACGAGGCTTCATCATACTAGTGATGTGTTTGGTCACCTAAGAAAAATCTAGAACAAAGTGATGGAGAAAGTTGACCTTTACAAAAAAGGAATGAAATACCTTCTTTCTCATGGGCAAGGACAATGCTTGGATTAATTTTATCCTTTATGGATCAATTTTTCCTCCCTCCTTGCTCATGATGTTTCCAACGAGTTTCCCTTCAAAGGACACTCGAAGATCAATTTTTAGGATTAAGGGAACTTCCATGTTGTTGGAATCTCATTAGTACTTGCTCCAAATGTTTCATGTGATCTCTTCTCTTTGAAAATATTGCAATTTCATCTAAATATATCACAAAGTGTAGTGTTTGAGGCCCTTAAAGGAAAGATCCATTTCTCATTGAAAGGTTGCTCCTATGTTGATGAGACCAAATGGAATTTTGTTATAATCAAAACTTCCCAAGGATTTGTGACCTTTTTTATGTATATCTTCTTTTGATACCTCAATTTGGTTATATCCAGAGAAACCATTGAGCAACAAGAGCTTCTCATATCTTGTGACTACTTGTAAGATGTGGTCCATGATAGGAATTGGGTAGTTATCTTTCAATGAGTCTTTATTCAAATTACATTAGTATACAAAAATCCTTATTTATTCGTTCTTCTTCCATAATGGAGTGATATTTTTCACCTATGTAGAGTGGTGAATAGGGAAAATGATTTTTGCATTTAGCATTTCCAAAGCTCTTCCTTGATTGTATTAGCAAATTTGGGTTGTATTGTCGTTGCTTTTTCTTGAAAGTATTTGCTTTGGGCTTAATTGGTATTGAATGGCGCATCTCTTTAGGCTTGAAGGAATTAAGCTCATCATAAGAGTATGCCAAAACAACAAAATATCTCCTCAATAATGAGATAAAACTTATTTTTTTCTTTGGGGGAACAAAATTTGCCAATATTTACCATTCTTTTCTATTTTGTGGTTGTGTTCAATGAAATATTTTGCAAAGAGCTATGGGTATGGGGAAAAACCCCAAAGCTTTGTGCAAAGTCCCTAAATGGACCATCAAATAAGAAATGAGTAAGGAATCCTATTTGCATGCATTTAAACTTGAAATAACAAGAAATCTAGCAAATATAACTAACCTCTATTCTTGAAAGCTTAATAAAACATGCCTACTAAAGACTTAAGCAATCAGTTTTGTTGTTTACTCCATGAGGGTGAATGAATCTCACTAAATGGCTACATGGCCAAGTTTAGCTATTCCATTACTAACCTAACATGGGTGCAAGATGAAGTTATTTTAATGGTGGATGACCCAAGATCAAATGCCTTATTAGCTTGGCTAATGCAAATGAGCTCTTAAGCTTTCTTAGGCTTGTTTTGGCTTTAGCTTATGTAAAGTTGTGTTTTTGAATGGGTAGGCTTAGCCTTGTATTTATAGTTTTTGGTTTGGAAGAATTTGGAATTTGGGTGCATGTGGGACTAAATTCTAAAAAGAACTTTAGGATTAGATTAGGATAAACATGCTTTAGGATAGTTAAACTTTATTATCAAGTGATTAGAGACTCATTGAGAGTTGGGAGGGATCTGGATAACCAATTGTGGACTGATAGATAGCCTACAAAGCCAATAGAAGTGGTCTAGAGAGAACTAGGAGGTTCGAATGGTCGAAAGGAGGAATGTTTAGCTAATAAGAAAGATATTAGCCAAATTAGATGATTATAGGAGGAATACATATGAGAAGGTGTCATGAATGGGAATCGAGAGTAGAGCGAAGAAGGTTTGATTAGCGAAATGTCACCAATTGGTGGATTAGATGAAATTCTAAGTGTAAGCATATATTAGGTGTCTACATTTGCCTCTCTTTGAGGTGGCATAAGTGACGTCACTTCAAAGAAAGTAGACAAGTATACAAGTAGAAAATCTTGAAGGGATAGAATAAAAATGAGTAGAATGGAGGATGCCCCTTTGATTTTTGATGGGGTGATAGAAGAACTCGATTGACGATAAAAAGATGATAGAAATAGAATAGAAGAAAGAATAGTGTGGAGAAGAAGAAAGGGGATATAGAAGAAAAATGAGTATGAGGAAGAGGGAATGAGCTAACATCCATCCAGTGCCTTTTAAATAACTTTATTTTCATCATATTGCTAAGGATCTTCATCATCGGTCCTTATTAAAAAGAATGAACAAAAGTGTAGTATGACATGAAAAGCCATATACAAACAAATGTCCATTGCTAAAAACACCAACTCCATGCAACATACAAAATGCAATGCAATACGAGAAAGTAAAAGATGCCTAATTCCATGCAACATACATAATGCAATGCAATACGAGAAAGTAAACAAGCTAACCCAACAGAGAAACACAATACCATGTTTTGGTTATCGAGATTCAGCCCAACTGTGTGAGTTAACGACAAGGGTTAATGATAGTGCCCCAAGAAAATATACATGGAAGGGGAATAACAAAGGACACTTCCATCCTAAGAAAAAAATAACGTGCACTACGAAATAGTACCGGTAACTCATTATGCCCCGAGTACAAACGCGAAGTAAGCAACCTAGATTTTTTGATGGAGGTAGATCAAAATGATTTGCGAGTCGCGCATATGAACATGTGAGAACTAAAGAGTGACATTTTTAGGATGATTTATATTAATTTTTATGTTTCTTGAAACATATTTGAATGTTTTGATTTTGAAATTTTTCCAAAACTATGTGCGGAAGACAAGGAAGCATGGATGCCCCTAGATATAGATGGGATGTACAAGGGAATAAGGCCACGTGCGTACGAGAAAGGTGAAGATGTAAAATTTCCTAGCAATTAGGTGGGATATTCAAAGGAAAACTCTTCACAGGTAGAAGTGGGACCCAAGGCCATTATGGATAGGTTCAACATGATGATGAACGTAAACCATTGAAGTCCTGGGAAGAAGCAAGGATGCCCCCAGTGTAAGTTGGCCTAAAAGCACATGATAGAAAGGAAGGAGAAGATTATTTTTGTGAAAGGGGACAAATGTGTCTAAAAACATGGAAAAAAAGTAATCCTATACACATGGATGTTCTGAACAAAGTATAAGAATGATGTGAATGATATGAATGAAGCTTAGAAGCCTCGTGTTGAAGAAGTGATTAGCCAAAGGCACAAATCATGAGATAAGATATGGACTAAAGAAAGAGTTTGAACAAGGTCCAAAAATGACACTTAGTAACATACTAATCCTATCTACTCGTAGAGATCCAATGTGTGCATGTGGAATTTATTACCTCTTGAAGGGAAGATATAATAGACAACAAGTGAAGAAACCCTAGCCAATGTGTAGGAATGATTTATTTTGATAGGTGATAGGTGATTTGTTAATGACAGATGGAAGGATAGCCGTATATTGCTCCACTACCAGCCAGCATCCATATCCCCGATAGAGATGTATTTGATTCTAATCGTAAATTTCTCTACTTCTAGTCGTGAATCCATAGCCCCGATAGAGTTTATTGAAATACCCCAAGAGAGAGTAATATATCAATTTATTTTGCTTTCTAGCTTTTAGCTTTTGATTTTTTTGATTGATTTTGATTCTTTTTCTTTCTGAAAACTTATTTCATCTCTCTTTTTTGACAAGGTGTTAATAACCACATATGGCTTGATGGAAGGAGGTGGAAGTGATTGTGATGACGACATTGGCTAGTGTCAACAAATATGTCCAAAAGTTCTTCGCAAGAATTTTATTAGCTGTTAAATGTGATAGGATCTCTAAGAGGTCAGTCATTCTTTAATTTACCAAGGTGATAAAAGACTAGGGTCAAATGGATACCATAGAGATAAATGTCACAAAATATGTGCAAAAAGGCTAACCACAATATCACCAAAGGGATGAAAATGGTAGGAAGACTTGTAGAAGAATGATAAGAAAGGGAAGAAAGAAACACCCATGTGTATGCAATACCTGATTGCATTGTTTGATCTTTGTACCTTTGATTTTTCTTTTGTTTTCTCATGTTTTTGTATTTTTGCATTGTTTTTTATTTTTAGCTTTTTGATAGTTTTGGAAAGTTGGGACCAACAAAGTCACTTTGTGTGATAGGATCCAACAATAATGTTTATGACTTCCTTGATAAGGGAGACTAGGCATGTTTGTTTATCAAGCATAATATTTTCTCCGATCTCAATGATCGTGGTGAGATCATACTCAACAAATGATTGTGATTTATCCTGAAACAAGGATTTTGTATGCGGGATCTTGAGTTCCCTATCCAGAGGTTTATGCACTTTGCACCATACTTGATGGTTACATTGATGTGTGTTCTTGAATCGTGCTTGATTTACAATTTTGAGATTGTTCAAGTTGTTGGGGGCTTTCAAGCTCTTAAAAGTTTTGAACTGAGCTTGATTAAGAAATTGTTTGGGTTTCTTATAAGCTAATGCATGACTTGTCTAATCCGAGAAGGAGAAGAAAGAGAATGTTGACGTTTAGAACTGATGTGAGAAATGACCGCGGGCTTGCCACAACCATTGATAGAAGAAATATGTGATGGATGAAAAGGATACGGTCTAATAATTGAAGAGGATGGGCTACGAGGAGGTGAGCCACTAATAGAAGATGATGAAGGGCTACCAAGATATGGCCCTAAGATGGAATAAATTGGGCTACAAGGACATGGCCCAAGAATAGAAGAAGATGATGAAGGGATGCTAGGGTGTGGCCCAAGTATAGATGAGGAGGGACTACCAGGAGGGGTCCCATAGATAGAAGAGGATGAAGGGCTACTAGGACATGGCCCAAGAATAGAAGGTAATGGGCTACCAGGAGGTGACCCACAAGTAGAAAATGGAGGGCTACTAGGATGTGGCCCCAGGATAGAAGAAGACGATGGGCTACTCAACGGTGACCCAAGGAGATATTTTTATTGAGGAATGGTGATAGATAAGGAATGATTGGGTAATGAGAAGATAGTCCATTACTCAATGATATACCCCGACATCTCACCATGATCACAAGAAGGTGAAGATGGAATAGAAGAAGAATCAAGTTACATGACCCTAGGCTTTTCCTCTATGTTTTTTCGAATGAGAACATTTTCTTTTCCCTAATATGTGAGTGTATCGAGTTCAAGAAATAACCCTTTTTTGCAATCCTCTAGAGGGATATCTTCATGTAATCTAATTGTTTCTTCATTCTGAGAGAAATCAATTAGTAGAGGTTGTTGTTCTTTGGCCATAGAAGGTTGAATAGAAGAAATAGGTCTGATAAGCGGGGAAGATTGATTGACAGAAGAAGATGACTCAAGAGAGGAAGTAGGATTAGAAGAAAATGTCTCATGAATGGATGATTTAGATTCGGACCTAGATTGCTTTTCTAGAAGATGATGCAATGTAGGAGAGAAAATAGGATCCCATACCCATCCATTAAGTTGTGATGTAGGATTCAAATTAGATGATTGACTAGAGGGAATCCAAGTCATGGAACTCTTCGATGGAGGAAGAGGTTGTCAAGATGATTGATGAAGGAGGTCCTGAAAGAAAGGGAGGACCATGACTCAAGAAACAAATTATATTCTCGATCGATGGAACTTGGAGTCACATGAATCTTCAAAGGAGGAAGACATCGTTGAGGTGATTTGGAATAAAGGTCCTGCGAAGGAAGGGAGGACCATGATTTGAAATTTGATCTAAGGGTATCTGAACAATATTTTGGATCCAAATCTTTAGAAGAAGAGTGGGAATCCAAATGGTAGTTTGGATCTGAATCAGAAGAAGAGTGGGGGGAACCCGAATAATAACTTGGATCAGAAGCATCCAAACCATACCACCGACTATGAGCTGAAGGTGGGGAACAAGGTACTTGAATGCACTCTCTAGCACAAAGAACCAAACAAGGTTTAGTTGTAATGGGAATCTTTTGATTTGAATTGCTAAACCTAGGTTCCATATTGTTGTAAATGTGAGAAACCACACGATATTCTCATTTTTGGTGTCATTTTAAGAAAAAATGTCTATCTCTAGAAAGTGTGATGGAACTCCTTCAAAGGGAAGGAAGTGACATGTCAATTCAAGGAAGAATAATTACATCCAACTAAAAATTTCATAGGTATGGAGATGCGTGCATGATTTTTGAAGAAGGTCTAAGGAAAATAGACATCATGATGATGCAATCTCATTGAGATAAAAAGGATTTCCCTAGAAAATAAGTATTACGGATGAATAATCATAAGGAACAATCAAACAAGTGTGAAACACAAAGCCAATCAATAAGGAAATACACCCTATGCAAATGTGTGTACAAAGCGATAGTTCAATGTAAAGATGATCAAAACAATGTCAATATTTACATCAAGATCGAAATTAACAAGGCATAACTATTAACAAAGGGAGATCAAATGATGAGTCAATCTGAACTATGATGATGATCTTGAAATCAATATCAAGTGTCCATCAAAGATATAAGGATGCATCCACACACTTTAGACGTTTAACAACTCAACCGCAAACATGGATGAGCGTAAATGGAAAAAAAAGTGGTGAATAGTATCTATGACAACACTCCCAAAAGATGCCTTCTCTTACCCCAAATGGGAAACAAGAATGCAAAGGTGTAGATCAAAAATATGAAAAATAAACTAAACGCCACTTGGGCAGAGCTTCACCTTGTCTGAAAGTGAGAAAGAATCTAAGATAAGTGAAATGTCATCTAATTTCCATGATGAAAGGAACTTAGATATAAATTATGTGGATTCTTTGCCTTGTTCAAAAAAAAAAAAAAGTTTCACGAATCAAAATAAGTTATCACTTTATGATGGCCAAGACATGATAAAGGACTAGTAAAGTGGGCCTCAAGAAAAAATGGCCTCCCTAATAAGATCTCTCAACTAGGTATTACAAATTTTTCTTAAGCGAGCGCGATTTACCCTGAAAGTCACAATGACTAATTTGGGAGTATCTCAACTTTAATTTACCCCCTTCAAGCACAATGGGAAATAAATGCATCCACATGTACTCTCACTAGGGTCGTCATACGAGACAACCAGTAACTCTAACTCACAAGGTGTACTAGTCAAGTGGGTAAGTGAGGCGCTTCCTATTTCATCCATGAGGTTACATAGCGGTGGACTACTTTAGGGTTCTTGGAACCACCCCCATTATTGTAGTTTAAGGCATTATGCAAAAGGGGTTATGTTCCAGTTGAGTAGATAGGGACGTACCCTTTTTGAAACCTGCAATATAGTGTTTTGAATATGGTGTGTTTTGTATCTTGCTTAACTTAATGTGGTTTTAAGTAACACACCATTTGGAAACCTGTATGAAAACATGTTTTAGAAGGTTTTTGTATTGTTTGGTTTTGACATCTTTCTTTGACATGTGATTTTGGTCCTACATACCAAGATTAGTAATTTTCCAAAATGTCATATAAAGGAGATAATATGTTGTTTTTGATTTCCCAGATCGTCCTAAGACGCAAGGAAAGAGCATACGCAACAAGGTATCTCACTCAAATTTGTAATAAATGGAAAAATCCTAAGTACAATGTGAAAATGAGTTCCTTTTAACCAACTTTGAAAGCTAAATAAACCATTTTGCAAATATGAAGAAAGTAGTGAAGTGTTTCTGATTCCCAAGATCACCTAGAAAGGCGCGAGGGAAGAGCATACACGCTCACAAATAAAGATGAAAATGTTTTTGATTAAGTTAGTCTAAAAAATAATGCAAAGGAAACCTCTAAACCACTGTTAGAATCCTACAAGAGTTAGAAAACCAAGAAAATCAAAAATTCTAGAAATCCAATTTTTGCACTTTTTAACAGTTTTTAGTAATTTGCATTTTTGGAGGTCTCCGGAGCACTTTGGGAGTTTTGTGATAGAATTTGGTATACCAAAGGTATCTAACTTTTGGAATTTCCCTCACAAAGTACACTTTTTTATCTTTCCGATGCCTATTCAAACTCTAAAAATAGGTTAACGAGTCAAAAGATATGGTCAAAACAAGGAGCACTAAAAATAAAATGGATAAATCTAGACTACACAGAGACACCTGCACATCCAGAATGACACATACATGCCCTAGCTAATGGATACATGCCCAAATAGATAGGTACATAGGAAAGGTAAAAATGTAAAGTCAACAGAGTGAAACAAGACACTGCACACCTAGAATGACGCATACGTGCCCTAGTTAAAAATAGACAATTTCAAATTTTTACAGTCAATTTTTTTACGTATATGTGGCTAGAGAGAAAGATATGTGGCCAAGATGATGGAGACACATATGCATCCTTGTAGAGGTGAAATTTATATATTTTCACACAATCGAGTGCTTGATGCATACGCGGCGCAGAGGCGCATGTGTGGCATATATAACGAAGATGCGTGGGCATCCTTGTAGAGGAAAATTTACAAATGATGAGGACTTCCAGACAGGTACGTGCCTATTCTGATGGAGATGCTAGGGTTTTAATGTGTACACGCCCCTTGTAAACACCTACACGCACCCTGTGAAAAACCTATAAAAACTCACGGATTTTCAAATTTTCAAGAGCAAACAGGTTAGTTGTTAGTCAAAGTGTCCTATTTCTATATCAAACCCACAAAATGGATGTAAATGAAGGTCATTTATCTAGGGTTAAAAATAGAAATGAGGAAGTAACAAGTGATTTAACCCAAAAACTTGAAAATAAGCTTTGAAAAACCTAAATGACCTCTATTAATGGAGGATGGACATAAGTGTCCCACCAGGCAGTGCCAAATGTATGCAATGGAAAGTTGCAAAAGCTATGGAATGAGGCTAAAGAACCTCAAAGCTTTTCTAACTCAACTATGCACCATGGGATAAGAGATAAACAAGAGTTAATCCTATACATGCATCATAACTTTGACAAAAACATCAAAAAACCTAGCATATATACTACTCTCTACTCTTTAGATTACTTAATTAAGAAATTGAACCTAAAAAGATCAACTTAGCAATCAAAGGTGTGATGTTTGATATGAAACTCAAGCTTTCAAGAATGGATTCTCACCATTAATGGCTTCAAGGCCAATGGTTCTCTCCATATTACTCAAAACTAGGATTATGGATGCAAATGGAGGTGTTAGCTCAACAATGGAGGAAGGAAAGCTTTAGATTAAATGTATAATTAGCTTGAAGCTAATACAAATGAGATATAAACTTTATTAGGCTTGTTTCGGCTTAAAATTATGTAAATTTGTGTGTTTTTGAATGGGTAGGCTTAGCCTTGTATTTATAGTTTTTGGTTTGGAAGAATTTGGAATTTGGGTGCATGTGGGACTAAATCTCAAAAAGCACTTTAAGATTAGATTAGGATAAACATGCTTTAGGCTTAGTTAATCTTGGTTTAGGCTAGTTAACTAGGTTTTAGGCTAGTTAAAATTGATTAGCAAGTGATTAGAGACTCATTGAGAGTTGGGAGGGGTCTAGATAACCAATTGTGACTGATAGATAGCCTACGAAGCCAATAGAAGTGGTCTAGAGAGAACTAGGGAGGTTTTGAATGGTCAAAAGGAGGAATGTTTAGCTAATAAGAGAGATATTAGCCAAATAAGCTGATTATAGGAGGAATGTGACCGAAAGAGTGTTGTGAATGGGCATCCGAGAATGGAGTGAAGAAGGGTTGATTAACAAAGTGTCGTCAATTGACTGGATTGGATGAAATGCTAAGTGTAAGCATGTTTTAGGTGTCTGCAAAGTGGTACTAATATTTTCCTTCTCAAATTTAGAAGTACATCGAGAGGATTCCTTTTTTTTTTCCTTAATGAATCTATTTTTCTTATCAAACAAGTCTTCAAGAGACAAAAGACCTTTTGGAATATTATTTCCCTTTAGTTAAATGACCCCTTCTAAGTCAACTCCATTTATCTCTCCTTTTTATTCATCTCGCATCATACTCATGATTAGGGGAATCACTCCCTTCAAAGAATATATTATTGAAGTTATCTCTTTTTCAAAAATAAAAGAAGATGGTTGTCATCATTGAACACCTACCAATGATTTACGTTATCTAGAGCACTCGGCCTAAACACCATCTCAAAAGTAACTTTCTTACTTATTGATGGATGCGTGTGGAGTCATTCGGGTATCTCGAAACTATGAGAGATTCAAATTTCTCATTTTTTTCATAAGGAACCATTTAAATGGAAAAAACATCAAAATGTTCAATGCAATCCAATACTTGGTTCCTATTATGTTTGAGTCTAAGGTTCTTGAGGTGATATTGGTTCCTCATCTACTTAAAAATTACCTCAACATATCTAATAAATTTAATCTTTTTGATACCAATGGATTCAACAAAATACATCCATAGGATAATGGATTCATATTATGTTGTATTGTTGGTTTATAAAATTGTAATTCGTAAGTAAATGGGACTAACTCACCTAAAGGAGAGGTTAGAACAATGCTAGCTCCATATCCTGTAATAGAATGGATTCCATCAAATTCCATTATCCATAATTGATCTTCTTCATCCTTCGTGAGGAAAGGTAAATTATCTTATCTTTCTAAAGTCAAGAAGAAATTAACCAATCCACTTTATTTGAAACAAAATATAATCTTTGGATCCTCAAATTTTTGGATGGTATAATTCATATTTCATATGGGTAACAACATATTCATTTCACCTTTCACTGGGATGGTTATCAAGGACTAATACATTTGTATATCACCACCTTTATCTCTGAAAAAAGTCCTACTCAACAACATGCCAAAGGATGTTGGAATATCTGCCACCAAAATGGCTAGCAAAACCTTCTTGTCTGGAAAATTTGTAAGGGCCACTTGAGAAGATTTGATTATTTCTACCAATGATACTTATTTAGACTCCATAGAATAAAAAGATCCAGTTTCTCATGTCAAGGTGAGTCCTAGGGAACTAACAACTTTAATTGGCATTATATTATCTTAAAAACCCAAGTCTATTTTGTAATTGTTCATTTGATGGCCTTTAATTAGAATGGAAAGGTATAATTGTTCTACATTTTTGTTTTGGATGCACTTAGAGAAAACATGTTTTGCATTAGAGTGAGTGGTGTTGATAGTAACCCTTTCAAATTGGAATTTATAACATTGGGATTTAAGTTACTACCCTTAATATAGCTGACGAGCCTTTTAAATTGCTTAGGGTTTGTTTGTAAAAATAGGGATTTAGAAATATGGACCTTAGACTTATTTACATGCTCAATGATATCAAATCAAGAAGAAGTGGATGACCTTGATATCCCTAGGACAACATATGTTATGCGAGGTGGAGGAGGTATTAATTTGGAGGTTTGAGTGGATTTAGTAGATGTAGTAGTTGTGCAGGGAGGAATGGTTGATTTTGATTGAGCATCTGAATCTTTTGCAAGATTAGTTTTAGATACAGAATTTAAGTTAAGATAAGTTCTAGAGGAATTACTCGATATGGAAGCTTACTTCTTGCTTGTTACTTGATCCAGTTTCTCCTTCTTAGATTCCATATAAGGAGGGAGTGGAGATCCTATGTTAATTATCTTGTTTTGTGGAGTTTCCACTTGAGGATCATCTTTATTCTTATTTTTCACAAAAGTGGAGGAATAATCTCCCTTTTGAGACTGAGAGTGAGTAAATACTCCACATGAGAAGTTTGGTGCCTCTTCATCATCATCATCATCTACCGAGGAATAGTAAAGGAAACCAATTTTTGTATCATCTTCAACTTATTCAAAGCCAAGGACATTACCATCCTCATTATCTTCTTCATGCTCTTCAATTTCTTCTTCTTCCTTTTCCACATCACAAGATGTGTTTATTATCGGTGCCTTAGGAGCAAGTCTATTAGGTTTTGGGCCAATCCTTTTTCTATTTAGAATGTTATTATTGGGTTCCTCTCTACTCATGGAATCTTGAGCTAGCTAATTCTTAAGAGATCAAACATCATTAGCCAATTTCTGGACTAATTAATATGTGGTGCCCGCACTTGAGCTTTGGCCTTTCTCCTTACTTGGACATTTTTTTAATCTTTCTCAACATGATAAGATCATCTTCCACTTCGATTGCAATATTTTTTTCTTTGTCCAAATTTTTTGGTTGAGTTCTTCTTAGCATAAATTTCACCTTAGGCAGTTGGGCATTTGTGAAGAATCTTAGCTTTTTGTATTTGGTTGGTGGGCCACTTAATAATTAATTCAAAGTTTCCTATTGAACTTCACCAAAAACTCCTCGTTGGTTCAACACATTCTTTATTTAGTTGAGACCATTGGGCCAAAATTTCATGAGCATATTCTAAAATCTTGAATCCGGTTTCAAAATTAGTCTTCATGACATTCCAGTTAGCAATAGATCTAGTGACAAGTGGTAGAAATCGTCATCAATTGCATCTTGCAAAGATTCTACAAAAAGGTGGACTGATACATCTTCATATCCAACTCCTAGCACTCCACAAGAAGTGATGAAGGTTGTAATGTGGTCATTTGGATGTTGCTTCCCATCACCATGGAACTTGGGAAGTTCCTTTTCAACCCTCTAGGTAGATCATGTAGAGGCGGGGTGAGAGCTAAAGGACCTATATTTTTTCCCCATGGCAATGGTGCTTATTGAGCCATTGGTGGTTCTTCTTCCTTGGCTTCTTCTTCTTCTTCTTCTTAAACTCTTTCATTAAGTTCTTCAATTCTTTCAATATATTATTCAAAAATTCCTCTTGTGGAGGAACGTAGTTTAAATGTTCAACTACAACTCCATCAACAAGGGACTCAAGAGAAAAAGTAGGATCAAATTATGGGAAGTAAATTTGACCCGTTATCCGTGTGATTTGGCTGATAGGGAGTCTGAAATTATCTTACAATTGTTCTTCAAAGTTAGGATCAATTACATCACTAGGCATTGTTGAAGATCTTGTATATTGTCTTTTTGTTATCTTGAATATACAATTCAAACAAATTTCTTCTAGGCTCTCCTCTGC
This sequence comes from Taxus wallichiana var. yunnanensis, assembly GCA_018340775.1. Taxonomy (NCBI): domain Eukaryota; kingdom Viridiplantae; phylum Streptophyta; class Pinopsida; order Cupressales; family Taxaceae; genus Taxus; species Taxus wallichiana. The sequence goes on along the minus strand of CM031243.1, from coordinate 266,378,799 downwards.
TAATTTTGAACGTGACTAGGTCTTTCTAAAGCTTATGCTCATTCTTTTTTAGAATCAAGGACTCTTGTAGCAGTGTGGTAATGGAAGAAGTTTAATATATTATGTTAAATAGAATCCCTAAAGTCGATGCAATATCTTCCTAAGTTTGGAAGAGAAGTTCGGGTGTTAGGAATGGGGATTACCAGGAATAACAATCAGTGGCAAACATAAAGCTCAACAAATTTTAAATTTTCATTTGAATTTTTGGATATCTAGTTTTATTGTATTTTTGTGGAATATATATGGGTGCAGAATAGCAAAATACGCCCCATGGTGGGAACAAAAAAATATTGGAAAAATAATTTTTCATTAGGATAAAGTTGATTTTCACCAACTCTCTAGGACTAGGTCCCTCTACTTGAATGGTGTAGCTCCATTATTGTATGTGAAATAAAAATAAATAAATGGTTGGCCTATATGCCAAGGATCCAAAAGGGACACTCCACTGCACCTAGGGAAAATTATTATAATTTTCTGTAAGGGAGGAATTTGCAAGGAAGGTGGGAATGTGTGAGTGAAAAGTTAGGAGAGGGAATTAATATCATAAGTAGGATAAATAAGATTCTTACACATTAACTAGAAATATCAACACACACAATTGGAAAGAATAAAAAAATTTCTAACTATATCAAGACAAGATGAAACCATGAACGTAAAATCTCACTTATTCACTCGTCCAAAAATCTAATACTCCTTTTTGTATAGAAATTTTCACAAAGATGTGCAAATATATAGATAGAGGAAACATATAGAGAGAGAAAATAGAAGAATTTTTTATCTTTTTCTTACTCATTATAGTTATCTAATCACGAACTTATAAATATAACAACCCTTTGAAAAATATGCACCATTACAATTTATTACATTACCATGGACCTTTCATCCACCCCGTATGACTTTTCAACTCCCCTTATGACCCTTCATGTTCCTTCATTACTCATCACCTTTCATATTCCCCCATCACTTTACTTTTCAACTCCCTTTATGAACCTTCATCTTCCCTCATCACTCATTACCTTTCATATTTTAAGTATTACAAAACAAGGAAAAAGTGCATTTTTACAAGGAATTGGAATATAAGGAGAGAAATGTTCACTACATATGCACGGCTACATGCTCTATATTTCCACTAGGTGCTCGGTTAAAAATATAGATGCCAAAAATATTCCTAATGCATGTCTACATCCTACCGAAAAGTGACTTCTTAACACGCATTTGTTATTTTCTATCAAGCATCTACACATTCCCGACACGCATCTACAATCCCTAGAATCCAATTTTTGTTACTTTGCACGTATAAATCTTGTTGTCTTATATCTAAAGCCTCCTAGATACTTAAAAAATTGTTGTTAGGTGACAAAAAATTGCTATCAAGAAACCACAACATGTTGTTGAGTGACCACAACTTGTTATTGTGTGACCATAACTTGATGTTACGCGACCACAACTTGTCACACACACATCAAGAACCATCCAATGCACTTGAAACTTGTTTTCTTCACCCCAAGAGAAAAATATGATAGATTTTGGTTATGCGGTATATAAATATTCATGAAAAATGGAAAATGAATCCAATGGAACTATGTAGAAGTATTTTCATTGGGTTTTAGTTATATCTTCAATTTTTCCTCAAGTTGTGTCTTTGGTGAGTGAGTAAAAAAACATTTTTCGATTAAAAAAATAAAAAATAAATTATTATTAATGGAGAGAATTAAAAATACCCTCATTTGATATTTTATTAGGCTCCCAACTCTTCCCAGAGTGTCCGAAACCTTTCGATCAAGTTTCACCTTATAAGAGGACTCTTAAGCTGCATTGCCGGACAATTTTCCACATTTTAATGTTCCCAAAATATTTCCTTGATCATTCCACAATGAACTACACCCTATTTTTTTTTCCAATGCATGGGGTATGATCTTCGAAACCCTTCAAACAAGGTGACTAGCTTTTTAGAACTTGCTTTTCCCAATACCTTGCTCACAAAGACCCAGTTTTGCATAACTTGTTCCTAAACCTTATTTTTCTTCCATAAATTTCCTAAACTACCTCGAGATGATTACATAGTTTTTCCACACACTTCTAGGATGCTTCAACTTGTCCCTATACGTTCCTTGGGGGTGCCAAACAGGTGTAAAAAGTCTAAAAATAGGCCTTTTGGGCCTCTTGGAGGTTCCTTCAAAGTGGATTGAAATGAATCCATGAATTTTATCCCACCAAGTTACTCCGCACATGAAACAAACTTTAAAAATATATTTAAAAAATCCCTCTTGGCCATGATGGGAAATATATAGTCAGTAATTGGTCGGAGGGTAGGTTTACATTACCCAGCTCAAGGATTTTCAAGGGTGACTTAAGTTGTCATGCCAATTTTTTTAATTTTTCATGCGAACGTTTTGAATGAAAACACCCCAAATGCCTAGATTACGATGCATCATGAAATTCCTTCATGGCCTTAGTTCTTAGATCATTACCCAAAGGTCTATAAACTTTGCTATCATACTGTAAGATTCCTTCATTATCGAACCTGAATCCTTTATATCTTCTATCATTTGGATTTTCTTGTAAGACATTTTTAACATGTTGACAGTATAAATCAATTTAATGGTGTTTCCTAAATTCTTCCTTAAATTGTGTTCGAGAGGTCACAATTGTGGAAATATGCTTTCGTGACTCGGCGCATCTGCCACTTATTTTCCTTTCCTTTGATGTAATTGATATCAAATTCATACTAGGATAGAAAATCCATCCACTACGTTGTCTTATGTTCAAATTGGGCCAAGTAAAGATCTATTTCAATACTAAGTGGTTTGTTTTCGCTTCAATTGGATTTCCTAGCAAATACTACCTCCATATTTGTAAGGCATGAACTATGACAACAAGTTCTAAGTCATGGGGAGTGCATTTCTTCTCATGCACCTTTAATTTTCTACTCTCATAAGTAATTACATGATCATTTTGAAGAAGTATTCCACCCAATCCTTCACCAAGCACCAGATTACCATGGTAAATATTTCCTTGGGATACAAAACCTTCAATACGAGATGTTGTAAATTTTTATTTTAGCAACTTAAATGCATTTTCAAATTTATCATTTCATACAATTATTATCTCATGTACATTTTGAGGTGTTGGACACTCATTTATAATCTTTATTTTTGATGGGTCAACCTAAAATCCCATTCTTGTTAATGATATGGCCTAGATATTATACTTCATTTTGATAAAAATAACATTTCACAATATTTCCATAAAGTTTCCTTTTTCTCAGCACTTCTAATACTATTCTTAAGTGTTCATTGTGCTCATCGATGTTCTTTGAATAAATCAAAATATCGTCAAGAAAAACTAAAAAGACATACCTAAGTATTCTTGAAAAATATTATTCATAAGATTCATAAATTCATCAGATGCATTAGTGAGTCGAATGGTAAGAAAATAAACTCATAATTCCCATATCATGTTCTAAATGTTGTTTTATGAATGTATTCATCTTTTATCCTTAGTTGATGATAACTAGATCGTAAATCAATCTTGGAATAAATAGATGCATCTCTCATTTGATCAAAGAGGTCATCAATCCTTGGTAAAGGATATCTATTATTTATTGTTACTTTGTTAAGAATTTTATAATCATTACTTAATCTTAACATTCCTTATTTATTTTTAACGAAAACAACCCGTGTTCGCTAAAGAGACGCACTAGGTCGAATCTTCCCTTTAGAAAAAAGTTCATGCACTTGTGTTTTTAGTTCTACTAAATATGTGTTTTTCATTATATAACTTGTACTTTTTATATTGGTTATATTCTAGGATTGATGTCAATGGTAAGTCAAACTCTCTTTTAGGAGGAAGTTGAGATAATTATTCTAGAAATACATCCCTGTATTCTTGTAAAAGTGGAAAATCTTCCAAGGAATTCTTACCTTCTTCACTAAAATATGAAATTTTTATTGCATACAACATGCATCCTTTGTTTTTAGCTTTCTTAAGCTACATTATAGAGATTTTCTAACTTCCAAATCTCTTTTTATGACATAAATACTAGCTGTTTTCTACATGTCCTCAAGACATTCTATTCATTTTCAAAATAGTCCACTGTTACTTTGTGTTTGGATATCAAATTTACTCCTATTATGATGTCATAAGACCCTAAAGGAGTCACGTAAAGGTCAATTTTAGTGGTAAAACTAGGTAATTACAATGTTGCCTCAAACAGACATTGGCCTACCATATGAATAACTTCATTCCCATATTGAGCAGTCCATGAGTTTTACATAAATCCTTCGTTCTTAGTTAATAATGCAGCTAAATTACTAGAAATACAACACTCAGTAGCATTGGTGTCAAACAAAATAGTAACAGGAAAACCATAAATCTTACATGGCACTTCTATTGGGGTAGTATGTTTTTCACTTGGTGGTTACCTACTATAGCATGAATCCCTTGTAGCTGATTGTTCCCCTAATTCTTTTGGGTATAATTATTTGCATAGTGGTCACCACCAGACTTAAAACATCCAACAACATGCCCTTTTCTCTCAAATTTGTTTTCGCCAACTACATCATTGTTCTGCTCATTTTTCCATATACTTACAACAGTTTAGCTATTGTATTTTTCCCATGATCCTTAATTAAATGCCCTATTTCTTCCACCATGTTTTTCTAGGAGATAATGGTATAGGTGAGCTAACACTTTTCTTACATTTTTCATCTCTAAAGGCTAAAATTTCTTACAATTTTTGTTCTTGCCTTATGGATTTTTTGAACACTGCTTCCATTATAGATGGTCCATGAACATCTACTTCACCTCCTATATTTTGGTTTAACCCCATGATAAACTTACGAATTCTAAATTTTTCATCCTTTTGGTATTGAGGTACATATTTTAGTAACTTAGTGAAATGTTCCCAATACTCTACAACACTTAGTTTACCATATGTTAAGTTACAAACTCAAAAAAATCGATTAAAGTAAAACTGAGGAAACCAAAATTGATGGAAGTATACCTTGAACTAATCCTAAGTGATGGAGGAAGTATCAACTCCTAACTCCATCTTGTGGTTATCCCACCATGAAGATGCTTCATTAGAGAGATAGAAAGCACCCCAAATTACTTTGGTTTCTTCCAAAAATTCCCTTATTTAAAAATATTTTTCCATCTAACTTAACCAATTCGCATGTCTATTCCCTAAAGTTGTTCCATAAAATTTCGGTGGGATGATCCTTTTAGTATCCCTTGAAAGATCAAGAGTGCCAAGCAAGCTATTTTATTCCCTTGATGATTTTCTACATTATCTTTGAACAAGTTATTTTTCCTCTCATTGTTTAGGTTGTTCTTCCTCTCATTGTTAAGGTTATTCTATATTAGGTCCTGTTATCCAAAATGTGCCCCTGCTCATTTTTGTGGCTAACTCCTTGTGTTCTTACCTCTCTTGTGCCCCAGTCTCCATTTTTTATTTTTAGGCACTCAAATCTTTCTAAAAATGGCACCATTGGATAGAGCTCTCTCTCATCTTTCCAGAAAGGTAAATTTTTCCTCCTAACTCCACGTATTTTTCAAGTTATGGCTCGGCGGAGTTTTTGTGGGAAATTTTCCCCTAGAAGGCCCACAACCAATCGTGACATGCCACGTGTCCAGAAGTGGCGAGGGTCGGAGGAGAAATTGGTTTTTTGCCAATTTTTTTAGCGTAGGTTTCAAAAGGAAAAATTTTCCTGCAGGACCCGCTGACAAATCAGGAGCTGCCACGCGTCCAGGGGCGAAAATTGGAAAATTTGGCTAAGTGTTTGCACAGGGAAATTTTGGAGAGATGGCCCCATGGCTAATTAGAACAAGACACGTGTCCTAAGGGACTTTGGAAAAGTTGGGCGCGGAGGGGAGTTAGAAATTTTTGCAAAATGTTTTACCAAAAATTCCAAAAGTAAATTGTGATCCGCCTACCCGCCGATGAACCAGAACACGACACGTGTCACCAGGAGCCAGAGTTTCAGAGGGCAGAGGAAAATTTGAAATTTTGGCAAAGTGTTTTGCCGAAAATCCAAAAGGCAAAGTTTTAGCCCGCTGCCCCCACCAATGAATAAGTATGTGCCACATGTCCTATTCGAGCGGAGCATGGGAGAACTTGGGAAATTTTCCTAATGGGAAAATAATGGAAAATTCAACAAAAAGGCCCACCCCCCTTATTGTGAGCCAATAGAATCTTGCCACGTGTCTAGTTGGGAAAAAAATTTAGAGCAAGCCCGCATGGGAATTTTGGAGGGTCAAACCCACACCTAATGGGGTTTTGACACGTGTCCAAGCCAAAAATATTGAAGCGACCCGTGGAAAATTCAGGAGAGACAGGCCCGAGCCAATCACATCACGCCACGTGTCTTCACCTCATCGGCCGTGAGGAAATTTTGAAAAAATTTCCAAAGGAAAAAATGAAGTAAAATGGAGCGGAAGGGCTGCGACCAATTAAAACATGCCACATGGCACCTAGAATGGCGGAGCGTGGGGATTTTTTGGAAAATTTTCCAAAATGCAAAAAAGGGGTAAAATTCAAATTTTTTCCCCGCCATTCCATTTTTGGCCCTGTTTTTGCCCTAAATCTTCAAATGGCCATAACTTTCGATCCAGAGCTCGATTTTTGCGTTCTTTATATCAATGGAAATCTGGTGAAATTCTCTACAAGATTCCGTGGTCATTTTTGCATTTTGGTTCAGTTTGGAGAGAGAAAATCAAGAAACATCTCTGGCACGTGGTAATGGCCAGAAATGATGTTTCAACAACCAGTTTTAATGCAAAATGGGTCGCATTCTTCTTGAAATGGGCCAAAAATGTCAGGGCATGGGTCTATAAGGATGCCCATGCTGTTTTAATGCATCTTCATTCAATGGGGAATGGCTCCCACATTTTTACATGTTTTCTCTCTCCTGGGCTCGACCCATGCATTGTAAAAGCCAGATTTGGCTCATTTTTGAATGTTGAACATTTTTTTGGGATAGCAAGCTTCTTCTTTCACCTTCAACAAGTGATTTTTTCAAGTATCGAGAATTCTCCATGATTCTAACAGTTTTCTACCTCTTTGATGTTGCAAATGCAAGGATTTTGACATGAAAATGACAGTGCAAGACTCTATGATCAATTTTCGAGTCCTTTGTATGTATTGTCTTTCTTCATTTCAGACCTCTAATTACATCTTATCATCCTATGTATGATGTTTCATGTTGCATTTCATGTAATTGTGTCAATTTTAATGAACAAGAAGTGTTCACCACTCCTTTGGTGTATCACCTATTAGTTTAGTTTCAATTTTTGCACTTTCTACCTCTGTCTCCTTGGAATTTAGAGTAGGATTAGGGTTCAAACCTCTGCAATTGTGCAAATAACAGATCTGATTAGAGTATTTTGAGGAACCAGCCTCTAATCAAGATTCCTCTCTCATTTTACAAGTCCCACACTTGGATAGAGGTTTCAATGTTGTGCAATCACACTGGATGCCTGAAACATCAACTTAGAAACCTGATTTGCATCCAGGGGTGCTGCTGATTTGCCACAACAGTTTTGGCATGCCCGGTGGGACCTTAGAGGTCTCATTTTCATTGCAGCAAAGTTGATGTGCATCTGCTGCAATTTTCTTGCTTAAAAGAGCTATAAATTACACATTTGGCGACTCCAAGGGGAAGAATCAACTGGTTTTAGCAGTGTAGACCTGAAAGCTCATGAGAAGAATCACTACAAGGTCAAGAGCTGGAGAAGAAGAGGTGTTGTTTGAATATCTGTAGTTATCTCCAAGAAGAAGGCAAAGAGGAAGAAGGATTCAAAGGTCTCCATCTCCACCAAACAGAACTCTCTCAACTCCTCCACCTGGTAGGCCTTTCATTCAGTCAACAAGGGTTCTAAGACCAATTAGAATGGCACAAAACAACCCCTATGTCAATTTCACTGGCAGCAGCCCACTTGCTCTCAATGCACAAAATCCAATTCCAATTGTAGCCTTGAAGAACATTCCATACTTCACTGGAGAGAATCAGACTACTCCTGGTGATCATGTTAAAGACATTGCCAACCTTTGTGCAATTCATGAAATCAATGAGATGCAAGTTGCTGTCAAATTGCTAGCATCTTCATTCAAGGGGAAGGCTTTGCAATGGTTTAGAAGCCTTGCCTCATGTTCTATTAAAAATTGGAACTAGCTATGTGTAGCACTTCATGAGCAATTTGGAGAGAAGGGAGACAACTTGTCTCTTTTGGAGCAGCTAACAACCATTAAGAGAGCTCCCAATGAGCAGCTGACTGATTTCAACTTCAGATTTCAAAGGACTTGGGAGAGAATTCCAGTGGTAGTCAGGCCAACAACAGAAGGTGCTTTTCTTTACTATCTCAAAGCTCTAAATTCTGATATTTCTATGTTGATTCAGTCCATGGGAGGCATAACTATCCCTATGGCTTATAGCATTGCCATTAGGGCTGAAAATTGTTTGATCCAAGCTGGAAAACTAGCCCCTAGACCTCCCATGCCATTGTTTCCAAGTTTAGAGAGCCCAAACACTAATCAAGCACCTAATTTGGCTCCTTCTCCCACTCCTAGAAATCAGAGTTCAAATGAAGCTTCTACTTCATCTCCAAGTGCCCCAAATGAGCTTCAAGAATTCATGAAGCAATTGCAAAATTTAGGTAATGAGTTGGTTACTCTCAAGAGGCAACAAGCCCAAAGTTTTAGACCTTCCTTCCAGCCTCAAGTTCAGCCTAACAGGCAGCCATATCAACCTCATAGACCACCCAATCTAGCTACAAATATGAATCAAGCAAGGCCTCCTGCCAACAGACCATTTCAGCCCTATAATCCAAATGCTATATCTGCCTCTAAGGCATTGGTGCCAACAAAAACAATGTTGCTCAGAGTATGATTGGTGTTTTCCATGCAATGAACCTCACAACCAATCTATGTGCTTCAACGGTGCCTTGAATCAAGCATTAATGGTGACAACTACTGGTGTGGAGGATGAGGGTAGTCAAGGAAACAACCAACAACAAGAAACATTCCAGCAGCAATCAGCTCCAAATGACACCACACTTGTGGCTGGCGGCGAGGATTTTTGTGGCATAAATCAAACAGTCTCTCAAGGTGTTGCAGCCAACACAAGGTCAAAAAGAAGGAATTTGGGTGAAGAACAACCATTAGCTCCAACCAATCCACAACCTTTTATGGCTCCACAAATGGTTGGCAAACAAAATCCAGTTGTAAATGCACAAGGGCAGCCAAGAACAGCTCCTAGACCAACTCAAATACCAATTGTTGCTGCCCACATGCAAGGGATGAATATGTAAACCAAGGGATAGCAAAGAGATCCTTCATCACCATTTAGTATCATTGATCAGATGAAGAAGACAAATGTAAATATATCAATGTGGGAATCCCTATCTATCCCAGGCCAGAGAGATTTGCTACAAGCTGCCATGAAGGACTAGCCAACTTCGAATCAGCAAGTCCAAATGCAAGAGAAGGTGCTCACAAATGCTGCCCAGCCTGAAGGGAATCATGGAGGACAGCAAGGTAAAATGTTGAAGCCCCCTCCTTTTTATGTCTCATTAATCATTGGAAACCAATTGGTGCACAATTGCATGATTGATTCTGGGGCAAGTAGCTCAGTGATGCCCAAGCAAATAGCTGATCAGCTAGGACTTCAATATGAAACCATATCCAAAGGGGTAGTGTAGTTGGATGGGATAGCAGTAACAATAGTTGGGGTGATTAGAAACTTGAGTCTTACCTTGCATGCATGTCCAAATGTTGTTGTTTTACAAGATGTATCAGTTATAGACCTTCCACCACTCTTTGCCCTATGTTTGTCAATATATTTCACAGCCAAGATTGGAGGATATTTTTCTATTGATCGGTCACACATGTTGTTCAGAATGAGGTATGGAACCAAAGCTACAATCAGGTCTGAACCTATTGCAAACTTCCACATTGAGCCCTACACTCCAAGTCAGATCAATGCCAACTGTTCGGCATTTGATCAAGAAGATCACCCAAGCACTGATGAAGCTGACACCAAGGTTGGAAGCATCCCGGATCTAAATCTTGATGAATGGGCAAACAAGGTGCATGCTTTTGATCCTTATCAAGAAGCAGAAGAATCTGAGCTAGGGGTCTATTGCATACATCAAGAAGATTAGCCCATTCCTAGCATCACCAAGCCAAACCACAAGGATGACAATGAGGTATGGCAGCTGTTTTTTGATGGATCAAGGAGTAGACAAGGTGCAGGAGGTGGAGCTATGCTTATTTCACCTCAAGGAGTAAAGTCCTATTCAAATTTTAGATTTTAGTTTTCATGCTCCAATAACACTACTAAATACGAAGCCTTGGTGCAAGGGATGCATTGGGCAATAAAGAGAGGAATAAATAACTTGCAAGTCTTTGGTGACGAGTGAATTGATTGTAAACCAAGTTAAGGGGCAGCATCTTTGTCAAGAATAATCTGCTCAAGTGCTACAAGAACAGGTGTGGAACCTCATTGAATATTTTGAGGGCTTTAGCATAAAATCCATTCCTAGAAAAGAAAACCAAGTTGGCTTTGACAGCTTGCAGCGATTGGGGCAGCCTTTGATATTGTGGAAAGCATTCAAAAGGATAAGGTACAACCAAACATCCATGTGATTTTGAGGCCTTCATTCTAGATAACAATGTAAGTTGGCAAGTGTTTGAGAATGACCAGCAAATCATCCATTTCGACAAGAAGAAGCTGAGTTCTCAGCTAAAAATCAGAAAAATTGGAACAGTAGTATGGTGACCAAGTGGTACAGCTGAGAACTAACAAGCTACCCAAGGGACTTATCACTTTGGAGTCCATTTTCAATCCCAATGATCAATTTAGGAAAGAGAAAGCAAACATTCAGGTCAAGAGAGAAGATTCAGTATCCATCTTGGTGGAAGAGAAAAAACCATTGCAAATTGGAAAGATGACAACTGAACAAGAAAGGTATGAGTTCATACAACTGTGTCAAGAGTTCCCTGATGTGTTTGCTTGGAGCTATGAAGATTTGAAAGGTTTCAATCCCAAGTTAGCTCAACACACCATTGAATTGGACCCAAATACTAAACCCATCAGGCAAAAACAAAGGCCAGTCAATCCACACATGGAGCCTCTCATGAGGAAGGAATTGAATAAGTTGATAGAATCAAGAATCATATTCCCAATCAAGCATTCTAGTTGGGTTGCCAACTTGGTCCCAGTTAGGAAGAAGAGTGGGGAAATCAGATTGTGTGTTGATTTTAGAGATTTGAATAGAGCATCTCTTAAGGACCATTACCCACTTCCTTCTATGGAGCAAATTTTACAAGTTGTGGCTGGCTCCGAGAGGTTTTCACTACTTGATGGATACTCGGGCTACAATCAAATTATGGTGAAGGAAGAAGATCAGTTCAAGACAGCCTTCACAACCAAATGGGGAACTTATGCATATAGGAAAATTCCATTTGGGCTATCCAACACTGGAGCTACCTTCCAAAGAGTAATGGACATGGCGTTCAAAGGTTTGATTAACAACGTGGTGCTGATATACCTTGATGATATCACTGTTTTTTCAAAGAATGCAGCAGACCACCTCTCTCATTTGAGACAAGTCTTCCAAAGGTGTAGGATATTTGGAGTGTCTTTGAATCCTAAGAAGTGTATCTTCCTAGCACATGAAGGAAAGCTCCTTGGCCATATTGTCTCCAAAGAAGGATTAGCAATTGATCCAGAGAGGGTTGAAGCCATAAGAGCACTACCATTGCCAAGCCACAAGAAGGCCCTTCAGAGTTTCTTGGGGAGAATAAACTTTGTTCGAGAGGTTTGTCCCAGATTTTGCAGCCCTTGTCAAACCTATCACCAAAATGTTAAAGAAAAGCATGGCTTTCAAGTGGACAACAGAAGGAAAGGAGAGTTTTGAAGCAATCAAAGAAGCCATCTCCCAAGCACCAACTCTCATCAACCCGGATTTCTCCAAGGATTTCATCCTCTATGCATTTGGAGGTAATGATACTATTTTTACCATTTTGGTACAGCAGAACAAGGACAATGATGAGCAGCCAATTGCTTTCTTTAGCTAAAGCCTAGATGACTATGAGGTGAGATATTCTTTTATTGAGAAGCATGTACTTGCAGTAATCAGAAGCTTGAAGAAATTCAAGCATCTAGTCTCAAACAACAAGGTTCAGTTGTTGGTCTCTCATGTGGGAGTAAAGGACTTCCTCCTCAACAAGGATTTGAATGATAAAATGGCAGGTTAGATCACTCGTGTCATGGAGTATGACATTGAGATCAAGTTCACTAAGTTGGTAAGAGGAAAAGGATTGTGTGAGCAGCTGATTCTGGGCAAGCAAAAAGGAGTATGTAATAAAGAAGAGGCTGTTTTGACAGTTCAAGACAGCCATGTGCAAGGTAGCACTCAAGAAGAGGATAATGCTGTCCCCACTCCTTGCTGGACCCAAGGTATAATGCACTTCCTAAGCATAGGCCTATGCCCTCCAGAGATGAATAAAACCCAAAGAAGACACTTCAGATTGTAGGCTGTCCCATATGCCATAGTAGACGGTGTTTTGTTCAAGAAAAATGTGAATGGAGTGCTGCTGAGATGCATTAGCACAAATCAGATTCATAGGGTGTTGGAAGAGTTCCATGGTGGACCAGCTAGTGGTCATTTTGCACCAAGAGTGACAACTCTAAAAATCATGAAGGTTGGTTATTATTGGCCCAATATTTTCAGTGATTGCTTTGCGTGGATCAAAAGGTGCAAGAATTGTGCATTCTTCACAGGTAAAGAGAGGCTTGCTGCCCTTCCATTACATCCAATTTTAGTTGACCAGCCATTCATGCAATGGGGTTTGGACTTCATTGGATTCATTAATCCCAATTCAAGCCAAGGGCATAAGTGGATTTTAACAGCCACAGACTACTTCACCAAGTGGACTGAAGTAGTAGCACTCAAGGAAGCAAATGAGTCTAGCATCTTATACTTTTATGAGGGGATAGTAACCAAATTTGGCATACCTGCTACAATAATCTCAAATAATGTGTTAGCATTCATTAGATCCAAGGTGACTGAGTGGGCTGTCAAGAACGGGATCTACCTAAGTACTTCATCAAACTACTACCCTTAGGGTAATGGCCAGGCTGAATCTACAAACAAGAACTTGTTGAGGATCATTAGGACTCTTGATGAGAATCAGAGGTCTTGGCATACCAAACTGAAATCAGCCTTATGGGCTGATAGGATAACTCCCAAGAGATCCACAGGTAGCTCTCCATTCGGGGTTGTTTATGGAAGAGAGGCAATCTTACCCATGTCACTTGAGTTTCCAACATTGGAACTCATGAAGCAGTTAGAGTTGCTAGAGTTTGGGCCCATGGATGTGAGATATGCAGAGTTGATGGAGCTCTAAGAGATCAGAGATCAGGCATCCCAAGCAATGGAGAAGGATCAAGCTTTGTTCAAGAAGACCTTTGATAGGAAGGCCAAGAGTAGATCTTTCCAAGTTAGAGATCTAGTGTTAAAATGGGATGCAGATAGAGCAAAACTGGGAAGGCATTCAAAATTTGATGCCATTTTGAGTGTACCATACATGGTCACAAAGTGTAAGGACAGCAATGCCTTCCAATTGTCTTCGTTGGATGGCGAAGAACTGCAGATTCCAGTCATGGAATCCATCTAAAGCATTACTACTAAAGGGAAATTATCCACCTTGTAAATATTAGCTTAATTTTTCATTCCTCCAAGTGCTTGTGCACATTGTTTTGCTATAGGTTGTTTTTCTTTCCCTAAGTGCTTTGGCACAGGCTTGCTGTCCCTGGAGATGTTTTGTAGTCCTTGTTTCCATTAGGTGATATTCCATCTTCCTCCTTGCAACATTCTAAGTCAGTTGGGGTTTCAAACAGAAAATTTGATGACTCCATGCCCAATGGGTTGCTTCAGGCAACTGGTATCTTCATCTAGCAGGCAGATGACCACTCTGAGTCGCCAAAATTGTTATCCAAAATGTGCCCCTACTCATTTTTGTGGCTAACTCCTTGTGTTCTTACCTCTCTTGTGCCTCAGTCTCCATTTTTTTATTTTTAGGCACTCAAATCTTTCTAAAAATGGCACCATTAGATAGAGCTCTCTCTCAGCTTTCCAGAAAGGTAAAGTTTTCCTCCTAACTCCACGTATTTTTCAAGTTATGGCTCGGCGGAGTTTTTGTGGGAAATTTTCCCCTAGAAGGCCCGCAGCCAATCAGGACGTGCCACGTGTCCAGGAAGTGGTGGGGGTCGGAGGAGAATTTGGTTTTTTGCCAAGTGTTTTGGCGTAGGTTTCAAAAGGAAAATTTTTCCGCAGGACCCGCCAACGAATCAGGAGCTGCCACGCGTCCAGGGGTGAAAATTGGAAAATTTGGCTAAGTGTTTGCGCAGGGAAATTTTGGAGAGATGGCCCCGCGGCCAATTAAAACAAGACACGTGTCCTAAGGGACCGGAAAAGTGGGGCACGGAGGGGAGTTAGAAATTTTGGCAAAATGTTTCACCAAAAAATCCAAAAGTAAATTGTGATCCACCTACCCGCCGATGAACTAGAACATGACACGTGTCACCAGGAGCCGGAGTTTCAGAGGGCGGAGGAAAAGTTGAAATTTTGGCAAAGTGTTTTGCCGAAAATCCAAAAGGTGAAGTTTTGGCCCGCTGCCCCCACCAACGAATAAGAACGTGCCACGTGTCCTAGCTAGGTGGAGCGTGGGAGAACTTGGGAAATTTTCCCAATGGGAAAATAATGGAAAATTCAAGAAAAAGGCCCGCCCCCCTTATTGCGAGCCAATAGAATCTCGCCACGTGTCTAGTTGGGGCAAAAAATTCAGAGCAAGCTCGCATGGGAAACCCGCACCTAATGGGGTTTTGACATGTGTCCAAGCCAAAAATATCAAAGTGACCCATGGAAAATTCAGGAGAGACAGGCCCGAGCCAATCACATCACGCCACGTGTCTTCACCTCATCGGCCCGGCGGGGAAATTTTGAAAAATTTTCCAAAGGCAAAAATGAAGTAAAATGGAGCAGGAAGGGCCCGCGACCAATTAAAATGTGCCATGTGGCACCTAGAATGGCAGAGTGTGGGGATTTTTTGGAAAATTTTCCAAAATGCAAAAAGGGGTAAAATTCAAAAATTTTCCCCGCCATTCCATTTTTGGCCCTATTTTGCCCTAAATCTTCAAATGGCCATAACTTTTGATCCAGAGCTCATATTTTCACGTTCTTTATATCAATGGAAAGATGGTGAAATTCTCTACAAGATTCCGTGGTCATTTTTGCATTTTGGTTTAGTTTAGAGAGAGAAAATCAAGAAACATCTCTGGCACGTGGTAATGGCCAGAAATGACGTTTCAACAACCAGTTTTAATGCAAAATGGGTCGCATTCTTCTTCAGCATGGCCAAAAATGTTATGGCATGGGTCTGTAAGGACGCCCATGCTATTTTAATGCATCTTCATTCAATGGGGAATGGCTCCCATGTTTTTACACGTTTTCTCTCTCCTGGGCTCGACCCATGCATTGTAAAAGCCAGATTTGGCTCATTTTTTGAAGGTTGAACATTTTTTTAGATAGCAAGCTTATTTTTTCACCTTCAACAAGTGATTTTTGCAAGTATCAGACCTTCTTCATGATTCTAACAGGTTTCTGCCTCTTTGATGTTGCAAATGCAAGGATTTTGACAAAGAAAATGACAGTGCAGACTACATGATCAATTTTTCAAATCCTTTGTGTATATTGTCTTTCTTCATTTTAGACCTCTAATTACATCTTATCATCCCGTGTATGATGTTTCATGTTGCATTTCATGAAATTGTGTCAATTTGCATGAACAAGAAGTGTTCACCACTCCTTTGGTGTATCACCTATTAGTTTAGTTTCAATTTTTGCACTTTCTACCTCTGTCTCCTTGGAATTTAGAGTAGGATTAGGGTTCAAACCTCTCTGCGCATTGTGCAAATAACAGATCTGATCGAGGAGTTTGAGGAACCAGCCTCTAATCTGAGATTCCTCTCTCATTTTACAAGTTCCACACTTGGAGAGGGTTTCAATGTTGTGCAATCACACTGGATGCCTGAAACATCAACTTAGAAACCTGATTTACATCCAGGGGTGCTGCTGATTTGCCACAACAGTCCTTCCTCTTTATTCTCACTCATCACCTAATCTTCCAAGGAAGCTATCTCGATTTAAGGTGTCTGAAGGACTCTAGAATTTCATCTAGCTTTTGAGTTGTTGAACCTTCAACATGTTTTTGAACTTGTTCCAACCTCATTGTTGTTTCCTTCTTCTAACCATCACATCATTTTAATAAGAGGATAATATTATCGTTAGTGTTATGAAACCATTAATTCCAAGATTTGATGAACCTCAATCTAGTACCAAACTTTAACACCCATGTTATGATTCATCCAAATTAAGGGATTTTAAAAAACCTTCAACTCAATTTATTCTTCTAATGATTAACATTAATATTTAGCTTACTACTAAATAATTCAACATTATTTAATATTCATAATCCATATAATAACATATGATAACCATGTACAATTGTAAGGGTATATCCATATCTCCATGATCTCCCTTAAATCACTCTACCCGAGTGTGTATAATTTGTATACTTTGGTTAAAACTTTAATAGTTCATGAAAATTATATGCATATCCTATGTGTTAACTCTCTAAAAATTCAAGTCAGTATTTCATCTAGTATCTAACACAATAAAATAGGGGATTGGTGAATATAAAATGTAGTCAGCTAATACATTACCTTGGCCAAGGATAATAAGCATTGTTTTGCAAGATTAGTTTCAATACTTCACACAAGTCCACAAAACTTGTATTATATCACCACATAACCATCTCAACACATCTATCTTGGTTTATTTCATTGTTTAAGAATTTGATTTAGTTTTGAATGAGTAGAGTCCATATCTGAATCATCATATTATCAAAGGATCCTATCAGTACCATCTTAGGATCCCTATGGGAAAGATAGTGACTACGTAATGAATTTCATTATTACGTTCTCACTACCTTTCCCGTAGCCATCCTAAGTTGGAATGAGTGGGATATTAATGAGAATAATAAGAGACATAACATCTATGCTTCTTATACACTTTAAGTTATAATTGATAGATAAAGTAACTAAACCTTTCTTTACAACATGATCAAAATGCATTGATGCACAATGTTAGATTCATGAAAGAGGATTATAGTAACTCAATGAGTTACTAATCCTTAATTAGATCCTCTTATCAAACTAAATCAACATAGTATTCATTGTTAAATAGTTTCACTAATCATATTTTCTATCGATTTGTACATTTCATTCACTCATTAAGGATAGTCCTCGATCTCTTAGGTACATTGATTTTCATGGTTAGTTCATTTAATTTCATAAGTTACAATTATAAATTTATTTATTTTTTCTATTTTTATCCTTATTGTTCTATGTATGGTCATTAAACATATTTGATCATCTCAATTGAATCAATGAAATCATAAATTAATATGTAATAGAAGGTTAATCATATTTATTTATAAACAACTTTATAAGCAACATATAATTATTTTCAGGTCTAACAAGATAAGTCTCAAATCAGCCAAGTCATATATTCAAAATTAAATAAGGATAATATGTTTTTCATTAATAATGATATACAAATCATGAAAATAATACATTGGGAAAATTTCCCTTTACAAGATGGGGTGAATTTTCATTCGCATTAACATTTTTTTACAATAATCCTTTCTACATTCATATCAAAATAACATATGACATAAATCAATCATAAAAATCCAAACAGTCACTTCAAGAGTGTCATCCTTTCCTACAAACTGTAGGAGAGAGAAAATATATATGGGTTAGTTCAAATAACTGACATGAGTTCAAAACTCATATTCCATGTTGTAATCAAAATGAAATAATTGAATAAGTTATGGTTAACTTGATTCGTAATCAGTATATTATAATTAGAAACTTCCTATTTTATAATAAAAATACTATCACATACACATATGAAAGTGTTACTTCATATTCAAATTGAAACAATATGCTCACTTTCACTATGTGAAACCAACATGATAACTTAACATTTAGTTGATAATGAAACATACTAATGTTGTCATTTGTTTTAATAATATGATATTAGAAACAACAATTCACTAAATAGAAGTCAATCCATGGTTTATTCATCCTTCCAATATTATAATCAACATTACTTTTATAATAAAATTATATTGTTCTTAAGAAATTTATAAGAAATAATAAGATCATTGCTTTTATAAGAAAAATATACCGTTCCTAGTACTTGCCTAGATTTCATTCCATGAAACACAAAAACATTTTCATATACAAGTTATAGCATCCATGTTTTTAAGAGCTAGAAATAATAATAAAGTCAAGTTCAAAGAGGAAATGAATATTCTAAAAATCCAACAAGCTCTTTGAGAGTTGTATTTATTTTTATAACCTTACTAGACATCCTAAATAACCCAAAACGTGTCTAAGATCACAATGATTTTCTCAACCAAAAATGTTCTTAAGAGAGAGAGAGATAAAGAGAGTTGTTTTAATCATGTTCTAAAGAACCAAATAAAAAATGATAACAAAAAAATTCATGTTGAGCTATAATCCACCAACATTCAAGTTCTTTAAGAGCTAAATCACAATGGTGTTCTCAAACCCAAAAGAGAAACTGAAATCTAACATTAATAATAACACTACTCCATAAGAGCTTACAAGAAAATGATTTTAAAACCATCAAAAAAAAAATTTCAATATGGTTTGTAGCTAAAATTTCAAAATTAAACAACCCATATATACCAACTTGACCTGCATTTATAAATGAAAAACATAACCTGTTCATGATAGACTCTATCCTTCATATCTTCTACTTTTCTAACCAAATACCCATGAAATGTACTTATATAAAGAAGTTAACAACAAAGAAAAATTAAGATAAAGATATTAGCAGAACCCATAATGATTTGGAATAAATATATTTCCTTTTCCAAATATTATATTTGCAATGCCTCGCCTCGGGACACCGAAAAGCAACTAAAATTCTAGGTAATTATTTTTTTGTTAACTTAAATAATACCATTGTGTTTGCTTAACCATTTCCCCCTTAATAATTATTTTATATTAATTTATATATTTACCCAAAATTAAATAAATCATTAGCCCAAAGTAATTTAATTATTTATTTCTATTAAGTTTACTAGGGTCACTTAATAAGTCTACACACCTTTTAAATAAGTTAGTTTCCCCATTTTTATTTATTGATTTTCCCACAACCCCTTTTCACTTATTTCCCATTCCCATAAAATACTCATGACTTAAGAGTGTGTAGGATTAAATAGGTACCCTAGGATCAAACACATATGGACCCTTGATTTCAAATTTTCCCTAAAGTTTACCCTAAGCCCTTCTTATCTTTTTTTTTCTCTCCATTTAGTTTTCATTTTGTTTTCTTTTTTCTCTAGAGGTTGAGGAGATAGGAAGTTTTGGATTCATGGAGATTTTTGATGAAAAATATCATTATTCTATCATGTAAAAATATTTGTTTTATTTTTAAATTTCTTACCCAAAAATTTGGGTTATTGGGTATGTAAAATACCCACAAAATTTCTTTTGAAAAATAAGGCAAATTTAAATGGATATATATATATTGCCAAATGATAATTATAATAAAACCAAGGGTTATTTTTAACCTAAATGTCAAATTTCCATAGGGTTTAGAGCCCATGGGATGACGAATCGTGTTGTTTCCGCATGAAGAGTAGTAGGGGGTGCGTGGGGGAGTGTGAAGGTGTAGTTAGGAGTATGGAGGGAGGGATGAAGCTGTGGTGACTGCGTGGAAGGGAGGGTCTACATGGAAAGTGTGGGGTGTAGGGTTTTAGGTTGGGTGTTCAATTTGGGGAGGGCTCGGCCCTCCCACTTTCCCATTCTTTTCTTTAAATTTGCTTTTCTAAAACTAAAACTCCATTACAAATTTCACCATGAGTTTTTGTTATATGTTTTTTTTATAAACTTTTGTAAAAGTATAAATATTATATTATATATATATATATATAATAAAATATGTATATAGTATTATATAATTTTAATATATATATAATAAAATAAGATATACATATATTAATATACTATGTTTTAACGCTTATTTATACCAATATATAACTTCATATAAAACTCCATTTTTGGATTAAATGAAATTATATTTTTAAAATACAACTATGCTAAAATATTTTACTTCGTTAATATTATATAATATGCTTAGAAATTTACAAGTAGAAAAATAAAAGTTATGTTTGGAAAGTATATATACCTACTAGTTTATTCATCCTTAGTTCAGTATTTTAAAAGAAAAGAACTATTTTAGAAAACTGAAATTGGTTTGTGAAGGCCAAGCTCTTATTCCCAACAAATTTTGACTATTTTAACTTTGCAAAGGATAAAAAAAGTCTCTTATATTGGAGATAACAATTAGATTTCTTTTCCAATGCTCTAGCAAAATAATTAATTCAGATTTCTATCAAGAAGGATATTCAACAAGGAAATATCATATTTTCATTTTAAACATTTGTCATACTATCACAACCATAAAAATAGTGTTGTTAAATATCATGTAACAATCAATTCTTTTACTTGCAAAAGAGAATTCCACCTTAAAACATGATTTTAACAAGAGTAACTCTCAACCAATTCCTTGTGTTGCATTACCAAGTTTAAGAATTTTACAACATCTATCATACAAGAAAGTTTATGTTTCCATGAAACTTAGAATCAAAATTTCCATAATTCCAACATACTTAGAATACTCAAGAAACCATATTACAAGATTCTTGCAAGATTGAAGAGAGGTTGCACAAGAAAATGTGACTCAAGTTTACAAGTAATACCAAATACAAAATGGGGATTTGGCAAGACAAGAAATATCCCACATAGCCATATCCTTAAAGTTACAATGAGAGTAATTTTCACCAACATGAGAGGTAACCATGAAGAACCATGATGACAAGAAACTCCAACATTTTCCAAATTTGATCTCCAACCTTGAATGTTTTTCTAAGAGACCAAAACCAAGAGAAGGGCTTGTTTTACCACCCAACCAATATGCATCATTACATGTCTTTCCAAGGGTTGGAAAACATGCTAGCCTCCCCAAGCCCATGGGAAAGACTCAACTAGCTTACACAATTGTGTACAAGGTTTAGGGAGACATGACAACAACATTTTCACATACAAAACAATTCCATACACAAAGAAATACACCCAAAAATTGCATACAAGGAAAGGAGGAGAAAACCATATTCACCCTCCAAAATGGGGAAGAGAAGATGAGATGACCCAAGGTGCCAAAATTGTGGTCCAACCATAGGATGCACACAAAAAGAATCTTCACAACCTCCTTATTCCTCCAAATCAACAAACCCTCCTTATTTCTCCACCCATTCACCAAAATCCTTCTTGGGAGGATTTTCAAACCCATTGGGTTTCCTCTCCAAGAATGGGGAAGGGGTTCAAACCATATGAGGGGAGTAAAAGAACCTACATGGATTGCCCATCAAGCCATGAGGTTTGAGAGGGAAAATCCCTCTCTCTTCCCCCATAAACTCCAAAATCCATCAAGCCATATGATGGATGGAGAAAAATAATAGAAACATAAAAACATACTCAAGAAACAACACACATTTTCACATATAAGTAAGTCTAAGATCTAACATGACATAAAACATAGAATGAGATAAAAGAGCCTACCTCCAAAATCTCTCCAACACTCTAATATTTTCCACTTCCTTATCCAAGCAAGCTCTAGCTCCCAAAATCTCCAAGCACCAAGAAAAACTCCAAAAAAGTCCTCTTTCTCCCTCATGAGGGATGAAAGGAACAATAAACAAATCGTGCCAAGCCAAGAACACGATGCTAATCAAACATCAAGATAAATAAGATGAAAGTAATTCACCAAAATAACTTTACATAAACCTTTGTGAAAACGAGAGTAGCAATATCATATTTTATTATGAAACTGAATGCAATACATTGAGAATGGGCCTTGCTTAAATAGGTAAGGAATAACAATCTAAGAACCAGTCAAGGTCGTAGATCAAGCCATGAATCAAGGAAATAACTAGTCATCAAAGAACTAGTCAAGACCATAGATCTAGGAAAGAACTATACCTAACAACTAGATAATATCTCCTAATATCTAAATAAGATAAAAGAAATATCCACACACATAAGTGGGTGAGGATAAATACAATAAAGGTAAATAAAGTACCTAGGTGAACATGAGCTAAGGTAAATACCTACTCTAACACCCCCTCAAGTGAAGCTAGGGGCCAAAATAGAAGTGGCATGTCCACAGTATGAGTCTCGGCAACTAGGCCTAATGAGGTACTCATGTACAATAACTGGGAAAAAAGGGACACCACAAGGTACCCAAAACTAGTAACAACAAAGTAAAGAGAGTAAAGACCCGCTCCAAGGCATCCCAAGAAGCTTGGCTCAAAAAACTCGTACAATGTTGAAGAATTTTGGTGTGCACTGTGGTCTGAATCCACTACTCGATCACAAAACTCAAAAACAACTGACACTGGGCTCCACCAGAATAGCTCCATACAAGGAGACTATCAATGGAGTGATGTCAAAAGTGCAAAAAAAAAACACCAAACATAATTTGATCAACTGCTGTAAATAGGTGTGTCACGATCCAAGAACAAAAACCAAAGCAACAAGGTAAGGACACAAACTCTAGAGTGTCACGATCCAAGAAAAGCCAAGGTAACAAGGCAAGGACATGAAACCCGAAGAAGCAGGATCAACACCACACCCTCCCATACTACTGAATGGGTGGAGTGACACTACAAATCTGTATGAGTTGTCAAAACAACTACTCGAACACTGACAAAATAACACTGGAATGCACCAGAATAGATCCCCCATAAGAGATACTATCAACATGCCAAAAGTGTCAAAAATACATATACAAAATCTCTCAACAAACAAGAGAGATACACTACACCTACTAAAGAAAAATGCTCAAAAAAAGAAGCATCACAATGTAGAAGGTATAGAAAGTGGAGCAAGAGGCCGAATGGTGGAGGAGCCATGCCTGTAGAGTCCTCTCAATGAATGCCTATGTCACCTCCATGAGTGATCATATATCCACCCCAAATCAACACGGATGGATGAAGAAGATGTCTACATATGACTTGGTGTAAAATGCACAATGGGTGCATGTAAAAGAACATCAAAATGTGTGTCAGGTTGATCATGTCTAACAGCTGAAATCTTAGGTTTCTCAAGCTTGAGTGAAGGTGTAGAACTCATGTGTTGCTCATGATCCTCAAAAAGAGTCAAGCAAACAAAAAGGGAGCTCAGTCAATGTGTGATCCCAATGAAATATCTGCTCAAAAGCCAATGTCATGACGAGAATTCCACTTAACATGTGGAATAAAAGAAACAATACCCTTTGAGTGTTTACCAATGACTCCTCTAGTGAGACCCATAGAACAGAGCATGCGAGAACTGAATGCAGTGGTATGCTTCTTAAAAAAGCCATGCAACTGAGCAGAAGTAGGATACACAACATGTGGTACTGTAATAGGCACAAATGTGGAAGAGCATGTAGTAACAAGCTTCATAGGTGTATGAGCATCAAGAGCAGGAACAGACTCAAAGACTGATAGATCAATGTTAGTGGGTTTAGGAGCAATAGCTGCAAGTGGACTAGGAGCATGGATATGGTTGTCCACAATATGATGGTGATGTTGTAGGCTAGCAAGTTTGTTCTGCAAGAAGTGTATTATTGTATCCTTACCATGAATGAGTGTTTGTAGAAGAGAATTTCACTTCTTGAGCGATCTATTTTCTTCCACAAATTTTACAATATCCTCTTGAAGTCCACATACTTTATAGAAAAGCATATCATTCTTAGAATCCATGATAGGTACAAACTGCAACTCCCAAAAATTTAGGACATCGGCTCAGCCAAAATTGCATCCACAATTGATTACAACACTCCTCCATATTTGGCACTTTATAATTATAGTTCAAGTCTCAAAATAAATAACTCCAATGGAAAGAGCACAAAAAAACAAGCACTTTTGCAAAAATGGCACTCAAAACTCGAGTTACCGATCAAAAGTTACAAGCTTTTTAATATTTTACTCTGTTATTTATTTTAGTTGCCACTAAAACAAAATAAATTGTTACCTTCACCACACAAATAAAATTAGAGGGGGCTCAAGTTAAGCACCTACTAATAGGAATCACAAGTTTTAAAGCCCTCATATGACCATACCATATGACCAAGGGCTAAGGATTTTAATGGGTACTATTATTTCTAGACTGTGTAGATAGTGACCTTGATTGCCGAAAAATAGCAACCTATGGATTTTCCCGAAATAGCAAAAATACGTGTATGACATCCGTGCACCCCAAAAAGAAGGAAAGATCCAAAAACCTTCCTTCACACAAACCAAGACAAATACACCGTAACAAAAAAATTTGTGCAGATCTTGAAAAAACAATGCACCCCAAAGAAATAATCCCTCGACTCCTTTTCTTGTGGGCACAAATCCTGAGGAGATCTAGTGTACTTCTCTGTAACAACAAAAAAAAACCACAAAAATGACTGTCTATAGAAATGACCAAGTTTATAGTCGATCTTAGGGTTTTCATGCCTTCTGGATCCAATGGAAGCCTTTGTTTTCCATAAAAATGCATGCAGCAACAACATATGACCAAATCCCAAATATATGAATATACAATGAATTTATTTGCAAAATAAAACTT
Organism: Taxus wallichiana var. yunnanensis; assembly: GCA_018340775.1. NCBI lineage: Eukaryota > Viridiplantae > Streptophyta > Pinopsida > Cupressales > Taxaceae > Taxus > Taxus wallichiana. The sequence goes on along the minus strand of CM031243.1, from coordinate 266,353,936 downwards.
ACAGATGGATGTCAACAACAATCTCTCACTCTGATACCATGAAAGTAACAATAACCATATCATGCCAAGCCAAGAACATAGATGCTAATCAAACATCACGATCAATAAGATGAAATTAATTCACCAAAATAACTTTACATAAACCTTTATAAACAAGTGAGTAGAAATATCATATATTATTATGGAACTCAATGCAATACATTGAGAATGGGCCTTGCTTGAATAGGAAAGGAATAACAATCTAAGACCAAGTCAAGGTCGTAGATCAAGCCATGAATCAAGGAAATAACTAGTCATCAAAGAATTAGTCAAGACCGTAGATTTATGAGAGAACTAGACATCAAGGATCTAGTCAATACCATAGATCTAGGAAAGAACTAGTCAATACCATAGATCAAGGAAAGAACTATGCCTAACAACTAGATAATATCTCCTAATATCTAAATAAGATAAAATAAATATCCACACACATAAGTGGGCGAGGATAAATACAATAAAGGTAAATAATGTACCTAGGTGAACATGAGGTAAGGTAAATACCTACTCTAACAAGGGAGAATTTGAAGAGAAGCCAATAAATTTCCTCACCAATGAGGGGGTGACATGTGTCACCCCTCTCTTCCCTCCAAGTCAAAGATTCCAAAAATAAAAAGAAGAAAAGATAAATTCACTTTTAACACTCCCTTCCCAAAATGCCCAAAATGAAAATAAAACAAGATTGTGCAACTTTCTACAAAACACACATACCAATCCATCTTACATGGATGGTGACCAAAGAGAGGCAAAATGGGAGGGAAACTCCCTTTATGCCTTGAAATTAAGCCCCTACCTATTAGGTAGGGTCCAAGGGCTTATTTTCATGCTAAGTGAACTCCCAAACTTAAAATGAGTCACTTAAAATGCCATAAATAACCCAATTTCTGGTTTGGCACATTTGGGCACAAGAGTAGAGAATGTGGGGCCCACCCAAGGGTTCACATGTGACCCTAATCCTCTCTAAGTAATACACAATTACCCAAATACCAAACTTAATGCAAATGGGGACCACTAAGTCCCCAAACCAAGTTTACTTAACAAAATAAAACATCCTAAACAAGATTAATTTTACATGACATACTACATTACAAATGAGGGTCACTCATGGTGCCCAAAATAATGAAATATAATACTAAGGCCTCATATAGCTAACATGGTTAGGGCTCAGCCCCGTGGGCTACTTGTGCATAATTTGCGTAGCCGCCTTGAAACCCACGTTCTCCTGTGACCTATCACCTACACACTCATTACACACATTAAACGCACCTATCTCGATACAATGTAAATCAACTACTCAATAAGCGATCAATGAAATCTATGATATCCTAACATCATCATGGAATCGTAAATGCGAAAACATGCTCAATTACACATAATTTACCATGAGTTAGCCATAGAGATAAATATAAATGACATACATCCATATAATCCAGACATGTGACTAAGCAAAGTATCTAACATATATCAATTAGGTCTAAACAACATCGTAATAAGTTAGTATCTACAACATCAAATGAAAAGGTGTCAACATACTAACAAATTCAGATGGATTTACATGCCCAAATCTCCATACATGTCTAAGGAGGTCAAATATCCTAACATAATGTCCAAAATATATCAAATCCTGTCAAATCATGTCTATGAATAAATAATTCAACAGTAATCGAGGATATAAAAGATGTGGGCACTACAATAGTCAACCCTTTAAAAATTGTAAAACAAAGATATCAATAAAACTTGAAGATACGCTTAACCACAAAAATGACATAGCTCTAATTAAGATTCATTTCCATATTTTTACCATTATACAGACCTAAGTAATCCAACTATTACCAAAATCTCAAATTTCAAACAAAATTGATTTAACAAATATTAAAATTTGTAAAGCCCTACATATTTCATAGTCACATATGATAAATAAAATGATAAAGTATAGATCTGAAAAAATTAATAAGCTAATGAAAATTTAAACCCTAAGTGCAAGAGGAAGAGAGAAAGAATTAGTTGATTCACACTATCCTTGAGATTGTTCTAGACTGGATATTAATGAACAAAAATACAAACTGTTGCAAACTAAGAACATAAAAATATGGAACTTCCAGATATGCCCGAACTAAGGCATCTGGATCGGGTCAAGGGAATATAGGCATTTGGGACCTCTATTGGATGCTCATGACTATGAAAATGGTTGGAAACTGATTCTTCTTATGTCCTAAGATGGTCACTAACCTTCAATGTTGGTCTCCTTTATATCACTAAATGATCACGAGTTTTCGGTAACCTACGAAACAAATGATATCCTGCAAAACCCTAAAACACATCAAATACTAAAAAAATATTGAAATGGGGAGTCATCATGACCCCTACAATCACATGAAAGAGTGAACTTATGAATGAGAGTTGCATTACATCTCGTAATCCATGCGGTTTGTGCGCATGTGTGCAAGAATCATGCCCTAGGAAGTTCTTGTGAAAGATGCACTTGATAACAAGCAATAGCTAGACGTAACAATGTAAAATAGATGTGTGGATGGAAAAATGAAATTCCCATCCTATGCATGTATCCAAAAAAATGTAGTCCTTTGTCACTTGAGTGAGTCCTAGATGGATGTTTTGATGTTCTTAGAATGTAACCTTGGGTGATGATAGTAGATGCTTAGAGCTTGGTACCTTATTTTGGTCACATAGATTTGTATTTATATGATTCACTTAGTTTACTTTCAAATTTAACAACTAAAAGGATGACCCATAAGAAAATAAGATGCCCAAAAGAGTTGAGTAAGATACAAAGAGGTTGGGGGAACCCGAAGAAGGGATGAAGGAACCTAGGCGTTGGCATCCTAGTCAAGGGCGCCGGTGTCTAGAGTCAAAAAAGATAAATCAATGAAGATCAGAATGGATGTGGGGTGTACAAGACTAAAGAGGAAAGTAGAAAGATAGAAAAGAGGCCAAAAATAGATGTTAATTACCATTTTTCTCACTTAGAAACCATATGAATAGTAGTATATGATTAAGACCTAGAAATATACCAAAGTGTGTGATTTTGTGTCTACATTTGCCACCACTTTATGTTGTTGAATGAATACTCAATAACATAAAGTAGATAAGATATGTGTACCTAATAACCATGTAGATTGATGGCAAAACCATGCCAAAGAGATAAGAAAAAGGGTGGAGTGATAAAAATGAAACATGTAAGCTAAAGAAGATGAAGTGACACTAGGGGTGAGGTGTATGTGTCATGTCATGATTGTACATGTTTTCATTGTTGTGCTTTGCCAATGTGGGGCCACTTCTTATTGTGTATTAAGGATATAATTGTAAATGAAGAATGAAATAGTATTCAAAGACATGTGTTATGAGAACATTTTCATAAGTATGTAAAAGTGTGTAAAAATGTGTAAAAAGGAAAGTGTGCACCTAATCAAATGAGAGTGAAAATGATAGAAAGAGTTCTGACAATGATGTAGAAGAGTGAGTTTTTTGGGTTATGTCATGCCAAGAGTGAGTTTTTTGGGAAATCTAATGCCAAGAACAATTTTTTTTGGGCGATATCACACCAAGCATAGGTTTTTTTGGTGATCTCATGCCACAGAAGAAGAGTGTTGGGGAGAAAGGTCTAGTGTTATTCTCCATCCTTGACTACTTCCCAAAATTTATACACCACTATAAATGGTGAGATCCTACTTTGTTCCGTATTTGATCCAAGTAGATAAATAAGATATAATGCATTCGATTCTTGGAGGAATGTGCCTTTGTTGTGTAAACTACTCAAAACCGCTGAAAATGGTGTCAATCTAATAAAGTAATCAGAATACATGTTGGTCATAGGGACTCGGAAAGGTCGAGCACTCAAGCATTCATGTCTATATCTTAGTACTAGTGTATGTATTGCACTAAGGACCCAAGTTAAAATATGGGATGTTATGTGTATATAATTCTATTTTCTTCTTGTACTATGTAGATTTTTACCGAAGCTCTGTGCTACTATATGTGGTGACTGATTCACCCAATGTATGCCCCCCTCATTTTGGGTTCATGCAACGTTTTTAAGAGGATGTGGACCAAAGGAGAGGACCTAAAAATGATCTAAAACTTTAACCCTATTGGGTAGAGGGAACATATATGGTGGAAACCAAGGAACATGTAAAAAAGTGGCTAGAAACATGTGTTAGTAGAAAAAGGAGCAAGTATGATATATAAAAATAATGTAACAAACAAGTGTGCATAAAAAGGAGAGACCATGAAAATAATGTTTCATACATGGAACATCACTCACAATATCACAAGACAATCAGGGCTGAAGCATCCAAAAGTATACAGTGTGCATACAAGATAAAGGGAATAGCCCGCAAACAATAACATATAATAAAGCAATAAATGGAAAACAGAGAGTAATAGACAACCATGGTGGCAAATAGTTCCTACAAGACAAATGATACACATGAAGGGCCCATTAGTATTTTAGAAGGATAAATTTCAAATCATTTATGTATCCATGGAAAATAGTGCACTAGTAAAGATAGGAAATAGTATAAAATGAAATAATATCACCCGTAGTGTGTAAGAGTAGGAATTTAGATGCCCCAGAGCCACTTGTGGGACCGGTAAGAGGTGCAATGTTAAGTATTATTTCTACATGTAAATATCTATATAAATTATGTATTCACAACTAGAGAACAAGTGAACGTGCATGTGTATATAGAAAATATAATTACATACTTGATATCCATCTAACATAGTAAGAAAATTTTAACATGTGAGCATAAGAAAACAAGAGTAAGTGCAACCAAGATATGCAATATGATATGAGTGTGAATGGAATGGAATGAAAAGTGAATGTGATAAGATTAGTGTGCCCCCTGAGTGAATGCAAATGAGTATGAGATGAGGTTCATTTATAAAAGACCCCTTAGTAGTCAAGAACGAACCATAGAGTAAGAGTGCGTCATTGTGAAATCGTTTGATAGTGTGCGCTAGAAAGATAGATCAATAAAGCACAAAGATTGAAGAGTGTGAGTGTGGTGAGGTTCATGGATGTAGTATGCCCTCAATATTCAAGTGTGAACCTTAGCACGAGAGTTCGTCATAGGGTAATGAAGATATAAGTTGTGTATCAAGTTTTTCAAGATGGATGAGGAATACTAGATTCAAAGTGCGGCGCATAATAATAGAAATTAAAGGCATTTGACGATGCTAAGATGGGAGAAGTAAACATGATTCCTCCCAAGTTTATGATGTGAAGAAGAATCAAGTAACATCATCTAAGATATCATCATTGTCATGGTCAAATCCAAATGGAGATGCATCAGAGACCTAGTAAGTGATAGTATGTGATTGATCATGTAAGGAGCCATTGCATGGCGTAAATTATACATGCCCATTGTGTATTCCTCATTAGTGAAAGGTAGTAGTGGAAAATTATGTGCATACCAATGCAAGAAATATTTTGTGAATATCCAAGAAATGAATCATTACAAATAAAAACACAGCCAAAGGGCATGGAAAATGTGATATCAATATGATCGGGATCCAGAGTGCCTCCAATGTAGTCAAGCCAAGACTACCCAAGAGTAAGTGGAGAAATGTGAGAAGTGCATGCAATAAAAACTGATAGATGGAAGATGCAGAAGACAAAAGTAGTAGTAATGCAAACATATCCATGATATAGATGAGAAGAATGAGATGGAAGGAGGAGATAATCTAGTGTAAATCCTAGCTAAGCCAAGTGATCATATGTGCAAATAGTTTCAGAGAAAGTGGGGTCAAATGGAATGTGTGGCCAATAAAAATTACTCATGAAAAGGGTACATGTGAAATGAGGAAGCACAAATATAGGTTGCTCATGAGAAGATGAGAGAGGTGGTATGACATCTAGTGCATGGAAAGACCCCAAAAACGTACCATATCATTAGTAAAAGAAGGGGTTGGGGGTGAGGTGGATGGGATGGTGTCCAATGTAAAAAGAGTTCCTATGAGTGGAGGTAATTTGGTGTGATAGTCCATGGGTTTCTAATCAACAACAAGATGCATATCAAGATGGCGAAGTTGGATTAGGTAATGTAGTGGTTAGATCAAGCCGATAATATTGGAATAGTTCATGATCGGTGATGATTGTATATTCAAATCCCCAATGTAATAATTTAATGCACAATGAACTATAGAAGGCATTTCTTGCATGGCATGAATTCATGGCCTACCAAGTAAGCAATTGTATTAAACTGGGATATCGATAACAAAAATATAGTAGGAATAGTTTTTGGCCCAACTGTGAGTGGTAAAGTGATAGTGCTTATGCACATACACATAGAAGAATCATATGCACAAAGAGAAATGGATGTTGAGTTAACAAAATTTGAGGAAATATTGAATTTCTAAAGGAGTGATAGAGTAAAAAGATTGAGCTCAGATCCATTATCGATTATACTGTTTGATACCCATGTTATAAATGTGAGCTAGTATATATAGGGGAGGATCATTATCATAAATAGAAATATTATCATCTATATCAGATGGGAAAGTAAATTTTTGAGAAAATGCATTTATAAATGACTGATATACTACATCCGGATGAGTAGTAGAAGGAATGTAAGTATTAGCCAAGAGAGAAATGATTTTAGCTCTACAATTAGGATTGGCTAGTAAGAAATCATGAATGGAGATATCCATGATGAGAGGATCCAAGAGTGTTCGAATAAGACAGGTTCAACAAATGATTTATCAAATATTGAAATTTGTAAAACCCTAGATATTTCAAACTCACATATGATAAATAAAACACTAAAGTATAGATCGAAATACACAATAAGTTAATGAAAATCAAAACCCTATGTGTAAGAGGGAGAGGAAAGGACTTAGCTAATTCACGTTATCCCTGGACTATTCTCGGATAGAAGAGTAATGAAAATAAAATGTAGACTATCATAATTGAGCACAAAAGAATCTAGAACTACTTGAATATGTCCGGAATGGGGTACCTGAACTAGGTTAGGGGTACCTAGGCACTTTGGGACCTCTATTGGGTGCTTATAACTGTAAAAATGGTTATAAATTGATTCTTGTGTTGCAACATGGTCGCTAACCTTCGTTGTTGGTCACATGTATGTCATTGAATGATTGCAAAGTTCACCTGTAACCTATAAAACAAATGATATCCTGTAAAACCCTAAAACAAATAAAATCCTAAAAATAAAGATTCAAATGGGGAGTTAGAATGACCCCAGGTCATCCGACAGAGTGAGCTTATGACCAAGTGTTGCACTACATCTCGAGACTCCATGTCGCCGTTGTATGTGTGTGCAAGAATTGTGTCCTAGGAAGCTCTTGTGTAAGATGCACTTGATAGCGAGCAATAACTATAATGTAACAATGTAACTAGATGTGTGGATGGCAAAATGAACTTCCCCTCCTATGTGTGTATGTATTCCCTTGTCCCTTGAGTGAGTGCTAGATGGATTCCTTGATGCTCTTAAATGCCTTTGGGTGCAACCTTAGGTGATCAAAGTAGATGCTTAGAGCTTGGTCCCTTATTTTGGTCACATAACTTCATATTTTTATGATTCCCTTGGTTTAATTTTGTAACTAATAACTTAAATTTTGATCCATAAGAAAACAAGATGCTCAAAATATAAAAGAGGCCCATAAGAGGTAAGTAAGACATAAAGAGGTTGTGGGCATCTGGGCATTGGCTAGTGTTGAGATTTAAGAAAGATAAAGTAATGAAGATCAAAATGGGTTGTGGGGTGTACAAGACCAAAGAGGAAAGAAGAAATACATAAAAGAGGCCAAAGATAGATGTCAATTACTAGTTTTCTTTCTTATAAATCATATGAATAGTAGTATGTGATTAGGAACTAGAAATGTACACAAGTGTGTGACTTTGTGTCTACAAAAACTCACATGTAATCATTTCGTGATTTCTCAACAATAATTTACCCACTTTGTATTAAACCCTTCACATAATATTTTCCAGTTTTCTAACAAAATTAAGGAAACAAAATAGTTATCAAACATAAATCCCCAATATCCAAATGCATGCAATTAAATGTATTCTATTTCCATGTTTGTAGGTAATAACCAAACATTTCCTTCAACAAAATAACTAGATTCTAAAAAACCCAAAAAATCTAATGCATTATTTTTCCAATTTCCAAAATGATTCAACAAACCAAAACCTATTCCTTTATTTCATAATAAAAACAACAAGAAACATCGAGAGAAAACCCATGCATGAATCTTCCTTCACTTCCTTGAAATCCTTCCAACTGAATGCTCCCAAAAACCTCCTTAAAATTTAAAGCAACAAATTTAAATATCAAAATGGCCATTTCAAACGGCGATAACAACATCTATAAATTGCATGCACAATTTAAAAATAGGATTCCAAGAATATTTCCATAAAAATATTCATGCTCATCTCACAAGACAAAAAAACTAAACAATGAAAATATTAAGTGCAATGAAAATAATGCAACTACCTTCCATGCTTAGCTTCTTGGAGAATATTATGGTTCCCAACAAGCCTATCTACATTAAAATCTTCATTCAATTCTAGTTTCATGTTGTGGCCTTACCACAAAAATGATAAATATTTCATGTTGGCTTCACATTGCCACGTAAGAAAGGTGAAGTTAAACTTTTAAAATTTATATGAGTTTGAATGGTCCATGACCATACTAAACATTTCTTACCAACAACCACACTTGTTAGTCATGGTGGTCCCAAGACCCCTTCCATATGCCAAAATTAAACTTATAAAACAATACAGCCAAATGGTGGTCACATGACCTTTTAAAACAAGAATTTAGATATTAACTAATTACTACATCAATATATGTACACATACACATATTAATGTGTGTGTATCCTTAGTAATTAGATATTCATTACACGTATATATATGTATGTATATATATATATATATATATATATATATATATATGTATATATATGTATGTATGTATGTATATGTATGTATGTATATGTATGTATATGTATGTATGTATGTATGTATGTATATTTATATGCTTATGTGTGTGTGTGTGTTATTAGTTAATTTTATCATGATCAAATATATACATTCATGCATGTATCATTCAAACCTTAATACATCATCATGAACATATCGATAAACAATAAGTCATACCGCAACAAAATAACAACCTATAAATTAGACCGGTCATAACAATGACAATCTCACTTATTCAACATAGTATCAAGTCGATGTTACATCCTCAAATAAATTTGGCTCTCCAAAGTGTCGGTGAGTAATAAATAATTAAGATCTATGGAAAAATAATTAGGTTCCCTTCTTACCCTAGAAGACTTCCTCACCTCAGGAGTTTGGGGTTCCTATGGAGTAGGTACCTGCACTGCTTGCTTAAACACTTTACCATCTATAATGTCCTTCAACACTACATATTATTTTTGCATTCATCTATCTGATCCTATAAGTGTTGTTTATACATGAATTTTTCATTAAAGACCACATCTCTAGACCATAATATTATCTTGTCCTTAAGGCTCCAACTATGGAAACCAAAATCATACTCTCCATAACCAACAAAGGTGAATTCTTCATATTTATCTTCTAACTTGGTCCTATCATCTTTATCAATATGAAAAAACTTCACATCCAAATACTCTAAGAAAGGAATAATCAACCTTCTTACTATAACAAGCTTCATCAAGTATGCCTCTATCCTAGGAATTTTAAGGTCCTCTATTTATCCGATATATAGTCATGTTCACTACTTCTACTTGAAACTAAATGATAGTCTTAGTTCATGCTCCATAATAGTCATGTTCATTATTTTTGACACTCCATTCTACTATGTATTTCTTATAACTGTCCTCTGTTCATGGATTCCATTCCTAGAATAGTAATAAAATATGTATCTTTATAATATTCTCCTCAATTATATAACCTAAGACATTTTAACCTGAGACATGCTTCATTCTCAACCAAGACTTTCCATATTTTAAATGCATCAAATAAATCATATTTTCTCCTAATACCATACACCCAAACTTTCATAGTTGCATCATCAATAAAAGTGACATAGTAAGATGAACCTCCAATAGAAGATATCTGAGCCAACCCCTATACATCTGAATGAACCAGCTCTAACTTATTCTCCTTCCTTATAGGTCCAAACTTGAGAAACTTAACCCTTTTCAATTTTCCATAAACACAATATTCACATAAATCTAAGTCAATCTATTTCAACCCAGGTAATTTATCCTTCAAAAGGATCATGTGATTGAACCTATAGTGCCACAAAGTTGCATCTACATCTCTAACAACTAAATTACAATAATCAACACTACTATTTAAATACAAGGTACTAACCTTCTTACCTCTTTCTACCACAAGATCACCATTGGTCACCTTCGAAGAGTTTGCTGTAAAATTCACCATACATCCTTCACTACCTAGTTTCCATGTGGATACCAAATTCTATCTCAACTTGGGCACATGTCTGACATCCTTCAATAGTCAAGTGTTCCCATTCTACATCTTGACCTGAACACATCCTTTTCCTACTATGTTACAAGACTCATCATCACCAAGATAAACATGTCCAAAATCCCCTTAAACATAATCAGTAGAATAATGTCTATGTGGTGTAGCATGGAAAGAATCCCATGAATCTAAAACCCAAGACTCAAAAATATTATCCATGGAGAGAATTAATGCATCCTAAAAACATTACCTACTACCACATTCACCTCCTTGGTGTCTTCTTGTTTATTCTTCTTTTCCCAAAGAGCCCAAAAATCCTTCTTCACATGCCCAAAATTTCCATAGTGCCAACATTCCATCTTGCTCCTTGATTTTGACCATTTGAATTTCCATGGTTTCCTTTCCCTCTATTATTTTGTCTCCCTCTACTTTCCAATGCCAAATCATTTCCTAAAGTATAAGTCTCCCTGAATATTTTCCATCAAATTTCCTTTCTAAGAATTACTTCTATAACATCCTCAAACTTCAATTTGGCGTTGTTAGAAATCGAGTTTTTACAACCATTAGTAGGTTGTTTCAACTCTCTGATAAGGAGCAAAAATAAGTAGATCCCTAGCTTCATCATCAAAGTCAATTTTCACATATGTCAACATACTCAAAACCATATTAAATTCATTCAAATGATCAGTAATTGAACCATTCTCATACATCTTCATATTAAATAAATTTTTCATCAAAAAAATTATTATAGGTAAAGGTTTCTCATATAACTTCCCTAACTCATTCATGAGACCTTCGATGGTCTTCTCTGTGATATATTGAATGTTACCAAAGATGAAAGGATTAACTGGATTGCCCCGATCGCTTTCTTATCAAGTATCTCCCAATCCTCATTTAATATACTAATTAGTTTCTTTACTTTTCCTTCCAGCAGAGCATGGAGGTATTTTTATAGAGATAATCCTCCATATGTATCTTCTATAGAAAAAAATTCTAACCATTAAAATTTTCAACCTTTAATCTACTATCATCTCTCATAGCTCCCTATGAAGTTAATAACCATTCATGTGATTCAACATTTCAATAAACACAACCAAAATCTCGATACCAATTGTTAGGGATAAAATATAAATAATCGTGGAACAATCTTACAAAATTGTATCAACGAGAACTATCAACGAAAATATCAAAACAACAAAAATAAAAATGCACAACAAGAAGACATGATTTAAGGTGGTTCACCCAATGTGGGATACATCCACCAAGAAACACTTTCTCAGATTTTATTACAAGAAAACAAGAGTACAATCCACTCTCATATCAGTCTTCTCACAATTACAATGCACGAGATCTTGTTTGGAGATGCGTTGAACAAAATCTCTTGAATTTGGGCTTAAATTCACACACACAATATCTCCCTTCCTACTATATGTCCAACTATTTATAAGCACATCAATAGGTAATTTCCTAAGAATTTTTACAATACCATGGGCACCAATACCATGGGCCAAGAAACCAACCCATCATGACTTCCCATAAACCTATGGGTCAAATACCACCCATATAATTAATATATGAAAAAACCACATTTTTATTACTCCCAAAAAAATCTTAGGGGCTATCGGCCCCCAACCCCAAATGAGAATACATGAAGAGTATATAGTACCTCTTATTATATAATTTATAACACATATAACATGAAAAAAACTCCAAAACCTAATATGAAATATTTATTAAAGGATTTATAAGCCCCTCGTAGTGTGACTGAAAATGAATGATAGAGAATGATGAAGAGATTCAAACAAGCAACAAACCTAGAAAGTCACGAGTCACAATTTTAAGTAGGGTCAAGATAGTACAAATAGGTCAAGATCATACAGGATGTTCCTACCCCTACTATATAGTCCTTCCCAGGAGAATTTTCATGTCATTGATATAATTCCGAGTAATTTCAAGTCTAGATATAATGTTTCCATAATCTAAATCACCCAGTTTACCTTAATCATATGTAATCAACTAAGTGCACTCAATCCCTTGTGTTTGTGAACTTGTATTATATCATGTACATTTTTTTCAAGTATTAGTTTGTTATTCTGAAGTCGAATGGTTGATTTTGGAAGTTAATTAATCAAAATAACCCTCTTGTAGCTTCTATTTCATTCCTTTTCGGTTAGGTATAAATCTTAATCAAATCAAAATTGAAGTTTGAATTTTTGAAAGTGGTCCCTCTAACTCCAATCTCACATTTTACGTGTTACACAAAAAACATATATTCCTTTAAACAATTGTAGGCCCAGGATATAGGCTCAAAATATAGCTATCAACAATAGTCACTTAACAAAGAATATTGTGGAAATAAATAACATAGAAAAAATATATAGAACAAATTTCTCAAGAAAAAGGAACATATATCATATGAATTGTAAATTATATATATTCAGATTTGTCTCTTATTCCAATTTGAACAAACACATACAAAAAAATCTCAAAATCCATACAAAGTATAACACACACACACACACACACACACACACACACACACACACACACACACACACACACACACACACACACACACATTTCTCAATGCATAATATTTAACATTAATAGAGAACAACACATTGATTTATTTGATTATTAGGGTAGGTATAGAATCTATTAAGACCATACAATGAATACATGATCATATAAGAGGTGCCTATATAATGAGAATTGTAGCCTTATTTATAGAAATATTTTAGATCCCAAATATATTTTATTCATCTTGACTTACATATTGAGGTCATGGGAAAGAAAACCATTGTGCACCTTGGGTAATCAACCCCGTTAGAGTTCATATATCAACCTTTTTGGTCTCTTTTTTATAAGATTATTTTGTACATAACTAAGATTAGCTCACAATTGAGTGCAATAAGTCAAGGTTTCAAAATATGGAAACACAAAAACATTTGTGGGAAGTTTGTATATTGAGAAAATGAATAGCCATCTAGGAAAGGATGAATACATACAAAATTGAAGTAGCCTCAAATATATGAGCCTAAACAAAAATTGATTTAAAATAGATATTTTTCTTAAAAAGGTATTCATTTGGGAGGTGTAAATTTTATTGTGGCATGATAATGAAAAAACAAATTCCATTTTATATCATGCTCCAAAAAAATGAAATCCTATCACAAACTCATATTTTTCTTGAAAATAATTTTTTTATACCTCAATTGAATTTCCTCATTTTATATAATGTATTGACCACAAATATTCATCAATGTTTTGAAGATTTTTCATTTTTTTTGTATGTATTTATCAAAGAATATTTAAATTTATGGGAATTTTGAAAAAATGTTGTTATTTTGAATATAATGGGGAAATGGATCAAAATCCAAACCACAATTCTATGGAAAAACCCAATCATTTGGGTTTTCTTTAACAATTGGATTCACATGTTTCTAGCTTTTGGAAAACTTAGTTTTCTAAAACTCGATATGATCTTGTTCAAAAAAATCTTTCTTAGACCCTAACTAGGAAACTCTATACTTTCATTTAAAGTGGGGATTGTTTTTAGATATACATTCCACTTAGCCTATTTTTTTCATATACCTCTATTTTATACATCATTAAAAATAACATTCCAAGTATATGTAATAATTTCTCAAAAATTCAAACTAATGCCAAAAATGTCTCTATAACAAATTTTAGTGTTTCAAATAGTACTATCTACTTGATTTAATAATTATTGTAGATTATGAATAATTTCCTTAGCATTTAATAAAAAATTGCATGCCTTTATAAAACAATGGATTTTTTCGTAGAAATATATTACACGCCTAAGTGAATGTTTGTGTGTATTTGGGAGTGCATGTACACACTTGTGTGTCTATATGCATGATTGTATTTGTACATGTGCATGCATATATGTGTGAGTGTTTGTGTGAGTCTTCAAACATGTTTGTGTGTGTGTGTGTGTGTGTGTTTCTTCATGTGTGCATGTGCATGTGTGTGAGTGTGCGTACGTGTCTACATGCATTTCTGTGTGCATGTGTGTTTGTGTGTGTGTGTGGTGCCTTTGTGCATGCACGGGTTTTTCTTTTCCATATGTGTATTTTCACATGTGTTGGTGTAAGTGATTTCATGTGTAGGTGGATGTGTGTGTGTACATGTGTGTGTGTGTGTGTGTGTGTGTGTGTGTGTGTGTGTGTGTGTCATGTGTGTGCACACATCCACATGTGTTCATGTGTGTGCACATGTGCACATGTGTGTTGTGTGTGTGTGTGTGTGTGTGTGTGTGTGTGTGTGTGTGTGTGTGTGTGTGTGTGTGTGCATGTACATGTGTTTTTTTGTGTCTATGTGTATGTTTATGTGTATGTGTATGTGTGCATGTGCATGTGTGTATACACATGTGTGTGCATTTGTATGTGTGTTCTTGTATACACATGTGCATGTGTGTGTGTGTGTGTGTGTGTGTGTGTGTGTGTGTGTGTGTGTGTGTGTGTGTGTGTGTGTGTTACACACACAAGTGAAGGTTTAGATTAGAATTCCATTAGTGTACAAGTTGACCTCCAATAGTAAAGGAGAATTTTATATATTTGGGATTTCTTATTATGGTGTTTCCGTAATGATTTTTTTCTATGACTATAATAAGTCTAATATGATCATTCGGGTAAGGTTTTATCTAAGTTGCGTTAAGAATAGTCTATCATACTTGGGTTTTTGTGTAATTATGAGTTGTTACAAGTATAAGTCCCAATCAATTGGATTAGAATTTACAATATCAAGGATTGATAATGAATTCAAATCTTCAAAATGATGGGTAGTTCAAAGATATTTGTGAGCATGGGATTTGAGACATTGTTAAGTAGGATATTGGATGTGAGAGTGATGGCATAATATATGGAACTAGGCTTCATATGAATACCATATGTTTTAATAGCTATGCTAAATTACGAGTTTAATTTTCAATCACTAATGGATAAAGGGTATTTTTCACTTTAGCTAAAGTAATTAATAAATAATGTATGATCATATGCTCAAACTAATTATGTCTAGTATCTAAGATCAAAACTAAATCTTGGGGTAGGAATATCATGCGTACTAGTCGGAATAATATAAATATGAAAACATGGAAAATGTACATATTTGTATTTAGTGTGAATTTTCAATCCTTATAGTAAAGGTTGATAAAAAAATAGGATTGAACACCTTGAAATGTAGCATGCATATGTGCATTTCACTTGTATTGTAATGGTTTTTGTATTTAAGAGCAACTTGTTCAGACTTTTCAGTTTACCACGATAAATATCTTAATAAATTGAATAGGAGCTATAATGAAATAATAAGTATAGAGAAGTTGCTATTCTAAGAAAAACATTTCTAAGTAGTTCTATTGTGATCATTCTTGGCTAGAGGCTCTCTTTTTCAAAAATGATCCATCCAACGTAAATATTTCATTTTCTATCTTGCACAAACATGACACATATGCCTTTAAAAATTCAGATATAGAATTGAAGGGTTGTCTATTAGCAATGGTCATTTAACAAAGAAGGTTGCAGGAATAAATAACACAAGAATTTCTTCAAGACAAAATAACATACCATATGACTTATAACTTTTCAATTTTTTGATTGAGTTCCAATACCAATTTGAAAAAACACACTAGGATAACTATAGAAATAAGGACAAGCTCAAAATGCATAGAAATTAAATCCTATATATGTATGCATGTGTCCATGTATGTATGTATGTATGTATGTATTTATGTATGTATGTATGTATATAAAGAGAGAAATATTCTCAACACATGAGATTTAACATTACGAACAACATTTTTAGTGTTTATTAAAATAGTAGCTATGGGGCCTACTAAGATCATACCTTTAATACTTGATCATGTAAGAGGTGCCTATACAATGAGCCTTGCATCTATATTCATAGAAAAATTATGGATCCCAATTTATGTTATTCAACTTGATCCACAAATTAAGGTCATGGACTAGAAACATACTATGCACCTTGAGTGAGAAACCTTATTTAAGTTGATATGCCAATGTTTATTATTCTTTTATTATTTTTGATAAGGATATTCTATGCATAAGTTCAGCTAATATGAAAGTGTAACAAGTTGAGGCCCCAAAACGTGGGAACACCAAAAATGATTTATGGGAAGATGGCATATTGAACGAAACAAATATCTAGTAGGAAAGGATGAATATCCAAAAGTTTTAACTACACTTGAATACCTATGCCTAAACAAATATCCATTTGAAAAAAAAATTCTTAAAGATATATGTCAAAATTTAATGCATTAGGTAATCTTGAGCCCATATATTTTTAAATTTGTCTTTTTAACTCCCTTCAACCACTCTCTGATAGCAATTAATGTTGCTTTTGAATGACTAATTTGAACTCCTGTTTTAGAAAGAAATTTAATATATATGCAAAAACTATTTTTTATTTTATCTATTATTAATTGCAACAGATATGTAGTAGAGAGGGGGAATTTTGTAGCAGCAAACCATAAGGAATAAAATGAACAAGAATTAAAAGAGAAACAACTCAATATTCTAGGAAAACATAACAATAACGTACGTAAAAGAGAGCAGCAATGTACAACAGCTCAAACAACTCACAATAGTTTGCAGCAACATTATTTAGGGATTTACAATAGCCCTGCGAGAAAATACATGAGCACCTCAGAATAACAAGAAAATAGATATTGCAGCAAAATAGAACCTACAACAACAACACACAAGGGATTAACAGCATCCTACAGCAACATCATTTGATACATTAGGGATCTTGCAACAACAAGCAACTAAAGATTTAATATTTTTAAACCTTTATTAGGATAATATAATTATTTTTTTCTCTTTCTCCATCATGCTTTGTGCTTATTGCTCTTTTTTTATTTTATTATAATCTATTTTTCTAATAGTTTGGTATTAGAGCAAACAAAAATCTCAACAGTTTGGGTTTGAGCTTTTAACTTTTTGGGTTGTTTTAGTTATTGAGTTTGATGGCTTATACTAGCACAAATTTTTGGCAGCAACCCCCAACATTTGATGGGAAAAACTATGACATTTGGTGCATTAAAATGAAGACCATATTCTCCTCTCAAGAGCTATGGGAGTTAGTTGAAGGAGGCTATACAAAGGTAGCAGACCAAGTTGCATTCAATGCATTGACACAAGCTCAAAAGAATGCATTGAAGGAGAATAGAAGAAAATATGCTAAAGCTTTGAGCTACATACAAAATGTAGTCACAGATTTAGTATTCCCAAGGATAACAGTAGCTACAAACTCTAAGCAAGCTTGGGATACCTTGTAAAATGCATATCAAGGTAGTGATAAGGTGAAATTTGTAAGACTGCAGATGCTAAGGAGAGAGTTTGAGACCCTTCTCATGAAAGAATCAGAATCAATAAATGATTTTTTCACAAGGAAAATGACCATTTTCAATCAGATGAGGACAAATGGTGATGTGGTAGAAGAGAAGAGGATCATAGAGAAGGTATTGAGAAGCCTTCCAGTCATATTTGATCTAGTTGTGGTTTCCATAGAAGAGTCCAAGGACTTAAAACAAATGAAAATTGATGAGCTAATGGGTTCTTTGTAAACCCATGAACAAAGAATGAGCAGATCAACAAGCTCCTCCAATGAACAAGCCTTCAAGAAAAATAAAAATGTTAGAGGTAGGGGAGAGGATCATACAATAGAGGAAGAGGTAGATTTAACAACCAACAAGATGGTGGAAGAAAAATTCAGCAAGAGCCATAAGCAAGAGGAAGAGGAAGGAGCAACAACACTTCCAGAGGTGGTTCTTCACAAAGGTATGACAAAACAAATGTGCAATGTTATTACTACAAGAAATTTGGTCATTATGCAAGTGAATGTAGAAAGAAGGAATATGATTTAAGAAATCATAATCATAATGCAAGTTTCTCTAATGCAAAAGAGGTTGAACCAAAAAGAATGAAAAGAGTGGAACTTTGTTTTTAACTTGCAATGTAGCTGAGCAAGGTAGCAAGCAAATTTGGTATTTAGACAGTGCTTGTAGCAACCACATGTGTGGCAACAAAGAAATGTTTAATAGCATGGATGATTCAATCAAGACTTGAATTAAAAATGGGAACAAATGACAAGGTTGTAGTCATTAGAAAAGGAAACATATCCATCTTAACCAAGCAAAGAGACAAAAGGCATATCAATGATGTCTTTTATGTTCCTAGATTGAAGTATAATCTTCTCAGCATTGGGAAACTCATGCAAAGAGGATACAAAGTGAAGTTTGAGAATGAAGAGTGCATAATATATGACAGAAGTGGAAGCAATCAACAAATTGTAGTAGTGAAGATGACACAAAACAAAATATTTCCATTGAGAATGCAAAGTGAGGCAACAACAACATTTAAAACAATAATCATTGATCAATCTACACTTTGGCATTTAAGGTATGGGCATTTGAGCTATGGTGGATTGCATGTTCTTTACAAAAACAAATGGTTAAAGGGCTTCCTCTTATTCAACAACCAAAAAAGTATGTGAGGGCTACATATTAGGGAAGCAACATAGAAATTTTTTTCCCTTAGGAAAATCTTGGAGAGAAAGCTCACCTCTTGAGCTAATACATTCAGATTTGTGTGGTCCCATGAAGACTCCCTCCTTGTCTAAAAGTGAGTATTTTATTACTTTTATAGATGATTTCAGTAGAAGAACATGGGTTTATTTTCTGAAAAATAAATCAAAGACATTTGAAGTGTTCAAACAATTCAAGGCTTTAGTTGAGAAGCATAGTGGGCATTACATAAAGACCTTGAGAATGGATAGAGGGGAAAATACATATCAAATGAATTTTTAAACTTCGCAAAGAGCACGAGATTAAGAAACAATTCACAACAAGGTATACACCTGCAACAAAATGGTGTAGCTGAGAGGAAAAATCATACAATTCAAGAAATGGCAAGGAACATGATCAAAGAAAGAGGATTTCTAGATGAATATTGGGCTGAAGTAGTTGGGACAATAATCTATTTTTTGAATAGATGTCCTACAAAGAGTGTGAGAAATATGATACCTCAAGAGGCATGGAGTGGAAGAAAGCCAAGTGTTGAGCACTTGAGATTTTTGGGTGTGTAGCATATGCACATGTACCAAGGAAAAAAAAAAAGATTACAGAGGATAGAAATGCATTTTTATTGGATATAGTGAGCAATCAAAAGATTACAGATTGTATAATCCAGTGACAAAGGAGCTCATAATCAGTCGGGATGTTCAATTTATTGAGGAATCATCTTGGGGAGATACACAAGAAGTGGAGCAGCCACAAAAAAGACAAATGTACCAATTATTTTTATTGATATAGCAGATGGTAGTGCAAACAATGCACCTAGTTAGGAACCCATTTCACAAAGGGGTGAATATTCAAATGGCAGAATCTAGCAAAATATACAAGGAGCAGCGAAATGAGGCATCTTCATCATCATCCGACTCAAATCAATGTCAAAATTGCATGAGGAGTGTACAAGAGATTTATGAGCAGTCAAGGTATGATGAAAATGAAGATGAAATGATTAATTTTGCTTTATTTTCTAGCTGATCCAATTTACTTTGAAGAAGAAATTAAAGATAAAAAATGGTGTGAAACAATGGATGAAGAGATGCATGCTATTGAAAAGAATCAAACATGGGAGTTAGTAGATCTTCCTAAAGGAAAAGAAGTCATTAGAGTCAAGTGGGTTTACAAAACCAAGACTTTTCTCAAAGGAAAAATTGAAAGACATAAGGCAAGATTAGTTGTCAAAGGCTACAAAAAAAATCCTGGCCATGATTACAATGAGACAATTACTCTAGTAGGCAATATTAGAGATAGCGAGAACAATTATTGCCATAATTGCTCATAAAAATGGAAGGTCCATCAAATGGACGTCAAATCAGCCTTCTTGAATGGAGTATTGGAAGAAGAAGTGTATGTGGGACAACCACCTAGTTATGAAATCCCAAGGCATGAAAGAAAGGTTTATAAGCTCAAGAAAGATTTGTATGGACTGAAGCAAGCACCAAGAGCTTGGTACAGTAGGATTGATTCCTATTTGATCAGTAATGACTTTAGCAAAAGAAATAGTGAGCCCACACTCTACATCAAAGCAAACAATGGTGAGATTTTAATTGTTATTTTGTATGTAGATGACTTAATTTTTACTGAAATGAAAGCAAGGCAATTGATGAATTCAAATCAGCCATGAAGGAGTTTGAGATGACTGATTTGGGATTGTTGAAGTATTTTCTTAGCATTGAAGTCAAGAAAATAGAGCAGGGCAATTTTTGTGTCTCAAGAAAAGTATGTAAAAGAAATTTTGCAAAGATTCAAAATGTTGGATAGCAAACCAACATCTACACCAACTAAATTAAGTCTGAAATTGACTAAAGATGATTGCAGCAACAATGTAGATCCTACAAGGTACAAAATCATGGTAGGAAGTTTGATGTATCTAACTACAACAAGACCATACATTATGAATGTAGTTAGTTTTATTTCCAAATTCATGGAGGCACCAACAAAGACACATTGGAAAGCAGGAAAGCGCATATTGAGGTATGTGAATGGAATAAGGAATTTTGGAATTTTATATGTTGCTTGATAATGATTTGCAATTAGTTGGCTACACAGATAGTGATTGGGTAGGTATCCTAGATGATAGAAAAAGCACATATGGATATGTTTTTAATATTGGTTCAGGATCTATATCATGGGATTCGAAGAAACAATATGTTATTTCTTTATTTATTGTTGAAATAGAGTATATTGCAGCAAAATCAACCACTTGTCAGATGGTATGGTTAAAAATAATCCTCTCAGATTTGTAGGAAAAGCAACAAGGAGGTTTTGTTATTTTTGTGATAATATGTCTTCCATTGCATTGTAAGGTTAAGGAGAATAAATGAATACATTTATTGAGAATTAGACCTCGTTTAAATGACGTCTAATAAGCTGGAATTATGAATTTGGTTACAGTTATGAAAAACTTGGTTAAGTTTAATAGGTTAAACTTATCACGTCCGTCGGTAATGGGCTGCTTAATCCTCGATTAAGAAAAGAACCAAGTAGAGAAAATGCAACCCTTCGGTACGAAGGAGAAGATGCATAGTAAGTTAGAAGATGGATTTAGTCTCTCTTAGCTACATAGAACCGTAATGTAAAACGAGGATAAAGGATCAACATGGTTGCTGAAAGTTGATCTTAAATATTAAGATCATATCCAAATCACCCGAGCAGGATGTGTACTCTCGACGGGAGGATTCCGTAGGACATTAACATACGCCAGCTACAGCACGGTGTCTTCATGAAGACGGGGTATTCATGACGACACAATGTTATAGCTGACATATTACAATGCCCTCCCGAATTAAATCATCAAGAATACATAGGTTGAATGTTAAGATCTTGGCTGGGGATAGGAGTATGATCACGTATACGGAGTGACTCTAGAGGACTAAAGATAACTAGACACACGGAGTCGTGGGGAATGACACCGTATGTCTGCGTATCTTTAGTTACCATGAGTGCCTTCCTATATTCGTTCATATTGCTGGTTGGAAATTGGAAGTTAGAATTTGACCTTAAATTGAAAGGACTGGTAGGAACCAGGAAAGACCATTCTAGATAATAGGTGAAGTGAGGTGAAGGACGTATTCCATTGGTGTGTATCACATCCAGGAATATGATCATGTAAAGCATGTGAAAATATTTGGCCAAAGTATCGCAAGTGCTGGTTGCGTTGTCCTAATCACTTAATTTAAGATGCAGGATGTCAGATGAATATCAGTAACAGATATTCATATAGGATTCTTAAATGGATCACTTCAATAACTCGGAAACGGTTAAGAGAACTTGTATATATAATATACTATGCATGAATGAACATGAAGGATCGGTAGTTGCCGAGTCATGAAATGAGAGATCGTTGAAACTCCGAGCCATGAAAATGGGAGATCGGCAGTTCTTCGAGTCATTTATAACAGCATATAGAATCTGTTATAAGATTGAATGGCACTGAATGTGTGTTCCATATTGCAAATATGTGAATAGAGAACATTAGTTTTAAAAGGAAATTGTGTGTTCCAAACTGTATTGTTTGGGAAGAGAACAATTATTAAAAATTGAATGTGTGTTTGAATTATATAATTCATAATAGAGAACGTTATATAAATTTCTTTTTCCCCTTGTTCTAGTATCTTAAAATGGGGATGTTACAACACTTTTCCTCCACTTGCACAACTAGCTCAAATGAGCTTTCTAATTTGCTTTTATACCAGTTTATTCATTATAACTCATCTAGGTCAGCCATAAAAATGTAAAATCACTCCTAAAATCATAATAACATGATAAAAATATCATTCATAGGACCATATAGCTCACCACCATCACCTAGAACCATCTATACCTCCATTAGGACTCAAGAAGCCCTAAAACACCAAAACAAGCAACTTGCCACAAAGGGAATGTTCTAGAGAAAAATAACCTTCACCAAAACATGGGAAATAATTATAAATGTTTTATAAATCTTAAAAACCTCTAGAAACCATGAAACACTTTGCAACAACATCTCATGCCATGAAACCCACTTGAGACCATACACAACCAAACACCCTCAAAACTAGTCCTTAGAAAACAAGTCATAACTTCATCAAATCTCATCAAAAACACAAGTGTGATATACCAATGGAAATATCATAACCTCGGATCATCAATAAACTCAAATCATACCATAAAATATATTGTAGCACCTCTAAAGCATCTCTGCAACTAGACCAAGGAAAAATTTAGTGGCGAATTTTCGTAAACTCGCGAATATTAAGGATTTTGAAAATTGGAAATGGTGAATTTTAGAGTCGACTTCCACCTAGTTCACCTAAAATTTTGGCCGACAAGTCAGTTTTATGGAAATTTTCACGTACTATTTATATGTAAAAATTAACTTATGCATGTATTCACTAAGGTATAATACATAGCTTAGGGGTTATAGTGGGGTACTCATTTAATACGGACATCCAACAAAGAGTAGTTGTCATTCAAATTAAGTTAGAAGATAGAAAACCATTATCTACCACCCAACCTAAGTTGGATGGAAGATGATGGATGGTCATCCATTTTCTATCATCCAACCCAACCATCCAACCTGAGTTGGATGGTCATCCATTGTCTGTCATCGAACCCGGTCATCCAACCTGAGTTGGATGACAAATAATGAATGAATGTCCAACCCAGGTTGGACAACTTGGTTGGATGATAGATAATGAATAGTCATCAACTTAGGTTGGATGGTCCTCCATCATTTTCCATACAACCGGGTAAGATGACGTCCCAACCCGGGTTATGCAAGTAGACAATGGACAACCGCTCATTGTTTGACGACAACCCGGGTTGGACGCCATCTAACCCAAGTTGTATGATAGATGATGGATGACCATCCAACCATGTTGGATTTTCCACGAAATGGTTTTTTATAAATTATCCATCAATGCAAAAGTTGATTTTGGAGATTCACGACCAATTCTAAAGTAATTTTTCGAGGGGGGTCTTAAAATGAACCTTGAACTAGACTACCTCAAACTACCCAAAACTACCCCAAAAACCAGTCATGCAAGATAGGGCACAAAAAACCTCCTATAATATCAACCTTAATCTTAAACTATCATGTAAATGTATAAAAATCACACAATTCCTTAAATGCTAAATTAGTTAATATGCTCAATGGAAAACTTGAGCATAAATTGAGCTTTTCTATAAAACTACCTTTTTGGGTGGGGCCCACATACTGTCACAACCTCTAAATACCACTTGGATAAATCTGGAGGATTACTCTATAACCTAAAATCACCAAATTTTTTCAATCAATCAATTTTTAGCCATAAGGAACAAGATCTCTCAAGTCACTACATATCTAGGGTTTTTAGAGGGTTTAAAACTAGTTTGCCTTATTAAGAATTATTCATTAAAACATAATGATAAAAATACATAATTCCAATTGGAAAATATTAATAATATAACTATTTAACTATCCTCAGGTGCTTGGGTCCCCATGAAAAGTAAACACTCTCCAACGAGCATCAAAAAGTCAACTTTGAGCTCAAAATCTCACATTTAGTAACTCGAGTTTTAGTAAATATGTAATATCTCACAAAATATTCATCACCTAGACCTGAAATTTGTATCACACCATCATATCAATATGCCAATACATATCCAATTCTAAAATTTTCCAAAATAAGCTCATACATATTGACTCCACCACTCCAAGGCTTGTTTTCTCAAGGGTTATGTCTAGGAACATACCTAAAATCAATGTCTAACACCTGAACCAGCACTATAGGACACTTTTGAGTGTCCAAAAACTTCATAATCATGTTTCCCATGATATCACCAAGTATATACAACTGATACATGCTTCACTTCATCATTACTTACCTCATTCTAGCTCTCTAAGTCTCAAGAACAAACACCTTGAACATGCTTATTTCACCAAATATGACTTCCTCATTATCTAGGAAACCTTTGACAATATGAATTGACCTTCATCACACTCCATGACATCATAAAAACATCACCAATTCACTTAAACACCTCTATAAGCCACCATACTAATGCAAGAGCCCATTCAACATCACTAGGACCAAGCAATTGCAAGAAGAAAATTGACTTGAATCGACACTACCGATCAACCTTCATGATTTTTATCACTTTTGAAATTGATGAAAATCAATGAAAAATTAGAAAACATCATACTTTGACATCAATGACAACACCATGTTAACAATTAGTGGCACCATATTCGGAAAGATATTAATGGAGTTCTTTTGAGGTGCATCAAGTCATATCAAATTGAGAAGGTTTTACATGATTTTCACGATGCCACGATTGGGGGATATTTTTATTTAAGACTAATAAAACTTAAAATAATGAAATTTTCTATTATTGGTCAAGTATTTTTAAGGACTGTTAGGCATGGGTGAAAAATGCAAAAGTGTGTCTTTTTCATACGTAAGGAGAGGCTAGCAAATCTTCCTCTTCGCCCCATCTCTATAGATCAAACATTCATGTAGTGGGGTTAGATTTTATTTGAGTAATAAATTTACATTCAAGTTTGAGTCACAAGTGGATCATCACAGCCATAGATACTTCACTAAATGGACAGAGGTAGTTGCTTTGAAGGAGGCAAATTAAGCTAGTATCTTGGATTTTTATGAAAGTATTGCATGACTAGATTTAGTGTTCCTTCCACAATATTTTTAATAATCCTCTATAATTCCTTGGAAAAAATTATTTGATTGGGATATGAAGAAAAAAATATTTGAACACATCTTCAAATTATTATCTTCATGGTAATGAACATGATGAATCAACAAAGAATAATCTTCTGAGAATCATTATAAGAACCTTAGATGAGAATCAAAGAAATTGGCATACATTGCTAAAGTTAGTATTATGGGCTTATAGAATCAATCTCTAGAGGTCAATGGTAAACTCACCTTTCAAGTTGGTTTATGGAAAGGAATCTAAATTGTAAATATACGTTGAACTACCAGCTCTAGACCTCATCAATGAGGTGGAGATGTTTGAATTTAAGGCCATGGAAGTCATATTGTAGAGCTCATGGACCTGAAAGAGCTAAGAGATCAAGCAATGGACAAAGATCAAGCTCATATTAAGAGGTAATTTGACAGGAAAGCAATAGCTAGAAGTTTTCAATAAGGGGATCTTATCCTCAAATGGGACCAAGATAGAGCAAAACCAGGAAGGCACTCAAATTTCGATGCTATATGGAGTGACCCTTATGTTATCTTAGTATGCAAGCTACACAATGATTTCTAATTTTCAAAATTATATGGATAAGAGCTCATGATCATGATCAATGGGATCTATCTCAAACATTTCTTTTGGAGAAAAGGTTTTATCTTGTAGATATTAGTTTAGTTTCAATCCCTCTAAGTTGTTGTTATCAAATTGTTTTGTTGGTAGTGTAGTTTCATTTCCCTAAGTGATTTACACATGTTTTTGGTTTCCTCGGATGGAATCTATATTTTTAAGTTTTGAAGAGGTTTCATGGTCTATAGATTCATCAAATGTTGAAGTTCAAGGAAGATATAAGTTAGGGATCATAATTTCAAAGGTATATACTTGACTCCATGCCCAATGGATCATAAAGGAAATTGATCCTCTATCTACAAGGAGATGACCCCCAGTGAGTCACCAAACTATTATCCAAAATAGTACCCCCTTTAATATTTTGGATGAATCATGAATTTCAAGACTAAAGAAGCTCTATTCTTGGCACTAAGGTCCAAAATTCATAAATTATGGAATTCGTGAAGACTTATTGTGGAAAACTCAATGTTTTGTGGATTTCCTAAAGGCCCCAAAATGAGATGCTAATAGTTTAGGTTCTCACATATGCTAAGGTAATTCTATCATGAGTATGAGGGAATTATGGATGCCGCCAGTATTTTTGTTTATAAGAGGTAAAAATCAGCTAAGTTCAAAAGTCGTAGAGCATTCAAAATTCTTCCAAGGGATTCTAAGGGAATTATGTTCCACATACTTCTCCTAACCCGTAGAACAAAGAAACATAACATGCCAAAGAAAATGATGCCAAACAAGGGAAAATATGTAGAAAATTCAAAATTATTCTACGAGTATAAAGGAATATTTAAATACCACCAAATGAAGAGAGACCCATGCAAGTTAAGTAGGGATGACAGATAATGAGCGTTAATGGTTTTTTTGCCATGAATTGTATTCTGGAGCTGAATTTTCAACAATATTTCTTGCATTCACTTCATTTCTTTAGGGGCTTCATGCTTGAATATGGAGTTACAAGGTTAGAAGAATTTTTGTATGAAAACCCATGAAATCTTAAGAGGAATGGAGGAAAAATATAGTTGTTTTTTTTGAAGCACTAAACCATCTCACCTACTTGAATTAAAAGTTGAAATGGTGCCCATGCCTTCACCTGAAAATCTGAATGGCATGTTGTAGAGGAAAATGACTACTTGTCTCATGGATTTAATGGAGGAAAGATCCGTGGGTGGTGGATTCAGATCTACTCATTACAAATTCAAATTTCAAATTCAAATTGTTTCCCTCCTATCTCTCCCTCTCTTTCATTTTCATATTGTATAAATGTAAGTGCTTATGCATAGTTTACGGGTTCATTTCTACCAAATTCACATGTTCTTCCTTGGAGTAATGCATTTTATTACCTTTATACCTCTACAACTTTGCATTTTCATAAGATCCCTAACCTCTACTTTATAAACATGATGGATACTTATTGAATGCAATAAAACTATTTTTATTTTCCCGACAAAGGTTTCTATTTTTGTGGATGTTACTCTCATGTTTTACATTAAGTTTCTTCATTCGTGTTCTTTAAAGTTATGTGTTTCATTAAATCTCTACATATTCACTTCTTCTTTGTCTTCCTAGTCATATTTGAAGCTTGTCTTAGTGTTGGCATGTCGCCATTCTTTTCATTTTGTAGCTTTTTCCATTTTTCCTTAACATTGGATCCTTTAGATTTTAGATTTAGTTACGCTTTGAGTAGTGTTGTCAAAAATTACACCCCATGTAATTTTTAACAAATAAGTTGGGACTTGGATAATTTTTCTTAGAAATCCATGAGGCACTAAGTTAGTATTCAATGGAATGTGAAAACATAGTTTTCTATGAGTTTTCCTTACCCCTGAACAAAGGAATGAGCGCTTGGGACTTAGGTGGATTTTGAGAGAGTTATGCTTCATGGAGTTTTCTAGTATTTCGTGACACTAAAGAAATCAATACTTCAAAGGTTAGAGACAAGTCAGATCATCTTAGGGTTTCCCACCCATGAAAATTTAGAAAAATTGGTTAAAGACAAGATCCACGGAGAAAGGTAGGAATGAGAAACTCAATACTTTGAGACATGGGGAAACATAATGTTACGTAGACTCAAAAGACATAGAGTTCCATAGAGTTTTTAAATTTTGTGGAAGTAAAAATTCCACTAAGTTACTAGTCACGATGCAAAGAGGAAGTATTGAAAGGCACCATGTAGTAAAAGGAAAAGAAAAATTGAAGAGACTAGGGTCAAAACCACGAAGCACTATCCTAGTGTTTCACGGGTTTCCTAAATCATAGTGTTTTGTGGGTTGTCAATTTTCACGAGACGAAGAAACATAGCCATAGATTAAATGCCACATGGAGGAAAATGAATAAAGGCCTTTTTGGTATAGGAAGAGTATCTGATGGTGAAGTGTAGAAATAATTGAGAACCACCAAACAAAGGAGGATCCACTCATCATTCAAGAAATATGAAAATCATGGTAAACCATAGATTGAAGTAAATCCATGAAAAAAATCAAAACAACAAACTCCCGCAAAGAATCTCAATTTTTGCCCCATCTCTAAACCAAATGACCACCCCAAACACTAAAATTTAATAAAGTATGGTGTCCTCCTACATACTCGATGACATGTGATAAAATCAAGGTGTTGTGTTGTGGTTGTTATCTTTCTTTAGAGGGAACCCATATCACGTACTACAATTCAAATCTACATGAAATCATGGCATTTATGCTTGTCTACCACAATTTTAGGAGATTGGTGTACTAATATGATGCACTTTCCTTCCCTCTTCTCTTTCTCTCTCTTCCTCCCAAAAATTCTATAAATGTAAGTGCTTGCACACATTTAAACATTTCTTCCCCCTTTTCTTCTCTGGCATTTTTAGGATTTTCTTTGAGAAAAATCAAATTTTAGGCTTCCTACCTTTGTAACTCATGAATGATGATTTTATTTCCTCAACTCTATATGTAAATGGTAAAGGATCTATTAATGCAAGTGTGGCTTCTTTATTTCCTTCAAATACTTTGTGTTTAGTGTGAATATCTCTACCCTCTTACATATTTTATATTCTTTCACCGGTTTTCATTAGAATTATGTACGTATTCATAGTATTCATCCTACAAACTTTCATCTATGTCACTTAGAATTGGAGAATCTCCACCCTTATTTCTAGTGTTATCACTAGCCCTTTAGCTTAGGATTTTATTTCTATGGTTTTCTTTCCTCTTCCCTCTCTTAGGTTACTTGGATGTGTTAGTATAGGTTATCTTAGGATTAGTGTTAACATTAAAGTAGGACGTGTTTGTCTAGTTTTCCTAATCCAAAAATAGAGGAATCCGACCTTCTTCTTGAGGTCTGTCTCAAGATGCAAGTCCCACACTTGGAGATAGTCCCATGTTTCCTCAATTTTTGAGTCTTCTATGATTCATGTTAGGATGCAATTTTGAGCTTTAATATTTTTAGAATGCTCAGTGGGACTAAATTTGATAAGATTTAGATTTTGATACTAAATTTTGGTGTTTATCTTAGTAGTTATGGACTTCAGAGGCATTTTTCAACACATCCTGAAACTCCCAAACATTGAATCTTCTAGTTTCAATTAATTCAGTCCTTTATGTTTCTTGAGAAGAGTGCAAATAAGGTTAAGTGTATCTAGAGGTGAGTCATTTGACTACCTAAAAATCTCTCCATGAATAAGACAAAGAGAAATATCTCCACGGAGGTCAACATTCCCTACCAACACAAGTTTTTCAACTTTGACTCTAGGTAGATACTTCTAATTTCTAATGAGAAGTTTGAGACCAATCCCATTCATGGTGTATGAAAAGAACTTGCATTTCATGAGATTTAGTAGAGGTAGCCCATTTCTTCTTGTCGCACAACATGATATACCCTTAGAAACCTTGAAAAGTATTCCCTTCTTCATAATATAAAAATATACCATACCCACAAAGCACATTCAAGACATTTCAAATGTTTTCTCAAGACATGTGGTCATGAAGAATGATGTCGTGATGCATATTTTAGTGTCTTCTCTTAAAGGAAAGTATTTGAAATGGTATATATTTTTCCAACTGTGTCAATCCACACTTGGGAAAATCTCGTAACCACCCTCTATTATAAATTTGGTGAGAATTCAGATAAAATTTGTCTTCTTTTGCAATTAATCACTATCAATCGGATCCAAACTCATGGTGGATTTCAACTTCAGGTTCCATAAAAC
Organism: Taxus wallichiana var. yunnanensis; assembly: GCA_018340775.1. Classification (NCBI taxonomy): domain Eukaryota; kingdom Viridiplantae; phylum Streptophyta; class Pinopsida; order Cupressales; family Taxaceae; genus Taxus; species Taxus wallichiana. The sequence goes on along the minus strand of CM031243.1, from coordinate 266,323,342 downwards.
ATGGGACAAAATTCTTTTCATTCTAAGAATGACCCCTCAATGTGCATTTTTATACTTTCTTAGAGCTTTGAATTCTAATATAGCAATAATGATTCAATCTATGGGTGCTACTCAACTACCAAATGCTTATGCAATAACCATTAGGGATGAAAACTATTTAATCCAAGTAGATTAACTAGGCCCTAGATTTCCAATGCCCATCTTCCCTAAATTGTTTCAAAGTTATCAACTTGATGACATTGTTCCCATTCCTTAACCATATCCTTCATCATCTGCATCCACATTTGGGTCCTCTATAAAGCAAGAATAAATTAGAAGCTTTAGTGTCTAGCTAAATGACAAATGAAATTGTCTCCCTTAAGAGACAAGAAACTCAAGCCTCAAAAAATTATCCTAACCCTCCTCAAGGTTATCCATAATAAGGCTCTCAATACCCAAACTAGATATTTTTATAGAACTACCCACCAAAGAGACCACCAAATCCAAATCCGTAACCTTCACAAGTTCCTAGTTTGAGCAAGGCCATTGTTCGGTCCAAAACAATATGGTCCAAGGTTTTGAGTGGTGTTATCCTTGTGATAAACCACATAATCAGTACACATGTGAAGTTGGAATGAATTATTTGTGGGAGAAATATCTCATGGTGAGAACTCCATTTTATCGAAAGATCAAATTATAGCTCCATCAAAGACCAATGCGGGCGAGATATAAGAAGGCCATTCCTCAACATAAATTCATGCTTTTAGGATTGAAGATATTTGTGCATCTAACCAAGTTGCAAGAAATTCTAACATGTCACAAATTCATGTGGCAGATAATACAAGATCCAAAAAGAGACAAATGGATGTAAGGTCTCCTCCTTATTTCTCCAACTCTACATAGCAATCCCGACCAACCTTGGAACTTGGGTGGAAGTTTGGCTTCACCCTAGGTCAATCGTAGATCACTCAAAATCCATATAAAAAGTTATATCTATATAATAAAAAATGCTAAACATTATAAGTCCACAAGAAAATATCATAGCTCAATATAAATCCGAAAATGATATAATTTTGACATCCAAAGAGATTCCGTGGACAAAACAAAGAAAGAGAATGTCGCTCCCTCATTGAAAAAGTCCATGAACTCCCATGAACATTGTGGAATAGATGAAAATTACAAATTTAAACGTCAAAATGTGGGATGCCCTATCTATCCCAAATCATAGTGTTTTTTGGATTTTCAATTTTTAGGGACGAAGAGACATAGCCATAGATTAAATGCCACATGGAGGAAAATAATAAAGGCCTTTGTGGCATAGGAAGAGTATCTAATGGTGAAGTGTAAAAATAATTGAGAACCACCAAACAAAGGAGGATCCACTCATCATTCAAGAAATATGAAAAGCCATGGTAAACCATAGATAAAAGGAAATCCATGAAAAACAATCAAAACAACAAACTCCTATAAAGAATCTCAATTTTTTTCCCATCTTTGAGCCAAATGTTCAAACACCCCAAACACTAAAATTTAATAAAATATGGTGTCCTCCTACATACTACGATGACATGTGATAAAATCAAGGTGTTGTGTTGTGGTTGTTATCTTTCTTCATAGGACACCCATATTTGTACTATAATTCAAATCTACATGAAATCATTGCATTTATGCTTTTCTACCACAATTTCAGTAGATTGGTATACTAACATGATGAAATTTACTTCTATCTTCTCTTTCTCTCTCTTCCTCCCAAAAATTCTATAAATGTAAGTGCTTGCACACATTTAAACATTTCTTCCACCTTTTCTTCTCTAGCATTTTTTAGGTTTTTCTTTGAGAAACTTGAAATTTTAGCATTCCTACCTCTATAACTCATGAATGATGATTTTATTTCCTCAACTCTATATGTAAATGGTAAATGATCTATTAATGCAAGTGTGGCTTCTTTATTTCCTTCAAATACTTTGTGTTTAGTGTGAATATCTCTACCCTCTTACATATTTTATATTCTTTCATCGGTTTTCATTAGAATTATGTACATATTCATAGTCTTCATCCTACAAAATTTCATCTATGTCACTTAGAATTGGAGAATATCCACCCTTATCTCTAGTGTTATCACCACCCTTTAGCTTAGGATTTTCTTTATGTGGTTTTCTTTCCTCCTCCCTCTCTAGGTTACTTGGATGTGTTAGTATAGGTTATCTTAGGAGTAGTGTTAACATTAGAGTAGGACATGTTTTTCTAGTTTTCCTAATCCATAAAATAGAGGAATCGGCCTTCTCCAGAGTCCTGTCTCAAGTGCAAGTCCCACACTTGGAGATAGTCCCATGTTTCATCAAAATTTTGAATCTTCTATGATTCATGTTAGGGTGTAATTTTGAGCTTTAATAGTTTTTGAACACTCATTCGGACCAATTTTTATGAGATTTAGATTATTGATGGTGAATTTTGGTGTTTATCTTAGTAGTTATGGACTTGAGAGGCATTTTTCAACACATCTGGAAACTCCCAAACATTGAATCTTCTAGTTTCAAGTAGTTCAGTCCTTTATGTTTCATGAGAAGAGTGTAAATAAGGTTAAGTGTATCTAGAGGTGAGTCATTTGACTACCTACAACTCTCTCCATGAAGAAGATGAAGAGAAATATCTCCACAGAGGTTAGCATCCCCTACAAACATAATTTTTTCAAATCCAACTCTAGGTAGATAGTTGTCCTTTCTAATAAGAAGTTTGAGACCCATCCCATTCGTGGTGTATCAAAAGAAATTGCATTTCATGAGATTTAGTAGAGGTGTCCCATTTCTTCTTATCACACAACATGATATACCCTTAGAAACCTTGAAAAGTAATCCCTTCTTCACAATAGAAAATTTTTCCATACCCACAAAACACATTCAAGACATTTCAAATGTTTTTTCAGTACATGTGGTCATGGAGAATGATGCCACGATGCATATTTTAGTGTCTTATCTTAAAGGAAAGTATTTACAATGGTATATAATTTTTCCAACCACATCAATCCACACTTGGGACAATCTCGTAACCACCCTCTATTAGAAATTTGGTGAGAAGCTAGATATAATTTCTCTTCTTGAGAAATTAACCACTATCAAGCGGGATCCAAACTCATGGTGGATTTCAACTTCAGGTTCCATAAAACATGGGAAAAATTCTTGTCCTTCTAAGACTGACCCGTCAAGGTGCATTCTTATACTTTCTTAGAGATTTGAATTCTAATATAACAATAATGATTCAATTTATGGGTGCTACTCAATTACCAAATGCTTATGCAATAGCCATTAGGGCTGAAAACTATTTAATCCAAGTAGATAAACTAGCCCCTAGATTGCCAATGCCCATCTTCCCTAAATTGTTACAAAGTTACCAACTTGACAACATTGCTCCCATTCCTTAACCATATCCTCCATCATCTGCATCCACATTTGGTTCCTCTATAAATCAAGAAGAAATTGGAAGCTTTAGTGTCTAGCTAAATGAAAAATGAGATCCTCTCCCTTAAGAGATAAGAAACTCAAGCCCCAAAAATTATCATAACCCTCTTCAAGGTTATCCATAATAAGGATTTCAACACCTAAACTAGATATTTTGATAAAACTACCCACCAAAGAGACCACCAAATCCAAATCCGTAACCTTTGCAAGTTTCTAGTTTGAGAAAGGCCATTGGTTTGGTCCAAAACAATATGGCCCAAGGTTTTGAGTGGTGTTATCCTTGTGATCAACCACATAATCAATATGCATGTGAAGTTGGAATGAAATCTTTTCAGAGAAATATCTCATGGTGAAAACTTCATTTTATCAAAGATAAAATTACAACTCCATCAAAGACCAATGCAAAAGAGATATAAGAGGCCATTCCTTAACATAACTTCATTCTTTTTAGGATTGAAGATATTTATGCATCTAACCAAGTTGCAGAGAAATTATAACATGTCACAACTTCATGTGGCGAGATAACACAAGGTCCAAAAAGAGATAAATGGATGTAAGGTCTCCTCCCCTTATTTCTCCAACTCTACATAGCAATCCTTACCATCCTTGGAACTTGGGTGGTAGTTTGGATTCACCCGATCAATCTTAGATCACTCAAAATTGTAGATTATATCTCAGGATAAAAAATGCGAAACATTATAAGTCCACGAAATAAGAAAATCTCATAGCTCAACATAAATAAAAAAGATATAATTCGACATCCAAATAAATTTTGTGGACGAAAAAAAAGAAAGAGAATGTCGCTCCTCATTGCAAAAGTCCACAGGAACTCCCATGAACATTGTGGAATAGATGAAAAGGACAAATTTGAACATCAAAATGTGGGATGCCTTATTTATCCCATCTCAAAGGGATCTCTTGCAAGAATCCTTGAATCAATTTCTACCTCTTGAACCCATTATTCACAAACCAGACTAAGTGGTCAACATATGTCAACCCAAGGAAGAACAAGTAAGCATGTTTGTCAAACCTCCTCCTTTTTACATGTCTTTAATTATTAGCAAACACCTTGTACACAAATGTATGATAGATTTTGGTGCTAGTACCTTAGTGATGCCAAAGAAGATTACAAATATCTTGGGAATTGAGTACAATCTAACCTCAAAATGTGTTTTGCAACTTGATGGGTCAAAAATGCAAGTATTGGGTGTGATCAAATATCTAGAGTTAACTCTTCATATTTTCCCAAGCCTAACTATAATGTATGACATCTCCATAATTTACTTCCCACCTTTGTTTTCCCTCCACCTCTCTAGGTACTTCACCTAAGGTGGACATATACTTATCTTCATATTAGAATCATGTGTTATTAAGAAAAAGGTACGTGAATAGGTTTACAATCAAAGCTGAACCAATCTCAGCTTATCATGTTGAAGTTCATGATCCTAGTCCTATCAATGAAAACTGCATGGTCCAAGGAGATGTGAGTAGTGACCTTGAATATGCTGAGACATTGCAATCATACCATTCAATCCCTAATCTTATGTTTGATGAATGGGATAAAGAGCATTATGATTTTGATCCCTATGACACAACTTTAGAGGCTAGTCTAGGCACCTATTGAATCCATGAAGAAGAATTAATAGTCCTAAATGCAAAAAAAAACACAATGATTCTTCTATTTTATGGAAAATGTTCTTTGACGGTTCTAGATGTAGAAATGAAGTTGGGACGAGTGTAATTATTATCTCCCTAACAAACAAAAACTCTTCTTTGCACATAGGTTGCAATTTTACATGCTCAAACAACATGGAAGAGTATGAGGCATTGTTTTATGAACTACTTATCATAGAAAATAACAAATCAAGGCACCACATATTTTTGTGGATACTGAATTGGTCATTTACAAAGTTAAGCGAAAGTGTTCAACCAAGAAAAATATTTTTAGAGCTTATAGGCACTGAGTTTGGGACCTTTTAGAGAGTTTTGAATATCAACCTTCAATTTGTGTCATGGAAGTAGAATAAGGAATAAGATCAAATGGAAGTTGTTGGCTCTTAGTTTCCCCGTAGAAGACCTTAACCACGAGAAAAAAATGTCAAATGGTTGTAATACCATCCATTATAGATAAACAAGTCAACTAGAAAGTGTTTGAGAATGATGAGAAAATAGTCCAATTCATCCAAAATGAAGTTGAATTCTCTTCAAGATTACAATATGACTTGTAAGAAAGTTGTGGGGATCAAATCATCTAGACATGGAAAAACAAGTTACGCATATGGTTGGTAACTCTCAAGGAAATATGCAATCTCGATAATGAGATTAAAGGGTGGAACAAAACATATGCGCGGCTAGGATGACTACGTACTTTAGACATTTGAGCATACATAGTTGAAACCAATTTAACATAGAAAACCTCATAGAGGTAGAAAACCAAAGTCAAAACTAGATTTCCATTATAGTGAGAAACTTAAATATTTTCAGTCTAGTAATTACTTCTTCACCACTTCTCTCCATTTCACAAAATCAAATCCCATTGATTTTGGATAATTCAATGGGCCCTGAGAGCCCTATATAAGTGGTTCTTATAGGTGTTTCTTCTCATGAAGCACCCCTACCATTTTATAAATTGATTTAAATAATCAATTAAACCTTATAAACTAAAGTTTATATTAAATAAATATAAATATTATATATTTTTATTTATTTAATTATAAACTAAAGTTTATAATCTTAAGAACACTTAAGAGGGGTTAAAAATACTTAAGATTAATGTTCTAACACTCCCCCTTAATATTAAGTGGGGTTTATATGCCAACATTACCTATTTATACAACATGATTTACAATCCTTAAACCATAGTGAGGGTTTAGGCTAGCATATCACATTTGAAGGATTTATACACCTTCATCATGCTAAACTTACCTTTTAGTACAAAAGGATTTGGAATCCATAAATCAGAAGTGATGATTTAGGATAAGCATGATTTGTGAGACTACATCTCATAGTTTCTCATGGAAAATATATACCAACATCTCTAAGATCCTTTTATAAAGTAAGGACCTCCTTTACAACATGATGCTTCATTACTGGACTACACAATAAACTTAGAGTGATAAGTTTACTAAGATCATAAATTTTTTTATAATTCTTTAATTGTGAGTAGAATTATAGTGGTGAAGAAGAAAACATATGGACAACCGTTAGGAGGTGGTATTATCATGCATACTACCTTTGAATGGAAACTCTGAAAGGCTAAGAATTACATGAAACTTATAGAACTTCATGGCACATAATGATTTTGAAAATATATCTGCAATTTGATCTTTAGTAGGGTAGTACTAGAGGTCTATATCACTACAGAGTACCTTCTCTTGGATGAAATGCATATGTATCTCTATATTCTTTGTTCTTTGGTGCTGAATGAATTATTATCAAGAGAAATACAAATCAGAATATCACATAAAAGAGGAGTATTTCCTTTATCTTCCATATGAATTTATTCTAACAACTAATTTAGCCACATGACTTCTTTCACTACTTCCATTGTGCTTCTATATTATTCCTTAGTAGAAGAAATGGAGAATGTCACTACTTTTTGTTGTTATAAATAAGGCACCTACACTAGACTAAATTTTCTATCTATCACATAGCCAACATGGTCATAATCACAATATCCATATAAACATGCATTAGTATAACAAGTATAATATAAAGGTATTGGAACAATAATTTTTCACAAGGAAAAATTAGCTGATTTTCGCCAATGCTCTGGGACTATGTCCCTCTTACTTGTGAAAGGGGAGGCTCCCTTTATTAAATGTAAATAAAAAAATATCATGGGTGGCTATTAAGATTGGAATCACACATTACTACTCCACTATACCAGTGGAAAATTGCTTACACCTAGTGCAAGGGAGGAATTTTCTTGGGAGACAATGTGTAGGGGAGTAAGAACTAAGGAAAGAGGGGTTAATCCTAAAAATATGCACTAACAGATTATACGAGAATTAACTAGAATTAATACACACTCAATTAGAAGAAAATAATTTTTTTGTCAATGAAAAGACACAATAAATCATGGGCATAGAATTCCATTAATTCATTCATCAAAGGCACTAACACCTTCCTTGTTTGTATAAGACCATCATATGAACAAAGCTAAGAAAGTAGAGATATAGAAGAATTATAGAAAAACAAGGTAGAAGAATTCTACCTTTTACTTGCTTCTTAGTAGTACCACAACTACTTACATAGAAACTTACAATTGACAACCCTTAAAATGGACCAGTCATCTCATTTATAAAGCTTTACAAAAAAATCTTCTTCTACCTTTCCCACATGACCTTTCATAATCCTCCACTTGTGACTTTTTATATTCCATTTAGGAATTGAAAATAAGTTCTATTTTCTTATTAAAGAAAATGGAAATTTTATAATGTAAAACCATAAGTCACTTAAGTGAATATGACAAAAAATCCAAAAGCACATTCATAAATAAGGAATAGAATCTAGAAGAAGATATGAAGAGAGAGAGTGAGAAAAATTTATGGAAGAAAAGTCTTCAGGTAGCACTTGAAGAAGGTGGGACCTTGAGTTTCAACACATGCATTCTGAATTTGATGATCATTGCATAAATTTCCGATTCTTTGGGATTATAGTATTTGTAAGATTGGTCATCTAACTTATGAGATTATTTTATAGCTTAGAGGTTGTCCCACCAAGTTGATCCATGTTCTTCAAAGCTTCAATGATCACATTGTTTATTTCATACAACTCATCCATTGTACCCTGATTTAAATTTTCTATTTTGAATAATTATTCTTTGATCGATTTCCTGAATTGTTCTTTAATTTGGTTTGTAGTGTTCCACTAAGAAGAGTCGTTAGGAAAAATATCACATCGAAGATCCTTAATATAAAAAAATATTCTATATTTCAATGGGTCCCCTTTCTAAATGGCATTCTGAAGCTCATATGAGGCTTCCTAAAACATTCATTCTCCATTCAACAATAAAGGAATTTTTTTATGACATATTGCTCTTAGAATAAACAAATATATTTTTAGAAAGAAGGAGCTTCTCATTGGCGAGTGCCATGATTCTAAGATCTTGGATACAATCTGCCCATATCTTGGCTTCTTTATCAAAATCCTCAACTATAGAGTTGATCATTTTTGAACCATTATCAAGTCCTTGTATACCTTGTAGCCCTTGTTAATGAATATTAAGCCACTCATGATGATATTCTCTACTTAGGCCTTGATGATTTTTCCTTGAGTAGTATGATTATGAACTTTGGAAATTACCTTCACATAAAACTCAACCACAAGGGAAGGAGAAGCTAAAGAAGTAATGGGAAGAGGGTTGGGAGAGAGAAAGGATTTGATGTAAGTTGAGAGGGTTCTTACTTAATCCTCCAACTGCTCTCGAGTGTGATTTCCTTTTTCTAGTCTCTCAATGACTCTATAAACCATCTCTTTTATATTATGCACCTCGGTCTCGGAGTGGATTCATCAAGTGTTATTCTTGTTAAATCATAGTCGAGGCAAAGACCTCTCATTCAATTTTCTCACTATTGGCCTAAAAATATTAATAAATTTCTTCCCAGATGTATCAAAGACAAGATGAGATATCGTCTTAGACTTATTTTTGGAAGTGTGTGTGCTAAGAAGTGTAAATACGTCATCATAATATGGGACATTGATATTAGATTGGGTTTTTATTTTATTGCTCTCATTCATGCACTTTGCACTAGGAGAATGAAATGTTAGTAGCATCTTCCACAATGAGAGTGACAATAGGAATAATGAGAGTAAGAGAATAAGGAGAAGTTACCTAAGGGGAATTGGATTCAACCGGAAGAAAAGAGGTTAAGGATGTCTAAGAAAGAGGAAGAGGAGGCCTTATTACTTCAAGATTTTGTCTATAATTACTGGATACTTTCACTGTTGTCTCGGGACTTCAACCGGTTCATTCCCATCAGACTTATCCTCTTCTTCCTTTTGTACATCACTTTTTGGTATTTCTAGAGAGTTTTCTTCTTTCATAACATTAGTCCTTGGAGTTCATATATACACTATTGTACTAAGGGTAGGCTAAGTTGAGGGAGAAGGATTATCTTGATGAGTGGTTACCACAGGAGAAGCTTTAAATTCAGCTAGTTTCTTTATAAACCATTTTTTTTCAAGAGGATGGGATATGTGAGATCATTGATAGCATTGTTCTCTTTTTGGGACCAGTCTATGATGGTAAAATGAGAGTTTTCAATGGATTTGATGAATTTTGGTTCTAACAAGTCAGTCCCGTCATCTACCATGCTATCGGGGACTTTGAAAATTTGAAATTATTTGATTTTATACAAGGTCAACCTCCCATATGACCTCTTCCAAACTTAGAATTCATCATCATAATCCTCCTAGTAGTCTTCAATTTTTGTGACATGCGGATATGAGATATGAAGGTTTGAGTTGATGAAACCCTTTTATCAAAGGAAGTTATCTTGTAGAAGGTATGCATGTTGAACAAATCAATAGTTATTTCGATGTTGTAAGCATCAAAGGATGATCTACAAATGTAATACCATAAGGAGATAGGTAATTGAATACCAAATACATTCTTGTCCCTACAGTATCGTGTAACACATCTATCTCGATGACATAATTTGATCAAGATCATCTTTTTACTAGAATAGATAAGAAGTTTGTATGGGGAACCTTTAAATCCCTCAATCCTAAGATAGGAAAATATCTGAAACTGAATTAAGATGCTACCAAAACCTAAAAATAACTTCTTGAATGCATCCTTAGTCCCTTCCAATAACCTTACTAACAACATTATGAATGCATCCTTAGTCCTCAAGAAGTGATTTTTATTTTTGTTTAAATTCAATTGGGTATATAATTCATAGAAGGGAGGTTTAGTTTGTTACCTTGGATTTAGATTCCAATCCAAATCCTATACCACGTAATAGTATACATCAAGTAGGAGGTCATATAGAAAGATTTAGTTTGTCAAACTTAAGTAAGTTGTTGGGTCATATTTTCATAGATAATTTCTTCATAGTTCAAAGCTTATTTGCCTTCACAAATTAGGTTGATGAAGATACACATCCAATCATGGAACTCTCTTATAGAGGGGAGCCCCATAACCCTGGAAAGGATTGTAATCATATAACACATTTCTTCAATGAAATCCACTATGTAGAGATTTTTTTAGATTTTAGAGAGACATTTTTCTTGGCACATGTACCCATGACATGGAAGTCATATTCGATATTTGTTGGGGGTCAAATTGAATTCTCTTTTGTTAGAAGGTATTTGGCTATTGGTGAGTTACAAGTAGTTTGTAATCATCAACCCAAGTTCCATTCTCATTGAGTTCATTGGATGCTTTCAATAAGTGGCCATGGGGACACCTTGAGGTAGGGGTCAAACTTCTCCATATGGACTAAGTAGAACATAGTGGGGCACTCCGAATGTGGATTTTGGTGGAAATTAAGGACCCAAGCCCATCCCCATGTATCACTTAGAAAAATTGATCCTCCACCACTCTAGTTCATAGCTCTAGTATAATAAAAGCATTTACCATCCAAAGTTTTTCCATTCTTATAATTGGGACCACCGTGTGGCTTCTTTCCATCTCACAAGGTTTGAGGCAAGGAGATCCTCTCTCCCCCTTTCTTTTCATAATCATGACAGAAGCCCTTAGTAGAAGACTCAATGTGGAAACTAGTAATGGCTCCATCAAAGGGATTTCTTTGGCGAGGGGTATGGAAAATGTGTCACATCAACATTTTGTTGATGATACTATTTTGGCAGGAGAAGCGTCTATTTCAGAAGCTAAGCAGTTTAAAAAAATATTAGATGATTACATGGAGGTTTCAGGACAACTGGTGAATTATAGGAAAATCTCTATTTTTTTCCTCAACACTTTGGAAAGTTGATGTAAGAAGATAGCTGAAATTCTAGAATGTGACCATAAGTCCTTTCCAACCATGTATTTGGGCATACCTCTTGGGGATAAAAACCTCTTAGTGGAGAATGGAATTTTCTTATTGAAATATTTGAAAAGAAGCTTGTGAGTTGGAAAGCTAACCTGTTATCTTAGGCGGGAAAATTACTTTACTTAAAAGTTCTCTCCAAAGCCTCTCGATGTTTGTAATGTCCCTCTACCAACTCCCTAGGAAAATAGCAAAAAAACCTGAAAATATCCAAATATGTTTCTTATGGAGTGGAACTAAATTTAAAAAAAGAATTTTGTTGGTGTCTTGGAATAGGGTCTGCAAACCCAAGAAGAGAGGGGGACTTGGTCTTAGAGATTGGACTAAAATGAACAAATCCCTTCTAGCTAAAATTAGATGGAGGCTAACTAAAGAAGATGGGGTATGGACTAGAATTTTAAGGAAAAAATATTGGACAGATGCAAATGATGAATGATGGATATTCAAATAGGCATCCTTTAATGGGTCAAGTATATGGAAAGCTATTAATTGGGAGAAGGAAATTGTGGCAAAGGGTAGCAGGTGGAAAATAGGTAAAGGCAATGAAATCTGCTTCTAGACAGATAAATGGGCTGGTAACTTTACACTTGAAGATAAATTCCCCCAAATTTCTAAGTTGTTAGAAGATAAATATGGGGGAAAAATAAATAATTATATGGATGATCCTGGGAGCTTTCAAACTTGGAAGTACATAGAATTGGACAGGAAGGAATTTAGAGAACACACGGTTACTCTCAATGAATTCTTAAAAAACTATGTGTCTTATAACAACAAGGAACAAGATAGAATTGTGTGGCATAAAGAACAAAATGGTATTTTCTCAGTCAAATCAGCTTATGCTTTATTCTTCGAGGAGGAGACTAGTGAGGAAGATATTTTAGCTGGAAAGATATGGAACAATAATATCATCCCCAAGGTCAATGTTTTTAGCTAGCTTATGGTGATAAATAATATTCTTATAGTTGAAAACCTCACCAAAAGAGGTTTCCATATGGTAAATAGATGTTCTCTATGTGAAGAGAATTTGGAAATGGTAAACCATTTGTTCTTGGAATGCTCTTTTTCTTTTCAAATTCTCTCTTCTATTGGTATGTTCTCAATTGACTAGGTTAGTCCTAAGGAGGTCCAATCTTCTTGGAACCAATGGAAATGTCCGTTCATAAGTCAAGGTCTAAAAATATGTGGATAATGAGCCTTGGACATTTGTGGTGGGAAATATGGAAAGAGAGGAACAAGAGGATCTTCAATGGTAAGAAACTTCCCAACAAGTTGATTTTTAACAAATGTTTACATGCTGTTAGAAACAATTTCTCTATCCTAAAGAACAAATAAGTGGAAGTTATGGACAAAGAACAACATATCATAAATAAATGGAACTTAATCTATGACCCCCATCCCAAGAAGAGTAATCCTAGAGAAGGGGTAAGATGGAATTCTCCTAGAGAAGGTTTTATCAAACTCAATTTTGATGGTGCTGCTAAAGGGAACCCTGGTAAGGTTAGAGGAGGATGTATTTCCGAGATGATAAAGGTATGTTTCTCCTTGCATACTTCTTTAATTTGGGTATTCAATCTAATCATGTTGCAGAGGAAGCGATGATGTTTTAGGGAGTTAAGCTGGCGAAAGAGAGAGGTTTCAAGTTCCTAATTGTGGAAGGTGACTCTCTAAATATAATATCGTGTATGAAAGGAAAAAATACCGCTTCTATATCTATTGAAGACTTCATTAAAAACACCAAAAATAAAATGTCCTCTTTTAATGAAATATATTTCCAACACATCTACCGTGAAGGAAATAGACTAGCAGATTTATTTGCAAACAAGGGGGTGGATGCTATGGATTTAAATGTGGTTGAGGAACTAACCAATCTGAAGCTAAATTCATACACATTCTTGAAGGGGAATATTCCCCATAGCATATCTTATTAATGATGATGGATAAAGGTGATAATGCCTCCTAGGTGATGCATCTGGATATTATGATCCCTAGACTCATGCCAAACATTATTTCCAATCATCCCAAGGATTGGATTAAAAGGAGAATCTCCCCATTTATTTGAATCATTTGAACAAGTGTGGTAAATGTAGCTACCGTAATAGACAGGTTTTGCTTATCCTTTACAAGAAGAAGAGATACATGAGTAAAATGGGAGGAGACTTAGTGCAAACTGAACCAAGCATGATCCCGATGATGTCTAATGAGGTAGAGGAGTTGTTAGAAAAGGCTAGCCTTATAAAAAATTTCAAAATTTTTGATGGGTTCGACGAAAAGATGAGTGAAGCTGTGGCTAAAAATTGGAATGAAGGCCATGTTTGGGTAGGGAATTTCTCTTTCACTATCTCACCAAAGTTTATTGCTAAAGTGATAGGCCTGTCTCTAGAAGGAAGATGCACCTTCAAGCCAAAGTCTGACTACGATGGAGATTGATAACTTCATGCAAGGTAAGGGTGTGCCTAAAATTCTTCATAATGGTTATGCTAGAGAGGAGTTACCTTATCCTTTCAATGAAATAACTCTGTTAATCATGTTGTATATTACTCTGGAAGGGAGATATAAAGTGATCTATGGGTATCATTTCCCTATGCTCAATCATGTTAGGAATAACAGACTCTACAATTGTATATTTCTCTAGCCAAATCTATTGCTTAGGTTGGGAAAGGAACTTTCACCCTTCACACATCAAGGGCTCATTAAAGCATTGCTAAAGATGGGAAATCCTCTCATTGGTAAAAATAAAAAATTTGGGGCTTTTTTGGGAACCCAAATCAAGAAAGTTTAGAGAAAAAAGAGATCTTGGAAACCAATGTGGTTGTCTCTAGCATGAAGGAAATGGGGAAATCGGTGGCTAAAAGGACCAGGTCTAATTTGGCCAAAGAAAGTGTCAAGAAGAAGAGGAGGTAGAGTGGGGATTCTGAACCATAGGATAATTTTAAAGTTATCTCTGATTCTGGGGAACAAAAGGAAGAGAAAGCAAATCATTCCAACAGTAGTGAGGAGATGGAGGCTAGGAAAAGGTAGGAGATCTCTGGGGGAAAACAATCCGAAAATATAGAAGAAGATATTGAGAGTCTGCATGCTCTCAAAATTACTCAGAAGAATTTGTTCAAAGCTCAAGATTTGGTGGTCAAATCTAATGTCTTCTGAGAGAGTTTAAAAATTACAGGTTGGATACTGATATCAATAGACATAAGATTAACATGGTGTCCATTGATCTGAGAGAACTTCAGGAAAAAGTTGAGAAACTCATGTCTATTGTTCTTAGTGAACAACTTAAGAATGCAAATGAGAGATGTTTGGCCATGGAGAATGATATGTTGAAAATGAAGGAGATTATTTTGTAGATCAGGGATGTACACATCCTCAATGTCAAGAGCACCATTCACCATCTTAAACTACTAGCTGAGATGATTCACTCCATGGAAGTTGCGAAGAATAAAGAAAAGGATGGTTCTGGGCCTAAAGTGGAGATAGCTGAACTGGATTACCGTGTTTGAAATATACTATTGCCAGTTTGGTCAAGGAATGGAATGGGTGCATGCACATGGTGGGAGACATAATTAAATAATTAATGGTTCTATGCCTATCTAATTTTCTGTTAGTTTTCCTATCTCTTGTTGTTATTTATTTTACTCAGGACCTCTATGTTTGATCTCTTGATCATGGGTTTGTAGTTTTGTTTTTGGTTTTGGTGGGGCTTCAATGGATACTTCCTTGGCCCTTTTTATGGATCTTTCATACTATGTATGGGGTATGGTTTCCTCAACCCTATTTTACCTCTAATAAAAAAACAATAGACTCGAGAGGGGTGGGGGGGTGAATCATTCCTTACAAAATTAAATCAGATTTCAAATTAGTTTTAAAACACAAAACCACTTAACCATCCACTAATGTGTGCATAATATCAAATACCATACATGAAATGAACCATGAACAAGAGAATCATCACAATGACACAAGATACAAGTGGGAAACCTTCATGGGGAAGAATTCCCACCGAAACATAATCCTTATTTTTATGTCTCAAATTTAGTGAGGCACCTACCCCTAGTTTAGTAGATCACCGATCCCTAGTTTAGTAGAGAGCACCAACCTCTAGTTTTGTGAAGAATAAAATCCACAAGGAGGCTAAAAATTACAAGATGATCAAGCATCCACCAAACCACCTTTTGATGAAAATATCTAATGTTTTTGCTGCCACAACTAATTTGAGATAAAAATTCAGCTCACACTCCTTCAAACCCTAAGTCTTCAAACTTACATAATTCTTCACTCTTCAAAGCATACAAATCTTGCACACACTCTTATTTTAATTATTTAACATGTCACACACTTTATCATCTCTCAAAACATGCATTTTGTACCTTTAATAATCTCACACCTAGGTCACACTTTTTACACACACTCAACTAGTTCCAAATTGCACCAAACACAAAAATTGATGAAGGAAAAAAATCAGAGAATTAAAGGAAAAAGGAATTGTTCATTCAATTATGCCAAAATATGATTTGAATGATTGAGAAAAATACTTTAAAAAATACTAAGTCCCAAAAGATAAAAATTTCATGAAGGGATAACAAAGAATTTGGGACCCATATTAGGTTGTCGTGACCTTAAGATGTAAATATTTTTTTACACCAAACATTTGCATGACAACAATTGGTTCTAAATCAAGGACATTAGAATTTAAAGGGCAATATAGGACTCAAGGTATCTCAAGGGTGAGCATACCAGTGCCTTATCCAATTGGGAAATAAGTACTTATTACAAGCAATAAACTCGAAAAACAAAACACACACACACACACACACACACACACACACACACACACACACACACACACAACATGAAAGAAACACACCAAAACTAGAAAGGAAAACACTCATGCAATAGAAATGGGAAACATGCAACCTAAATCACCTATGGTACATGGTTGGGGATAACAACCCTCATTTCATGTATAGTTTGTGTAGAAACAAAATCACTCACTTGGGTATGTTTCTAGGTCCTAAAATCATATTAGTACTCATATCATTCCTAAGTGAGAAAACTAGTAATTGACAACTATGTTTGGCCTCTTTGCTTTATTTATTGTCTTCTTTATGGGTTTTTACACTTTACAGCCTAGTCAATACTTTAATTACTTATCTTTTATTGCTTCAAACACTAGTGCCAATCCGTAACGTCGGTGCCTAGGTTCCCTCGTCTCCTCTAGGAATCCTTGACCTCTTTCCACCTTACTCGTTCTTTTTGGGATTATTTTGTCTTTTGGGAATATTATTTTATTATGGGCTAGCCTTCTAGTTGTCAATTACAAAATTCAACCAATGGGATCATATAAATAAAAGGCTATATGAAGGAAATAAAGGACCAAGCTCTAAACATCTATTATCATTAGCTAAGGTTTCATCCAAAGGCATCTAAGAGCATCAACGACATCCATCTAGAACTCATACAAGGGAAAATGAACTACATTTTCTACATACACTTCATAGTAAGGGAAGTTTATTTCAGCATCCACATATCTATTTACATTGGTACATCTAGTTATCACCCGTTATCACATGTGATTGCACAAGGGTTTCTTAGGGCATGATTTTAACACACATACACAAGAACTAGATGGAGTCTCGAGATGTAGTGAAACATTCGATTGTAATTTCACTCAACTAGGTGACCATTGGGGTCAGTACAAATCCTCGTATTGCATCTTTTATTTTTGGGATTTAATGTGGTTTAAAGGTTTTACAGTCAACATATATTTACAAGTTACATATGACCTCTGCAATCAAGGTGTGGCATACATGTGACCAACAATGACTGATGACCATCTTGTGACACTAGAAAAATCATGTTTTGGGATCCTACACAAACAAAAATTCCAAGAAGTAGACTTTGGTGCTAAGGTGACCCTCACCCGGTCTAGGCACACTCTAGGCATATCTGATAGCTCTAGGATTTTTTTGCATAGTTGTGATAGTCTTCCCTTCATGTCCATCAGTTCTCCAGTCCAGAAAAATTACAGGATCAAGTGAAAATCATCTAAGTCATTCTTTCCCTCTATTACACTTAGGGTTTCATATTTCATTAGCTTATTACTTGTGTCGAATTTGCACTTTAATATTCATTCATCATATGTGACTTTGAAATTAGGATTTAACATCATTAATTCTATTTTTGTTAAACTAGTTTGAGATGTTTCTTGTTGTGAGGCAACTCTAATAGATTCCCATCAAGATAATCCAGTTAGTATGTGTTTTCTTCACAAAATTTCCTAATTTTTAAAGGTCTGAGCCATAGAGAATCAAAAATTCCATGGATTCCTTTAGGCTCTCTCCATTTTTCCCAGAGAAGGACAAAGTATCCAATTTGAAATATCTTGTCCTGTGTCTTTTGATAAAAAATATTCTTTACCTTATAATGTTTCCTTCTTAATGTATCAACTACTACTAGCATATCTTCAGTCAAATTATCTATGTATAAGATTTATGTATCAAGAGCATCTAAGTACTCTTTGTTTTCTATTTCCTTCATGAGTTGTAAGTTAGGTAGTTCCCAAGAAATGGGAATTTGAGCCTCAATTCTATACAAAAATAGAAAGGTGATGTACCAATATCCCTTTTTAGGCATGATTTGGTCATCCCATAGGGCTTCATATAACTTCTTATGCCAATCCCTCTAATTGACATCCACTAGTTAATGAAAAATTGTGACAATATTCTTGTTACTTAACTCTATCTAGACATTGCCTTGTGGGTAGTAATTGATAGAATGAGATAGAGAAATTCCATGGTTATAATAGAAATTCATTAGTTCACCCAAGGATAAGTAAGTGACACTATCAACTATGATATTTCTCGACACTTTGAACTCCGACAATGATATTCTCTTTCAAAATTTTGCACATAGTTTCTAAATTTGTGTGTTTTGTCAAAATGGATTTTACCCACTTTGTGAAGTAGTGTGTGGCAATAAGTACATACATGTGGCCTATGCTGGAGTGAGGATTTAGCACACCAATGAAGTCAAGACCCCAATTTTCAAAAGGTTCTTCAATGATTACAGTCGAAGAGGTAGAGCAATGAGCCTCATCCTTCTAATACATTTTTGGCATGGGTCACATCTGCTAACCCATTTACATGCATCATAGAATAGAGTTAGTCAGTAGTAGCCACCCCTCACTATCTTGTGGGTTATGAAAATTGTGAAGAACTTACCTACACATACTTGATCCTGGTATGCATTAAATATTTTCTTTTGTTGTTCCTCCTCCACACATCTTAAGAATGTGCATACAATTCTTTCTTGTATAGAACATTTTCCCAAATGAAATAATTTGTTACTATGAGGCAAAGAGTTGTCCTCTACTTCTAATTGAGACCAGGAGGATAGTTTCCATATGTTAAAAAATTGGCTATATCAGTTTACCATGTATTGGATGTACTCACAAAAAGTGTAAGGTAGAGATCCTTGACTAAGTAGTTTTAACAATTTGAGCAGGTCTTCCCACTCACTGTCAAGAAGTAAGCTCACAAAATCCATTTCATTATACCATCTTGGAGGGTTTGATCTCAAGATCGTACTCCTACACCTTCGAAACCAAATTTATTCTCCTTACCCCTAGATCTTGTTATATCATGATAGACATGACTTCCAAACTTGGGTCCATGATCATAACAAAATAATTTAGAAGGTAGAATCTTAAATTTTTCAACGCTTTTACTACCACATAAGCATGTTTTTAATGTTACAAGTAATTGAGCTCATGTGACTTCAAGGGGGACTCATGAATGCAATTGGTGACTGTACCTTGTCCTCATTTTATTGTACAAGGATGGTGGAGATAGTATGTTTAGAGGCATAACAAGAGCGGATTACTTCTTCGATGGCAACCTTAATGAACTCCAAGGATTATTTTCGTTGTTTGATCCATTTGAAATATTCCTTCACTTTCATCATATTGATAATATATTTCAAGAGCTTTGTGAAGTCTAGTACAAATATTCTTAATAAATTGACTTTACCAAAGAAGGAATGCACCCTGGTTTACTAGTAGGAAGAGATAATATTTGAATAGCCTTCACCCTCTCTAGATCAATTTTGGTACATTCCTTGCTCATGATGTGACCAGGATATTTCCCTCGGTAACCCAAAACATGGACTTATTTGGATTCAAGGATATGTGATGCCTCATGTAACAGATCAAAATATGTTCAAGATGTTACATATGGTATTCTATTTTCTAAGAGTATACTAGAAAGTCATCGAGGTACACTACCATACACTTTTATTTCAAGTCCTAAAAAGCTAGGTCCATGTCCCATTGGAATGTCACACCTGTATTGATAAAGATGAATGGAATGCACTAATAAGAGAAGGTGCCCAATGGGGTAGTGAAGGCATTATTGAATTTATCTTATTTGGCCACCTTGATTTGATTGTACCCCGGAAATCATCAAGCATAGACATCACCTATGAATGGTTCACTTCTTGTAATATATAGTCCATGAAAGATAGTGGATAGTTTTATTTTAGAGAAGCTTTGTTCAAATTTTGTAAGTCCACACAAATGCAAATTTTTCCACTCTTCTTTATCACTAGCACAATATTGGTAATCCATGTTGAGTAGTGGATGGGAAAGATGATACAAACATGAAGCAAATTTTCAAATTTTGCCTTAATAGTTCCATAAATATTTAGATTGTTCTACCTTTGATTTTACTTGAAAGGATTTAGCATCAAGATTCAAGGGAATATAATGTTACATCAAATATGGTTCAAAGGATTTCATATCTCCATATGAATATGCCAATACATCGGAGTACCTTCTCAACATGGTTGTGAAGTTTCTTTATTCCTCGGTGAATTTTTTTCTTATGTTCACCATCCTTGGTTGTTCACTTTGGTTCCAATGTTAATTTTATCATACTCGAAGAAGACCTATGTTTATACATTATTTTTCCATTGATGAAAATATCATGTTTGTCGAACAATTCCTCTAGAGACACCAATCCTTTCAGAATTGTGTTTCCTTTCAACCGAATCACTCCATATTCATCCACATTATCACTTGAACTATTGTTACTATTTTCATTGGTAAAATCCCATGGGAGAGAGCCACTTAATTAAAAATATACCAACTTAAAGTATCCAGTTTGTTGTAGGAAGGAAAAAATATGATTATCATCTTCAAAAACTTTCCTTCTCTCTCCAATTGTCTGCACACTTTCCCAAATGACCATTTCCACTGAAAATTTTCTCCTTTAAAATTATGGTGTGGTATCATTAGTGATGTGGACATGACCAATGAGTTATCTTTGGAATTTTGATCCCTAAAGACCGCTTTAATGTCAAATACATCAAATGATTCAATGTAGTCCCAAAACATATTCCTATAATGGTAGAGATGGGAATTTTTTACTTTAAAAATGTCTCTCACCTATTTTACAATCAATTCAACATCACCTTGGACAACGAGTTTCTTAATTCCCATCTCCCCAGTAGCTCTCAACCCAAGAAACAAAGCTTCATATTCAGACGTGTTGTTAGTGTTTGAGAATCAAAACTTATATGCCAATGGGGAAAAATCTACTTGAAAAGAAGATAAGACAATGCATTCTACGGAACCAACTATAGAAAAATTTCTATCAAACTCCATTTTCTAAACTTCATCAACAATGGTTTTCGGCCTTTCTTCTAGAATAGGAAGCTCTTCACCCCTCTTGGAACTCAAGAATTAGTTTCCATTTCCTCTTTATTCATACAAAACTCTCCCCGAATCTTCAAATGAAGCCTTTCTCATCTCTTTGTTTTGAAATAGAATGGTGGGCATAGGGTCATATGAATTTTGCACTCTGTACTTCATTTTGGGCTCAGGAATAATTTTCTTCATCTTACCCTTGACTCGGACTAATGAAAAAGACCAGTCAATTTGTATTTTCCCACTCATTTCTCTGCAAAATCTTCTACTAAGAAACATTCCATATGTATCCAACATGTCAGCTACAAGAGTCGTTAATTTTACCCATTTTTATAGATAGTCCATGTGGGCCATTCTTGCATCTTTAATCCTCCCAACCAGGTGGGACCTCCTTAGTCTCCATAGAATAATAATGTACAAATGCTTGAGAGGGATTCAAAATGAGGGCTTGAGAAACCTTAGGCGCGACATGATGTTATCAAAGGCACCAGACTTCGATGATACAAATATTCAAATGGTATCTATTTATCAATAAATAAACATATAAGGTTTCAATTTTACCAATAGAGGAAGGAGAAAAGATCATGAGGTGTTGGTTCAAGTAAGTCTTGGGAGTATAAAGAAAGCCTTTTGAAGAATATGGTACTTTTGAGGAGGATGAAACCTTGGAATTGGAACTATCACCTTTAATAAACTTAACTAGCTTCTTAAACTTCTCTGGAGGAGTTTGTAAGTACATGGAATTTGAAATATAATTTTTTTCCTTTTGACGTGGTCAATGATATAAAAAATTTGAAGAGGATTTTTCAGACACATTTGAAACATTAGCTTAGTTTGAATTATATAAAGTACATGCTAAATTATCATCATTCCTATGTCTTGTGGAAATATAAACATCATTGGTGGTAGATCTTAATTTTCCTTTCTTAGAGGAAGTCTCTATAGGAGGTGTAGCTTCGGACTTCTTATTGACTGAATCCAAGGATGGATGAAGAGGTTACCTCTCTTTTTAATTATTTTTTTAGGAATTAGAGTCAATAATTGAGGGTCCTCCTTCTTGTCTTTATACTTAGAAGCCTTTTCTTTCTTGATATTTTTTTATTGGGTGAAAAAATGTTGTTCATATATACCACATAATCTTCATATTAATCATCCGATGAGGATGCATATTCACAAAAACCAACTTCTACAGAACCAACTTCTTATATCGAATCTCGTTTTATTCTTCTTCACTTTCTCGACGTGACTTCTTCATCGCTTTCTTCATCTAATTTAGTCATACACACTTTGCATTCACAAGAGGTCCTAATGAGTAAGAATTTGAGGTGATGGACTAATTCTCTATTTATTTTAAAAATTCTTCCTCATAATCTCCTTGTATAGGGAATTTTGTGCAAGTTACTTTTTGAGATAAATAACGTCATTAACCAATGTTTTCAGTGAGTGAGTATGTGGCTCAAGAACTTAAAATATTATTTTTTTCCTTAATTAGACCACTCTTGATCTTCCTAAAAATCAAAAAATCATCTTCTACATCAAATGCAAGTATATGTGCCTCATTCAAGGTTACAAGTTGGGTTTTATTAACATGAATCTAACCTCGACAATTATGTACTAGTGAAGAAATTTAGTTGATTATCTTAAGTAAGCTTTGGTAACTTCTAGGATCTTATAGAGCATATGGTGTGTGTGAGTTGCCTCATCATCCTAGGGGTCTTATCCAAATCACGTGGTCAGATCATCTCGCTTAGCAAGTTCAAAGGTCTTGGGAGTTATATGACAAGTGTTAGATTTCATCATAGAATCTCTCATTTTCATATGCATTAGTGGTGTCATAGGAGTTGTATTCCCTATTTGGAATCACAACTCTTGTTTCCCTCTTATAGGGAATGATTTTCCAGGCATAGGAGTTACATCACTCCTATATGTACCCTCTTTTTGACCTATGAGAATAAGCAAACATGTTTTTCCTTATGAATGATTTTCTATTGTTACTCAATTCTAGTTGATTACTTGAAGTATTCTCAACACCGCTAAAATGTATCCTCTTGATATGTGTACGGGGTTCTAGATTGATCCTCATCAAACACTCTTGCATGGTATTAGAGATCCATTTGGTAAATGTGAAATCATGTTTTTTAGGTTGTTGATTACTTCCTATTTTGTTTTTATCATTCCTCGTGTAATTTTTCATTCATCTTATTTGGAATCTTGCTAATGGTATTATGACTTGTTTTTGGAGTTTGTTAATTTTTGGGGTTTATGCATGTACGGGTTTAGGAATATCACTATTAGTTTTATCTAGCTATCGTTATATCGGTGGGAAAGCATTCTGAAGTAGGTTTTACATTTTTGGTCTTATCTAGAATTTTGAATTGAAAGTGATTTTTAAATCTTGTTTTTGGGCCTCTTGAAACCTCCTCCTGTTTTTTTTTCATTCCTAGTTTACACCCTACGACACCTTCTCCCTTCTACCCCCAAAGAAGCTCCTCTCCTAGGAAATATAGCTCTTGGCTACATTAATTTAGTTCCTTACATTATTGATTAGAGTTTCACGCTCAACTCGTCGAGAAGGTCACCATGTTGAGTGTCTTTTCTCTACTCTATTCAATTTGCTTATGGGTGGCTTACCTTTGGTTGTTTACATTAATTTTTCCTTACCCCATTATGATGATTCATCCTTTTGCATTTCTCGGTTAGGTTATAGATCTACTTTGACTCTTGTTTGACAGGTTTATTTTTTCCCTTACATGCATTTACATTGCTCTAACCTACGTGTCATTTGGAGGAGATCTAAGCTATGTTGGTTTTGATTTGTGAACCATTGCATTTTCATCGTGTCATTGGTCCTATGTGAATTCTCTTGCCTTTCCTTTTATTTTTGGTGCTTGAACTATTCATTTCATTTATTCGAGCTCCTCGATGATGTGTTGATAGATCCTGCGTAGTATTGCTTTGAACTCGCTTTGAACCATTTCATCTCTCATGTTCGATCTTCGCGCCGAGCTCCGCTCCCTACCCCCTCCATGCATCGATCACCTATCCCCCTGCCGAGTTAGTCCTTGAGCCAACCATCCCTAATTGACCCGTTCTCCCACTTAAACCTTCTTTTGAGCCATTCCAATTAAATTAGGTTTATATATATTTGTAGTCGACTATATTATCAAAGTGGGGTGTTATATTTAAAAGGTGGGTATTGTATTTAAAATTTGTTGGGGTTTGTATTTATAAGGTGGTGTGTTAATATTTAGGGTAAGGTGTTTTAAAATATAAGGTGATCCTTTATTATTAGGCCCTTTATTTTTAATTAAGCATTTAATAGTAATTAGGGATTTAATAATATTCAAAATAGGATCTAATTCACTTTAAAGGTAAGATTAATTTAATTAATTAACCTTAGAGCATTTAATTTTTGATCAAAAATTTAATTAAAAAATTTAAAGCTCTTTTTTAATCAATTAGTAGTAATATTGTCATTTTCTTAACATTAGATTTGTCCTTTATTTTTCCTTTGAATCTTTGAAATTAGACTAATCGTGTAATTTTAAAGTTTAATTTCTAGCATTATTTGTATTTTTTTCTACTAATCTTGTCGTGGAGTGTGTAGATTCATTTCTAGCCATTTTTTCCTTCCAGGAGCCCCGCTACGTCCTAGAGGACCTCTCGACTAGTTTAGAGTCATCTTTTATTTGTATCACCCTTTTTATTACTTGTAGACTAGTGAGTGTGTTTGCCAAAATCTTGCGAAAAGGGGGTTTTTTCGTGACGTGGGATGCTTTTTCTCACATAGGACTGTGTTTTCTCCCATTCTCTTGTTTTTTCTCAGTTTTTTCTTTCTTATGGTGTCAAAATGTCATGATAAAAAAATCTTGATTGTGGTATCCCCTCTTACACATTATTACACTTTGATTGCAAGGTGATTGATTGGTGGTTCTCGATGCACATTTGTAATCGATTGTAATCAATGAACTGAACTATAAAGTGCCAAATTCAAGGGGTGTTTATATTGTTTTGTGGTGGTTGTGTTTCTTTATCTTTCCTATTGGAATCACAATACACTATGAGGGGGTGAATTATTATATTAAAACTTTATTCCATTTACATTAATCATTCATTCAACCATCCAATAAAACATTAACCATATTTGTGCATAATTAAACATTGAATCAACCATACATAAGAGCAAGAGAAAGAGAGTATACAAGAACACCAAATGCACATGAGAAACCCTCAATGAGAAGAAAACCCATTGAAAATATGCTTATATTACACAAAGAAAAGAAATGTAGTGAAACAAGAATTTCACAAGGAGCACTGTTAGTGCAAATCAATAGCACCCCCTAAATGACCTTCGAGATCTACACCCGAGAATAGGGTCATTTAGTGTGATTGCACAACATTGAATCTTTTCCCCAAGTCTCTGGACTTGAAAAATGTAAAAACTCTCCGTTTTAAGGCTAGTTCCTCTACTCCTCGATCGATGTATATATGAAATTTTTAGAGGTTTAACTCGAATCCTACTCTAATTCGCGCCAAGGAGACAAGGATAGAAGAGAGAAAGAAAATAAAACTAAACTAACAAGGTGATACACCAAAGGAGTGGTGAACATTTATTTCTACAAATGACACAGATTACAAAATGCAACACAAATCATGCAAAAATTGTTAAAATTGTAATGAAGGATCAGGATAGAGAAAACAACACAAGAAAGGATTGAAAATTCATTCACAGAGCTTGCATTATCATTTCCATCTTTTAAATACAAGTGCATTACAACAACAAGGAGGTAAAAACATGTTACAGTCCTAAAAAGGTATGATATTCCACAAATTCACTTGCCAGGGTGAAGGAGGGAGCTTGCAGAACATAAAAATGTCCAACCCTTTACAAAAGAGCCAAATCTGGCTTTTAACAATGAAAACCTAAGTTCAGGAAGGAGAAACGTGGGAAAAATGAAATGAATGATTCAACCACCAACCAGATCCATCAAAATAGCATGGGTACCCTTAAAAGTTCATTCCCCAATATTTTCAACCATGCTAGAGAAGAATGGAAGCCATACTGCATTAAAAATGGTGGTTGAATGTCGGTTCTACTCTTTTCCCCATGCCAAAGGAGTTTTTAAAATTTTCTCCCACCAAACTCCATCAAAAACAAAATTGAATATTCCATCATGTAGAGGACTTCAATAGCTTTCTAATGACACCAAAATTGAGAAAAAATGAGCTCTGGATCGAAAGATATGCCCCTTTGAAGATTTAGGGCAAAACAGGGGCAAAAATCAGGTCATGGGCAAACCCAAAATTTTTCCCTTTTTGAATTTGGGAAAAATTCCCCAAAAATTTCACTCCCTACCCTACCGATGCCACGTGGTACTTTCCCATTGGTCCGAGGGTTGAAACGACCATTTACACTTTTTTTGAATTTTGGAAAAGTTTCAAAAATTTCTCATTGACCGCCATTCGCCACCACGTGTCATCCTCCTATTCACTCAGTGTGCACTCCAAATTTTCCCTTTGACACTACCGATTAATTTGGCAAAATTGCTAGCTTCTCCCCATGCCACCGACTCCCATAGAGATGTGTCACACTTTTATTAGTCTATGGGGGGTGCTCCATTTTTTTCTTTCCTCCTTGGAGGGCCCATGGACCAATTCTTTCCTTTATGCCTTTTTCTTGCTTTGGAAAAAATCGTGAATTCACTCCACCCTCCAACTCCCGCTTGGACCCATGGACATGTCGCACCCTCCTATTCGCTCACGGGCCTTCGCCAAGATTTTTTCTTTTTGTGCCCCACCATTCCTTGGTGATTTTTTTAACTTACCTCCACCAAATTGTCATTCCGTCGTCATGTGGCACACATCGATTAGTTTTGGACCTTCCCAGGGAAAATTTCCCTCAAAAAATCCACCGAGCCATAACTTGCAAAATACAAGGAGTTAGAAGGAAAATTTTACCTTTCTAGAAAGGTGAGAAAATTATCTATTTGATGAAGCCATTTCCAGATAATTTTGAGTGCCTAAAAAGTGAAAAAATTGACTGAGACACAAGGAAGGAAGGAATGAAAGAAAGTTATTCAAAATAAGCAAGGGGCTTATTTTGGATAACAATTTTGGCGACTCAGAGGGGTCATCGCCTGCTGGATGAAGTGACCAGCTACCTGAAGTAATCCATTGGGAAATGGAGTCATCAACTTAACTGCTTGGTACTCTCAACTCATTAGAAAACTTCTAGAAAGAAGATTGTGAGAGTAGAACATCACTTGATCTGAAACATGGCCTGCAAAGATGCATCCTTGGGACAAAAAAGCTTGTGCCAAAGCACTTAGGGAGATGTAAAACTAAGGCACAACAAAGAAATGTGCACAAGCACTTAGAGGAATGAAAATCTAAGCTAATATATACAAGGTGAGGAGTTTCCTCTCTAGTAGCAATGCTTTAGATGGATTCCATTAATTGGAATCTACAGTTCTTCACCATCCAACGTAGACAATTGGAAGGCATTGTTGTTCTTACATTTTGTGACCATGTAGGGGCCACTCCAAATGGAATCAAACTTTGAATGCCTTCCTAGATTTTCTCGGTCTGCATCCCATTTCAACACTAAATCTCCAACTTGGAAGGTTCTAGCCTTAGCTTTCCTATCAAAGGTTCTCTTGATCAAGGCTTGGTCCTTCTCCATTGTTTGGGCTGCATGCTCTCTGATTTCTTGGAGTTCCATCAATTATGCATATCTAACCTCCATGGGTTCAAACTCCAACAATTCCAATTGCTTCATGAGTTCCAACATTGGAAACTCAAGTGACATAGGCAAGATTTCCTCTCTTCCATAAACAAGTCTGAATGGAGAGTTACCAGTGGATCTCTTGGGAGTTATCCTATTAGCCCATAAGGATGATTTAAGTTTAGCATGCTAAGTCATCTGATTTTCATTAAGAGTCCTCTTGATAATCTTTAATAGGTTCTTATTGGTAGACTCAGCTTGGCCATTACCTTGAGGGTAATAATTTGATGAAGTGCTTAGATAGATCCCTTTCTTAATAGCCCATTCAGTTACCTTTTATCCTATGAATGTCAATGCATTATTTGATATTATAGTGGCATGTATGCCAAATATGGTTACTATTCCCTCATAGAAGTCTAGAATGCTAGATTCATTTACCTCTTTGAGTGCCACTGCCTCATTCCTTTTAGTGAAGTAATGTCTGTTGTTGTTAGAATCCACTTGTGTCCTTGGTTTGAGTTTGGGTTAGTGACTCCAATGAAGTCCAAACCCCATTGTATGAATGGATGGTCAACTGAAATTGGGTGTAATGGAAGGGCTGCTAGTATTTCCCTGCCTATGAAGAATGCACAATTTTTACACCTCTTGATCCACGCATAACAATCACTAAACATCTTGGGCCAATAATAACCAACCTTCATAATATTGAGGGCTCTCACTCTTTGAGAAAAATGACCCCCAGCTGATCTAGCATTGAACTCTTCTAACATTCTATTAATTTGATTTGTCCCAATGCATCTCAACAAAGCCTCCATTTATATCCTTGTTGAGCAGACACCATCAAAAAGTGCATATGGGATAGCACTGCAATCTAAAGTGTCTTCTCTTTGTTTTGTTCATCTCTCGGAGGGGATAGGCCTATTTGTAAGAAGTACACTATGTCTTAGGTCCAGCAAGGAGTGAGCATATCACCATTTTATTCTTGAATACCTCTTTGTTCTTGGTTGTCTTGCAACGCCAAAACAACATCCTTCCCATTGCTTGCTTCCATTGATTTGCTCAAGACTAGCTGCTCACACAATCCCTTTCCTTGGACCATCTTGGTGACTTTGATCTCAATGTCATACTCCATGACATGAGTAATCCACCTTGCACATTTTTCATTTAGGTCTTTGTTGAGGAGGAAGTCCTTAACTCCCACATGAGAAACCAACAGTTGAACCTTGTTGTTTGAAACTAGATGCTTAAATTTCTTCAAGCTCCTAATCACTGCAAGAACATGCTTCTCAATGAAGGAATACCTCACCTCATAGTCCTCCAAGATTTGGCTAAAGAAGGCAATTGGCTGCTCTGCATTTTCTTTTTTCTGTACTAAAATTACAAAAATGGTATTATCGCCGCCAAATGCATAAAGGATAAAATACTTAGAGAAATCTGGGTTAATGAGAGTTGGAGCTTGTGAGATAGCGTCTTTGAATTCCTCAAAACTTGCCTTACCTTCAGCTATCCATTTGAAAGCCATTTTCTTCAACATCATAATTATTGGCTTGACAAGGGCTGCATAGTCTGGAACAAACCTTCGAACAAAATTGATTCTTCCTAAGAAACTTTGAAGGGCCTTCTTGTGACCTACTAATGGTAGTGATTTTATTTCTTTAACCCTCTCTGGATCAATTGATAATCCCTCTTTGTAAACAATGTAACCTAGGAGCTTGCCTTCATGAGCTAGAAAAATACATTTTTTTGGATTCAAGGATACCCCAAACCTTCTACATCTTTAGAACATTTTTTCAAATGAAAAGATGATCTCGCTGCACTTTTAGAAAATACGGTAATAACATCTAGGTATATCGGTACTATTTTGTTGATCGGTCCCTTGAATGCCATATCCATTGCCCTTTGGAAGGTAGCTTTGGCGTTAGACAACCCAAATGACATTTTCCTATATGCATAGGTTCCCCATTTGGTGGTGAAGGTTGTTTTGAACTGATCATCCTCCTTTACCATGATCTGATTATACCCTAAATAACCATCTAGCAATGAAAACCTCTCAGAACTAGCAACAACTTGCAAAATCTGCTCCATAGAAGGAAGTGGGTAATGATCCTTGAGGGATGCTCTATTCAAATCTCTAAAGTCTACACACAATCTGATTTCTCCACTCTTCTTTCTAACTGGAACCAAGTTTGCAACCCAACTTGAATGCTTGATGGGAAATATGATACTTGCCTCTATTAACTTATTCAATTCCTTCTTCATGAGAGGCTCCATGTGTGGATTGACTGGTCTTTGTTTTTTCCTGATGGGTTTAGCACTTGGATCTAATTCAATTGTGTGTTGAGCTAGCTTGGGATTGAAACCCCTCAAGTCTTCATAGCTCCAAGCAAATATATCTGGGAACTCTTGGAAAAGTTGCATGAACTCATACCTTTCTTTCTTGGTTGTCACTTTACCAATTTGAAGTGATTTTCCTTCTCCTACTGAGATGGGCACTTGAATCTTCTCCCTTGACTTGGATGTTTACTTTTTCCTTTCTAAATTGATCATTAGGATTAAATATGGACTCCAAAGTGACAAGTCCTTTTGGCAGTTTGTTGGTTCTCAGCTGTACCACTTGATCACCATATTGCTGTTCTAAATTTTCCTAATTTTTGGCTGAGAACTCAACTTCTTCTTGCAAGAAATTGATGATTTGCTAGTCACTTTCAAACACTTTCCAACTTACATTATTGTATGGCACTGATGGCCTTACAATCACATGAATGTTTGGCTACACTTTATCTTCCTTGATACTCTCCACAACATCAAAGGCTACTCCAACTACTGCAAGTCTATCAAGACTTGGTTTTCTTTCCTAGGGATGGAGTTGATGCCAAAACCTTCAAAATCCTCAATGAGGTTCCATACCCTATTCTTATATCTCTTGAGATGGTCATTTTTGGCAGCAGGTTGTCCTTTAACTTGATTAACAATAAGCTCACTATCACCAAAGACTTGTAAGTTTTTTATACCTCTGTTTCTTGACCAATGTAATCCATGTATCAAAGCTTCATATTCAGCAGTGTTGTTAGAACATACAAACTGAAATCTAAAAGCTGAATAATACTTAATACCTTGAGGTGAAAGAAGCATAGCCCCT
This sequence comes from Taxus wallichiana var. yunnanensis, assembly GCA_018340775.1. Taxonomy (NCBI): domain Eukaryota; kingdom Viridiplantae; phylum Streptophyta; class Pinopsida; order Cupressales; family Taxaceae; genus Taxus; species Taxus wallichiana. The sequence continues at coordinate 266,292,348 of CM031243.1, read as the reverse complement.
CACTACACCTTTTCTACTTCTTGATCCATCAAAGAACAACTGCCATACCTGATTGTCATCTTTATGGTCTGGCTTGGTGATGCTAGGAATAGGCTGATTTTCTTCATGTATGTAATAAACTCCTAGTTCAGATTCCTCTATTTCCTTGTAGGGATAAAAATCATGTACCTTGCTTGCCCATTCATTAAGAGTAAAATCTGGGATGCTTCCAACTTTGGTGTCAACTTCATCGGTGCTTGGATAATCCTCTTGATCAAATGTTGAACAATTGACATTTATTGGGCTTGGAGTATGAGGCTCAATGTGAAATTTTGCAATAGGTTTGGACCTGATTGTGGCCTTAGTTCCATATCTGGTCCAAAACAACATGTGTGACCAATTAGTAGATAAATAGCCTCCAATTCTAGCTGTGAAATCCCTTGACAAACATAGGGCAAAAAGTGGTGGTAAATCTATCACTAACACATCTTGCAAAATAGTGACATTGGGGCATGCATGCAAAGTGAGGCTCAAATATTTAATTACCCCTACTATTGTTACTGTTGTCCCATCCAGTTGCACCACCCCTTTGGATATGAATTCATATTGGAGGCCCAACTGATCAACTATTTGCTTGGGCATCACAGAACTACTTGCCCCAAAATCAATCATACAATTGTGTACTAGTTTATCCCCAATGATCACTAAAACATAGAATGGAGGGGTCTTCAAAACTTTACCTTGCTATCCTCCATGCTTCCCCTTAGGCTGAGAAGCATTTGTGAGTACCTTCTCTTACATATGAGCTTGTTGATTTGAAGTTGACCAATTCTTCATGGCATCTTGTTATAGATCCCTTTAACCTGGGATGGATAGTGATTCCCACATAGATATATTCAGGTTTGTATTCTTCATTTTTTCAATGATGCTAAATGGGGATGAAACATCTCTTTGCTGCCCCTTAGCCTGCACATTCTTTTCTTGTACATGGGCTGCAATAGTTGGCATTTGAGCTGGTCTAGAAGGTGGCTTGGGCTGTCCTTGCACATTTGGAACTGCATTTTGCTTGCCAACACCTTATGGAGTGATGGAAGGTTGTGGATCACCTGGAGTTAATGAATGCCCTTCACCAATATTCCTCTTCTTTGACCTTGTGTTAGCTACTACATTCTAAGAAATTGTTTGATTCATACCATAAAAATCTTTAGCCTTGCCAGTTCACAAGTGTACTCTCATTTGGAGTTGTATTTTGCTGAGATGTTCCTTGTTGTTGGTTTGTTTCTTGACTCACCTCACTTTCTACACCAATTGTTGTCACCATCAAAGCTTGATTCAAAGCACCATTGAAGCACATAGACTGGTTGTGAGGTTCATTGCATGGGAAACACCAATCATACTCTTGAGTTATATTATTTTGCACTCGTACTAAGGCTTTAGAGGTAGATACAACATTGGGGTTATAAGGCTGAAATGGTCTATTGGCAGGAGGCCTTACTTGATTTTTATTTGTAGCTGGATTGGGTTGCCTATTAGGCTGATATGGTTACCTATTAGGCTGAGTTTAAGACTAATAAGAAGGTCTAAAACTTTGGGCTTGCTACCTCTTGAGTGTAACTAGCTCATTGCCTAAATTTTGTAATTGTTTCATGACTTCTTAAAGTTCATTTGAGGTACTATAGAATTAAGTAGAAGTTTCATTTGAACTCTGATTTCTAGGAGTGGGAATAGGAGCTAAAGTAGGTGCTTGACTAGTGCTTGGGTTTTCCAAGTTTGGATATAAGGGCATGGGAGGCCTAGGTGCCAGTTTACCAACTTGGATCAAACAATTCTCAGCCCTAATGGCGATGCTATAAGTTGCAGGTATATTTACACCTCCCATGGATTGGATTAACATAGAAATATCATAATTTAAAGCTTTGAGATAGTATAAGAAAACACCTTTAGCTGTTGGCCTTACTGCCACTAGGATTCTATCCCAGGTCCTTTAGAATCCAAAATTGAAGTCATTAGCTACTCATTGGGAGCTCTCTTGATAGTTAGTTGTTCCAGTAGAGACAAATTATCTCCCTTTTATCCAAACTACTCATGGAGAGCTATGCATAACTGGTTCCAATTTTGGATAGAGCCTGCCCCAAGGATCCTGAACCATTACAAGGATTTCCCTTTGAATGAAGATGCCAACAATTTGACAGTAATTTACATCTCAAAAATCTCATGGATTGCACAAACATTAGCAATGTCTTTGACATGATCACCAACAAAGGTCTTATTTTCCCTAGTAAAGTATGGGATGCTCTTTAATGTTGCCACTAGAACTAGGTTTTGTGCATTGAGAGAAAGTGCACTACTTCCAATGAAGTTGACATAAGGGTTGTTTCATGCCATTCTGATTGGCCTGAGAACCCTTGTTGATTGGATGAAAGGTCTACTAGGTGGAGGAGTTGATAGAGTTCTGTTTGGTGGAGATGGAGACCTTTGAATTCTTCTTCCCCTCTCTATCTTATTCCTGGGGATAACAACATTTAATCATACAATCCTTCTTCTCTAGCCCTTGACCTTGTTTGGATCCTTCTCATGAATCTTTAGACTTGGACTGCTGAAACCAGTTGATTTTATCTCTTTGGAGTCACCAGATGTGTAAATCAAGGCTCTTTTTAAGCAAGAAACTTACAACAAATGCACATCAAATTTGTTGTAATGAAGATGAAGACCTCTAAGGTCCCACCAAGCATGCCAAAACTATTAGTGCAAATTAGCAGCACCCCTAAATGACCTTCAGATCTGCACCTGAGAATGGGGTCATTTAGTGTGATTGCACAACATTGAATCTTTTCCCCAAGTGTGGAACTTGAAAATGTAAAAAACTCTCCAGATTAAAGGCTAGTTCCTCTACTCCTCTGATCAGATGTATATATGAAATTTTTAGAGGTTTAACTCAAAATCCTACTCTAAGTCTTCCAAGGAGACAAGGATAGAAGAGAGAAAAGAAGATAAAACTAAACTAACAAGGTGATACACCAAAGGAGTGGTGAACATCTATTTCGTAAAGTGACACAAATTAAAAAATGCAACACAAATCATGCACAAATTGCGAAAATTGTAATGAAGGATCGGATAGAGCAAACAACACAAGAAAGGATTGAAAATTCATTCATAGAGCTTGCATTGTCATTTCCATTTTTTAAATACGGTGCATTACAACAACAAGAAGGTAAAAACATGTTACTTGTCCTAAAAGGTATGATATTCCACAAATTCACTTGCCAGGGTGAAGGAGGGAGCCTGCAGAACATAAAAATGTCCAACCCTTTACAAAAGAGCCAAATCTAGCTTTTAATAATGAAAACTGAATTCAGGAAGGAGAAACATGGGAAAAATGAAATGAATGATTCAACCACTGACTAGATCCATAAAAATAGCATGGGTACCCTTAAAAGTTCATTCCCCAAGATTTTTGACCATGCTTGGAGAAGAATGGAAGCCATACTACATTAAAAATGGTGGTTGAATGTCGGTTCTACTCTTTTCCCCATGCCAAAGGTGTTTTTTTTTTTCTCTCACCAAAATCCATCAAAAAAAAATTGAAGATTCCATCATGTAGAGGACTTCAATAGATTTCCAATGACACCAAAATCAAGAAAAACCAGCTCTGGATTGAAATATATGTCCCTCTAAAGATTTAGGGAAAAATAGGGGCAAAAATCAGGTCGGTGGGCCGAAACCCAAAATTTTTCCCTTTTTTGAATTTGGGAAAAATTCCCAAAAACTCTGCTCCCCACCACTCCGATGCCATGTTGATGTTTCCCATTGGTCTGTGGGTTGAAACGACCATTTTACACTTTTTTGAATTTTGGAAAACTTTCCAAAATTTCTCCGCTGACCCACCATTCTTCTACCATGTGTCATCCTCCTATTCGCTCGGGTGTGCACTCCAAATCTTCCCTTTGACACTACCGATCACTTTGGAAAAATTTCTAACTTCTCCCCATGCCCCCAAATCCTGCTTTGGTTCCATGGAAACATGTCACAATTTGATTAGTCCGCGGGCGTGCTCCAATTTTTCTTTCCTCCTTGGCAGGCCCGCATGCCAATTCTTTCCTTTGAACCTTTTTACTACTTTGGCAAAAATCCTGGATTCACTCCACCCTTTGACTCCCACCGGTCCCATGGACACGTCGTACCCTCCTATTCGCTCGCGGGCCTTCGGGCCAAGATTTTTTTCTTTTTGCACCCCGCTATTCCTTGGTGATTTTTTCTAACTTACCTCCACCGACTCACCATTCTGCCACCACATGGCACACACTGATTGGTTGCAGACCTTCCCAGGGAAAATTTCCCTCAAAAACTCCACCGAGCCATAACTTGAAAAATACAAGGAGTTAGAAGGAAAATTTTACCTTTCTAGAAAGGTGAGAAAATTATCTATCTGATGAAGCCATTTCCAAATAATTTTGAGTGCTTGAAAAGTGAAAAGTTCTACTGAGGCACAAGGAAGGAAGGAATGAAAGAAAGTTAGTCAAAATAAGCAAGGGGCTTATTTTGGATAACAAGTACCAACCCCTAGTTTAGTAGAGAAATAACCTTACAAGGAGCACCAACCCTAATTTAGTCAAACACCCACTCCACAAGGAGAATACAACCGCCTAAGATGATCAAGGACCAACTCAACTATATGAAGATGAAGATATCTGATTTTTTTACAATCACAACTGATGGAGATCATAAATTCATCCCACACACCTTCAAACCCTTGTTCAAAACCTCATTCACCTAGCTCGCTATATCTCTAACTTTTTGTTACTTATATTGGATTAAAACACTTACACACACACACACACACACTCTAACACTCATAAAAATTAAAAACCCTTATTCATTTATTAAATAATACCTTCATACATATAATACACTTCTACTTAGGTCACACTTTTCCCTCCAAGAGCACTAGTTCAAATATAACCTCAAAACATTAATTGTATAACCTTATCATCTTTCAAACAAGGGAGGTCCATCCTTATCATTTAATTCAACCAATAAATCTTTAAAACATTACAATTCATTCATATTGGGCCAATATAGGTCGGCCATGCCCAAAAGCACTAGACTAGCTCGAACAAGATCAAAACCCCATCACCTAGATGAGCTAAAACCACAAATTCAAAAACCATGATTATTAAAGATTTTAAATTAATCATACATGTGTAATATGATATAATAAAATCATCCAAGTTCATTAATTATCTTTCACCAATCAAAATTATCATAACTATCTCAAGAAGGCTCATATCCTTCACCAAATAGTTGTTTTCAATAGTCCGTCTTAACCTTTGGTCATCAAGAACAACTCAAATATGACATGTAACCAAAAATTTTAATCCTTATAAAATTCATAACACATCCATGCATGTTATATCTCATGAAACATCCATTTGTGCAAACCACACCCACTTTCTTATTCACAAAATTGAGTTGCCCATAAAGCGGTTTTACAAAATAAACTGGTTTATACCATTTATGTCACTTAAAAGACCTCCAAATTACTTAAATAGGAAAAAATTTCATTCCTATTCACTGCAAAAATGATATCAAGTATGATATAATCCATCTCATGCCTCATTCACCTTATTCTTTTAGCCTAAGAAATTTTGTCCTAAAAACCAAACAACCTTATTATTCACAAGACAAGTTGGATGACCCATAAAATATCATTAAAAATATACAAACCATATACCATTAGAAATCCATATTAATCACATTTCTATAACATATTAAATTTCCTTCCAACTCCAAGTTTAAGGCCTTCAACTAGGTCCATCTCTCAAACTACTTATTAAGCCTTGTAGGACTCAAAACTCGATTGAGCTCAACTTGCTCCTTCACTTAAAAATCACTTCCACACTTGACCAAAGCATGTAACACCAAGAACTCAAAAATATTCAACAAGCATGAACAACTTAGAACAATCATCTTACCTCATGAAGCTTCTTCGCAGACCTATTGAACTAACATCCTTTAGATTTGACCCTCAAAGAACATGTCATAACTTCTTAATACCATAAAAAACACATGTTTGTTATACCATTGGAAATATATTTGAACAAGGATCAAAACAAAACTTTAATGGAGTCCTAACTCTTCATGTAGCTCTTAAAATTCTATTTTTACCACATACTGCTCTAAACTACCCCAAAAACTAGTCCTCATAAATAGGGCACACTTTGCCATTTAGAAGCTCAAGCATGATATGAAACTATCATGCACATCTAGAACAACTACGGGGATAAAAATGTCAATTTATTCATCACCTTCTTTAGAAAACATAGCCACAAACTAAATTTTTTAGAAACAAACATTTTTAGGTGGGCCCACATATAATCACATGCTCTAATATACCTTTTTGGAAATATAAAGGGGTCCTATACAAAATCCAAATAACACTCTAGAAAAAGGAATCAAAATTGGTTTAGTATACTCAAATTTCTCCAAGTCACTTTGAGCTAGGGTTTCAAAAAAAATTATCTTCTTAACAATCATTCATAAAAATGTGACAATCAAACCACCTCATTATTTTTGTTAAAACTTATTAGTTAAATGTAAAAACATCCCTGAAAGTATTTTTATCCCATGTATAACACAAAATTCACAACGGTCATCGAAGGTTAACAGTTTTCTATAAAACACACTCTAAATCACTTGGTTTTACCAAAACTGACATATCTTACAAATCCTTCTTTAGAATGACCTGAAACTTGTCATGAAGCATCATGACAATATCCTATAACTTCCATATACTACTCACCATCTAAAACTCTTCACCATTAAGAATTACCTATGTTATCTTGCATGTTATGACCTTCTTGCTTCCCAATGACCATGATACTCCACCAAACCTCTGAGAACTGACCTGAAAATCATCATAAAATTCATGTAAAATTCCATTATGTTGTTTCCATGGTTGTAAAATATTTATCAGATCCAAATCACCTACCTCTCCATCTCATTATACATGCTTCAAGGCTAGGAATAGGCCTAGAATGACCTGAATCAAACCATGTATCTCATGAAGTGACCTTGCTAACCTCTTATAGACTCTTAAACACTCTTGACACATCATACCAATAATGTTTACCCTCATGAAAACATTCAACCCACTCAAGAGAGCTCATAATATGACTTTGCCTAACAATCCAAGCTCCAGGACCTCCTAGAACTCACCAAATCTTGTCACTACCATTCAACCTTCATGTTTGACCATTGAATATCACCACATGGAGACTCATACAACACCATGAAAGCATTTTCCATTAACATAACATAAATGAAAACAATAACACACAATGGCAAACAATCTACCCCTTTTTCATTGATGACAACCACCTTCACAAACATTGATGGCAACCAACAAGACCAACACACCTAGATGACCTCATTTCTATATTTATAATGCTTATATCCCCTTTCACATCTATGACAAAGGTTATAATGAAAACTAGACATGGAAAGTAACAACACACAATCAAAACAATAAAAAAACAAATACTTACTTGACTCAAATATGATTCCCTCTTGGGTCATTACTTGGTCTTCTTTGACTTTAACAACAATATGTGAAGATCCACGGACCTGATATGAGCCAAAAAATAGCTCCTCTTAGTTTATACTCTCCATAATTTTTATTCATTTTTGTTTTATACCTTCTTCTAGGTATCTATCATGCTAAACATCATATATTATGTCTTCAACGCTATCATTCCATATTTTAGAATTAGTCTCCCTGAACCTCATTCTTTTCCAAAATTTACCAACTTCATATTTATCTAGGAGCCCATGCATCACATTACATTCCTCCTTATATCACCCCTATAACTCTACAACCTATATCTCACTAAACGAGTAATGGTTTGAATTCATACCTTTCCCAATTGTATTGAATTTATGTCATGCAAAAACTCATGGTTCTGAAGCATTCTTTTAGTTTTTTAACATTATTTCTATGCCATTTAAAACTCTTGAGAAAATGACTTACTTACTTTTTCAATACACCTAACAAACCTTATTAGCATCTTACTTACCTAATTGAGGACAAAAATGGGCTCTCCTTACCACTAGAGATCTTCTTAAACTTGTACCTTCCTAATCAAGAAGAAAAATAGGATTCCCTTAGCTTGAGAAGATTTGTTAGACCTCTTGACATTATGAACATATTTCTACAATGCCCTTCTTCATCAAATCCCTAATATTATGCAAAATTTTATCATAATTCTACTATCTTCATTCTCTTTGCCACACTATGCTTCCAAATATCTTTATGAATGCCAATGAGAGCTTCCTATCTTGGTAAGCCTTTACAATCTTGTAGGCATCCTTTTCTTCTTCCTTCACACACATATGACATGCTTAACTATAGAAATCACTGTCAAAATCCTAAATTTTTCCATTTAGACTTAGGAAAATGCTTATCAGCTAGAAGAATCATTTGATGAACTCCTCAGACCTTGAAATAGAGCTTGATAATGTCACACCCTTCTTGGGGCCTAACACCTCCTTATCTCTTTTACAAACCTATGTCTCACTATTACTGTTCACTTAATCAAGTGATGTTACTCTTATGAAGCAAGAAGTCAACAGAGTAGACCCTTCAATATTGCTTCCTTCTTCTCCTTGAGATTGAAATCTCACAAACTCACTTTCATTCATTCATAATCAACTTCATTGGATCGGCCCTTTTCAACATTCCTTCAAGGTATCATGACATCTATATGTCACATATAATCTTGACCTTTCTTAGTCACATGGTGAAACTTTGCAGATTTTTTTCCTCATAAGTCATTTAATCATGACTCAACAACTTTTATAGACCTTCAAATGTTGAATTTAGCTACTACAGGGACTTCAAAAATTCTTTTACCATTGATTACATAGGATCTCTTTTCCTTTCTCAACTTCGTGAAGTAGCCATGATACATGATAACTCTTCAAAACATCTTAATGCATAATCACAAGTTATAACACTCTATGCATGCTTTAGAACCATTGTATTAACTCTATAAATAAATTTAGATAGGTAATCACAGTTACATGATATTGCACAAGTTTGACATACCATATTTGCATTTTTCAACCTTTGATGCACCTAAAAATCTATGACACTACAATAAAAACTGATCCATATTTTAAGAACTTTGAAGATGATCAAGAGACCTCACACTTCTTCCACTCAAAGCTCTGCACCACTTGTGATGACACAAATATATGATCTTGAAATAGAAAACATCAACAATCCTTACCAAAAATTGTACTTTGTACTAAGAATCATTGTACCTCTTGCACAAGCTTGGTGGTCTTCAAAATACAATATATAGATTTATAGCTTTGATTATCTTATGAGAAACCTATCTTGACCATCAAGACAATTCTAGATCTAAAAAAATTTATATTAATGGACCTCAAAAAAGCTAGAAAGACCTTGGAATTTAATATGCATGATCAAACCTATTGAAAGACTTGATAACACCTTCACCTGTTTCAAGCTCAAAACATAGTATAAAGGCATAAAACACCAGTTTCTATATCTTATTCATAGCTCAAGCACATATTTACATCAAATTAGATTTATGTATAATAGAGTGTAATAAACTTGAATGATTATAGATGCAAGACTCAATGTTTCCTTCTCTGTAACACCATATGCCGCTGAAGATACAAACACTAGGGTTATCCTAAGTAATCCTTATTATCTTTGATACTCATACTCAAACAAGAAATTGATGGTTCATCAATTACATATATCCTTGTATCTAGAAATTTCACATTAGATTCAGAACCCTCATTTTATTATTCTTTGTACATTAAACTTATTCTCATGAATGTGGTCTCATCTCTTAAGTCATTAAACTCATACTTATTTTCTCTAATCAATACTTTTCCTCAATTGAAGACTTTGACACATTGATTAGACTCATGGTCATAGATAATTAGTGGTAAGAACTATTTTCAACACTCAATGAGACCTTAGACTCATAAGACCGAGGAATCATGACTACAAGACATAACATACTAAAAAAGGGCATTTTGTAACTTAAGACTAGTCCTTCTTTGACTTAGAACATACACATTATCTAAACAAGACATGGTAAGGCTTGATGACTGAGATTACACTCTTTTTCACAATATGAAAGAGTTAGCACTCTTTGACATGGGCATTAATATCATTTCAAGTCCTTAACAAGCTCTTCAAGACAAAAACCAACTATTGACACATATCACTCAGTATATGACCAAAATGGAATGTACTTATACCTTGTGGTATACATACTCATACTCCTTTAATAGAATTATTGAATTTCTTTGGCCCAAATAAAAGAACACTTTGAAACATAACTTGACAATAAAACACACATTTCAAGGACAAAAGGTTCACTACTTTCATACCTTACTCACATTATAATATAGTCATGACTTGATTCAACCTTGAGGACTCATAACCACAACTCCAAAAAAGAGAGAGCATCTTGACTATGACTCAATACTAGATAAATTTTCCAAACTTAGACTCAAATATTTAACTATCTATGAAAATATAGGCTTATACATAACACAAACTCAAAAATCAAGGAAAAACAACTCTTTGAGACCTAACATACACTTATAATTGAGACCCTTGACCATGAAGAATGCTTCTAAGAGAACTTTATTCAAAAATTCAGTCACTTACTAAACAAAAGGAATTTAATCTTATGAAAGAAATCACATCCCATACCTTATGACCCTTGAAGTGTCCCAAAGGCCTAATTTATTCAATTTTTCATGCACTAGATATTGGATGACAGATATAAACATATGATGTTATTTAGATATTTCTTCTTCAACCAAAGAAAACATGCTTCCTTGATTTGATTTAGACTTGTTGACTTTGTTTTCCACCTTGATAGCACTAGAACCCTCTTTCTTAGCTATCTTAGATTCTTCAACTCTCACATTTTGAGAATCAGATCTCTTGACCTCATTTATGGGACTGAAATTTCTCTTGAACACTCATCCATTTTTCCCATTAGTAGCTTTAAACCTACTGGTAACTCTTGGAGTTTCATCTTGGAAACAAAATCTAGCAATGTGTCCTTGTTTATGACATTTTTGAAATAAATAATATCATTCTCCTTACTTCTAGGTTTAAAAACACTTAATCTCTAACCATAGTCCTTAGCTCTATGGTCATACTCACAACATGAGTGACATTCAACTTTAAAGATGCCTACATCATTCTTAAAAGACCTCCTTTTACAATATCTAGCTCTATGACCAAAATCATGGAAGGCATAACAATAACCATTGAAATAAGAACCATACCTAGAATAATTAGGTTGTCTAATAAGGTTATAATTTCTTAAATCATCCTTCTTATTCACCTTCTCATCAGATTGATAACTTGGTCCAGCTTCACCATCATTCTTCACATGTTATCCTTTAAACCCTAGGCCTGTTTTGTCACTAGCCACTCTTTGCCTCTCTAATATCCCCTCAAGAGTTTCAGAACTCTTCTCTAACTTTCCATACATATTCAACCTATTGGAAACATCTTCTAAATCAGATTCCAATTTTTCAACCTCTCTTCATACCTGAAACAAGTTTCTTCTTTATCCTTTAGGGCTTTAGCCATACTCTCCACTTGAGATTAAAAAACCTTGATGGCTTAACCATGCACTTGATCTGATCTTGCAAGCTATGAATCACTAACTTAGAAACCTCATACTTCATTCTTAATGTAGCCTCAATATCTGAAGACTTACCCATTGCTTGTCCTTCAAAAGGATCTCCTTCAAGTTGCTAAAATTACTTCTCAAGGACAGGCTCGATACCAATTTTTCGTAGAAAAAGATACTTGAGTGGGGTGAATCAGTCTATTAAAACTTTAATCCATTTACATTCATCATTCATTATCATTCATTCAACCATCCAATCAAACATTAACCATATGTGTGCTTAATTAAACATTGAATCAATCATACACACAAGATTAAGAGTAAGAGAGTACAAAAGAACACAAAATTTAAGTGAGAAAACCTCATGGGGAAGAAAACCCACTAAAAATATTCTTATATTACACAAAGAAAATAAATTTATTGAAGCACAAACTTCACAAGGAGCACCAACCCCTATTTTAGTAGAGCAACAACCCTACAAGGAGAATCAACCCCTAATTTAGTGAAGCACCCACTCCAAAGGAGGATAAAACCCCCTTATATGATCAAGCTTAACCTAAACCATTTGAAGATGAATATATATGATTTAATTTAATTCCACAACTGATTGAGATCACAATGCAACTCACATACCTTCAAACACTTGTTCAAACCCTCATTCACCTAGCTCATTATATCTCTCACTTTCTTCACTTCTATTAGATTTAAACAATTACAAACACACTATTTAAAAATCCTTAAGCTACAACACACTTATTAAGATATAAAATCATGCCTTCATACTTGTAATACACTTCTACTTTGGCCACACTTTTCCCTCAAAGAGCACTACTTCAAAATGAACTCAAAAATTACTTTTATACCCATTATATTTCAAAAAAAAGTATGGTCAATAATCATACTTTAATTAAACTAATAATTTAAAAAAAAATTAATTCATTCATAAAAAACATTCATATTGGTCCTATGTAGGTTGGCCATGCTCAAAAGCACTAGACTAGCTCAAAATCCCATCACCTATATGAGCTAAAACCATAAATGCCAAAACCATAAGTAAAGCTCTAAAATTCATGATAAACATGTAATATGACATAAAAAATAATCCATGGTCATTAATTAGCTTTTACCAATCAAATTAATCATAGCTAACTCAAGAGGGCTCAACCAAACAGTTTTTTCTAGCACCTTGTCTTCACCTTTGGGCATCAAGACCACTCAAGAACAACTCAACTATGGTATGTAAGCACTCATTTTAATGCTAAGAACCTATATAAAACATCCATATATGTTAGCGCTCATGAAACATGGATATATTTAAACTACACTCACTTTCTTCTTCACAAAAATTGAGTTACACAGAAAGTATTTTTACAAACTCAACTGGTTTGCACCCTTTCTATCACTTAAAATACCCCCAAAGGCCTTAATAGGAAAAAAAATAATTCCTCTTCACTCTAAAACTAATATAAAGCATAATATAATCCATTTCATGCCTCATTCACCCCAATATTTTATCCTAAGCAATTCTTTCCCGACAACCAAACTACCTTCTTCCTCAAAAAACAAATTGGATGACCCATAAAATATCATTAAAAAGATACAAACCATATACCATTAAAAATACCTCTGAATCCTTGTTCCAAAACATCTTACATTTCCTTCCAAATCCAAGTGGAATGTAACATCTTTGACATGGTTGTTACTGTGATGACTTCCACTCTTGACATTGTAAATGTTGACAGTGATTTGTCTTAGGAAGGAGTACTCTTATGATTTTTGGAAATCATTTTTGCAATGGATAATTATTTATTTGTTGAAAATAATAATTTTGGTTGTGATTTATTCTTACTTGAAAATAAGGCCATTCATCTCTTTGTACAACTTAAATTCACTTTTAAAAAGGTGATGAACTTGTATTGTGTAGACTTAATTTATCTTGTGTAAACAAAAAAACCTTGGATCAATTCCATTGATCCAAGGTATGCCTGAGTTCTTCTTACCTGATCACCTTGTTGTCTTGACATTTGGAAATGGAATGCAAAGCAGGACTGGGATTTTTTTGTTTGCAATTATGAATAATTCTTCTTAGGGATCCTTGATTGGAAACATGCTTTAGGGTGATAGGCCTGGGCCTTCTTGTTAAATGTTTAAACATTGTATAGCGTGTTGGTGCAAATTCTAAGTTTTCACACTTTTCCCTAATTTTCTATATCCATTTTTGTCAAAAACATTTTATTTGCTCGAGTGGGTGATCTGTAACTCATTTTTTCCAGTTGAGTGCCTTCAAGATGCTCATGATGTGGTTATTTTTCCCTAAGTTGAAACAAAATCCAAGTTTCCCCCATTTGTGCCCTAATTTTTTCACTTATACGGGTTGTGTCATTTTTTCCATTTGCCAAATCATGAAAAACTTGAAGTGGATCGAATCCAAGTAATTTGAGGTTAAAATCTTGCTCCCAGTTGAAAACAATGTAAAATCATGCTTCACTTGATTTAAAACCAAGAAATCTGCCCTCCTTGTGAATTTTTTTGATTTCTAGGGCATCTCCTGCATTTTTTACGTTTTGACGGGCATACGGGTGTCATTTTCCCGTCAAATTCATCCTTGCATCCTTCTGATGACGTGGTAGGTTTCTATTGGCGGGGTGGTCAGGAAAATGTTATAAGTTGTTACTTTTTGAAAAATTGACAAAGGAAAATTTTTCTCTATGGCCCCGCATTTGCTACAGTGATGTGCCTACGTGGCATGATTTGATTGGTTAGAGGATCGACGGGTGGTGGGGGTCACTTAAAAATTTTCTTCCATTTTGGAAAATTTCTCGAAGTCATTTTTGGTCCGAAGGCCCGCGTCCAATGGGAAGTAGACACATGGCGGGAGATCAGGTGGATGGCGGGGAAGTTGGAGAAAATTTTTGATTTGGGGTTTCTAGGGAAAATTTTGACCTGAGGGCCCGTATCCAATGAAAATAGGACACGTGTCCAGGAGGGTCAAACAGAGAGGCAAAGAGTTGGAAAAATTTGAAGTTTTTGGCTTCAAAATGCTAAAGGAAAAATTTGGCCCGAGAGCCCACGACCAATTAGAGGAGGACACGTGTCCAAAATTTGGTGGAGGTTTGGAGCACGGAGAGAAAGTGGAAAACTTTGCAAAATTTTGGCAAAAATCTCGAAGTAAAAATGGACCCACAAAAAATTTGGAGGTGTCCCCCGCAGCCAATTAGGGGTGACACGTGGCCTATTCCAAAAGGCAAAAAGGGGAGTGTGGGCCCGCAGGAGGATTTTGTGCTCACGGAGGAATGAAGGAAAAATAGGAAGGTCGGCTCCATAGTGAATGAGACCGCCATGTGGTAGAAGAAGCAGTGGGTGTTTGGGCCCGTGGGGTTTTTGAGGAAATTTTCCTTTTCTCAAAAAAGGAGAAAATTTCATTATTTTGGCCTGCAGCTTTTAGTGGGGCCCACCTAAGGACACGTGGCGGGTCCAGGGGGCAAGCGGGGAAAATTTTCAAAATTTTCCTGAAGTTCAAAAAGGTTTAAAATGCATTTTAAGGATTGGGGGCCCACTCCAATCATATTTGGCCACGTGTCCACCTTATCCAAAGGAAAAAAGGGGGAGATCTTGGACATGTGGATGACGTAAATTTAAAGTTGAATTTGGATCGACGGTTGCTGAGTATTTTCGTTTCTTACCACCATGGGAGCTCCAAGATGCTTGGATTCATCGTTTTTGCACCAAATTGCATGAAATTTTATATGAATTCACATCCCCTCAGCCTTCTGAATGCAATGGCATCATTCATTTGAGCTAATTTGGTGCCCTTTAGTGTTTTTCATGAAATATTTTTCTCAGCCCGTGTAAAAATGAGAAAAGTAAAAAGTTAAAGTTGCAGAGTTAAAAATGATGAGGGAAAAAGGTGGAAAATGATTGCAAATGCATGCTGGCATGTTGGAATGACAAAAACATGACCCTAGGATGGATAAGGATCTGAGCTCATGTAATATTTTATTGTTTTTGTGCATCCTGGCATTTTACGAGCTGTTTCACAGTTTAATATCATTTTTCATCAAATGGATAGGGTTTTGTAACAAATTTGATCCTTTGAGCATATTCTTTTCTTGGGATGTAAGGATCCAAGCTGGAATAGGGTATAAGTTATAATTTTGAAGCATTTTTTAAGGCTTGTTGAGATTTTTGGAGAAAGAAAGAAGAATTTTCAGGAGGAAAACTGGAAGTAATCCATTTCTTTTGGAGAAACTGCCTGAGAGCCATTTTTAATTCCTTCTTGCATCAAATGTTCATCATGTTGAGTTGGTTTCAGCTATAAATCCATCAACAAGCTTTGATATTTTCTTAATAACATTCCCTTACTGGTGTATTTGATCAAATTTATGGATTGACTGGTTTTATCTCTTGGCAAAACTTGCATACACTTGTATTTCAATATGTTTTCAATTTTTGTTTCATGCTCATGTTGCAATCTTGTGTTTGGGATCTCTTTTGATCATACATGGCCTCATTTATTATAGAGGGTTTGAAGGCATCTGCAATCTTTCATTCAGAAGAGCATTCATTTGAGTGAAGATAAACAGATTTAAATTCATCTTACTTTCCTTGAATATTGAGGGTGTTTGTAAACCTTTGGGTGTACCTTAGGTCATGATCAAATAAGGGTTTCTAGATGCTTCATTGATATTTTGCTTCAAGATTTTATGGCAGGTTATCAAAGTTTGTGTGGAATAGTGCAGATTTGGGCCTCCATTTGTGCACACATCTTGGTTGAAAGAGTACTTCAAACTCATTGAAACATCTATGCTATTTAGGTGTTGTAATTCTTTTGCAAAGGTTCCCAAAGAAGTTGGTAATTTCTTATCTTGTCTTGTCTAAAATTCTCCCACATAATTTCATTCAAACTAACTCATCCTACCTGTACTACCCCTGCATTGCATTGTGTGTCAACAAAAGAATACAATCCTTCCACCAAAATGCACAAAGTATATCAGGGTTTCATTATGTCTTTAGCAGCCCTAGCTTTGTTTTGAAAGCATATCCATCATTTAGTAGTGACAACTCCTTTGAGTTTGGATAATGGATACTTGATCATGTTTTCACAAGGCCTCTTTCATATCATATGCAAAACACAAGGATATCTCTACCTCCTTAACCATACAAGGGCTGCAATATAGGTTCTCTTGCCTTGGTTGATAGGCACAACCTAAAATAGTGAGGGTTAGATCAAAACCCTTATGAAGGTGCTATCCACTTCCTCAAATCTTGAATGCAAACAAGCAGATAGGTGTGATCCCCGGCTACAAATGACACACAAACCATCTATCTACTCTTGAAGTGTCTTGTGCTAGTTCATGATGTTGTTCAAGTTGTGAAGGAGACTAAAACTGGATACCAACCTAGCGTATAAGGATCGTAGACCTAATAGTAAATTACTAAGGTGAATACCTTAACCTAAGTTGGAATGTTCTATATTAAGTTTGGACTATAACCTAAGGTAATTAAGACCTACCTAGGAACTAAGGTTGATTTCTAACCTAATAAAAATCTAACCTAAACTATTGCTAACCTAAGGAGGTACCTATGGACTACTTGGAAATTGGTAAGGTCAATGGCGTCGGTTTTCAAGGCATTAATGGGAATTGATTTTGGTTTTTAATAACTTTGGACTACTAATTTTGGTGGAGGCATTGGGAGTTTAGTGGATGCCTAGTTGGCATCACCACTAAATAGAAATTACATGAAAATTTTGAATTAAAGTTTTGCCAAACTTGGATGGTAGTGGCATGGAGAAATAGGAGGGAAATTGATTGTCCTTTGCATTAATTGATCTCATTTTTGGCGAAGAAACCACCTAGGAAAAATGCATGGTGGGTTTTTGGAAAGGTTGTTTGATCTTTAGTTCATTTCAATTTTTTCTCTGCATGGGGTTTTCGGTTCTTTGAACCAATAGTTCTATTTTTGATTTATCTGTATTCTTGGCATTCTTGAACTATTTTTGGACTCTGTGGAAGTATAAGAAGAAGTGGAAAGATTGGGGTGGTTGATGTTTCTTGGAAAAGAAGAGACTGTTGAGGCTTGGCTGAAATTATCTACAAATCAAGAAGAAGATCTATCAGGCATGATAGGCTCTACCCATTAAGTTGTTCTACTTTTTCCTAAATGTCTTCATTAAAAGAACTCTGCTCTTGGGGAACAAATGAGTTTTTATGTGTTGTTTGATCTTGCTTTCAAACTTATTTTCTCTATATTTTATCTATATGGATTCACTGATATGGTAGAAATACATTCTGGGTTTGTTTCCTTTGTTGGAAAAATGAATGAATCATGCTTAAACCTTTGTTTGGACTTGAGATGTTGTCGAATCTTGAGAACTCCTATTGGACTGTACTGAAACTGGATAGTATGATTCACTGCTATGTTAGAAATATGTTTTGGGTTTTGTTTCTTTGTTGGAAAAAGGTAGGAAACATGTTTAAATTTTGTTGAACTTGAGATCATGTTGAATCTTGTGTACGTCTGTTGAACTGTGCTAAAACTGATAGTAACTTGTCTGATAATGGGTTGAACGAATCTCCTCAAATGCAATCTATCTGTTTAGCATGGTTGATAGTTTATCCTACTGGCATGATCTGTGGAATGGTTTATTGAATTTAGTTGCATATTTTTCTGATGTGAGGTAGAGTGTTTTAAGAGTTTTCTTATCGATTCATCTTGCTAGAATTGACTGGTTCTTTTTACTTAAGTAAGATATACAATTGATATTGTAGGAAAGTGGTAACTTAGGTTAAACTGTTGAATAAATCAACCTTGTCTATCTTAAAGGAAATAGAATGTAGCGTTTTCAGCTTAGAAAATCTTCTTTTGGTCTTGACTTTTAGCACGGGACTTGTGGTCGTGTTGTTGTTTCATTTGTTTCTCCTTGTGGTCGAATCTAGGTCAAGTTCATTCTTCCTGATCCAGTAGTTTTTTCCTTGATTATTGAGAAGTTACTTGGTTTTGAGGTTTCTCGAATGGAAGCTTTGAATGTTAAGTATTTCTCTCACCTTTTTCATTCACCATCAATGGATGGGTAAGCTTTGTGTGTTGTCTCTTTGAAAAGAAAATTGTGTCCGAAAAAGGGTAAATTACTTAAACGTTTCTTTGTCTCTTCTTTGTTTGGGAAATTGGAATAACTTCTGGAATTGATGCTAATAATGTTTGGAAGGAATATCATGTTCAGTTGTTGGTTTTTATGCTACCATTACTATTAACATTTGTAAGTTGGGAAAATATCATTTTTGGTCTATAACTTTTATGTTACAGTTAACGATAATAATATCGAGTTTCTCTTTTGGCTTCAATGGTTGTTAGGAGTTAATTGTGTTCTTGGTCTTGAGAAATTAATTTTTTTGGTTCTTTTTTAGCCTCAGGAAACAATACTTATTTTTATGGAATGAGTATTGAAACCACACCCTTACCATTATTTGATATAGTTACCTATTACTCCTATGAGATATGAAATATGGGTAAACTTACCCTTGGCTATTTCTTCCGTTCTCTTCTGTATCTGTTAGGAAATGGTTACTGCAGTTGGGGAGTTAAGATATTTGTAAAGCCATTCTCCCCTCGAATTCTTAGAGGAAGATGTATGATGTTATTTGTTCTCTATGTTTTTGGGACAAATTTATAACCCAAGTCTGATCCAAACTCTGTCTGGGATTTAGAATAAAGATCGAACTTGTTTATATTACATTCTTGCTTGGATTTATAGTGTATAATCTCTTTCTCTCTTTTCATTCATCTCTCACCTATTTCACTCCCGATAAGGGAGCTGACCTGTTCAGTTTGTATTATTTTAAAGGATTGCAGGGTCATTATTTGATTTAGAATTCCCTTCTTTCTTCTCCTTGACGATTCTGATACAATGGTAATGAGGAGATTGTTGTAATGTGTGAACAGTTCTATGTGCATGTTAATTTAAATTTATCCTTTATCAAATCTATTGATGTTGATCCTAAAACTTAAGTTACATTTTGAGTCTGAATTTAGGATATAGATTATTAAATAAGAAACTCTTCCTTAAAGGTGTTGTTGGTTCATCCTAAATTTATCATAATGTCTGATTGAGCTTGGCATTTTATATTTTAGGTTGAAGTAAGATAATGTTGAGATATATGTATTATCATTCCATCTAAAGTAGTTCTTTTCCTATGAGGTATAATAGTTAGTATCTTCTTAGGTTAGATAGAATTAATTATTGGGGTTAAACCATATAACAGTGTTTACAAAGATCTATAATCAGATAAAACATACAAGCAATCAATGTGGAAATAACCAAAAGATGAAAATAAGCAAGAGAAAGATTACACTGCATTTAACGTGGTGCACCAAAGGTGTGGCTACATCCACCAAGAAATGGCCAATATTATTATTTAGTGCTTTATAGAGGAAATACAATGAAGATCTACTGCCTTCCAACACCTCTCTAGATGTTTAAAGTTCTTCCCTGACTCACCTACACAATGTTGCTCAGGGAAGGAAAACTTACATGCAACCTAATTGCAATCTCTTCTACAACTTGTTTTTCTTTCCTTACACTCCAACTATGCATACATGCACGTTTGTCTATATTTGGAAACTTAAATTAGTTTTTTACAAAAAATAATTCATATTTAAAACAATTGATTTATTGTATTTTTAGACAAAAATAAAAGTGTCGTCACATAGGTGACCAACGGCGATTACAACTCGACTAACGCCAGTTACTCCTTAACCGATGTCGGTTAATGTCAAACCAGTAACACTATAAAAGAAAGTTCTTAGTGAAGAAATTTAGCTCCACACTTAACAATCTCCCACTTGGAGATCAATTGCTGCACTGTGTTATGCATCACTATCCTTGGTTCCTTTTCCTTTGCTCGTTTCTTCCACTTCAAGTCTTAAACTCGAAGACCAATAGAAGTGGAGTGAAGCTCCAAATTCTCCCTAATCAATGGCTTTATTAGCATATCTACAGGGTTCTCATCTATATGGAATTTTTCAAACTTCATTTGTCCATCCTCCAATACCTTCCGTATGAAGTGATACCTCAACTGAATGTGTTTCGTTCTTGAATGAAATGCGAGTTCTTTTCCAAATGGATCATGCTCGACTATCACCAGTATAACCTACAAACCTCTTTCTCCTTACCCAAATCTTTCATGAACCTACTAATCCATATCTATAGACACTAAAATTAGGTTACACTCCCTTTTGTCCCTTGACGTATAAGCCCCCTTTATTACATTTACCCAAATGACCCCCTTCACCCCACTAATATTAATTTAATTAAATTAATGCATTATCTTTATTTAAATATCTTATTTAAATAATATCTATACATATAGTTCACTTAGACACCTCACCAACTTAACTTAGCCTAAGACCTATTCTTAGGAAGTTCCCATAACTAACTAAGGCTTACCCAAACCCTAAAAATCAATGCCTACATTCCCTCTAACCACATTCCTACATGCTCACAAGAGACTCCGAGTCTAATCCGTGGGTTAACGACATGAGATATGTGGAAATCAGGAGGATCTCCTAGTTTAATAAACCTAGGAAATCCCACCTTGACCGACATTGGTTACCCCTAACAATCACCGGTTAAGTCGGACCACCATCGATTACCCATTTTAATCCAAAACAACCTTATTCTCAAGGTTGGAACTTAGAACTTGGAAGTTGGCAAACATTGGGAGAAATTTGACGAGCAAGAACACATCTCAGAGAGATAACGCATCTTTAGAGAGCCAATTCCAGTGAAAACTCACATCCAAGGAAGGAGATTGAACATCTTCTCCTGCACAACCATCCCAACCATGATCTGATTGATCCAAGCAAAGAGGAGTGTGCATGTAGCCCATGCAGAAGATTTGTTCCAGTTGGTGATCACTTGCAGCCTTCAAACCCATCATCAACACCTCCATCCTTCATACATAGACCTTCAGGAACAAAATCTAAGTATATCATCATACTTTCCTGGTTATTTCATTTCATCATTATTTTATCATCCATTGTTTATCTTGCTCCCTATTGACCTTCTCCAAAATTTTCACCTCCATAGACCCATCAAAACCTTGCAAAATCCTACTCCAGTCACCCATTACCTCATCCCGACCAACCAAAATCCTTTGTGCAATCACAAAGGAGACCAAAACCCTGTTCTGTGACATTTCCAGATCTCACAGTAACCGGTGCCGGTTATACCTAACTACGGTCGGTCACCCCTGAGTGACGCCATCTTAATGTTTTCCCACATAGCCTTAAATAGAGACCTACCCACCTAATTTTACCTCACCCTCACTCACCTGTGACCTACCTCGAGACCTTTATTAGACTTGCAGAGACCCAAAACCTATCACTTGACCTTGGATTCTATTCTAGCTTATCCTATTAGATTAGATCTATTTCTTATTGTGTTTTTAAGTGAGATACCTAAATCATTTTAAAATAACAATAGGATTTAATTTGTTTATTGCATTAATTTGTTTAAAACAATGGACTGACAACCATCTAGGAAGTATCATACTTCACGGATCTAGCTTACGCTAGGTAGTTCACTACCCATATTGTTTAATTATTTTGGTGGTCTTGTTTTCATTACAGGTAGTTCCTCCTAGCCAAAAGGAAGCTCTCACGGTCAGTTGTGGATTCAGAAGTCATACGCACGCAACAACCCATCAACCAACATTTGAACAAGTATTCCTCCTATGCCCGTTACCCTATCTATTTTATCAACGATTCAAAGAAACAATCTAAGAAAAAGGTGAAACTTTTTGGCACACCCGGTGGGACCCATCCAGGGGTTCCTTGCATTTCATTCATTCCTAGGAAAAAATTGTGTGTTTTTTCCCTTCTAAGAGTGTACACACTAATTTTCTTCCTTGGTAATCCACATCTCCTTTCTATTTTGCTCTAAAGGAAACTTTTCTTTTGGTGTAATTAAAAGGAATCATTTCTTCATGTTTTCTACATTCTAGTGAAAGAGCATCCCTCTTCCTATTCATCTTATTATGTCATCCAATTTCACATTTTCGATTTGGGTTTTAAAATCATTACATTTCATTCTAATTTTCTACATTAGCTCACATTAATTGAGGGCAACCTATACGTTGGAAGTCATTACCAGCTAATGGTTGACAAATGAATCGTAGAAAAGCACTTCTATCCTTTCCTCTTTCTCTGAGTCTTACCAAACCACACAAAAATTCAAAATACATACATTCTTAAACAACATCTTACCTGGAAGAAGTTATAGGTGATCACATGATCATGACACAGTGGGCACCTAGCTCGTTGCTCTGTCAAGTCATACTTCAAAGCGAAGCCCGCCCCCACCATAACATACTTGAAACCTCACCTTTTAAATCTCCTTCTTCATAGGAAGCCATCCTCACCAAAAAATCTATCTCACAATTCATGTGTCAGTCCCTAAATAGCATAAGCTAAACAAACATAATAGAAAGGGCACTCCTAGGATCACATTTTCTTAGTGTTTTTGCTTGGCTTGCATTTTGAGGTGAAAGATCACGTTCATCACTCTTTTGTGTTCATCCTTGCACACTCTTCATCATAGCTGGTGTGTTCCGGCTTCACCTGAGTGCGTCTGGGCCATATCATCATCATTCCCATAATTCTGGGTCTGATTCCACATCAAATTTTAATTCACAATCACTTTCTCTCATTACTATTTCAATCTCATAGTAACCATCATTGGTTACCTCTGACCGCCATCGGTTATACCAAACCGACGTTGGTTCCAGGTCCTTTTGCTAACCTACTCAAAAGGATAGTTTCACTTCACTTTTTTCCACTTTCCATAGTCTTTGTCACTGTCATTTTTCCCATTGACATTTTACACATCCCCAGATTTGGCATACTTGTCAGATTTTGCCTTCTTTCTTGTTGTTTATTCACTGTCCATTTTCTACAGTGACCGGCAACGGTTACCCCTGACCGACGTCAATTTTCCCTAACCGGCATTGAGTAGCCTATTTTACCTCACCCACCGTTTGCTATTTCATCCATTTTTATCATCGATTCACCTATTCTGTTGTTCTCTATGTCATTTACAAAGAAAAATCCCTACATGATCAATACTTGATTCACATGGTGCTTGACTCGAAGAAAAGCAAGTGCCCTCATGTTCCATGTCACCATTGCCAACCACTCCCACCTAGTTTGTCACCACCTTCTATTTTATCACCAACCATGGATCCCATCTAGCCTACTACTATCGCTACCAGAGATGATGAGGAGTTTGCATGACTCCTTGACCACCCCCACCCACCTTGTAGTTTTACCTCTCCCACTCATCCACTCAATATGCCTCGGGTCGGTTGATATACGACATGCTCATATCTATCCCCCGACTCTTGCACACACTTCATCGGCCCCATCTAGCTCCATACGCCCACATCCACATTACCCCCAGTCGTTTCGCAGTTAGGTTCTATACCTGCCATGACGATCATGTTGTGTCTGTTGTCTCTATGGAACCCATTACATCTACCATACCATCAACGACTACCCTAAACACAACCTCATCCACCCCTCATGTCTCACACATACTTGTAGCTACATTCCCACCTCCAATATCGGTGACTCCTACCCCATTTCAAAATGTGGTTCTTTCCATTCCACAATCATTAACCCCTATTGCCACTAGGGTTACCACAACCCTTCCACCCCATATACATACTACCAACAAACTCCTATTTCATCTATTGTTCATTCTGGGTACGTACCCCATATTTCATTGCCTTCTTCTTCACCACCTTACATGGCAGCCCCATACACTAGAATGCCACCGCCATCACATACCCAAAACCAACCTCCTCACACTATAGGAGGCATCCAATCATCACAACCCACCAATGACCTAATTAAATTGATGTTGGACAAGATGCAAACATTGAGGCATCGGTTTCGCTCTCGCAACACTCTCACCTACGATAAGATTTGCAACGAGCCTATTCACCCATCCATTCCTATCCATTCATACCTTGTGCATTGGGAAATGCCTAAATTCAACTACTTCAATAGTAAGGAAGACCCACAACAACATTTGCACTCGTTCAAACACGGGTGTTATCTGATTGCTCATGATGATGCCTTACTTTTGAGAACCTTTCCCATGTCTCTCACTGAACCTGCATTAGACTAGTATATTGGGTTACCTAAGCACTCTATATTTTCATTCAATCAGGTATCCCAAGCTTTCTTGGATCATTTCTCTATCAATATCGCTAAGAAAGTTACCATGATCGATCTATATTCCACATGTCAATATGAGGATGAATCTATCGTAGATTTTGTCACTTGCTGGCGCAACTTGATCAATCAACTTACCTTCCAACTACCACAAACTGAACTCATCAATCTCTTCACACAAGCTTGCACCAGACATATCTCCCCATCCTTGCAAGTCCAAACTTTCTAAACATTTGATGAGGAATTCACTATGGCACAAAAGTTAGAGATTCGGGCCATCGAAGAGAAGAAAATCGAATTACGAAATACTAATTTGGCATTCAATTCGAATGAAAATTCTTCTTCTTTCAAACCACCAACCAATTATTCAAAGGCTAAGGGTACCACTAATTCAGTGGTACTCAAGGCCACCTAGCACATATGTCCAATCAAACACGCTCATCTAATCTATCACCTGTCGTCCAAGCTTTTCGATTCGGACAAGTAGAGAAAATATACCCCAATTGGGGAACCTTACTCTTCTATCTTAGAAAATCTTATCAAAGTTGGAGTCATCACCCTTCCACCTATAAAACCACACACTGTTTTTGAACCTGCTCGCCCCATGCCCGCATGGTATAAAGAGCATGATTTCTGTAACTATCAACGAGTGAAGGGTCAGAGTGACGGAAACTACATCACTTTCAAGAATATTTTCCAAGAAATGCTCAAGAAAGGTGAGTTAACTGTGGATAATCCCACTGCCACCTCCAACTAAAATCTATAAATCTTCAAAAAACCATTCCCCTACCATGCTCCTTAATCCAATTAAACTAGTGAGACATCCACTCACGATACCCATACCTACGAGGTTCACGCAATCTTTAACGAGGTACCTGTCACCTCTGAATTACCTCACATCCCTTCCATAGAGGAAATCCTAGCCTCGAAATCCTCCTTCCACATTAGAACCAACCTCCACTGTTCCTTCACCAATAGAGGAGCACCTTTCATCTCCTTCATCACCAATGGAGGAGTCTTCCACTAACATCGAGCCTCTCTCTCCCCTAGCTTCTCCACTTAGAGAACCTTTACCTACCATACCTCCTCCACCCATAGAGGAGCACCCACTATCTCCTCCACCTGCAGAGGAGCACCCATTACCTCCTCCACCCGTAAAGGAGAACCCATTACCTCCTCCACTCATAGAGGAGCACCTATCCATTCCTCCACTTATAGAGGATCATCTCCCCCATCATAGACCCAGTGGAGACACCTTTACCTCTCGGCGAGCATTCTCCATCAGCTACCCAACATCCAACAGACCTACTTTCAGCTCTCTTACCCACGGAAGCTGAAGCTAGCCAATTCCCCATCTCTAAGATGAATTTTATGGGAATCCCCATTAGGTCCTTGCCAACTCCACCCACAGATGTGCCATTCTCACATTTTGCTGATCACTTAGATTATGTGGATAGGGCTTTATTATGGTGGCACCTCTTACTCCTTGTCTCAACACAGATGCATAGATCCCTCAATGACACCTCCACCATCTACCCAAACAAATTTTCACCCATCAAACCAAATACAACCACTGCTTTCGTAACCCCTTCCACGATACCTGTTAGCACTCACACCAAACCCTTACTCGTAACCCGACCTATATCTAAACCCAAACCCATACCCATAACATTTGCCTCCACCAAACCTATTACCACTTTAGGGGTCACCCCGATCACTAGCCTTACTCATCCACCTATTAAAATGAATTTAGCTACATCCTCCAACATCAATACCACACCTACCCTAACACCCAAACCAAAGAAACAAACTCATCAGCCTCATACCCCGACTACACCAATCACACCCACACTTGTCCCATCTGCCTTAAGACCTCAGCTTCCCAACATGGTCAAGCACCCTTCACCCATCCATAAACCAATAACACAACAACCCATTCCCTCCTCACAAACCTCTAACCTTCCTAGGCACACAACACGACTTATACCTTCACCTGTAGTCTCTTTACCACCAATACCTCTAATACCTTCAGCTATTGCTTCACTACCCACTACACTTCAGTCTTTTTCCCTCACACCCAAAGTACGACCCGTGTCATCTACCTTCATAGCACCCCCTGTTATCCCCGTGGGTAACTCACCCTCTTCCTCCATCTCGATTTTCTTTCCAGGACCTCGTACACCCACATTACGTTTACCCAAGAAGGTGTAACCCAAAAACAAAACCTCACTACCCCACAATAAGGTAGTATCAACAACCCCACACCCTCGTACCTATCCATCTACTTTACCCATACCCAAACAAACCCAGCCGATACCTCAAACCACACCGGCACCTAAACCCATCGCTCGACCCTGTTTCTACTCTTCCAAAACAATTCCTAGATAACCAACCACACCTACACCCAAAACCACATTCACTTCCCATTGTGATCCACTAGCAGGGTCCTTTGCCAAGATTTTAACCAACCTCCTTGAGACTTCTGTTATCACATTACTACCACTCCGACCTTACGACCCCCTCTAACCCAAGCCAAAAGGGTTTGATGATACTAAAATTTATGCATACCATCATGTGCTAGGGCAAGATGTGGAGAACTGCAAGGCCTTGAAAACTATCCACATCCAATTATGTCCACCGAACCAAATTTTATGATGACGACGACCTTCTCGATGAGGAACCTACTTCACCAACACCTATTCCCACACCGCCTACTCAAAAACCACAACCTCTCGCCTCATAACTCCTAGAACCACACACAAAATTAGGAATTAACATGGTTCACATCGAGAACTTGCCATGCCACCACCCAAATGTCGTTGTGCCCAACTGACCTCATAGGGATTTTCTCCTCCAGTAGGTTTTTTCCCTTCATGTTGTTATACCACTTACCCTACACCTTCTCCATTTGACAACTTCCCTCAAATCAACATGGTACACATCACTACACATGCATAGAAGGGTAAAGAAAAGGTAGCTGACCCACCAACCAATCCTATACCCAACATACCATCTACACCCATACCTAAAATCACTATCCACGGCCCCACATACCCCATTTCTAATGGTATCACACATCGTACCATGCTCAAACAATTACACCAATCTCCCCTCAAAATTTCCTTATATGACCTCATCCAAACCTCAGAATCCCATCGTTAAGCCCTCATGGAGGTTCTTCAATCTATCAAGGTTTTACCCAATGAACCTACACCCATAGCCTCCATTATCATATCCCATCATGTAGCCTCTCTCATCAAATTACCACCTTCATCCTCACCTCACCTTGTTCACCAAGTGGCCTCCTCGGCTTCTTAGAGGAGGAGATCACGCCACATCAAAACGATGACCTAGACCCACCTTCTTCATCTCTATCCACATTGTTGACATATGGGTATTCCATGTGATGATTGATGGAGGCATGAGCATTAACATCATTTCATCCCATGCATTTTCTCAAATGCGCATACCGATAATTACATGCATAAACATCTAGTCATATTATGCGTTCATTGAATGACGCTATCACCTCCACACTAGGCACTGTCATCCTTCACATTCGTGTGGGCCCCCACACTATTCCATAATTGTTTTACATTTTGGAGGGGGAATTCCAATATAACTTATTGCTTGGTAGACCATGGATCCATGTCATGGGTTGTGTTCCTTCCAATTTGCATCATTGTGTGAAGTTTGAACACAAAGGACACACTTATACCATTCCAGCTGACCCATCACCTTTCAAAACATGCAACATGATTTACCGACCCAATGATGTGCTCATACCTGTTAAGCCATCTACCTCCGCAACCACTACTACTTCACCTACACCTCCACCTACCAGTACATCCACTACTTTCACCGCACATACCTCCTCTATTCCTACCATTGCTATAACCTCCATGGCTGACCCATTAGCTTCCCAATCCATTAACACCACCTCCACATCGACCTTCGACACATCATCCATACCAACTACTCACATACCAACCACTGATCCCTTGGAAGGTGTTTTTCAACGCCTCACTCTGGGGGAGTACCACCTATATAGTGTCAACACATTCCTTACTCTGCACAAGTATGGAAGCCTTCACCAACACCCTTGCTATGATCACCATATAGGAGAATGCATCCTTTATGGTCCTCCTCATCTTCATACTAGTCTCACCTATGGGGGACTTGATACTACCACTTACACACCTGAACCACCATCACAACCCCGCCCATTTTCCGTTGACTTCCAATCACTTACCAATCACCATTTTTCCCACACCTTCCTACACTGTTGTGCATGGAAGGGTTTTGGTTTTGGATTTTATGAGCAAGGCCACCATACCATTATTCCATGTACCACCTACAAACATAATGACTATAGTGGTATCGGCTTCCCTGACCCTTCTACCAAACAGGCCCACATTAAACTCATTGAGGACCCTAGCCCTTCTCCACCTTCATCACCACCCTCACTGATGGAGTCGATGGATCCTGAATCTATCCCTCCTAACTTTTTTTTTCATAAATACCATTTCCATGGGGCCTATCCTAAATCGACTATCGAGATCAACATTCATATTCACGACTACCCGCACATCCTAAAGATCGAACAATCTTTAGATGCTACTCTTTTGAACAGAAGCCATCACTTCTTTTCTTCGAGATCATAACCATGCTTTCACTTGGTTTTATGCATACATGCCCAATATTGACCCCACCATAGTGGTCCACAATATCATAACCATTCCCGATGCCAAACCTATCAAACAAAAGCTGAGGAAAATGCATCCTTGCATTGCTCTTATCGTCAAAGAAGAACTTCGGTGCCTTATTTTCATTTCCTTCATCTTACCCACTAATTATCCTTGTTGGATTTATAACATTGTCCCTATTACTAAAGCAATAGGGGGACTCCGCATTTACACGAACTTCCATGACCTCAACCTATCCTTCCTGAAAGACGACTTTCCCTTACCCAAGATTTGATCAACTCGTTGACCTCACTACTAGTCACGAGATGCTCTCACTCATGGATGGATTCTCGGGTTATAACCAAATTTTGCTTGCCTCGGATGATCAACACAAGACCGCATTCATTACCCCTTGGGAAAACTTTTACTACCGATTCATGCCTTTTGGCCTTAAAAACACTAGTGCTACATATCAGCGTTCTATGACTTACATCTTCTATGATATCATGCATCACATATTGGAATATTACATGGACGCCCGATCTCTTGGCCAAATCTAAATGTCACGTTGAGCACCTCACCGTCCTCCAAACCATCTTTGACTCGCCTTATTAAATATTACACCCGCCTTGAACCTAAAAGTACATCTTCATAGTTCTTTCAGAAAACTCCTGGGATTTATTATTTCCTCCGTGGTACGTGACCTGCTAAAGTCAAGGCCATTCGGAAATGCCTCCTCCCATTAACCTTAAAAACTTTGTAGCACGTAAGGTAAATTGTGGTCCATTCACCATTTCATTTCACAACTATCTCGATCGGTGTCAACTATTTCATCATCTTCTTATGAAAGATGTCTCCTTTAAATGGGATGATGACTGTCATAAAGCTTTTAAAGCCCTAAAACAATACCTTCTCTAACAACCCATACTCATTCCACCTAAAGACGATCAACCTTTTTACCTATACATATCAGCTATCGATCATTCCTTTGGAGCCATGCTCGCTCATCGCAATGGACAACATAGGGAGCATGCGTTTATTACATAAGCCATACTTTTTTTGGACTATGAAACTGATACAACCATCCGAAAAGCTTTGCTTATCCTTAGTTTTCATCACCACCAAACTCCGCCATTACCTACCAACCACAAAACTTATGTTGTGACCAACACCGACCCTTTACACTTCAGGGTACACCAAACCTTATCAAAATAAGTGTTCCACGCGATGGCTTATACTTTTATCTGATCTTGACCTTGAATTCATTCACCAAAATTCCATTAAGGGCAAAGCTATCATCGACCAACTATCTCGATGCACATATTGCCGGGGACTAACCCTCTAATTTTGACTTTCTGATGAAACCATTGCTACCCTTTCCTTGGATGAACCCCTTACCAAATGACACTATTCTTCGATAGTTCCAAGTGTCGCGTGCGGGGGTGGGGCTGGTGTTATCCTCATTCCTCTGGATGGCAAACCCATGCCTTTGTCTTTCAAACTAGACTTTGAATGCACCAACAACATTGTTGAGTACGAAGCGCTCGTACTAGGTCTCCAGACCACCTATGCCTAGATGTCAAATTAATCCACATCTTTGGTGATTCACAATTGGCCATAAACCAAGTCAATGGTATGTACCAATGTCATAATGAGATACTTCAAAAGTCCGAACATCATGTAGACATACTTGTGACCACCTTTTATTGTTACACCCTTCAAACGATCCTACGGTCAACTAACAAATTTGCATATACCATGGCCTCGCTTAGCTTCCCAAGTGCCCGCTTCCCATACCGATTCCAAAATATTTGTCACTATACAATGCCTCCATTCACCTTCTTATTTACCTCATGATGTTTACTCAATTGGAAATGACACCCCTGACCCAAGTGACCTTTGGTATAAACAATACTCCGACTACCTTTCCCTCTCCATCTTACCTCCTGATCTCACCTGTAACGAACAATGCACCTTCCTTAAAAAGGTCTCTTGTTTCATTATCCTGGGGGAATCCTCTATAAGCGTGACTTTGATGGTATTCTCTTATGATGCCTCACAAGTTATGAAATTCCTTATACCATTAAGGAGGTTCATGATGACATATGTAAGGGTCACTTTAGTGGCCTTTGCATTGTTGCTAAAGCATATTCTTCGCCTAGGCTACTACTTTGTCGACCCTTAACCATGATTGTTGCGACTATGTCAAACATTGTGTGAAATTTCAACAACATTATAACCTTCATCATATACCCAGGTCATGCCTTACAGTCGCTCATGACCTTTGGCCCTTCTCTTAATGTGGTTTGGATCTTGTCGGAGAAATAAATCCTCATTCTTCCCAATGTCATCAAT
Organism: Taxus wallichiana var. yunnanensis; assembly: GCA_018340775.1. Lineage (NCBI taxonomy): Eukaryota > Viridiplantae > Streptophyta > Pinopsida > Cupressales > Taxaceae > Taxus > Taxus wallichiana. The sequence goes on along the minus strand of CM031243.1, from coordinate 266,260,394 downwards.
GGATCATAACCGCTACTCGAATACTACAAAAATGGGTGGAAGCCATACCACTCATCTCATGAAAGCCGAGAAAATATTTGAGTTCATTAACCATCACATCATTTGTTGCTTTGGTGTCCCTCGTTGCCTCATCACTGACATTGGAAAACAATTCAAAAATAAAAAACTGTAAAAACTTTGTGACGCCTTCGGCATTCAGCTTAGTTTCTCCTCACCTTATTACCCACAAACCAATGGCCAAGCTAAATCCACTAACAAAACCCTCAATAAAATTCTCATGAAAGTTGTTCATGATACTAGGAAGGGTTGGCATACACACATTCCTTTTGCTCTATGGGCATATCGCACTAGTATTCACACTTCCACTATGGCTACACCATTTTCACTGGTCTACACGATCTGTGGCTGTTCGCTTCTTGAAGTCTAGATCCCCTCACTCTACATTTCTCTTCATGACATGTTTACTAATGATGAATTTCATCTAGACCGCTTAGCACAACTAGAGTTATTAGATGAATGTCATCTTAACACTCTAGATCACCTTCAAGTCTACCAATAACGTATTAAACATGCTTATGACAAATGTGTTCATGAACGAATCTTCCAAGTTGGTGAATTTTTTTGAAATAAAATCAACATGTAACCAAAGCAAAAAAAAGTAAATGGGGAAAATTCACTCCTAATTGGCTTGGACCATACATCGTAACTCATACCTATGGATCGGGTGCCTATCATTTGTCCTCACTTGAGGGTAAACCCGAACCTGAGCCCCTTAACGCATTACATCTTCAACCATTCTATTGTTGACTCGTTGTCCTACCTCACCCTTTGTCTCTTTATAGGCTTGTCCCTTGAGCACTATCCACTTCATACACCTCCCTAATGATTAAACAAGAATCATGTGAGTACCATCACACTTGTTATCTTCTCTTGAATATGTGTGCCATGGTACTACACATAGCATGATTCTCATGGATACTTTTTGTCTATCTTTAGATGAGTTTCCATGTTCGTTCCACCTTCTTTTTTGAACAACATTCCTATCCTTTGCCTTGGTCTTGTCCATGATTTCAAAGACCTCGAATGGGACCAAAATCCTTGAGTCAAACTTATAATAACAAAAGATGACTCCCTCAAAAGGACATCTTCTTCTCGACCAAATTGCTACTATAAATAGATTTCTCCTCGAAGGAAAACTATGTGAAGCTTTAAAAAAAAAAAAAAAAGCAAAAAAAAAAAAAAAAAAAGAAAAACAAGATTTTCAAGGTATGATCTACTCGGTATGATTCTACCCAATTAGGTGGCTTTATTACCCCCCTCTTATCTGTTAACCATCTTTTTTTACATTTTTATTACCTTATACAGGACTTGGTCCTTGACGCTTACCTTTGGGGTCATCCTCCCCTTTCACCGTACTTTCCCTCACCTGTAACATTTTAACTATCATCTACCCACACCTATTAAACCTAAACCCACTACATGCCCACAAACCTACCAACTCATTTTCATCTTCTTCCCTAGCTCATGGGAGAACTACATTGGTTTGAGGTCCCTTTTCACCAGGGACTATGTAGGCAACACTTCTAAGGCATGGGGCCCTGGAAGGTTAGCTCGGCCACTCTTTACCCTAACCATTTTCCCCACCTTTACTTGATTTCCTATTCATATCAAAAACCTAGAAATCTATCCCATATCCACATCATTCGACCTACATACACTCCTCATGTTTCACATACTCTTTTACCACTACCATTATTTCCCATATTCATCTATAACCCATATTTAAACATTGAACACCATTACATTCATTTGCATTAACATGTATTACCAAAATACCGAAATACACATCCATGCCTAAACCAACCTGACTCGATCCATGCCTAAACCAACCTGACTCAATCCATGCCTAAACCAACCTGACTTGATCCATGCCTAAACTGACCTAACTCAATCCATACCTAAATGACCTGACTCAATCCATGCCTAAAACTAACCTGACTCGATCCATGCCTAAAATTAACCTGACTCGATCCATGCCTAAACTGACTTGACTCCGTCCATGCCTAACTCACCTAATCCATTCATATCATAACAAAAGTAAAATAAAATACACATCACAACACATAATCATCTAAACCTCATACATCTCATCATATAAATACCTGTGTATCACAATAATGTACACTCATCTCAAAAAAACATGTGTCTCTCATACATCGCCGGCTCATAGGCTGCTATCCAATACAAAAATATCTTCGGCTCATAGGCCAGTATCATGTACAAAAAAATCATAATAAATACAAAATCTCTTCAACACGTAGGCCGATCTCATATATAATCCATATAAAAATGACTTGGCATGTAGGCCGGTCCATAACAAGTCAATCATCTCCCCATCTGATGTTGGGAATGCTCCCTGTGACTCTGTCTCTCCTGACCCCTCTACCGCACCTCTCTGGTGCCCGGCACCTGCATCACCTTCTACTGATGGCCCCTCACATGGGGCTGACCTCTGCACACTAGTGGCCTCACCATGACCCTGTCTCTGGGCTTTCCGAGCCCCCTGTACTCTCCACAATGTGAGTACGGGATCTAGTCCTCTCACTAGAGGCCTGGTGTTCTCTTTACTCGGTATAGGAGGGCACATCTACCCTGCAGTAGATAACAAATTATCCTGATAATATCATGCCTCTGCTAGGGCATCCTTGAATCTGACCATGATCACTATCTATGGGGGTGTCATGGGTCTCCCTACCTATGTGGATGCCTGTACCACGGGACCTTGTCGCGGAATCTACCCTGTGCCTTATGTCGGCAACATGGCTCGACTCACCACAGGAGTTGTGCACTGTGCCTAAATCTGGGCCTACAACATAGTAATTTGCACTGTCTTGCTAACTTGATTGGCTTTGCATACCCGTAACCTATCCCTACGTGGTGGCCAACTAGCCTTATAATTCTTGTACTTGCACCTGTAGGGTGGCTTTCTGCTCTCCCCCTTCACCTACCTCCTCTCCATCTCCATCTCCATCTCCCTGCCTTCCTTCACACAATGCGGGTACTTGTCCCTACCCTACCTAAGCTGCAAAGCATCACTATCTAGGCTTGTAATGTGGCAACCTGTGCCTCTATACCTATCAGCTGCCCCTGCATAATCCCGAGTTACGTCACCAAGGTAGCCACCTGCCCCTATAGGGCGTCCCTCTGCATTGTGATGGTGGCTAAGTCTAGCTGCCCTGGCCTTGGTGGTATGGCTCTCAGCTGTGCTACCCACCACTGCCTGTATCTATCTACCACTCCAACGATCATCAATATGTGAATCCACTAGCTGCTCCTCCTGTCTAGTTGGCATGGTGGGTCACGGTGGAGACATAGGTCTCTCCACGTCATCTCTCTGTACTATGGGAACGGAGGTGGTACATCCTGGACTAACCTGAACTAGCACCTAACCCACTCTATAGGTATCTTCTCATGCTCTCTCGCTCTCCTCCCCTCTATCCACAAATATAGTTGTAGCCCATCTAGCTCCATGGCCATCTATCTATATGTGGGGAAGCCCACATATAGCCTCTAAATGATGTCCACCCCGGACAACCCCTCCAACAACCTCCTGTAGTAAGCTACATCATGAGTAGCTTTGGCACCTCGGGCCTCTCCAATGGCTAGTACCCACCGCCTGTACCCAAATCTCAAAACTCCTTGTGGGAATGCATCTGCTCGGGCATCCCCACTGGTCGAACAAAAGCAATATGCTGTAAGCCCAACAATGCGGTAGTATGGTGCAACATATGTTAAACCTCTGCGCAGTTGCTCATAGGCCCATAGCTCTCTATATACCTACATCAATAATGTAGGTGCCCATGTGAATCATGTCTGCTACATCACTATGTCATGAAGTACTCCCATTAGTGACCTTGAGAATCTCCCACCCTCTGCATCCGGCAGTGCGAAGTAGCACATTGCCTCCATCAAAAGTACCACTAACCTCATCTCCTCTGGATGAGCTCTATACATCGATCCATAGCTCATGCTAGCGCTATGGAACATTGGGTCTACTACATCCTCACAAAAAGTGGGTGCTAGTAGCTCCTCGAGTTTCACACCTCCGAGGAGATAGAATAAACACAGGGCCCCAATGGGCAACCGAGAGGATCCTATAGACATCCTCCAAGGTGATTGTCATCTCACCCGTCGGCATATGGAAGGTGTTGGTTCCTGAGTCCCATCTATTGATGAGGGAAACCATCATACTCGTCTCCTAGATTACATGCCGGTAGCATCTCACCCCTATCAACCCCACCTCTGCAACATGTTACCACTCCTCCAACGCGTCGTGCTCACCCGTCTTGTCGATAATAAGGGCAGCACTTGGGCCCTCATCCCTAGCTTGTCTTGGGCCTGCATCCCACAAGAGCAATGTATTAGTACACCTTCCCAACTTACCCTATTTCACCCCACATCCCGACCTAATCTCTTTCCCCACCCCCATCCCATTGGCCTTGTCGCTAATCCAACCTACCCAAACCCATCTACCCTACCTATCTACCCTAACCCTCACCCAAACCTACCCAAACCCATTCACCCAAAACTATCTACCCTACCAAAACCCATCTACCCTACCTATCTACCCTAACCCTCACCCAAACCTACCCAAACCCATCCACCCGAAACTATCTACCCTACCCCTCACCTAAGCCACCCTAAACCCTTCCCATCTCCCTTAACCCTTTTCCCTCTCACCTAATCCTTTCCCACCTACCCTACTTTCCCACCCTGCCCTTACTCTATTCCCTTTTTTAGTCCCAACTTAACCTTAGGTTGACCGACCCTGGTTATCCCTTGACTGACCATGGTCTCCCCTTGACTAGCATCGGTCATTGTTCTTGTGACCGATACCGGTCACTACCCACCGACATCAGCCACAAACCAATCGCGTCGATCACTTTGTCGAGCCACCCTCCATGATTTCCCAACCCCGTTTCCTCACCCACCCAAATTCCCCTTTGCACCCCTAATTATTCCTATAATCCTCCTCTTCACCTACCCCCTACCTTCCCTATTCCCATTTCCCCTATTTTTCCAGGTTTTGCAATTCTTCCCCTCCCAAACCCCCATTTTTCATATTCTTCTATATGTTAATCAAATTCCATAACAAAGGTTCCAAATCTACCTAATCCCGCTACCACTATCGTGGTGGAACCACCATCCTTTGTGCCACTCCTCCCGATCCCTCTCCGACCTCCGCCATCCAAGAATGACCACCGAATCTCCACACCAATCACCTCGCTCGATTCGATCCTATGACCCCACCTCTCACTCAACCAACCCCACCTACGTGGCTTACCAACCAAACTCTCAGATTTCCTTGTTTTTCCTTTTCCTCTTTTCTCTCTTCTTGTCCTTTTCTCCTTTTCACAAATACCAAATGAATTTTCAAAACGCGGGTTTTTCACCTTTTATCACCTACCCGACTCAATGACGTCGATTCACACTTGACCGATGTCAGTCTGATGCCTAGCCAACTACCGTTGGTTCCTCTCCACCGTCATTGGTTCATACTGACCACTATCGGTTACCCTGCATACTCATTGCCCTCACATTGACCTCATTTTCCTTACCTCCTCTTTCTTTTTCCTCCCCTACACCTACCTGGACCACTTTACCTTCCCCTCTGGCCCTCCACCTTCTTTAACCTCACCTCGTCTCATTGTTGAAGCCTCATTATTTTACCCCTACCTCAGCCTTACCCGTGTTGTGACCTATCTACCTGGACCCGAAAACTATTTGTGACCTTTGAACCAATGTGCTCATTATACCTTGCGACACTGTTACCCGTGTTGTTTGACCTCATGCCCTTACCTTGCCTATTGCCATGCTATCTATCCTGACCCTACCTTTGGTGTACCGGAACATACCTAAATGTTCCTACACCTAACCTATGTTGTGTTTCCTAACCTTATTATATACCTTGGATACCAGATTCACTTGAACCTTGTTTGGATAAACCTATAGACCTTAGACGATGTAGAGTTTACATGCTCTTCAACCCGTAGCTTGTTGTAGTATATATGTGTGTGTGTGTGTTGGATTTTTTCTACCTTTGACCCGACCCATTACCTAGATTTCCCGAGTAGACCTTTCACCCCTTTCCCTATACCCATTTTCCTTTTCTTCATATTTACCTTTTATCACACCACTCACCACTTCAGCCTGCTGCCTCGTCAGTTCCTGGTTTGAGGGGGATCACCTTCACCCTCACATGGGCAACCACATCTTATTTTTTTTAGCATTGCTTACCAATACAAGCTATGCAACAAAAGGGGAAAAATGTAGACACTAAAATTAGGTCACACTCCCCTTTTGTCCCTCGACGTATAAGCCCCCTTTATTACATTTACCTAGCCATGACCCCCTTCACCCCACTAATATTAATTTAATTAAATTAATGCATTATCTTCACTATATTTATTATTTAAATATCTTATTTAAATAATATCTACACATATAGTTCACTTAGACACCTCACCAAGTTAACTCAACCTAAGACCTATTCTTAACAAGTTCCCATAACTAACTAAGACTTACCCAAACCCTAAAAATCAATGCCTACATTCCCTCTAACCACATTCCCACATGCTCACAAGAGGCTCTGAGTCTAATCTATGGGATAATGACACGAGATCTAAGGAAATCAAGAGGATCTCCCTAGTTTAGTAAACCTAGGAAATTCCTCCTTGACCAGATGTCGATTACCCCTAACTGTGGCCGGTTAAGCCAGGAATGTTGTCGGTTACCCCTTTTAACCCAAAACAACCTTATTCTCAAGGTTGGAACTTTGAACTTAAAATTTGGCAAATATTGGGAGAAATTTGATGAGCAAGAACACATCTCGGAGAGATAACGCATCTTCGAGAGCCAATTCCAATGAAAACTCACATCGAGGAAGGACATTGAACATCTCTTGCCATGCCATTCCAGCCATGATTTGATAGATCCAAGCAAAGAGGAGTGTGCATGCAGCCCATGTAGAATCTTTGCTCCAGGTTGGTGATCACTTGTAGCCTTCAAACCCATCATCAGCACCTCCATCTTTCATACACATACCTTCGAACAAAATCTAATTAATTATAACATCATACTTTCCTAGTTATTTCATTTCATCATTATTTTATCATCCATTGTTTATCTTACTCCCTATTGACCTTCTCCAACATTTTCACCTCCATAGACCCATCAAAACCTCGTAAACGCCTACTCCAATCACCCATTACCTCATCCTGACCAACCAAAATCCTTTGTGCAATCACAAAGGAGACCAAAACCTTGTTCTGTGACATTTCCAGATCTCACAATAACCAATGCCGATTATACCTAACCGCAGATTGGTCACCCTTGATCGAGCGTCGGTCTATGTCTTTTCCCACATAGCCTTAAACAGAGACCTACCCACCTAATTTTACCTCACCCTCACTCATCTGTGACCTACCCAAGACCTTTATTAGACTGCGAGAGACCCGAACCTATCACTTGACCTTGGATTCTATTATAGCTTAGTCTGTTAGATTAGATCTATTTCTTATTGTGTTTTTAAGTGAGATACCTAAATCATTTTAAAATAACAATAGCATTTACTTTGTTTATTGTATTAATTTTTTTAAAACAGTGGGTCACAGACACCATATAGGAAGTATCATACTTCTCGGATCTAGCTTACGCTAGGCAGTTCATTGCCCATATTGTTTAATTCTTTACTGGTGGTCTTGTTTTCATTACAGGCAGTTCCTCCTAGCCAAAAGGAAGCTCTCATGGTCAGCTGTGGATTTAGAAGTCATATGTGTGCAACAAACCATCAACTGAAATTCGAACAGGTATTCCTCCTACCCCCGTTACCCTATTTGTTTCGTCAATGATTCAAAAAACAATCTAAGAAAAAGGTGAAACAATATCATCTCCTTACTATATTTTGTAGCTGCAACATACTCTACCTCTGTAGTAGACAAAGCCACAAGCTTCTAAAATCTTGAAATTCAGCTAACTACCATACCACCTACTATGAAAACATATCAACTAGTGCTCCTCCTTCCATCAAAATCTCCAGGCATATTTGAATCAACATATCCAAATAAAGAAGTATCTAACCCTCCATAACATAACTCCATGGTGGATGTCCCTTTCAAATACCTGAGAATCTATTGGACTTCTTTCCAATGTTCTTTACCTGGATTAGCCATAAACCTGCTCACAAATCCCACTGCATGTGTAATGTTTGGTCTAGTACAAACCATGGAATACATTAAACTTCCTACTGCTGAAGCATAGGGAACATGTGCCATATACTAAACCTCCTCTTGTGATGAAGGACACCGATATTTACTCAATTTGAAGTGTCCAGCCATAGGTGTACTAACAGGTTTTGATTTTTACATATTAAACCTTTCTGACACCTTATTGATATAAGCTTCCTGAGACAAATACAACTTCTTGTTTTTCATGTCTCTGTGAATTTGCATGCCAAGGATTTTCTTTGCAACTCCCAAATCCTTCATTGCAAATGTGTGAGCTAACCTTTCTTTAAGCTTACTAATGTCTTGCATACTAGATCCTGCAATCAACATATCATCCACATATAGTAACAAAATAACATAGCTCCCATCATCAAGCTTTTTAAAATAAACACAATGGTCAGATTCACATCTCATAAAACCATGCTCATGCATAAATCTGTCAAATCTTAAATACCATTGCCTTGGGGCTTGCTTGAGCCCATATAGGCTCTTTTTCAATCTGCACACAAGTTTCTCCTTACCCTTGACTTCATAACCAAGTGGCTACTGCATATAAATTTCTTCCTCCAAATCACCATGAAGAAAAGCCATCTTAACATCAAGCTGTTCTAAATAAAAATCTTCTATTACAACTAAAATTAGAACAATACAAATAGAAGTCATCTTAATTACAAGAGAAAAAATCTCATCAAAGTCAATACCTGCTTTCTATGCAAATCCCTTTACAACAAGCCTTGACTTGTACCTCTTTAGTCTACCTTCTTCTTCCTTGATCCTGTAAACCTATTTGTTCTACAGTGTTTTCTTACTTGCTGACAACTTGACCAAATCCCATGTATGATTTTGTTCCAAAGAGTCCATCTCCTCATCCATGCCATGCTCCCACTTTGCTTGTGGGTATCTACTTGCATTACTTCTTCAAATTTTTCTCGGTTCACCATTATCATCGATAATAAATAAGAAAGTGAAGGTGAAAGTATCTCTGGAGGTCTACTTACCCTTTGTTACCTTCTTACTAAGATTAGGGGTGTTTGAGGCTCATTCTATGCCTTTTTCACATTTGTGTCATTTTTAGTCATGACGATGCCGGTCACCCATAAGCTACATCGACCGTGGTTACTCTGTCTGCTGACCAACATCAGTTCCGGGACTATCGACACCGATTTCTATCATTATTTTCTCTATTTCTAGTTCTACCAACCGCGCTTGATTAGCTTTGACCGGTGGCGGTCTCTATAGAACCGACGCCGGTGTCTATGTAAGTTTGCTTTAGGTCTGAAAGTTGATTTTTCTTCAAAATATCCTCAACCTATGTTCATGTTTGGGAACCAAAACCTAATACCTATATATTCTATTTTTATTCCAATCAACTTCATGACTCCTAACAATCTTAAAATCTTCTAAATCCCAAAATCGATAACCGAAATCACTAGACCCATAACCAATGAAAGTACATCTCTTAGAATTAGCATCCAACTTATTTTTATTTTCTCTATCAACATACACAAAAGCTTTTGAGCTAAAAAATCTAAGAAAAGAATAATTTACCTCCTTTCTAGACCAAGCTTCTTCTGGTATTCCACCATCTAGTGTTGTTGAAGGCCCACGGTTTATCAAGTATACTTGATGTATCCACTTGCTTCTCTTGAAAAATTCAAAAGCAAACCGGCATGTACCCTCATGCCTCTAGAACATTCCATGATTGTTTTGTTCATTCTTTATGCAAATCCATTCTCCTATGGAGTTTTAGGAATTGTTCTTTCTCTTCGTATTCCATTCTCTGAACAATAATCATCAAAAGCCTTGTTGTAGTACTCACCACCATTGTCAGATCTAAGGCACTTCAATTTTAAGTTTTTTTCATTTTCTACAAGGGTTTCCCATCTTTTAAAAGTTTCAAAACATCAGATTTACACTTAATACAGGTAGATCCATACCTTCCTTATGGCATCATCAATGAAAGTCACATAATATTGGGCTCCTCCAATAAAAGATACATGGGCTGGTCCCCACACATCCGAGTGTACAAGCTCCAATTTATGATCCTTCTTTGTTGACCCAAATTTGAGAAATATCACTCTCTTACTGCTTTCTAAATATGTAGTGCTCACAAAATTCAAGATCTTTTTGTTTCAAATCGACATACTAACCCTTTTCCTATAAGATCTACATTCCTTTTTCACTCATATGGCCTACCCGATTATGCCACATGTTTGCATCTGAATTTGTAGTAGATAGCACAAAAATAAATTAGTAATATAGGTGGAAAAATATAAATTTCCTACCTTCTTTCCTCTTACCGCAACATCAGATCCCTTAGTAACCTTCCAAGAGTCAATTGTGAATGTAACCACGCATCCACATTTTCCAAGTTGCCCCGTAGATATTAGATTTCTTTTGAGGCTTGGCACATGCCTCACATCTTTCAATACCCATGGGTTTCCATTCTGCAACTTTAGATAAACATCACCTTTACCAGTAATATTGCATGGCTCATCATCACCTAAATAAACATGTCCAAAATCACCCTGAACATAATTTCTGAAATAACCCTTATTAGGGGTAGCATGGAAAGAAGCTCCAGAATCTAACACCCAAGATTATAATTTATTATCCAAGGAGAGAATAAGGGCATCTTGATTTACCTCACTTGCAACATTTTCCTCTTTACCTTTTTCTTTTTCTAATACATTCTCTTTGTTTTCCTTGGACCAACACTCCTTTACATGTCCTCTCTTTCCACAATTCCAGCAAAGTAAATCTCTGTACCTAGATCTAGATCTGCCATGTCTTGACTTTGATCTCCCATTCTTCTTTCTCTTAGATGATCTCTCCTTAGATATTCCCCTACTTTCTACAGTTAAATCATTTCCAGATGATGATTCTCCTGAGATTTTCCTGCGTATTTCCTCATTAAGGATTACACTAACCACATCATCAAATTTCAAACCTTTAGAAGTAGTTGTTGTATTACTAATAGCCATTACCAAATTATCCCAACTATCTGGCAAAGAGCATAAGAATAAAAGTGCTTTCACTTCATCATCAAATGGAATTTCTACCGATTTTAATTGATTAACAATAGACTGGAAATCATTCAAATGATTAGACACAGATCCACCTTCTTGCATCTTAGAATTAAAATTTTTTTCATAAAATATAATTTATTCAAAGCACTAGGAGTTTCATACAAATTTTATAAAGATTTAATCAACTCTATCATGGTTTTTGCATTTGTAAAATTTGAAGCCATCGATGCCACCAAGCTTAATCTTATAGATCCCAGAGAATTCCTATTAAGAACCTTCCATTCTTCATCTGTCATCGTGCTCATCTTTCCTTGCTCATCCAATGGTAACTATAGATCTTTCTAATATAAATAATCCTCCACATGCATTCTCCATAGTTGATAATTACGACCGTAAAATTTCTCTAATCGGTATTTACTATCTTCTCGCCATTTCTTTGCTATCATTCAATCGAAAACCCTCGAGACTAAATACTATCAACACACAAAACCTCCAAACAAGCTCGATACCGGTTGTTGGGGTTAAACCATATAACAGTGTTTACACAAATCTATAATCAGATAAAACATACAAGCAATCAATGTGGAAATAACTAGAAGATGAAAATAAACAAGAGAAAGATTACACCAGATTTAACATGGTTCACCCAGTGTGGGCTACGTCCACCAAGAAATGGCCAATATTATTATTCAGTGCTTTACAGAGGAAATACAATGAAGATCTGTTGTCTTCCAACACCTCTCTGGATGTTCAAAGTTCTTCCCTCACTTAGCTACACAATCTTTCTCACCAAGGAAAACTTACATGCAACCTAATTGCAATCTCTTCTACAACTTGCTTTTCTTGCCTTACACTCCAACTATGCATACATGCATGTGTGTCTATATTTGGCAACTTAAATTTGCTTTTTACAAACAATAAATCATATTTAAAACAATTGATTTATTCTATTTTTCAGACAAAAATAAAAGTGTCGTCGCACTTGTAATCGATGGCGGTTACAACTGACTAATGACGGTTACTCCTTTACCAATGCCGGTTCTTATCAAACCAGTAACACTGTAAAAGCAAGTTCTTAGTGAAGTAATTTAGCTCCAAAATTAACTTTAATTTTGAAGTAAATCATAAATATATGTAAATGAAAAGTAGATTGTGATTTTGGTGAAATATTATTTATACGAAATAATGATTTTAATATTTTATGAAATGATTAGTTGGAAGTTAAAGTTGATTATATATTAGTGTTTTCTTAATTAGAATACGAATTATCACTTTTTTTTCCCTTTTATGATTTTTATTTCTTTATGATGTTTCTTTCTGTAATGCTTTAACTGTTTCATAAAAGTAGAGTTCTTTTTATGAAACAGATTAGTTAAAAGCACATCATTTTAATGCTTAGTGCTTATCATGCTCGGTTGATGAATCGACCTATGCTAGCAATTTTTGCAGATGGACTTCGTAAGTGGTAAAAGGGAGACAAGATATTTTATGATGTTACTTTTGTTTACCAAAAGAATGGATCTTTTATGAGGAAATATGATTCATTATTGAAATGTATTGTTGGAAAGGAAAGTTGTATTTTAATAGAGCTTATTGTTGTTGTTTGACACTAAAGATGTTTGAAGTGTTTGTACTTGCAATGTATGAATTCCACCTTGATAAATGGAAAATATTGTGGGTTTATATATACTTGATGTGTCATCTTTTTGCATATTCTGTGAATAGTAATGATAAGCTTATCTCTATTCTATATATATATATATATATATATATATATATATATCTGAAATGAACCCTTTTGGGTTGAATTAAAATGAACTAGGTGGTAAGGGTACTAGATATACTACCCCTTTTATTTAATGTAACTTATCAAGTTGGAATTCATGGTTGGTCATTTAATTAAATCACTATGGTTTATTAAAATGATGTTAGTAGATAAACGAATCCATTATGATAACTTGTATAATGTTAAGGGGTTACAAATGAACCCTAATTCTTAATAAGAAAAAGGAAGACAACTATTCTACAATGATAATCAGTTTGTTTTAGAATCCTTTGGAATTAAAACCTAATGTAGTCTTGGAAAGAGGAAGAGGTACTTCCTCTTGATTAATTCCTTAATCTGAATAAAATAAATGAAGGGAATACATACATACATACATACATAATAGTGGACTTCATTTCAATGAAGTCTATTATAAAAGAATTTGATTCAGAACTTAAACAAGCTAAGTCATGGATAAGTTAAATAAGTGAACCACACTGTTAGTATGTTGATTCTGTTTGTAAAACTAAATCTTAAATTAGGAAGTTAATGAATAAAAACAAATCTTTGATGTATCTGCATAGCAATTACAATTCATTTATTTCTTGCAACCCTAATGGTTAATGAAACTAGGGATTCAACATGGTTGCTGTAATTAGACTTTAATTAAGGAAAATAATTAAGTAATTAACTTATTTCTTGGGTATGTACATCCAGATGGGATGACTCATTCAAATGTTGGCACACACCAACTGCAGCACCATACCTTCGTGAAGGCTTGGGTATTCATGAGGATACTATGTTGCAGTTGACATGTTGCAACACCCTTCAAAGTTGAATCATCTAGATCTACATAAACTTGGACTTGATCTTAGTTATACCCTAGGTTAGGTTGGAAGCATGATCTAGTGTCGGGAAACTCATGATGACTTAGGATAACTAGACACACGCAATCAAATTAGGTCGATTGAGTATGTCTATGTACCCTTAGTCACCACGAGTAGTCTTCTACACTAAATTATGTTGCTAACCTTGGTTAGGGTTAAACCTTGAACAAGTGCAATAACATGAGTCAGTGAAGACCATTCTAGATAACAGATGAAGTGGGGTGAAGGATTTATTCTATTTTATGAGTATGCCATATAGGAATATTAACATGAATAGTATGTTGAAAATATTTGGCCAAAGTATCACAAGTTGTTGGTTGTGTTGTCCTATGTCACCTAGATTTAAGAAGTGATATTTTAGATGAATAAAAAATATTTAGATAGGCCTCTTAAATAGAATAATTAATACCCTAAAAAGGGTATGAGAACCAAGTATACCTAGTATAAAATTCAATGAGTTAACATGAGAGATTGGTGTTTCACGAGTCATGAAATGAGAGATCGTTGTTTCACCAAGTCATTATAACTGCATATGGTTATCTATTATGAGATTTATTGGCATGGAATGTGTGTTCTAAATTATAAATATTTATAACAGAGAGCTTATTTAAAAAAAAACTCCCTTGTTTCTAAAGTCTTAAAATGGGAAGTTACATCTTAGTATCAAAGCTGAAGGTTGCAGCTCTTGGACCTATTATGTCCATAATATGATAAAAATTAAATTTTCTTGTTAAATAGAAAATGGTTAGAACAAGAGGAAATGCTGAAAACAACCCACCACCCAGTGGAGAAGCAACTACTACCCAAAAACTTGATGAGATCCTTGCTACCCTGTTGGACACAAGAGATCGTTTAGCTGTACTTGAAAAACAAGTAATGGGCAATGAGGAGGAGGAAGAAGATGTTGGTAACAACAATCAACCACCTCTTGTGGACAATGCCAATGTTGGAAATTTGGGTGTTGATAACAATAATGTAGCCAATGCTAATGCTAATGCACCTAATCATCCTGAGAATAAAAAGGCAAGATTGGCAGTTGAACTCACTAATGATATAAAAAGGATAATTCCACCCAAGTTTGATGGCACTACATTAGGAGATGGAGCTGAGAACTGGCTCAACAAAATGGAGAAGTACTTTGCTATAAGGAACTTCTTAGAAGAAACAAAAGCAATATGGGGAGCTTATCAGCTTTCCCATGAAGCATCTTCATGGTGGGACAACCGCAAGGCTGAGTTAAACATTGATGAAACAAATATTACTTGGGATCAATTTAAAAATTATTTTAGGCAATGATGGATGCCACAAATTTACTATGATAAGAAAATGACTGAATTTCAGAACTTATCTCAGGGAAAATTTACCGTAATAGAGTATTGGGAGAGGTTTACTAAACTCCTTAAGTACGTACCTCAGTACCAAACTGATGAGAAGTTCAGAATACATAAATTTATCATGGGATTAAATCCCATTATAGGTGGTGAAGTAGATGTTCACAACCCAACCACTATGGAAGGGGTTGTAGAAAAATCCATAAGGTAGGAGAAGAAATTGAAAGCAATCTCTTCCCATAAGGAGGAAATTAGAAAGAAAGTTCCAAACTCTTCTTCGTCTCTTGCACCCAAAAAGGGACCATGGAAAAAGTTTGGTATGAAATTTTTTTGCTACTGATAACAACAAGAAATCAGTAGTAAATAAACTTGTTGCTAATGTGTGAAATAACTTTGTCAAGAACAATAATAATGGATAGAAGACCTATGGGAGTCAGAATGATAACTTTAAGGATGGAAATAAATTTGAGCCTAGGAAGGGACCTATAGGAGGCTATTATAATTATGGCAAAGATCATTATGTAAATCAATGTCCTTTGAAGAAGGATGATTGTAATCAACAACATAAGATACACATTGCGATGGCCGAATCAAACATGCTTTGAAAAGTAAGCCACACCCATAGAAGTTCTAGGTAAGTTATTTGGTATACATGTGACTATAATTTTTGATACTGGAGCTATTGAATGTTTCATTTCTACTAAATTAGCATCAAAATTAAAAATAAAAGATGGAAAAATGGATAAATCATGGCTTGTACGTATGAAAATAATGTTTTTTTCACGCTTAGTATGTGTCTTTTTGGAGCCATCCTTGACTTGCCTAATTTTTCCACTTTGAAGTTGACCTTTATGTTGCTCCTTTCGGATATTATAATGTAGTCTTAGGTGTTAATCTAGCTGAGTATAAAGAAAAGTTTGACTATTTTGAGAAACATATTATTTTTTTGGATGAGATGTAGAAAATAGTAGACATTCAAGGATAAACCGTTAGATTCCAGTTAGGAAATTATCACTATGTAACTTAAAAAGGCAAAAATAAAGGTTGAACCTTGTATGGAGTAAAAATTTCTGAAACAAGTAATGAAAGTGGTGACTTCATGGAAAACTACCCATTATTAATAAATTTGTGTGGAATGATAAATGTGAATCTACATTTAAGACTTTGAAGGATCAGTTAACATCAACACCTATCCTGGCTTGTACCTGATCCTAATGGAGACTTCACTGTAGTGACAGATGCTTCTAGTGAGGGTCTTGGAGGTATTTTACTACAAAAGGATCATGTTATAGCTTATGAAAGTAGAAAGATCAAGTTACATGAATCTGAATTATGCTCCACATGACCTAGAGCTTGTTGTCATTGTTCATGCACTTCAGGTATGGAGGAATTAACTTCTTGGTATACCTTTTGAAATAAAAACTGATCATCTTGGGTTGAAGTATATTTTTACTCAAAGCAAAATCTAAATGCAAGAAAGTGAAGATGGTTATAATTTTGATCTCAGGTATGATTATGACATAAGTTGTATTAAAGGAAAATAAAATAGAGTTGCAGATGCTCTAAGTCGTAGGAAGCACATTTATGCTCTTATAACGTTAAGAAGTCAATTTAGGGATGAAGTAAAAAGTGTTATGGAATTTGATTCTTATTATCAGTAAGTGAAAACAACACTTGCTACAGATCCAAATGATGTGAGGTATAAAGGTTTTCACTTTGACAACAAAGGAATCTTGAGGTTTGAAAATAGAGTATACATACCTTTGTTAAATGAATTAAGAAAGAAATTGTTAGCTGAATTTCATAATTCACCTTTTCTAGACACCCTGACATTACAAAAATGCTTGCTGATATAAAACAACAATATTTATGGAAAGGGATGAAAAAGGATGTGATTGATTTTGTGACACACTACTTAGAATGTCAATGTGTTAAAGCTAAACATATGCATCCAATGGTTTACTATACCCTCACAACATACCGCAATATAAATGGAAAGTAATAAGCATGGATTTTTTACAAGGGTTGCCTATGTCAAGAAATAAACATGATGTTAATTTAGTTGATGAAAAACTAACCAAGGTAGCACATTTTATTACCGGTAATCTTAAGGATGATTCACCTGTTTTAGCAAAAATATTTGTGCATGAAATTTTTAGATTACATGGAGTACCTGAATTGATCATATCTAATAGAGACTCAAGAATGAAATCTAGATTCTGGAAAACAATTAATGAAACCCTAGGGACTAAGATGAATTTCAATTCTACATACCATCTAGAAATGGATGGACAAAATGAAAGAGTTAATAAAGTTTTAAAGGATATGTTACGAATGTATTGTATGGATCAATAGTATAAATAGGAAGAGTACCTCCCATTAGTAAACTTTTCTTATAATAACATGTATCACACCTCTTTAAAAATAACAACTTTCGAAGCTTTATACGGATGGAAATGTAGAACTCCAGTTAGTTATGATAGCATAGAGGATAGAGAGGTAATTGGGCCTGAAATCCTTACGAAATGGAACAACAAGTTAAAATGATTCATGAACACTTGAAAGAAGCAACAAATAGGAAAAGAGTTATGCAAACTTAAAGTGGGTTGATAAGAAATTTGAACTTGGTGAGAAGGTCTTTCTGCGGGTTAAACCGAAAAAGAGTTCTATAACTTTTGGCAAGGTTGCTAAGTTATCACCTCGTTATGTGGGACCCTTTGAAATTGTTGAAGTAATCAACCCTATAGCTTATTGTTTAGCTTTACCTCATGCTTTATCATGAATGCATGATGTTTTCCATATTTCTCTACTTAAGAAATACATTTCAGATTTATCACATGTGTTAAATTGGAATTCCTTACAGGTCCAAGACCCAGGAATAATCATGGTTAAACCCATTCGAGTGCTAGAAACTCACTAGTTGCACTTAAGAAATCATGAAATAAGTCAATGTAAGGTCCAATGGGTTCAGTTTAATGAAGAAAGTGTAACCTAGGAAAATCTTAAAGATATGAAAACCTCTTTTCCATTGTAGAAACCTAAAATATGCTTACACTTAGCATTTCCTCCAATTCAACCAATTGATGACACTTCGTTAATCAATCCTTCTTCACTCTATTATCATATGCCTAGCCACGACACCTTCTCAGTCATATTCCTCCTATAATCAGCTTATTTGGCTAATATCTCTCTTATTAGCTAAACATTCCTCCTTTCGACCATTCATAACCTCCCTAGTTCTCTCTAGACCATACTTCGTTTGAATTGTAGGCTATCTATCAGTCAAAATTGGTTATCTAGACCCCTCCAAACTCTCAATGAGTCTCTAATCACTTGCTAATCAAGTTTAACTAGCCTAAACCCTAGTTAACTAGCCTAAACCAAGCTTAACTAAGCCTAAAGCATGTTTATCCTAATCTAATCTAAAAGTGCTTTTTGAGATTTAGTCCCACATGCACCCAAATTTCAACATCCTCTCATTTGGAAATCTATAAATAGAAGGGTCACCCCTCCCTTTCAAACTTACAACTTCACTCACAAGTCCTTCTCTCTCACATTTGGAGATATTGGCATTAGACCTCATTTGCATTAGCCAAGCTAATAGGCATTTGATCTTGGCTATCCTCCATTGTTGAAGCTCCTCCATCTTGCATCCATAACTTCATAGTAGGTTAGTAGGAGGGTATCTAACTTGGCCTTGTAGCCATTTTAGAGAGACCTCTTCACCTCCATTGAAGAAAACAAAAAATCTAATTTGATTGCTCATAGGTTTAACTAGGTTCAATTTATGTTTTAAGTAATCATAGAGTAGTTAGAGATAAAATGATAGTGTTTTAGTTTAATTCATTATTGTAGAAGTTATCTTGTTTAGCACTCATTTTGATGTTTGTGATATTTTTAGTTAGATCATGCAACTACTTACTTAGTTTCTTGTTTATTAACATAACTAATCTTCTCATGCATACATTTGGCATGCTCGGTGGGACACTTAGTCCATCCTCCATTAATGGAGTCATTTTGAAGCTTTTATTTTTAGTTTCTAACTTTTCTTAGTTTCAATCTTTTTAGGTTAGTTTCAAGATTTCTAGATTAGTTTTTCAAAGTTTTTTAGATTAGTTCAAGTTTTTGATTTCACTAATCTTTTTGTATTAATGGCTAAATATCAGGTTTCTTAACTAGTTTAGCTAGGATTGTCTTGCCTTTGTGCTCTTTGCGGAATGATGGAGGTAAAGTGCTACCAAAATTGAACCAAATTGATAAAAATTATTGATAAATAGTTTTTTGAAAGGGACTATACCCTTGTATACAAAAAGGGGCCTAGAAGCCAGAATAGGAGTGAAAAACAATATAAGAAGGATCAAGATCCAGATAATACATAAGAATCTAGTGCATCCAAAGAGCAGTTACCCCAAAACAACTAACCAGTTCGAACACTGCAGAAGAGCAGCCAAAAACATCAACAAAACAGCAAAAACCACGACAGAAGTCAGCAAGAACATCGCAGATCCACAATTACTTCTTGGCGGCTTTGGCAATTCTAGAATTGATAGTCTGCCAGGAGGTGAACATAGCCAATGCCGTCATGTGAGAAGGGTCAGTAGTGTCCAGCTTGTTGAATGGTTTGTTTGCTTTCTTTTTCCATGCCCCAAAGAGTAGCTGGTATGCCACTGAGATTAGAGACGCAGAGACATGCTGCTCAATAAACTCCTCAATTGCACTAAAAATAGCCATATTATGATCATGGAAAGTCTTGGTTTTTCCAAGTCGGTTGTCCAGGGAGTAAAGTTTTTTGTAAATATCCTCAACCTGATTGTTGTCAATATCAGCCTCCTCCTCCTTCATTCTCTTACCTTTTTGCTTAGACAATTTTTTACTTCTTCTTTCAGCAGCAACATGTCAGTTTCTAAAGCTTCCAGCCTTTTAGTGGAGCTCTCAATGCATGTGTCTCCTAAGAACCCGTGCTACTAATGTGTAGGAGATTATGAGCAACCTCCAAATCCTGAGGCGCGTTCCCCGAAATAGGGGTATCAAGGTTCAACCTTTTAGAAGATCTAGTGATAGGTCTTTTCGAGGTGGAGGCAAAAGGGGTGGGAGCAGAGGTGGGGGGATGATAGGGGAGCCAAGAAGGAAGTCAAAGGGGTAGCAGCTCATAGTAATGGGGATAGAAGGAGTGGTAGCGCAGTGGTGGGGAAAAGAAGGGACAAAGATGGGGGAGGTCGGGATGTCGGGAAGCTTAAGAAGACACAGTTTATGCAACAAGAAAATGAGACCTTGATGTAAAGGGACCACACGAGCATGTTTTTGAAACTCCAAGATGGAACGCTCAAGAGAATTAAGCAAATAATGAGGGAAGCATACCGTGTAATTTCTACGGAAGTGATTGAGGAACACAAGATGCTTTAAGGGCACTATGACAAATCTCCCCTCAAGAGAAATGTATCTCACCATCAAACGGGTGACCTCGTCAAAAGGTGGAGGGATAGAACTAACTTGCAGACTGCATGTGACAAAAACTAGTTTCTCATTTCCCTCCACAAATTTCCTCTCCTCGGCCAACTTGTCAATCCTTTTATTGAAGAATCGGTATCCATCCATTCCAAGGCCAGTAGCTTCAGCGATTAACTCTTCGTTGATCAAAATTTTCTATCCTCCATATTCAACTTTGTGGTCTTTCCAGTCCTTCGCAAATTACATGGAGATGCTTTGGTCATGACCCTATATCTTCTCAATGAAATTAGTGATGCCTCCCTGGTTGAGGAGATTCCAAAGTTCTGCATTATTTTTCCACTCCGGGTCCGCACTGGGCTCGATCTGACAAGGGGCTCCTCCCATTTTCACTGGGCTTAAGTGATTGACAGTGTAAGCTTCACAATCCCTATGGGTGATTCAACAATAGCCACAGTTCCCCAACCTTATTTCTCTATTTTGTCTCACGCTATGGTAATAATGAATAGTGTATCCGTTGTTACTATTATAGCGCTTCCCACGAATGCCTGCTTTATTGCTTCTCTGTACTGTATGAGATCCCATGCGCGAGCATCAGTCCCCTTTGAAATCCATTCTAGATCATCATCAGCCTTACCACGGACTTGAAAATCCATAAAAAATTGTTTAACAACTGTTATAGGCATAGAATTTCCCGCATGTGTGGCTTTAATTTTTAGATGAATCCATTTTATATCATCATTATACTTTATATAACTTTGATTGCCCATCAATATCTGTTTAAGTGCTGCTTTAAACTTATCCACGCATGTGAAAGTCTTATTCATAAAGACCCACTCCAAATACTTATTAATCTTATCCCAAATTTGTATGCCCATAAGTCTCCGCTTGTATGTTGTTTTGAATCTGCTCAGGAATGTGGTCACTATTATCCCAAATAATGTGATTAACATTTATGCCATAGTTAGCCAATGCATCTACCACCTTGTTACCCTCCCGGTAAGTATGCTTGATCTGGATATTATTGAAGGTTTGGCAAATACTTATGGACTCCAAGATGAAGTCTTTGATGTTCCAACTTGGGGGAGAACACTGATTAAGATGATTGATTATATTGAGTGAGTCTCCTTCCAGAATGAGATTTTGGATATTATGAGTCTGAGTAATTCTAAGGCCCCATAAAGCAGATAATGCTTTAACAAAATGATTAGTTTGAATTCCCATTTTATCGGCATAAGCAGTCACCAAACTACCTTTATGATCCCTGATCACTCCTCCCCCGTTGCAATTCCAGGGTTACCCTTAGAGGCCCCATCAAAGTTCAGCTTATACCAGTTAAGATCAGGAGGATGCCAGTGTATCAAAGATCTATCAATATTATTACCTGAATTATTTCGATATTATCAGCTCTAATCTACCATTGGGACAAGATATGCTCTTCATTTTCTGGATAACTCTTGTTCTTGGGGGGTTTAAATCTAGCAATATTCTCTTTAATAGCATTAGAAATTTTCCCAATACTGAGCTTATAATTCTGTTTACTATTTCTAAAGATGATATCATTTCTATCTTTCCATATCCTCCAAATAATATGAGGCATTACCAAATTCCAGAGCCTTCTCACAACACAATGTTTGTATGGTGGGCTCCATTGTATCCAGAGCTGACTGAAATCCCTCGGAACCACCCAGGAAGCTTTAAAATTAGAAAGGGAAAACTCCACATTTTGGTAGCATATTCACAATGGATAAGCAAATGACTAATATCCTCAGAGTATTTTTTACACAGATGACACCTATTAGGCATTATAAAACCTTTTCTTATCAGATTATCAGTGGTAAGAATTATGCCCCTGAGAGCAAGCCAAAAGAAGAAGTTAATTTTAGGTGTTAGCTCCTTCATCCAAATTCTATTCCAATTAAACTCAGTTTGACTATTGTCAAAGAAAGTATTATAGCCAGTTTTAACAGAGTAGTTCCCATCAATAGAATTTCTCCAGACCAACTCATCCTTAACTTTGAGCTGACTTAAGGGGATAAGGTCCAACTGATCTTGCAGAGAGGAAATAGTTTGGATCAGATCATCTCTATCCACAGTAAGTTTTTTCCATTTCTTCTTGTTGCCATTTCTTACAATATAATCTTTGATTCTAGTGCCATACTTTCTTTCAAGGCTGTCTTTGACTGCTCCAAATCTATCCATGAGGCTGCCATTAAACCAGTTATCATCCCAGAATTTTATATCACAACCATCTCCCACTTTCCACTTACTTCCTTGTTTTATGAAATTTCTCTTTGTTGACTAAGTTATTCCAAAAAATGGAACCATAAGGAAGATGCTCATCTTGAAGAAAAGAAGAGACAACTTGTTGATTAAGGTATTTAGCCTTAATTAATTCTATCCAGGGTTGCTTCTCAGTTAGCATTCTCCAGCCCATTTTCACAATAAGAGCCTCATTCATTTTCTTGATGTCTTTTATGCCCAGACCTCCTATAGATTTTGGAGTACAAACCTTATCCCAAGCAACTAAGTGATATTTAAATTTCTCCTCCATGCCCTGCCATAAGAAGTTTTTTTGAATCCTCTCAATTTTATCCCTAAAGGCAGCAGGGATCTTATAAAGAGACATTATATAGATAGGCAGGTTTTGAAGAGTGCTTTTAATGAGAAGGCATTTACCAGCACTAGAAAGAATGGCTCCTTTCCAGCCAGCCAATTTTTTTTGAAATCTCTCCAACAGATCATACCACACCTTGGTAGCAACTTTTTTAGTACCCAGAGGAAGTCCTAAGTAAGTGGCTGGAAGTGCACTTATTTTACATCCCAGAATTTTTACAATTTTAAGTTGTCTTTCCTCAGCGTATTGAAGAAGAAAATGGAGCTTTTTCATAATTGATCTCTTGCCCAGAGGTAACTTCATAGAGTTGTAGAATAGCTTTGGTAGCCTTAGCTTCAAGGACGATGCCATTAATAGAAGAATTGTATCATCCGTAAATTGTTGATGAGAAGCTGCGTGGCTAATGGAAGTGGGCTTAGAACCTTTCAGAAGACCGTCAATAATTGATTGACCAATTGATCTACTAAGATTTTCTTCCATAAGAATGAAGAGTAGGGGGGATATGGGGTCCCCTTATCTTAGCCCTCTATTTGTAAAAAATCCCACCGGCTCACCATTAACCACTACTGAGAATCTGACCGTAGTGATGCAAGCCTTAATATTTTTCTAAATTTAGCAGGGAAGCCAAATTTAATTAGAACTTTGTCTAAAAAAACCCAAGAGACCTTATCAAAGGCTTTATTCATATCAAGCTTAAGGACCATATTCACTTTTTTGTTATTTTCCATAGAGTGTATGGTTTCATGAACCATTATCACTCCATCTTGGATAATCCTGCCTTTAATGAATCCACTTTGCTGCCTTGAGATTAAATCATTCATAATAAATTGAAGCCTGGTAGCAATGATTTTGGTAAAAATTCTATAGATAACATTCACAAGGCTGATGGGTCTGAAATCTTTGAAGTCCTTAGCATCCATTTTTTTGGGAGCAAGCACAATGTGGGTGTTATTCAGCTCTTTCAAAAGGTCTCCAGTTCTATAGAATTCATTCACCGCTCTGAGAAGATCATCCGAGCATATTTCCCAAAATTTCTAAAAAAGTTAATAGAAAATCCATCCGGGCCCGGAGCCTTGTCACCTTCTAAAGTAAACACAACTTTTTGTAGTTCTTCAAGTGTGACAACTTTAGTGATATCTTTAAATCTCTGCTCCTCAATTTTGTTTTGGGGAATAGCCTCCGACATGAAAGAGATTGCCTCATCAGTAATGATACTCCTCTCATTGAGAAGTTTTTTATAGAAATTGAGAGCTTCCTCTTTAATGTGTTGGGATATTTTATAACAGTGTCGTTACTTTTAGCCACTTCCATAATCCTATTACAAGCTCTGTGCTTCAAAGTGGTCATATGAAAAAACTTTGTATTTCTATCTCCTTCTTTTAGCCAGATAGCCCTAGATTTTAGTCTCCATAAGGATTCTTCTCTACTACAAATCATATGCAGCTCTGCAAGAATGTTCTTTTCCTCAGTTTGGTCTTCAAAAGATCTCCCCATTGTATTCATTTTAATTTCCAGATCTTGGAGCTTTTGTTTTAACTTTTTTTTTCAAACACATTACCAAAAACTCTTTTATTCCAAATTTTAACTTGTTTTTTAACATTTTTGAGCTTCTGAATCAATCTATATTGAGCAGTACCTTCACCATTCCAAACCCACCATTCTTTAATTTTTCATAAATGTCATCATGCTCCATCCACATCTTTTCAAATTTGAATGAGCTTCTGATGGGCTTAGTCCAATTGAGAAGATTTAAGGCAATCAGATTGTGGTCCGATCCAATTCTGGGTAGTGAAGAGAGATGGAAGTCCTGACTGAGAATCCAACTAGCAGAAATTAGGGCTCTATCTAGTCTAACTTGGATAAGATATTTTCCCAACCTTCTATTGTTCCAGGTGTATTTATTCCCATGGAGATCCACATCCAAGAGATTGAGATCAGCAACAAAATCAGCAAATTCCTCCATACCTATGGAAAAGCTGGAGATTCCTCCATATTTTTCACCTGGGTTTAGAGGAGAATTAAAATCACCCATAATAAGCCAGTTGGCTGTAGTATGTTGGGTTCTAAAGATCTTAAGATCAGTCCATAGTTTACGTCTCCCACTAACCGTATTAGGGGCATAGATATTAGAAAGGATCCATTCACTATTGTTCTCAATAGCATGAAATTTAATAGCAAGATGATTAGTGCTAGCATTAAGAATCATACCAGTATAGTGTCTTTTATTCCAAAGAGTAGCCAGACCTCCAGATGCTCCCTGAGAGTCCACCATAGCCATGTCAGAGTTTTCCCAAAAATTATTTTTACTAATTTCAAGGATCTTAGCTTTCATCTTAGTTTCCTGCAAAATCAAAATACTAGGACTACTAGATTCCCGTAACTCCTTAATGATTCTCTATTTGGAGTTTCCATTTAGACCTCAGATGTTCCAAGAGATAATCTTCATTAAATAGGAATGGGAGCTGGTATTGCCTGATGGCTCAATTGACGTTGAGTTCCATCTGCAATGTCTCTCTCTGTTCTCTTGGATCTAAGAGTCTTCTTTGAGGGTCTTCCTCTTTTAGAGCTACTTCCAAAATCTACCAGTCTTCTAGCAGAAGATCTAGTAGTTCTGGATGTTGAAGTTTCCCAATTGTCAAGTTTCTTTTTCTTCTCACTATGTATAGTGATTCTGGGATCATTTCAAATCCTTTCATTCTCTTTTTTTTTTTTGAAATGACCTCTCTGAATCCAGAAGTTAGTTCCTCATCTTCTTTAACTGGCATTACTTCTCCCTCCTCTTTCTCTTTCTATTTACTATCAATTAAGTGTGTATCTGCTGATCTTGTTGCTGAAGCAAGGAGGTAGATCTACAGATCTGTTGCTGAAATAAGAGTTTCCCTTTGTGGTTGATATTTTACTTTCGTCCCTTGGAGTGTGTAATGTTTCTTCTGAACTCATGTTGTTCTTTTCCAACATTTCCTCAATGAAGCCCAGAGAATTATCTATCTCAACCTCCTTAGTGTCATTTGGGGTCTTAACTAGATCCGTAGGAATGATATTCACCTTTACAGTTTCTTTTTGTTCGTCCACCTCCAAAGTCACCTTTACTAGATTTTGCATTTCTAAGTCTTCTTTGTTTCTGATTGTTGCTCCATGCAACACTTTGTCATTGGGGTTTTAGGATGCCAGACCAGGTGTTTCCTTATTGAAGTTCTAAACCCCCTTTTTTTCCCTTTTCAGCTCAGGCTGGTTAGGGGCTTTTTCTTCTCTCCGGCTTTCACTGTCTAGAACCCTGCTTTCCTTTGTCATTTCTAAATCCCCCTCATGTTGTTCTTTCTTTTTGTGTTTATCTTCCTCTGTGGAGATCTCCTTATTAGGACATTTTTTGGTGAAATGTCCTATACGATGACATTGCTTACATCTTAAATGGAAGGTTTCAAATTCAATTTTTGGGTCCACATTCCATACTTAGATTTTAAGATGATGTGCTCTGGTAACTCCTGCTCCATTTCAGAAGAGATGCAGAATCAAGAAAAAGAAAGTCTGGATCTATTTCTCATGGGTCCATCCACCCGATCGGAGCACCTATGGATTTAGCAATGTTTAGCAAGATTTCATCATCCCAGAATTGCAATGGTAGCCCAAGGAGTCTACACCAGATTGGAATGGTGTTTATATTTTCAATGTTTGGGTCGAACCCTGGATACCATTTTTTCAAAAATAGGCCCATATTACCCAGCCACCATGGTCCTCCCAGAAGCACCGATTCCAAATCAGTCTGCTGATTAAATTTTCCAGAAAAAAACCCCATGGCATGATGGTAATACTTAGATCCCCCTTAGGTTTCCACTTTCTAATAGCCCATTTTCTAATAAAATCAATATTAGGTTTGGAGCCTAGAAACTTACCAACAAGAGAGAGATTCACTTTGTCCAAAGCCCTATTCACGCATCCATCTGGGACCATTAGATAGGTAGCACCTTCATTGTCCTTTTCCCATGTGAACTGTCCTCTTACAGCCGACTGTGGACCCACTTTACTATTAGGGTTTTGGAGAATCTTGTTCCAAGCCAAAGGTGTGGATCCCAGCATGTCCACCTTTTCAGTTCACAACTTTTCCTCCATCCGATTCTTGTCAGTAAGTAGCCTCCCTTCAACTATTATTGGCCTAGAACGCAGACACTCTATAGCCAAAACAATGAAAACCACACTGACTGTACCTCCATCGCTATCTCCATCACTCGCTATCTCCATCGCTCGAGACACCTTTTCTCGGAGGTGCGCAAACACCTTTTCTCGGCGTAGGCACACAAATCTAAGCGCATGCATCATTAGCAATATTTTGGAGGCCATAAATTTTTCTCTCGCTCAAACGAATCTATTTTTGTTGCGTTGGAAAGGTATTGAAGCGAAATACACAATGGAATCATAAAATTAGGATTTTGAGTTATTGAAAATTTATGGTTTACATTATTAGGTAACTAGTCATTTTCTAACGTATCTTAAAAAAATGTTTTCCTTGCTATTCTAACACTTTGAAAGGTTTTGTGACACTAATCAGTTGTTTGTAGGGTTATTTTGGTATTTTTTTACTTAGTTAAGTGTTTCATTTCTTAATTGATAGAGGTTTTCAAAGTGCGTATGCTCTTCCCTCACACCTTCTAGGTGATCTTGGGAACCAAAAACACTTTCAAAACCCTCTTATTGCTTTCAAAAACACTTAATTTACACTTCCTAATGGATGGACATTTCAAAAATGGTTAAAATGAACTCAAAATTTTGCAAAAAAACTTAATGTATTTTCCATAAACTTGTTTTAGTTGAGTTTTTGTGTTGCGTATGCTCTTCCTTTGCACCTTTTAGTGATCTTAGGAATCAAAAGCAACACACAAACTCTCTTTTGATATCATGATATTTTGTGAAAAATTACTAATCTTGGTATGTAGGACCAAAATCGCATGTCAAAGAAAGGAGGAACTAAGACAAAACAAAACCTTCTAATACATGTTTTCATACAGGTTGCCAAATGGTGTGCTACTTAAAACCACATTTAAGATAAGCAAGATAAAAACACACCACTTTCATCACACTTTGTATTACAGGTTTCGGAAAAGGGTACGTCCCTATCCACTTAATTAGAACATAACCCCTTTGGCATAATGCCTTAAGCTACAACAATGGGGGTGGTTCCAGGAACCCTAAAGTAATCCATCATTGTGTAACCTCGTGGATGAAACAGGAAGCACTCTCTGCTTTACCCACTTGACTAGTTTTTCCTTGTGGGTTATTGTTATAGGTTGTTCATATGAAAACCTCGGTGAGAGTACACATGGATGCATTTATTTCCCACTATGCTTGAAGGGGGTAAAGTAAAGTGAGATACTCCCAAATTAGTCATTGCGACTATTTGGGTAAATCGATCTCGCTTAAGATAGCTTTTTGACACCTAGTTGAGAGATCTTATTAAGGAAGCCATTCCGTCAAGGAGCCCACTTTACTAGTCCATTATTGTGTCTTGGCCATCACGAAGTGATAACTTGTTTGGATTCAAAGCCTTGTTTTTCAAACACGGTAACAAATCCATTTAAGTTAGATCTAAGTGTATCTCATCATGAAGTTTACAATGTGTTACTTATCTTGGTTTCTTTCTCACCTTCGGACGAGGTGAAACTCTGCCCAAGTAACACTTAGTTTATTTCCATATTTTGATCTACACCTTTGCATTCTTGCTGCCCATTTGGGACAAGAGAAGGCATCTTTTAGGAGTGTTTTCATAGATAGTGTTCACCACTTTTTTGTCCGTTTACGCTCATCCATGTTTGCGGATGAGTTGTTAAACGTCTAAAGTGCATGGATGCGTCCTCATATCTTTGATGGCCACTTGATCTTGATTTCAAGATCATCATCATAGTTAGGATTGATTCATCATTTGATCTCCCTTTGACATGTTACCTTGTTCACATTGTCTTGACATAATTAAGATACTTATGTCATGTTTTTCATAAATGTGATCTAAGTATCCACATTGTGGCATTATGCTGCCCACATTTTAGCACATCCTTAGTATACTTTGACTTGGTTTAAATTCAAACATTATTCCAAATATTGATGGGTTTTGCTTACTTTATTTTGTGTTGTTTCAATACCAATATCTCACTTCTTTGTGAAGCTTGATAGACGTGTCTAATTTGGTGGGGTTACATAGCTTATATTCATAATCCTCTCCCTTTGACGTTTAGGCCTTGCTTGTCTCTAAACTGGTCACAATTCACTTTGATTGGGAGTCACCTCTACCCTTTGTTAATATTTACACCTTGTTCATTTTGATCTCGATGTAAATATTGACATTTTGTTGATCATCTTTGCGTCGAACTATCATCTTACACACACATTTTTAGGGAGCATTTCCTTATTGATTGGCTTTGTGTTTTACACTTACATGATTGTTCCTTTTGATCATTCACCTAGAAAACTTGTTTTATAGGAAAATTCTTCTGATATCATTAGTATTGCATCATCACAATGTCTATTTTTCCTTAGACCCTCTTTGGAAAATCACGCATGCATCTCCATACTTATGAAATGTCTAGTTGATTTATGTTATGCTACTCAAATCGACATGTCACTTCCTTCCCTTTGAAGGAGTTCCATCACACTATCTAGGTCTAGAAATTTGTGCTTAAAACAATGCTAACAATGACTGACTATCGCACAGTTTCTCACACTTACAAAAATATAGAACCTAGGTTTAGGAATTCAAATCACAAGATACCCATTATGACTAAGCCTCATTTGGTTCTTCTTACTAGAGAGCCCAATCGGGTACCCTGTTCCCCACCTTCAAATCATAGTCGGTGGTATGGTTTGGATGCTTCTGATCCAAATTATTATTCAAGTTCCCCCCACTCTTCTTCTTTTGATTCAAATCCAAACTACCATTGGGACTCCCACTCTTATTTTAAATATTTGGATTATGCAACTATTGTTCGATACCCTTAGATCAAATCTTAAATCATAGTCCTCCCTTCCTTCACAGGATCTCTATTCCAAATAAAATCAATGACATCTTCCTCCTTTGAAGACTCATGTGACTCCAAGTTTCGTCGATCGAACATCTAATTCAGTTATTGAGTCATGGTCCTCCCTTTCTCCGCAGGACCTCCTTCATCAATCGTCTTAATGACCTCTTCCTCCGTCAAAGAATTCCATGACTTGGGTTACCTCTAGTCAATCATCTAATTCAAATCCTATGTCGTAACGTGTGAGATGTCTATGTGATCCTACTTTCTAATGTACATTACATCCTCTTCTAGAAAAATGACCTAGGTCCAAATCTAAATTGTCCATTCATGAGGCACCTACCTCCAATCCTTCTTCCTCTCTTGAGTCATCTTCTTTTGTCAATCAATCTTCCCGTTTATCGACCTATTTCTTCTATACAACCTATACTAATTGATTTCTCTCAAAATGAAGGAACAATCAAACTACTCAATGATATCCCTTTAGAGGATTGCAAATAAGGATTCTTTCTAGAACTTGATATGCTCACGTATTGGGAAAAGAAGTTGATTCCATTTATCAGAACATAGAGGAAGATCCTAAATTCATGGAGCTTGATTCTTCTTTTGGCATTCCATATTCACCTTCTTCTAAGCATGATGAGATTTCAAGGTCTAGCATTGATCCATAACCTATCTTCTCATTACCAAATCATTCATTATCTATCATCATTCCTCAATCAAAATCTCACCTTGGGTCACCATTGAGTATCCCATTGTCTTCTTCTATCCTGGAGCCACCCCTAGGTAGTCCTCCATTTTCTACTTGTGGGTCACCTCTTATTAGCCTATTACCTTCTATTCTTGGGCCATGTTTTAGCATCCCTTCATCCTCTTCTATCTATGGGACACCTCCAAGTAGTCCCTCCTCATCTATACTTGGGTCACCCCTAGTATTCCCTTGATATCATATTCTATTCTTGGGCCATGTCCTCATAGCCCAATTTCTTCCCTCTTAGGGCCACATCCTAGTAGCCCTTCCTCATCTTCTATCCATGGCTCACCTCTGAGTAGCCTAATTTCTTCCATCTTAGGGCCATATCTTGGAATCCCTTCATCATCTTCTATCAGTGGCTCACCTCCTGGTAGCCCATCCTCTTCAATTCTTAGACCATATCCTTTTCATCCATCACATATTTATTCTATCAATGGTTATGGCAAGCCCACGGTCATTTCTCACATTAGTTATAAATATCCACGTTCACTTTCTTCTCCTTCTTGAGATCAGAAAAGTCACACATTAGCTTATAAGAAACCCAAATAGTTTCTTAATCAAGCTCAGGTAAAAAATCCTAAGAGCTCCAAATCTCCTAGCAACTCACATGATCTTAGGGTTAAAAATCAAGTATGATTCAAGAATGCACATCAATGCAACCATCAAGTATGGCACAAAGTGCATAAACCTCTGGATAGGGAACTCAAGCTCCCACATACGAAATCCATGTTTCAAGATAAATCACAGTCATTTGTTGAGTACAAACTCACCACGATCATCGATATCAGGAAAATATTACGCTTGATAATAACACACGCCTAGTCTCCTTATCAAGGATTTCATGGACATTTTTGTTGGATCTTATCATGCGAGTGACTTTTTGGTCGCAAATTTCCAAAAACTATAAAAAAAATCTAAAAATCAAAAGAATTCAAAAATACAAAAACATGATAAAACATTAAAATATAAAAGGTACAAAGATCAAACATTGTAATCGGGTATTACATACACATGGATGTTTCTTTCTTCCCTTCCTTGCTATTTTTCTCGTAAGTCTTCCTACCATTTTCATCCCTTTGATGATATTTTGGTTACCCTATTAACATGCATTTTGCAACATTTATCTCTATGGTATCTGTTTGACCACTGGTCTTTTATCACCTTGGTAAATTAAAGAACAGTGACCTCTTAGAGATCCTATCACATTCAACATCTAATAAACTTATTGCAAAGAAATTTTGGACATATTTGTTGACACTAGCCAATGTCATCATTGTAATCACCTCCACCTCCTTCCATCAAGCCATATATGGTTCTTTACCCCTTATCAAATAAGAGTGCTGAAATAAGTTTTCAAAAAGAAAAAGAATCAAAATCAATCAATCAAAAGCACAAAGCTACAAAGCAAAATCAAATTGATAGATTACTCTCTCTTGGGGTATTTCCATTAATCTCTATCGGGGCTATGGATTCCTAATTTATAGAAGAGAAATGTTGTGATTAGAATCAAATGCATCTCTTTCAAGGCTATGGATGCCTGGCTAGCAGCGGAGCAATGTACGACTATCCTTCCACCATCCATTCACAAAATCACCTTTCAAAATCAATCATTCCTATAAATTGACTAGGGTGTCTTCACTTGTTGTCTATTAAATATTCCCTTTAAGAGATAATTAAATTTCCATGTGCACACATTGGATCTCTATGAGTGAGCAGAATTATTATGTTACCAAGTCTCTTTTTTTTTGGACCTTGTTTAGACTCTTTCTTTAGTCCATATCTCGTCTCATGATTTGTGCCTTTGGCTAATCACCTCTTCATGGCGAGGCTTCTAAGCTACATTCATATCATTCACATTGTTCTTCTACTTCATTTAGAACATCCATGTGTATAAGATTACTTTTTTCCATGTTTACAGACACCTTTGTCCCCTTTCAAAAAAACAATCTTCTCCTTCCTTTCTATCATGTTCTTTTAGGCCAACTTATGTTGGGGGCATCCTTGCTTCTTCTCAGCAATTCATTGGTTTACGTTCACCATCATGTTGAACTTATGCATATTGGCCTTAGGTCTTGCTTCTACCCATGAAGATTTTGCCTTTGAATACTCCCACCTAATCACTGGGGCATTTTTGCATCTTCAACTTTCTCGTACGCATGTGGCATTCGGCCCTTGTACATCCCATTTATCGCTAAGGGAATCCACACTCATTTGTCTTCCTGTACATAGCTTTAGAAAAATTTCAAAAGAAAAAAACATTCAAATATATTTCAAAAAACTTTTAAAAATAAAAAAATCATCCTACAAAATGTAGCTCTTTGGTTCTCACTTGTTCATGTGTGCGACTCACAGATCATCTTGATCTACCTCCATCAACAAAATCTAGGATTCTTACTTTGTCTATACTATGGGGCACAATGAGTTGTTTGCTATTATGTTGTAGTGCACATTGTTTTTTTATCGGACCCAAGGATCCTCCATTATTTGCTTTGCATGTATCCTTGCTTGGGACACTATCATTAACCCTTGTCATTAATTCGGATAGGTTGGAACTGAAGCTTGATAACAAAAACATGGTACTTGTTTCTTTTTTAGGTTAGCTTGTTTTCTTTCTCATATTGCATTACATTTTGTATGTTGCATGGAGTTGGTGTTTTCAGAATGGACATTTTTTCATATATTGCTTTTCATGTCATACTACACTTTTATTCATTCTTTTTAATAAGGACCAATGATGAAGATCATTAGCAATATGATGAAAAATAAAGTTGTTTGAAAGGCAAAAATGGATGTTGGCTCATTCCCCCTTCCTCATTTTCCTTTTCTTATATATTCCTTTTCTTCTTCTTCACACTATTCTTTCTTCTCGTTCTCTTTCTCATCTCTTTCGATTGTCGATCGAGCTCTTCTATCAACCCATCGACAATCGAGGAAGCATCCTTCATTCTACTCATTTTTATTCTATCCCTTCAAAATTTTCTACTTTTTTATTCTTGTCTACTTTCTTTGAAGTGACATTACTTACGCCACCTCAAAGAGGAGAAAATGTAGACACCTAAAATATTCTTACACTTAACATTTCCTCCAATTCAACCAATTGATGATACTAACATATTTGACATGGTTATTACTAAGTAACTTATTCAACCAAGTTACTAAGTCTTTATAGGAGGGAGGTATGTAACATATTTAACATGGTTATTCTTGTGATGACTTCTACTCTTGACATTGCAAATGTTGACAAGTGATTTTTCTTAAGAAGCGGACTCTTATGATTTTTTGAAATCATGTTTTTAATGGATAATTCTTTATTTCCTAAAAAGAATCATTTTGGTTGTGATTTCTTCTTGAAAATAAGGCCATTCATCTCTTTTCATGAACTGAAATTCACTTTTAAAAAGGTGATGAACTTGTATTGTGTAGACATAATTTATCTTGTGTAAACAACAAAACCTTGGATCAATTCCATTGATCCAAGGTATGCCTTAGTTCTTCTTACCTGCTCGCCTTGTTGTCTTGACATTCGAAATGGAAGGTGAAGCAGACTGGGACTTCTTTTATTTGTAATTATGAAGAATTCTTCTTAGGGATCCTTGATTGGAAACAAGCTTTAGGGTGATAGGCCTGGGCCTTCTTGTTAAATGTTTAAACATTGTATAACATATAAGGATCGTAGACCTAATAGTAAATTACTAAGGTGAATACCTTAACCTAAGTTGGAATGTTCTATATGAAGTTTGGACTATAACCTAAGGTAAATAAGACCTACCTAGGAACTAAGGTTGATTTCTAACCTAATAAAAATCTAACCTAAACTATTGCTAACCTAAGGAGGTACCTATGGACTACTTGGCAATTGGTAAGGTCGGTGGCGTCGGTTTTCAAGGCATTAATGGGAATTGATTTTGGTTTTTAATGACTTCGGACTACCAATTTTGGTGGAGGCATTGGGAGTTTAGTGGATGCCTAGTTAACATCACCACTAAATAGAAATTACATGTAATTTCTGAATTTAAGTTTTACCAAACTTCGATGGCGTGGCGTGGAGAAATAGGAGGGAAATTGATTGTCCTTTACATTAATTGATCTCATTTTTGGTGAATAAACCACCTAGGAAAAATTCATGGTGGGTTTTTGGAAAGGTTGTTTGATCTTTAGTTCATTTCTATTTTTTCTCTATATGGGGTTTTCAGTTCTTCAAACCAGGTAGTTCTATTTTTTATTTATCTATATTCTTGGCATTCTTAAACTATTTTTGGACTCTATGGAAGTATAAGAAGAAGTGGAAATATTGGGGTGGTTGAAATTACTTGGAAAATAAGAGAATGTTGAGGCTCGGCTAGGAAATCATCCGAAAATCAAGAAGAAGATATATCGGGCATGATAGGAACTATGCATTAAGTTAATCTAATTTTTCCTAAATGTATTCATTAAAGGAACTCTACTCTTGGGGAAACAAATGAGTTTTTATGTGTTTTTTTATCTTGCTTTTGAAACTTATTTTCTCTTTATTTTATCTATATGGGTTCACTGATATGGTAGAAATACATTCTGGGTTTGTTTCCTTTTTTGGAGAAATGAATGAATCATGCTTAAACCTCTATTCAAACTTGAGATGTTGTCGAATCTTGAGAAATCTTGTTGGATTGTCTTTGAAACCTGGATAGTATGATTCACGGCTATGTTAGAAATATGTTTTGGGTTTTGTTTCTTTGTTGGAAAAAGTTAGGAAACATGTTTAACTTGAGATCATGTTGAATCTTGTGTATGTCTTGTTGAACTATGCTAAAATTGATAGTGACTTGTCTGATAATGGGTTGAACGAATCTCCTTGAATGCAATCTATCATTTAGCATGGTTGATATTTTATCCTACTGGTGTGATCTATGGAATGGTTTATTGAATTTAGTTGCATATTTTCTAATGTGAGGTAGAGTATTTTAAGATTTGTATTATTGATTCATCTTGCTATAATTGAATGGTTCTTTTTACTTAAGTAAGATATACAGATTGATAATCAAGGAAAGTGGTGCCTTAGATTGAACTATTGAATAACTCAACCCTATCTATCTTAAAGGAAATAGACTGTAGCATTTTTGGTTTAGCAATTATTCTTTTGAGCTTGAATTTGAGCACCAGATTTTTGGTCGTCTCTTGCTGTTTCATTTTTTCTCCTTGTGGTTGAATCTGGGTCAGGTTCATTCTTCCTAATCTAGTAGTCTATTCCTTGATTATTGAGAAGTTACTTGGTTCTAAGGTTGCTCGAATGGAATCTTCGACTATTAAGTCTTTCTCTCACCTTTTTCATTTCACCATCAATGGATGGGTAAGATTTGTGTGTTGTCTCTTTGAAAAGAAAATCGTGGCTGAAAAAGGGTAAATTACTTAAACATTGCTCTATCTCTTCTTTGTTTGGGAAATTGGAGTAACTTCTGGAACTGATGCTATTAATGTTTGGAAGGAATATCATGTTTAGTTGTTGGTTTTTGTGCTACCATTACTGTTATCATTTTTAAGTTGGGAAAATATCATTTTTGGTTTGTAGCCTTTATGTTACAGTTAACGATTGTAATATCGAGTTGCTCTTTGGGATTCAATGGTTGTTAGGATTTAATTGTGTTCTTGGTCTTGAGTAGTTCAATATTTTTGGTTATTTTTTAGCCTCAAGAAAGAGTACCAAATTTTACTGAATGAGTATTGAAACCACATCCTTACCATTATTTGATATTGTTACCTCTTACTCCTCTAAGATATGAAATATGGGTAAACTTACCCCTTGGCTATTTCTTCCGTCCTCTTCTTTATCTTTTAGGAAATGGTTACTGCAGTTGGGGAGTTAAGATATTTGTAAATTCATTCCCCCTTGAATTCGAGAGGAAGATGTATGTTGTTCTTTGTTCTCTATGTTTTCAGGGACAACTATCTAACTCGAGTTTGATCCAAACTCTACTAGAATTTAGAATAAATACCGGAAATTTCTATATTACATTCTTTCTTGGATTTATAGTGTATAACCTCTTTCTCTCGTTTTGTTCATCTCTCACCTGTATCACTCCTGAGGAGGGAGATGACCTATTTGGTTTGTAGTATTTTGAAGGATTGTAGGGTTGTTAGTTGATTTATAAATCCCTTACGTCTTCTCTGAAACGATTCTGATAAAGGTAATGAGGAAATTGTTGTAATGTGTGAACAATTCTATGTGCATGTTAATTTAAATTTATCCTTTGTCAAATTTGTTGATGTTGATCCTAAAACTTAAGTTGGAGTTTGACTCTGAATTTAGGATATAGATTCTTAAATAAAAAATCTTCCTTAAAGTGTTGTTGGTTCATCCTAAATTTATCATAATGTTTGATTGAGCTTGGCATTTTATATTTTAGGTTGAAGTAAGATAATGCTAAGATATATGTATTATCATTCCATCTAAAGTAGTCCTATTCCTATGAGATATTAGAGTTAGTATCTTCTTAGGTTAGATGGAATTAATTTTGAAGTAAATCATAAATATCTGTAAATGAAAAGTAGATTGTGATTTTGGTGAAATATTATTTATCTGAAATAATGATTTAAATATTCTATGAAATGATTAGTTGGAAGTTGAAGTTGATTATATATTAGCCTTTTCTTAATTAGAATACGGATTATCACTTTGTTTCTCCCTCTTATGATTGTTATTTCTTTATGATGTGTCTTTCTATAATGCTTTAACTATTTCATAAAAGCAAAGTTATTTTTATGAAACAGTTAGTTAAAAGCACATCGTTTTAATGCTTAGTGCTTATCATGCTCAGTTCAATGAACTGACCTATGCTAGAAATTTTTGCTAGATGGAATTCGTAAGTGGTAAAAGGGAGACAAGATATTTTATGATGTTACTTTTGTTTACCAAAAGACTAGATCTTTTATGAGGAAATATGATTCATTATTGAAATTTATTATTGGAAGGAAAGTTGTATTTTAATAGAGCTTATTGTTGTTGTTTGACACTAAAGATGTCTGAAGTGTTTGTACTTGTAATGTATGAATTCCACCTTGATAAATGGAAAATATTGTGGGTTTATCTATACTTGATGTGTCATATTTTTGCATATTCTATGAATAGTAATGATAAGCTTATCTCTTGTTCTTATATATATATATATATATATATATATATATATATATATATATATATATATATATATGAAATGAACCCTTTTGGGTTGAATTAAAATGAACTAGGTGGTAAGGGTACTAGATATACTACCCCTTTTATTTAATGCAACTTATCAAGTTGGCATTCATGGTTGGTCATTTAATTAAATCACTATGGTTTATTAAAATGATGCTAATGGATAAACGAATCCATTATGATAACTTGTATAATGTTAAGGGGTTACAAATGAATCCTAATTCTTAATAAGAAAAAGGAAGACAACTATTCCACAATGATAATCAATTTGTTTTAGAATCCTTTGGAATTAAAACCTAATGTAGTCTTGGAAAGAGGAAGATGTACTTCCTCTTGATTAATTCCTTAATCTGAATAAAACAAATGAAAGGAATATATATATATATATATATATATATAATAGTAGACTTCATTTCAATGAAGTCTATTATAAAAGAATCTGATTCAGAACTTAAACAAGCTAAGTCATGGATAAGTTAAATAAGTGAACCACACTGATAGTATGTTGATTATGTTTGTAAAACTAAATCTTAAATTAGGAAGTTAATGAATAAAAACAAATCTTCAATGTATCTGCATAGTAATTACAATTAATTTATTGCTTGCAACCCTAATGGTTAATGAAACTAGGGATTCAACATGGCTGTTGTAATTAGACTTTAATTAAGGAAAATAATTAAGTAATTAACTTCTTTCTTGGGTATGTACATCTAGATGGGATGAATCAATCGAATGTTGGCACACACCAACTGAAGCACCGTACCTTCATGAAGGCTTGGGTCTTCATGAGGATACTATGTTGGACTTGACATGTTGCAACAACCTTCAAAGTTGAGTCATTTAGATCTACATAAAATCATACTTGATCTTAGCTACACGCTAGGTTAGGTTGGAAGCATGATCTAGTGTCGGGGGAAACTCATGATGACTAGGATAAATAGACACATGCAATCGACTTAGGTCGATTGAGTATGCCTATGTACCCTTAGTCACCATGAGTAGTCTTCTACACTAAACTATGTTGTTAACCTTGGTTATGGTTAAACCTTGAACAAGTTGACTCACAGGAGTCAGTGAAGACAATTCTAGATAACAAATGAAGTGGGGTGAAGGACGTATTCCGTTTGATGAGTATAGTATCTAGGAATATTAACATGAATAGTATGTTGAAAATCTTTGGCCAAAGTATCACAAGCTGCTAGTTACGTTGTCCTATGTCACCTAGATTTAAGAAGTGAGATTTCAAATGAATATTGGTAAAAAATATTCATATAGGTGTGATTCCCGTTAAAACAACCCACTTGAGACCCAAGAAACAACCTAGGATTAGTTAGGAAAATTATGGAATAATTTTTTTGTTTAAAAGAGTCTACTACCAGGTTACAAGGAAGCAGTTGCCACTAACAAGTTTCGGAACAGTTCAAATTCACTAGAACATACTTTTCCTTTATTAACAATTATTACAGTCACAAGGTCCAAATTTTAGGGTTAGAAGTTTCAGTTAGGTTCAGAGGGTAAACTATCACCATACCCACTCTCTAACAGGATCAGAGTTTCAACTTTATTTTTCTCACAATTAACACATTCAAAATTTCTGTAAATCATTCCCATTGGATAGGAAATTTCCTCACCTTTCCAATTATATAAAGAAGTCCTCCTAACTCCTTGTAAAACTCCAGTTATGGGCTGATGGGCCTTGGGGTGAAAATTTTCCCCAAGGGCGGGCTGCAGGCCCGTGGATGAAAAATTACCTAAAAGGGCGAATTGGCGGTGTCGTGGGGAGACTTTGAAACTTTTTCCTACGTGGGGGAATCCAACTTGCACCCGTGCCTCACAGTGCCGCCAGGACACGTGTCGATCTCCAAGCTCACACAAGGAGAAGAGTGAGGAAGGGCGAGCCGGTGGAGAAGTTTGGGGAAATTCACCAAAGGAGGGTGAAGGGAGTAAAATTCATGCACGGGCCCATGTGTCCGTGGAAGGATTTCACTAAGGTGAGGGTGGGAGTGTGGGGCCGTGGAAGGAAAACAAAAAAATTCCAAAACAAAATTTTAAAAATGATAAAGTTTGCGAGGGTTTTGCCCCTCCGCCGTGCCACGTGGCGGTAAGATTAGAAAGGAAGTGGAATCTTGGGCCAGCAAAGGAAATTAATAAAATTTTATAAACTTTTTTTAAAAGGGTTCCAAGGTAGAAAATTGTGTCGCGCCGCCGTAGTTGCCTCATGAGGGCCACGTGGCAACCTCGATTGGTTGCAAGGGGTGGGGGCGGGGAATCTTAAAAAAATTATTGAATTTTTTTATTATGTCCCAAGGGAAAATTTTAGGGCGCGGGCCCGCCAAGGAATTTTTTCCCAAAATTTTAATGCCAATGAAGAAAACTTCAGAAGGCCATAAATTTTGATAGAAAGCTCATTTTTACGAAAATAAGGACTTTCTAGAAAACTCTCAATGCCCTCTTTACACATAAATCATAAATTTAAAATTTTGATAAAGTTTAAGGGATAAATTTTATGAAAATGGCCTGCAATCTTGTTAAAAGAAAAATGGTAAATTTAACTTATAAATTTGGTTCAATTTGGTCTTCTCCTTCACTCAACATGCCAAACAGACATGGAGAACTATTCTGAGAAGGATTTTAGGATGTATTAAAAGGAAATTTTGCTCAATTGATTTCCAATTCAAATTTTCCAATAATTGACAAAAAACAACTGTGAAGAGTTTAGGCACAATTTTGCAATGTTCTAAATTATTTCCTTAAGTGTTTATTTGTCAAATTAAGTTCATTGATATCATAACATGCTGAATTTTAATGTTTCAATGTTGATTATTATGTGTAGATTCGAATTGTGCATTTTATATGAATTATTTGCGGTTTTAAAATTTAAAACAAGATCAATTTTCTAGAGGATCTGTTTATCAATTTCATCTTCCATATATGGTAATTTCATTTCTATTCTAGTCGTCTGATACAATTAGTTGATATAAACAAACCGTTTACTAGCTAA
The DNA here is from genome assembly GCA_018340775.1 of Taxus wallichiana var. yunnanensis. Lineage (NCBI taxonomy): Eukaryota > Viridiplantae > Streptophyta > Pinopsida > Cupressales > Taxaceae > Taxus > Taxus wallichiana. The sequence goes on along the minus strand of CM031243.1, from coordinate 266,219,108 downwards.
AATGCAAAGTCTCGATTTCAAACTTTACACCTTTTCAAAAGAGACAAAATATTTTATTATTCTCACATACGTTTCTTCATTTCAAACAGAGATTCCCAAAACATTGACATGATCATATTTAACTTCACAATACAATTTGGAAAGACATTTCATTCATTCATTCATTTACAAAGGTAACTTTACAACTTCTTTCTTTTATTCCTTCCAAAATCATTTATTAATTACATAGCGTAATATTACATTTTCTTTCGCATTCTTTCAAAGCTAAAACATAGTCCTGTCTCATTTTCATTTCACTTCACAAATTTCATAACCAAATACAACATCTTTTCTTCACAAAATATATTACAATTTCATCCACTTCAAAGTGGGAAAGGTTACTTTTATCCAAATTTCAACCCCCTGGGGTAAATTTCGATAACATGCATCAGAGTTTTGCAGTTCCAAGCATGTAGATTGATCTAGGAAAAATCATAAAAAATGACTAAATCCTAGTCCTAGGGGTAGTCGGGACATTTGGGACATCTAGGCGTGGATCGGCCGAAAAGCCTCCAGGCGGCCCGTGAAGCAAAGGGACATATGGGACGAAGGTAGCGCGAAGGACCCAAACTAGCTTGCCTCGGCCGGAGCAGGGAATCAGAAGACCGCAGGCAGTCGGACCGGCACGCGGCAGACGCGAGAGGCCGATCCGGCCGAAAGAGGAAGAAAAATGACTAACTGCTGAGCTAAACTGTTCGGAACGTTTGGGCCTTGAGTACGCGAACCGGCTGCGGTTCAAATTAAAATAAGAACTTCCGCACTAAACAAGCGGTTTGGGACATCCAGACAAAAAGATGTGAATCGGCCGTCGAGGCAAACCGGAAGAATTTTTCCCAAGCGGCAAAGGGACATCTGGGACAAATGGACGCAAAAGACGTGAACCGCCCGGTTCGGGCTGGAATGGGAAAAGTTCGATCGGGACATCCGGGCCACAGAGACACGAGGGACGCGGATCGCCGAAGGAGCCGAAAGCCAATCAAACAACGCCACGTGTCATCAGCCAAATGAGTGACGAGGAAGCCCATTTCGGGCAGATCGGAAGTTTTTAGCCCAAGCGCTTTGGGACATCTCGGGACATAAAGACGTGAAGGGCACGAAGGAGCCGAAAGGGCCGAGAACCAACCAGATCATGACACGTGTCGCAGGGGAAAGAGTCAAAAGGTCAAAGGGCGAGTTTTGAAGGGTCAGCCCGAACCAATGGGATAGTGCCACGTGTCCCAGCTAGGGCCCACAAGGAAATTTCAAAGGAAAGCCCACGGAAAGGTGAAGGAGAGAGAACTGCTCGACCAATCAGCGCTTGACACGTGTCATCCAGGTGGCAGAGCGCGGGAAAGATTTCAAAATCCGTTTTGGTCTGTTCGTGCCCTAAATCTTCAGATCATCATATCTTTCGATCCAGAGCTCGATTTGCACGTTCTTTATATCAACGGAAAGCTTATAAAATTCTCTACATGATTTTCGGATCAATATAGAATTTTGGTGTAGTCTGGAGAGAGAAAATTGAGAAACAGATCTGACAAATGATCATGGCCGAAGCGACGTTTCACGACCAAATTAATGCGAGAATGGGTCGCATTCTCCTCCAAATCGGTCAGAGATGGTAGGGTATGGGTTGGTAAGGTATCCCATGCCGTTTTAATGCATCTGTAGTCAATGAGGAATAAACTTACATGTTTTCCCATGTTTCGTCCCTGGGCTCGACCATGCATGCAATATAAAAAGCCGATTTGGCACATTTTAAAAAAGAAGTTGTTCATCTTTTCTGCTCACCCTCCCTTCTTTTCTTCTCTAGGGTTGAAAATGGAGTTCGAACCTCCTCCCTTGCTCTGTAATGGCATTTTTTTCCTTTTACTATTGAAATGATGTTCATGCAAACTTCAAGCAACAAAATGTGTTTTGCGATGCATCCGTCCATCCTTTCTCGTTTTTCTTCTTTTCTTCTTGCCTCTCTTCATTGCAGGTGTATTTGTGCATGTTTGAACGCTTCATTGCAGATCTGGAGCTATGTTCATGGAGTTTTGGGACATTTTCTGTGAAATCTATCCTTGGGCCTCGTGATGCATCTCGTCCATCCTTCCCATTGCTCACCTCTCTTTGTCCCATGGCAGCTTTTGATAGATGTTCAACATTCTCCTTCTCTCGGTGTATCACCGTTTTAGTGTAGGATTTTGTTCTTTTCCTTTCTCTCTCTCTCTCTCTCGTCTCCTTGGCATTGTTAGATTAGGATTAGATTAGCTTTCCGCACCGGAATAGCTTGTGGCGTGTAGTTTAGGAGCAGGAACCACCTTCTCTGGAGATTCCTCTCTCCACAAAGTCCCACTCTTGGAGAGAGGTTTCCATGTTGTGTAATCACATTGGATGCCTGAGTGATCAACCTAGAAGCCTGATCTACATCCAGGGGTGCTTTGTGATTCTATTAACAGTTTTGGCACACCCGGTGGGAGCTTAGAGGTCTTCCACTTCATCTTTTGCAGGTTGGTGTGTTCCTGTGAAGATTTCAGCCTTTGGAGGCACTTGCAAACACATCTGGCGACTCCATCTGGTCAACAACCCATCTCTGAAGTTGCAGACCTTCCTTTCCATTCATTTTCATTCATTTTCCATCCATTCTTCCTTCCATCTCTTCCATCTTCTTTCATTCTATGAAGTTGTGCAATCATGACTTCATTTCCATCATGGAATTCACATCAACAACAACAGTATATCACACCTCCAACATGTTTTACAAATCCTCCAAATCAGCATTTTGAGCAGATTCAAGATCAGTATGCATACCCATATGAGCAGCAGTGCCAAAGTCAGTTTGGCTATGGAGCTTTCCAAGAGCAAGAGTATGCATATAATGAAGACAATCGATCCAAGATGCTGGTCTGGTTGGAGAAAATCCAAAAGATGGAGGTAAAGATGGTGCAGTCTAGAGCAACAGCTCAAATGAGAGCTTTCGGAATCGGTTACAGGACTCCTTGTCCATGGGGAGGCCCTTTTCCAAGACACTTCAGCCCTCAAGAGAAGCTGGACTTCATGATTGCAACACTGCCATTGCTTGCAAAGTGGATTGAAGAAATAGAGGTTTATGAGAGGAGTATTCAACAACCTTGTCAACGGGTAAGCACACCATCTCATGCCTTTCTGTTTCCTCTTTCCCAATCTGTTCCATTTCAGCAGTGTCAAGTTTCAAACTCTCCATCTGCTGTCCCAAATGTTGAATCCATGTCTCCACCTCTCAGTCTTCCATCTCATCTCATTTCTTCTTTCCTTTTCCCTTCTAAACAGTCATCCTCTCCACAAGAGCTAAAAGAAATCCCCCCTCCTCTAAAGAAACAAGAGATTTCATCTCCTTCACCACCACAAAAATTTCCAAATCAATTGAGTTTCAACCTATCCCTCCTCTTGCATTCCCAATTCCATGTGGGGAAGAAGAAATTGAAAAAATCAGTCATCAAGGACAGCAAGAAGAGGAGCCCAACAGAAAAGAAATGACAGACGACTTGAAGGTTTGGGCTGCCAAGTTTGGGATGACAAAGATCCCCTTGATGGTTAAACCTACAGAAGAGGCTAAGGTTGAACAAATGGTGGCCAGGGCTGATTTTGTTGCAGCAGAAGAAGAAGATCTTGCAGTCCCAACTTGTCCTCTAGAGCAGCAGATTGAAGAGTTTGACTTAAAAACTTCATGCTAGAGGAAGAGTTATATCAAGAGCAAGATTGCCTTCGAGTAGTAGAGGAAGGAGAAGCTGCTCCAAATCCAAAAGAAGAGGAGCACAATCTAGTTGTGGAGGAGAAAAGTGCAGATCCAAGAGCTCTGAGCACAAAGCAGGCTACAGGAGAACCTTCAGTTCTTCTTTCTACTTCATCTCTCTCTAGCTCCAATGTCGAAGAGGAGTTTGATCTCTCAAACTCAATGTTGGAGGATGAAGGAAACCATGGTGGTCAAGTTACAGATCAAGAGGACACCATGGAGGAAGTTAAACATTTGCAGCAGGACAGTCATAAGGCGCTTTATCTCATTAAATTTGGAGGATGCTTTGATGGAGAAGAGCCGGTTGAGTTTTCACCATTCTCTCTTTCATCATCCACATTCCAAACACAAGAGTCTGCTGTCATGAAGGAGAACATTCATTTGCAGCATCCTACATCTTATAACAGCTCTTCGGAATCAAGATTGGAAGATTTAAGTCTTTCATGTTCTTCATTGGAGGAAGAGAAGGGACAAAGGAACTTCACCATTTCTTCCACACCATCCATTCAGAGGGTCTACAAGAGAACTCCATTCTTGGAGTTGAAAATCAGAAATGGGCATACTCAAAGGATCGACCTTTCCCAATCGGTATTTGGCTTCACTGGAGCCAAAGGAGAAGTCACAACCAGTCATGCTTGCTTCGAGCATGAGGGTGAGCTACAAAGTACCAAGGATCAGTCATCATACCTCTTCAATCCAAATGCGAGAGAAACTAAAAGAGGTATTGAATTTTCCTTCACCGATACCTTGATGATTTGGGTGGAATACCAGCTTCTTGTTGATTTTCCATTCATCCAACCAGCCATGTTCAGCTCCAAATCAATTGCATGGCCGCCACTTTTGAGAAAGGGAAGCTATTTCTCACAACCAATTGCAGGGTTTGTTTAGCTTGCTTTTGCTTCCAGTTAGAGTAGAGTAGGTAGGTTTGCTTTCAGCAGAAGAAGTGCTTATGCACACTCTGCATGTTCCATTTTGGAGCATGTATGATTTTCAGTTTTGTACATAGTTTTTGGTGTTGCTGGTTTTCTCTGGCACAGTTCATTTCAGTGGCATTTTGGTGAAGAACAACTCCATGTCCGGTGGGTTTCAAGTGGCTCAGAGGGAGGTTTTCAAAGTTTAGATCAGTTGCAGGTTACAACTCATGACTCCATGCCCAATGGATGCTTCAGGCAACTGGTAACTTCATCTAGCAGGCAGATGCCCCCGCTGAGTCGCCAAATTGTTATCCAAATTTCACCCCCCAGGGTAAATTTCGATAACATGCATCAGAGTTTTGCAGTTCCAAGCATGTAGATTGATCCAGGAAAAATCATAAAAAATGACTAAGTCCTAGTCCTAGGGGCAGTCGGGACATTTGGGACATCTAGGCGTGGATCGGCCGAAAAGCCTCCAGGCGGCCCGTGAAGCAAAGGGACATATGGGACGAAGGTACGCGAAGGACCCGAACCAGCCGGTTTGGCCGAACGGGAATCAGTAGCACCTAATAGTCGGACCAGAAGTACACTCGCGGACGCGAGAGGCCAATCCGGTCGAAAGAGGAAGAAAAATGACTAACTACTGAGCTAAACTGTTCGGGACATTTGGGCCTTGAGTACGTGAACCGGCCGGTTCGGCCGAAAAGAAGAACTTCCGCACTAAACAGTTTGGGACATCCGGGACAAAAAGACGCGAATCGGCCGGGTCAGGCGAACCGGAAGAATTTGTCCCAAGTAGCAAAGGGACATCTGAGACAAATGGAAGTGAAAGACGTGAACCGGCAGGTTCGCCGGAACGGAAAAGTTCGTACTGGGACATCTGGGCCGCAGAGACGCGAGGGACGTGGATCGCCGAAGGAGCCGAAAGCCAATCAAACAACGCCATGTATCATCGGCCAAATGAGGGATGAGGAAGCCCATTTCGGGTGGATCGGAAGTTTTTGGCCCAAGCGAGCTGGGACATCCGGGACATAAAGACGCAAAGGGCATGAAGGAGCCGAAAGGGCCGAGAACCAACTAGATCACAACACGTGTCGCAGGGGAAAGGTCAAAAGGTTAAAGGGCGAGTTTTGAAGGGTCATCCCGAACCAATGGGATAGTGCCATGTGTCCAAGCTAGGGCCCACAAGGAAATTTCGAAGGAAATCCTGCGGAAAGGTGAAGGAGAGAGAACTACTCGACCAATCAGCGCTTGACACGTGTCATCCAGTGGCGAGAGCACGGAAAGATTTCAAAATCCGTTTTGGTCCTGCTCCGTGCCCTCTAAATCTTCGTGACCTCCATAACTTTCGATCCGAGCTTGGATTTGCACGTTCTTTATATCAACAAAAGCTTATAAAATTCTCTACATGATTCTAGGATCAATCTCAAATTTTGGTGTAGTCTGAGAGAGAAAATTGAGAAACGGCTCGACGCATGATCATGTCCGTAAGCGACGTTTCAAATACCAAATTAATGCGTAATGGGTCGCATTCTCCTCCAAATCGGTCGAGATGGCGGGGTATGGGTTGGTAAGGTATCCCATGCCATTTTAATGCATCTGCAAATCAATGAGGAATGGGATTATACGTTTTCCCATGTTTCGTCCCCTGGCTCGACCCATGCAATGTAAAAAGCCGATTTGGCTCATTTTAAAAAAGAAGTTGTTCATCTTTTCTCTTGCCGCCTCTCCTTCTTTTCTTCTCTAGGGTTGAAAATGGAGTTTGAACCTCCTCCCTTGCTCTGTAATGGCGTTTTTTTTCCTTTTACTATTGAAATGATGTTATGTCCCAACTTCAAGCAACAAAATGTGTTTTGTGATGCATATGTCCATCCTTTCTCGTTTTTTCTTCTTTTCTTCGCCTCTCTTCATTGCAGGTATTTGTGCATGTTTGAACGCTTCATTACGTATCCGGAGATGTGTTCATGGAGTTTTGGGACATTTTCTCAGTGTGAAATCTATCCTTGGGCCCGTGATGCATCTGTCCATCCTTCCCATTGCTCACCTCTCTTTGTCCCATGGCAGTTTTGATAGATGTTCAACATTCTCCTTCTCTAGTGTATCACCGTTTTAGTGTAGGATTTTGTTCTTTTCCTTTCTCTCTCTCTCTCTCTCTGTCTCCTTGGCATTGTTAGATTAGGATTAGATTAGCTTTCCTGCACTGGAATAGCTTGTGGCAGGTAGTTTAGGAGCAGGAACCAGCCTTCTCTGGAGATTCCTCTCTCAGTTTCACAAGTCCCACGCTTGGAGAGAGGTTTCCATGTTGTGCAATCACACTGGATGCCTGAGTGATCAACCTAGAAGCCTGATCTACATCCAGGGGTGCTATGATTCTATTAACGATTCAAAAGAATTTATTTCACAAGGGATTTTCAAACCGTATTTTCCTTTGCTCCGTAATAACAACATGCAAGGTTCCCTTTTCTTCCAATTTGATCACAAAAAAGTGGGGAAAGGCAAAGCTCTCCACCCAACTAAGACATGTTATGAAGATAAGAAGCCATCGCTCTTCATTGGCCCCGAGCCCCAAACACAATGCAATGGAAGGTGTGATTCAACTCATGGAAATAACAAGATTCCACAAAACATACACACAACAATCTTTCAACATGCACATTTCCATTTAATAACACAATCCAAAACAAAACAGCAGTTTACAACTGCATTGAAAGACAACAAACAAAACTCAAGCTTCTTCATTACAAGCCAAAGGAGCAAGAGCTATGGGGGAAGCTTCTTATACCTCCCAATGGGAATTGGGTATCCACCTGTAACAAACCACCAATAAAATTCACCACACATATCCTTATGCCCCCCACAATCCCTCCTTATGCCCCCCACAAAGTAAGAAATGCAACCTATTTCTTTTCCATGGTGGATCCCAAACGCAAACTCCTCCACAAGAATTCTGATGCCACTGGCATTCCCTTATGCCTCCTCACATGAATTAACCATATCCTTCTCCTACAACATTCTTATGGAAATCTACCCAAACAACCAATAAACACACAAAACATTCACCATTCACAAAAATACAAAAGAGAAATAACAGCATAAATGAAGAGCTAAGCTCCTACCTCTCCATGGTAGATTTTGTTCCAACACAACAAGCTTTTAATGTCAAATACTATCCCAAAATCAGCAATCTCTAAGTATGAAATGCTCTCCAATCTCCTCCAAATCAACAAGAGCTCCCCACAGCAAAAATGTGCCCAAAAAGGAAGTATGCAAAAGTTCAACAACCCAAAACAAAGAAAAGAGTTTGAATTTTATAGAAGAGGGAAGAGAAGAGGATGAGGTGGATCCATGTCGGATGCCACATCACATATCCTCAACCCCAACACAAGGTCAAATTTCATTCTCCAATGCACAATAAAGAGGTGGGTGAATAATATGACAATAAACTTACACACTCCAAAAGCCCACACCCCAAAGGACTAAATTTAATAAAATGTAAGAAGAGTGCAATAAAAACATGCAACTTGACTTATAAAAATGCATTAAAAAGGTCTAAAATCAACCCTCCAACCATAGGTATGGTTGGTAAATTAAATTAAGAGGTATGGGACAAGTTTTACTTGTCCCACAAGCCTCCAAAAACAACCTTCAAGGACAAATTCGAATTCCCAAGAAGGTGGAGTGTTTCATACTCCAAAATCTAACTTACACAACTCTTACACATACTTACACATCACTTACAACCTTACTTACACACACCTTACAACATTTAACACAAGGGTCAACAACTTTAATAATTACTTTCTTATGTCCCAATTTAATTAATTAACTTTTAACCATATGTTTTCTCACATTAATCTACCACAATTTAATTAAATAAAAGAAGGGGACACATCACTAATAAAATACATACAATAAAACAAGGAACCACATTAATAAAATACACAAAAACCCTTGGTCACATTCAAGGAAATCCCCCCATGGGAATCCCTAACAAAATACAACACACACACACAAAAAAACATGTTGCCATGGTGACCTTGTTGAATTCATCTAGAATTCCATTGTGGTTGGTCTCTAATCCCTCGATGTTTGTTGTGATATTTTAACCTAGAAAACACAAATACCTCCTTCACCTTCCGCAATATCAAAACATCCAACATGATATAAATATAATCACAAAAACATCTATAGATATGAATCACAACAACATCAAGGAAATCAATAATATCACTTACAATTTATATCAACAACTATATCATCATCATATAATGTCCAGTTTCTAAGTCTACTCACAATATCCAAAAATCACAAGTCCGAACAACATTCATAATGTATCCATGTCAAATAGTATATCATCATCCACATATGAAGTGTCTCTAATAATCATCATGCATCATAACCAAATCAAGATCAACAATAATCCATGGTCCAACATCTAACATCATACTAAATCAAAACCATAATAATGTCCATAATGTAATCAATAGTATCAAGAGCAGTATTAAAAGGTGTTAAAGGGAAGTGGGCACTACATACCCCTCCCCTTAGACTCAACTTCTTCTTGGAAGTCACTGGAACAAATTTGGAAACTAAACTTGTAATAAGGTAGCATCCTCCCATGTAGCTGCAGTCTCATCATAACTATCCCACTGCACCCGAACCTGATCAACCTCTCTACCTCGAAGGCCCAGGGTCCTACGATCTAGGATGCAAACGGGCTCCACCATCACCCGCCCGATCCTACACCTGCAATGATGTTCAATCTAACACATGAGAAGGATCTGCAACATATCTTCTGAGAACTGAAACATGAAAAACATCATGTATGTGAGACAAGCTAGGTGGCAATGCTAGATGGTAGGCCAAAGGGTCGATACACTCCAAGATCTTAAAAGGACCCATGAATCTAAGAGCTAAATTATAACCTTTTCCATAATGGATAGGGCTCTTGTGTGGCCTAACACGAAGGAACATCTCCATTCCCACATCAAAACTACGGTCGATCCTATGCTGATCCGCATACTTCTTCTTCGCTTGTCCTATGCATCCTGTAATCTTTGTCTAATCAATACCACTTGCTTTGCTCCATGTCCTGTAGAAGAGCTGGTACAAGAGATACTCTATCCTCTAACATATCTCAGCTAGGAGGTGTCCTACACTCTCTACCATACAAATCCTGAAAAGGAGCCATGCCTATAGAACTCTAAAAACTATTATTGTAGGAAAACTCCACCAAGTACAGGTAATCCTCCCATCTAGACTGCTGATCCATCACATACATCCTGAGCATGTCCTCTAAAATATGATTCACCCACTCACTCTATCCATCTATCTTAGGGTGATATGCTATGTTTAAATTGATTCTCGTCCTGAGGAAATACTACATGGTAGTCTAGAAATGTGAAGTATAGAAAGGACTGTGGTCACAAATGATCTTCCACGAATCTCAGTAACCTGAAAATCTCATCCAAATATACTCGTGTCAACTGCTTATAGCTATATAAGTGGTCTTCACCGGAGAAAAGTGAGCCACTTTTGTCAATTTATCGACCATGACCATGATGGCATTGTGGTGATATCTTGACATCGGTAGCCAAACAATGAAATCCATGGAAATAGTGTCCCACTTTCATTCCGGTATAGTATGGGGATAAAGAAGGCCACTGGATGCTAATGCTCACCTTAACTCTCGGCACTCTAAACATCATAACACAAATCGGGCCACAGCTCTACGAATTCATCTCCAATGATACAACTTTCTTAAGGTGGCGTGCATCTTCTTCACCCAGGATGGCTTGAATAGGGTGCACGATGTGCCTCTACCAAGATGTCCTACCTCAATCCTCCCTCACTTGGAATATAAATCTAGCCTCTGTTCCTAAGAAGACCATCGCCTCTAAATAAAAACCACCAAACTTCCCCTTGAGGGGTCTCGAGACTCGATCTCTACTTGAACTATAATGTAGAAGTAATCAAGATGAAGTTCGCTAAAGAATCGTGCTCCACAAATATATGCTCACCGAAGTGGCCATAGCCATATGTCTCCATCTACTAAGAGCATATGTTACCATATTCTACTTCCCTTCCAAATGTTCAATCTCCATATAATACTCACAAATCAACTCCATCCAACACTGCTGACGAGTGTTGAGATTGGGTTGCGTGAAGAGATGACAAAGACTCAAGTGATTTTTCCTGAGTGTGAATCTCCTACCAAGAAGAAAGTGCCTCCATTGAACCAAATCATGAAAAACCACCACAAGCTCAAGATCATGAGTCAGATAATTAAGCTCGTAATATTTGAGTTTACGAGACTCAAAAGCCACTACTCTTCCCTCTTGTATCAACACACCTCCAAGCCTTTCTAAGGAAGCATCTGTGCAAACAAAAAACTCAACTCGTGGATACGACACTACAATAATAGGTGTTGTGGTGAGGCACTTCTTCAGTGTAATTAAGTCCTACTCACATCTGTCTGACAAAACAAACTTCTTCCCTTTCCTCTGAAGGGAAGTGATAGGGTTTGCAATCCAAGAGAAGTCCTAAACAAATTTCTAGTAGTAGCATGTTAATCACATGAAGCTATGCACCTCAATCACCGTAGTGGGTGTTGGCCATATCATAATAGCTCTAATATTGGAAGGATTGACTACAATACCTTTCCCAGAAATGATATGACCCAAATACTGCACCTCTATTTGAAATAATGCACACTTCTCCAAGTTCCCGTAAAGTTACTCGCTCCCGAAGATAATGAAGAACATGGTGAAGGTGCCCTTGTGCTCCTCAAGTGTACATGAGTATATTAAAATGTAATCAAGAAAGATGAGCATGAAGTGATTTAAGAAGGTCCTAAATACCCCATTCATCAAACTCATAAACACTATGGGGGCATTAGTCAAACCAAAAGGCACCACTGTGAACTCATAGTGCCCATATCTCATGCGGAAGGTGGAATTATGAATGTCCACGCCTCCCAAATCCTTAGCCGATGATAGCTTGAATTAAGATCAATCTTAGAGAAAATTGTTGTTCCCTTCATCTAATCAAACAAGTCATCAATGCATGGAATGGAATAATGATTCTTGATCATCACCTTGTTCAAATTGACGGTAATCAATACATAACCACAAGGATCCATTCTTCTTCTTCACAAAGATCACCGGTACACCCCAAGGGGATACACTAGGATGGATAAGGCCTTTCTCCAAAAGTCCCTCAAGTTGTAACTTGAGCTCATAGAGCTCTAGGGTGGTCATCTAATAAGGTGCTCGTGAGATAGAATTTTCTCCCATAACTATATCTATATGAAAATATATCTCACATGGGGGTGGTAACCTCGGTAGCTCCCTTGGAAAGACATCTACAAACTCCCTCAAAAATGGATGATCATCTAGTGATGGTCCACTAGACCCATCCTCTAATCTGTCACTAACTATAATAGCATACATCTAATAACCCTGTCACACACACCACTTAAGCTACATAATGGAGATGGTGTGAATAGAAACGAGTCTCTTGACCCCTAAAATCACCGACTCAACTCCCAAATCATCTACACAAGATAAAATATTTTGTAATGATCCATCCTGGCCTTGTGTGCAGATAACAAATCCATACCCAAAATGACTCCATACGAGCCCAAAGGAAGGATATAAAGATCTGAGGCAATGGTGAAAGGTCCAAAATCCACTACACACTCCTTAACTAAGGAGTCTACAGAGATATTGGCTCCGAAACCATCTCAACATCCCAACTATGACCCTACCTAATCTAATTGCCACCAGCTGCATTGCTCTAAAAATATGGTGCAATGAAAGAATCGAAAGAACTAGAATCAAACAATACAGAGCTAGGAATACCACTAATGCTACCTATAGTCTCAATGACTATACTTTGATGCTCACTTGCTTCTCAATCACATAAATCTTGTGGCTAGGTCCCATGTCACCAACATTCATCTCTAAGATCTCGTGTCTTACCCTTATTATTAGGGTTCTATGGGAAGTCTCTCCAAAATTTTCTAGAAACTCCACAACCAAAACAACCACTTGATCCTCCCCAACAAGTAGCACCTCCAAGGGGTGCCCCGAAGTCTATGGCATGGATCTTGATGATTTAGCCGTAGTCCGCCGAGGTCTCTACCGGAAAGCTCCCGCTAACCGAGCTCTAGGTCCAATCTATGTCCTGATGGGACCCCAGGAGGAGGCCCCATATTCCGACCTCTTTGTGGAGGTCTATGAGGTGGGTAGGACTGCTACTACTTCTACCGTTGTGGTATAAATGATGACTATACTTGAACCTCATCCACCATGAGAAAGGGGTAATAACTCCCTCGATCTCATTGTATTGCATATATTGTATGTAGCTCCGAACTTGGTCTCTAGCCTACTGGGTCTTCCCCCAAGTCTCCTATGCTATATATGCCTTCTCAATGGCCTCTGCTAAAGTATATGGGCAGTGGATCTAAACTACACCTCCAATGTCTAGATTTAGGCCCCGATGAACTCGTTAATCTGCACCGCTCATCTTGCATGTACTCAACATACTTGGAGTATATCTAAAAACCTACTCTCATACTGCTGCTAAAAGAGATGCCTTTCAAAGGTCATAGAACTCATTAATCCTCTCGTTGTATGAACCTCCATGACAAATATCTGCTCCTTAATCTCTCCTCAAATAGCTTCCATGTCATTATCTTAGAATCGACATGGAGCTTCGCTCCTCTTTCCTCCACCATACTCCCGCTCCATCCCTCGGAGATGGATCGTAATATGAGATTTTGTGTTGTTAGAACAAGGAAAAATCTTGAAGCAACCACTCAAGGTCACTAGCCAAGCCTCTCCCTGAAATCCACCTATGTCACCTGAGTAATGTGAGGTTTGAATCTTAAGGATCTCCCTGATGTGATCTATAGTTGTGGTCTAATGTGACCTCTAGGTCTCTCTGCACACTCATCCCTAAGCCTAAGGCTCCAAGAGATCTCTCTACAATTTGAAACTTGGTCACCATGTCCCCTCAGTGGTGACTCTACCCTGGCTAACTCTACATGGGAGTTCTCTCCTCTATGCTCCTCACTGGGTCGAGGAGATGTCTGAGCCTCAACAGATGGCTCCCTATCATGTCTGGCTATATGTCCTCCTCATAATCCTCTGTGTAGAGTGACATTAACATCCTGAAGATTACAGTAAAATATGGGGTAGGATGGCTGCTACACCCTGATTTGGTGGTGGTAAGTCTGGGTCTATGTGAAAGTTCCCCTCGTCCCACCTATGCCTCCTGCACAGAAGAAAATGAGAGTTAATTCCTTATTCTAGGTCTTACTCATTTTTCCTTGTTTACTAAAATATTGCAATTTCTAAACTAAGTTGTTTTCTAGATTTAAAAGTGTGTTAGGTTTAAGTTTCATGTCTCATGTTTTGTAGTGCACCCAATGGTCCAAGATTTTGAACCTCGCTCTCGATACAAAGCATGATGCCCATTAAAACAACCCACTTGAGACCCAAGAAACAACCTATGATTAGTTAGGAAAATTATGGAATAATGTTTTTGTTTAAAGGATTCTACTACCGTGTTACAAGAAAATAGTTACCACTAACAAGTTTCGAATAGTTTAAATTCACTAGAACATACTTTTCCTTTATTAACAATTATCAGAGGTCATAAGGTCCAAATTTTAGGGTTAGAAGATTCAGTTAGGTTCAAAGGGTAAACTATCACCATACCCACTCTCTAATAGGCTCAGAGTTTCAACTTGATTTTTCTCACCTTAACGCATTCAAAATTTTCCTAAATCATCCCGATTGGATAGGAAATTTTCTCACCTTTCCAATGATATAAAGAAGTATTCCTAACTCCTTGTAAAACTCCAGCTATGGGCCGACGGGCCTTGGGGTGAAAATTTTCCCCCAAGGGTGGGCCTATGGGCCCAGGGATGAAAAATTGCCCAAAAGGGTGAATTGGTGGGTCGCGGGGAGACTTTGAAACTTTTTCCCGCATGGGGAGGAAAAAATCCACCTTGTGCCCATGCCTCCAATGTACCGCCAGGGACATGTGTCGAGGTCCAAGCTCGTGGAGAAACAATGAGGGAAGGGCGGGGCAGAGAAGTTTGGGGAAATTTGCCAAAGGAGGGTGAAGGGAGTAAATACATGTGCGGGCCCATGCGTCCATGGAAGGATTTCACCAAGGTGAGGGTAGGAGTGTGGGACCATGAAAGGAAAACCAAAAATTTTCCAAAACAAAATTTTAAAAATTATAAATTTTACAAGGGTTCCGCCCCTCCGTCGTGCCATATGGCGATAGATTTAGAGAAAGGAAGCGAAATCTTAGGCCAGCGGAGGAAATTAATAAAATTTTCTAAACTTGTTTTTAAAAGGGGTCTAAGGCAGAAAATTGTGTTGTGCCTCCACCGTTGCCTTGTGAGACCATGTGGAAGCCTCGATTCGGCTAGCGGGGTAGTGGGGAAAATGTTAAAAAATTTCCCAAAAATTTTTATTAAGTCCCAAGGGAAAATTTTAGGTTGCGGGCCCGCCAAGGAAATTTTTTCCAAAAATTTTAATGCTAGTGAAGAAAACTTCATAAGGCCATAAATTTTGATAGAAAGATCAGTTTTGGGAAAACGAGGACTTTCTGAAAGCTCTCGATGCCCTCTTTGCATAGAAATCATAAATTTTACATTTTGATAAATTTTAAGGGGTAAATTTTATGAAAATGGCCTGCAGGATTGTTAAAAGCAAACTGGTAAATTTTAACTTATAAATTTGGTTCAATTTGGTCTTCTCCTTCACTCAACATGCCAAATAGACATGGAGAACTATTCTGAGAAGGATTTTAGGATGTATTGAAAGGCAATTTTTCTCAATTGATTTCCAATTCAAATTTTCCAACAATTGACAGAAAAATGACTGTGAAAAGTTTGGGCCCAATTTTGTAATGTTCTAAATTATTTCCTTAAGTGTTTTTGTCAAATTGAGTTCATTGATATCATAACATGCTAAATTTTAATGTTTTAATGTTGATTATTATGTGCAGATTCGAACTGTGCATTTTATATGAATTATTTGCCAGTTTTAAAATTTAAAACAAGATCAATTTTCTAGAGGATCTGTTTATCAATTTCATCTTCCATATATGGTAATTTCATTTCTATTCTAGTCTAATACAATTAGTTGATATAAACAAACCATTTACTAGCTAAAATGCAAAGTCTGATTTCAAATTTTACACCTTTTCAAAAGAGACAAAATACTGTATTATTCTCACATACGTTTCTTCCTTTCAAATAGAGATTCCCAAAACATTGACATGATCAGATTTAATTTCACAATACAATTTGGAAAGACATTTCATTCATTCATTGATTTCCAAAGGCAATTTTACAACTTCTTTCTTTTATTCCTTCCAAAATCATTTATTAATTACATAGTAGAATATTACATTTTCTTTCACATTCTTTCAAAGCTAAAACAGAGTCTCTCTCTTTTTCATTTCACTTCACAAATTTCATAACCAAATACAACATCTTTTCTTCAAAAATATATTACAATTTCATCCACTTCAAAGTGGGAAAGGTTACAAAAGAATTTATTTCACAAGGGACTGTCAAACTATATTTTCCTTTGCTCCAGAACAAAAACATGCAAGGTTCCCTTTTCTTCCAATTTGATCACAACAAAACTAGCAGAAAGGTACTGATCTCCACCCAACCAAGACATCCAATGAAGAGGAGAAGCCATCCTTCTTCATTGGCCCCTGATCCCTAACCATAATGTAATGGAAGGTGTGATTAAACTCATGGCAACAATAGGCTTCCACAAAACATACACACAGCAATCTTTCAACATGCACATTTCCATTTAATAACACAATCCAAAACAAAACAATAGTTTACAAGTACATTGAAAAACAATAAAAGAAAAATCAGGATTCTTCATTGCAAGCCAAAGGTGTAAGAGCTATGGGGGAATCTACTTATACATCCCAATGGGAATTGGGTATCCACCTATAACAAACTACCAATACAATTCACCAAATATATCCTTATGCCCCCACAATCCCTCCTTATGCCCCCCACAAAGTAAGAAATGCAAGCTATTTATTTTCCATAGTGGATCCCAAACCCAAACTCCTCCAGGAAGAATTCTGATGCCACTTTAGCATTCCCTTATGCCCCCACATGAATTACTCATAGCCTTCTCCTACACCATTCCTATGGCAGTCTACCCAAACAACCAATAAACATACAAAACATTCACCATTCACACAAATACAAAAAAGAAATAACAACATACATGAAGAGCTAAGCTCCTACCTCTCCATGATAGATTTTGTTCTAACACAACAAGCTTTTAATGTCAAATATAGTCCCAAAATCAGCAATCTCTAAGTATGAAAATCTCTCTAATCTCCTCCAAATCAACAAGATCTCCCACAGCAAAAATGCGCCCCAAAAGGAAGTATGCAAAAGTTCAACAACCCACAACAAAGCAAAGAGTTACAATTTTATAGAAGAGGGAAGAGAGAGGATGAGGTGGATCTATGTAGGATGCCACTTCACACATCCTCAACCCCAACACAAGTCAAATTTCATTCTCCAATGCACAATTAAGAGGTGGGTGAATAATATGACAATAAACTTACACACTCCAAAAATCCCACACCTAAAGGACTGAATTTAATAAAATGTAAGTAGAGTGGAATTAAAACATGGAACTTGGCTTATAAAAATTTATTCAAAAGGTATAAAATCAACCCTCCAACCATAGGTATGGTTGGAAAATTAAATTAAGAGGTATGGGACAAGTTTTACTTGTCCCACAAGCCTCAAAAAATAGCCTCCAAGGAAAAATTCGAATTTCCAAGAAGGTGGAGTGTTTCATACTCCAAAATATAACTTACACAACTCTTACACATACTTACACATCACTTACAACCTTACTTACACACACCTTACAACATTTAACACAAGGGTCAATAACTTTAATAATTACTTTCTTATGTCCCAATTTAATTAATTAACTTTTAACCATATGTTTTCTCCCATTGATCTACCATAATTTAATTAAATAAAAGCAAGGGACACCTCACTAATGAAATACATAAAAACAATTATCAAAAGGAACCACATTAATAAAATACACATAACCCCTTGGTCACATTTAAGGAAATTCTCCCCCATGGTAATCCCTAACAAAATACAACACACACACACACACAAAACATGTTGCCATGGTGACCTTGTTGAATTCATATATAATTCTATTGTAGTTGGTCTCCAATCCCCCATGTTTGTTGTGATATTTTTACCTAAAACAAACATACCTCCTTTGGCCTCGTGGCCATATCAAAACATCCAACATGATATAAATATAATCACAAAACATCTATAGATATGAATCACAACAAAATCAAGGCAATCAATAATATCACTTATAATTTATGTCAACAACTATATCATCATCATAAAATGTCCATTTTCTAAGTCTGCTCATAATATCCAAAAATCACAAGTCTCGAACAACATTCATAATGTATCCATGTCAAATAGATATCATCATCCACATATGAAGTGTCTCTAGTAATCAACATGCATCATAACCAAATCAAGATCAACAATAATCCATGGTCCAACATCTAACATCATACTAAATCAAAACCATAATAATGTCCATAATGTAATCAACAGTATCAAGATCAGTATCAAAAGTTGTCAAAGGAAGTGGGTACTACAATAGGCCTCTTAAAAAGAACACTTAATACCCCAAAAAGGTTATGAGAACCAATTATGCCTAGTATACAATTTTAGGAGTTAACATGAGAGATTGGTGTTTCACTGAGTCATTACAATTGCATATGGTTATCTATTATGAGATTGAATGACATGGAATGTGTGTTCTAAATTATGAATATTTAGAAAAGAGAACATTATTTTAAAAAATTCCCTTGTTTATAAAGTGTTAAAATGGGAATGTTACATGGAAGGCCTTCAACTAGTTCCATCTCTCGTAATCTACGTATTTAGCCTTCTAGGACTCAAAAAAGCGACATTGAGCTCAACTTGATCCATAACTTAAAATATCACTTAAATACTTTACCAATTCATGGAACACCCTTATACATTTTTTTCTAAGCACTCATAAATCTTCATCATCTTACCTTGTGAATGTTTTTCACGCCCTACTAAACTAGTATCCTCCGATTTGATCCTCAAATAACGTGTCATAAAATTATTAATACCATATATCAAAAATAAAATTTTGATATACCATTAGAAATATCTCTAAACTAGGATCACAACACAACTTAAATGGAGTCCTACTTTTTATATAGCTCCTGCAATTCCATTTTTACCACAAACTGCTCCAAATTGCCCCAAAAACTAATCCTTATAAATAGGGTACACTTTTTAATTTATAAGCTGAACCATGTTCTAAAAATATTATGGAAATCTATTAAAACTCTAGGGATGAAAACAATGTCAATTTATTCATAACCTTCTTTGGAAAACATTTCAACAAACTAAACTTCTTCAAAAATAAGAATTTTCATGTGAGGTCCACATATAGTCACATGCTCTAATATAACTTTTTGTAAACCTGGAGGATTCCTCTACAACATCCAATCATCAATTTGGAAAAAGGAATTAAAAATGGTTCAAGTATAATCATCTTTATCTAAGTCACTTTGAATTAAGGTTTAACCAGGGTTTCAAAACAACTTATCTTATTAACGATCGTTCATAAAAATGTAATGATCAAACCACGTCATTATTTTTGATAAACATTCTTTGTTGATCCCAAAAATTATGAATTCCTAAAGCATAAGATGAGTGCACATAGGAAGGTACTATGGAGGAAAGTTCTTGAGTAAACACAAGGGAGGAAAGATAGGTTTGCACGCGGGAGTAGGAAAGGGTTTAAGGGTTTAAGGACTTAGCCGCATTTCAGTTGAAGGGTATCACATGAAAAATATGTGAAGCTACGAGATAAGCGTAATGATGACAAGGTTGTTACATGAAGACTTGGAGCTCAATAAAAGAATATTCTAGGGAATATTTATGGTTACGGGCTGTAAAGTGGAGGTTGTTATGGATAGCTGGCATATGCATGGCTTAGAAACTCAAGTGTAATAGGATATGATGACATTTGGCATATGGGATTACTTCTGGAATGATGTTTAGGCAAGCTCCTATCCTATTTAAGGATGCATTTTGATCTAGACAAGGAGATTAATATAGATTTTTAGAATGCGTATTAGTATTGGGTGTTAGAGATTAGAGGTCGAGTATGGGTGCATACTTGGTGTGTAGATGAGTGATGTATTTATGGAAGAATGGATTATGTAATGGTTCTAAGGGGATAATATAGGGTTTCTAGATCAGATCCATGGGAAGGGTAGGATGCTAATGGTAGAATGATGTATTGATCTGTTGCTAAACCTTTTTGATGTAATATGGCTACTGTAAACACTTGATAATCAATATATGAAGGGTTATTCTATATATTGGTGTTTCTAGGTTCAAACCATAGTCTATTTCACATGACTCATGGTACATATCTAGTTCTCTTATGTTTTTGCAATGTTTACATTTATATCATGGTGCATCTATGTTAGATCTAGTGTTTTTACTCTGTGCTAGAATAAATGCTTGTATTTCTGTTTCTACAAACATTCCTCCATTAATGGTGGATAATTATTAAAAATCTCACATAAAGAAGGGGTTCGACACCTACGCATGCCTCAAGTGAGCACCCAATTTAATATTGGGTGATAGGCTGACATGCTTGGGATTTAAAGGAATTAGGAAATGAGACTACATTTTGGTTTCGTTACATGGACATATTTTGAAGTTGTTGTGAGAATGGTGTGTGATGATAGAATGATTGACCTTGGACAACATCAATACTTGGCTTAAAATCATAGAGGATGAGTTTTCTCAATGATTTAACACTAGACCTGAAATTGATGCACGTAAATGGGTAACAGAGAACTTGTATCATGAACTTTATGAGACATTTTTGTTGTTTCTTGATAGAGTTGTACAAATGGTTGTCAACATATGCATTAAGAAATATTTAGTATTATATACCTCATGTTTAGACCCAAGAAGAATATCAGAGGCTGCATGATGTTGATCTAACCTGGACTCATGTTGTTGATCATTAGTGGAGTGGAGTGTTGACTAGTTATACCTTGGAATACACAATTTCTATGTATTCTTTCCCGAGATTACTGAGTTTGAGTTCTTACAGGAGCCAAGAGGATCATTATTTTGGGCTATGTCATTAGCCATTAAGATCATAATCATCACTCTAAGTATGGAGGCATTTCCTATGGATGGCTAAATTCCCACTAGGCACAGGGGTGTGAAGCTGATGTGGTGAAAGATGACAAAGCTTGCGGTGAAAGAAGAGAGAGAAGAGATGAGGATCAAGTATAATGAAGCATGAGAAAGGGAGTTAGAGAGACAACATGAAGTTACTTGGGTGATGGATTTATAGAGGAAGACATTGCGAGAAGGATTTGAGGTTCACGTGGAGGGTGTGGGACCTGAGTAGTCTATGTTACCCCATCTTGGAAAGTGTAGGAGAGAAACCCCTCAAATTTTAGTGAGATCTCATCGTATGGAGAAAGGAGAGCCATAAGCACACATATTAGCCCACCTGGTGACCAAACCTTGGCACTTAGTTTCCCTGTTCTGAGATAAGCATTTTTATCTCATTGGTGTTGTTATTAGTAGTCGAGAAACACCTAGTAGATATAATTTTTCATTTAGTTATTATATGGAAACACAAACATTTCCTATGTTTGGAGGCATTCTATATGCCACGTCATTTGGGAAAGGTGTGGGTACACAAATTTTGGGTATCATATTTGGAATTGGTTTGACATCACATATTGTCGGTGCACGCTTTAGTGTGATGGTGGGTACATAAAGAACAACTGCATTAGGCCCCTTACCTACAACAAGAGGAGGATTTGGTGGATCTGGAGTGATAAGAGCTAGTGGCTCGATCTAGTGGATCTAGTGGTGGAGGCAACAAAAGAGGGAATTAAGGCCCTAGATCTTGCTAACAAGGGCCGCATATCATCAACAGGTGTTTTACGAGATGTCTCTTCACTTACCTAATGACAAGGGTGTTGAGGATGCCATGGTGCATGTACACAAGTGAAAATTACTATGACATGCTAAGGGTATGATTTCCTGGAGTGGAAGGTAAGTTAGTTATTTACCCTAATCTTGCATTGTGTGATGACTTCTTGGTGGAATTCACATTCCCGAGTTTAAGAAAAAGAGCATTAGTGTGTTGAAGGAGATTAAAAATGGTATGACAGAGAGTGTATGAGAGTATTATGCATGCTTTAAGACTCTTATGTCCAAGTTATATTATGATATCCATGTATCTCAAAGATGCCTAGTGGTTCGTTGGAGGATTGATAACACATTTCATACAAGCATTTTCCCACAAGACTTTCACAAATCTACGTGAAGCCTTGGAAGCTATTTTGCATCGATGACACTAGATTAAGCCCATTTTTAGAAGCACAGATCACTGCCATGACAAAGCAGAGATAGAGAAACTATATATGAACTAAACTCATGAGACTCGCAATGGACTAAGGTTTACTTGATTGTGAGGTAGAAGGACACATAAAGGACATTTTCCCATGAAAGATGGTGTGCACCGTGTCATTGGATTATGAAATCTATCATAGAGATCATGATCCAAGTAGATGCCCATTGTTGCAATGTGTGCTCCGCAAGAATGTTTCTTCTTATTGTAATATTTTCTCATCTACGACTCACAATATAAAGGACTACCGATTGATAAATCAAATCCATAATGCCATTGATATTGGTGTGCACCATATTAGTATTGGGAACAATTATAAGAATGAAGGTCATTAGTATGAAGGGCACGGAGATGGAAGAAGTTCTCAAGGAAGAGGTTTTCATGGAGGATTCAGAGGTCATGGTGGTCAAGGAGGTAGGAGTGAATTTCCCTATGGAACTTGTTACAATTGTGGATCTACTGAACACTACAAGCGTGAGTGTCCATATTTGCTACAATGCTCATGGTGCAAGAAGAAGCATAAGTATGAGGAGTGCCTTGAGTTATATGAGCACATGAGCTAGAACCAAAGGAAGGATAAGGGTATAGGGATGGTGAGTGTGAAGTGAGCTGATCTACAATGGATGCCTAGGGTGGCGCATGACCCCAAGTTGGAACCTATATTAGTAACTACGTGAGCGGAACCCACGCATGCCGGAGAAATCTCAAGAAAAGGCATCTCATTACAATTGAAGAGGTGTTACATGGGAAATACCCTGATCCAAATCATTAGAATGAGGTCTATTAAGAAACCATGGAGGTGATTAGAAACCTACAAAGGGGAAATTCGAGTGTCAAGGAGAAAACACAAAAGTTGGAGAGAAGAAGAATGTTGAGGTCCCTTAGAAGGACATGGATGAGGTCAGAGAAGTGTGTAAGATGTTGCGCTAGGAGAATATTATCTCTTTGTTAGGAGAGTGGCTAAGAGAAAAAGTACCATGCACTAGAGGCGAGTGTGAAAAGAAGGTCTTACATGCTAATCTTCCCCCTCACAATATTGATTATGAAAAGGAAATCACATTGAATGCAGTTTTGGATGGATGGCTCTTGAGAAACATTCTGATTGACACGGAAATGAGGTCAATGTTCTCACTTTAGATGTATGGAATCAAATGGGGAATCCCCATTATAGCCATCTTCAAATGTGTTATATATGGAAAATAGGAAAAAGGATATGCCCATCGAAGTATTGAAGGATGCATCCATAACCATCCAAGGGGAAAAGTTTACTAGAGATTTTGAAGTCTTAGCACTTGTTGAGGTAGATAAATTTCTAGCCCTACTTGGATGCCCCTAGTGCTATAAGAATAATGTTAAATTGTGCTTTAACAAAGGGTACATAAGTTTTGAGAACAAAGAGGAGTGCGTCGTTATTCCACTGATGGATGGAAATTTTGCGCCCTATATAGAGCCTTTAGGAGAAGAGGACATGGATAGAATATATGTGCGCACCATTAGAGACCCCAAGGTTATCCATCCATCGAGAGAAGGAGTCATTCAATGGGAATATGCTTAGTCTATGAGTGATACAACTAGAATTACATGTGATAATTGGGCGCATGAGACCTATGAGTTGGTCGAAAGATAATTGAAGGGCACTATGACTCACATCACCAAGGCATGCTTAGTTAGGTGCTTGGGAGGAAAGTAGTTACCCAATTACACTAGAGAGGGTAACCCTTACTTCTTTTGCATGCAATGGAGGTATAATGGACCTATCAGAAAGAAAGGAGGAATATACATACTTATACCTTACGCGGAATGGTAGCACATTGGTGGGAGACCCATCGAGATAATATTCTAAAGTGGTGCGAAGTGAGAATCACGTTCTCTGTGAGGTTTCTACAGAGAAACACACCTATTGCAATACATGACTATCATCGGAAGGATTCGCCTCATTCCATGTCAAGGAATGTGAGAAATCCTAGATGGTAGGTCCGGAAGCCTTTCCTCCTTCACTATGGGTGCATAAGTTCTACTCCACCCTACAGGGTTGTGCATGTGCAAGGTATATCCATTTAAAATTGTGTCATCAGACGGGTAATTGGAAAGAGTTAATGACAAATATTATCCAAAGTTTTTAGTATCAATCTTTGAAAGCATTGGTGAATGAGGTGTTGCAGGTAGTCAATCACCTTACCTTAGGAAATAGTGTCATGGCTGAGGATAGAATCCTAGAGTTGTTAGGAGAACATGAGTTGGGGGTGCACTTCATAGTGGAAGAACTAGAAGGAGAGATGAATGAGATAATGCTTGAGTGTACCTTCCCATAGAAATAAAATGGTAAGCTAGTATACATGATAGATGGCGATGAAGTATAAATTTGATGTTAACCATATAAAGGGTGCACTTAAAGTACTTGGACAAAGTAGATGAGAAAGTACATAGATACCATGAGCCTTTGAAAACAAATAAGGTTAACATTGGTAAAAAATTAGAGGTAAAGGAATATGTCATTAGAGATTACTTGGTCGGACTCAAGAAGTTTCAAAAATATTTAAGTCATTATGCAAATTCCAAGATTTTTCCCACATGGGTACCATGAATTGAAGGGATTTCACTAGTATTTAGGGAAATACGGATTAAGTTGAAAGAAGGTGCATGCCCAGTTTGAAAGAGACCTTACTTGGATGAACTTTAATTTACACGTAAATATTAAACAGGAAATTGATAAGATGATAGAATCTAGTATCATTGAGGTAATTGAAGAATTTGAGTGGATGAGCTCATTGGTAATTAGTATAAAAAGGATGGGAGGATAATTATTTATGTTCATTACAGAGATTTAAATGCTTCATGTGTGATAGATCCTTTTCCCCATTTACTGAGGATATTTTGAAAGGTTTTTAGGGTGAGAGATCTATTCTTTCATAGATGGATTCTCCATATATCATCAAGTAAGGATTATGAAGGAAGACTAGGAGAAGAACAATTTAATGATGAATAGGGAATATTTTCCTATACCGCTATGACATTTGGGCTTAATAATATTCCTATTGTGTTTTCATGCATTGTGGTACAAACGTTTCAAAACTTTATCCACAAATGTCTGCAAATCTACCTGGATGATTGGACAATGTATGGGTTAGTAAGGGATCATTGTGAGGATTTAAGATTGATTTTTAAGAGGTGCAAGTAGTTAATTATCTCTCTAAACATTAAGAAATGTGTCTTTACTACTCCATTTGTCACATTACTCAGTCACATTATATGCAAGGAAGGATTATTGGTAGTCCCGACCAAAGTTGTCATTATTTCAGGGTTGGAGGGGCCTACCAGTCAAAGTGCATTCCATGGATTCTTAGGGCACACGAGATATTATAGGAAATTCATCAAGGGCTATGCCAGATTTCCATTCCATTGGAAGAGTTGTTAAAACATAAAAGTAAATTCCATTGGGGTGAGGTGCAACAGGTGGATTTTGACACCTTGAAGGAGAAACTTACTATTGTGCCCATTTTGTGCTTTCCCTCTTGGGACAAGCCATTTCATGTACATTTTGATGCACCAGGTATGGAAATAGGATTAGTGTTAGCACATCCTGGATAGGGGATTATTGATCACCCCTTGTGCTTTACAAGTAGAAAATTAACACCGACAGAGAAAAATTATATAACAACAGAGCACAAAGCATTGTTCATGATCTATGCACTATAAATTTAGGCAATACTTATTGGTCACTCTATTTACCTTTTATACAGATCATATGGCACTTAAGTACCTAGAGAAAAAGCATGTTCTATAAGGGCGCATATGTCAATGGATCTTATTGTTCCAAGAGTTTGACTTTTTGGTCTTTGTGAAACCAAGAAAGATAAATTTAGGACTTGACCATCTATCATGGATTAAATCAGGAGAGGATGCACAAAGCATTAAGGACACAATGGTAGATGCACAATTGTTTAGCTTGTAGCATTTTCCCTCTAATTTGGAGGATATTTTTATTTTCTTGCGAATGGGTGTGGCACCGAAAGGAATGAAGGCCTTGGAGAAGAAGCAATTGGCCATACACGTAGCGAGACCTATACAAACTAGGCCAAGATGAGGTCTTACACCGGTGTGTGTTAGAACATGAATGTACTACAATCATGGAAGAAGCTCATGGTGGCATTGTAGGAGGACACTATGTAGGGAATGCGACCACGTGCAAGATCCTATTGGTAGGCCTTTGGTGGGAGATGGTTTATAAGGATTGTATAGAGTATTGCAAGGCCTATGACCATTTCCAGTGCCTTGGTAAACTAGGGTAAAGAGATAAAATGTCATTAAGACCTATTGCTAGTGTAGATTCATTTGAAAAATGGTAAATTGACTTTTTGGGCCCTATTTCTCGTAGTTGCACCCAAAACAGTTCACGCTATATCATCACATGCACAAACTATCTTACAAGATGGGAAAAAGTGACGCCTATGAAGGATTGCATGATGGCTACAACAACTAGGTTTTTATGGGAGAATATAATCAACTCGGTGTGGATGCCCATTAAGTTTAACAAGTGATAGGGGTACTCACTTTCTAAATGAAACTATTAGAATCTTATTGGTAGAGTTTATGGTGGCCCATAAAAAAACAATGCCCTATCAGCCTCATCTTAATGGAACTATTGAGGCATTTAACAAGATACTGAGCCACATGTTAGCTAAGATTTGTGATTTCGGAAGGAGGGAATGGGATGAAAAAGTCTCTACAGTGTTATGGGCATATAACATGACTTATAAACATTTAAACAAGACCACACCCTTTCAATTGGTGTTTGGCATGGAAGTTATTCTTCTTGTTGAATTTATGTTACCATCGCTATGTATTGCACATGCCAGAGGATTGGTTGATGAACAAGAATTCAAAGAGCGCATTGAAAAAATTATGATGCTAGATGAAAGGAAATTCATTGCTAAGTGGATTCATAAGAAGTAGAAAGTTAGAATGAAGGCATGCCATGATCGACATATTAGAAACAAGGATTTTGAGGTTGGGTAGATGGTTCTTATGTACGATTCAAAGTTTTTGTGCCATCTTGGGAAGCTGAAAGTGCATTTTTGGGACCATATGTTATATCTTATATACTTGATTTAGGAACTTTCTAGTTACAAGCATTGGATGGGACATGGTTGCCTAGTTATTTTAATGGGAGTAGGTTTAAGCCCTACTATAAATAATTCTTCTATGTGTTTGTAAATAAGGTAGTGTTTCCATGTAGCTTAGGATTTCCCTTAATGCATTTTCCTTTATCTTTTCATTTTTTTTTTATGGGTGCACTTGTGCACTGGTAACCAATTACTATCTAAAGGGGTTATATGTGCAGAGGACCATGCATCTTTTTATTGTGGGGTGGAGAGCATAAAGAAGAGTGCAGTATGAAGAAAGTGTAGGGAGTGATGTTGATTGGCAACATGAAGGAGAAAATAAAAAGCACATGGGTTCAAAGGAGCATGTGTAGCAGAAGTGACTATGGGTGAATATTGGTTTCAAAAGCTTTATAAGAACCACATACAAGGATAAAAGAGAAGAAAAAAATGATGTAGGCTGCAACAAGAACTATGTTTAAGATGTAGTGGAAGACGTACTTCGGTGTTGGAAGAATGTGTAAGGAAGTTTGTGGTCAATGAAGTTTTATGCGACGAAGGTTGAAGAGGTTTTGAGTAAGTTGGTGCATGGTAGAAAAGTGCTGACATAACACTTGGGATGAAAAGCGTTGGAAAAATATGAATTTAATGTGGAAGTATGGTGGTAGGTGGCACAAAGATTAATGTAGAAAAATAAAAAATCTATAAATAGAAGGTCGGGTAAGTTATTTATTTTACCTTGTGTTTTTTTATAAAAGAGCTCTGTGAACTAGGGCATCCTTGTGAGAAAATTTGTGGAAGATTGCGTGTGAAGTGGAGAATTTGGCAGATTTGCAAACTAGCATGGAATGAAGTACATGAGTGTGCACGAAGAAGTTGTTTGGTGGATTCTTGTGGGTATTTATGTTTTCTTGTGGAAGGAGAGTTTTCTAGGTTGGGTTTTGCAAAGCTAGGGCACAAGTTTTCAAGAAATTTCAAGGAGTGGAGCCGAGGAACTAAGCGCTTTTGAAGTAAGATGCAAAGAAGAACTTATAATAGCTTGACGAAAAAAATGGCACCAAGGAAAGGAGTTAATGTTTCACCAAAGAAGGGAAGGGAAAGGGCAAAGGAAAGCCAACCACATTGAAATTTTTAATGAAGAGTGGTACGCAAAGATGCAATACCTAAATGACATTTTAATGGGGATGGAATGGGTCTCTCATGTGTGAAAGATGGATGTAAGCGACTATAACTGTAGGACAAGAACTACGGAGAAAGAGATGGTGTTGGAGCTAGTTCACCCTATAGGAGAAAGGACACAAGATGAAAAGCCGGTGTATGATGAGTTTGTGAAGACTATATTGGAGAAGGCTAGAATTTTGTAGCTCTATGAGTTACCATATTTTGGTAATCATGAAAGGTTATACTAGTGGCTGATGTCACATGCGCATGAAGATTATTTTTACTTTGCATGGATGAGAATTCACTTAACTTCTCAATTGATCTCCAAATACACTGGGCTTATCTGCATAGGAGAATCAATGGATGATGATTTGGAAAAAAGGACGCTATCATTGAGGAAACAATTGTTGAATATGAATATAAGAAGGGCTCGCACTAATTTGATATCACCAAGATCACCAACCCAACCATGAAGATGGCCACGTACTGCTGCTCACCAAGATAAATCGACAAGATATGGTTGAACATTTATAGGAAGATTTATGAAGGGACAATATACAACCTCTCGGCCTTAATTATAGAGGAGATCATACATGCTACACGCGATTTATGGGCTAGGAGGAATACCTGTTAAATGGGTTGGTTGATGGTTGTTGCGCATGTTCTGACTTCTCAATCTAGTGCCGATTTTGAGAGCTTCCTTTTGGCTAGGAGGAACTACCTGTAATAGAAAACAAGACCACAAAAGAGAAGTTAAATGATATATGATAGTGGACTACCTAGCGTATGCTAGTTCTAGGAAGTGTGATACTTCCTAGATGGTTGTCAATCCACTGTTTAAAAAAATTAATGTGAGAAATAAGTAAAGTCCTACTATAGTTGATATGATTTAGGTATCTCATTCAAGTACAATAAGCAAAAATCCAATCACAACAGGCTAGGCTATAGTTGGATCTAAAGGATGAGGTATTGTCAAGGTACTGGGACTAGTCAGGGTCTGATTCTAGGTTGTTTAGGTCAATTGGTAGGAGGTTGTTTGGCTTGTTCTTGGGAAAGGTATAAAACATAGAGACTAGTGTCGGTCTTGTATGACCGATGATGGTTTAGTAATAACTAATGATGGTTACTACATGGATTTTCAATAACTCAATATTTCATGGTTTAGGGATTTGTCTAAGACTGACTCAAGGATGGTGAGGAGTGGGTGTAAGTCTGGGAGGTGTTGGAAATACTCAAAGGTGTCTAACTATTAGGTATGGGAGATTTTATGGTGGGTGAAGGAATGATCAAACTTGTATGGAGATAAATGGTGGGGAAGTGAGAGTTCAAGTAGAAACTAATAACAGAGGTAATAGAGCCTACTAGAATGAAAATAGAAGAATGTTGGTTAACAAGATACTTACTGTGATGTAGATTTGATGGTTGGATGGAGGTGATGGTTGATCGAGGAATGGTGTTTGGTGTCATGGAAGTGCTTCCCAGAATGCTACCATGGGTGCAATGCTTCTAGATCTGTCTAGATGATGGTTCTAGATGCCTGGATGCACAAAAAGACCTTGGTTCTACCTACATGCAGCTCCTCTTTCTCTTCCTTGATCTCTAAATGTGCCAACCTCTCAAACAAGGTTGCTAAGGTGAATAAATGGTAACCGATGATGGTTCCATCTTGACTGGAATCGGTTTAGGTATGACCGTCGATTAAGGTGGGATTCCCTAGGTTTACTAAAATGGGTAGATCTTTCTAATTTCTTGGGCCAAGTTGGTTTGTTTCATGATCAGAATGAAAGCTTCCCTTATAATGAGTGGGAATGTGGTTAGAGAAATCTTAGGCATTGATTTTAGGGTTAGACCAAATCTTAGCTCATTAAGGAAAGTAAGACTTAGTTATTGTTAGTTATGGAAACATGCCAAGAATAGGTCTAGGGTGAGGTGGTGGATGAGGTGTCTAGGTGAGGTGGAAATTAGGTCTATTAAGGTAATAAAATAATGGATATTATGAGGATGGCTATTTAATTTAATTAAAATAATTAAATTAATTATTAATGTGGGGTGAAAGGGGCCATGGTTAGGTGCCCATGTTTAAGTTGGTTATCCGATCAGGGGCTAAGGGGAGTGTGACCCAATTTTGGTGTCTACATTTTGCCCCTTTTTGTTGTGTAGCTTGTATTGGTAAGCATGACAAAAAAAAAATAAGATGTGGTTGCCCCATGTGTGGGTGAAGGTAATGTTTCCCTAAGCATGGTGGAGGTAACATTTCCCTAAGTGTGGGTGGAGGTAACCCCCCTCAAACTAGGAACCGATGAGGTGAGAGAAGGAAGTGGTGAGTGGTTTGAAAAATGAGGAGGTGGGTGGTTTGAGAATAGTGTGAGGTGTGAAGGAGGTGATGGTCGAGGGTATGGTGATTGTAAGAGGTATGGTGGGTGATTAGGTAGAGCATTCAAATGTACACACATGTTGTGAAATTCCATGAGATACCAGGGTTGCTTCAACATAACAAATGTACGTTAGCTAGGGTCGTAAAGGTCATCCAAACAAGGGTTGTTGAGTTTTGGTATATCCAGGGTAAAGGATACGGTCCAGGCACTCAACGAGGTAAGATGTAGGAACATTTAGGTGTGGTTCTGGTACATCCAAAAGGTCAAAAGGTCAAGGTTGTTTGGATAAGGGTCACGACCATAGGTAAGGTAAGGCTATTAGGCTAAGAAAAATAGGTACCATCATCACAAGATGTAACGGGTGAAGACATGTGAATATCCACTTAATCAATGGTGAGGTAGGTAGGTGTGGGTCGGGTAGGTGGAGGTAAAAATGGGGAAATGGGGTAAAGGTCAAAGTGGGAAAAAGGAAATGGGCTAGGTCAAAGGTAGTGATAGTTGAATGTACACACACATATAAATTGTGGCACAATACCAGGTTGAAGAGCATGCAAACTCTACATCATCCAAGGTCGATAGGTTTATCCAAACAAGGTTGAAGTGATTCTGGTATCCAAGGCATAGGATATGGTGTGGAAACACAACGTAGGTCAGTGTAAGAATGTTTAGGTATGTTCCAGTACACCAAAGGTTGGGTCGGATATAAACAACATGAAAATAGGCAAGGTAAGGTCATTAGGTCAAACAACATGGGTAACAATGTCATGCAAGGTATAATGAGCACACATGAGTTCACATGTCACTAACAATGTTCTAGGTCCAGGTAGCTAGGTCACGGCATGGGTAGGGCCGAGGTACGGGTAAAATAACAAGTCCCTAAATGTAATTAAGGATAGGGATAGGTAATGTAGGCTTGGAGGTAGGTTGTGATAAGGGTGGGTAAGGTCAAACGGTGGCGGGGAAGGGTAAATTTTGGTCGAAATGGGAAAGGGTATTGATAGGAGTATGATAGGTAACCGATGTGGTCATACTAAACCGGTGATGGTCTAGGTAAATCACCACATTTTGTTAGGGCACATGACCGATGTCGGTTTAGGTACAACCAACCATGGTGTGCTAGGGCACATGGACCGATGTCGATCTAGGTATAACCAATGCCGGTCAGGTCGATGTGGGTATATAAAAAGGAAAAATCCATATAATACATGGATTCATTTGTATGTTTTGGCTTTTGTGAAAATGACAAGAGCATGAGACTTTTTTGCCTTGTTGAGAGGAAAGTACATGGGGCTATACCGAGATGAGGTGGAGAGATCCAGTTGGAGAGGAGAGCCAGGTAGATGGGTCCATGAGATCAGGCGAGGGAGGTGATTGGTAGAGAGGTTGAGGTAGATTTGGACATGGCGAGGTAGGAGAAGGTTCGGTGGACCACCAACACAGATGGCTCAAACGTGCCACCATGGAGGTGACATCGAGATGAGGTAAGATCTAATCCTTTCATTGTTATTTGATATAGGAAGAAGGAAATGTAGAGGGTAGAGGTAGGGAGGTTAAAATAATTGAAATTTGTGGTTAAATGAATGAAAGAGGGGGTGGGAAAGGTCAAAGGTAGGGGGAAGAGGGTTGGGGAGGGACTTAGGTGAGGTGTGGGTAGGTTCATAGGGAAAATGGGAAAGAAATTAGGTAAAGGAAATTGGGGTTTTAGGTTTGGGCATGGTAACAGTGACCGACGCTGGTCAAGGTATGGTGACGTCGGTCTTTGACACACAACATTGGTCAGTAAGGTATGAGGAAACCAATGCCGCTAGAATGGACTAGTGACGGTCAGTAGGAGTAATCCGGTGCCGATAGGGTGAAAGGGATAGAGGTCTAGGAAGGGTAAGGGGAAAGTGGTTAGGGTAAAGAGTGTAAAATAGATAGTAGGGTGAGGGGTCGGGAAGAAGAAGGGAGGGGTTGAAGGTCAATGTTGGGTAAAATCAAGTTTTAATAATGTGTGTGATTGGTTGAATGTAGGCCAGGACCAGCTACGGATGTGGATAGGGTACCTCCCTTGCTCGTGGAGGTACGAGGGAGTGCAACAACCGATGATTGGTGCCATGTTGCAGAGGTTGGCTTGATTGGGGTCAGACTACCGGCATGTAGTCTAGGAGCTAAGTTTGATGGTCACTCTCATCGACAGATGGGACTCAATGACCAATACCTTCCATCTACCGATGGGTGAGATCACAATCACCCTGAGGATGTGTACAGATCCTACGGCTACCGATAGTGGGGACACAGGTGTATTCTATCTCCTCAGAGGCATCTGAGGAGTTGATGTTGACCATGTTTGCGAGGGGATGGTAGAGTTGAGGTTCCATAATGCCAGTATGAGCTACGAGGATATGTATCGGCCCATCCATAGAGGAGATGAGGCTAGTAGTGTTGTTGATGGAGGTAGTCTACTACTTTACACTACCGGATGTAGAGGGTGGGAGATTCCCATGATCCTTGATGGGGTTCTACACAACATGGTGGAGGACATGACCCATTTTACATGGGTGCCCACATTCTGGTATAGTTATACAAAGAGCTATGGGCTTATGGGTGGCTATAGAGGTTTATCCTGTTGTACTTTCCTACTTCATTGTTTGGGTGTATGAGCACATTTGTGTGTGTGCATCCAGTTGGTATGCCCCAGGATGATGCATTCAGCCGGTTTTTTTGGGTGGGCTTCAGGATGGGTGCCTATGATTGGGGAGCACCGAGCTACTAGAGCTACACATGATGTAGCCTATTACAGTGATTGCTAGAGGGTTTGTCTCGGCATGGAAATCATTTGGAGGCCCTATGTGGGTTTTCCATCATATGGGTATGATAAAGGAGCTATAGAGCTATAGATTACTCGATGGATAGAGGGGTGATGTGTAGGAGAGCACGAGATGATACCCATAGAGAGGGTTAGATGGCAGTTTGGGCTGCTTCAGGATATACCTCCACCCTTCCCACAGTATAGGAGGGATGATGTGGAGAGGCCTCTACCTCTACCACAACCGATAATGCCGACTAGGGTAGGAGGAGCAGGTGATAGACCGATGGATTGATGATGTCGGGGTGACTGATAGATATAGGGTAAGTGGTGGAGGTGGGCCACACATTTACGAGTAGTACCACCGAGGCCAGGGCACCAAGATTTAGCCACCATCATAGTGTAAGGGAGGATGCCCTACAGGGGTGGGCTACCCTGATTACATAGTTAGGGATAGCAAGGGGGGTGACATGCAGGCTCGAGGCACAAGCACATAAGTTTTATTTTACAGCACAGTGGCCACTCTACAGCCCAAGTAGCAGGGGACAGAAGGTACCCACACAGGGGTGGAGATGGGGATGGGGTACAGTGTGGCCACCTATAGGCACATATTACATGTTTAGGGGCCAGTTGGCCTTACTACATAGCACATATGTTTCATGGCCCTTCAGCCCCGAGATACAGAAGGGGTGGGACAGGGTCCCTCAGGATAGGCACAACACAGGGATAGGGTCCCTCTTACATAGTACATAGGGATAGGTCCCTTTTATAGGTCCCGAGGACAAGGTCTCGAGAGAGGTACAGGGGCCGAGGCCGATGGCACCACCATAGAAAATACCTATAGGTAGGTTGAGGGATGCCTTAGGTGAGGTCAGGTATTATCAGGATCAACTGATGGCCATAGGGATAGATTTTCTATCCTATGGGAGTATAGAGCACAACAAGCCTCGAGTGAGAGGACCAGGTCACATACCCACAATGTAGAGAGTACAGGGGGGTGAGCCCCGGGACAGGGTCAGGGTGAGACTACCAGTGCACGAGGCCAGCTCCAGGTGAGGGACCATCAGAGGACAAATCGGGGAGGTGGAGAGAGGTTGGTAGGGCACCCCACTGGAGGGGAGATAGAGGAGACTAATGAGACAGGGATGGATATTAGGTGGGGTGATGATTAGTCATCATTGATGATCAGTGTATCCATGTTTTTGACATATTTTTGATATGTATACCGGCTACGTGCCGAAGATGATGAGGATGTATATGAGAGTTTTTTTTATTTTTGATCATATACCACCTATGTGCATGAAAGATGGTGAGGTCTGTATATGAGATATTTTGAGAGATTGTGATTATTATTTGTATCTATGTTCACATGTATTTTTACACAAACTTTTCTGATTTATAGATGATGGTATTTATAGTATGGATGGTGTACTTGTTTTAATTTTCATATATATATATATATATATGGAAATCAAGTGGATTAGGCATGATAGAGTCAAGGTCGTGTAGGCATGGCAGAGTCAGGTCTATGTTTAGGCATGGTGGAGTCAGGTTGGTTTAGGCATGATGGAGTCAGGTTGATGTAGGCATGGTTGAGTTAGGTCGATTTAGGCATGATGGAGGTAGGTTGATGTAGGCATGGTTGAGTCAGTCGAGTTAGGCATGATGGAGTCAGGTTGATGTAGGCATGGTTGAGTTAGGTCGAGTTAGGCATGATGGAGTCAGGTTGATGTAGGCATGGTTGAGTTAGGTCATTTTAATGTCCAAGTTTTGGTAATATGAGAGAAAAATGTTGATGTATATACTGGTATGGTTTTTAATTTCCAAATTTGTGCCATAATGGAAATGTGAAAATGATAAATGGATAATTTGATGATGTAATAAAATGTGTATGAGTTGATGTTTTATTAGGTTTAATTTCCAGCTATTGATATAAAATGGAAACTAACTAGGGTAGAATGTGAATAAAAAAGGGAAAGGGGGAATTGGTTAGGGTAAAGAGTGGTTGAGCTAACCTCCAAGGGCCCCATGCCCTCAGTGCTACCTACATAGTCCTAGCGAAAAGGGACCTCAGGCCAATGTAGTTCTCCCATAAGCTAGGGAAGATTGTGATGAAGTAAAGGAATGGATTGATAGGTGTTTAGGCATGGGGGAATGTAGGTCATAGGCATGATTGAGTTTAGGTCATAGGCATGGTTGAGTTTTTGGTCATAGGCATGGTTGAGTTTGAGGTCATAGGCATGGTTGAGTTGTTTTAAATAGAGATGTCGATGATCTTGGTCCTGTATAGGATAATCAATAAGTAATGAGGAAGGTGAATGGTAAGAGGTGGTAAAAGAGCCATGCCTTATGGAGAAGGATCAATATGATTCTAGCATACCAAATATTGGCTTATGAACATAAGACCCTAAAGGCATTGCATACTTGACTATTCTAAGGGTGAAGAAAGTCACATGATCATGAAATGTCACATTTGCGACAAAGTCCCTTGAGGAGGTAGAGAATTTAGAGAGAAAAAAAAGAGGTGAAAGAGGTGATTTAGCCTAACTTAGTGTGAGACAACATGCCTTTTTGGAAAGAGACCCAAGATCAAAATAGGCAAGTCCATGATGAAAAAAATTTATCTTTTTCTTTTGCTTTTGTTTTTATAGATTGATCGATGTGGGAAGTCTATGTGGGATGAATAGAATATCTCCTTGAGGTCTTCGTGAAGCTGATCGATGCGGGAAGCTTCAAAATATTTTTATTTTATTTGTGAATTTCTTTTTTGTGATAGACTATATACAATATATAGCTTTGTATAGTTTCCTTCGAGGAGCAGTCTATTTATAGTGGTGATAGAAAATTAAGAGATGTCCCTTTTTTTTTTTTTGAGGAGTCATCTTTTTTAGAAGTTTGACTCAAGGAGTTTGAGATTGAAAATCCTCCCTTTTGAATTGTTTTTGGACTTTTAGGTCATGGACAAGACTATAGAGAAGGATAGGCTTTTTTTGAAGACAAAACCATAGCACACAAGGGTTAGCTATGAAAGAAAGGTTTTAAGTGATGAATGACCATGGGATTCCATCCTAAAAAGGATGAAAAGTATCCATGAGAATCATGCCATGAGTAGAGCCATGGTACTCATATTAAAGATAAGGCTAAAAAGGTGACAGGATAATCACATGATTCTTGTTTAGTCACTGATCTTTTAAAATAGGTTAATGGAAGGTGAATGGTGCTCAAGGGACAAGCATTTTTAATAGATAGAAGGTGATATAGGACTTGATTCAACAATAGAATGGTCAAAGATGCAAGGCATTAAGGGGTTCAAGTTTGAAGGTTTACCTTCGAGTGAAGACAAATGATAAGCACCTGATCCATAGGTATGAGTAACGATATAAGGTCCAAGCCAATTAGGAGAAAATTTTCCCGTTTAATTTTTCTCTTCTTTGGTTACATGTTGATTTTCTTTAGGATGAGGTCACCAACCTGAAAAGTTCATTCATGAACACATTTTTCATAGGCACGTTTGATACGTTTTTGGTAGATTTGGAGATGGTCAAGAGCATTGAGACAATGTTCATCTAATAACTCAAGTTATGCCAAATGATCTTGGCAAAATTCATCATTGTTGAGCATGTCTTGTAGTGAGATGTGGAGAGATGGAATCTGGACTTCAAGAGGTAAGACAACCTCGATACCATAGACCAGAGAAAAGGGGGTGGCAATAGCAATGAAATGTGAATACTAGTGTGATAAGCCCACAAGGCGAAAGGAATGTGCATATGCCAATCTTTCCCAGTATCGTTGACTACCTTCATAAGAATTTTGTTCAAGGTTTTATTGGTTGATTTGGCTTGACCATTGGTTTGTGGGTAATAAGGTGATGAGAAACTGAGTTGGATGCCAAAAGCGTCACATAGTTTGTGTAGGGTTTTGTTTTTGAATTGTTTTCCATTATCAGTGATGAGGTAGGTGAGGAACACCAAAACGAAAATGATGTGATGGTTGATGAATTCACATATTTTCTCAGCTTTTGTAGAAATGAGGGGAATGGCCTCTACCCATTTAGTGTAATATTTGGTAGCGGTTATGATCCATTGGTGGCATTGTGAAGAATGGGGTTGATCTCACCGACAAGATCCAAACCCCATTGAGAGAAAGGCCAAAGGTCTCATGCGACCTATAAGGCATGACTAGGTGTGTGGTGGAGATTAGCATGTTGTTGGCATTTCATGCAACATTTGACGTAATCACAACATCATGTGGTTTAGGTTTGGCCAATAATAGCCTAGGTGAAGGATGCATTTTGTGATGGCTAAACCACTAAAGTGACCTCCACAAATTCCATCGTGGACTTCCTTAATGGTGTAGGGAATTTCAGAACTTGTAAGGCATCGTAAGAGAATTTCATCAAGCCACACTTGTAAAGAAGACCACCCATGAGGACATAATGGGAGACACTTTTAAGAAAGGCTCATTGTCCATTACGAGTGAGATCAACAGGTAGAATGGAAAGGGAAAGATAGTCTACATATTGCTTATACCAAAGGTCACGTGGGTCAGGGGAAATGGTTTTGATGAGTAGACTTCATGAGGTAAATAAGAGGGTGATTGTAGCCTTTGTATGGTGAAAAATATTTTAGAGTCAACGGGTGAAGCAAGTATCTGAGAAGCCAAGCAGGCCATGGTATCCAAAAATTTATTGGTAGAATGTGGGGTGGTTTGAAGTGTGTAATGGTCAAAGGTGGTCAAAAGTATATCTACGTGATGCTTATACTTTTGAAGGATCTCATTACAACACTGGTATATACCATTGACTTGGTTTATGACCAACTGAGAATCACCAAAGATATTGATTGTCTTAACATCTAAGGCATATGCAGCCTGAGACCCAATACGAGTGCTTCATATTCAACAATATTGTTTGTACAATCAAAATCAAGTTTGAAAGACAAAGGCATAGGTTCACCATCAAGAGGAATGAGGATAACACTAGCCCCACCCCCACGCTGACACTTGGAGCCATCAAAGAAGAGTGTCATTTGGTAAGCGGTTCATCCAAGGAAAGGGTAGCCTATAGACTCATCTAGGAAGTCAAAGTTAGATGGTTGATCCCCGGAAATAGGTGTCTCAGCCAATTGGTCAGCAATTTCTAGCCCTTTAATGGACTTTTGATGAATGAATTCAAGGTCGAGGTTGGCAAGAAGCATAAGCCAACATGCGACATGTTGATTTTGATAGGGTTTGGCATACATATAGTGTAATGGGTCAGTATTAGTAATGACAAAGGTTTTATGATTGAGTAGGTAATGGCGAGTTTGGTGGCAATGAAAAACTAAGGCTAAGCAGAGTTTTTAAGCGTGGGTATATCTAGTTTCATAGTCTAGAAGGGTATGACTTATGTAATAAACCACTTGCTCTCTATTGTGCTTCTCATCGCGATGAGTGAGCATGGCACCCAAAGAATGGTCAGTGGAAGAAATATATAAGTAAAAGGGCTTGGTCATCTTTAGGAGGAATGAGTACTGGTGGTTGAAGAAGGTATTGTTTTAAGGCCTCAAAGGCTTTATGGCATTCATCATCCCATTTGAATGAAACATATTTCTTGAGAAGATGATGAAATGGTTGACAACATGGTCAGAAAGTTTGTGAGATAAAATGATGAATGGATTGCAACTTTCCTATAGGCTTCAAATTTGATGGAGATTAGTGGGTGGAGGCATTTCCAGAATAGCCTTGACTTTAGCAGATCTGACTTCTATGCCATGCAAAGAAATGATGAAACCTAGGAGTTTTCTGAAAGTACCGCAAAGACACACTTCTTTGGTTGAAGACGCACACAATACTTGATGAGATGGTCAAAGATGACTTTAAGGATGGAAGGTGTTCAATTCGATGTTTAGATTTAGGAAGATCATCTATGTAATCTTCCAATATGTGATGCATGATGTCATGGAAGATGTAAGTCATGGCTCACTGATATGTAGCACCAACATTTTTTAGGCCAAAAGGCATGACTCGATAGCAGAAAGTCCCCAAGGGGTGATGAAGGCAGTCTTGTGTTGATCCTCTGGAGCTAGTAATATTTTATTGTAGCTCAAGAAACCATCCATGAGTGATAACATTTCATGGCCAGCGGTGAGATCAACCAGTTGGTCAATGCCTGGTAGGGGGAAATCATCTTTGGATAGGCGAGGTTGAGGTCATGAAGTCTATGCAAATGTGAGTCCCCTATCACCTTTGTGACAGAACAATGTTAGAAATCCATTGGGGATAATCAATGGGTAGAATGAAGGAAACCGAGAGAAGGTGCAAAAAAGCTCTTCTTTGACTAGAAGAGCAATGCGAGGATGCATTTTCTACAACTTTTTTTTGATGGGTTTGGCATCAAGAATGGTTACGATATTGTGGACCATGATTTTTGGGTCAATACTGGCATATCGGCATAGGACCAAGAAAACATGTTTTCTATGGTCCCGAAGGAAAGAGGTGAAGGCTTCCTATTCAGTAGCATCTAAGGATTGGTTTATCTTAGAATGTGCGGGTCATCCTGAGTGTTAATGTTGATTTCGATGGTCATTCATTCAACATGATTTGTGTCTCAGAGGGTAACGACCGATGAATATAAGAGTCTTCCACACCAAGGTAGGTGAGGATGGACTCATCGTCCTTGACATTGAATGATGTTAATAGAAGGCATATCATCATCGATCATGTCAGGATATAGGAATGGGAGAGAAGAGGAGCTTCACCATCGTGTTGATAGGTCAACTGGTCCCAAGGAAATGGTGTTTACGAAAAAAAAGTTAGGAGGAATAGATTCAAGATCTATGGACTCCATGGGTGAAGATGGTAATGTGGGTGAATGAGATGGGGAAGATTTCCCATCCTAGATGAGGTCGACACAACCTCTTCTTGGAGGGTGGAGCATCAAAACCAATGCCACTACAGTCATTGTGTTTATGAGAGGTACAAGAAATGATAGTATGGTGGCCTTGTTCATAAAAGATGAAGCCAAATCCTTTCCACGTGCACCGGTGGAGGAAAGTGTGAGTGAAGTGGTTAGTGAGGGAGTGTAGGTCAGATGAAAATGGTTGGGCTTGGGATGGAGGTTCAGGTTTATAGGTGGCAATATCAAGTCCCCATACATTAGATTGGTGCAAAGGTGGGGAGGGCCATAAGAAAAACATCACCGATGTAGATGTCATAACTGGGGTGTTGACATAGATTCCCATACTCTTGTGGAGGTGAGGAAGGTGTCGATATTGTATACGTAGTATTCCCCGAGTGAGGCATTGAAAAACACCTTCTAAGGGATCAATATTCGATATGTGGGTAGGGGATAGATGGCTCACTAGATGATGGGGAAATAGGTGCATCAGTGGTAGAGGCTACAATTGCGTAGGGGATAACAAGGTTAGATGTAAAGAGGTAGTGGCAAGTTTTGGTGGATGGGCTTGTAGGTGAAGGTGAAGTAGTGATAGTGGCAGATGCCTTGACTAGTACAAGCACATCATTGGGCTGATATAGCATGTTATAGGTCTTAAAAGGTGATGGGTCGGTAGGGATGGTGTAATTATGTCCCTCGTGTTCAAATTTGAGGCAAGCGATGTAAAGTCAAAGGGACACAACCCATGACATGGATCTAAGGTTGGCCGAGCAACAAGTTATACTGGAACTCCCCTTCTAGGACATAGAAAAGTTTTGGGATAGTGCAGGGACCCATGCGGACATGGAGAACAATGGTACCTAGGGTAGAGGTCATGGCATCATTGAAGGAGCGTAACATAACCAGGTTACCATGCATGTAATTGGTAGGTATTCGCATTTGGTCATATGCATGGGAGGAGATGATGTTAATGCTAGCACCACCATCGATCATAACATGTCATATGTATATATCGATAAAGATGGAGATGAAAAGAGTGGGGTCGGGGTCATCGGACTAGAAGGGAGTGATCTCTTCATCTGAAAAGTTTGAGGGCGACCACTTGGCAAGTAGGTGGAGGTGTAGAGGAAGGTGATGACCTAGTGAGAGAGGCTACGTGGTGAGGGGTAATGATGGAGGCTATGGGTGTGGGGTCATTTGGTAAGACTTCAATAGATTGAAGGACCTCCATGAGGGCTTGATGATGTGACTCCGAGGTTTGGATGAGGTCATATAAAGAAATTTTGAGGGGGATTGGTGTAGTTGTTTTAGCATTGTGCGATGCATGACCCCATCGGAAATAGGATATGCAGGACCTCGAATGGTGACTTTGGGTATGGGTGTGGATGGTATGTTGGGTATAGGGTTGGTTGATGGGCCAGTTGCTTTTTCCTTGCCCTTGTCTTTCTAAGCACGGGTGGCAATGTTGATCATGTTAATTTGAGGGGAGGTGGATGAAGAGGGTGTGTCATGGAAGGTATAGTGGCATGAGGGAAAAAACCTAGTGGGGGATATGATCCTTGTGAAATGAGTAGGGCGCATTGGCATTTGGGTGGTGGTTTGGCCAACTCTCTTATACGAGACCATGTTAATCTTGAATCTTGGGGTGGATCAAAGAGTTGTGGGGGTGGAGATTTTGGTCACTGAGTAGGTAATGGAAGGAGATCTCAGGGAAATTGGTGGAGGAAAAATGGGATCCTCATCAAGAAGATCATCATCATCAAAATTTTCTTCGGAGGACATAATTGGACAAGGGAAGTTTTCAAGGCCTTATAGTTCTCTACATCGTGTCCTAACACATGATGGTAGGTGCAATTTTGTTTCATCAAACCCTTTCGGTTTGGGTTTGAGTGGGTCGTAAGGTCTAAGAGGTGGTAATGTGATGACCAAGTTTCAGGAGATTGGTTAAGATTTTGGTATAGGATCCTACTAGTGGATCACAATGGGAGGTGAATGTGGGTTTGGGTGTAGGTACAACTGATTGTGGAGGAAGAGGCTTTACAGGAGGGGGATGGGTTGGTTTACTAGTTTGGTGTGTGGAGTGGTCTTAGGTTTTGGTTGCATCTACTTGGGTATGGGCATGGTAGAAGAGCTAGCGGTGGAAGGTTTGGTTGGTTTAACTACCTTATTGGAGGGTAGTAGATTTTTAGCTTTAGGTTGCATCTTTTTGGGAAAATGATGACACAAGTGTACAGATGTGGAGGGAAAAGTAGATGGTGGAAGAGGATGGGTTACCCATGGGGTAACCGAGGTGTTATGGAGGTGGGTGGTGTAGGTTGGGTAGAGGCGTGAGTGAAAGAGAAGAAAGTGTCATGGGTAGTGAAGAAGTTATGGATGGTAGTGGAGGTATGGGTGGTAAGAAGGTTACGGGTGAGTGTGGAAGTTGTGTGGGTTGCTTGGGTATATTAGAGGTATGTGATGAGGAAATGGGTTGCTGGGTTCTTGGTTTACCAGTGGATGGGGGTTTTTGGCCAGGGTCGAGGGGTGAGGTCCTAGGATGGATGGAAGGGGTGAAGGTGATAATGGTGTGGTAGGAAAGGTTGGTGTATGAGGCCTAGGAGGTTGGATCTTATTTTTAGGGGCTGGGTAAGTTTAGCGTTAGTTTTGGAAGATGTGGATAAATCTAATTTGATGGGTGGGTGAGTAAGGCTAGTCTGTCAGTATGACCCCCAAGGTAGTGATAGGTTTAGGTAAGGGAGATGATATAGGTGAGGGTAGGTGTTTGGGTGTAGATGTATGTTGGGTTATGGGTAGAGGTGTGAGTTGGGCCATGGGTGGTGATGTGGAAGGTGTTGCAATAGTCATGGTTGTGTTTGGTTTGGTCACTCAAAACACTTTTGGATAGATAGTGGAGGTGTCGAGGGACAACTGTATTTGTGTTGA
Source organism: Taxus wallichiana var. yunnanensis (assembly GCA_018340775.1). Classification (NCBI taxonomy): domain Eukaryota; kingdom Viridiplantae; phylum Streptophyta; class Pinopsida; order Cupressales; family Taxaceae; genus Taxus; species Taxus wallichiana. The sequence continues at coordinate 266,175,624 of CM031243.1, read as the reverse complement.
AATAGGAAGTAGAAGGCATCCCCAAAGTAAGGCTCTATCGACATAGTCCAGGTGATCGACCAAGCATGAAAATGGTGATTTTGTAAGGTGGCCAATGAATGAATCAGTTGCAATTCCCATAAAATGTGTTTGAGACATAGGGAAATGGCTAGCCTCGGACTCATGGGTAAGAGAGACGAAAGCAGATCAAGTGGGATCTTGAAGGTCCGATGGTGAATGGTCATCTAAAGGTAGTGGTACTTCTATAGGATCCTCCATGGGTAGAGGAGAGGATGGGCCAGATGAGGTGGACTCTCCTTGTGATGGTGTAGGTGGTGGACATGCCTCTCCTATGAGTAGGATAGGTGTCACTGACAACTACTCGTAATTTGAGGGGTCAAAGGTGGCATGCTAATTATAGGCTCTTCCACGGTGATGGAGAAAATGAAGGGGGTTCCTCTATGGGTGGAGGAGTAGATGAAATAGGTTCTTGTGCAGGTAGTGGAGCTCGGGCTAAGATTTCATCTATGGAAGGAACATGAGGCAATTGGGAAGCAACTGGTATGTCATCAAAAATAGCGTGGACCTCGTGGACATTGTTATCATTGTTTGAAGTGTCACCAACTTGGTTGAAGATGGGGCATGATTAGGGAATGGTTTCTTGAAGATATGTAGGTTTTGGTTAGTGGGTGCATTCGGGCTATCCAAGACTAGATCTCCGTTGTCTAACATTTCTTGGACGATATTCTTGAAGGTGATGTAGTTATTATCACTATGACCTTTGACACGATGATAGTTAAAAATTCATGTTCCTTATACCACGTGGGCATGGGGCACTCAGGGTCAAAACTAGTATGTGGTTTTATAGGTGGAAGGGTAATGGCACCATCCTTAACAAGATTTTCCAAAAATATAAGAATAAGATTCTCCTATCGAAGTGTACTTTCGTTGTTCTCATCTGAACTGGAAAGCTTGGATGGGAGAGAGATTAGAAGGAGGTTTGGTTGGGTTTGATTGATGAGGGGGCCAACCTTGAGAACTATGATGTTGGAAGATCCTTTGGGTTTTGAAAATTTGTTTTGGGTTTTCAAGATGAAGAAGCATCATTTTATTTGAATGCAATGTTCTTGTTACAAAGTTGAATTTTCTTCTCTTCGATAGCATGAATTTCCAATTTTCATGCCATGGTGAATGCCTCATCAAAAGTGTGAAAGGTCTGCACTTGTAGGGTTAGTGAGATGTGTCTTATGCAAGCCTGAGTAAACAACTCTATGAGTTTAGTTTGAGGTAATTGAAATGTGAGCTGGTTAATTAGGTTGTGCCAGCAAGTGACAAAGTCAGCGATAGACTCATCGTCGTACTATCATGTGGAATAAAGATCAGTCATGGTAACCTTCTTAACAATGTTGATGGAGAAGTGATCTAAGAAGGCTTGGGCTACTTGATTAAATGAGTAGATGGAGTGTCTTGGTAGCCCACTATACCAGTCCAAGGTAGGTCCTATTAGGGACATCAAGAAGGTCCATAGGAGTAAAGTGTCATCATGGGTGATCAAGTAACACCCATGTTTGAAAGACTACAAATGCTATTGTGGGTCTTCTTTACTATTGAAATAGTTGAATTTTGGCATTTCCCAATGTACAAGGTATGGGAAAATAGGGATGGATGGATGAATGGGCTCATTACAGATTTCATCATAGGTGAGAGAATTGCATGAGCCCGAAACCGATGCTTCCAGTGTCTACATCCTTTCCATCATTAATTTGATGAGGTCATTGGTAGGTTGTGGTGGAAGGGTTCCTCTTGTGGCATAAGGGGCTGGTATTGAACTTGTGATGTGGGCAGACATTCCATTATATGTGATGCTGAATAGGGAGGTTGAGAATAGGGGACCATAGAGGGCATGTATCCAAAATGGGTGACATATGAGATAGGGGGTTGTTGATAGTATGTGTATATAGGTGGGATGGTCAGTAGTGACTCTAGTAGTGATTAGGGGTAGTGTTTGTGGGATGGAGAGGAAAATATTCTAGAATGGAGTAGGGGTCACCGACACCACGGGTGGTTGTGTTGTAATGGGTATTTGTGAGACAATGGGCACGAGATGGGTTATGATTTGGGAGGTCGATGAGGGGAATACATACTATAAGTGTGACCGATACTACATACGCATGCAACTGGTCATGTAGGTATGGGTCCCAACTGTGAAACCATTGGGGGTGAAGCAAGTGAAGGTAATGCCACATTATTAGGGGTTGATGTAGAAGAAAGAATAAGGGCAAGAGAGATGGATACAGGAATGTCGTATATCAACCGACTCCGAGGAATCTCTAGGTGGAAGAGTGGGAAAGGTAGAACTATAAGGCTATAGGATTATGATCAAGGAGTCGTGAAATTCTTATTTTCACTCGTAGAAATGATGGTAGGTAGGGTTGGATCCATGGGTGAAAAGATAGAGGGTGGTGAAGGACTAGGCAGGAGTGGTTGACGTACTAATCGTGAAATGTAAGAGCATTAGCTTGATTGTGAGTCAACACCATGTGAATGATTGTATATCATGTGATGTTGTATCCTTCATATGACACAGGTAGTAGTGAGAATGAAGAAAATAGATGTCTATAGGTAGATTTGGGTAATATCTCGCTTGATGTTCAATATAGGTAAACCAACTCCTTAAGATGACCAATGCGGTTCGCTCGGGGTAAGCGAGGTCAGTTACTATGAGACAGAACAATTTTATCAAATGAGGAAAAGATGAGTAATGGTTAGATGAACAAGTTGTAGGATGACTTTTTATCAAAGTAGAGAGAGTACGAGAAACTCAATAATTATAACAACAAAGAAAATGAAGTAAGGGTTCTTTAGGCAATTTAACCCAAAACAAAAAACATGTCGGTTAAGAAAAATCGATGCCGCCATGATGCCGCTATCTTGTGAAAATTGAAACATGTAGAAAATGGATCGCTATGAATTTTATTAAGATAATTAATCAACCTATAAGTCTATAGATGATGAAATGAAGTCCCGACACACTCAGAAGAAGTCAGAATACTCTAATTGTAATTGTGGAGTGTGTAAGAAAACAAAATGGAAAAATGGAGAAGCGTATCCTCACACCTCAAAATTCATGTCAATCAAACACTAAAAACACGTTCCTAACAAGTGATTTTTAATGTGTTGAGCTTATGCTATTTAGAATACTGACTCATGAATTTAGAATAGAGTTTTTGGTGAGGAAGGCTTCCTATGAAGAAGGATATCTAAAAGGATAGTTTTAGGTATGTTATGGCGGGGGCGGGCCATCCTATGAGATAATGACTCGACAAAGGTAAAAATCTGGGGATTACCTACCAATTGATCATGTGATCACTGAAAATTGTTCCTAGGTAAGATGTTGTTTAAGAAATATGTGTATATTTAAATTTTGTGCAAGTTTGGTAAGACACGAGAGAGAGAGAGAGAGAGAATGTGCTTTCTACAATTCTTTGTGTCAACCATTAGCTAGGCATGACTTCCAGCATATAGGTTGCCCTCATTTTAATGTGAGCTAAATGCAACAAATCAAAATGTAATGCAACCAATTTTAAGCCCAAATTGAAAATATTACATTCGATGAAGCAAATGATGAATAGGAGAGGGTATGCTCTTTCACTAAATGCAGAAAGAAAGAAAGAAGAATGATTTTTTAAATGCACCAAGAGAAATGTTTCTTTTAGAGTAATTAGAAAGAAGAGAGGATTACTAGGGAAGAAAAATACTGTGTAATCCTTTTAAAGGGAAACAAACACAACTTTCACCTAGAAATGAAGAAAATGCAATAGAACCCCTGATGGGTCCCACCGGCATGCCAAAATGTTTCACCATTTTCTTTATGTTTTTGAATGATGAAATAGATAGGGTTATGGGCTAGGAGGAATACCTGTTAAATGGGTTGGTTGATGGTTTTGCATGTGCATTTTGACTTCTCAATCTAGTGCCAATTGTGAGAGCTTCCTTTTGGCTAGGAGGAACTACCTGTAATAGAAAACAAGACCACAAAAGAGAAGTTAAATGATATATGACAGTGGATTGCCTAGTGTATGCTAGTTCCGGGAAGTGTGATACTTCCTAGATGGTTGTCAATCCATTGTTTAAAACAAATTAATGTGAGAAATAAGTAAATTCCTACTGTAGTTGATATGATTTAGGTATCTCATTCAAGTACAATAAGAAAATCCAATCACAACAGGCTAGAATATAGTTGATCTAAAGGATGAAATGACCATTAAAGGTACTAGAACTAGTCGGGTTTTATTCTGGGTTGTTTAGGTCAATTGGTAGGAGGTTATTTGGCTTTGTTCTTGGGAAGGGTATAAAGAATAGAGACTGGCGTCGGTCTTGTATGACTGACGATGGTTTAGTAATAACCGATGACGGTTACTCTGGATTTTCAATAACTCAATATTTCATGGTTTAGGGATTTGTCTGAGACTAACTTGGGGATGGTGAGGAGTGGGTGTAAGTCTAGGGAGGTGTTGGAAATACTCAAAGGTGTCTAATTGTCAAGTATGGGTGATTTTATGGTGTGGGTGAAGGAATGATCAAACTTGTATGGAGGTAAATGGTGGGGAAGTGAGAGTTCAAGTAGAAACTAATAATGAGAGTAATAGAGACTACTAGAATGAAAATAGAAGAATTTTGGTTAACAAGATAGTTACTGTGATGTAAATTCGATGGTTGGATGGAGGTGACGGTTGATCAGAGGAATGGTGTTTGGTGTCGTGGCGCAAGTTTTTCCAAATGCTACCATGGGTGAAATGCTTCTAGATCTGTTTGGATGATGGTTCTGGATGCCTGGATGCACAAAAAGACCTCGGTTCTACCTGCATGCAGCTCCTCTTTCTCTTCCTTGATCTCTAAATGTGAAAAACTCTCCAACAAGGTTGTTACGGTGAATAAATGGTAACCAACGTTATGGTTCCATCTTGACCGCATCGGTTTTGGTATATGACCAAGCATCAATTAAGGTGGGATTCCATAGGTTTACTAAAATGGGTAGATCTTTCTAATTTCTTAGGCCAAGTTGGTTTGTTTTCATGGATCAGAACGGAAGCTTCCCTTCTAATGAGTGGGAGTGTGGTTATAGAAATCTTAGGCATTTATTTTAGGGTTAGACCAAATCTTAGCTCATTAAGGAAAGTAAGACTTAGTTATTGTTAGTTATGGAAACATGCCAAGAATAGGTATAGGGTGAGGTGGCTAGATGAGGTGTCTAGGTGAGGTGAAAATTAGGTTTATTAAGGTGATAAAATAATGGATTTTGTGAGGATGGCTATTTAATTTAATTAAAATAATTTAAATCAATTATTAATGTGGGGTGAAAGGGGTCATGGTTAGGTGCCCCATGTTTAAGTTGGTTATCCGATCGGGGGATAAGGGAGTATGACCCAATTTTTGTGTCTAAAGCTATGTCCTGGGAGTACCTTGAAGAGGATCCTTCCCTCACTAAGAGGTTCAAATCATACACTTGTGATACAATGACTACTACATATAAAGTGCACTTGGAGAAGTGGTACAAGTGAATGCATGATGTATTTGGGGAAGAATGGAGAATCCCTGAACAACTTCCAACCTTGGTGGATGGTGAGGATAATTTCGTTGTATACTAACACTTATGCATAGGAATATTCACTTTGATAGATGGCATGAAAAATCCCATGGTGTAAGCTACCATTTGCCTTCATAGTGCAATACTTTCAAAGTGCGGTTAACAAGTTCAAGGAGGCCAAGAAACTTAGATTTGATCTAAGAGAGGTAGATTATGATCACCGCATGTTGTGTTAAACATTGGTATATCCTAAAAATTGCACCTATATGGAGAATTATGTCTCTCATGACGTACATATGTTAAAGTTTGTGTCAATACCTATTACAGGCAAAACAACAAGGGTATATATACACTAAGGCCCAAGTTTTAAAAAAGCATGTATGTATCCATCCTAGAGGATCCCTCCAGAAGAAAGAAGGTAGTTTCAAAGAATAGAGAGAGAGAGAGGAAACTCCAACAAGTAGGGTGCCAAGTGTGCATACAGCTTTAGACTATAGGGGTACAGAATCGGGCGTAATCTTGAGTACTTACACATGAAGGAAGAAATCCACCATAAAGGAGAAGTCACTCAAAAATAAAATATCTCCTAGGATGGAGGAGTTATGTTGTCCTCTCAATTTTTCCCACCCTTTTAAATCTAATTTGATGAAAATTGGAGCCTGTCATGGAAGAAATTTGTGTTTTAAACTCCTTAGATGCTTGTTTTCATTTCCCACGATGTTTTTAATCAAAATTCCCTTAGTCTTCTGCCATTAAAATGTTTTACCTATTTTCAATGGATGGGAAATTATTTTAGTTCTTATTTTATGTGTTTGGAATGCGTGGGACCTTGCATCTTTTGTTTTTAACCTTTTTGTAGAGAAAGAAATTCTTCATCGGGAGCAAAAATGGTGTTTTCCCGTTTCCTGCAACTTCCTACGTTCTTTTCCCCATCAAATTCTTGCTTGAAAAGGTGAAGCTACACATTTTCTTCTCCTTAGATGTGGCAGAATGGGTTCCTTTTTTAACTTATCACTTTTGGTGATTTTGGAAAAAAATGTCGATTTGCAGCGCATCCCCGTTGGTTTGTTGGTGTAGGTGTTTTTTGATCACTTTATTTAATTATTTAGTGTTATTTCCACCTACACCATGTGAGTCATCTCACTTAGGTGGACATGGATCTAGGTGTCATTTTAGTTATGACAGATTCTCTTACAGAATCTGTCATATGTGTAAGTGTGTCATAGGAGTTACATTCCCATTTGGGAAAGTAACTCCTCTTCTCCATTATGGAGGAATCTTTTCTTACATGGGAGTTACACATTCACTCCCCTATTTGTACTCCTCTTCTTTTTGGTCCATGGCAATCCAAGAGAATTCTATTCCACTCCATTTTTGAATCTTGAGCTTTCTATGCATGCACATTGCTTCTTACAAGTTTGCTTGCCTTATCTTGCAACTCCTTTCTTGGTGAAGTGCAGCTGTTTGGTGCACGTGTATTCCTTCTAGACCCTCATCCTACACTCCTTCATGGCATCAGATCTTGGGGACTGGAATCACACTACTCGCCATTCTTGCTGCACCGTGTAGTTGCTTGTGCAAGTTTTACTTTATGCATGTGCTTTACCTGCATATTTCAGATTCTTGTGGTTATTTTTTCATGGTTTGTTAGTGTGCTTCTTGTTGGTTGTGGATTCAACATTTGTAGGTTCAAAGAAGGGGGTGTGATTTGAGTCTTCATTCAATAGTGAAGGGCTGCAAGGATTAACTTCTCTACTCATGTTTTTGGACTGCCCAGCATTGGTTCATCGGTCTGGCTATTGGATGTGTGTGCTCATGCTCTTTTTGGTGCCTCAGACTTGATCTCCAACTATCATTTTCAGTGTCTATTCCACCAGACCCATTTTTACCAGTTGCAGACCCATTTTTTAGCTTCTACTCTCACCAACATTTTTACCAGTTGTAGACCCGTTTTTACTAGTTACAGACCCATTTTTTAGCTTTTACTCTCACTGACCCGTTTTTACCAACACCCATTTTTTTGGATCCAAGATTATCATTAACGTGGTCTCTACTCGTGGACATTTTTGTTGCACATTCCTTGTCCAACACGTGGCTGTCTACCTTCCAACGCAACAACAAAACCAAAAACCAAGTTGAGCACCTGACTTGGTTCGGTCAAACAAAAACCAAGTTGAATGGATTTTAAACGCCGAGAGTGTTTGAAGGTAATCTAAATCAGATCAGACCTCTTCTAAATGTTTTAAGGTATTAAAACATTTCATATTATTGGTTGTTTTAAAAATCTGGGCATTTTACTTGTATTTGGTGGCCCTTCCTTCGAGTGTCGAAGACGGAGGGTGAGCTCCGGATTGGCGGGAGAGGTTAATCCCTCCTCACAATAAAAAAAAACCCTCTAAAATTTGATTCTGTTTCCAACGGGCACAAACACGATACCTTTTGAATGTGTTTCGGGCACTTTTTTAATGTTTTGTAGGGCTAACTAGCTTTTTTAATCGGTCAGGGAATTTCTTTAAGCCATAACTTTTGACTCGTTGTTTCTTTTTTAGCACTTCTTTAGTCAAAATTGGATTTTTTTCTACAATCTACATGATGGGAATATTAGTTTTGTAAAATGCACTTTGTGTTATAAAGTGCCATTTTTGGGGGTATCTTTCCTTTTTCACACATTTCTTTTCTGTCATGGATAATCATGGTGTTCCTTTGCTTAACCCATTCAACTATCAAGAATGGATAAATGCTATGAACATTGCCTTAAAAGGAAAGAAATTGTTTTGCATTGCCACCGGTCTACAATCTGAACCTAATGATAAAAGAGACAAAGAAAAGTGGCTTGATAAGTGTGATGAAGCCATTGGGTTCATGACCATGTGTGTATCTCCAGAGTTACATTTTCACATTTCCTCTCCCACCACACCCAAAGAGGTTTTGGATACTCTCCCAAAAAATTTGGGAAAAAGGATGAAATGCAGGGACATGAACTTGAGAATAGCCTAATAAGTCTTAGTCCCAATGATTTTGACACCCTTCAAGACTTATTCTCCAAATTCATATCACTCAAATTACAGGTTGGAAGATTGTGGAATACGTAAAATGAATCTCAACTCATTTTATCCGTCCTTACCGAACTTGGTCCCGAATACTCCGTATTTGTCTCCACCTTCCATGCAACAAAAAGGGAACTTGGAAAAAGTTGGTCTATGCCCTCTCTTGATGAGTTTATTGCAGATTTGATCAAGGAACAAAGTAAATTGATTCAAATGGGCAGCTTGAAATCCACAAAATCCCATGCTCTCATTGCTGGAAAGGAAAAGCCGAGAGCTTCTAAGGAGAAGAAACCGGATCATGAAAAGAAGGACAAACCCCAAAACAACTCTTCCACCTCCCAAAATTCCAAAGAACAAATCAAATGTGGATACTGCCATGGCATGCATGATGAAGAAAAGTGCTTGAAGAAAAATATTTCTCTCCTCACTGATCTACTTGAGAAGCACAATATTGGAGTCCCAGATTCTCTCAAAACACCTTCATCATCCCACGATAGTTCTAAGGAAAAAGAGAGTGAAAAAGAGAAAGTACAAGAGAAAGAAAAGTAAAAGAATCCAATAAGGAGAAACCAAAGGGAATACCTCTAGTGACAGTTGTGCCACCTACCCCTACATGGATCATTGATTCAGGTGCAACTCATCGCATGGCATCATCAGACATTGAGTTTGATTCACTTGAGTCATGTGACATGTCCTCTATTTAGCTTGGTGACAACACCACTACATAGGTTTTTGGAAGAGGATCAGTTGAAGTAAGTGGTGGTACTTTCAATAATGTTTTAATTATCCCTTTACTTTCAGTAAACCTTCTTTCAGTCTATCAGATCACTCATCTTGGATAGGGCTTGCAAGTTGAGTTCACTCCGGACTCATTTTATGTTAGGGAGATCAACAAAGATGCTATTGTTGTAGTTGGTATAGCTGACCATCACACTTGGATATACTCATTCCCTCACTTTTATCGTCCTTCATATTCTTCATCCGACTCAGCTAAACTTGAAGATACTTCTGATCCCATTTATGATGTTTTGGACATCTCTTCTAGCATAGTTGATTGCCATGATGATGGGAACCCACCTCCACAATCCACTTATCACTTGCCACATCTTGAGGAGTTGTCTCTTGATCTGCCCACTTCTGCCCACTTCAAAACTTCGTGGAGCCGGCCTTCATGATTCGTGACTCATCGGAATTGGGTACACTTCTTCACAGGTTTAGGGCATTCCACCTTCCTTCATTACCACCACTTCAGGATCTCTTCATGCAGCAGCTGGATTTTCCACCTCACATATGGAGCATTGTTCCCTTGATTGGAACAACACCTTGTCACTTCGGGGTCCTCTTCCTCCTCTTCACTCAAAGACAGGGTGGCTCATGACTAGATCATCCTCTTGGGAGGCAGGATAGACTCCTTCTTCTCTCCTTCTTCTTAGTAGTTTAGGAGAGTTTGTTTGCTATCTCTTATAAGTTGAGGTTTTTCCCACTAGGTTTTCCCCTCACTACTTGAGACCTTTTGTGCATGGGTACCTCATCATCAAGCTTATAGTGGGACCTATCTCTTATTTGTCTTGTGACTTACCTTACCCCATCCTATTTTCGATGAGGGGGTGTTGGTGTAGGTGTTTTTTTATCACTTTATTTAATTATTTAGTGTTATTTCCACCTACACCATGTGATTCATCTCACTTAGGTGGACATGGATCTAGGTGTCATTTTAGTTATGACAGATTCTCTTACAGAATTTTTCATATGTGTAAGTGTGTCATAGGAGTTACATTCCCATTTGGGAGAGTAACTACTCTTCTCCATTATGGAGGAATCTTTTCTTACATGGGAGTTACACATTCACTCCCCTATTTGTACTCCTCTTCTTTTTTGTCCATGGCAATCCAAGAGCATTCTATTCCACTCCATATTTGAATCTTGAGCTTTCTATGCATGCACATTGCTTCTTAAAAGTTTGCTCGACCTTATCTTGCAACTCCTTTCTTGCTGAAGTGCAGCTGTTTGGTGTACGTGTATTCCTTCCAGACCCTCATCCCTACACTCCTTCACATTGCCGCCGGTTCTTGATTGGGCTGGAGTAGTTTTGGTAGAAGTTCGGGGTGACATATCCAATTTATTCTCTAAGGAACTGCAGAGAAAGGGTGAAAAATTATAAAAAGACCTGCGGCCCCACCCATGCAAAAGGATAAATTTCTAATTGAAGGCCAGCAACAAATGAGAAAGAGACACATGGCCTACGTTGAAAAGTCAATGATGAGGGAATGGAATTTCAAGGGAAAGGTTGGAATTTTTCCCCTTTTCAAAAAAAGATAAAAAGTGAAGCACATCCCCAAAACCAATTAGGTGAGGCCATGTGTTGAAGAATCGAAAAGGGCATGTGGTCATTTTTAGTTCATATGCGTTTTGGCAGGACTAGCAGAGGACTTTGGGAATTTTATTCTTGTTTCCAAAAATGGTGAAAATTTCTAAAAAGGCCTCACAGCCACTGCTCATGCGAAGGGAAAATTTCTAAGTCGAGGCCCGCAATAAATCGAGAAAGGACACGTCACCTACATCGATGACAAGTCAATGGCAGGAGCATGGACTTTTGGAGGAAAAGTTGGAATATTTCCCCTTTTCAAAAGTGGATAAAGTATAAAATTGAAGTGCATTCCCGCACCACTTGTCACATGATGCCACATGTCAAAGAATGAAATCGAAATAGTGGGCCCACAGAGGAAATTGAGAATTTGAGCCTTTTTCACCAAAGGGTTAAAATGTTGCAAATTGAGCCGCAACCCCATTTCCAATCGTGGTGTGCCACGTGTTCACGTTGAAAAGTCAAAGCGGTGACAAAGGTTTTTTTAGAATTTGAGCTTTTTGTTAAAAAAGTTTTAAATGGCTGATTTGAACCACATTTCCTTAGCCACTCGAGATGGCACAACATGTCCGGATTTTCGTGAAGTCATGCGGGGGTGGATAGAAAATGAGAAATCATGCTTTTTCTCCCAAATGTCGAATTGCGCTTTCTCCCCAGTGTCCGCGTTGCTTAGATATTGTCACTGTGTGGGGTCCAAATTTGAAGGTAAAAGGGGAAAATATAGCCAAATGCACTCATCTGGGTTTTAACACCATTAACATACCAAAGCTCTGAAAAATGCAAAAATGGATCGTTCTTCATTCTTTTTCTCTGTATTCTTGTCATTTCTCCATGAGATGCATTTTTGGTTTATTATGGAGCCAAATCGATAAGTTTGAGGGGATGTAAAGTTTGATCATTAGAAAATGGAGTTTATTGGGCATACACGATAAAAAGGGAAAAAATTTACCAGTAAGCACTTGAGTGCTATGAAAGTGGTTAAAAGGTGGAAATGGTAGGACCACATAAAGAAGAAAATCATGAGATGCCCCTACTAAAGTAATCATGCTTGAACACCTGAAATATTCACCTTTTTGAACCTCTAGTTTTCATGAGTGCGTTTGTTTCATGTCACTTTCCAAAAGCAGATCTGCAACAAACATTATTCCTTTTGGATATTATTTTCTTGGGGACAAAGTATGGATGTATATGAATTGTTATAAGAACATGGTTTTGGCCATGAAAAGGGGATTCTGGTTTTCTGGGAAGGTTGTAAATTTTGAAGTAATTCAATATAGAAGTTCTTTCTTTTCTTATTTCCTCTATTATATTTTTTCTCTCTTGCTCGATTTAATGGATCATTTGTTTTGCATTCAATAGAAACTTTGTGTTCTAGTCTGTGTAATCTTTAGAACTTTGTGTTTGATTTGCATCGGTGGTGAAGTAATTGATCCTTTTCTATATTTTCTTAGTTCAATGTGAGTAGGGAGATACTCTACTATCTATATTTCCCAAAAGAATTGTTGTTTTCTTCCTTCTCCCATCTCTTTATTCTTCCATTCCTTCTTATTGATAATCTTTTGAGTATGAAAACACACCAAGCTACCTAGGGTCCAAACATTGATAGTTGTAGATTTGTACATTTTTTTTTAGATTTCAATAAGGGAACCTCTCCCATTAAAGAGGAGGGACTTGTTGTCCCCTGACTGTGGTTTCAACCCATGTTCCATTCTAAAACCCAATAGTTTTTGGCGACTCCATTGGGAAATTCATTGCAAATGGATTCCAATTTTTGATAATAACTTCTTGATCATCTTTGATCTGGCGACTCCAAGATACACTCGGGGTAGAAGAACCCTTGGGGAAGAAGACCCTCATTTCCAAATTTTGGATCATCAAGGTTTCTCTCTCCCTTCATCAACAAGAAAAAGAAGAGGAACAAGATCTACAAGCACTCCTCCTGCTAGAGACAAAACTTCTAGGAGTGACATCCCTCAAGATCAAATCAGTCCTAATTTGCATGCTTTGATTCTCGTTGGTGTTTTAGTTCCTCTCCAAACAATATTTCCAAGGATGGCAGCTCCTCTACCTTGGGGCCAAAGGGTTGGGCCTCTTTCTCTTCCCCAGCCATTGCATGAATTTCCTAGAGGCAATAGAAAGAATTTCCCTAAATTTAAAGGTGATGGGAAGGTTCATCCAGATGAACATATTGCGGCCTTCATTGTTGCTTGTGGTGTTCTTGGAGTTGAACATGAGGATATCTCTATTAGACTTTTGTGGAGACATTACAAGATAATGTTGTTGATTGGTTTTACCATCTCCTATTGGATCCATCACCAATTGGAACACCATGATGACCCAGTTTGAGCAGCATTTCAAACCTGTGAGGATGTACATGCCCTCTTGGCCCAGATTTCTCAAATCAAGAAAGAGTCACACGAGCCCATGAGGGAATTTGTGGCCAAATTCAATAGGTTGGTTAACAAGATCCCAAAAAACACATGCCATATGGATCAGATTCAGAAATGTTTCTTCCTTAATGCCCAACTACCTGAAGTGAGCTATGCACTTAGAAGAGCTAATCTTGCCACTTTAGATGTTGATCAGAGATTTTTGTCAGTGTTGAAGATGATCTGATCATGTCTGAAAGCTAAGGAGAGATTCATCCAAATCCAAAGCATCTCCTTCTTCCACATCTTCTCCTAGAGCTAATGTAGATCAGTTAGTACAAAAACTTGCTAATGATCTTATTGCTCTCAAGAAGTAGTTAGCCCAACATGCTCCTTATCAGGATGTTCCTAGGAAGAACTTTCAGCCCAGAATCGGTTGCCCTCTCCTCAGACCAGATTGGCAATTGAAGGCCCACTTGTTAAAGTTCCAGTCAATGCAACATGTGAAGTGTTGGAGCTTGATGATGAGGAGGAGAATGAAATCTATGAAGAACATGAAGAGGAAGATGATGAAGAATTAGAAGAGTTGAGTGGATCTCATGTCCATTTTCTCACCACTGAAGGTATAGATGAAGAGGATGATTATGAAGAAAGAGTTGTAGAGATGAAAAATGAATCATATGTTTTCATGACTCATGAGCAAGCCAACAAGAAGGAGAAAGTGGTGCAGCCTGCTAAAATATCTAAGGAGCCTCCTACGGTCATTCCAGTGATTGCAAGGAGAGGAGCTCCTATTCCAACTTCTTCCACACCCAAGGTAAGTTCTATTGTTCCTTCCTCCTCTGTTTCTACTCCTAAAACTTCTTGCCCTTCAAATGATAGAGTTGATAAGTCAAAAGTTTCATCTACTCCTATCAATGATGCTCCATCTACCTCTGGTTCTTTTGACATTATTGACCATCTCAAGAAAACTAAGATCTAGATCTCAGAAGCTGAATTCTACCAAACCCATCCCAAGGCCTTTGCTAAGATGGTAGACTTTGTAAACTCCAAATCCAAGCCTTCATCCCCTAGTTCTAAAGGTCTCTTTCCCACTCCTTCTCCTTCATCTCAACCAAGCCTTGTGGTAGCAATCACTTCATCTGATGAGAAGATCAAACCATTTTATGTCACTCTCCTCATAGCTGGCCACAAACTCAACAATTGTGTTATTGATTCTAGTGCTTCAGATAATGTGATGCCTGCTAAGGTAGCTCATGCCCTAGGCTTAACCCTAACCCACACTTTTGGTTCATGTTACTCAATGGAAAGTAGAGAAGTGCCATTGGTTGGAAGGATCAAGGATGCACAAGTAGCCTTTGTTGCTTTTCCAGAGAAGAGAGTTTTAGCCACCATTTTGGTAGCTGATATTCCCCCTTCCTACGGCATGCTGCTGAGTAGAAATTTTTGCAAAGATGTTGGAGGAGAAATCATGATGGATTGGTCACATGCTCTTATTCCAGTGAATGGGAAAATGAAGAAGCTACTTCCTGAGAAACAAACTGAATATATCATGTAAAAAATAGATGACCCAAAGGCACAAATACTTTATGAGGACATTGGTCATGGTAACTACATGATCATGTCACAAGATGAGGCTAACCATCCTAAGGAAGTGCTTCTTGATCCTAATGGCATTTGGATTTTGGAATTTGATGGGAGCTTCTCCTCAGCTAGTTCTGGAGCTGGTGTGGTGCTTATTTCTCTGAAGGAAAATTCACCCTTTCTCTTTCAAGCTCCAATTTGAAAACACAAATAATACAACTGAGTATGAGGCTCTCATCCTCGGTTTAAGCATGGAAAAGAGATGGGGATCAAGAATCTCCTTTCTCATGGAGATGTAGAGTTGATTGTAAAATAGGTCAGAGATCTTTTTCAAGTGAAGAATAGAAGGTTGAAACATTACAAGAATCTAGTTTGGGATTCCATTGAGTTCCTTGATGCCTTTTCCATTGAAGCCATGCCAAGGGAAAGAAACACCAGGGCTGATTCCTTGGCTATCTCGGGGTCTCTACTGATCCCTCATCTAGATTTCTCCCAAGATAAATTCACCATTGAGATGATTCATAGGCCTAGTGTGCCTGACAATGCAAACAATTGGCAGGTCTTTAATGATGATCAACACTTGCTTTCCTTCCTTGAACTTAGAGATAATTTTGACCAGTTGTACTTTGAAGGAAGTGGAAATCTTCCTAGAGAGTGTGTGCCCCAAATGAAGAAGATAACAAAGAAGAAATGGATCATGATGGCTACATAAAACTAAAAGGTAATAAGATACCTAAAGGATGGTAGTAAGTTTGGAAGAGTTATTTGATAAACATGATAGGTACATCAAGTCCAAAACTTCCAAAGGAGCTCAACAGTCTGCTTGACTATGAAAAGATAAACATTGGGAGTCTTAATGAACCCATGTTGGTAAACATTGGAAAGTGTTGCACACAAGAGGAGAGGAGAAAAAGTAGTGAATCTATTGAAAAGGTATGCTGATGTTCTTGCATATTCTTATGATGATCTCAAGGCTTTTCAGCCAAAAGAGATGCAACATTTCATTCCTCTAAAACCTGGGATCAAGCCCTTCCGGAAAAAGTAGAGGTAGTATAACCCTAAAATTGCTGATACAATCTTTCAAGAGATCCAAAAGTTATTGAAGGCTAAGATCATTTTCCCCATTCACCATTCAACGTGGATTGCTAATATTGTGCCTGTCAGGAAGAAGAATGGTGAGATCTCAAATTTGTGTTGATTTTAGGAATTTGAATCAAGCCTCTTTGAAGGATAATTATCCTCTCCCCGTAATGGATCAAGTGTTGTAGGTTGTTACAAGGTTCGAAATGTTGTCCATGCTTGATGGATTCTCAGGATATAATCAAGTAGAAGTAAGTGTTGCAGATCAGCATAAGACTACCTTTACCACTCCTTGGGGCACCTTTTCTTACAGAGAATGCCTTTTGGCCTCATCAATGTTGGTGCCACCTTTCAGAGGGAAATGGACCTGCCTTTGGCAGTCTCAAGGAAAATGCATAGTTGTATACCTTGATGATTTGACTGTGTTTTCAAAAACCAAGTGATCATTTCCAACACCTTGAAACTATCCTCCAAAAGTGTAGAGAGCATGGCATCTCCTTGAATCCCAAGAAATATGTCTTTTGTGTCACTAGGGAAAATTATTGGGACACATTGTCTCCAAGGAGGGAATCAAGATTGATCCAGAAAGAGTCCAGATGATTTAGCAGATCCCTCTCCCCACAAGAAAGAAGGGTGTGCACTCTTTCTTTGGCAAGATCAACTTCTTAAGAAGATTCATACCTAATTTTTCTTGAACTTACTTTGAACATAGCCCACATGATGAAAGGGAAGAAGAATTTTGGTTGGTCCTCTGAAGGAAAGGTTGCATTTGAAGACATCAAGAGAGCTATAACAAAGACTCCAATCTTGGCATGCCCTGATTATAGCAAAGACTTCATTATCTATTGTTATGCTACTGAAAGTACTCTAGCTGTTGTGTTAACCCAGGAGAATGTTGAAGGTCATGAACTCCCCATAGCATTCATGAGTTATATTTTGAAATCCCATGAGCTGAAGTACACCATGATGGAGAAACATGCTTTTGCAGTGGTCAAAGTTGTGAAGCAGTTTCATTTTTACATCCTCAACTCTCATTCTATTGTGCTTGTGCTTGATACAACTATTAAATCCATTCTTACACAACAAGAATTTGGAACCAAGAGAGGCAATTGGGTAGCCAAAGTTCAGGAGTATGATCTTGACATCAAACCCACCAAGCTAGTTTGAGGAAAGGGCTTATGTGAACTCATTGCTTGAAGGAGCTGATGCCAAATTGTCCAAGGAGGAAGTTGATATCCATGTTGTTCTTTTCCTCAGCTCAACTGATGAATGGTATGTTGGCATTGCACACTTTCTTACTTATGGAGAATTTCCATCCCATTTGAGTGCCAAGGATAAGAGAGCCATCAAATTAAGGTCTCATGTAATATGTGTTGTGGGAAAATGCATTGTTCAAATGAGGCATAGATGGAAGGTTTTTGAAATGTGTTGACAAAGAGCAGCAAAAGAAATTGTTCTCATCCTTTCATGACCAGGCCTGTGGAGGTCATTTCTCTTCTTGTCATCACCCCCACAAAATCCTCCATGTTTGGATATTATTGGCCTACCTTGTTCAAAGATGCATCAAAGTGGGTAGGAAAGTGTGAAGCATGTCAAACCTTTGTTGGAAGACCAAAATTGGCTGCTTTACCTCTCAAACCAGTGGTGATTGAGGAACCTTTTCAACAATGGGGTTTGGACTTCATTGGGACACTCAATCCACCTTCAAGTGTAGGGCATACTCATGTTTTGACTGCCACTTGATTATTTCACCAAGTGGGTGGAAGCCATTCTAGTTAAAAGTACTACTTCTGAAGTAGTATGCAACTTCATCAAGGAGCACATCTTAATAAGGTTTGGGATACCAAACAAGATTTTCACTGACAATGCTTCCAATTTTCTTCTACTGAGATGATGGATTTCTACTATGGCTATGGCATTTCCCTTGCCCACTCTTCAGATTACTATCCCCAAGGGAATGGGCAAAATAGAATCAACTAACAAGAACTTGGTCACCATTGTTTGGAAGCTTGTTAATGACTCTCAGAGGAATTGGCATAAGAAACTATATGATGCTTTATGGGTAGATAGGATTACACCTAAGAGAGCCATTGGAATGTCTCCTTTTCAAGTGGTATATGGAGTTGAAGCTCAGCTTCCAGTGACATTGGAACTGTCTTTACATTTGATGAAGGCCATTGAGGATGCCAGCTTTACCAATTCATTGGAAAAAGAATTATGTACCTCCAAAAGTTGAATGAAGACAAATTGCAAGTGGTTGATAGAATATCAGCTCATCAACTCAAGGTAAAAGCTTTGTTTGACAAAAAGGCTAAACCCAGAACTTTTCAAGTGGGAGACAATGTTCTTCTTTGGGACAAAAGGCATGAACCTCGAGGAAGCCATGGTAAATTTGATTCCCTTTGGCTTGGTCCTTTTAAAATTAGACATTTTGCTGGTGAGAACTCTTTTTACCTAGATTACATGGATGGTTCTCCTCTCCCACTTCCTTATAGTGGGCAATTTTTGAAGTTGTTCAAAACCTAGGAGTTTTGGCGGTCCCTCTGTACATTTTGTATAGCATTTTCTTTCCTTGTTTTTGTTTTGGTTGGTTTCCTTTCTGTGTTCTCTTTGTGTTGGTATTTGCTTCTTTTTGACTCCATTTGCCCATTGGCTAAGACACTGATTTGATCTGATTACCTAGAATTCTCTAAGGTTCTTGATTTTGCCTCTTTCCTCTACCAAATCATCCCCAAAAGGAGCCAGCTATTGTCCTCTCAATTTTCCCCACCCTTTTGAATCTAATTTCATGAAAATTGGAGCCCTTCCATAGAAGAAATTCATGTTTTAAACTCCTCAGATGCTCATTTCATTTCCCATGACGTTTTTAATCAAAATTCCTCATCTACTGCTGCCGTTAAAACATTTTACCTATTTTTAATGGATGGGAAATGATTTTAGTTCTTCTTTTATGCATTTGGAATGTGTGGGACCTTGCATCTTTTTTTTTAACCTTTTGTAGAGAAAGAAATTCTTCATCGGGAGCAAAAATGGCATTTTCCCATTTCCTGCAACTTCCTACGTTCTTTTCCCCATCAAATTCTTGCTCGAAAAGGTGAAGCTACACATTTTCTTCTCATTGGATGTGGCCGAATGGGGTTCCTTTTTGAACTTATCACTTTTGGTGATTTTGGAAAAAATGTCAGATTTTCCCGCATCCCCACCAGTCCCTGATTGGTGGAGCAATTTTGGCGAAGTTTGGGGATGGATCCATTTTATTCTCTAAGGCATTACGGTGAAAGGGTGAAAAAAGTTCTAAAATGACCCATGGCCCCACCCATGTGAAAGGATAAATTTCTAAGTTGAAGCCCGTAGAAAATCAAAAACGGGACACATGTGGCCTACATTTGAAAAGTCAATGGCGGGGGCATGGACTTTCGGGGAAAGGTTGGAATTTTTCCCCTTTTCAAAATAGATAAAAGTGAAGCACATCCCCATGAACCAATCAGGTGAGGCCATGTGTTGAAGAATCAAAAAAGGACACATGGCCATTTTTTAGTTCATATGCACTTTGGTGGACTAGCGGAGGACTTTGGGAATTTTAGCCTTGTTTCCACAAAGGGTGAAAAGTTCTAAAATGGCCCACACCCCCACTCATGCGAAGGAAAATTTCTAAGTTAAGGCCCGTAGCAAATTAGAAAGGGACATGTGGCCTATGTTGAAAATTCAACAATGGGGGGCATGGAATTTCGGGGAAAAGTTGGAATTTTTCCCTTTTCAAAAGTGGATAAAGTATAAAAAAAAGTGCATTCCCACAACCAGTCACATGATGCCACGTGTTGAAGAATGAAATCGGAAACAACGGGCCTAGAGGGAAATTGAGAATTTGAGCCTTTTTCACCAAAGGGTTAAAATGTTGCAAATTGAGCCGCGACCCCATTTTTCCAATCATGGTGTGCCACGTGTTCACGTTGAAAAGTCAAAGCGGGCCGGTGGAGGTTTTTGAGAATTTGAGCTTTTTGTTAAAAAGAGTTTAAATGGAAGATTTGAACCACATTTCCTCAGCCACTCAGATGGTGCCACATGTCGGCTTTTGGCGGAGCTGCGGGGGGGAGAGAAAAATGAGAAATTGTGCTTTTTCTCCCAAATGTCAGGAAATGTAGTTTCTCCCCCCAGGGCCATCGTTGCTTGGATCTTGCCACGTGTAGGGTCCAAATTTGAAGGTAAAAGGGGAAAAGATAGCCAAATGCACTCATCTGGTTTTTAATGCCATTAATGAACCAGAGCTCTGAAAACAAAAAATGGATCATTCTTCATTCTTTTTCTTTGTATTCTTGTCATTTCTCCATGAGATGCATTTTTGGTTTATTATGGAGCCAAATTGATAAGTTTAAAGGGATGTAAAGTTTGATCATCAGAAAATGGAGTTTATCGGGCATACATGCGATAAAAAGGGGAAAAAATTACCAGTAAGCACTTGAGTGCTATGAAAGTGGTTAAAAGGTGGAAATGGCAGGACCACATGAAGAAGAAAATCATGAGATGCCCCCTGCTAAAATAATCATGCTCGAAAACACGTAAAATATTCACCTTTTTGAACCTCTAGTTTTCATGAGTGTGTTTGTTTCATGTCACTTTCCAAAAGTGGATCTGCAAAAAACATTATTCCTTTTGGATATTCTTTTCTTGGGACAAAGTATGGATGTATACGAATTGTTATAAGAACATGGTTTTGGCCATGGAAAAGGGGATTCTAGTTTTTTGGGAAGGTTGTAAATTCTGAAGTAATTCAATATAGAAGTTATTTCTTTTCTTATTTCCTCTGTTATATCTTTCTCTCTCCTTGCTCATTTCAATGGATCATTTGTTTTGCATTCAATAGAAAATTTGTGTTCTGGTCTATGTGTAATCTTTAGAACTTTGTGTCTACAGATTTGCATTGGTGGTGAAGTAATTGATCCTTTTCTATATTTTCTTGGTTCAATGTGAGTAGGGAGATACTATGTTATCTATATTTCCCAAAAGCATTGTTGTTTTCTTCCTTCTCCCATCTCTTTATTCTTCCATTCCTTCTAATTGATAATATTTTGAGTATGAAAACACACCATCTACTAGGGTCTAAACATTGATAGTTGTAGATTTGTACATTTGTTTTCCAACTGATGGTGTAGAGTCAAGAATTTGAGGAGATGAAGAGCATGAAAGGTGATGAGTCCGAGGAGGATGAGGTGAATGAGGAAGGTGAGGATCCCTTGTGTACAATTTACATGAATCTGATGAAGAGAAGAATGGATCTGAGGGGGGTGCTCAGAATATGGGAGTAAGTGTAAAGGTGAATATGCATACACAAGAGACCCCACGATTAGTGAAGGATAGTTAGATGACACAGTGGAAAGGTAAGTAGCGGGTATCATTAAGGATTTGGTAGAACATGAGGTGGAGCACAATGCTGAAGGAATATTGAGAGAAATAGAAGAGAGCGTAGATAAGGATAAGGGTCTAGCAGAAAGTTTCCCTATAGGAGAGTGCATAGTTGGAAAGGGTTTGGTGGTACAAGGATACACAATGACTTATGTCAATGATCCAAATAAGGTCCTATGTGTGCATTTATAAAACAAAGTGCCTTTAGACCAACTCTTTTGTTGGTCATCATTTGACACACGCATGAGGAAGATGCTATCATGGACCTTCGAGTCCCATGTTGATGAGCCCAAATTCAAAGTTGGTGTGGATGTAGTAATAGAAATGTAGAACCCCAATGAGGTGAATCCTATTGTGGATACCCAGTGGATAGTGTATGAAAAGGCTTATAATGTGCTCAAGAAGGTATCAGTAGAAGTGGAGGCAAGGTTGTAGTCATTTATTTACCCTTAATAGTATTTTCTAACCCTAAGCACACCATCCTATCACCCAAAGGGCGATGGGTGCTACTTGAGGCACGTGCAGGCATCAAGCCCTCCTTTATGTGAGCTTTGTGAGAAGGTTCTGCCATTAATGGAGGATGATTTGTAGAAGTATAAGTACATTCACTTATTTAAAAAGGTAGAAGGTGCAACTAATAGATCCACACATTAATGCATTATAGAAGCTAAATAACATTTGTAAGAAGCATAATAAACTAGATCTAGGCCATGATAAGTCATATAACATAAGGGTTTACACCCATAAATAAGTTATATAGAATGAACCACATATATATATTGATTTAAAATAGTTATGGTAGCCACATTACAGTCAAAAGGGTCATCTCAGACCATATATATTAAATGACAGAGACTTGTCTCCTATAAATCTTCCTGATATGAGACCCTAACTATACTTTTTCCTACTCCACCATATGCTTATGGCATTCCTTACAACCCTTGGCACTAACTAATCTAAACCCTTAGCATTTCTGCAGCACTTTGTTACTCTCCTTCTCTTTCTCTACATTCTCTATGCATTCTCTCTATGTTTTTATCTCTATCTTCTCTCATCTCCCATATATCTATCTTTGGCCCGAGCATTACTTTATATGAGATGAACAACCACTACCATGTTTTCTATAAGCATATATCACATGCCAATTTTCAATGTGGTCCTCCATTTGCAAATGTTTATCCCTTTGCAAACCCTCCACTCTTTGTAGTGATGTCTTCTGGGAATATTCCCAGGGAATATCCTTTTCTTTACCTCCAAGGTTCTAGGCTAGCACCTTATCCACTCATCATGCCTAGTTGGGTCCTCATACTTTTCTTCAAGTGCCTCTAGAACAAAAAATATGGGTAACTCCTTAAAACCCATGTTTTTCCTCCTGCGCGTGCCCTGGTTTCACTCAAACCCTTCTTAAACCCCTTTTTCTTGCGCACTTTCCCCTGAGTGCCCTTCTTCTCACTAGTCTTATGCACGTGTGCCATTTGGTACTTAGCCAATGTTTTAGGGCCCAACATCAACCCATACTACCTGTGTTCTTCATTCTCGAAACATCTTGATTCTTCAAAGAATAAAGAATAATGGAATAAGGAAAATCTGAATAAAGAATGTGTTGGTTCCATTTTTGAGCTTGCACCGTTTTGCCCTAAATTTTTCCTTCATTCTGCATGCTCTAAAATGTTTTTCTCTCAAATTGGTGGTCTATAACTTTTCCCCTCTTGCTTGGATGCTTCAAAATGCTCACAAACTTGTTGTTTTTCCCCAATTTGAAAGAAATCTACATGTGTGCCCTGTTTTGTGCCCTAAATTTTCCAAAATTTGCAAGCTCTACCTTTTTCCTTTTTGCCCAATCATGAAAGTTTAAAATTGATTGATTTACACTTGTATGCCATTGAAAATCCAATTCCATGATAAAAATTCTTTGAAAACATGTTTCAATTGGTTCAATTTCAATAAAATTGTCGTCCTTAGCGAAAAAAATCAAATTCTAGGGCATCCCTGGCATTTTCTATGTTTTGACGGTCATACGGGTGTCCTTTTCCCGTTAAATTTTAGCTCAAAAATCTTCTCCTACGTGGCCATTTTTGATTGGACATGGTTCGATGGGTCTTCTTGAGAAACTTACCATTTTTTGTGTTTTTGTAAAAAGGTCTAAATTGTCCCCGCAAGTCTGCAGGCCCTCAGCCAATCAGAGGGTGACACATGGCAATTAGAAAAGTCAAAATAATGGAGGGGCAGAGTTGTGGAGGTATTTGAAGTTTTTTTCCCTTTGGGGTAAAAATGATCAAGTGATGAAAAAGGCCATGGGCCCACTATGTTGAATTAATGCCTTGTTCGCATTTTTTACTCGTGATGGAAAAGCAGAGGTTTGGGCTTTCGGGGCAATTTGGAAATTTTTCCTTTTGGGAAAAATGGACTAAAATTCTAAAAGGAATTACGGCCCCGAAAAAAGAAGAAATTTGAAGCTTGCATGGATCAGCAAGCCGTCGGAGGAAAAATGAATTTTTTGACTCTTTGGCAAAATGGGTTAAGGTAAAAATTGAAGTGTTGCTCATGAGTGAATCAAGAATCGCCATGTGGCGGTGAAAGGCGAGAGAGTGTGGGAGTGCAGAGGAAATGATGAAAAATTTCCTTTGTGGAAAATTTTGATAAAATATAAATAAGAGCACTGCCCTTCAATGAATCAGGTGAGGACACATGTCCTACGGGAGGGTGGAACTGTGGAGAAAAAATGGAAAATTTTCCTTTTTCCAAAAAGAGGCAAAATGTTTAAAATTGAGCCACAACTCCGTATCTAGTCATATTTTGCTAGGTGTCAGGGATAGAATCAAAGATGCAAGCCTGCAGAGATAATTTGGAAAATTTCCTTTTTCCAAAAATGGTGGAAGTGTGTACAATCAGTCTGTGATTCCAATGGGACCCACATTTGGACACGTGTCAAGCTCATTTTCAAAGGGCGGAGGGGAGGAGAAAAATGTCAAATTTTTACATTTTTCCAAAAGTGTTAAAATGTCAAAATTAATCCCAAGCCCATTTCCAATCACATTGTGACATGTGGAGGGCTCAGATTAAAGGATAAAGGAAGATCAATGGTAATTGTGCATTTTTCAATTTGGCCGCCATTTGAGCTCCAGGAAGTGTGGAAATGCATTTTTTGCATCGATTTTGATCAAATTTTTGACAAATTCATGTCGTTTGTGCCTGCAAGGACCAATGCAATCAGTTTTGAGGATCAATTTGAAGATTAGAGATGTTTTTGAAATGAATTTTTGCCCTAACCCGTCCAAAAACGTGAAATATCAAATCCAAAAGTTACAGAGTCAAATTTAAGAGGGATGAGGATGAAATAATAAAATGGAGGGGGTTTGCATGCTTTGAAGATGAAAAATGTTCCTCCACAATGAATAATGATGCAAATTTTGCAATGATTCATCTCTTTTTGAGACAACTGGTAACTTTTTGGATGTGTTCTATTAAACGTCCCTGTCTGCGAATCATGAGAAATTTTTGTAACAAATTTGATCCTTTGGCATATTCTTTTCTTGGGAAAGAAGGCTTGAAGGAGATTGAAAGCTATATATTGCATGAATTTTTCATGTAAAGGGTTGGAAGAGTTTAAAAAATCCTAGAAAACTAAAAATTTCATGGGAAAATCTAGGAAGAAGCCCATTCTCTGAGTGACCACTTGAGAAACTCATGTAACTCTCTCTGTATCAGATTTCAAATCATGTTAAGTTGGTTGCACATGTATAGCCATTAACAAGCTCTAAGATTGTTTTTCAAAACATTCCCCTACTGATAAATCTAATCATTTTTGAGTTATTATGTGTTGTCTTTGGGAAAAATCTGTGAATGCTTACATTTCATAATGCATTTCAAATTTGTGTTTCTTGTTTCTTGTTGTAGTCTTGTGTTTAAAATCTCTCTTGATCATACATGGTCTCATTTCGAGCTTTCATCTGATAAGAGATAAACAAATTTAAAATCACTTTACCTTCCTTGACTTCAAAGATTGTTTGTAAACCTTTGGGTGCACCTTAGGTCATGATTAAATAGTGATTGCTAAATGCTTCATTGGTTCATTCTAACTCAAGATTTTATGATAGATGATCAAATATTGTGTGGAAAAGTGTAGATCTGGGCCTCCATTTGATGCACATATCTTGGTTGAAGGGATGATTAACCATTTTGATACTTTCTATTGTTAAGTTTCTCCATATTTTGTTGAAATCCTCAAAGAGTCTGGCAGACCTTGGTTTGTCTTATCTAAACTCCCACCCAAAAATCATTCAAAACAACTAATCCTACCCTGTTTTACCCCTATTTTTACCTGTATACCCATAGAAGATCAAAATCCATTTGCTAAAGTATGCATAACAGATCAAGATTTCAAAATGTCTTCAGTAACCCTTGCCTTGCATTGAAAGTATCTCCATAATCTGGAAGTGACAACTTTTGAAAGTCATATTTGGAGTGTTGATCATATTTTCCCAAGGCCCTTTTCATACTATTTACACAAATTGGAGGATATCTTCATCTCCTTCACCATTTGAGGGTTACAAAATAGGTTCTCTTACCTTGGTTAAAAGACATAATCTAAAACAGCTTAGGAAAAGATCAAGTCCTTTTAGAGTGTTATCCATCTCTCCGTAAACTGAGTGCCGTTAGATCATATCCCCGACTACAAAATGACACACACCATGATCCATTTTTCTTCAAGCTTCATGTCATATCTTTGATGCTGCTCGGATCAAAAGGAGAACAAATTTGGGTACTAACGAGAATGAAAGAATAGAAGAATCTACTACTACTCTAAGAGGAGTGGGAAGTCCTTATCCATTATTGCCTCAATATTTTCCCAGACATCTACCTCACCCTCCGCATACTGAAGTAGGTCACCTACT
The DNA here is from genome assembly GCA_018340775.1 of Taxus wallichiana var. yunnanensis. Classification (NCBI taxonomy): domain Eukaryota; kingdom Viridiplantae; phylum Streptophyta; class Pinopsida; order Cupressales; family Taxaceae; genus Taxus; species Taxus wallichiana. The sequence goes on along the minus strand of CM031243.1, from coordinate 266,149,318 downwards.
AGAGAAATCACCTCATCAAAACTCAATTCATTTCTCTTAGCATTCAGTGTATCTATAATTCCTTATAGCTGTTTGCTAATATCATCCAACACGTCCATTCTACGAGTGACTTGGGAATATAGCTCCTTAAGATGATTCTTAATCAAACCCTGCAAGGTTTCTTATAGTTCCAACTTTTTCTCAACCTCAGCTAGGATCTTATTGATGTAGCCTATAATTTTATAGATAACACCCTAGACACACTGGGCACATCACTTAGCCTAGAGTGAGCACTCACCCTAAGCTCGCAAACCTACCAAGTCCCTCTTTAGGGTTGTTGTAGCAGGATGTTAGCGTGATGAAGGAAGAAACATATAGATCCATAACTAATCCATCATTCTACAATGCATGCCATATTTAGATCTATGAAATAACAAGCTTAAACAATAATCATGATTGAATCAAGAACATGCACTACTCGATTACACACAGAATGACACTTAGATTCAGCCAATAACTTCCATCTATTAATAAACATAGAAGCTCCTTACAATAATGGCATTCTATACTAATATGCACATGGATATGATACAGTAATCCAATCATATGCACATATCTCTTTATGCTTACCTCTTGTGCTCTGCATATACCTATATATATCTTCCTACTACTATGTGATTCACGTCATATGTAACATTCCCATTTTAAGACTTTAGAAACAAGGGAAAAAACATTTACATAATGTTCTCTGTTCTAAATAAAGCATTATTTAGAAAAAACATTTCATTCCAATCAATCTCAAATAGATAACCATGTGCAGTTGTAAATGACTTGATCCACCGATCTATTCATTTCATAACTCGGTAATCTCACTCGATCTATTTATGTTAACTTTAAGTATCGAATACTTATCGTATACTTTGTATACTTGGTTTTCCTACACTAAACCGGGTACTGAGTGATCTATTTAAAGAACATATCTAAATATTTGTTACTAATATTCATCTCATATCACGTTGTTTTAAACTTGGTCACATAGAACAACGTAACCAGCGGCTTGTGATATTTTGGCAAAAGATTTCCAACATACTGTGTATGTAACTATTCCTAGATGGCATACTCATAATTTCAGAATATGTCCTTCCCCTCACTCCCCTATTATAAAGAATGGTCTTTCTCGACTACCATTAGTCCACTTGTCCCGGTTTAACCCTATCCTCAGTTACAAACATAATTTATTATAGGAAGATGCTCACAATGACTTAGGGTAAATGGGCATACTCGATTTACCTAAGTCAACTAGATGTGCCAAGGTACCCCGAGCTCTTGGAAGCTACTTCCTATCCTAAATATGCCACTAACTTGACCTAGAGAGAAACTCAGTTCAACTCCTTATTTGTGTGTAGATCTAGATGATCAATGCGAAGGATATTGCCACATGTCAACCGCAACGTTGTATTCTCGAGAAGACCCAAGTATTCTTGAAAGTACAGCCTGCGCATTGGCATGTGCCAACATCCTATAAAGAACAACCTCATCAAGATGTACATACCCCTAGGAGGTTATTAATAAATTATTAATTTAGATTAATACACTAGTTATAGTAACCTGCTAAACCCTAATCTAACTCTCCTTAAGTTATTATTATATACTTGTATCAATTAAGTATTAAAGAACTTCCTTTAACTCATGAATGCTTTTAATGTTCGCTTACTTAGTATAACAAGCGAGCTTAACCAAAACAGACAGCAATAACCTAAGTTCAAGAATATTGTAATTTCGCATTCAGAGAAGTTTAGCAATCACATGGGTCTAACCAAAGTAGACTTCATACTAAATGAAGTCCTATGAATTACATTCTTATCACCAATCCCTTTTGGTTTACATTCATTTAAGAGAGTAAGAGTCTTCCTCTAAATGTTTAAGTGATAGGATTTACCATTCACAATATCCATTTTTCATATTGTATGTTCATTACGCATCACATTACTATGTTATATTGTTTAGATAATAAACATCATCTATTGCAACTTCACAAGCTACATCATTATAAGGGAAACTAAACTAGTTCCCTTTATCCATCTTATCAAAGATAACAAGATAAGCATAATATAATATGAAGAATATCAACAAGATAGAACTTCCATCTCCTTCATAAACGTTTGAGAGAAATTACACAACCAATGTAAATAAATCACAACTCGCAATTCATCATTATAACTTATAAATTTAAAAGAATAATCACCTTAGGTGTCTTGCATAACAACAACCTCCATTTTATAAAGTACACAACTTTTATTTTTCAATACAACTAAAGAATGAATCAGAATTCTTTACAAAGAATCAGAATTTTATCAACCAATGCATCATATAAGTTTTTTTTCTTTTATCACTTATGATGTCCATCTGCAAAAATTTCTAGCATGGGTCAGTTCAATGAACTGAGCATGATAAGCACTAAGCATTAAAACGAAGTGCATTCCACTAATTGTTTCATTAAAGCAACACTGCTTTAGTGACATAATTAATATATCGTACAATATGCATAAGTGATACCAAACTAAAAATAAGTACAATAATAAATCTAGATCCACTTTTAAGAGAAGAGTAGAATATAATCCACAACATCTGCCTAAAAACTTAAAGTTCAATTGATCCTATCAATAACTTTTAAACAAACAATAGATCTTGCCATCCCATTATTTCATAATTTTATCCTAATAAAATACAACATTTATCTCTTATATAAGCCAAAAGAAATGTTTACAAAGATGGTTCATTCTAGGATGATTCATCCAATCTTAAGCAAGGAATATGAAGAACCAAGATCGTACCATACCCAAACTCATAACATTTGAAAATAAGATCAGTTAATAACATGAATTATTTATTTCCTTTCTAGGATAACAAACTTATAAATTCAGCATTTAAGATATACCTCTAAACAGGATTCCATAACAATCCAAGAAGGTATAGAAATAAAAAAGTCTAACTACAATTCTAATTCTACTTTTGCATATTAGAAGTTATCAATCAAGATCTAAAACCAACGTCACAATCAAAGTAGTCTTATAAAGGAGTTAATCTCTACTCAAGTCCACCCAAAAGATAGAGTACAAGAGACAAAACCTACTCCTATCCATCCAAACAAAACAAGGCTTAGTCAACAACAGTCGATCCCACAAGTATGCATTCACTTATCAGCAGAACCAACTTAACTACTATCTTTCTACATCATTAAAAAAATTGATTCAAACAACGTAGACCAACCAGCCATAAAGAATGTAAGAGAATTGAGTGTAGAGAAGTTCAATCAATGAGCTTGTCCAAAAGACAGAGAAAAGGAAACTCTATAAGGAAAGGTCCAATAATCAATCATTTCATTAAACTAAACAAATGAATTTCTAGTTTAAAATCAAATCAGAATGCAAAACATATTACAGTCCCAAAAAAGTGTTCTTTTCCCAAGAGAATATATATATTTTCTCTCTTTAAAAGAATCCCAAGGAATCATTCATTATATCTGACAAGAATAGAATCCCGAACCAATAAACTAACAAGTTCATAATTATCCACGAACTCAAGACTGAAGACTCGCAGATGCCTCACCACTTAATACAAAGAGTAAGTATTTCATGATTCAAACGAACTAAACACAAAACAATCTGAATAGAGAAAGTATCATTCTCATATAAATTCAATGTCCAAGGGTAATAACTCAACCTTCCACTAAGACCCAAAATTATTTTAAAGAATCAGAAGAGAGAGCAAGAACCCAAAACATCTAATTCAGAAGATGTCTCAATCCTATCTCCAAAGCAACAAAAATAGAAATCCAAAACAAACTTCCATAACCACAAAATTGTGACAGAGGTGACTTAGTTTCAAACAAAACAATCAACCCAGAACGTGGGTTTCCTCAAAACAGAGGGGAAAGAACACCCCCTCCAAATCTCATGCCATTACCATCTCAGAGAAGATAATACAGTCATAAAACAAGTTCCACATTCTTTTAAACAAGACGTTTCCAGTTCCAAATCTCGAAGAGATTTCAAATGACTCACTCAAGCTATCACCCACTTTCGAGTGAGTAATTTTCTCAATAAAAGAATTATAAGCTTAATACTTTTATTACAAGTGAAACCCAACAAGAAATACCATAATAGAATCAAATACATCTATCCAAATAAAATCTCATAACACTCCAAAGTTGTCCAATAAGAGTACAGATTTCAAACACAAGCTCACACAAAAGTTTAAAAATTCATAAGTAATTAAAATACAAATACGACCTTCAAGCAATCGCTCAAAGATTGCAAAAGTTTCCAAACACTGGTTCAAAACAATACGAAGCTCCATCACAAGTTTTATATCAAAACATGAAGCCCAAAGATAATATCAAATGGAACTCAAGGTTCCCCTAAAGTTCAGAACCCTATATTGCAACGAAGGTCAGTTCAAAGCACAACAACCTCGAATACAAGTTCCAAAATGAAAACAAAGCTACATAAACAATTTTTACATACAAGCTTCACATGCATGCTATCATAGAACTTGCACAGAGAATTTTTTTCCAAAATAAAATTATTTTTGCCATGGTTTCATATCCAAACATCACAAAGATCCATTAAACCCGGAATAAAATAACCAGTCAAACATGAAAACAAGAATCTCATGAGAGTAGAGTTGTTCTAATGAATCATTTAGAAGAAAGCAAAGAATCTTAATGGTTAGAGTCTATCATGCCTGATAGTGCTTCTACCAAATTGAAGGAGACTTCTGGCAAAGCTTCCAACTCTTTTTCTCCTTGATGAAATATCAAAAATAAAACATCTTTTCTTCCTTTGCCTCATATACTTTCCTTCGATCAAAAATAGACTCAGTAGAAACAAAAATATCTATGAAGTGAAGGTCTAACTACTAGTTTGAAGAACCGATATAGCTCCATGCGAGCAAAATCTGCAATGCATGCAAAACCAAATTACCTCCTACAAACCCACCTTCCAAGTTTCCAATATTGTTTACACATAAAGACCAAGGCCCATTAATACCATTAATGCCATTACTTCAAATTTTTCCACCTATCTTTCCTTTCCACCTCCTCCTAAATCTAGTGAATGCCAATTACAACACAAAATACAATTCCATCTTTTAGTGGATCTTCAACGTATGCCTCCATTAAAGTTAACTAGCCCCACCAAAACTAGTAGTATCACTATCCATAAAACCCTATCAACACACTTAAATCCATTAGAACCATCACCTTAGAGACATGCGACCCCTTAGGTTCCCTTTTAATAGTTTAGGATGGATCCCATTAAAACTTAGGTTAGTCTAGCAATTACCACCTTAGGTCTTAAAAATTGCCAATATTAATTCCCACCTTAGGTTACATTCAATTCATAACCATTTAGTATTAGGTATTAATTAAAAATATCCTAACATTACTTTAGTAATCCTTCCCTAATTCATTTAACACAATGCTTAAGTTAGAATAAAATCCGAATGAATAAACTTAGCTAGAACAATGGTGTTCTTACCTAGCTTAGGATATTGTTAGGATAATCCTTAGGTTTTAGGACTCGAACTCCTCCTCTATCGTGAATTGAATTTTGCTTTGACATATTTAATGTCCTTCCAAGATCAATCACCAAAGCCCCGAGCACAAACATACAACGAGTTGAACGAAAACTTGTTCACATAAAACCAAAGAATTTTTAACATACAAATTTCAGTATTCTATGTTCCTCAAACTACTAAATGTCAATTTACCATTTATTCTAAGAAGAAGATTTGAAACATTCCTTGGATCACTCAAATTGATCCAAGGATGAGTCGAAGAAGGAATAAGTCTGCACTCTTAAAGCCGATTGCAACTCACCTTTCCAAAGTGAAAATGAATTCTTGATAACCATACTATTTTAGTCTAATGATTTTTAAGAACAGAAATTATTTATCCTTAAAGGATGATCTTTAACATCAAAAGAACACATCTTTATCAAAAAAATCACATGTGAACATTTGAAATGCAAAAGAGGAATATAACAATTGTCAAGGGTGTTACATTCTTCCCTCCTAAAAAGGATCATCATCTCGATGATTATCTCTTTTTTTTTTAATAGTTTGCATCAAGGAAAATCATCTTATTCACTTTTCTTACCATATGTCAAAAACATATCAGCATTTTTAAGTTCCAGAAATCAGCATTACATAGTTGTTTATTCAAAACAAATAAATATATGCCCAAAACTAGCATAGTTATTGTAATATAAAGATAAAATAACAATTTTTTAATCACCAACGTAATCAATTCTATTCAAATAGATATGGAAAATCAGTTTTCATATCCTCAAGGTTTTTCCAAGTTGCACTCTCTTCATTAAACTGGTCCCACTGGACCTTACATTGTCTTATTTCATGATTTGTTAAATGCAATTGGCGATCTCTCAACACTTGTGTGGGTTTAACCATGATTATTCATGGGTCCTGGACCTACTATGAATTCTAATTTAACACATGTGATAAATCTGATATTTATTTCTTAAGCAAAGAAATATGGAAAACATCATGCATTTGTGACAAAGCAAGAGGTAATGCTAAATGATAACCTACAGGTTTGATTACTTCAACTATCTCAAAAGGTCCCATATAACGAGGTGATAACTTGTCAGCCTTGCCAAAATTTATAGAACTCTTTTTCGGTTTAACCCGAAGAAAGACCTTCTCACCAAGTTCAAATTTACTATCAACCCTCTTTAAGTCAACATAACTCTTTTACCTATCTGCTACTTCTTTCAAGCATTCACGAATCAATTTAACTTGTTGTTCCATTTCAATAAGAATTTCAGCTCCAATTACCTCTTTATCCTCCATGTTGTCCCAAGTAATAGGGGTTCTACATTTTCTTCCATATAATTCTTTGAAAGGTTCCATCTTAAGAGAAGCATGATATGTATTATTGTATTCAAATTCAACTAATGGAAGATAATATTCCCACTTATACTGTTGATCCACACAATACATCCATAACATATCTTCTAAAACTTGATTTACTCTTTTGGTCTCTGTCCATCCATTTTTCAAATGATACGCAACTGAAATTCAACTTAGTTCCTAGAGCTGTATTAAGCATTTGCCAAAACCTTGATGTCATTTTAGGATCTCTATCGATATGATTAGTTCGTACTCCATGTAATCTTAAAATCTCACGCACAAATATTTTAGCCAAAATAGGAGAATCATTCTTCGATTTCCAACAAGAAATGTGCTACCTTTGTCGGTTTATACACAACTACTAAAATAACATCATGTTTATTTCTTGACATAGGTAACCCTTGTATAAAGTCCATGCTTATTACTTGCCACTTGTACTACGGTATGCTATGAGGATATAACAAACCAACTGGGTGCATATGTTTCTCTTTAACACGTTGACATTCAAGGCAATGTGTCACAAAGTCTATAACATCCTTTTTCATTTCTTTCCAGAAATATTGTTGTTTTATATCGTAAGCATTTTTGTAATGCCATGGTGTCAAGAAAAAGGTGAATTGTGAAATTTTGCTAACAATTTCTTTCTCAAATCATTTAGCGAAGGTACATATACTATGTTTTCAAATCGTAAGATTCCTTTGTTATCAAAGTGAAAACCTTTATACCTCAAATCATTCGAATCAGAGCAAGTGTTGTTCTTACTTGCTGAAAGTAAGAGTCGATTCCATAACACTTTTACTTCATCCTTAAACTGAGTTCTCAATGTTATAAGAGCATAAATGTGCTTCCTATGAATTAGAGTGTCAACCACTATTTTCTTTACCCTTGATATAATTGATGTCAAAATCATATTAAGACAGTAAAATATAACCACCTTCATTGTCTTTCATTAAGATTTTGCTTTGAGTGAAGATATACTTCATCCAAGGTTGTCAATTTTAATTCAAAAGTTTTACCAAATAGGTAATGCCTCCAAACTTGTAGTGCATGAACAATGGCAGCAAGCTCTAAATCATGTGGAGCATAATTCAACTTATGTAACTTTATTTTTCTACTTTCGTAAGCTATGACATGACTATTTTATAACAAAATACCTCCTAAACCTTCACTAGAAGCATCGCTTACCACCATAAAATATCCATTAAGATCTCGATACTTCAAGAATAGGTGTTAAAGTTAACTCTTCCTTCAAGGTTTTGAATACAATTTCATATTTCTCACTCCAAACAAATTTTTTATCTTTCTTCGTAAAGAAGTTATTGGTGCAACCACCTTAGAAAAATCTTTTACAAATTTCCTATAAGTAGCTGCAAAGAAGTCCCATGAAGCTTCTAACTTCATGTACATTCTTGGGTGTAGGCCACTCCATTATAGCTATAATTTTTGAAGGATCTATAGCAATTCCGTTCTTACTTATTACAGGTCCCAAATAGTGTACTTATGTGTCATAGAAAGAACATTTAGATAGCTTACCAAATAACTATCTCTTTCTTAATATTTCCAAAAATATCTTCAAATGCTCATGGTGTTCCTCAATAATTTTACAATATATGAGAATGTCATCCAAGAATACAAGCACAAATTTATCCAAGTATTCTTAAAATATATTATTCATTAAATTCATAAATGTTGCAGTGCATTAGTTAATCCAAAAGGTAAAACCGGAACTCATAATGTCCATACCTTGTTCTCAAAGTTGTTTTATGTATATCCTCATCCTTAATTCGTAATTTTTGATATCTAGATCGAAGATACATCTTAGAATATACCGATGCTCCACACATCTTATAAAATAAATCATCAATCCTAGGAAGTGGGTATCTATTCTTGATTTTTTTTTGTTTAACATTATGTAATAAATGCACAATCTAAGGGTTCCATCCTTCTTCTTCACAAAAATTACAAGTACTCCCCATGGTGAAACACTTGGTCTAATCAAACCTTTAGATAGAATTTCTTACAACCGAGCCTTAAGCTCTACTAATTCTCGTAGTAGTCATTTGATATGGTGATTTAGAAATAGGTTCGGTTCCGTGATTGATCTCAATCCTAAAATCAAACTCCCTTTTAGATGAAATACAGTAATTTTTCTACGAATACATCATTGAAGTCTCGTAATAGTGGATATCGCTCCATAACATCATTGTTCTCTTCTTGATTCAGAATATTTATTGCATATAAGGTACAACCTTTATTTTTGGCCTTTTTAAGTCCGCATAGGATATGTGAGCGCTTTCTAACAAAATATCATGTTTCACACCCTAAATCTCCTCGATGTTTTCTCGCAGGTTGTCTAAATAACTAATGTGTTTTTCAAAATAGTCCACTTTAGCCTTATGTTTTTCTAACCAATTAACACCTATGATTACATCATAAGACCTCAAAAGTGCAACATAAAGATCAACCTCGTAGAAAAGCTAGGTAAATCAAGGACTGCTCCAAAAAGACACATACTAATCATATGAATAGCATTGTTCCCATACTATACAGTCCATGTTTTATCCATGCTTCCATCTTTTCTTTTTACTTTTGATGCTAATTTACTAGAAATAAAACATTCACTGGCTCTGTATCAAAATAATAGTTATAGGTAAGCCAAATAACTTACCTAGAACTTCTATGGGTGTGGCCTATTTCTCGGCGTGCTTGTCACCACTTGCAGCGTGTATCTTATTCTACTTATTGTGATCATCCTTCTTCAAAGGACATTGATTCGTGTAATGATCTTTGCCATAGTTATAACAGCCTCCTACAAGTCCCTTCCTAGGATCGGGTTTATTTCTAGCCTTATATTTATCACTCGACCGTCATAGACTTTTGTCTATTATTATTGTTCTTAGCAAGGTTGTTTCGTGCAATACCAATAAACTTGTTTGTTTCTTATTTCTTACTTTTCATTCTAAATTTATTACATGGTCCTTTCTTAGGTGCAAGAGATGATGTAGAGGAGTTGGGAACTTTCTTCCTTACTTCCTCCTTATGAGAAGAAATTTCCTTTAATTTATGTTCCTACCTCATGGATTTTTCAACAACCCCTTCCATCGTGGTTGGGTTGTGAACATCAACCTCTCCTCCTATAACGGGATTCAATCCCATGATGAATTTCCATATCCTGAACTTCTCATCAGTTTGGTACTGACGTACATACTTAAGGATTTTTGTAAACTGTTCCCAGTAGTCAGTTATAGTTAGCTTTCCTTGAGCTAAGTTTTGGAATTCAATCATATTTTGATCATAGTAAAGTTTTGGTAGCCATCATTGCCTGAAGTATCCTTTAAATTGATCCCAAGTGATATTAGCTTCATCAATATTCAACTCAGCCTTATGGTTGTCCCACCATGAAGATGCTTCGTGAGAAAGCTGATATACTCCCCATAACACCTTTGTTTCTTCTGAGAAATTCCTTATTGCAAAGTATTTCTCTATTTCACTGAGCCAATTCTCAGCCCCATCATCTAATGTGGTGCCATAAAACTTGGGTGGACTTATCCTTTTTATATCATTAGTGAGTTCAACTACCATCCTATCCTTTTTGTTCTCAGGTTGAACAGGTATGTTCACATTGTTATTATCAACACCTTCATTGGCGTTGTCCCCATGAGGTGGCTGATTATTATTATCATCATCTTCTTCCTCCTCATTTACCATTACTTGTTGTTCAAGTACGCTTAAACAATCTCTTGTGTCCAACAAGGCAGCAAGGATCTCATCTAGTTTCTAGGTATTTGTTGCTCCTTCCTCTGGAGGAGGATTATTTGTAGCATTTCCTCTTTTTCTAACCATTTTATGTTAACAAGAAAATTTAAGTTTCATCAGATTATGGACAAAGTAGGTCCAAGAACTATAACCTTCACTCTCGATACAAAGATGTAACATTCCCATTTTAAGACTTTAGAAACAAGGTATTTTTTTTTACATAATGCTCTTTGTTCTAAATAAATCATTATTTAGAAAAAACATTTCATGCCAATCAATCTAAAACTAAATGCAGCTATAAATGACTCGGTGATCCACCGATCTATTTATGTTAGCTTTAAGTATTGAATACTTATCGTATAGGTAGTTTCCCTACCCTAAACCAGTCTTCGAGTGATCTGTTTAAAGAACATATCTAAATATTTGTTACTAATATTCATCTAATATCTGGTTGCTTTAAACTTGGTGACATAGGACAACGCAACCAACAAATTTACGATACTTTGGCCAAAGGTTTCCAACATACTGTGTATGTCACTATTCCTAGACAAAGATACTCAAATCATTTCGTAATGTGTCCTTCACATCACTCCCTATTATCAAGTATGGTCTTTACCGACTACCATCACCCACTTTTACTAGGTTTAACCCTAGCCCTGGTTAGAAACATAATTTATTATAGGAAGATGCTCACAATGACTTAGGGTAAATGGGCATACTCGGTTGACCTAAGTCAGCCGGATGTGCCAAGGTACCCTGAGCCCTTGGAAGCTACTTCCTATCGTAAATATGCCACTAACTTGACCTAGATATAAACTAAGTTCAAGTCCTTATTTTTGTGTAGATCTAGATGATCAATGATAGGGTGTTGCCACATGTCAACCGCAACGATGTATTCTCGAGAATACCAAGTCTTCTCGAAACTATGCCATGCAGCTGCCATGTGCCAACATCCAACAGAAACTACCTCATCGAGATGTACATACCCCTAGGAGGTTATTAATAAATTATTAATTTGGATTAATACACTGGTTATAGTAACCCTGCTAAACCCTAATCCAACTCTCCTTAAGTTCTTATTCTATACTTGTATCAATTAAGTATTAAAGAACTTTCTTTAACTCATGATTGCTTTTAATGTTCACTTACTTAGCATAACAAACAATTAACCAAAACAAAACAGCAATAACATAAGTTCTAGAATATTTTAATTTCACATTCAGAGAAGTTTAGCAACCACATGGGTCTAACCAAAGTAAAATTTATACTAAATGAAGTCCTATGAATTACATTTTTATCGCCAATACCTTTTGGTTTCCATTCATTTAAGAGACTAAGAGTCTTCCTCTAAATGTTTAAATGATAGGATTTACCATTCATAATATCCATAGTTCATATTGTATGTTCATTATGCATCGATTACTGTTATATTGTTTAGATAATAAACATCATCTATCGCAACTTCACAAGATGCATCATTATAAGGAAATGAACTAGTTCCCTTTATCCATCTTATCAAATATAACAAGATAAGCATAATATAATATGAAGAATATCAACAAGATAGAACTTCCATCTCCTTCATAAAAGTATGAGATAAATTACACAACCAATGCAAATAAATCACAACTCACAATTCATCGTTATAACTTATAAATTTACAAGACTAAGCACCTTAGGTGTACTGCATAACAACAACCTTCATTCTATAAAGTACACAACTTTTATTTTTCAATACAACTAAAGAATGAATCAACACTTTACAAAGAATCAGACTTATATCATCCAATGCATCATATAATTTTTTTCCTTCTTTTATCACTTACGATGTCCATCTACAAAAATTGCTAGCACGGGTTAGTTTAATGAACTGAGCATGATAAGCAGTAAGCATTAAAATGAAGTGTATTCCACTAATTGTTTCATTAAAGCAACACTACTTTAATGAGATAATTAATATATCATACAATATGCATAAGTGATACCAAATAGAAAATAAGTACAATAATAAATATAGATCCACTTTTAAGAGAAGAGCATAATATAATCCACAACATCTGCCTAAAAACATAAAGTTTAATTGATCCTATCAATAAATTTTAAACAAACAATAGATCTTTCCATCCCATTATTTCATAATTCTATCCTAATAGGATAAAACATTTATCTCTTATATAAGCCAAAAGAAGTGTTTACAACATGGTTCATTCTAGGATGATTCATCCAAATCTTAAGAAAGGAATATCAAGAACCAAGATGTACCATACCCAAACTCATAACATCCGAAAAGCACATCAGTTCATAACATAAATTATTTGTTTCCTTTCTAGGATAACAAACTTATAAATTTGGCATTTAAGATACACCTCTAAACATAATTCGATAACAATCTAAGAAGGTATTGAAATCAAAATAGTCTAACTACAATTCTAATTCTACTTCTACATGTTAGTTTTTATCAATCAAATATTTGAAACCAACGTTCACAATCAAAGTAGTCCCATAAAGGATTTAATCTCTACTTGAGTTCACCCAAAAGATAGAGTACAAGATACAAAGCCTACTCCTATCCATCCAAACAAAACAAGGCTTAGTCAACAACAATCAATCCCACAAGTATGCATTCACTTATTAGCAAAATGACTTATCTAGTATCTTTCTACATCATTACAACAAATTTGATTCAAAAATGTAGACCAACCAGCCATAAAGAATAAAAGAGAATTGAGTGCAAAGAAGTTCAATCAATGAGCTTGTCCAAAATATATAGAAAAGGAAACTCTATAAGGAAAGGTCCAATAATAATCAATCATTTCATTAAACTCGAACAAATGAATTTCCAGTTTCAAATCAAATCGAATACAAAACATATTACAGTCCCGAAAACAACATATTATTCCCAAGAGAATATATATATTTTCTCTCTTAAAAAGAAGCCCAAGGACTCATTTATTGTATCCGACAAGAATATAATCCTCAACCAGTAAACTAACAAGTTCATAATTATCCACGAACTCAAGATTGAAGACTCACAGATGCTTCACCACTTAATACAAAGAGTAAGTAGTTCATGATTCAAAATAACTAAACACAAAACAATTGAATAGAGAAAGTATCCTTCTTGTATAAATTCAGTGTCCAAGGGTAACAACTCAACCTTCCACTAAGACCCAAAATTATTTTAAATAATAAGAAGAGAGATCAAGAACCCAAAAATGTCTAAGTCAGAAGATGTCTCAATCCTATCTCCGTGAGAGAACCGAAACAAAAATCCAGAACAAACTTCCACAACCACAAAATTGTTACATAGGTGACTTAGTTTCCAACAATACAAATGATCAAACCGTAATGCGGGTTTCCTCAAACTAGAGGGGAAAGAACACCCCCTCCAAATCTCATGCCATTACCATATCAGAGGAGACAATATCATCATAAAATATAAGTTCCACATTCTTTTAAACAAGACGTTTCCAATTCTAAATCTTGAAGAGATTTCAAAATGACTCAATCAAGCTATCACCTAGTTTTCTGGTGAGTAAGTTGCTCAATAAAAGAATTATAAGCTTAAAATTTTATTACAAGTGAAACCCAACACTAAAATACTAGAATAGAATTGAATACATCAATCCAAATAAAATCTCATAACACTCTAGTGTCCAATAAGAGTACAATGTTAAACACAATCTTCACACAAAAGTTCAGAACTTCACAAGCAATTAAGATACAAATACAATGCCAAATATGATCTTCAAGAAATCATTTAGCATTGCAAAAGTTTCCAAACACCAGCTCAAAAACTATGAAGCTCCAACACATGTTTTATATCAAAACACAAAGCCCAAAGACAATATAAAATAGAACTCAAGGTTCCCCAAAGTTCGAACCCTATATTGCAACGAAGGTCAATTCAAAGCACAACAACCTCGAATACAAGTTCCAAAATGAAAAATAGAGCTACAGAAAGAAGTTTCACATACAAGCTTCACATGCATGCTATCATAGAACTTGCACAGAGAAAATTTTCCAAAATAACATTATTTTTGCCATGGTTTCATATCCAAACATCACAAAGATCCATCAAACCCAGTGAAAAAATAACCAGTCAAACATGAAAACAAGAATCTCATGAGAGAAGAGTTGTTCTAATGAATCATTTAGAAGAAAGCAAATAATCTTAATGGTTAGATCCTATCATGCTTGATAGTGCTTCATGCCAATCGAAGCGAGACTTCCTGGTTGAACTTCGACTCTTTTCTCCACCATGAAATATCAACAATAAAACATCTTTTCTTCTTATGCCCGATATACTTTCCTTCGATCAAAAATAGACCATCGAAACTAAAAATAGCTTTGAAGTGAAGGTTGAACTACTAGTTCGAAGAACCAGATAGCTCCATGCAGAGAAAATCTGCAATGCATGCAAAACCAAATAACCTTATACAAACTCACCTTCCAAGTTTCCAATATGGTTTACACACAAAGACCGAGGCCCATTAATTCCATTAATACTATTAATTCCAAATATCCTACCTATCTTTCCTCACCACCTCCTAAATCTAGTGAATGCCAATTCCATCTAAAAATACAATTCCATCTTTTAGTGGAGCTTCCACGTATGCCTCCACTAAATTTAACTAGCTCCCGCCAAAACCGGGAAGTACCACTATCCATAAAACCCTATCAAATCACTTAAATTTCATTGGAACCTTCACCTTAGAAACATGCGACCCTAGGTTCCCTTTAAATAGTTTAGGATGGATCCCATTAAAACTTAGGTTAGTCTAGCAATTACCACCTTAGGTCCTAAAACATTTTCCAATAGCAATTCCCACCTTAGGTTAGATTCAATTCATAACCATTTAGTATTAGGTATTAATTAAAATAGTCTAACATTACTTTAGTAATCCTTCCCTTATTCATTTAGCACAATGCTTAGGTTAGAATAAAATCCAAATGAGTAAACGTAGCTAGAACATAGGTGTTCTTACCTAGCTTAGGATACTGTTAGGATAATCCTTAGGTTTTAGGACTCAAACTCCTCTATCATGAATTGAATTTTTCTTACGTCCTTAATGTCCTGCCAAGATCAATCACTAAAGACCCAAGCACAAACATATAGCTAAATGAAAACACATTCACATAAGACCAAAGAATTTGTAACATACAAATTTCAGTCTTCTATGTCCCTCAAACTACTGAATGTCAATTTACCATTCAATCTAAGAAGAAGATTTGAAACATTCCTTAGATCACTGAAATTGATCCAAGGATGAGTCAGAAGAAGGAATAAGTCTGCAACTCTTAAAGCCAGATTGCAACTCACCTTTCCAAAGTGAAAATGAATTCTTGATAACCATACTATTTTAGTCTAACAATTTTTAAGAATAGAAATGATTTATCCTTATCAAGCATGATCTTCAACAATCAAAAGAACCCATCTTTATCCAAAAATCACATGTGAAAACTTGAAATGCAAAAGAGGAATATAACAATTTTCAAGGGTATTACATGCTTCCCTCCTAAAACGAATCATCGCTCCAATGATTGTCTATTTTTTTAATAGTTTGCATCAAGGAAAATCAACTTATTAACTTTTCTTACCATATGTGAAAAACATATCAACATTTTTAAGTTCCGTAAATCAGCATTACATATTTTTTTAGTCAAAACAAATAACTATTTTCCCAAAACTAGCATACTTATTGTAATATAAAGATAAAATCGCAATTTTTTTATCACCAATAGATTTTGTTCCATAGATATGGAAAATTAGTTTTCATATCCTCAAGGTTTTTCCAAGTTTCACTCTCTTCATTAAACTGGTCCCATTGGACCTTACATTGTCTTATTTCACGATTTGTTAAATGCAACTGGCGAGCTCCCAACACTCGTGTGGGTTTAACCATGATTATTCCTGGGTCCTGGACCTACAATGAATTCTAATTTAACACATGTGATAAATTTGATACTTATTTCTTAAGCAAAGAAATATGGAAAACATCATGCATTTGTGACAAAGCAAGAGGTAATGCTAAATGATAACCTACAGGGTTGATTACTTCAACTATCTCAAAAGGTCCCATATAACGAGGTGATAACTTGTCATCCTTGCCAAATTTTATAGAACTCTTTTTCAGTTTAACCCGAAGAAAGACCTTCTCACCAAGTTCAAATTTACTATCAACCCTCTTTAAGTTAGCATAACTCTTTTACCTATCTGCTACTTCTTTCAAGCATTCACGAATCAATTTAACTTGTTGTTCCATTTCAATAAGAATTTCAGCTCCAATTACCTCTCTATCCTCCATGTTGTCCCAAGTAATAGGGGTTCTACATTTTCTTCCATATAATTCTTTGAAAGGTTCCATCTTAAGAGAAGCATGATATGTATTATTATATTCAAACTCAACTAATGGAAGATAATATTCCCACTTATACCGTTGATCCACACAATACATCTATAACATATCTTCTAAAACTTGATTTACTCTTTCGGTCTGTCCATCCATTTTTCTGATGATACGTAGAACTGAAATTCAACTTAGTTCCTAGAGCTGCATTAAGCGTTTTCCAAAACCTTGATGTCATTCTAGGAGTTCTATCAGATATGATTAGTTCAGGTACTCCATGTAATCTTAAAATCTCACGTACAAATATTTTAGCCAAAATAGGAGAATCATTCTTCAGATTTCCAACAATAAAATGTGCTACCTTTGTCAGGTTTATACACAACTACTAAAATAACATCATGTTTATTTCTTCAAAAAGGTAACCCTTGTAAAAATTCCATGCTTATTACTTGCCACTTGTACTACAAGATGCTATGAGGATATAACAAACCAGTCTGGGTGCATATGTTCCACTTTAACACATTGGCATTCAAGGCAATGTGTCACAAAGTATATAACATCCTTTTTCATTACTTTCTAGAAATATTGTTGTTTTATATCAACAAGCATTTTTGTAATGTCAGGGTGTCTAGAAAAGGTGAATTATGAAATTATGCTAACAATTTCTTTCTTAAATCCTTCAAATAAGGTACATATACTCTTTTTTCAAATCATAAGATTCCTTTGTTATCAAAGTGAAAACCTTTATACCTCAAATCATTCGAATCTGCAGCAAGTGTTGTTCTTACTTGCTGAAAGTAAGAGTCAAATTCCATAACACTTTTTACTTCATCCTTAAACTGAGTTCTTAACATTATAAGAGTAGAAATGTGCTTCCTACAAATTAGAGCGTCGACCACTCTATTTTATTTACCCTTGATAGAATTGATGTCAAAATCATATTGAGACAAAATCTTTAACCACCTTCATTGTCTTGCATTAAGATTTGGCCGAGTGAAGATATACTTCACTCCAAGGTGATCAATTTTTAATTCAAAAGGTTTACCAAGTAGGTAATGCCTCCAAACTTGTAGTGCATGAACAATGGAAGCAAGCTCTAAATCATGTGGAGCATAATTCAACTTATGTAACTTTAGTTTTCTACTTTCGTAAGCTATGACATGACCATTTTGTAACAAAATGCGTCCTAAACCTTCACCAGAAGCATCAATTACCACCATAAAATCTCCAATAGGATCTGGTACTGCAAGAATAGGTGCTAAAGTTAACTATTCCTTCAAGGTTTTGAATGTAATTTCACATTTCTCACTCCAAATAAACTTTCTATCTTTCTCCTATAAAGAATTTATTGGTGCAACCACCTTAGGAAAATATTTTATAAATTTCTTATAAGAAGCTAGCAAGTCCCATGAAGCTTCTAACTTCATGTACATTCTTGGGTGTAGGCCACTCCATTATAGCTATAATTTTTAAAAGATCTACAAGTAATTCCATTCTTACTTATTACATGTCCCAAATAGTGTACTTTTGTGTCATAGAAAGAACATTTACAAAGCTTACCAAATAACCGTCTCTTTCTTAATATTTCCAAAACTATCTTCAAATGTTCATGGTGTTCCTCAATTATTTTAGAATATATGAGAATGTCATTCAAGAATACAAGAACAAATTTGTCCAAGTATTCTTAAAATATATTAATCATTAAATTCATAAATACTACAAGTGCATTAGTTAATCCAAAAGGTAAAACCGTGAACTCATAATATCCATACCTTATTATGAAAGCTCTTTTATGTATATGCTCATCCTTAATTCCCAATTGATGATATCTAGATAGAATATCTATCTTAGACTATACTTGATGCTCCACACATCTAATCAAATAAATCATCAATCCTTGGAAGTGGGTATCTATTCTTGATTGTTGCTTTGTTTAACATTTTTAATCAATGCACAATCTAAGGGTTCTATCCTTCTATTTCACAAAAATTACAGGTGCTTTCCAAGGTGAAACACTTGCTCTAATCAAACCTTTCGACATAAGTTCTTGTAATCGAGCCTTAAGCTCTACTAATTCTATAGTAGTCATTCGATACGGTGCTTTAGAAATAGGTTCGTTCTAGGCTTGATCTCAATCTTGAAATCAAACTCCTTTTGGGTGCAAGACTGCAATTCTTCCGGAATACATCATCAAGTCTCGTAATAATGCGGATATCGTTTCATAACATCATTGTTATCTTCTGTTGATTTAGTAATTTTTACTGCATATAAGGTACAACCTTTATTTTTGGCCTTTTTAAGTTGCATGATACGACGCTTTTCTAATAGAAATCTCATGTTTCACACCCCGAATCTTTGATGTTTTCTCGCAGTTGTCTAAACAACTAATGTTTTTTTCAAAACAGTTCACTTTATCATTATGTTTTTCTAACCAATTAACACCTATGATTACATCATAAGACCCCACCGGTGCAACATAAATATATACCTTTGTGGAAAAGTTAGGTAATTCAAGGATCGCTCCAAAAAAACACATACTAATTATATGAACAACATTGTTCCCATACTATGCATCCATGTTTTATCCATGTTTCTATCTTTTCTTTTTAGTTTTGATGCTAATTTACTACAAATAAAACATTCAAGAGTTTCGGTATCAAAATAATAGTTATAGGTAAGCCAAACATCTTACCCGAAAATTCTATGGGTGAGGCTGCTTTCTTAGCTCGCTTGCTTGTCACCATCTTGCAAAGATGTATCTTGTGCTACTGATTGCGATCATCCTTCTTCAAATGAAATTGATTCATGTAATGATCTTTTCCACAATTATAATAGCCTCCTATAGGTCCCTTCCTAGGATCGGTTTATTTCCCCTTAGAGTTATCACTCGAACCCCATAGGACTTCTGCTGCTATAATTGTTCTTAGCAAGGTTTTTCCGTGCATTACCAACAAACTTGTTTATTGTTATGCTTTCTTACTTTTCATTCCAAATTTCTTCCATGGTCCTTTCTTAGGTGCAAGAGATGATGTAGAGGAGTTGGGAACTTTCTTCCTTACTTCCTCCTTATGAGCAGAAATTGCCTTTAATTTATGTTCCTGCCTTATGGATTTTTCAACAACCCCTTCCATCATGGTTGGGTTGTGAACATCCACCTCTCCTCCTATAAAAGATTCAATCCCATGATGAATTTCCATATCCTAAACTTCTCATCAGTTTGATACTGAGGTACATACTTAAGGATTTTTGTAAATTGTTCCCAATACTCAATTACATTTAGCTTTCCTTGAGCTAAGTTTTGAAATTGAGTAATTTTTTTATCATATTAAATTTATGGCAGCCATCATTTCCTAAAGTATCCTTTAAATTTATCCCAAGTGATATTAGCTTCATCAATATTCAAATCAGCCTTATGGTTGTCCCACCATGAAGATGCTTTATAAGAAAGCTGATATGCTCCCCATATCATCTTTATTTATTCTCGAATTTTTTTATTGTAAAATATTTCTCCATTTTTTTGAGCCAATTCTTAGCCCCATCTCTTAATGTGGTGCCATCAAACTTGGGTGGACTTATCCTTTTTATATCATTAGCGAGTTTAGCTGCTAGCCTAGCCTTTTTTTCTCAAGCTAAACAGTATGTTCACATTGTTATTATCAACACCTTCATTAGCGTTGTCCCGGAGGTGGCTGATTATTGTTATCATCATCTTCTTCCTCCTCATTTCCCATTACTTTTGTTAAACTAAATCCAAATAATCTCTTGTGTCTAATAGGGTAGCAAGGATCTCATCTAGTTTCGGGAAGTTGCTGCTCCTTCCTCTCCGGAGAGGATTATTTGCTACATTTCCTCTTGTTCTAACCATTTTCTCGTTAACAATAAAATTTAAGTTTCGTCTGATTATGGACAAAGAAAGTCCAAGAGCTGTAACCTTCATCTCTAATACCAAGATGTAACATTCCCATTTTAAGACTTTAGAAACAAGGGAAAAAAATTACATAATGTTCTTTGTTCTAAATAAAGCATTATTTCGAACAAACATTTCATGCCAATCAATCTCAAACAGATAACCATATGAAGCTATAAATGACTCGGTGATCCACCAATCTATTGATTTCATAACTCGGTAATGTACCGATCTATTTATGTTAACTTTAAGTATTGAATACTTATCATATAATTCATATACTTGGTTTTCCTACCCTAAACCGGGTACTGAGTGATCTATTTAAAGAACATACCTAAATATTTGTTACTAATATTCATCTGATATCGCTTTGCTTTAAACTTGGTGATATATGACAATGCAACCAATAGCTTGTGATACTTTGGCCAAAGATTTCAAACATATATTGTGTATGTCACTATTCCTAGATGGCATACTCATCATTTCGAATACGTCCTTCACCTCACTTCACTATTATCAATAATGGTCTTTATCGACTACTATCACCCACTTGTCCCGTGTTTAACCCTAGCCCTGTTAGAAACATAATTTATTATAGGAAGATGCTCACAATGACTTAGGGTAAATGGGCATACTCGATTTACCTAAGTCAACCAGATGTGCCAAGGTACCACGAGCACTTGGAAGCTACTTCCTATCGTAAATATGTCAAGAATTTAACCTAGAGAGAAACTAATTTCAAGTCCTTATTTGTGTGTATATCTAGATGATAAATGCGTAAGAATGTTTCCACATGTCAACTGCAATGTTGTATTCTCAAGAAGACCCAAGTCTTCTCAAAAGTACAGCCCTACAGGTTGGTGTGTGCCAACATCCTATAGAAACCACCTCATCGAGATGTACATACCACTAGAAGGTTATTAATAAATTATTAATTTGGATCAATACACCGGCTATAGTAACCCTCTTAAACCCTAATCTAACTCTCCTTAAGTTTTTATTCTATACTTGTATCAATTAAGTATTAAATAACTTCCTTTAACTCATGATTTATTTTAATGTTCGCTTACTTAGTATAACAAGCGAGCTAACCAAAACAGACAAGAATAACATAAGTTACGTAATATGGTAATTTCACATTCGGAGAGAAGTTTAGCAACCACATGGGTTCAATTAAAGTAGACTTCATAATAAATGAGGTCCTATGAATTACATTCTTATCACCAATCCCTTTTAGTTTACATTCATTTAAGAGAGTAAGAGTCTTCCTCTAAATGTTTAAGTTATAGGATTTACCATTCAAAATATCCATGATTTATATTGTATGTTCATTGCGCATCACATTACTATGTTATATTGTTTAGATAATAAACATCATCTATTGCAACTTCACAAGCTGCATCATTATAAGGGAAACTAAACTAGTTTTCTTTATCCATCTTATCAATGATAACAAGATAAGTATAATATAATATGAAGAATATCAACAAGATAGAACTTCCATCTCCTTCATAAAAGTATGAGAGAAATTACACAACCAATGAAAATAAATCATAACTCACAATTCATCATTATAACTTACAAATTTAGAAGACTAAGCACCTTAGGTGTACTACATAACAATAGCCTTCATTCTATAAAGTATACAAATTTTATTTTTCAATACAACTAAAGAATGAATCAGAATTCTTTACAAAGAATCAAACTTATATCATCCAATGCATCATATAAGTTTTTTCCTTCTTTTATCACTTATGATGTCCATCTACAAAAATTGCTAGCACGGGTTAGTTTAATGAACTGAGCATGATAAGCACTAAGCATTAAAATGAAGTGCATTCCACTAATTGTTTCATTAAAGCAACACTACTTTAATGAGATAATTAATATATCATACAATAAGCATAAGTGATACCAAACAGAAAAGAAGTACAATAATAAATCTAGATCCACTTTTAAGAGAAGAGTAGAATATAATCCACAACATCTAGCCTAAAAACTTAAAGTTCAATTGATACTATCATTAGTCAATTTAAACAAACAATAGATCTTTCCATCCCATTATTTCATAGTTCTATCCTAATATAATAAAACATTTATCTCTTATATAAGCCAAAAGAAGTGTTTACAAAGATGGTTCATTCTAGGATGATTCATCTAAATCTTAAGCAAGGAATATGAAGAACCAAAGACGTACCATACCCAAACTCATAGCATCCAAAAAGCATATTAGGTTCATAACATGAATTATCTGCTTCCTTTCCGAGATAACAAACTTATAAATTCAGCATTTAAGATATACCTGTAAAAATAATTCCATAACAATCCAAGAAGGTATAGAAATAAAAACAATTCTAATCAGAATTCTAATTCTACTTCGCATGTTAGAAGTTATCAATCAAGATTTGAAACCAACATTCACAATCAAAGTAGTCCCATAAAGGAGTTAATATCTACTCAAGTTCACCCAAAAATAGAGTACAAGATACAAAGCCTACTCCTATCCATCCAAACAAAGTAAGGCTTAGTCAAAAACAATCAATCCCACAAGTATGCATTCACTTATCGGAAGAACCGACTTATCTATTATCTTTCATTCACCTTTGTATGAAAGTGATTTGTTGCTTACACAATCGAGATAGTTCTTCAACTTTTCTATATCCATACCACATAGACCCTTCAAGTAACCCAACTCATGTCTGGTCTTTAGGATTGTGGTTTTATCTATGAGATAATTCTTTATATCCTCTCATGTGTGCTTCAAACCTATCACCGTTGAGATAACCACATATGAGATTCTAACTCTGCGTCCTACAAAGTAGAAGTCCTCATGCACTCTACTCATGAGCAACTGGTACAAGGGCTCATACTTCCAAAAATATGGAAGCTCATATGATTGGTAGACCCAAATTCTCTTCGAAGCTTCTCACTTGTATCATCATAAACCGGTATGTCATTCGTCATACTTTTTTTTTTTCCTCATAGTGAGCAAGGAATTGAGCTCTTTATTGTTCTCCGAGGTCCCGTGCCTATATTTTCTTACTTTTCTCTTTTTGATGTGTGAGTATCATTCCTAGCCAATGATGACTCCTTCTAGAAATTACATTTCTGAAAAATTACTTTCGGGTGTAATCTCTTCCTCCTCGATGACCACTTTTGCTCCTGCTACAACTACCTTCTTGGGTGCCATTTTTTACCCTATAATCATCTCCTCTTTAACTCTACACTTTTCAAATCAAACCCTATCTTGATTCAATCGTGCCCTAGGTGGAAAATTTGTGCCCCAACTCTTCTTTGTCTCCTTTCTTCACTCAAAACCTTCACCACCGGGGATGCAAGATTATTTTTGCACATATTTGTTTGTCACACTTGGTTTCACACCCTTCACACCTTAACCCAATTACTCAGCTCTTCATACTTAGCTCTTTCCTCAAATACTCTTAGTGATTCACAATGTTAAAAATGAATTCACATCCCATTCTTATATAATTTTTCAAATTTTGATGAATTTATTGTTCCTTCACCTATCAAATATCCTCTCATTCATTGACCAAATTTGTTCGTTCCACACGGTACATCTTCATGCCCCAACTATAACCTTCTAGCGTGCCTTCCTACCCTCTGGTCACAGACTTCTCTTTAGTGCGCACCCTTGCACCCAAGTAAATCATCACTATACCTTATCCTAGTAGTTATCATGGCCTCTTCTTACCTTGCATTATACTATCCTTTCATTCATCTCCAACCTTGGTCACTTTTGAGATGCAATCTTCTTTTGAATTAAAGCACACCTGTAGCATCTTATTCCTTTCACCTTTTAATTCCCACGCCTTTTACTTGGATAACTACAACCACCCCACACTAAAAGTATGTGCGCTTCTCTAGTGCATAAACATTCTTCACATAGTAATTAGCTTCATGTGCCTAAGCACACTTATTACACAAGAACAACAACTAAATTTACAAAGCATAACAATAATGAAGAAAATACATTAAGGAAATACGAGAATTGAAAACCTAATCTAAATGGAAATACTACCTTATTACAAAAACCAAGAAGAATTATTTATAGTAGGGCTTTAACCTACTCCCGTTAAAGTAACCAAGTAGTTGTACTCCATCAAGTTCTTCTAACTAGAAAGAACCTGATTCAATTATGTAAGTGATGAAATACGGCCCCAACCAATGTAATTTGAGCTTTCTTGGATGGCACAAGAACTTTGAGTCATAAAGAAGTACCATTTGTCCAATCTAAAACTTCTTATCCCTTATGTTTTTATCATGCCATGCTTTCTTCCTGGCCTTTTCACCTTACGCCTCCATCGTGCTATGGATCATTGATCATCCAAATTGAATCATCTTCTCAATGCGCTCAAATAAATCCTTCTCATCAGCTAGACCTCTAAAGCAGCACGTATAATATGCAAAGAAGGTAACATAAATTCTATAGGAAGAACGGTTTCGATGCCAAACACCAACTGAAATGGTGTGGCCTTGTTCAATCTCTTATAAGTGGTTCTATATGCCCAAGGAATAGCTGAAACTTTATCATCCCAATATTTTCTTCCAACATCACAAATTATTGTCAATTTATGGCTCAAAATCTTGTTGAAAACCTCAATGCTTACATTTTCCCGAGGATGATAGGGTGTAGTTTTATGGTGTGTAAACATAAACTCATCTAATAGGATCATGATTGTCTCATTCAAAAAGTGTGTACCCCTATCACTTCTCAAGCTTAAAGGACATCCATATCTTGTAAGAACATTCTCCCATAAAAACCTAGTTGTATAATCCTTGTTGCTTCTACCCACCATGTGAGATAATCTATACAAGTAATGATATAGTGTGATCCAGGTCCTACGCATGGTCTGGAAAAATAGGTCCTACAAAGTTGATGGCCCATTTCTCAAATTTGTTAACACTAGTAATTGGTCTTAAAGGCATATCATCTCTTTTTCTTGGTTTACCTAGATACTGAAAATGGTCACACACTTTGCAGTACGCTTTAAAATATTTATACAATGTCTCCCACCATAATCCAGTAAGTAGGATCTTTTGGGCAATTACATCACCTACATAGTGGCCTCCTCTAATACCACCATGGGATTCTTCAATAATATCCTTGCGCTCATGATCTAATACACAACGGCATAATACTTCATCTCTTCTTAACTTGTAGAGGTCACCACTGATTAACATAAACGGTGTCACACGTATAGAAAGTTGTTTCTTTTCTAATGCCTGCATTCCTTCTGGAGCCACACTAGTCCATAGAAATACAACAATGTCTTCTAATTCTGATGGCATGTATTGTGGACTATATAACTAGGCATCTATCATGGTTTCTTCTATCGTCTCATGCCTCTTCTCCTAAGTGAATTTTAGATAAGTGGTCTAGTCCAATTACTTTTCCTTGGCTTTAGTATAACTGTGAAATCAAACTTCCGTAAAGAGTACCCATCTATATATGCACCCCTACCAGATGGGCTTGTTTACAAAGTACTTCAATGCCATATGATCTGTATAGAATACAAATGGTGTAGCTAGCAAATACTGTTGAAACTTGTGCAGTACATAGATCATTGACAAAGCTTCGTGCTTTGTAGTTGTATAATTTTGTTCACCAGGAGTCAGCTTCCTACTAGCAAATCAAATAGGATGATCGATAATACCTTCTCCAAGTTCAGCTAATATTGCACCAATTTTCATGTCAAAGGCATCCACATGTACATGAAATGGTTTGTCCCATGAAGAAAAATGTAGGATAGGCACGGTAGTAAGTTTCTCTTTCAATATTTCAAACATGCGTTGTTGTGATTCTCCCCAATAGAATGTACCTTTTCCTTTCAGTAACTCCTCCAAAGGTGTAGAAATTTCTGCATATCCCTTGATGAATTTTCTATAATATCCTCGTGACCTAAAAATTTGTGACCTTGCTTTGACTGGTAGGTTCTTCCGTGCCTAGAATGACTAGAACCTTAGCTGGATCAAAAAGAAATCCTTCCTTGCAGATTGTGTCCCAAAATTATTCCAAAAGGTGTAGAAATTATGCACTTCTTGATGTTCAAAGAGATACTCAATTGTATGTACCTTTCAAACCTTAAGCATAGATTTTTATAGTGATCCTTACAAGCCCATATATTTTCCAATCATAGAGGTATACCTGTAAGAAGTTGTGAATAAGATATTTGAATGCCTAAACAACTATGCACGAGAATACAACAGGTGTATTTTTCAATCCAAAGGGCATCACAGTATAGGAAAAATTGCCCCATTCAGTAGTAAAAATTTTCTTTTCTTGATCCTCCTGAGAAATCCTAACCTGATGATACCCAGAAAACCCATATGTGAAGGAATATATTTTGCACCCTGCAACTCCATCTAGTATTTCCTCAGCAAATGGCATAGGGAATGGATCTCATTACACAAGCGGCATTCAGCTCCTTAGTCCACACATATTTGGATTCATCCATCCTTCTTGATACTAATCACCATTAGACTAACCCATTCGACTTATCAAGATAATTCCATATTTCAACATGTTATCAATCTCTTCTTTGACATTTTCGTGCAAATTGGGGTTCATTCTGTAAGGTCTCTTTCTAACTAGGCGTGCACCTTCCTTAAGCTTTATCTTCATTTCCCCAAGTGATTCATGCATGCCTTTAAGTTCATGATACCCTTGAGGGAATAAGTCCTAGTAATCCCATAGTAACTCAATAATATTTTCCACCTCCAAGTATAACCTATAGTCTCTAATTCTAGCCTCCTTAGGCTCATCCTCCGATCCTATATTGACCTTCTTTGTCTTCGTTGGTTCATGGTATGCTCACGTATCCTTATCTCGCACTATCCAAGACCTCGTGTGAATGGTCAATATCGTGGTTTTCAACTTCCTCATCATCCACAATGTATAACATCTTTCCTTTTTCTTTCTCAAGGCAAGAACATTCAAGCAATATGGAGTCTTCTCCTTCTTCTTCAAAATGAGTGCCTAATTCTGTCTCGCCAAATAATTCATGTATGAGTTCCTCTGCCTTTGCACTATCTCCCATGGTTAACCACTTGAAAATTTTTAATGCCTCTTCTATTGGAGGTTGGGAAGAAAAGTAGCCAAAGGTCTAGATCATTCCTATAGTCAAATTTTGCCAATTTCTAGTCTCTTGATGTAGTTAAAATGTATACATACCAAGCACGTGCACACCCTTGTAGAGTGGAATATAATTTATGCACCCAGAGTGAAGCTGGTAATGTTTCCGTCCCGATGTCCAAAGTCTCTCACACTTTGCTAAATGTGGTCTTGAACAAAGTTGATCACCATTATAAATGCAAATCTGTGTAGGTGTATTACTTCTTACAAACCTAGTAGATAGGTTTCCTCCGCAAGACATATGCTAACATGTCTCTTCTCCTGACCTAGTCTATCCACTGTGCCTCCATGGCTTGTAAGAATACAAGAAGATCTTCTACTCCTGTATACCAAGGCACTGCACTACCTATCCATTGAATAGAATGAAGTCCATTCTTGTGCACAACCATGATTTTTACCTCGCGTCTTACTAGTTCATATGTACCATGAGCCCAATTTTCACAAGCAATACTCGTAGTATCACTAATAGAGTGATAATCCTCCCACTGTAGGATGCCTTCCTTTGATGGTTCATTGACCTCTAGGTCCTGAATAGCATGTACATAGATTCTATTTAAGTCCTCCTCACTTAGAGGCTCAACATACGATGTAGACTTCTAATCTATCAAAGGTATCACAACCCTTTCCTCTTTATTCTCAAAGCTGATATACCCCTTATTGAATCTCAAATCAGCATTATTCACATAACACCAAGGGCATCCAAGAAG
Source organism: Taxus wallichiana var. yunnanensis (assembly GCA_018340775.1). NCBI lineage: Eukaryota > Viridiplantae > Streptophyta > Pinopsida > Cupressales > Taxaceae > Taxus > Taxus wallichiana. The sequence continues at coordinate 266,120,533 of CM031243.1, read as the reverse complement.
GGCTGGAAAACTGTTTGCTTCTACAAGTGCTAATACCTCAAAATTCCCAAAGAATTTGGCCCATGGTATGGTTATTGATGCATCCTTCAAAACTCCTATGGGAGTGGCCTTATTCCTATTTGCCATAAACAACACATTAGATGATGGCTGTAATGGAGGTCTCCCCATTTTTACCCATGCATCTAAAGTAAGCACATTGACTTCCACACCTATATCAATCAAAATATTGCTCAACAGCCATCCATCTACAACAACATTCAAAGTGATCTCTTTATCATAGTCAATGCTATTAGGGGGAATATTTTCATGTAGGATCTGTCGTTCATTCTCAGTGATTTCACACAGTGTTCCCCTTCAACCAATTCCCTAATAATGGAATAATATTCTCCTAGCACAACATTTTACATACCTCTCTAATGTCATCAATATCAAAGGGACCTTCCCTACTTCTTTCTTTTGTTCCATATTTTTGGACTACTCTTTTAAACATTGTATTTCACCTTGAATATTTCTAAGGACCTCCATGGTCTCTTGATAGAATTCCTTCTAATGGGTAGGATCTGGGTACCTTGCATGCAAAACCTCCTTCTTAATGATTGTAGGCTTTTAGTACGATGCCTCTCTTGCATGTGTCACTTCAGCATGTGTGGTAATCTTCACAGTTAAGGCCTCATGTTCTGGTGTTATCTTGGGCATCCACTAATTTTCCTCCACATGTTGGATCCTAACCATCCCCATGCCTTTGCTTTCTTACTTATGTTATTTAATGAGATGCTCATATAAGTCTAGGAACTCCTCATAGATATGATTCTTTCCGTAGAAAAAAAATGTAACAATCTGGGGACAATCGCGCCTATAATGATAGGAAGATTTGCATGTATAGAACATTCCACAAGGAAACTCACTTCTTCCTCCACCATGGCCTCATCCTCTTTATCCACCTCGATATCCATGTCCTCTTCCATGACCTCCTTCAAAATGGCCCTCAGTCCTATCATAGTGCGGTTGATTATGATCCCGATCCTAGTGCTCATTCTTGTTCTTAGAGTTATTTGTTACACTTGTCTGTTGTACCCCAATGTATATAGCATCATGGATCTAACCAATCAATCAATAATCCTCAGTATCATGGGTCATGGACCTGTAAATATTGCAAAAGTAGGATACATTCGTCCCTTATCGTGCACTATAACAAAGAATAGTGGCTAGCATCATGATTCAAATGACAAATTTCAAAGTCTAATAACAATGAACGTATAGATCTATGAGGGAAACTATCCTTGGTGTGACCTTCCACTTCACAATCTGTACACCAAATCCTTGAGCGTGTTTCATGAGCTAAATTTGTTGATAATTTTTCTAGCTGCTTTGCCATGGCTGCAATCTATGCCTCTAAGAATGGACTAACACCAGTGTCACTACTCCTAACTACCTCATCATGTAGGGCTTCCTCTAATGCTTCACATGGATTCGTGTATGTATTATTCAACAAAACACCCTTCTAAACGGTGTAATCAATCCTCTAATAAACCATTGTACATGTTGATTGGCATGAATATCATAAGACAACTTAGATAGAAGTGTCTTAAAGCGGACATCATACTCACGTACACTCTTGGTAGTGCCATGTTTGATATATTTGATCACATTGATAATCTTCTACTCAAACTACGGGATATAGAACTCTTTAAAGAAAACATCCTTCAATGCTACATAATCCATGCAAGTTTGATCAGGGTCAAACTTTCTATACCGGCTATGTGCTCGTCCCTACAAGGTAGTAGTGAATTGACTTGCCTTACACTCATAAGTCATGATCCCTTTTGTGCACCATAATATTTCATGCATATGCACATGTTTGGTGGCATCCTCGATACTCTATACTCTGGGAGACGAAGAGACATCTACATATAGATATTCTATGGTATCTCGTGGGTCTTGACCACCTGATCCGAACCTACTATGTTTCCTCTGCCTCCGTAAACCACCAAATCCACTTTGGAACTAGAACCACCTATACCTCCTGATCCTCCACCTATAGTTGGAATATGACCTGTAGATGTACTCCCCAATGCTCCAAAAGTAGTACTATATTGAACCTATAGTCTATGAGGTAGTTCCACTTCTATAGATGAATCCAACATTTTGCACAATCATGTTCTATGTGGATGATACACCTAAAAATGTTCCTCCAAATAATGAAGTCATGTGACTGCTATTGATGTGCTTGCTTGCTAATTTACTCCTACTCTCCTACTTCCCAATTTATCTTGTTGGTTACTTTTCGTAGTAGATACTTGGAAAACCAAGTGCAAGGGCTAGGTCACCAGGTTGATTAAGATGTGCACCCGCGGCCCGTAGTCTTTGTTGGCGACTTACTGTGTGAAACCAAGGGGGATCTCTGTCATGATTTCCAAGATGGGGGAGTTCTTGATGCTCTGGCTCCACGTATTCTACGTGAGCTTCAAATCCTTCACAATCCATCTCTCTCCTCAATGCCATACTTTTTACAATGGTACATTACTTCTCTATCTCCCTCTCACGCACCTCATTATACTTAAGCCACCTTTCCTCTCTCTACCTTTCTGCCGCTAGGTCTACCATCTTTCACCAAACTTGTTCCTACCCTTGTGCATGGTGAGGTTTAGTTAGCCATCAGTTTACTCTCCAAGTTCAAATTTACCATCAAGATCTTGATCGCCAGTGGGATACCTTGTAGATATGCTCCTCTAGGATACCACAAAAATTGGAATTCAGCTACCTCTAGGAAAGAATACGTCAAAATTGAATATTCCAAAATATAACTATTTAGAACACCACAAAACCACATATCCATAGTGCAAGTCTAGATTAGATCAGCATCATAAAGGGCCTAAAATTCTTCCTATGTCTAGAAAAGTGCGCGATACCTCCAATTCGATTAGATGCATAAGAAATCATCCAAATGATAATTCTACTAGAAAGATAGTGAACAATCTCTCATATAAACTGTCATACAAATTCTGTTCTACCCAAGTGCATGCGTTAAACTCAGATCCAATGTTGAACCGTCATGCATATTCTTCCTCCAAATCATGTGTCCACTCCTTAATACTTGCTAGAGTTAGCCGGTACATCTTCATCACAAACCGTCCTGAAAACAATCGAAAAGAGGTCCCAAAGAACAAAACCAATTATGCAGCCTAGAATTTACCAAATAACAACCTAGACGTGCTTTGGCACATTACTCACCTAGACGAGCGCTCACCAAGTGCACAAAGGTACTAGGTCCCTCTTTAGGGTTCTTTGTAGCAGGATGTTAGTGTGATGTAGGAAGAAACATATAGATCCATCCATCATTCTAAAATGCATGCCATATTTAGATCTATGAAAGAACAAGCTTAAACAATAATCATGATTGAATCAAGAACATGCACTACTCAATTACACACAGGAATGACACTTAGATTCAACCAATAACTTCCATCTATTAATAAAAATAGAAGCTCCTTACAATAATGGCATTCTATACCGATGCGTGCATGGATCTGATATAGTAATCTAGTCATATGCACATATCTCTTTATGCTTACCTCTTACACTCTACATATACCTATATATCTCTCCCTACTACTATGTGATTCACATCATATATATAGGGTGGGAATTTCCCTTCACCGCTTATCTATTCCAAAAATAGGCCGCATGTTATTAATAGCCACGCGCCATTTACAAGCATAGCCACACATGCAAGTGTGTTATCTATAGACCTCTTACAGTTAACTAAAGTGACAATCCCATTCTTAGCTCACCTCCATGCAAAATTCTTCGATCTCGATCCTCTAAAGATAGAAAATGTGTGGCACACACATCTTTGCATCATTGGTGTGTTCCACATGCCATCTTCTAAAAATAGGTCTTCATGCTCAAAATCGGCCAAGTCCTAAATGCTTAACTTCTACTCCACGTGTGCATTTTTCCTATCCATTCGTGCCCTTAAACTTGGCCTATTTTCCCACATGGACTTCTTTTGTGAGTTCTGTTAAGTGTTCTCGATCGATCAACACTTATCATGCTCTGCCCTGTTGCCCTTGTTCTTTTATAGAAATTCCTTTAGATCCACCTCATGCATAATAACCAATATGCTTCCTACCTTGTCTCTGTTGGCACAATTTTCATATACCCTCAACCATTTGTGAAAATCACTTTACAAAGTGGCAAGGAGCTTAGAATCATGAGTAACTATCTCCCCAATATTCATTTTTTATTCCTCTTTTTGGTGCGCCATTGTCTCTTCTATCGATTCCAATGCGAGTGGTAGCCTTTCCATGGTGAGGATGTGGGTCAAGTCTTCCAAGAATTTCATGGTTGACTCATATTTTTCTCAGGCGGGGCCAAGTCTGGGTGCTTCAACATTATGGTTTCTAAAATAATCTCTTTTTTCTTATGGATCTCACCCACCTTTTCGTTTTCCTCCTTTAACTTGGGCCTTAATTGTGCACAATCGATCATATCCTCCTTCTTTAACTCCCTATCTTTTTCAATGATTTCTTAATTTTTCTTTTCAATCTCTTCCTCCAAGACCCTTATTCTGTCATTTCTCCCAAATAGCATCACCTCAACTTCTACCAATACTTTTCTGGAACGCATTGCAAACTTTCTCATCGGACAGCTTTTGAGCATTCACCAAAGTGTTTACTCTCTTGGCATCTGTATCTTCATTAACACCTCACAGCTTGACCTCAAATCTAGGCTCATCAACATGGGACTATAAGGCCCAAGACAACATATTTCTCATGCGTGGGTACACACCCTCTTTATCAAAATAAGACCATGCAAGGAGTTGGTTTGAAGGCACAATACTTTGGAAATGCATGCACATTACTTTTTGGGATCATTAATGTAATTCATTTCTTGTTCCTATGCTGCTACCATACCCTTTCCACCTATGTGTGCTGCCTTTGGGAAGCTTACTACCTAGCTGGGATCTCTTCCCATGCTTCCATACTCCTTTCCCACACTTTTTCTTTCCTCCATCTCCTTTAGTAATTATTTGGTGCTGCACTCCACCTCTTGATCCACCAAGTCCTTTATAATTCTTTCTACCTCCCTCTCTGCAGCATCCTCTATCTGCTCCTTAGTCAAGCTTGGAGTATTTTGATCCTTCATGTTGACTTCTTCACTTCCCCCTTGTCGTGAGCACCTCCTTCGTCCTCATCCTTCTCTTCATTTCCCTCTTCCTATGACTCATGTACATCATACACAGGATGGTTCTAAGCCTCACCATGCTCTTCATCATCCTCATCACCCTTGTCGGCCTCCATGATCTTTGTTTCTTCTAAGTCCACCTTTTCTGACTACTCTTTATTTCTTCCTAACTGGTGATTCTAATATAGGAGACTCTTCTTTTTCTTCTTCCCTAGGTGACTCCTTTCTTTCCGGTGATTCTTCTTTCATAGGGGACTTCTCTTGCTCTGGTGCCTCTTCCTCAGGTGTCTTCTCTTTCTCTTATGGGGACTTCTTCCTCTGTGCATAGACGCTTGGTTTTACACCCAACTCCTATACACCGACTGATCGCCCTATATGTGTACTTGGTGCCTTTTTCTCAGGGGCTTCCTCTCTCTCCCTTTTCCTTGGCATGGCCTTCTTCCTTATGGTGGGGTATTCTAGGATAGAGACATCATTTTTAACGTAAGTTCCCTTCTCATAATTAGGCCTTATACGCAAGTATATCATTGTTGCGGTCCTTCCGAAACATGCAATGTCATTGGTTTAAACATATGTACGTCATGAGAGACATACTTCTCCACATAGTTGTGCTTCTTTGGGTATATCAAGGTTCCACATAGCTCACGGTAATCCTGGTCTACCATGTTGAGGTCAAACCTTAGATTATTTTCCTCTTTGAATCGATTGACCCCGGCCTAGAAGTATTATGTTGTGAAGGAGAATGGAAATTTGCACCAGGGACCCTTGCGCCATCTACTAGAGTAAACTTGCCAATACAAAAATGTTGGTATATGGAAAATTCAGCCTCGCCTTGCAGTAAAATAGGAAATTGTTTGGGTATTCTCCACTCAGCACTAAATGTGTCACGCATCCACTTATACCATTTTTCTAGGCATGACTTGTGGGCATCCATCATGGTGTCACAAGTGTATTTCTTAAATATTTTGGTGGGGAATGGTTCTCATTTGGGTACTCCCACATAAATTTATCTGGCCCATCGGGCACTCCAATCTCTAAAAAGACAATGGTAAGGAGGAAATTACCAAACATGATCTTTTCTCCATCATGCGTGATACTTGATGATCTACTATGAAATCTGAGAGGTTATAGATGGTCCCCTCTGAGATATTAAGGAAAATGTTCAACCAAGCCTTGTTGATATATGTCCACCTCTCCTACCCATTCATCTTTATGACCAAGCATGTGGCCATACTCATTACTGGGTCAAAAATTACAGAAATGTCGAAGTATCGCAAACCCTTCTTGTAGTCATAAGCTTCAATAGTCTTCTTGATGGCCTCCTTATCATCCAAGTCATCATTGAAAGATTCTCCTTTGCAAACAAGACTAATAAACTTAGAAATCAGTTAGGGAGTTATTCACATCCTCCATCCTACGAAGTATAAGTGGTATTCATGTATGCACGATATTAACCATTGGTATATTTGCTTAGGTTTTCTGAAATAGGGAAACTCATAGAGTTGCAATAACTCAGCCTTCTCCATCTTCACCTTTACCTCATCATTGTAGATAGGCATTCCATCTAGTGTCCTCTTATCTGTAGGGAAAACTAGTTCTAATTCCATCTCATTCTCTGTGGTGCTTATTCGATGGTTGTAGTCACTCATGACCATCTTTCTAACATGAGACACCCATTCTTTTCCAAGAAATACGTCATCTAGATATTGCATCTCCATGTACCATTCTTCATTGAAACTGGTGGAAATGACTTGTTTCCCCTTGCCCTTTCCCTTCTTTGGTGAAATGTTTGCTTTTTTCCTTAGTTTTATTTCTTTGTCGAGTCACTAAAATTTATTCCTTTCCCATGATCCTCGATCTACTCAACTCTTTCACTCCACTTCTTTGTGAAAATTCCCTCAATTATGTGCCCTAACTACGGAACCCTAACCTAGAAAACCATTTTTCCATAGGATGACATAATCACCCATGGGATTATTCCACACAACCTTCTCTACTTACGCCTGTGTACTTCTTTTTCCACTCTGGTTTATTGATCGAATTGGCTATGCACACAAATATTTACAACCCTTTTTTGCACAAATTTTCTTCAAGGATGCCCTAGTTCACGAGAGCTCTTCAATAACACAAATGCAAGTTAAAATATAATGCACCCTGACCTTCTACTTATAGCTTTTACTTTTTGATGCAATAAATTCCATGTCATCTACCAACGTACTCTTCCAATAAAGGTGGGATTTTCCTACTTGTGCCAACCTTCAAAGACTTTTACCCCCATGCCCAATTATATGTGAAAAATTATACAACCTTTTAGCACGTAAAAACCCTTACTGACCAAAGATCCTTACACATGTGCTTTCATCACCGAAGGAACTTCTTGTCTTTATCCTGATTTTTAACATCACCTACCTCATGTTGTTCTTGTGCTTCTCACCCTTATACATGGTTTTTGTAAATCCTTCATGACACCAAAATCCTCATGTTCACCTTTTCCATGCATGTTCTTCCAAACTACACGCTTTTGATCCTTTGACTTGGGCCATCAAAACACAACTTCCAATACCAGCTTCCAGTGTTTGTCGCATCACTTCACCCCACACAAAAATAGATGCATGGTCCTCTACACATAGAATTTTTTTGAAATTATAAGTGGCTACCAGTGCACAATGTACACACAATAGATAAAAATAAAGGGAACAAGCAACGAGAAAGGGAAACACAAAGAAAGGAAATGCATTAAGGGAAATCCTAGGCTAATTGGAAATACTGCCTTATTTACAAACACAAGGAAGACTTATTTATAGTAGGGCTTCAACCTACTCCCATTGAAATGGCTTGTAACCATGTTCCATCTAACGCTTATAACTGAAAAGTGCTTGAATCAAGTATATAGGATATAATGTATGGGCCCATCTAATGGACTTTGAATTTCCTAGGATGGCGCAGAAACTTAGAATCATACAATAGAACCATCTACCCAACCTCAAATTGTTTGTTCTTGATGTGTCTATCACCATGCCTTCTACCTAGATTTTTCTATTTTCTGACTCCAACAAGTAATAGCCCACCTCTCATCTAACTGCATTAACTTATCAATCCTCTCCTCAAGCATTTTTCATCAGCTAATACTCCCACATGGGCTATACACAATGATGGTAACATGAATTAAATAGGTAACATCACTTTTCCAAACACCAATTGTAAAGGTGTGGCCTTTTTCAGTCTCTTGTAGGTTGTCCTATATGCCCATAGTATGGCTAAGACTTTATCATCCCAATCTTATCTTCCCACATCACAAATCTTGGTTAACATGTGATTCAAAATTTTGTTAAATGCCTCAATAGTCTCATTAGCTCATGGGTGATAAGGAGTCATCTTTTGATGAGTCACCATGAGCTCTGCTAAGAAAATACTCACTGTCTCATTCAAAAAGTGTGTGCCTCTATCACTAGTCAGGCTTAAAGGACACCCATACCTACTGATTATGTTTTCCCACAAGAATCTTGTTGATGTGGTCATTGTGCAATCCTTGGTAAGTTCTTCCTTCACCCACCTTCCTAAGTAATCAACATAAGTAATGATATAGTACAAACCAATCCTTCTTACAATAGGTGAAATCGGTCCTACAAAATCAATCACCCACTTCTCAAATGGTTCTATGCTAGCTATCGGTCTCAAGGGCATCTCATCTCTTCTTCATATTTTTCCAAGGAACTGCAATGGTCACAAGCCTTATAAAACTCAATACAATCCTGGTAGATGCTTTCCCACCAAATCCCTATCGATAGAATCTTCTGTGTGGTGGTATTCCCTTCCTAGTATCCTCCTACAATCCCACTGTGTTCTTCCTCCATGATTGTAATGCATTCATGCTCTAACACACACCGACGTAAAACCTCATCGTGTCCTAGCTTGTATAAGTCTCCACTAATTAACATATAGGGCGCGACGCATATGGATAACTATTTCCTTTCTAAATTCTTCATTCCCTCCATTACCACACCCATTCTAAGAAAAATAGAAATATCTTCCAAGTCAGAGGGCATGTGTTGCATTCTAAACAGCTTTGCATTTGGCATTGTATCCTTGATGCTCTGTGTCCCCCTAACTCAATCCTTGATAAATGGTCAATTCCCAAATTACTCTTACCTGGTTTCAGAACAACCATAAACTTGAATTCTTGAAACAACAGGACCCACCAGGATATGTGCCCTTTTAAAAAATTCTTATTTACTAGGTACTTCAATGCTATGTGGTCTATGTAGAAAATTAAAGATGCTTCCGACATATAATGCCTAAATTTGTACGGTGCATAGATAATTAAAAATGCTTCATGCTTAGTAGTAGTATAGTTATATTCTCTCAAGTTAGCTTTCTACTAGTAAAACATAAGGGGTGGTCAATAACTCCCTCTCCAGTTTGTACTAAGATTGCCCCAATCACCATCCCTGAAGCATCAACATGTACATGGAACATCTTATCCCAAGAAGGAAATCGTAATATGGGAAAAATTATAAGCTTATTCTTTAATGTATAAAATGCCATTAGCTATGAATCTCCCAGTGAAATGCACTTTTATGTTGTAGAAAATATTCCAATGGCACGGAGATCTTAGCAGACCCATTAATAAATTTCTAGTAATACCCCCATATGCCCAACGAATCCACACACTCGCGCTCTGGTTTGGTAGGTTCCCCAATCCCACAATAATGACAACTTTGGTAAGATCCACCAATGAAGCCTTCCTTACATATGATATGCCCCAAAAGGGTTCCAAATGGAGTAGTGAAAACACATTTCTTAATGTTGAGGGATATCCTCAACTATCGACATCTTTCAAACATTAGCCTCAAATTGTCATAATGATCCCTTACTAATCCATATATTGTCCAATCATCAAGGTAGACTTGAAGAAATTTATGGATGAAGTCTTGAAATGCCTACACCACAATGCATGAAAACACAACAATCATGTTCTTTAGTCCAAAATCCATGACTATGTAGGAAAATATTCCCCATTCAGTGGTGAAAGTTATCTTTTAGTGGTCGTCTGCAATTCTAACTTGATGAAATCTTGGTAAGCCATCCATGAAGGAATAGATCTCGTGCCCAGCTACTCCCTCTAGGATCTCCTTGGTAAAAGGGGTTGGAAAGGGATCAATGACACATACCACATTCAAATCCCTATAATCAACACATATCCTTATCCTCCCATCCTTTTTAATGCTTATGACCATTGGGCTTATCCATTTTGATTCCTCTACAACTTTAATGATGCCTGATGCAATCATTTTTTCTATCTCCTCCTTGACCCAGACGTGCAAATTTGGATTCATTTGGTAAGGTATCTTCTGAATCGGGTGCATTCCCTCCTTTAGTTTGATCTACATCTCTCCTAAAGAGTGGTGAACTCCCTTAAGCTCATGGTACCTGCATGGAAATAAATCTAAAACTCACGTAATAGATCAATGATCTTTGAAACCTCCTTTTCGACCAATAGTCCTCAATAGTAGCCTCCTTAGGTTCCATTTCTGAGCCAATAGTCCTTCTTTTCTTTGTTTTGATAGGTTTATGGTAGGCATGTGCTTTCTCATCAGCACCATCCATAACTTCGTGTGTACCCATAGCATGGTTAAGATCTAGATTTTCCTCTTCTTCACCATCGATCACATAAACAAATTTTCCTTTCTCTTTTTCCATGCATGTGTGCTCAAGTTATAGCTCCTCTAATTATTCCTCATCAAAGCGCACTTCTAATCTAGGTTCACCCAATAATTCCAATATTCTATTCTCCACCATTACACTATCTCCCATAGTTAGGTGCCTAATAACATGCAACGCCTCATCTGCCGATGGCTTGGTACTTTGATATTCAAAATTTGTAAGGAGATTAACACAACTCCTACAAGTTTTCTATCTTACAACGCATCTCTCGAGTGAATGTACCATGAGTGCACACAGCCTTATAAGGTGAAGTATAGATTATGCACCCATAAAGAACATGGCAATGCTTTTGCGCCTTCCATCTAGGCCTTCTCATATGCTTCGACGTGAAATGAGGTAGGTTCCTTCCCATGATAATATTGTATGATAGTAGGTGCATTGTTCGGGAAAACCTAACATAGAACACAATTCTGACTTCACACCACTCTAGAAGGTTATCATGATGGGTCACCCAAAAATGTGTTGCAATCTTGAGTAAGGTATAACTAAGCATTATTCTCTATTTAATCTCACATCTCCACTGGGTCTCCATTTCTTATAGGAAAACATCAAGGTTGGCTCCCCCATAATAACTTGGCAAATTTTTTCCTCCTAGGTACTTGAGTGAGTGCACCTTTTTACTCTCATCACAGAGCCTCTTAACTACCTTCCAACCAACTCATATATCCCATGCACCCAATTTTCACATGCCACACTAGTTGTATCACTTATATATTGAGCATCTTCCCACAACTTCGAGGTCCTAGAGAGTGCACGTGTAAATTATATCTAATTCTTCTTCTCCTAAAGGTTCAATATAGGGTGCTAACTTCCCATCCGTCAAAGGAATGATAACACATTCCTCTTTGTTCTCAAAACTTATATACCCCTTATTGAAACATAAGTCAACATTGTTCTTATAACAACAGGGGCCACCCAAGTAATGCTTGGAAAGTTATCTACCTCAACAAGTGCTAAGACTTCAAAGTCTCTAGTGAATTTCACCCCTTGGATAGTGATAGAAGCATCCTTTAAAACACCAATGGGAATTTCCTTTGTCTTATTGGTCATATACATCACATTTGAAGATGGTTGTAATGGGTGCCTTCTCATTTGACTCCAGGCATCCAGGGTGAGAACATTGACTTCCATGCCCATGTCAATCAAGATATTTCTTAGGATTCATCCATTAACAACTACATTCAAGGTAATATCCTTATCGTAGTTGAGGTTATGGGGAGGAAGGTTATCATGCAAAACCTTCATCTCACGCTCTACTCTAGCATTTGGTATCTTATCCCTCAACCATTATCCTAATAGAGTAATGATATTCTCTTGGTACAACATCTTACACACCTCTTTGACATCATTTATATCTAACTGAGGGACCTCAGCACTTTTCTTCTGCCCCAACTTCTTGGATTTCTCCTTTAGACATTGAATTTCCCCTTGAAGACTCTTGATTATGTCCATGGTCTCTTGATAGAATTCCTTCTGATGGGTAGGGTCTAGATACTTCCCATACACCACCTCTTCTCTTGTAATCAGTGGTCTTTGCTTTGGTATCTCCCGGCATGCGCAACCTCAGCTTGTGTCGTCACCAGTATAGGTTCTAATTTTGACTCACATGCCACCCTTAGCATCGATTGAAAGTCTAATTTCTTAACACTTACCATCTCGATGCCCTTGTCTTTTCATTTTTTTGGCTCATGTGTTTAAATAGATTCGGGCACTCCTCATACTTGTGCTTCTTTCCACACCAAGAACATTGTAATAGATCAAGGAATTTGCACTTATATTGCTTTGTAGACCCACATGTGTAACAATTTACACACAATAACTCACTTATACCGCCTTCGTGGTTTCCTCGACCTTGAAATCCTCCATAGAAGCTTCTTCCATGGGCTCCTCCATCTACATGCCCTTCATAGTGATGACCATCATCCTTGGAATTGTTTGTAATGTTGGTATGATGCACACTAATATCAATGGCATCATGTATCTAGTTAATCAATCTACAATCCTTGGTGTCATGAGTAGTGGAGGTGCAAATTTTTCAATAACAAGACACATTCTTATGGATCACGTGCTATAGTAGCGGACACCTACTTGCATCATGATCTCCGTGGAAAATTTCACATTCTATCGTCATGACTCGTACCAATCTCCAAGGACAATTGTCCTTTGTATGCCCCTCTACCTCACAATCCGTGCACCATAGGACACTGCGAGTCTCATGGGCTGAGTTCATAGATAGCTTCTCTAGTTACTTTTCCATTATATCAATTTGATCTTCAAGAAAAGGACTAACACCGGTATCCATGATTCTTAGTCTTGGTGCACATGGTAGCCTCCAAGGCCTCGCATGGGTATGTGAAATTCTTATGCAAAATCACTCTCCTAAAAGGCATTATTAATCCTCCAACAAACCATTGAGCATGCTGAGAAGGATGAATATCATAAGACAATTTTGATAAGAGAGTTTTAAAACACACGTCATACTCTTGCACACTCTCTATCATACCTTATTGAATCTCCTTCAGCATGCTAATGCTCTTCTATTCAAACTCAAGAATATGGAATTCAACTAAAAGGAATTACACATTGAGGTATAATATACTACTATCTAGTGGGGTCATACTTTTGGTACCAACTATACACATGCCCTTAACGTTGTTCAACCGACTTGCCTTCCATTTCGGGGTAGTGATCCCCTTCATGCGCCATAGAAGCTCACATTTTTGTACATGCTCTGTAGCATCCTCAACACCTTTGTAATCTTGTAGATGCAAAGAAATTTCAAAAATACTTATTGAGGTGGTTGAGGACCTTGTCCACTTGATCCAGAACCTTGATTCCCTCTGGTGTTACCTCCACCACCAGATCTACTAGATCCACTAATGCCTATCCCTCATAACACACCAGATCCATTAGGTCCACTAGATCAACTAGTTCTATTCCATCTCTTGTACCTAGTAAGGGTCTCAAGTGGTCATGCCTTGTGTCCCCAATGTCATGTTAAACTCATGCACAAAGAATAGTCTGTGATATCGCATCTTCTACAAGATGTGTATCCCACACTACTTCTAGAGGCGATACCTAATATTTGTGTAACGTTAATTTTCCCAAATTCCACTCTAGAAAATATACCTCCAAACACAGGAAATGATTTTGTAGCCATAGATGTGCAAATAAAAATGTATACCTCCTAGGTGCCAATCAAATACTTCCACTAATAGCAACTAGGTTAGTAATACTTATCTCTAGATTTGAAACACTAAGCACCAGGGTTAGTCACCGGTGGATTCATATACACATCGACCTTTCTCCAAGTGACGAGTTCTTATCGGAAGTCAAAGGGGTCTCTCTCCCACACTTGATAAGATGGGGTAGCATAGACTACTCATGCTCCACGTCCTCCACGTGAACCTCAACTCCTTCCCCGCAATGTATGCATCCATGAATCTATCTCTCCTACAACTTTTTGTTGTTGTCTATCTAACTCCCTCTCATGAGCTTCATTATACTTAAGACATCTCTCTTCCCTCTCCTTCTCACCATGAGCAAGGTCCACCATCATCCTCCTCCTTAGCTTCCTCACCCAAAGACTTAGAATAAGCTTTGCCAACCATAAGAAATGCTTCCAAACTCAACATAATGATAATGATATTTATAGATAAAGGGATAACATGCAAGAACAATCCTCTTGGTTCCCTCAAGAACTCAAAATTAGTCATCTCTTCTCAAGAATATGTAGAAATTATGTACTCCAAGGTGTAACTCATCAACACTCTATTCCACCAATGATCAACAACATGTGTCCAAGTCATATCAGCATCATTGGCCTCTAATACTCATCTTGGATCCATATGCAAGGTCTATAGTACCAGCTTTATCTATATGCATATGTCGAGAGCCATTCATATAACTCCATTGGAAAACAACAAAAGAAGGTCTCATATAGCTCATGATACATATGTTCTTCTACCCATTTACGTCATCAAACTTAGGCCCAGTACTAAATCTCTAAGTAAACTCATCCTCCTTGATTTTAAGCCATGCTTCGACACTGTCCAAGGTCAAGCTCTTTGTCATCATGCACTATTCTCACAATAACTTCAAAAAGAGGTCCCGAAACGGAACCAAGTTGTATTCATTTATTTACCCTTAATATTATTTTCCAACCCCAAGTGCACTGGGTGCTCACCTGAGGCATGTGAGGGCGTCAAGACCCTCTTTTATGTGAGCTTTTTGAGAAGGTTCTACCATTAATGAGGGATGATTTGCAGAAGTAAAAGTACATTCACTTATTTAAAAAGGTAGAAGGTGCAACTAATAGATCCACACATTAATGCATTACAGAAGCTAAATAACATTTGTAAGAAGCATAATAAACTAGATCTAGGCCATGATAAGTCATATAACATGAGGTTTTACACCCATAAAGAAGTTATACAAAACAAACCCACATATATATTGATTTAAAATAGTTCTGGTAGCCACATTACAGTCAAAAGGGTCATCTCAAACCATATATATTAAATGACAAAGACTTGTCTCCTACAAATATTTCTGATATGAGACCCTAACTATACTTTTTCCTGCTCTAACCCTTGTTATAGATCCCAGTACCCATACATATGCTTATGGAATCCCTTACAACCCTTGGCACTAAGTAATATAAACCCTTAGCATTTCTACAACACTATGTTCCTCTCCTTCTCTTTCGTTGCATTCTCTCTGTGTGTCTATCTCTATATTCTCTCATCTCTCATATATCTTTCTTTATCCCAAGCATTACTTTATATAAGATCAACACCCACCGCTATGCCTTCTGTAAGTGAAGATCACGTGCCAAGTTTCGATGTAGTCCACCATTGGTGAATTCTTATCCCTCTACAAACCCTCCACTCTCTGTAATTATGTCTTCTAGGAATATTCCCTATGGGGAATATTCTTTTCTTGACCTCTAAGGTTCTAGGATGGTACCTTATCCACTCATCACGCTTAGTTTAGTCCTCATGCTTTTCCTCAAGTGCCTCTAGAATTCCAAATATGGCTAAGTCCTTTAAACTGTGTTTTTCCTCTCACACGTGGCTTGGTTTCACTTAAACCCTTCTTAAACCCCTTTGTCCTATGCGCTTTCCCCTAAGCTCCTTCTTCTTCTCAATAGTCCTACGCGTATGCACCCTTTAGTACTTAGCCAATATTTTAGGGCCCAAAAATGTTATTTAGGAGGAATAATAGAATCATAACCTTCGAGGAGGAATTGGAGGAAAATAATAAGGAGATAATAGAGAGAGATATGGAGATAAAAGTTAAGGAGTCTATAATTGTGTAGTTAAAGTTGAGTTGAGAGAGGAAAAGGCAAGGGTGCAAGAAACCTACAAGAAAGAGAAGACTATCTCAAACTCCATTATTTTTTGTGCCCATACTTAGCTCCCCCTTAATAGAAGTATGAATCATCCTTCCACCGCCTATTGATTTTCAATCTTGATCATAGTGGAGAAACAACCACTTACTGCGCTGGAGTCGGTAGAAGATGTTTTGGTGCGAAAAGAGAGCAGGAGAAGTTAAAATTGAAGATACCATAACATGATACTTTGAGCTCCTTGACTCTGTAAAATTGTAGTGCACATGGCTGAAGTTGTCTATGACCACTTTGTGGAGATAGGGACAAGTGTGGAAAGTGTATTGATTGTTACCCATAAGGTAGACCTAAAGGAGTCCATGAAAAGAACAAGAATAAAAATGCATAACCGAACAAGATCATAGTAGAGGTTGAGAAGAATTTTGATGAGATCGAGGACTTAAGGGTCTTGATTAAAAATAAAGTGAAGGAATTATATCCCCAAGTTACACGAATGATGAACACACCGAGTGACCTTATCAAGCGATGGAAAATATTGTCGATACATTGAAAGCTAAAGGTGAGGAATTATAATTTGATGAAGTTAATGCATTGATAAGTGATTTATTTCAACAAGCACAAGAGTGAGGTGGATTCCTAGAATAAAATTGAAGCATCCTTGAACAAAGACCTCCCAATCCTTTTATAGCGGTAGAAAAATTCTTTTTTTCTTTGTCACAAGATGGGTGTAGGTTATTCTTTCCTTCCATTCTTTACTCTTTATTGAAGCTCATATTTTTTTAGGATAGACAACACATTTAATCGTGGGTTGATGTTGAGTCTGAAAAATTACTAAGTTCTAAAGTAGAAGATGAGCGTGTGCGGGAAGCCACTATGGAGGAAAGTGAGTGAGTAAACATGCACGAGGAAATATATGTCTGCACATGGGATTAGGAAAGCGTTTAAGTGTTTAAGGACTTAGCTAAATTTTGGTTGAACGGTATCATATGCAAAACACGTGAAACTGCAAATAAGTGTAATGATGATAAGGTTGTTACATGAACACTTTGAGCTCAAGAAAAGAATATTCCAAGAAATATTTATGGTTACGGGTTGTAAAGTGGAGGTTGTTATGGCTAGTTTCCATCTACATGACTTGGAAACTTGAGTGTAATAGGATATGATGACATTTTTCATGCAGGTTTACTTTTGATGTGATGTTTAGGTGAGCTCTTATCCTATTTAAGGAGGTGTTTAGATCTAGAGAAGGGGATTAGTATGGATTATTAGAGTGTGTATTGGTATTGGGTGTTAGAGATTAGAGGTTGAGTATGGGTGCATATGGGGTGTGTAGATGAGAGATGTACTTCTGCAAGAAGGGATTATGTAATGGTTCTAAGTGGATAATATAGGGTTTCTAGATCAGAGCCATGGGAAGGGTAGGATGTTAATGGTAGAATGATGTATTGATCTATTGCTGAACCTTTTCAATGTAATATGGATACTGTAAACACTTGATAATCAATATATGACAGGTTATACTTGTATATTTATGTTTAGAGGTTCAAACCCTAGTGTATTTCACATGACTCATGGTACAAATCTGGTCCTCTTATGTTGTTACACTTTACATTTATATCATGGTGAATCTATGTTAGATATAGAGTTTTTAATTTTTGCTAGAATTAATTCTTATATTTATGTTTCTAAAGACATTCCTCCATTAATGGTGGAGAATTCTTGCAAAACTCACATAAAGGAGGGGCTCAGTGCCTACGCACACCTCGTGTGAGTGCCCAAATTAATTTTAGGTGATAGGCATGGCACACTTGGGATTTAAAGGAAATAGGAAATGAGAATACATTATTAGTTCCATGGAAAAGCATCCCTAAAAGTCTCTAGCTCCCATAGATAGCACACAATTTCATAACAAGCATCGAAGCTCAACTTTTGTCTCAAAACATACTTTAAATCACCCATTTTTACAAAAAATGACATATCTTGCAAATCCTTTTTCAAAATGACCTGAAAATTGTCATGAAGAATCATGAAAACATCCTATAACTTTCCATACTCATTGTATATCCTAAATAACTCTAAGACTATCCATCCATTAAAACTTATCTTTACTATCTTATCTGTTCTCACCTTCTTACTTCCCAAGGACCATGAAACACCACTAAAACTCGAGAGCTAGCATGAACCTCACCGAACACTTCATTAACACTGCCATCATTATACTACCATTCTTGGATAATAATTATCAGCTACAAATCACCTACCTCCATCTCATTCTACATGCTCCAAGGCTAGGAATAGGCCTGGAATGACTCGACTCAAATCATGTAACTCATGAACTGACCTTTTTCACATCTTAAAAACTCTTAGCACTCTTGACACATCATAAAAACCATTTTTACCTCATGATAACATTCAACCCACTCAAGAGATCTCATACCATGACTATGTCTAGTAATTCAAGCTCTAGGATCCTAAAACTCACAAAATCTTGTCACTACCAATCAACCTTCATGCTTGACCATTGACTATCACCACATGGAGACTCATACAACATCATGAAACCCTTTTCCATCAATATACTTGACATCAATGAAAACACAAAGAAAAAATGGCCAACATTTCCTTTTGCATTCGTTCTTTCTCTCTCTTTGCTACGATGCCTCTAAAGTACATGTGCTCACATTGTTCAATTTCTTAAAATGGATATCTAAAATTGCTATGGTTTTACACTTTAAAGGTTTGCTTTATGTTTTCATGGGAGTAGATACTAAACATAAAGATGAGCCAAAAAAATCTAAGTGGTTTAACTATTGGGATGAAGCCTCGGGTCTTCTCTGTATGTTTGTCTCTCCCAAATTTCTCTTCCACATCAAAAATTCCTTAACACACAATGGAGATTGCCAAGTTATTGATGATATGTTTTGGAAGAATGATGACATCAAATCATATGAGTTGGAGAATGAACTATTATGATTAAAACCTAGTGACTTTGAAAACCTACATGCCTTCTTCTCAAAGTTTGTCCTCACTAGATTGCTTCTAAAGGAATGTAAAGTGGAGAAGAAATATTCCTAGTTGATATTTTCGATTATTTCTAAGCTAGGTATCGAATAATCCATTTCAAATTTCCATGCCATGAAATATACATTAGGAAGTACTTTGAAAATTCCCTCATTTGACATTTTTTCATCCCAACTCATTTAAGAACAAGACAAAATAATTCAAATGGGGACTCTAAAATTGAAGTCACATTCCCTTGTGGCAAGTAAGGGTAAGGAAAATAAAAATGAAAATAAGAAATAGGACCTTCCTAAGAAGGAAAAAAATACCAACCAATCCCAAACCAAGCCTAACATGAACTCTTTTACTTCTGAGACTAAAACGAAGAAGGAAAAGTGTAAGTGTTCCTATTACAAGAAGTCTAGGCCATGAAGAGCATCAATATCTAAGAAATCAAATCAATCACTTAACTCATTTACTTGAGAAAAATAGAAATAAGTGTTCTGATTCTATAAAAATGCTATGAATTCCAAGTCTTCCAAAGAAAAGGAGTCTAAATCTAAGAAGAAGAAAGGAAAGTCCCTTATAGCAATAATATCTCCTTCAATGACGAGGATTATTGATTTTGGTGCCTCGCACCACATTGCTTCTTCAGATGTTGAGTTTACCAACATAGAACCATGTAACATGTCCCAAATCATGTTGGGTGATGACAATACATTTCAGTTTCTAGTAGTGGATCGGTAGATATGGATGGTGGAACATTTAACCAAAATTTGAGTGTTCCTGATATCTCTACCAATATCCTATAAGTTTACCAAATAACTCACCTTCGTGAAGGAATACGAGTGAAATTTGGTCCTAGCTCGATGATTATCTCGTGAGATTAACTCGACTACATAGTAGTAGCCGAGAGAAAGGAAGATAATCATTTACGGTTGTATAGCTTTTTTAACTTTACTTTTGATTATCCTCCCTCTGAGGTTTTTTTCCCTAATTCACATTCTCGAATCATCGATGATGATTTTTTTAATGTGTTCCTCCTCCGAATATTCCTTATCTACCCAATCCTCTTATCCCTCATGCTTTGGAGTCATTTGATTCTGAAAATAGTGATGATGAGGAATTTGTCCCTTCTCACTTAAGTGAAGAATCTTCTGACTCTTACTTTGACCCTTCTCGGTCCTCATTGGGCTAGGCGTAGAGTTTGTAGAGTCTGGAGAGTGGATTGGAGATCCTTCATATGAGAGATGTACTCACTCGTAATTCATTGAAACTTTTTGTCACCAAATCACCGCACCCCTTGAATGGCTAGAATATTCTTAGAGAATTCAGTGTGATTAGGACACATGGGATCACCTCTCAAGCTGTGGGACTTGGCTTGAGGTGAACCTCCAGAGAAGGCTGACTTCCTCTTCCTAAACTAAGTGCTTTACTACTCCTAGTGTAATAAAAATGGTTATCTAATCCTAGGCTAACTTTTTCATGAGATTTAGGGAAAGAGATTTTTAGAAATGAAATATATACTAGGGATGGTGATGCACCAAATAAAGGATATTTTCATAATCGGGAAGGGTTAATTCAAGAGGGTGTGCACACCACAATTCTTCTTCACCTATTGCAACCTAGAGAGGATACATGATACCACATACTAGGAAGCATGCATTCCTTTTATTAAACTTAATTAGACAACAAACTACTAGCCTCCCGGTGAAAAGGATGAACTTGAGAAGGTTGAATAAACACCATAACTCAACCGCATGTAATATTCCACCACTTGATAAGCACATAGCTCCAAGGACTGCAATGGAAACTCCGAACTTTCACAAAGGTGACTTGAAAACATGAGAGACACAAATAGAAGAAACAAAATCATGAAAGGACATATCATTTATCACAAAACATAATTTCCATTACTTCAAAACACTTGCGCAGTGCATCATTACATCGGGAAAAGGCATAAGATGCCATTACAATTCGAGAAGAAAGGCTTGAGTGCCTACAACTTCACAAAGATCTCACTTATAAAGAGAGGGGAAAAAATTGGAAAGTTTCTAACCATTTAGAATAATTACCCCATTTACATTTATATACAATTTCTGAGTGGCTGAGAGAAATAAGGAAGAAACCCTAGAATCTAAGTCAGAATGTAGGAAACAATTCATCACTGTTGTTGGTCATGTTTGCTCATTTATTGCACCTCCACCTTTCAAGGCACCACTAAAAGAAAACCTGAAATTTTTGAATGCAAAACCTCCAAAAATTCACCTTTTGATGGCTGCATGGTGTAACTCTCATTCTCTCAATTCCATCGAGTGTATTTTTTTGAAAAATGGGCAACCGAGGAGAAAGTTGTGGCTTCCTAAGCGAAATTACCCTTTTAGGCATCTGAGTATCTACTCTCTTGATAATGACTCATGATGTTCAAATAAATTAAAATATTTATTTTCTCCATTGATTAAAATAAAATATTTTAATAATTCTTTAAATATAGATCATTTTCTGCATTGGTGGAATCCTTGGTAAAAAATGCATTAGGAGGGGTGTTATTATTCATTATCGAGCTCATGGTGAGTTCTTTGTATTTCTTGTCTACCACATTGCATGGTGAGTGGCTCGAGCATATTTATATTTTATATACTCCAACTGAGTCCTTCGTTAATGTATCCATCTGATCGAACTGATTGGGTTCTCCCATTCGGACTCCATTGAGCCATTTATTTTTCTTCATGGCTCGAGCGAGCTAATTGCTCACACGTTGTCACTTCACATTTCATTGTTAATTACTTTCTAATGGCCACCACCTTTGTTACATTTCATCGAGCCCACATGGTTTACTAGGCTAGCTCCACGTATTACATTGAGTTGGTCACTTTATATTCCACATTAATTTGGATGACTTTTATTTAAACGCACCCACCTACCAAATGATTCGGGAATTATTTGGTTTTCACCAAATTATTTGATATTAGACCAAGCCCACATGGCTTGAGAGGTGAGTTCCATGAATTACTCCTCCATGTGTTATGTTTGAACAATAACCCCCTTATTTGTGTCGAGTGACTCGGGCTAGCACCTCTGAAGAATACTCCACCTCCAAGAACTTGGTTGAGCTATGTGGCACACTCACCAAATACCTAGGCATTCAACTCGGTTCTCAATTAAATATGCCACCAACTCACCATAATGGCTATTATGATCAATTCGGACTTTGAATTTGACTGAGCTCCTTTTTGGATTTCTAATCCGAACCACCACTTGTTGAGTTCTATCCATTGTAGCACTCAATCTCAAAACCCAAACTCGAATTTTAGAGTTTCGGGCTTCGGGCTTTCCAAGATCATTTTTGTTAGTTCAGCGAGTGAATTCTGAACCCAAAACATCTGAAACTCCATAATATTTACCTCTCTGAAAGATATATACCCATTCTTCCAACTTCATCTCTAAACATTTCGATCTCTGTGGCCCGAAATATCATGCTCTTCCATGCCATTTTTTATTCATATTTCTACCCATTTGATAGAAGTTTTAATTACACCTTGATGTAATTGTATTAACCAAATCCTCGAGTTTTTGGCTTCCCGGAGATGAATTCGACGTTTGAACTCAACTCCCACGAGCCTTGTTTCTTTTTTATATTTTTATATATTCTCATGGTCGATTTCACTACATGTCCCTTCATTGTTTGCATTAGCTCATCTACCTATGCATCACACTTATCATTTTCATCTTCCTTCAAGTATCGAACCATCCCTATCCAGGTCATGTTGATGAATCTCAACTGTGAGCTTGTCTTCACCCTTATTCAGTCGACACTCTCAAAATGACCCAAGCTACTCTTCATCCCGACAAATCTCCTCCTGCCTCCACAACTCGGATTCATCTGTTATCTCATTGCAATGTTGTCCATGTTTTCACGAGATCACTTCTAATCAACCATGAGCTCATTCCATCCTTTCATGATTTAGATGATCCATTCAACCAGCCCCATAGCTAGTTCATACTGAGTTGTTCAAATCCTTGAGCATGGACACAAATTCAGCTTGGATCCGTGTTAACAATTTCTAAACTATGTCCTCACCATGGTCTTTGGCTCAATCCTTCACTGATTCACCGCTGCCTTCCATTATTGAGCTCTCAATTTCTTGATCAACACTCTAAAGACACAAACTCTTTGTAGATGCCCACGAGCTCTTCCATACTTACTGCAACTGACTTCCCCATGTCAAGCTCTCAAAATGAACCTTCTACCTAACTCTAACCTGAGCTCCATTCCTTGGTCGATCAAATCGAGCTCCTATGTGTTACATACCCCAAGTATGTTGGTTCATGTCAAAACTCACCACTCACTAACTATGAGCTCAAACACCTCAAGCTCCAAAAAATGAAGTTCCTAACCTGATTGTGTTAATGGATCTGAACCTTCAATTTGAGCCATTATAACCCACTCGCTATGCAAATCAAAATCTTAGTGCATAGCCATGTTGAGCCTTTGTGTCAACCAAGTTCTGTGTCGAGCAAAATTTTGCATCAACCTTTCCTCTATCAACTCGGCAGTTGATTTACACTTTATGCAACTCCTCATCAGCTTATTCTCCCTCTGCTTGAGCCCCTTTCATAGCGTTGTGAATCATCATCTCAACTCAGATGAAGTCTGAGCCTTCTCTGATGCCAACCCAACAAATTACCAAATTCCAAACTCTTCAACGAGATAACCTAAACCTGTTCCACCTTTGATTCTATTCAGGTTCCATCTTATCTCAATGCATTTCTAACTTCCCACAATGGCTCTACAATGATCCATTGGTGTTCAACTCATTCTTCATAGCTGCCAATAATGCCAATTCACCGAGTGATTTCTGAATGTCTATAAACTCGAACCATCGAGGCATTTAACTCGTCGTCCATTCATAATTCTTTGATGCACCCGAGCTTACCTTTCTCAGTTTTCTAATATCGACCATCACAATGCTCCTCTCAACTCGCTATGTCACTCACCTAGCTCTCCACGTCTTTCCCGAGCCAAGCTA
This sequence comes from Taxus wallichiana var. yunnanensis, assembly GCA_018340775.1. Lineage (NCBI taxonomy): Eukaryota > Viridiplantae > Streptophyta > Pinopsida > Cupressales > Taxaceae > Taxus > Taxus wallichiana. The sequence continues at coordinate 266,096,242 of CM031243.1, read as the reverse complement.
TAGCTCAATGAAATTTCATTCTTTCACTTACACAGTGGATATCTATTGCATTACGATTATAGCCTTTCCTGATGCAACGAGCTAACCATTCATTTGGTCCAGAGCCCCATCATGAGTTTATCTCTTCATGATATCCCTAGCTCGACCGATCAAGCTACTTCTCCTCTTTAGCTTGGTCCGAATCTGAGTGAGCTCCTCTCAATACATGGCTCAGCTCGCCGATCCCTTCCACTTGTGAGCTCACCTAAACCTACGAGCTCTAAGGGTTCTCAGTTAGTTTTCCAATATCTATACCAAGCCAAGTTGGCCTTAACCACAGATTCCACATCACCATTCCATTTTCAACTCAACACATGTGGATTCAACCACCGAAGTGAGCTCGGTGTATAGCTCGCTCTACCCAAACCATATCAGTACATGTCGGCTGGTTCAGCTCATTCCCTCTTGTGATCTATGTTGACAAATATTCAAGTCTTGCACTGAACTTCCTTAAACCTTTTTGAACCCTCTCATGAAAGGTGGACCATGTAAGTGTGATAAGACACCCGAAAATTTATATGTCAATTTTAACTATGTTTTAGCTCGAGTTGGGTAAGGGTGGGCCCTCCACAGGAGTTTCCTATTTCTAAGAGAAACTCGAGATTCTATGACTAGGAAACATAAGAATAGTCCAAGATGATCTTAAACATCTCTTAAAGATTGAAATTATCCGATAACCCTGAAATATCTTATGGAATAATTTTTGGCCTCAAGGTATTATCCTACTTATCCATTTTTGCCTGTGGGGCAAAAATTGACAACAAAACCCACTCCTTATTTGCCTCCACTTTGAACCCTTGGTATTTCCAGGAGGCTTCTGGGATTCCTGAGTGGGATTCTACTATGGATGAAGAGTACATTCATCACTCATGAAGAATGATACTTGGGATCTCACCCCTCTTCCAAAAGGAAGAAACATTGTTCGGTGTAAGTGGGTATACAGACAAAGTACATGGTGCTTATGTATAACTCAAGAATTATAAAACATGACTTGTAGATAAGGTTTTCTCCCAAGTAGCTAGGGTTGATTACTTAGAAACCTTTGCTCCATTTGTGAAGATGACTTCCATTTGAATGAATCTCATCATCACTACTGCAAAATGAGATGGGAAGTCCACTACATGGAAGTTAAGAATTCATTCCTTCATGAGGACCTAGAGGAACATATCTACATGGAACAACCTATGTGTTATGTCCATGATCTCTCCCTCATTTTCAAGTTAAAGAAGTCTCTTTACGGCCTTAAACAAGCCCCTCAGGATTGGTATGCCAATATGGACTCCTTTTTACTTACATCAGGGTTCACTCAGTGTCACTCTAAGCCAAAGGTTTAAATCATGTGGCAAGATGACTCCATGTTCATCCTTGTTTTGTATGTTCATGAATTTTTGATATCATGGTAAAATATTCCTCTATCATTGATTTTGTGAAGATCACCTTGGATAACAAGTTCTCCATGTATAACTTAGGATTGCTTCATTACTTTGTTGGGATCCATATTTCACAATCTAACTTGGGAATTGTGATTTTACAGCCTAAGTATTCCCTTAATTTTCTAGCTCAATTTCACTTGTCTTATTTTAATCCTTTTGTTACTACTTTTCTTTCCAGGGTTAAGTTGGTTTCTAACTTCTCTACTCCCTTGGTTTATGGTACCATTTATCGATAGTTGGTGGGGAGCTTGATTTACCTGACTCACACTTGGTTGGATCTATTGTATGTTGTTACGATCATGTCCAAATTTATGCAAGAGCCTCATGAGTTGTATTGGAAAGTAGTGAATCAGATCCTTCACTATGTTCATAGCACTCATAAAAATGGAATTCACTACTTATGAGGGACAAATATTAAATTGGTTAGATATACGAGACTCGATTGGGCCGATGATCTAGATCATCAAAAATCTACCTCATGCTACAATTTCTCTCTTGGTTTGGGTCTTATCAGTTGGTCTAGCAAGAAGCATAATGCAAATTCCATATCATCTATAGAGGCATAATATAGAAGAGCAGTTGATGTTGCTACGGAAGTTGTTTGGTTGCAGGGTATTTTGATAGAGTTTGGTATTCAGTTTTGATGACCTACCATTATCTACTATGAAAACATGAGCACCATCTCAATTTTTTGAAATATGGTTCAGCATCAATAGAAGAAGCACATTGATATCCACATTCACTTCATTTCATAGTTGATACATGAAGACATCATCAACTTGCAGCATTGTAAAACATTTGATCAAGTTGCAAACATATTTTCCAAGCCCTTCACTGAGGTGAAGTTTCTTCACTTATGGTCTCTTCTTGGGGTGAGGTCTACTACAGCCACCCATCTTCTTTAGGATTTATATTCCTTATTCTCCTCTTGTTCTTTCTAGAGAGATGTTTTTGTACATGAACACCTTATCGGCCTTTAGTTTTGGGCCCCTTTGACACATCTTTTTTATTTGTCTAGGGGAGTTCTCTTTCTATTTTGATTTTCCATGATCTCTACCTCAACATCGATAAAGGGGGGTGTTGGTGTGTGTAACTTTCCTCGTCATCCTAGGGGGTCTCATCCACATCATGTGTTAATTCATCTTACTTAATGATTTCATAGGTCTTATGATTTATATGATAAGTATTAGATTTTGTCATAGAATTTTTCATTGTCATATGTGTCTATGGCATGATAGGAGTTACATTACCTATTTGGAATCATAATTCCTCTTTCCCTCTCATAGGGAATGATTATCCAGGCACAGAGTTACACAACACTCCTATATGTACCTTCCTTTTTGATCTATGAGAATAAGAAGACATGTTTTTTCTTATGCATGATTTCCCATTGTTGTTTGATTCTTGTTGATTACTTAGAGCATTCTCATCACCATTAAAGTATAGCCTCTTTGATATGGATGGGGTTCATATTGATCCTCATCGAACAATCTTGTAGAGCATCCTATTAAATTTTATCTACAAACTCTCTCATATTCTCATCGAGATCTTTCTTCAATCGAGACTAATGGGAAAGGAGAGCATGGGAATCTTCAGATGGTTTAAATCTAGCTTCAAACTTATATTTCATACCTACCCAATTGGTGATTGATCTTCTTGTAAAATAATAAAAATATCCTACAGTGGCATCTTGCAAGGATTCCATGAATATGCATACTTGAAACATCTTCATATTCCATGCTCAACACCCCATATGTTCTTATGAATTCTTTGATGTGATCATCGTGGTATTGTTTTCCATCTCCTTGGAACTAGAGAAAGTTCTTTCTAGTCCCTTGGGAATGTCATGCAATGGAGGATTTGGAGCCAATGGGCCTGTTATCCGTTTTACCCCTAGGCCAAAATGGACAAAGGGAATAAATTGGACCTTCATGAAGCACTCTAGGACATTACAGTAAAATTGATTGAAATTGTTTAACAATTTTTAGGTTCCTTATTGTATCTCCACGAGGTTTTGGTTTGAGAAATTCCAATAAATTTAAAGTGGTAGGGTAAAATTTAGAAAAATTGTAAAATATGCTCAAGAGGGCCACGAGCTATATGTCAAGATGAGGGGATGCGTGGAAAACAAGCTAATTTAGCTCGACGAGTTACATTTAAAGGGTACCCTAGCTCAACATTCAATGATGGAGTATCCCGGAGGTGATTGGTTAATCAACATGGCAGGTTCTCAAGATAACTCAATTAGGAAATGTGTTGGGGTATTTGAGGATAGCTCAAGACGTGTGGAGCTTGGGTTGTGAAGGAACTCAATGGGAGCTTGGTTCATAAGTGTAAAGGCAGAAAGAGTTTAGGAGTTCCCAGGTGGTGAGCTCATGATTCTAAAGGGGCTTGACATCACTTAAGCTAGGGAATCGAATTGATCATCGCATGCTCGAATGAAATCAGATCGGAGCTATTCGAGTTGAACTCATGTCGAGCCAGATCAAGTTAATTTTCAAGGCCACATTATAGGGATCAACACCATCAAGCTAGGTGAGGGACAAAATGCATATATGGCTCATGGAGATTACGAAGTACTCGGTAGAAGTAAGGAGAGTCCATTTAGTTACCTCAATGCAAGATCCATTGAGCTTAGAGGGAATGCCATTGAAATGAATCAAGAGAAGTTTGTCGAGCCGTTTAAAAACATAGATCCTAGAAAAGTAAAACATGAGGAAGGTGAGTTTTGGAGGTTTGAGAAAAGCGATGGGTGAACTAGCTCATCAAAACAATGAGCTTATGGAAATAACTCGGAAAATTTGCCGAGCTATCTCGGCACACAATAGAAAGAATACACGCAGTCTAAGCATCGAGATATACTCACGAGGTGACTTGGTAGAAGAAAGAATGACTCATACAGTCAAGTAAGCTGATCTTGTGGCTTCATACATGGGTATAATTTAGCTCGGTGAGGAGATGAATTGATGGAGTTTTCTGAGTTTGAATGTGTAAGAATTTTTGAAGGTTTCAAGTAAAGCAAGCTTAGATTAAGCTAAATTAATAGCTTGGGGTGAGATAATAATGGGTTGAGTCATGGTTTAGTAGTAGGAAATGAGTTGGTTTGGCATTGATAATGAAGCTCGAGAAATTCTGAGAGGTTTTACCTAGCACAACGAGAATGAACAGACTTGGAGTAGGTTTATTCGAGTTAAACTTAGTGAATCCCCACATGGAAAGACCGAGCTATGAATGGGATCGCAAGGATTATAGATAAGAATGGTTTTGTGATCGAGCCAAGGGGAATGTGTATCACAAGGGTGAACATAAAAGAATCGGGCTTGAAGGTTTGAATTTTTAGATGAATCGCAATGCATTTGGTGAAGCCAACATGAAGGTTAACTCAAGCCGAGATGGATCGAATATCTCGGAGTGTGTTGAAGGTGGAAATATCCAATTCTGGACTCTTAATTTTGGAGTTTCAAGATTAGCTCGCTATTTGAGATTAAAAATTTACATCATTTTCAATGGGTGAGTGTTTTTGGATTTTGGGCCTCAGTGTTTCGATTTTACGGGGCTTGGTCAATGCAAAGTGAGATAAGAGTTTCAAAGTGCTAATTCCTCAAAGTCTAAAGTCTAAAAATCAGAATTTAGATTCATACCTTGCATTCGAGGATTTCGTAAAGAGTTAGGTGTTGGGCGAGTCAAGTTTCCCAAAGCCCAATTCTTAAGTAAATAGGCCAAGGTTCTTCAGAGGTCACTAGATTACTTGGTCAACACGTAGTGTCCGAGCTATAAAGCTCATGGCGTTAGGGGATCTAGAAACTCAATGCGAAGTGGGTGGTTTTGAAGGGTTGGCTAAAGTTAATAATGTTCCACATATAGAGTTATGGATCTCGAGGTGAGTAGAGAAGGCGGAATTTGCATTCAAGGTGATGAAAATTCATAAGTGAGCCACACAACATGTTGGTGTAGCAAATAATATGACGGTATGTACATGGCATAGCGCCCAACCAATGAAAAAGAGGGTGTGTCACGAGGTAGGGAACCAAGAAGGTAATTTGAAAGGTTTATTCAAAGGCAATGACCATACACTTTGGGATCAAGATGAAAAATATGGTAAGATGACATGTTGAATTCGGAGGGTGGTCGTTAGACATTGCAAAAGGGGCATCAATGTAGGTTTTGGGAGTCAGCATTGGGGAATTTTCAATGCAAATTATGGTGATGTGGCATAAGATAAAGGGAGCCCAAAACTCAATGCAAAGGAGTATATGTGCTAAGCTGGACAACAAAACTTAAAATCATGTGGTTAAAAATGTGAAGAACTCGCCATGTAAATCGAATGGCTCACTTGGTTGAAAAGTGTAGAGCTTACTGAGAAGGTAAATGGAGGAGCTCACCAGCAAGCTCGACAAGCTAGCTAGTGAGCCATCTACCGAGCCATCACCCAAAACACCCCCTCATGAAAAATTTAACTTTTGGGCCCCAAAGCACATCAATGTGATTTTCAAAAAAATTATTAAAATATTAATTTTTATTAAATGGAAGAAAACTCAAATTTTTTGAATTTATGAAGTATGGTGGAAGAGAATTTTTAGGTGCAAATGATAATGTAAGAAAGTATGGAATGCTCCAAGTCAAGCATGGGAAGTTACAAGGAGACCTATTTTTTCTACATTCATGCCTAGGATTTAGGATTTCTTCCTTCTTTCTCTCACACACTCAGCAATACTATAAAATGTAAAAGGAAATGCAAAATATAGAGGTTAGACAAATTTTCCAAGTTTCCCCTCTTCTTTTAAGCTAAGCTATTGTGAATTTAGAGGATTTCAAGCATTCCTTCTAAAATTTGTAATGGCATTTCTTGCCTCTTTCTGTTGTAATGATGAACTGTGCATGTGCTTAGAGTAATAAAATTATGTTTTGTGACAAATTATTTTTCCTTACATCACTTTTGTTACTTCCTTTTTCATTTCTCATGTTTACAGGTATACTATGGAACCTTGGTTTCCTTTGCAAGTTTTTAAGGAGTTTTTGTGCTTATCTAGGAATGAATTATTATATGCGGTTGGGTTTGTGATGCATGTTCATCCTTCCCATGTTCATATTTATTCATGGAAGACCAAGAATTTGTCTAGAAAATTAATTTCTTGGTGCATCACCACTTCTAGTATAGGTTCTATTTCATGCAATCTCTCTCCCTAAATCCCCCAGAAATGTTAGTATAGGTATAATTAGCTATTTTTTTCTTACATTAGGAGTAGTATAGTGCTAAGTTTAGTTAGAGGAAGTCATCCTTTTTTGGAGGTTCACCTCAAGCCTATAAGTCCCACAAGTTGAGAGGTGATCCCATGTTACCTAATCACATTGAATGTCACATTCTTAACTTGGCCGATTCAGGGGTGCGGTGATTCGATGATAACAGTTTTTGGCACACCCAGTGGGACCACAAGAGTCATATTTTTCACAAGTTTGTGTATTTGTGATCACTTTATTTCGTAAGATGTTGTGATCTTAGTGAAATTCTAGCCTTATGAGGTATATCCAAGCACAAATGGTGACTCCATTGATCTAAGTAACCCACTCTCTGAGTTGTAGACCTAATTTTTTTCACCCATTTCCATCCATTTTTATTCCACATCTTTCCATTTTTCTCCCATTCATGAATTTGTGTAGTCATGGGTTCATTACCATGGTGGAATTCCCACTTACAGCAACAGTAATACTAGTTCACTCCATCTCCAATCTTGCAAAATTCATCCCCATATGATAATGGTCTACCTCCAAATCTATTTTATAGTGAAAATCAGCAGCATGCATATCCCTATGAGAAAGTTCATGGTCATTTTGGTTATTCACCTAACTATGCAGCTTTCCAAGAACATGAATATGCAAATGATGGAGGCTACCCTACATATGAATATGCATAGTGGCAGCTTAAGATGTAAAAATTGGAGTCATGTATGGTGTAATCTAGAGCCACAACTCAAATGAAGGCATTCAGGATTGGCTTCAAGGTACCTTGTCTATGGGTTGGTGTTGATCTGGAAAACACATTCTTGCGTGGGTGAACACCGAGATTGCAAGCCACCAACAACTTCAAATGATAGAGGGCTTAGGACCTCATATGTAGATATGGATTCTGGATATGGGCGTAGAGAAAATACATCTGTGAGAAAGAAGATAGATCTCCAAGATGGAAACAGATAAGATTAGATAATGATATGCGGGGTTTCCCAGAAAGTGTTGGTTCTAAGAGGATTTTAACTCCCTTGGAGGATGTCAACCCATGTGTCAGACAAGATAATAATAGATTCTGAATAGTAGTAATGAAATATAAAATGAAAAAGTAACTAAAATAATGAGGGAACTTAGCTTGTATTTTGTTATGGAGGTGAACCGGGAATCAAGATGGCAAGATAATAAACCATGGCCAAGGCTTCTTCTTTAAACGGGAAGAACTTAATTAAGCTCTTCCTTCTCTTCTCTAGGCCTAGGTATCTCTAGGTCTTCGGTCCTTTTCTAAGTCTTCCGTCTAGGGTCCTTGAAATATGGGGAAAAACCCATATTTATAGATTGGATGTGAGGTTAAACTGTAGGTTAAATGATACCCAAGGTTGAGTAAAGTAACCTGAGTTAGGGATATGATGTGATCACGTGGGGACCATGGCTTGAATTATTAAATGGAGTGGGGAGCATGATTGACATGGTGGGTGAGATAAAGATTCCATTTTAAAAAGAAGGTGTCGGATGGGTGTATTAATACCCATGAATTAAATAATTTGTGAAGGATGGGGATATGCCAAAAGTTGAATTATCAAATGGGTCTACATGGAGCCCATTTGATAATTAATTAAATAATGTGAGCAAATAAATAAGATTTTATTTAATTTAAGAGAAAGAGATGCGAGAATGGAAATTACGAGAATGTGAGATGTTGAAGGGGCGCTATACCAAAAATAGGTGTCTACATTTGCCCCTTTTTGTTGAGTGGTTTGCGATAGCAAGCCATGAGACAAAAAAAAAAAAGGGTTAGATGAAAGATGTGTCCGAGGATGGATGAAGACATGACCAAAGGCAAGATGCCTCAGGCAAAAAAGGATCGCAATAAATAAAAAATATGGCAAAGGGCTCCATATCACATTGGTAGAGGAAAATTACGGTCTAAATGGAGAGACAGATAACAACGTTCTCTATAGACCAAAGGTGAGTTGGTGAAGACCACTGCAAAGATGGATGTAAACCAAGATGACCAATGGGTCATAGGAAAACATCAAAATATGTGTAACTAAATGTGAAAGATGTGTGCAATCCTTTGTTTGCGAGGAATCGTGTGAAAAATCATGCGTCCACAAAAGGGACGTGGATGAAGATAATGATGCCACAAGACAGGAACGATAAGGACAAGAATTGAGTTATATGTATTGACCAGAACAAGGATGAAAAGGTGCCCCAACATAAGACATAGATGGAATAATCATAAATGTGAACAAGATGAGCAGATAGGATAGAAAGGTGAGATAAAATGCCCTAAAAGGGTAATAAATATGATGGCAATCATCTTTCATAGGAAATATGGTATAAGTGTTAGCAAATTAGAAGGTGAAGAAGACAAAGAAGTCTTATTTCTTCAAGTAAGTGTGATAGATATACTTTTGCGACAAAACAAAAGTAGAGAAAATATTCATGGAAGAGAACAAGATTAGATAGGTGATGGCCGTTATGGTATCTTCCAAGACAAAAATGTCAAAATAAGATGGGAAGAGGTTCTTAGAAATGGATATTATGATGTTCCTATGAGAGGACTGATGAAGATAAAAGATGTGACAGGGTCCTCAAAAAGAGAATAGGTCGATGTGGAAAAGAGAAGAAAAAAATGGTAATCAAAGGGATAGATGGCAATACATAAATGGAGAAACATTAGCATTGATCAGAATGCCGATGTAAGGGATGTTGAGAAAGAGAAAAGGGAATAAACAGGAGAGGACTCGGGTGATTATAAGAAGAGCAAGAAATGTTGAATATGAAGGCAACAAGGATATGGAATAGAGGGATAAAGATGGTGGAGGGGAAAATAAAGGATGAAAGGGGAGGAAGAAGATAACAAAGAAGGATTATAGAGAAAGGGGAAAGGAAGAAGGAAAAACAACGAGAAGGCAATAAAATAACAGAGTGAGGATGAAATTATGAAAAAGGGAGAGAGTTATTCAAGATGAAAGGTGTGATGAAGGTTGGAGTAGAGGAAAATAGAGAGGTAATGGAAAACAAAAGAGATGATAGAGTAAAGAAAATTGAAGGAAAAAGATCACAGTGAGGAAATCCAAGGAAAAGAATATGGAACTGACCACATGGAAATTCATGTGGATGATGAGATGATAAAGGAAATGGGATAATGTCAAGAGTTGGGTTTTCGACAGGAATTAAGGAGCAAGGGTGAGGTGAAATGGGAAGAAGGACGATAAAGAGTAAGTGAAATAAGATGAAGATTAGAAAGGATGAGAAGATAACGAAGAAAATTATGCAGATGGAGGGGAACCAAGAGTGAAGATGTTTGGTAAAGAGTGAGAAGCATAAGGAACGTAAAGAGAAACTTGAGGGAAGGAATGACATCAATTAGAAAAGAAATGGTGATGCGTGAGATGAGGATATGCTAGTGACAAGAAAATAGAGAGAAGGTGTATGATGAAGACAAGAAGAAATTGGCAAGGAAGAATGGGAGATAGAGAAGTGGTGAGGAAAAATAAAGGAAGCGATAAGAAAGGAAATTCCAGTGAATGGGTTTTATTTCCACATCTTTCCATTTTTCTCCCATTCATGAATTTTTACACCATGGCTTCATTACCACTTGGAATTCCCACTTGCGGCAAGAATAAGAATACCGGTTCACTCCATCTCCCATCTTGCAAAATTCATCTCCATATGATAATGGCCTACCTCCAAATCTATTTTATAGTGAAGATCAGCACCATGTATATCCCTATGAGAAAAGTCATGGTCAGTTTAGTTATTCACCTAACTATGCAGCTTTCCAAGAACATGAATATGCAAATGATGGAAGCAACCCTACATATGAAGATGCATAGTGGCAGCTTAAGATGCAAAAATTAGAGTCATGTATGGTGTAATCTAGAGCCACAACTCAAATGAAGGTATTCGTGGATTGGCTTCAAGGTACCTTGTCTATGGGTTGGTGTTGATCTTGAAAAATCATTCTCGTGGGTGAACACCGAGATCGCAAGCCATGAGTAACTTCGAATGATAGAGGGCTTAAGACCTCAGATGCAGATATGGATTCTGGATACGGGCGCAAAGAAAATAGATCTATGAGAAAGAAGATATATCTGCAAGATGGAAACAGATAAGAATAGATAATGATATGTGGGGGTTTCGAGAAAAGTGTCGGGCCTAAGAGGATTTTAACTCCCTTGGAGGATGTCAACCCCCGTGTCAGACAAGATAATAATAGATTATGAATAGTAGTAATAGAATATAAAATGAAAAAGTAACTAAAATAATGAGGGAACTTAGCTTGTGTTTTGTTATGGAGATGAACCGGAATCAAGATGGTAAGATAATAAACCATGGCCAAGGCTTCTTCTTTAAACTAGCATAACTTAATTAAGCTCTTCCTTCTCTTCTCAAGGCCTAGTTATCTCTAGGTCTTCAGTGTTTTTCTAAGTCTTCCGTCCAGGGTCCTTGAAATATGGGGAAAAACCCATATTTATAGATTGGATGTGACGTTAAACTGCAAGTTAAATGATACCCATGGTTGAGTAAAGTAACTTGAGTTAGGGATATGATGTGATCATGTGGGGACCACGACTTGAATTATTAAATGGAGTGGGGAGCATGATTGACATGGTGGGTGAGATAAATATTCCATTTTAAAAAAAAGGTGTCGAATGGGTGTATTAATACCCATGAATTAAATAATTTGTGAAGGATGGGGATATGCCAAAAGTTGAATTATCAAATGGGTCTACATGGAGCCCATTTGATAATTAATTAAATAATGTGAGAAAATAAATAAGATTTTATTTAATTTAAGAGAAAGAGATGCGAGAATGGAAATTGCGTGAATGTGAGATGTCGAAGGGGTGCTATACCAAAAATAGGTGTCTACATTTTCCCTTTTTTATTGGTTTGCAATAGCAAGCCATGAGACAAAAAAAAAGGGTTAGATGAAAGATGTGTCTGAGGATGGATGAAGACATGACCAAAGGCAAGATGCCTCAGAAAAAAAGGATCGCAATAAATAAAAAATATGGTGGTGACTCCAATATCACATCGGTAGAGGACAATTATAGTCTCAACGGAGATAGACAACAACGTTCTACAGACCAGTGAGTGGGTGAAGACCACTACAGTATGGATGTAAACCAAGATGACCAATGGGTCATAGGAAAACATCAAAATATGTGCAACTGAATGCAAAAATGTGTGCAATCCTTTGTTTGCGAGGAATCGTGTGAAAAATCATGTGTCCACAAAAGGGACGTGGATGAAGATAATGATGCCCAAAGACAGTAAGCACAATAAGGACAAGAATTGAGTTATATGTATTGACTATAACAAGGATGAAAAGGTGCCCCAACATAATACATAGATCGAATAATCATAAATGTGAACAAGATGAGAAGATAGCATAGAAAGGTGAGATAAAATGACCTAAAAGGGTAATAAATATGATAGCAATCATATTTCATAGAAAAGATGGTATAAGTGTTAGAAAATTAGAAGGTGAAGAAGACAAAGAAGTCTTATTTCTTTGGTAAGTGTGATAGAGATACTTTTGCGATAAAAGAAAAGAAGAGAAAATATTCATGGAAGAGAACAAGATTAGATAGGTGATGGCTGTTATGGTATCTTCCAAGACAAAAATGTCAAAAGAAGATGGGAAGAGATTCTTAGAAATGGATATGATGATGTCCCTGCAAGAAGACTAACAAAGATAAAATATGTGACAGGGTTCCTCAAAAAGAGAAGAGGTCAATGTGGAAAATAGAAGAAAAATTATAGTAATCAAAGGGATATATGGCGATACATAAATGGAGAAACATTGGCATTGACTGTGAATTCCAGATGTAAGGGATGTTGAGAAAGAGAAAAGGGAATAGACAAGAGGATTGGTTGATTATGAGAAGAGCAAGAAAGATTGAATATGAAGGTGACAGGGATATGGAATAGAGGGACAGAGACAAAGGAGGGGAAAATAAAGGATGAAAGGGGAGGAAGAAGATAACAAATAAGGATTATAGAGAAAGGGGGAAAGGAAGAAGGACAAACAAAGAGAAGACAAGAAAATAACAGAGTAGAGGATGAAATTATGAAAAAGGGAGAGAGTTATTCAAGATGAAAGGTGTGATGAAGGTTGGATTAGAGGAACACAGAGAGTTAATGGAAAAGAAAAGAGATGATAGAGTAAAGAAAACGAGGGAAAAATATCAAAGTGAGGAAATCCAAGGCAAAGAATATGGAACTAACCACATGGAAATGCATGTGGATGATGAGATGATAAAGGAAATGGGATAATGCTAAAGAGTCAGGTTTTCGACAAGGAATTAAGGAGGAAGGGGAGGTAAAATGGGAAGAAGGATGATAAAGAGTAAGTGAAATAAGATGAAGATTAGAAAGGAGGAGAAGACAATGAAGAAAATTATATAGATGGAGGGGAACCAAGAATTAATATGTTTGGTAAAGAGTGAGAAGCATAAGGAATGTAAAGAGAAACTTGAGGGAAGGAATGACATCAGTTAGAAAATAAACAGAGATGCATGAGATGAGGATATGCTAGTGACGAGAAAATAGAGAAGGTGTATGATGAAGACAAGGTGAAGAAATTGGCAAGGAAGAATGGGAGATAGAGAAGTGGCGAGGAAAAATAAAGGAAGGGATAAGAAAGGAAATTCCAAAGAATGGGTTTTATGAGAAATACACCAATAATGATCAAGAGGAAAATATGGGACAAAAGATGAGACAAGGCAGAAATTAAACGAAGAATGGGAGGGGGAACGCCAATGAAGGGACGTTAGGAGAAGTCCTTTGATAATGATCAAAGGACATAGAGGAAGGAAGGAATGAAGATAGAATGGAGGTCAAAGAAAAGGATTCAAGCTATGTAGAATGGGGATGAGTGATTTTTAGGAGAAGTCCACGGATAATTCTAGCATGGAAACGGAAGATGGTGATGAAAGAATGCTAGAGAGAGACCAATGAAAATGATGGGTAAATATGGGGGTAGATATGTGGGAGAAATATAGAAGACGGGGTGGAAAGAGTAAAGTAAGGAGGGATAATGATGTGTAGGAAGATGAAGGCGAGGAGAGGATGCAAAGAATGAGAGAGAAATGAAGAAGCAAGACACGAAATGAATGGAGAAGAAACGGTTAAGTAAGATTACCCAACTGACGGATGATGGAGATGAAAAAGGGACTAGTAGGAAGTGGTGTTTGCAAGAATGAAACAGGAGGTGAGAGGATGTGATGATGGAGAATGCCAAGAAAATGTAGATGGAGAGAATTTGGGGTAGTGGGGGAGTGCAGGATGAAAAATCATGCTTAAGAGGGACTCTTAAGTAAGATCACCATGCCGCAGGAGGATTTAAGTAAGATCACCAAACCGGCAGTGATGATATGGAAAGAGAAAGACAACATTGTATTGGATGCAGGTGTGGAATGATTGGTTGGAGTGAATGGATATGATGAGAGGTGAGAGACAGAAGATGAGGAAGAGATGATGGGAGATGGAAGGATCAGACGACCAACCATTCTTAAGATAAAATCTTAAGTAAGATTGCTCTGCGACGGAGATGGTTAAGTAGGATCACCAAACCGAAGAAGAAGAAGAATGATGAAAAGACTAGAGTAGTGTATACCAAAATGGAACAAGAGATGAAAGGAGGTGATAACAAGGAAACAGAGGAGTGTGACATGAATGTATGGAGGAACATATGTAGTGTAGATGGATAGTGTAAGGGCAATCCTTAATTGGGTTGCCCACATGGTGGTGGTGATTATGCAAGAGTGTTAAGCGAGAAAAGGAGTGGAAAGACATTTGTGGTGGTGATTGTTTTTGTTGAAAGAGGAAATGGTGTAGAAGCTTCTATAGCAGGAGGATCCAAGGTAGAAGATATACCTTAACTAAGGTTCTCTGGCTATATGGATGGTTAAGCAAGATTGTCAAACCGAAAGTGGATATGGAGAGAAAGGGGACAGAAAGGTGAGAAGGGTGATGTGGAGACAAATGGTGATGAGTGGATATGGAGAACGAGGAGTAATGGATCAAAGACAATTTTGAACATGTTGAGAGATAAGGAGCTATAGGATTAAAAACTTACCTTGAGAAGGACCCTCAAGTAGGATTCAAACTGCAACGGTGATCAAGTAGAATTCGTAAACTGAAAATTGTATTTGCAAACGCGCATTCATGGAGATGATGGATAGATATAGAATTCATAGTGTGGAATTTGATATGATTTTTATAAAAGATGATTTGGATTAGATGAATGGAACATAGCAGTAGCAAAGGCATATAGGAAACTATGTTTTGAATTGTTTTGGATATAGACAAGAAAGGGTACCACTCAAGGCATTGCACTTATAGCCAATAGCAGGTGTTGATATAAAATCAATGATAGTTAGTTATAGCAAAAGATCATGAGGGAAATATGGATGAAGGATGCTCGTAATCCTAATATTGACATGAAAAGGGGATCAAAGATGTGTCTTGTACATGGGAATAGGGATCTCTAAAGGTGGTGTTCCTTAATTTTATGCCCCAACTCGGGAAAGGGAAAAGAACAATAGCAAAAAGTTGATCAATGTGGGAAGCTTTCGGAAAATGTTGATAAAAGAAGGTTGATCAATGTGGAAAACCTTCCAGATGCCATAATAACATAGTAGCCATCCTTTGAGGGTATGGTCTACTTTATACATAATATAGATGACAAGAATAATATGATAGTCATCCTTCAAGGGATCGGTCTATTTCTTTTGATTTTTCTTGGATTTTGATTTGTATACTTTTTTTGTATTTGCATGAATAGTTGTCCTTCGAGGGATCAGTCTATTTTTTATAACTTTGATTTTACCTTTTTCATACTTGAGTTTGAGCTTCACATGGGGGAGAGCTGGGAATAGCTAAGTAACCCACTTAAGAGGGGATAAGTAATGTACAAGAGACACCCTAGACCCTTCGTATGGCTGTAATAGGAGAATGAGAAGGTAATGGATGTAATGGTTATGGGATCACATCAAAGTAGTGAAGGTGGACTACATAATTCATATTATTACAATGACAAATGGAAGGGGTTCAAGATGACAGAACAATCTAAGGATGTAACTAAGTTATTATTGGTAGATACGCTAACAATAGACTAGTCGCAAGTGAAATGCATTAAGAGGTTTCATTTCTGGTTTACCACCACGACAGAAAAGACAGTGTAGTTGTAATAATATGAAATGATAGCCAAGCAGGAAACAAAAACTATGTCCTGAAGGAAACAAACATATGACCACAATGGTGGATTTAGATGAAAATAAATGATGATGCCCCAAGAGAGACATAAACATAGAAGGACAATCATGGCCTCAAAGGAGGGCTTGATGAAATAAACGGTGTCCCAAAAGAGACACACATATAGCCACAATGGTGGACTTCAAAATAGATGGTGCCCTAGAAGAGACACAAATATAGCCACAAAGGTGGACTTAGAGAAAAAGGTCCCTCAATGGAGAGACAAACATGGCCTCAAAGGAGGGCTTCAATGAAAAATATGATACTCCCAAAAGGAGCACAAACATAAAAGAACAAATATGGCCTCAAAGGAGGACTTAGAATGAGATGAGGATCTGGATATAATTAATTTAGATTGGATGGATGTGAAGAAAGTAAAATAAACAATGTCAAAGAGAGAAGTCCCCTAGTAATAAGGGATTTGTACAGATGAGATGCTCAAGGGCGAGGGAAGGTTGTTCCCCCAACAAGTTAAATGTGAAGGAGGTAAAGGATGTCGAAAGAGCTTAGATGAGATTGTTTTAGATTTGGATGGGGTAAAAATCAGAGACCACAAGTGTGTTTAGTAAGATAAGCGGCATTGATGAACAATGGAGGGCATTCCTTAGGAGGAATGACATGGGCTGGATGGATATTAAGGGATGATGTGGATGGAGGGATCATGGGAGATCTAATAGATGGGATATGGATTAGATTCAAGGTAGATGGAGAAGTAACTTTCCCTTGAATGAGGAAATAATCTTTCTCTATAATATTGTGGATGATTGACTGAAAGGCCTTACAATGTTCAATGTCATGGCATGGCCCGCAATCGTGATTGAAACATGATGGCTTGGGACCATATGGATTAAAGGCTTTAATAGGAGGAAGTTTGATGGAAGATGTTTGAGTTAAATGTCAAAAGATATTTGTGTATGACCCCATTGAAGTGTCATGGGGAAGGTAACTCTTGTGGGTTTTGATAGGATGTCTCAACTTGGAGTTAGGAGAAAATGTGGATGTAGATTGGATGTGTGAATTTTGTGTTTTGGAGGACAAATCAAATTTGGTTGAAATATGGTATTTTTAGATGTGGATTGATCGTTGCTAGATGTTGTAGATAGAGAAACTGATCCCGACATAAATGTTGTGGCATTGGATTGTTGATAAGAGAAAAAACCTATATATTTTTGAGGAGGCACAGGGGATTGTCAAGGATGTTTTTCCTGAGCCTTAGACTTTAACCGAGAATATTTACCTCTAGCAGGAATGAAAATAATTTAAACCAGAGGATCTGACAATGATGGTGTGGCTATTAATGGAGAAAATTTCCTAAAACAAGATGAAGATGTTGATGAAGAGATAGGTGTTTATATGATGCGATTAATGATATCTATGCGAGATGTGGATTGTTTCGTTTTTGGCATGGGAAGAGTTTATTTTGTAGAGGGAGAAGATAAAGCATCTTTATTTGATTTAGGTGGATATGTTGGTACATTAGGTGATTAAAGGGGTATATTTGATAGGGTTAAAGATCTATTGGATTGGGTTGGTGTTATAGGAGGATTGGGTAAAGAGTATTGGGATAGACTGGGTGATGTGGCCATTGGCAAGGTTGTCAAGGTATAGCTAGGTGGGCTTATTGGTGTAATAGATATAGGAGTAGCTGGGATAGATAAATATGTAGGCATTTTTGGAATCAGGTGGAGATGTGAGTGATGTGATACTTGATGGAGTAGACCTTATGGGTAAGGATAATGTAGAAAATGTAGGAGCATTTTCAAACGTAGAAGTAGAAGAGACTGGTTGTTTCATAAATGTTTCGAGGGGTAAGAATGATATGTTAGATAATGGGGTTGATGTCAAAGGTGGGGTTGTAAGGGTGCATGTAGTAGAATTGAGTTTTGTTGGGGTGGTTGTGAGCAATGTAGGTGTAGTAACAGGTGTATTTGATGAAGATGTCGGTGAATGAATAGGTGTGAGAGACGTAGGGATATGTGTGGAGAAAAAATAGGTGCTGAAGATGAATCTAATGTGGTAGATAGAGGTATTTTTAAAGTGGTGGAAATGGATGATATGGTTGAATTTGATGTGGATATGGTAAGGATAGGAGAAGGTATGAGTTCAGACAGGTTATGAATAAGAGGTGGGAATAATGTCTACCGTGGGAACATGCGGAGTTGGTGATAAGATAAGATCTTGATTGAAATTTTCAACCATACAAGCATTTGATAGTTGAGATGTAAAGGGGGTGACATTATTTTTGGTGGTTGATGAGTTTGCACAGTGGAAGCATCAATTTGGATATCCCCTTGATTTACAAGTTAGACACGATCTTTGAAGGTACGATATCTCTCAACATCATGACCTTTGACTCGATGATATTTACAAAAGTGGGCCTCATGATACCAAATAGGCTTGGCTTGCGAGTTGTCCACGAGTTGTATGGGAGGCAAGTTAGATAGAGTTTACGCTCATCAACTTATCAAATATAGAACTATATGATTCTCCTAAAGGAGTGTAGTTGGTTATTGATTGAGGAGATCGTTGTTGAGACCATGTGCTTGGTGTAGATGGGGATGAGGGTTCAATGACCATAGTGTTGGCCGCAGTCTTGAACTTGTCATTATGTGTGAATGGTTTAGTGGATTCAATTTTTGATTTAATTGAACTTAATTTAAGATGACCCTGCTCAATGGCATGGGTTTTGAGCTTGCGAGCCATTGTGAAAGCTTCATCAAAGCTTTAGAAGTATTGGATCTAAAAAGTAGATGACATATGTTTGACACGTGAACACGAGAATAGTTCAATGAGCTCGGTTGTGGGATAGTGAAGGATAGTTGGTTTATAACATCATGCCACCACGTGAAAAAGTCAATGATGGGATCATTTTCATACTTGTCAAATGCTATATAGATCCGCGATAGTGGTCTTGCATGTGATATTGATAGAAAAGTGTTCTAAGAACAACTATGCAAGTTAAGTGAAAGAGAATAAGGAATGTTGCGGGATATTGTGGTACCAAATCCCAACGCAGACCGGATAGAGACATGGGAAAGTACGAAGAAGTAAATCATGATCATGTGTGTTTAAATGTGAGGAGATGTTGTTGGGGATCTTCTTTGTTATTGAACTTATTAAATTCGGAAGTTTCTAATAACAGGGATAGGGTCTAATTGGAACCGACGGATGAATGGGTTCATTACAAATGTGTTCATAAGATAAGGTGTTCTTGGGTGGTACGGTAAGGGTTTCTAAACTAGCTAACTGCTTCATTAAGGCGTGAATTAAATCACTGGAGGTGTTGTAAGGTTGAGATTGGATTGGCTGTGTGGTTTGAAAAGTAGTTTGATAAGGCAAATGATGTGTTTGTGGGTGTGTGGGTGTTTGGTGAAGCGTCTGATAAGGTGGTTGATAAGTTTGTGGATAGGATGTTTGCGGAATGGTTTGATAAGATAGTTGATTAATTTGTGGATATGTAGGTGTTTGGGGAGTTGCTTGGCAAAGAATAACATGTGTCACAGGTTGGGATTGTTACATAGGCTGGTGTTGAGCAATAGGGGCATGACGATGAGTGGGGATATGTGTGTTAAGAATTGGAGCGGTTGGACATGCCTATTAATGGAATTGTCAAAATGGGATGTGGGTGGAATGCAATCCACCAATTTTGGAGATTGTGAGGATTGATAGATTGTAGGATATTTCTAGAATAAGAAGTCATATATGGGGTTAGGAGGAGATTTGAGTGTATCTATAGGAGCAGGAGATGGTGGTGTAATTGATTTAGGAAGACTAGCTTGACGAGGGATAGGAGGGTTAGTGTCAAGGTGGGGAGAATTTTGTATGACATGATTCTCCCGAGGTGAGACCAGGACACCGGAGATTGAGTGACTCGAAGGCGTGATTTTGAGTTTAGAATCATGTTGAGTGAGATCATCGGAAGTAAATATCATTGGATAGAGCATATTTTTTTTTGTCTCAATTTGGGAGAGAGCAACAATAGGTGTGAATTAGAGAAACATTTTTTTATGTATGTTGTTGACAAAAAAATGAAGAAGAATTTTTTTAACATCATGATTAATTTAGAAGATGTGAACAGAAAAGAAAAATAAGTAATGAAGGTGCCTAAAAGAGTCTAAAGCTGGTTTCAGACAGTTATGGATTGAGAGATGTCTGAGATGGTTTCCTGTTGGGTGTTCAATTCCCAATCAGTCAACTAGGTGAGAGGAATGTTTTGATGTGTTAATTATGCTTGTGCAGTCTCAGGTAGTGTGTGATAAGTGAAATTCAGAGAGTTAAATTCTTTTACTTAAGCTATGTGATCAGGCAGATGCAGAAGGTTCATTTTAGACCAAAATGAAATGTGACGTTCGATGTATATAGACACTCAGGAAAGGGAAAATATGATGTAGAAAACATAAAATAGAGAAAAATGAGGAATAATTGGAGAGTCGCTTATTGATTTGATTTGATTGTACGTGATAATGATGTATTTTGAAAGCGTCAGTTAGTGGCCCGAAATGCCCGAGTACCCTAAAATTTCAGCATGAACAATCTCAAACGGGGTTGGTGACTAGAGATTTAGGGCATGTTTTATGTTTAACAATTGATCTTTGATGGCGTAACTCTGTGGTCGCCAGGTCGTAGGTGTCACCTGCAAAAAGAAAATAAATGTAATTAGCTAATATGGTCGAATTAATAAAAATTATATTTCAAAAAATCCTAAATGTGTATTTGAGATGAATTACGTACGGGACCTAAGCAAATTGAGATGACCAAACTTAATTGATGTCACAACTGAATTTTCAAATTGTGCCTAACTAAAAATTGATAAAGCGTTAATATTCACAAGCCAAATCTCAAGGTGATAAACTAAATTAATTGACGACTCGATAAAAACTAAATAAGGCGTTAATTAAATAATGACATATATTCTAAATAAATGGTTCGTATAACTCAAAACAAATTATATCATCCTAATATTATTTGTGAGTGCGATGTAAAATTTCGGTGCATATGGCTTAAGATAAAATATATAATCCTAATATTATTTTGTGGGTGTGATGTATTGAGAGGGCAGTGTCTTGATGTAAAGTGTTATTATTAAGTCAAACTATGGGCCCTAAAGCGACTATACAATCATTATTAAGAAATCTTACATGAATTTCAAGCAAATTTAGGAATAGTAGAATGAATTATTTAGAAGAATATTGTAGTTTGCATGGGTATTTGTTTTCTCATGTATTTTACACAACATCAAATAGGGTGAGAAAACTATCAAAGCAAAACAGTAGTGCATTTTATTGTGTTGATGGACGATTGATCAATGAAAAATCATGCTTCCTGTTACACGTCATGTGGATATTGGCTTTAGAGAACAAACTAACAAAATCTAATTAATACGAGAGATACTTCCTAAAACGAACATATTGAAATATTGATATTTATTCTTTAGAGATGACATTGACATATTATCTTTTCATTCAGTTCTTATGTGTTGGCACCGCGTATGAAGGCAAATTGGACCCCACGTAAAAACTAAAATCTTTTAAATGTGTGGTTGATTTGATTTTTCTTTATACAAAGGCTATATAGAGCTAAGCGGTTCCAGATGCATGGTTGAGTGGCCTAGGATGGGGGAATACACAGTCTTGTCTAGTTATGATTGATTGGATCCATGTGAAGTAAAGTGGAAGAATCAATTAAGGAGTGTAGCATGAGGAAGGCTCAAAACAGAGGAACCAAATTGGGTGGAGTGCATGTCATAGCGAGCTCAGATTGGGTAAAAGGGAGACATGTATAATGGAATCGGTGGGTAGATGGGTAGATGGAGAGTGGAGTATGCGTGGGAGAAAGAGATTGGGAGGTGAATGGGTTGGAAGGAAGAGTCAATGGGCTCGGTTAAGGAGATGTGTGAAGTAGAATTGGTGAGGACAGTACGGTGTGGGCTATGGAGAATGGGGAGATATACGTGGAGTTGGGAACGAGTGGGAGAATGGGGAGGGGTGAGGTAGTTGAGTTAGTTGCGAGTGGAGGGACGTTGGTGGATGGTTGGGATTTGAGGTAGATATCAGGGTTGACAATCACTGGGTGTGGTGTAGTTTGTGGTGCATGGGGAGAAGTGGATGGGAGCTCGGGTGAGTGACGAAAGTGGGAAGGAGGAACATGAGGTCGGGAGGAGTATGGTGGCTCGGTGAGGGAAGCGGTAGGGGAACCGAGTGGCTCACCCATTAGATGGATGGATCGGTTGGATTGGAGATAATGGAGGTAGGTAGAGATGGGGAATGCATGGGATGGAGAGGCCAACATGGGGAATTTTGGTGGTTGAGTGGGAATGGAAGGGTGAGGATGAGTGGAGGACTCGGTGGGGGAGTCATGGGGAGAGGTAAACGGTAGAAGGGAAGAAAGTTGGGTGGAAGGGAGATGGGGGAGGATTAAGGAGTATGAGTAAGACGGAGTCCGGGTATGAGGTGGCTGAGTAGAGAAAGAAGCCAAGTTGGAAATGGGAGTTGGGTGGAGAGTAGATTGTGTGGTTCGGTGGGTAGATAGGTAGGGTTAGGAGATGGGTTGGAGGTAAGGTAGAATGCTAAGGGAATGGGTAGTTAGGATAATATTTTTTTAATTTAATAAAAGAAAAATTATTTTTCTTTCATTATCATATATTTTAAATATAAATTAAATTTATTTATTTATTTATATATTATTATTAATTAATTGTTTTATTGCAACAAACCGATTATAAACCACCAAATAAAAACACATTCTAAATAACTAAACCACATATTTCATGAAAGATAATGACGATAACGTGTAAGTAACATGCAAAACAAACAAAGATACTACTAAATCCCATGAACATGTAAGTCAGAAAAACAAACGATGCACAATATATATAATGTGATGACAACTAGGTGAGTAAGGTTACTTTCCGATTCATTTCCCATGCAGGTGGATTTCAATAGAAAACAAGAAGAGCACGTACCTCTTGGTGATTTCAATGAGTGACCGTACTGAACTGAAAACAACAAATACTAAGATATTGCAAGCAAGCAAGTTAGAAAAGATGAGTAAAATAACAAACAAAATGACCAGATCTAGGATTTGGTCCCACCGGCGTGCCAAATTATCAAACTAAAAGTGGAAGAGTAAAATAGGTTAAGTTTTTCCTTCTTGTGCCAAATGTAGATCTGGAAAAATTGTTCTCATGTGGGTGAACACCGAGACTGCAAGCCACTAGCAACTTCGAATGATAGAGGGCTTAGGACCTCAGATGCAGATATGGATTTTGGATACGGGCACAGAGAAAATAGATCTGTGAGAAAGAAGATAGATCTGCAAGATGGAAATAGATAAGATTAGATAACAATATGTGGGGGTTTCCCAGATAAAGCGGTTCCAAGAGGATTTTAACTCCCTTGGAGGATGTCAACCCCATGTCAGACAAGATAATAACATATTATGAATAGTAGTAATGGAATATAAAACAAAAAGTAACTAAAATAACGAGGGAACTTAGCTTGTGCTTTGTTATGGAGATGAACCGGGCATCAAGATGGCAAGATAATGAACCATGGCAAAGGTTTCTTCTTTAAACTGGCAGAACTTAATTAAGCTCTTCCTTCTCTTCTCTAGGCCTAGGTATCTCTAGGTCTTCAGGTCCTTTTCTAAGTCTTCCATCCAGGGTCCTTGAAATATGGGGAAAACCCATATTTATAGATTGGATGTGAGGTTAAACTACAGGTTAAATGATACCCAGGGTTGAGTAAAGTAACCTGAGTTAGGGATATGATGTGATCACATGGGGACCACGACTTGAATTATTAAATGGAGTGGGGAGCATGATTGACATGGTGGGTGAGATAAAGATTCCATTTTAAAAATAAGGTGTCGAATGGGTGTATTAATACCCATGAATTAAATAATTTGTGAAGGATGGGGATATGCCAAAAGTTGAATTATCAAATGGGTCTACATGGATCCCATTTGATAATTAATTAAATAATGTGAGCAAATAAATAAGATTTTATTTAATTTAAGAGAAAGAGATGTGAGAATGGAAATTGCATGAATGTGAGATATCGAAGGGTGTTATACCAAAATAGGTGTCTACAAAGCTGGCCCTATGCCAAATCACTACATCCTGTAGGAAAAGATTGGTTTCATGGTTGAAATTTTGCCTCAACTTGAAAGATGGGTTAAAGAGATAGAGGCTCATGAATATAATGTCATTCAGTCCTATCAATGGGAAAAAATTCATTACAACTTCAAAGTCCTCCTTTCATCACCCAACCAACATTATTTCAACCAAAATATCAATTCCCAAGCTTCTCACCTGCTACCCACATTGTGAATCTCATTTCTTCATCTCACATCTTCCCATCTCACCATGAATTTTCCTCCCCTCTTTCTTATAAGATTACTTCTCTTCCAAAAATCCATAAGTTTCATCTCTCCCATCACCTAAAATTATGAAGTAATCAATTGAGCTCTAACCCACCCCTCCTTTTGCATTCTAGAATCCATTTTTGGAGGACCAAAAATATGATAGTAGTGAAGAAAAGGAGGATATGGTTAAGGAACCTAGAATGGAGGAGCTTGAAAAAAATTTGAAGCAGTGGGTTGCAAGACTTAAGTTTAATCAAATTCCTCTCCTAATTAATCCTCCACCAAAAGTTGAAGCTCAAGAGCATGTAGTAAAGTTGAATGTACACAAGAATAAGCACAAGTGAATGATGACCAACAATCTACATGTTCGAATGTAGCATACATGTTGGCACTATGTTCATGGAAGCTACTGATTTACCTTGGGTTAAAAAGTCTATTATAGAAGAGCAAGAGCTAGCTCCAACTTCACAAGAAGAGGATTATGTGAAAGAAAAAGAAAAAAATCTCCCAAATGTGCAAAATGTCTCAAATGAGTGTAATGACCCTGATTACATTAAATGTCAAGAACTTGTAGCATTTCTAGAAGATTACACCAATTTCCCAAGAACATCATCAGAAATTGCAACCAGCTATAAGGATCCTTTTTCCATAGAGGGAAATAAGGAAGACTCAAAGGGCTTTGAATGCATAGCAGATCATTCGTGTGGCCTCAAATTCTTATTCCCCTTCCTCTGTTTAGAATTCTAATTTTTTGGATGAATTTTAGCTTTTTTATTTCATGTTTGAAGATTAAGAAGATCAGGTTGAACCAAATTGCAATGATGGAAGTGGTACTCTGAACTTAGCCAAATAATAAAGGGTTTGATTATTTGTTGGATTTGGAGGATTGTCTCAATGGACAAGAGCCTATGGAACTTGACAATTTTTCTATTCCATCACCTCTTTTCCAACACAAAAGGCATGTTGCTTTAGAGGAAAACATAGGAGGGAAAAAAATTCTCATAACCATCTTCTTGAGCCAAGATTAGAGGAATTGAATCTTTCATATGACTCATTAAATGAAGAGAAGAGAGGACACACAGGAGAGGATAGTTTAGATTCATAGCCATCAAATGGAGATGATATTATTGAGAGTTTTTTTCTCTCAATTGTGGAACTTGATGAATCTACCATGGAGAAAATCCAAGGAAATCTTGTTGCCCTAATAGACCTCTAGAGAAATAAATGGAATATTTTTACCTTGCAAGTTTCATGTTTAATAAGGAAATTAAAAATCAAGGTCAATTTTGTCTTCATTGGAGAAAATACTCCTATGTGGGCAGCATAATTCAAGTACTTGCACTAATTCAATAATGATTCCATTCAAGGATGCAAGTAATCTCAAAGAGTTGCACAATGTGGAGGGGATTCTTATTGTCAAAGAAGGAACAAGAAATGAAGATGACATCACTTCAAAATAATCCATCTAGGTGGAAGATCAGCTGTCTCAGTAGATGAGCAACAGGAGGAAAATAAACTTATCAACAACCATATTTTTCTAGAATGTCTTCAAGTACACTTCCTTGTTGAAGTTGAGGCTCGGAGTAATGGGCATATTCAAAGGGTTAGACTGTGCCCCATTACATACTTGGCTTCATTTAAGCCAAGGGAGGAAAAAAACCCAATCACATTCACTTTATAATGTAAGGGTGAGTTTCACACCCCCAAGGATTAGTTGCAAAAAACCTCTAGATAATAATTGCAGAGTAACTAAAAGAGGCATAATTTCTCTTTCCAATTGATGCCTTGGTGAACCAAGTGGAGAATTGGTTTTTATTCAATTTTTCTCTCTCGGTCTCAACCATGTCAATTTTTCAATCATCTGCATGGCTGCCCATTGTGAGGAAAGGAAGCTATTTTGCATAACCAGTTACAGGGTTTGTTTAGCTCACCTATGCCTCCAGTTAGCGTAGAGTAGAAATAGGTTTTCTTTTAGTAGAATAAGTGTCTAGCACACTCTACATGTTTCATTTAAAGCATGTATGGTTTTTAGTTGTTTTGTGTGTTGTGTTTCATCATTTCTCTTACATAGTGTGTCGAAGGTGAATTTTTTCAAATAAGGGAAAAATCATAATTTAATAGAGTTCCATGCTGTCCAACACCAATAGGTGTTTTACTCTAAACTTTGCAATGTGCTTTGTGCTTGGTAATATCAGATTCTAGGACAAGTTCAATGTATCATCCATCATCATGTAAGTCGGTTTTCAGAATAAGAAAAGTGAGGATTTTAAATCAAAACAATTTTCCACTCATGAGCATTTCAATAATTTATTATGGACTTTAGTAGGTTGCGAGAAGCGATCTATTCTAGGTCTAGGATGCAGCAGTGTTTAGTGTAGCTCAGGAATGGGAATCTCATGGTTCATGGTTAGTTTTGGGATATCAATAGTGACTCCATGCCCAATGGATGTTGAAGGCTACTAGAATAGTGCTTAGTAGGAAAGCATTTCCGTGAATCACTAAAAATGTTATCCATTTTTACCCACTAGGAAAAAAAGAGACAACGGGAGTAAATTAGACCTTCATGAAGCACTCCGAGACATTACGGTAAAAACTATCAAAATTGTTCAACAAAATTTTTAGGTTCCTTATCTGTATCTCGCATGAGGTTCTGGTTTGAGAAGGTCCCAAGAACTTCAAAGTAGTAAGGAAAAATTTGAAAAAAATGTTAAATATGCTCAAATGGGCCACGAGCTGAAAATGGCTTATAGAGCAGCTCAACGAGTTACTCGATGAGCTATATGTCGAGTTGAGGGTATACATGGAAACCGAGTAAATTTAGCTCATACAAGTTACATTTGAATGGTACCCAAGCTTGGTGTTCAATGATGGAGCATCCCATAGGTGATTGGTCAATCAACATGGTGGGGTTCTCAAGATAACTCAGTTGGGAAATGTGTCAAGGTGTTTGAGGATAGCTCGACATGTGTGGATCTTAGGTTGCGAAGGAGATCAATGGGAGATTGGTTAAAAAGTGTTAAGGTGGAAATATTTTAGGAGTTCCCGGTGACAACAAACTCGTGAGTCTAAAGGGGGCTCAACATTACTTAAGCCGGGAATTGAGTTGGTCATCGCAGCTCGAGGAAAATTGGATCAAGATCCAATTGATTTGAACCCATGTCAATCCAAGGTTAGGTTAATGTTCAAGGCTGAATTATAGGGCTTGACACCATCAAGCTAGGTGAGGGACAAAATGCATGTATGGCTCATGGAGATTACAGAGGTACTCAGTAAAGTAAGAAGAGTCTATAATATTACCTCAATGCAAGATCCATTGAGTTTGGAGGGAATACTAGTGGAATGAATTGAGAGAAAATCCATCAAACTTTAAGAAAAGAAAAAACATGAGGTAGGCGAGTTTTGGAGGTTTGAGTAAAGCGATGGGTGAACTAGCTCATCAAATCAATGAGATTGTGGAAAGAAATCTAAAGGTCGAGCTATCTTGGAAAATAGTAGAAAGAATGCAAATAAGTCTCGATGTTGAGATACACTCGTGAGGCAACTCGGTAGAAGCAAGGATGACTCATCCAGTTGAGTAATCCAAGCTCACGGCTCCAAAAAGTGGTATAAGTTAGCTTGGCAAGAAGACGACTTGATGGGGTTTTCCGAGTTTAAATGTGTAGGAATTTTTGAAGGTGCCAAATAAAGTGACCTTAGATTGAGCCAATTTAATGGCTCAGGATGACCTAATGAAGTGCCAAGTCATGGTTTAGTGGAAAGAAATGAGTTAGTTTGGTGGTGATAATGGATCTCAAGCAATGGCTCGAGGTTTTGCATGACATAGTGAGAATGAATAGACTCGAAGTAGGTTTGGTTGGAGTTCAACTCAAAAAATCCCGAAGTAGAAAGACTAAGCTATGAATAATAGCTCGTAAGGATTGCAAGGAAGAATGGTTTCATGATGGATCCAAGGGGAACACATAGCATTAGGGTGAATGTAGAAACCTCAAGCTTGAAGGTTTAGATGGCTCATAGAGTGTTTGGTGAAGCCAACACGAGAGGTGAACTCAGTCAAGAGATGGATCGAATATCTTGGGAGTGTTGAAGGCATAAATATTAGACTCTTGAACTCCAAATTTCAGAGTTTTGGGATTAGCAAGCCATCAAAGATCGAACTCGACATCATTTTCTCATGCAGTGAGAATTTTTAGGTTTTTTCACCTCTATGTTTCGAGTCTACGGGGCTTGGTAGATGCAAGGTGAGCTAAGAGTTCAAGTGCTAATTCCAAAAAGTCCAAGTCCAAAAATTGGATTGCAGATTTGTACTTTTCATTCAAGGATCACGTAAAGAGTTGGGTGTTGGGTAATTCGGGTTCCTCGAAACATGATTCCAAAGCGTAGAGGCTGAGGTTCTTCAGAGTTCATCAGATTACTTGATCAACATGCGGTGTCCAAGATGGAGAACTAAATGGCGTTAGGGGATCCTCGAAACTCAATACGAAATGGGTGGTTTTGAGGGGTACTCTGAGTTAATAATGTGCCACATGGAGAGTTAGGGATCCCGAGGTGAGTAGAGAAGGTGGTAGGTGCATTCAAGGTGAAGACCAAGTCATAAGTTAAGCCACATGTCATGTTTATGTACAAAATAAAATGACGGTATGTATGTGGCATAACGCTCAACCAATGCAAAATCAATTGTGCCACGAGGTAGGGATCCATTAAGGTAATGTCGGTAGGTGCATTCAATGCAACGTCCATACACTTTGGGCTCAACAAACAATATGGTTGGGTGACATGTTGAATTTGGAGGGTGGTCCTTAGACATTGAAAAAGGGGCATTGATGTAGGTTTTGGGAATCGGTGTCAAGGAATTTTCAATGCAAATGATGGTGAGGTGGCATAAAGTAAAGGGAGCCCAAAACTCAATGCAAAGGAGTATACGTGCTAAGGTGGACAACAAAACTTAAAAGTGGGTGGTTAAAAAATGTGAAAACGTGCCATACAAAGTGAATGGCTCACTCGATTGAAAAGTGTAGAGCTCATCTGCAAAGGTAAACAGAGGATCTTGCTTAGCCAAATCAACGATTTGGCTAGTGATCCATCTACTAAGCCATCATCCAAAACACCCCCTCATGAAAAATTCAACTGTGGGCCCCAAAGCACATCAATGTACTTTTCAAAAAAATATTAAAATATTATTTTTTATTAAATGGAGGAAAATTCAAATTTTTTGACTTTATGAAGTATGGTGGAAGAGAATTTTTCAAGTGCAAATGATAATGTAAGCAAGTGTGGAATGCGACAAGTCAAGCATGGGTAGTTACAAGGAGACCTATTTTTTCTACATTCATGCCTAGGATTTAGGATTTCTTCCTTCTTTCTCTCACACACTCAAAGAATACTATAAAATGTAAACGGGAATGAAAAATAAAGAGGTTAGACAAATTTTCCAAGTTTCCCCTCTTCTTTTAATCTGATCATTGTGAATTTAGAGGCTTTCAAGCCTTCCTTCTAAAAGTTGTAATGGCATTCCTTGCCTCTTTCTGTTGTAATGATGCACTGTGCATGTGCTTAGAGTAATAAAATTATGTTTTGTGACAAATTATTTTTCCTTGCATCACTTCATTTTCCTTTTTCCTTTCTCATGTTTGAAGGTATATTATGCAACCTTAGTTTTCAAGTTCTGAGTTTTTGGGAGTTATCGTGCTTATTTAGAAATGAAGTATTGTATGCAGTTGGGTTTTTTATGCATGTTCATCCTTTTTCATTGGAAGAATGAGAATTTTTCTAGTAAATTCCTTTCTTTGTTCATCACCACTTCTATTATAGGTTCTATTTCATGCAATCTCTCTCCCTAATCCCTTGGAAATGTTAGTATAGGTCTAGTTGCTATTTTTTTATTACATTAGGAGTAGTGTAGTGCTTAGTTTAGGAAGAGGAAGCCGGCCTTTTGTAGGTTCACCTCAAGCCCACAAGTTCCATAGCTTGAGAAGTGATCCCATGTTACCCAATCACACAGAATGTCCCATTCATAACTTGGTCAATTCGGGGTACAGTTATTTGGTGATAATAGGGCCCATGTTCTATCCCCACGACATTGTTAATTGGGTTTTCATCCTAGGTTCTTCTTCCTCTTATTATTATTTTGCTTCTTATTCTGTAGGAATAAGATTCAATGGTTCTTCTTCTAAGGTTCTTCAAGAGGGATATCAATATCAAACTTAGGTAGATATTATTGACCAATTCTTCTTGTTATTTGAGTTATAAGAAGTTTGAAATCATCTTGTAATTACTCTTTGAATGTTGCGTCGATTACACCACTAGATCGATAATCCCTTCTGTATCTTCTTTCTTCCCTATTATTTTATTGATGCACCACTCAAAATAGATTTATTCTAATATTTCATGTTTTTATTAGGAACTTTCCTTGCGTGTTGCAGAGCCTGAGAATGTTCTTATTCAAAATCCAAAAATCTTAAGTTTGCATGATAATGATTGAAGATTTCAATGTTATTTCATATATAGTTCCTCAAATCAGCTATGAGATCTTCTTGAGAGTCCTAAAATAAAAGAATATTAGGCTACACAATAGGAGAATTTCCAAGAATAGTCATGGAGGAAAAATGCGAGTATACATCAAGACTTAGAATTTTCAATATCTGATTTTTTGGATTTTTCATATATTTTATTTTTATGGATTTTTTGGTTTATGAGGTGCTGAAAAAATAACTAAATCTACCCCATGATGGGCACCAAAAAAATTGGAGAAATAATTTTTCACAAGGACAAATTAGCTGATTTTCACCAATTCTTTGGGACTATGTCCCTCCTATTTGTGAAAGGGTTGGCTCCCTTTATAAAATGTAAATAACATAAATATCATGGGTGGTTGTTAAGATGAGGATCACACATGAATAATCCACTAGACCTATGGAAAAAAATTGCACCCAGTGCAAGGGAGGAATTTACTTTGGAGATAATGTGTAGGGAGTAAGAACTAAGGAAAGAGGGGATAATCCTATAAATAGGCACTAACAAATTTTACGAGCATTAACCAAAATCAATACACACTAAATTGTAATAAAATAACTTTATTATCAATGACAAGACATAATAAATCATGGGCACATAATTCCATTAATTCATTCATCAAAGGCACTAACACCTTCCTTGGTTGTACAAGACCATCATATGCACAAAGCTAAAAAAGTAGATATATGAAAGAATTGTAGAGAAAAGAGGTAGAATTATACCTTTTGCTTGCTTCTTAGTACAACAACTATTTATAATTGACAAATCCTTAAAATGAATCAGAATCTCATTTATAAAGCTTTACAAAAACTCTTATTTTACCTTTCCCACATGACCTTTCATAATCCTCCACTTGTGATTTTTTGTATTCCATTTAGTTTATTATTAAAGAAAAAGGAAATTTTACAATGCAAAATTAGAAGTCACTTAAGTGAATAGGACAAAAGAGTCAAAAGTACATTCATAACGAAGGAATAGAAAGTGGAAGAAGAGAGGAAGAGAGAGTGAGAAAATTTACAGAATCAAATTCTTCGTGTGTAGCAATTAAAGAAGTTGGGACCTTGAATTTCAACACATGCATTTTGAATTTGATGACCGCTACATAAATTTTTGATTCTTTAGGAATTACAGTATTTGTAATATTGGTCATCCAACTTTCGAGAGTATTCTCAGTAGCTCGAGGCTATTCGCCAAGTTGAGACAAGTTCTTCAAAGCTTCAATGATCACATTGTTTATTTAAAACAACTCATCAATTGTACCCGATTTAAATTTTCTATTTTAAACAATTCTTCTTTGATCAGTTTCATCAATTTTTCTTTGATCTGGTCTACATTGTTCCATTGGGAAGATTCACAAAAATATCACATCAAAGACCCTTAATATCGAAAAAGATTTCATATTTCAATGGTTCCCCTTTCTTAATGGAATTTTGAAGATTAGATGAGGCTTCTTCAACACCCTAATTTTGTAAGTTATCTTGGTGAATATTTTTCATACTATTATAACTGCTGAAATGAAGGAAAACATGTTAAGATATATTCTGATCTTAAAGGAATGTGTTGCTAACTTGGATTCTTGCATGCTGTAATTTATTGCATAGGACAGCAGTTATTGTTGCTTGTGTGTTTACTGATGTGACGACAAATTGTCGTATACTTGCTAAACTCTCTTTGCTGATTGACAACACACCTTGAATCAATTCCATTGATCCAAAGTATGTTGTGGTCTTCTTGTGATTGCTTTGTCGATTTACTCTTGAACCGAATGGAGGTTGATATAAATGTGCAGCGCCTGATTGCAGGTATGAGCAGCTGGCACGTAAATGCCAACGACAAAGGTTCGATTCTTGAACCCTGCACTGTCGAACTTAAGACCTCGTGAGGCAGGAAATGTCTGGACATGGGTGGCTTTGGCATGTGAAACAAAGGACGAAACGTCCTGCACAGCATTGACATGAGTGTCAGTTGGAAGACTGGATTGGAGGTTGATTAGTGTTAGTGGTTAGAAGGAATTAAATCCTAAGCTAATCCTAAGTTCTACCATACATCCTAAACTACTATCCTAAGTGGATTTTTAAATTATAAAAAAAAAAAAAAAGGAAATAAACCTAAGTCCTATTAACCTAAAACTAAACTATGACCTAGGTTGAATACTAATATACATCCTAAACTAATCCTAACCTAAAGGGGACGCACAGACCCTTGGAGGGAGAGGATAAGGATGAAGGGGTGTTTAATGGCATTAAATGGGAGTCCATACGTGGACAGCGCCAGTTTGGCGGGACAGGTAAGTGGTAGAGGTATCTAGTTGGAGATGGAACCAAATTTGGTTTTGCATGTGAAATTCGAAATTAGGAGTTCGCCAACTCAAGTTGGCAGTGGCGTGGGAAGTTGGGAAAAGGCAGAGCCTTTAATGCATTAAATTTTCTTGGTCCTCACGATCAGCTCACCTTGGAAGGTGTAGGAGGGAAATGTTGATTGTTTATTGTGTCGATTTGGATTTGGTGAAGTTGCTCTGCATTTGGTTTTTTTGTTTGGTTCAGTCGAACCAGTTTCATTGGATTTATCACTGTTCTTTGGAAATTTGGAGGTTGTTGCTGAGCCTGTAAGAGGAAAGGATTGTTGGAAAGCTCATGTTGTCGCCGAGGAAGGAAATATCTTCGGCAAACGCAGTTTTCTTCGAGTTTTGGAAAAGAAATTGCAGGCATGTTAAGCCCTTCTCTTTAAAAATACTTGCTTTGTTTAAACGTCTCATTAAAACAACCCTGCTCTTGGGTTTTGGGTTTATGTGATTGTTGTCGTGTTGATACGATTTGGATTTAGTTGATTCTTGCTGTCATTTTTGGAAATGATAGGTAAAATCATTTCTGGTTGTTGTGTTTAACTATCTTTGCATTTCTTTGAATGGAATACCTCCATGTTGTGCTGGTTGTTGACGTTAAGTGGAAATTCGAAATGGGTTTTTCTCTGTAAAATGTTATATGGGAACTGTGTAGGTAGTGTGGGTTGTTTTATTGCTGTGTGATTGTTCTTTTTTCATATGAACTTTTGTGATAAAATTGTACAGGTTGTGCGAGCGGCTTGATGTCGTTTCTATACTGAAATTTTCTTAAAAGAAATAAGACTTTTCTTTTTCTTTCTGCTGTTTCGGGATTAAAGGGGAATAGCATTTCTTTTTGAACTTTAAAGGAATGGGTTTTAGAGTTTTATCTGAGCAATGCGAGCTCGGTTAGAAGGATATGCTAGTAATACAATTATTGTTGTGCTTCTTCTTTTATGTAAATGGACGAATACGATTTTGAGTATTCGTGGAAGCTGGAAAAGAAATTGTTTTCTCTTCTGAACATATGAATGATTACAGTCCTTCTTGCTGTGATGAAAGGTTGGTTGTGTTGTGTTGTATGGAAATGACTTGATCTTACGGCTCGGACAGTAGTCGTGAAAATGAGCTTGACTTGTATTCTGTGCATTAAATAAATCATGTTGATTCTTGCTGAGGGGGTTAGATGATTTGTTGTGTTTCATTGATGTTGTTCGACCTTTTAGTTCGAACTGTCTTTGTGAAAACGCATTTTACTTTGGATTGCTGTGCAAAGAAGGAAATGCTTGGGAAGTTGTCTTGCTATTGGACCTATTTTGAGTATACTTTGTTGTGCATCTGATATCCTATGCGGGTTTTTAATAATAAGGATATTATTGTATGAAAATCACATTTTTGGGTTCTGTACATCATTGTGAATAAGAAAAATGGATTCGGGTAGAAACATTTATTGGTAAGGAATTCTTCTTCTCGATGTTTTTATTTGGTAAAATCAGTAGTCGGATGGTTTATTGAACTTGTAAGTTCAGTCTGAATAGAGGACAGTGGCATTTAAATCATTTCCTAAGTGCTGTGTATTTCTGTATAAATGGAATTTTGAATGTTTCGTGTGGTCTTCTGATCTTTGCACAGTCATTTAGAAGAAATGAAATCGGCATGAATAGTTCTTGTTGAGTTGAAGAAAATGGTTGTTTTCTTATTTGAATAGTTAAAGAACGAATTCTTCTCTTTTGCTGTCTGAATTCTGGAAATAGCATTGAAGTCTTACTGTGCATTATGATTGGACTTGCTGTAGGTAACAGCAATGAATAAATTTTATTTTGAACGGAATGCGTTCATAGAATTAGAAAATCATGTGAATAATTGATTGCATGATTGTATAACTGTTTATCTGGTTTACAACACAGTGAAAGAATTATGGATTCTTCTAGTACGGTAAATACATAGTATGCATCCTTATACTATTTGATCTATGATAAATACGATGTTGCACTAACTTGTTTTGGGTGTTCATATGAGCCTGATTCAAATGAAGTAATGATAAGGATGATAAATTCTTCCTTGTTTTCATTTAAAGCGGATTATGAATGAATTTATTCTTGCTTCCGAAAGTGAATTCCGAATGGATTTTGTAAGTTTCACTCTGAACTGTTATCTTGATTTGTGTCTCGTTTGGATTCCATTTTTAGAACAGTCATGAGGAAGGAGATAGTAATGTGGATGAATGACTTGGAAAATGATCTTTTCTTCTTTCAAACAGTTGAAAATTTGTAATCATTATTAACGAATCTTGTAGTGCTTAGATATGAGCAACTATATGCATTGCTGTTCGCTTTCTCATCAGTGCGTGATTGCTTGGAATCTAATATGATGCATGAACTGAAAGGAAAGTAATGGGTTACGTTTCAGTTAGTTTTACCCTTTGCATTTATTATTAATGAAAGGAGTGGAAAAGATAACAGTATGTTATATCAGCAGTACGCTACTTGTATTCCTAAACTTTGCAAATATTGTAATTTGGAACTTGTAACGGTTATGTGAAAAACGGGACAGCAGTTCTTTGGCTGATTGTGATGGTATTTTGATGGTTCAGTTGTTATGCTGATCTTTTTTTTTTGCCTATTTCTTGATTGATGTCTTACTGTCGTTTCATAAAAGCAGGGTTCTTTTATTGAGACAGTTAATTGAAGCACCTCATTTTAATGATAAGTGCTTAATATGCTCAGTTCATTGAACTGACCCGTGCAAGTAATTTTGCAGATGGAATTTGATTAGAATGAAGACATGGCTGTTTTCTGATGCTTCTTGATTGGTTGAAGATGAATTGTATTTGTTTACTTTTATTCCTCTTTGAGGAATTGTAAAAAGAAGAAAGTATATTCTTCTATCTATGAGTTGTAATGATGTTTTATGTAAACAATGTCCATTCAGTTGGATTGGCAAATGTATGGATTATGACATAAATTGATGAATACAAATACAAGTGTGATATTTTAATAATTATATCAGTTTGATATTGTTGACTAAATTGGAAATATAATGTTATTCCTGATTTGGATTTATTTAATTGTCCTTGGATGGATGCTAAATGGGAATTGATATCTATTCTTACCTTATTGCAACTTTTAAGTTGAAATGTGCAATTAGTTCATACTTGGGTAAAGATGAATTCTTAATTGACATTAGAAAGGATTAGGAAGAATATGATTCCATAACTGATAGGTATTCAGGATTAGCTTGGTAGCTAAGGAATATCAATTAACTTCGGAGTAATCGAACTTCGCTTTCGAACTCCATTAATGACCTCGTATGTTAAATTCAGAATAAAGGATATGGGATAAGTATATCCATAACTAATGGACCTTAACTGTGTAAGGTTAAGGAAAATAAATGAATACATTTATCGGAATTAGACCTCGTTTAAATGACGTCTAATAAGTTGGAACTCTGAATTTAGTTACAGCTGCGAATGACTTGGTTAAGTTTAATAGGTTAAACTTATCACATCCATCGGTAACAGGCTGCTTAATCCAATGATTAAGAAGAGAACCAAGTAGAGAAAATGCAACCCTTCGGTATGAAGGAGAAGATGCATAGCAAGCTAGAAGATGGATTTAGTCTCTCTTAGCTATATACAACTGTAACGGGAACGAGGATAAAAGGGATCAGCATGGTTGCTGAAAGTTGATTTTTAAATATTAAGATCATATCCAATTCACTTGAGCAGGATGTGTACTCTCGATGGGAGGATTCCGTAGGACATTGACATATGCCAGCTACAGCAAGGTGTCTTCATGAAGACGGGGTCTTCATGACGACACAATGTTATAGCTGACATATTACAATGCCCTCCCGAATTAAAACATCAAGAATACATAGGCTGAATGTGAAGTTCTTGACTGGGGATAGGAGTATGATCATGTATACGGAGTGACCCCAGAATACTAAAGATAACTAGACACACGGAGTCATGGGGAACGACACCGTATGTCTGCGTATCTTTAGTTACCAGGGGTGCCTTCCTATATTCGTTCATATTGCTAGTTGGAAATTGGAAGTTTAAAACTGACCTTAAATCGAGAGGACTGGTAGGAACCAGGAAAGACCATTCTAGATAACAGGTGAAGTGAGGTGAAGGACGTATTCCATTGATGTGTATCACATCTAGGAATATGATCATGCAAAGCATGTGAAAATCTTTGGCCAAAGTATCACAAGTGTTGGTTGCGTTGTCCTTATCACTTAATTTAAGATGCAGGATGTTGGATGAATATCAGTAACAGATATTCAAATAGGCTTCTTAAATGGATCACTTCGATAACCGGAAATGGTTAAGAGAACTGGTATATATAATATACTATGCATAAACGAACATGAAGGATCGGTTGTTGCCGAGTCATGAAATGAAGGATCGATGAAACTCCGAGCCATGAAAATGGAAGATCGGCAGTTCCTCGAGTCATTTACAGCAACATATAGAATCAGTTATAAGATTGAATGGCATTGAATGTGTGTTCCATATTGTAATTATGCGAACAGGGAACATTAGTTTTAAAAAGAAATTGTGTGTTCCAAACTGTGTTGTTTGGGCAGAGAACAATTATTAAAACTTGAACGTGTGTTTGAATTTTATAATTCATAACAGAGAACGTTATCAAAAAAAAATCCCTTGTTCTAGTATCTTAAAATGGGGATGTTACATCTTAACATTCGAGTCTCTATTCAACATTAAAGGACTAAGTTTGGGACATATTTCTCTTTTAATCAACAAAGATATTTTTAGAAAGAAGGATCTTCTCATTGATGAGTGCCATGATTCTAAGATATTAGATATAGTATGCCCATATCTTGAATTCTCTAGAAAAATCCTCAACTATAGAGTTGATCATTTTCTCGAACCACTATCAATTCCTCATATACCTTCTACAACCTCATCAATGAACGTTAAACTACTCATGAGGATCTTCTCTACCCATGCCTCGGTGATTTTACCTTGAGTATTATGCTTATGAACTTGCATAGCAAGCTAGAAGACGGATTTAGTCTCTCTTAGCTATATACAACTGTAATGGGAACGAGGATAAAGGGATCAGCATGGTTGCTGAAAGTTGATTTTTAAATATTAAGATCATATCCAAATCACTTGAGCAGGATGTGTACTCTCGATGGGAGGATTCCATAGGACATTGACATATGCCACTACTGACGTAAGATGTCTTCATGAAGACGGGGTCTTCATGACGACACAATGTTATAGCTGACATATTACAATGCCCTCCCGAATTAAAACATCAAGAATACATAGGCTGAATGTGAAGTTCTTGACTGGGGATAGGAGTATGATCATGTATACGGAGTGACCCCGGAATACTAAAGATAACTAGACACACGGAGTCGTGGGGAACGACACCATATGTCTGCATACCTTTAGTTACCAGGGGTGCCTTCCTATATTCATTCATATTGCTAGTTGGAAATTGGAAATTTAAAACTGACCTTAAATCGAGAGGACTAGTAGGAACCAGGAAAGACCATTCTAGATAACAGGTGAAGTGAGGTGAAGGACGTATTCCATTGATGTGTATCGCATCTAGGAATATGATCATGCAAAGCATGTGAAAATCTTTGGCCAAAGTATCGCAAGTGTTGGTTGCGTTGTCCTTATCACTTAATTTAAGATGCAGGATGTCAGATGAATATCGATGCTGAGATATTCGATGGGATTCTTAAATGGATCACTTCGCAACCGGAAATGGTTAAGAGAACGGTATATATAATATACTATGCGTAAACGAACATGAAGGATCGGTTGTTGCGAGTCATGAAATGAAGGATCGATGAAACTCGAGCCATGAAAATGGAAGATCGGCAATTCCTTGAATCATTTACAGCAACATATAGAATCTGTTATAAGATTGAATGGCATTGAATGTGTGTTCCATATTGTAATTATGCGAACAGGGAACATTAGTTTTAAAAAGAAATTGTGTGTTCCAAACTGTGTTGTTTGGGCAGAGAACAATTATTAAAACTTGAACGTGTGTTTGAATTTTATAATTCATAACAGAGAACGTTATCAAAAAAAAAAAAAAAAAAATTCCCTTGTTCTAGTATCTTAAAATGGGGATGTTACATCTTCAAACATTCGAGTCTCTGCTCAACATTAAAGGACTAAGTTTGGGACATATTTCTCTTTTAATCAACAAAGATATTTTCAAAAGAAGGATCTTCTCATTGATGAGTGCCATGATTCTAAGATATTAGATATAGTATGCCCATATCTTGAATTCTCTAGGAAAATCCTCAACTATAGAGTTGATCATTTTCGAACCACTATAAATTCCTCATATACCTTACAACCCTCATCAATGAACGTTAAAATACTCATGAGGATCTTCTCTACCCATGCCTCCGTGATTTTACCTTGAGTATTATGCTTATTAACTTTGTAAATTACCTTCATATTAACATCAACCATGGGGAAAGGAGAAGGTAGAGAAGCAAGGGGACCATGGTTTCGAGAGGAAGGATTTTATGTAAGTTTAGAGGGTTCTTACTTTATCCTATAACTCGCTTGCTCTTTTGTGTGATTTCCTTTCTCTACTCTATCAATGACTTTAGAAATTGTCTCTTTCAGATTATGCACCTTTTTCTCGGGAGTGGATTCACCGATTAATATTCTTTTTGTCTCATATTTGGAGGTGGATACCTCTCGTTCACTTTTCTCGACTTCCGGTATAGAAATATCATTGAACTATTTCCATATGTATCAAAGAAGAGATGAGATACCATATTAGCCTTCTTTGTGAAATTGGGTGTGCTAAGGAGTGTAGCCACAACATCATAATCTATGGCATTGATATTATAATGGTTTTTTCTATCTTTCTCTCAATCATGGGCTACACCCACGAAAATTAAATATTAGAAGCATCTTCCACAATGAGAGTGACAAAAGGCACAATGAGATTGAGATAAGAAGGAGAAGGTTCCTAAGGGTAACTAGATTCAACTAAAAGAGAATGGGTCAAGGATTTTTGAGAAGAGTGAGGAAGAGGCCTTCTTACTTAAAGATTTTGTCTAGAAGTATTGACTACTTTGACCTAATGTATTGAGACTTCAATAACTTGATTCCCATTAGAATTCTCCCTTCTTCCTTTTGTTCATCAACCTTTGTGGTGTTTATTGAGAGTCTTATTATTTCTCAACATCAGTCCTTAGATTTTTAATATACACTTTTGTACTAGGGGTAGGCTGAGTGGAGGGAGAAGGATTATCTTGATGACAGTCACTTCAAGAGAAGCTTCAAATTCATCAATTTCTTTATGAACCATTTATTTGTTCTCAAGAGGATGGAATTTGTGAGATCATTGATATTTTCGTTCTCTTTTTAGGACTAGTCTATAATGGGAAAATGAGGGTTTTAAATTGATTTAATGAATTATGGTTCCAAAAATAGTCATGTCATGTACCATGCCATCGGGAACTTTGAAAATTTAGAATTATTTGATTATTTGTAAGTTCATCCTCCCGTATGACCTCTTCCAAAATTTGAAATCATCATCACAATCCTCCTAGTAGTCTTCAATTATTGGGACATGTGGATATGAGATAAAAAGTTTTGAACTGGTAGGGTTGATCTATAAATTTAATTCCCGAGGAGATAAAGAATTAAATACCATATAACTTCTTATCCCTACAAGTCTTGGGTAACATATCTAGATGACGACATAATTTGATCAAGATTAACTTTTCACTATAGTAGATAGGAAGTTTATATGGGAAACCTTTAAATCCCATAATCTTGAGATAGGAAAAACTTTAAAACTGAATGAAGATGCTTCCAAAACGTAAAACTAACTTCTTGGACTTTGCAGAAACTTTCCTAGTAGTACTCCCTTCAAATAACCTTATTAACAACATTGGGAATGCATCATTAGTCCTTTGGAAGTGCTTCTTACTATTTTCTAGATTCAATTAGGTATATAATTCATAGATGGGAAGGTTTATTCTATTACCCTAGCTTGAGATTCCAATCTAACTCCTTTACCCCGTAATAGTATAAATCAAGTAGGAGGTCGTATAGAAATATTTAGTTTGTTGAACCTAATTCAATTTTTGCGTCATATTTTCGAGATAATTTCTCCCTAATTCAAAACATGTTTTATGAAGATACACATATAATCATGGAAATATCTCGTGGAGGGGAGGCCCATAACCCTGGTAATGTGTGTAATCATATCAGATAATTATTCAATGAAAACCACTATGTATAGAGTTTTTGTGAGTTTGGGG
This sequence comes from Taxus wallichiana var. yunnanensis, assembly GCA_018340775.1. Taxonomy (NCBI): domain Eukaryota; kingdom Viridiplantae; phylum Streptophyta; class Pinopsida; order Cupressales; family Taxaceae; genus Taxus; species Taxus wallichiana. Next base: position 266,054,788 of record CM031243.1, on the reverse strand, counting down.
GGACCTTTCTTCTTAGCCTTTAACCATGTCTTGGTAATCATATTATGATATTTTTGGGAGTCAAATTGAATTATCATTGAGATTATTGAATGGTAAAGTCTTGGCCTCTATGAGGGGAGGTATATCGAGATCCATATTAATGTGATGAGTGTCTAATTAAGCAATGACACTGCCCTATGAGTCCTTCAACGTCTTAGTTTGCGGGTTAAAATAGGTTGCGTGGGTTAAGATGGTAGTTCTACATTTTTCAAAGGTGGGAAAGCCATCTGCATGAGCCAATCCACTGTTTAAGATTCTTTGGGCAACCGCAATGTGTTTATCTTCTACCATTCTACCCCAAAACTTCGACAGGTTCATATGTTTGACATTGTTATCTCTAATTTCTAGAATGGTGGTCTTAAGGGAAGTAATGGGCTCATATCCCAAATATTGGAACTTCATTGTTGTGAAGTGGAATGTAAGAAATGTGGGCATCAAGAGAAATAGATCATGCAACAAGAGAGAAGAATGAACTGGGGGAAATAAGTAATACGAGGATTGGTTTGATCAAAACTAATCAAAACCGAGATGAAAATACTCACCGATTGGATGAAAATGAATCCCGGGAGGAGATGATCACACTAGAAGAAATGAAACAATAGATCGTCAAGAATTGATGGAGAAATAGGAAAAATAAGTTATTTTACGTTGTTTTATAGAGAGGAGGTAGATAGAAGTTCAAAACATGATTTAGGAAAAAAAGACAAGTGATTTGGGCTTAAAATCCAAATATATATAAACATTGGTGGTGCCTAATGTTTATATCAACACAATCAGAAATTTAGTGAACTCGTGGAACATGGGAATGTTCCACGGGTTCATCTGAGGATTAATTTAGGTGACGAACTTCCCAACACAAAAAGAGGTTGGATAAATTAGAGGTGTGGGGAATCGGTGGAACCAAGGAATGTTCCATTTGTTCAAGAAAACGATGACATGACTAACCTAACACAACTCAACTCCCCTTAATTTGGGGAAAGTGGATAGGTGTGGAAGTGAAAAAATGGTGGAACATTTTTGTGGTTCCCACATAACCCGACTTAACTAACCCGATAAACAAAATTTGTGAAGGTGACGAATCGGGAACAAGAGGAACAAAGGAATTATTCCTTCGATTCGCCAAAATCTGATTTGACCAATTAAGAGGCAAGATACTAAAAAAGACTAAGTCCTAAAAGATAAAACACTTCATGAAGGGGTAAAAACATTTAGGACCCACATTAGGCTCTCGTGACCTTAAGATATAAATAATTTTTTTGTGCCAAAATTTGCATGACAAAAAGACCAAAATTAATTGTTCCTTTAATATATCTCAAATTTTTACTAACTTAAAATAATCCCGATATGGTTCCTGCATGAATCTAGATACAATACCTACTGCATATAAAATTTCAGGTATAGTGATTGTAAGTTAAATTAAACTACCTACAAGTTTTCGGTAAAGAGTAGGATTAGCTTTGTCACATGTAAGTTTAGGATCAAGTTTACAACCAACTTCAATAGGAATAGCAGTTGTTTTACAATCTACCATGTTAAATATTTTAATAAAATTAGTGGCATATTGTGATTGTGATATAATAATAGAATATTTATCTTGAAAAATTTCCATGCCTAAAAATGATGTAATAATCCTAAATCAGTCATTTCAAAGTATTGTTTCAATTTAAGATTTAATTTAAATTTTTAGTAATGAGAAAATCATCAACATATAAGACAATAAGAATAATATAATTATTAATTTTAATTAAAAAAATATCGTTATCAAATGAGCAATTAGGAAAACTAGTATTTTTTTAAAAATTGTTTTTTTTTTCATATCAAGCTCTAGGAGCTTATTTTAATCCATATAGATATTTTTTCAATTTACACACACAAAATTTCTTTTCTAGGTTCCTCAAATCCTTCTAGTTGGGTCATGTAAATTTATTATTTTAAATCACCATTCAGGAATCCATTATTAACATCCATATGTTGTATTTCCTAACCATATTGAGTAGTTAAGGCAATAACTATGCTCATTTTCGTAATGGATGAAAAAGTTTCTCCATAGTCGATACCAAGTTTTTTAGTAGACCCGCGAGCTACTATCTTGGATTTAAACTTATCAATATTTCCATCGGCCTTATATTTGATTTTATAAATCCTCCTAGAGCCAACAATACTAGGACAAGATCCCAAGTCTGATTTTTAATTAAGGAAGAAAACTTAGCTTTCATGGCTTCTACCCATCTTTCGTCCTAATATTCCTCTTTGAAAGATTGGGGTTTTGGCTCATACATAAGCATTAAGGCATGATAGGTATGTTGGTTTATAGTCATATTCTTAAATTTATCATGATTAGACTTTTGAAGAAGATATTGAGCCCATTTAGGTCTTTTAGTTATAGAGGATATAAGAAGAGACTCTTGTTCAATTATAGAATCATTATTACAATCTTTTTTTTTTTCATTACATTCATTAAGATCATTATTTTCTAACTCATTAGATTCATCATAAATAGAAGAAACAAAGATGAACTACAAAAAGGTTTTTTAAGGATTTTAACATTCATCTTCTCAATAGCTTCACATTTTTTAGGACCATAGATCCTTATACCTTTTATGTTACCTCCATAGCCTATGAAGATGCGAAGGATATGAAGTTCAATAGAACTTCTTCCTTTTTTCTTTAGGAATGAAGATAGAGGTAGGGATTCTAAAGATTCTCAAATGAGATACACTAAGTTTCTTATTAGTCCACTTTTCTAAAAGATAAGATTGAAATAAGGCTTTAGTAGGGACTTTGTTCAGAATATGAACAATGGTATTCATAGCTTCAGCCCATAGAAATTTAGGGAATTGGGTTGAGTGCAACATGGTTTTGGCCATTTCAAGAATGGTGCAGTTTTTCCTTTCCACAATACCATTTTGTTGAGGAGAGTAGGGATTAGTGAGTTCCCTTTGTATTCTAAATTTGATACAAAACGAATCAAATGCTTTACTAATATATTCTCCTCTGTTATCTATTCTAAGTCTTTTAATTTTATGACTAGAACTATTTTCTACTAGAGATTTAAATTCTTTAAATTTAGATAAAAACATGTTTGATTTATTTTTGATAAAGTATGACCAAATCATGTGATAATAATCATCAATGGAGGTAACATCATACAATGAACCATTTAGGAAGGAACTTATAAAGGCCTTCTAACATCATTGTGAACAAGTTCAAGAGGTTCAGAGGAGTTTGCATCATGATGGCTATGGAAGGGGTTTGCATATTGCTTACTATGTAAGCACCCTTCACAAGTTTCACGAGCATGAGAGATAGGTGGTAGTCCAACAACAAGGTTAATCCAATACATGTCATACATGATTCTAAAGTTAACATGACATAATATTTTCATGCCAAAATTGTAAACATTCATATTTTGAGTAGAAAAAGATGAAGCGGGCGTAAAACATTTAAATACATATAAACCATTCTTTTGTATGTGTTCTATAATATTAAACGTTGGTTGCTCGGATGTGCACCCATGTCTTGGATCTTGAAAGGGCCAAGGTGTCTGAGACCACAATGGAACCATCCCCAAGTTGTGGGACCTTGTGCGCTTGGGACGTATCTTCGAGAGAAGGTCGGTTCCTCTACCTACCTCTAACGCTATTGTTACTCCTAATGCTGAAATAAAATCCTATACTAAACATGCCAAGGGACCAGGGATAGAAGGATGTGCAGAAAGGGGAAATCCTAAGCTAAGGAAGGTGATAGTGCCAGAAGGAAAGGGTCGATCTCTCTCCATGAGCAGAGAAGGAAAAAGAGAAGGCACGGGAGAAGAGGGCGGACAACGCACACCACAGATCAACACACAAGCTCAACCTTTCAATGCATGTAACACATGAATGTGGGGACTGTAAGTAAAGGAGTACGCACAGCATGCCAGAAAATGTAAATAGAGAGGCAAGATGCAACGAAAACAAGATAGGGAAGACGAGAGTTCCACAAAACACTATTGTATTGCTTAAGGGACGCATCATTTACATTCACGAAAGGAGGTGAGAAAACATTGCAGAGACCATGCCAAGGTCTGAGACCTATGGGAGGTCAGCCACCATTTTGACATGGTGTCATTACAACAAGGAGGGATGTTTTTTACAAATTAGAACTTTGTTATTTATAAAAGAAGGAGAGAAGAGAAGGAGAAAGGGTGTGAAACTCATAATCAAATCTTAAACCACAAATGTTAATGCCTTCTACAAATCTGACCCAAATCTATTGTTTCTACATCAATTACTTGTTCAGTGCCTCGAACGAGGAGGAACGGTGGATTAGATCAAATCCGATCTGGTTGTTGGGGGTAAATAGATCCTACATTAATGGCACAAATATTTTTCTTCATTTTTTCCCACCTAACCTCTCCAAAATTAAAGTTCATATCTCCATGGCATAGACGAGGATGAGATCTTTCCAATGGTGTCATTATTGTTGGATTTTGAGCACTGAGTCAAAATATATGCTCATTTGAAATTTGAATCGGGTCCATACAAAAAGGTGGGAACCAGCTACCAAAATGGGCCTCCTTTTGAAACCGGACATGTGGAGGTTGGCGCATGTCTAAGGGCAGCCTTTGTATTTCACTTTTGAAGTTGCGTCGGGTTGACACGTGGCTACTTCCGTCAGCTTCACTCAGTTTCTTCATGTTTTGGCTAAGTCTTTTGCTCGACAGGGTCATATATCTGACCGGGGACACGTGGCAACCTGACACTTGTTTGGAAACCCTCCCCCAATTTTTCTCTTTAATTGGTGTTGTCTTGACACTGGAACCCTTCGTTGGCCTATCTCAATGCTTTAACTATTCAACCCCAACCCCGTCCTTTTATGAAACTAGATGCGTGGAGGCTTCGCACTCATTTAGAAATTTTCTCGGGATTTTGCCTTTAAAGGAGCATTGGGTTGACTAGAAAGAAGGTGAACACACAGAATGTGGGCACAAGGAAGAAGTGGAAGAAAGAAGCACAAGAGGAATGTAGATAGAGGTGAAGAGGGGTGCGTGTTATGTGCGTGAAAGGGAAACAGAGGGGAGGCACAAAGGATCATACATGAGAGGAAGGCATACTTGCAAAAGGCAAGTATGAAAACAAGATGCGACATTCAACTAAAGGAAGGAACATGGAGGAAGAAAGAAAAGAGGACATGTGAAATAAATTTCTAGGAAAGCACGTAAGAGGAATGCCATGGACTTAGCTGATTAGAAGGCAAGTCTACAGAGAGTGTGTGCAAGAAGTGCATGATGGGATAGGAGAGAAATCGGGTGCACAGGAGGAAGGTGAGCGAGGAAAATGGAAAGAGACACAATAATGTTAAAAGGAATAGGAAGGCGTGCAAGGGTGTGCAGAGGAACTACATCTATGCTAAGGTTTCAAAAGAACAATCTTAAGTGTGTGCAACCTTAAATGTGAAATACCAGTCGTCGATAAAAATATAATTTATCCAAATAACTAGGAGAGTTATCTAGATAACATTTTTGGTGACTTTTGGGGCCATTTGTCTCTGTTAGATGAAGAGACTAGTAGCCTTAGAATTCCATTGGACATGGATTCGTGCACTAATCTTGAAGATTTGGTGTGCAACTTGAAGAACACCCTGGAGTCACTTGAAGCTCTGTCTGAACTCTGAATTGAACTATTGCTCTCATATGAAGATATTCTGAATTGGATTGATGAGAGTAGAAGCTATACACTGACCGTTGGAACTGTCTACCAAAATTGGACTGTCATCCTAGGAAGTAATAAAAGGGGTGCACGGGCGTGACAGGAAATGAAAGGCACCAGAGGGAGCACGCTGAAACAGAAGCACAACATTATGTACAAAAGTTGAAAATCATACATGTCCCAAATGGAACATATAGAGTGTGCGTGAGCACTTATGTTACTAAAAGAAAACCTAAACTAACCTAAACTAACCAGAGGTAAGGGGCACTCAAGTAAAACCTGCAATAGGTAGGGAGAAGTAGCTTCCCTTCCTCACAAATTGTGACCATGTAGTTGATTTGGCACTAAACATGGTTGGAAATAAGAGTAAAAACTTGCCTTACAGATGGCGTTTCACCCTCAAAGTATCAACAAACAGAATATACACCTCCTAGAGTTTTTCTCAGATTGGATCTGCGAGGCACCGAATCTCTACCTTATGCTCAAATTAGCATGACCAAGTGGCAACTCTGTTTTGGTTTTAGGCTATCCAGATATCTGATTAGGGCATGGTCTCGATCCTTGTTGTTTGCCCATTTTTCTGAAATTTAAATTCAAAAATGGAGTCTTTTATGGACCTTCTTGGATGGATGGTGTTAGAGGGATGATGAAATCCTCTTTCCCTTTTCCTTCCTTCTCTTGTGAAGAACATGGAAGACTATGATCTTCAAACCCTAGTTCCAATGGGATGTCATGAAGTGTGAGTTGTTGTCCTTGAATTCTCTCCTTCATGGCAAAAAGCTCATGTGCTTTGAAGGTGGATGGTGGAGGAGAAAATGATGTTATCTCCATGGAATCCTCTCCATCAAAACAATCCTCCAAGTCGAGATAATAATGTCTCCTTGTTGTCCTATTGCATGTGGTCTACCTCCTCCATGGTGCCCTCTTGATCTATAATTTTCTCACCATGGTTCCCCTCATCTTCAAACATGAATTTCTAAATCTCAAACTCTTCTTCAACATTATAGTTTGAAGGGGATAAAGTGGGGGGGGGAACTGAAGGTTCTCTTGTGGCCTGCTCCACACTTGGAGCCTTTCAAAATGTATGGTCCTCCTCCATTATGGATTAATCAATCAAATCAAGCCCTTCAAATGAAATCAAAAAATCTTCAATGATGCTTTCTTCATTAAGTGGCATCAACTCTGATTTGATCTCCTCCAGTTACTCCTCTTCAATGGGACTTAGAGATGGTTGTTCTTCTTCATTAACTCAAGTTGTGCGGCTTGATCATATCAGCATCCTCTTCAGAAAAAGTTCCATTATGGACATTACATTAAGAGAATATGGACTGTTGATCTTCTTTCCCTTGTTCTTGTTCTTCTTCTACTACAAACTCAGTCTTAGCCACCACTGGATCTTGTGGAGGGGCTTGGGTTTGGAAGGAAAATAGGTAGAATAATGGAGGTGAGATGGAATACTAGGGGATGGAGGAGGGAAATCAACACTTGGGGCAGCAAGTGAGGTGCTTGACTCTTGGTACTGCTGAAATGATAAAGCTTGAGAAGGAGAAAATGAAGGACAAGGAGCTAGTGACTGACTTACCCATTGACAAGGTTGTCCCGTGATTTTCTCATATACCTCAATATCCCCAATCCACTGCGCAAGTAGAGGTATCATTTCAGCCATGTATTCATTCTTCTCCCTAAGGCTGTAATTTCTTGGCATAGGGTCAACCCATGGACATGGTTCCCTATAGCCAATTTTGTACCCTTTCATCCGATTTGTGACCCTTGATTGTTTCATGTGCACCTCCATTTCTTGAATCTTCTCCTGTAAATAAGCACTCTCCATGTAGTTGATTTCACTGCATGCATATCCCTTTTTGTAGGTTCCATGGCTGAACTAGTTCTGGTATTTCTCATAGGGGTAGCCATAGTGATTCTAGATCTGATCATAGTGCTGATCTGGATGAGTTGGAAAATACATTGGAGGCGGATCGATGATGTCAGAGTATGAATTCCATGAGGTGAATGAAGTCATGATTACACAACTTCAAAAGGGGTGTGGAATGATGGAATAAGAAGAAATGAATGGAGGAATGAGGGAAGACTGGTCTCAGTACATGAGATAATGGGTGCGTTAAATCATTGAGTCATCGATGTGTTGAAAAACTCCACCAAAGGCTGGATCTCAACAATAACACATCAAACTTGTTAAGATGAATATGTAAAGCTCTTCACTTTGCTCCCATGGGTGTACCAAAACTATTGGTTACTCGACATGCACCCGCATCTTAGATCTTGAAAGGGCCAAGGTGTCTAAGACCACAATGGAACCGTCCCCAAGTTATGGGACCTTGCACACTTGGGACGGATCTCTAGAGAAGGTTGGTTCCTCTACCTACCTCTAATGCTATTGTTACTCCTAATGCTGAAAGAAAATCCTAGACTAAACATGCCAAGGGACCAGGGATAGAAGGATGTGTAGAAAGGGGAAATCCTAAGCTAAGGAAGGTGATAGCACCAAAAGGAAAGGGTTAATCTCTCTCCACAAGTGGCGAAGGAAATAGAGAGGGTGCGGGAGAAGAGGGTGGACGGTGTGTGCCACAGATCAACACACGGGCTCAGCCTTCTAGCATGTGTAACACATGAACATGGGGAATGCAAGCAGAGGAGTATGCATAGCATGCCAAAAAATGCAAACAGAGAGGCAAGATGTAATGAAAACGAGAGAGGGAAGACAATAGTTCCACAAAACATGATTTTATTGTTTAAGGGACACACAATAATTTACATTCATGACAGGAGGCAAGAAAACATTACAGAGACCACGTCAAGGTCTAAGACCCATGGGAAGTCCACCACCATCTTGGCATGGTTCCGTTACAACAAGGAGGGATGTTTTTTACAAAGCAGAACTCTGTTAGTTATAGAAGGAGAGAAGAGAAGGAGAAAGGGAGGGAAACTTGGATTCAAATATTCAACCACCAATGTCAATGCCTCCTGTAAATCCAAATTTTGTATATTTCGTGGTCTCGCATCAACTACTTTTTGGCACCTCAAAGGAGGAGGAATGGTCGATCAGATCAAATCCAATTTGGTTGTTGGGGGCAAATAGATCCTGCATTAATGACATGAATATGTTTCTTCATTTTTTCCCACATAACCTCTCCAAAATTAAATTTCATATCTCCATGGCATAGATGAGGCCGAGATATTTCCAACGGTGCCATATTTGTCGTATTTTGAGCACTAAGTCAAAAGATATGCTCATTTAAAATTTGAATCGGCTCTATACAAAAAGGCGGGAACCAGCCACCGAAATGGGCCTCCTTTTGAAACCGGACACATGGAGGCTAGCACATGTCTTAGGGAAGCCTTTGTATTTCACTTTTGAAGTTATGCCAGGGTTGACACGTGGTTGCTTCCGCGGTTCACTTAGTTTCTTCATGTTTTGGCTAAGTCTTTTGCTCGGCAGGGTCATATATCTGACCGGGACACGCGGCAGCCTAGCGCTTGTTTAGAAACCCTCCCCTAATTTTTCTCTTGAATTAGTGTCATGTTGACACTTGGCACCCTCCACTGGCCTGTCTCAATGCTTTGACTATTCAACCATGACCTTGTCCTTTTATGAAACCAGACGCGTGGAGGCTCCGCACTCATTTAGAAATTTTCTTAGGATTTTTCCTTTGAAGGAGCGTCGGGTTGACTAGAAAGAAGGTGAATGCAAGGAAGAAGTGGAAGAAAGAGGTGCAATAGGAAAGAAGATAGAGGTGAAGAGGGGCACGTACTATGCACGTGGGGAGATGAGGAGCAAGCATGTGAAAGGGAAATAGAGGGGAGGCGCAAAGGAACACATACGAGAGGAAGGCATACTTGCAGAAGGCAAGTATGAAAATAAGATGCGGGCATTCAACTAAAGGAAGGCGCATGGAGCTAGAAATAAAAGAGGATGCGTAAAAGAACTGTTTGGGTAAGCGCGAAAGAGGAATGCCTGGGACTTAGCTAATTAGAAGGTAAGTTTGCAGAGGTGGGCACAACAAGATAGGAGAGAAAGCGGCCACGCAAGAGGAAGGCATGTGAGGGAAAATGGAAGGAGACACAAGAATGCAAAAAGGAATAAGAAGGCATGTAAGGGCACGCAGAGGAACTACATCTTTGCCAAGGTGTCAAAAGAACAATCTTGATTGTGCACAACCTGAAATGTGAAATACCAAAGACAGGATAAAAATATAAGTTATCCGTATAACTAGGAGAGTTATCCGGATAACAAGAATATCTAACTAATTTTTAAGGGACCATTTATCCGTTACTAAAATTATACTAGTTATTTTGAGTTAGTTGTGAACATGAAAGCAAATTCATTTTCAGTTTAGGAACACATAAAACATCATTTATAAAACCATTGAAAACTTTAGCTCTTCCTTGACTTTGAACATCGAGAATGGAATGATCACCAAGATAGATTTGATCATTACATTATTTGATATCGTATATATATATATATATATATATATATATATATATATATATATATATATATATATATATATATAAGTCATGTGCCTAGATGCACCACTATCTAATATCCATTTATTTTCTTTGGAATAACTAATGCAACATATAAAGTAACTACATTTGGTTTTTGATTATTATTTTGATTTTTTATTTTATTTGTTCCTTTCTAATTTTTGAAATTTGGTTTTTTTTTTTTACCCTATAATCTTCCTTTTTGTGACCAAATTTCCCATAATTATGACATTTTCCATCAAAACTGACTTTTAGGTGATTATTCCCTAGTTTCTTATCTTTACTAGGGGGTGTAAATTTTGATTTGAAATTTTGATTCCTATTAAACCTAGAAAAGTTATTCTTAGGATTTTGAGCAAGAAGTGTTTGATTGGCATTCTCTTTTGAATCAAATTTTGTCATTACTTATTCTTCTTGGATTAGGAGAGAACTAAGTGTAGATAATCCAGGAATATCTTGTTCAATTTGATATTTCAAACTTAATATGGAAATGAAGTTCCTAAATACTTCATGGATGTTCATTTAAATAATAAAGTATAATATTTTTTCATGAATCAAATCAGAGTTACATCCATCTAATTGAGATTTAATGTTTTTAATTTTTGCTATAAAATTGATCACTTTTTCATCTCCCTTCATAGGAGTTTTCATTTATTCAATAATCAATATTATAATTTTTTAAAGGCACGTACCTTCGCGCATTGATTATAATTGTTTCCAAGATTCACTCATACTTTCCTAGTTTCCAATGTATAGCGAGAAAAGCATCTTGCATGCGTTGCGAATAATTGGCATTGCTTTACACTTTCTATTGAAACACATAAAATTTGTTTTTTGTTTCTTGTCTCATGGTCAACACCTTCTCTGTACTCATTCATGACAGTCTAAATCTTACATGTCATGAATCCATCCTTCAATCATATCTTCCGGATGTTTTATTTTTTCCCATTCAACATTTGTGTCTTGTCAATGTTGAAATGATTAGAACCCATTTTCAAGCTTACAAAATCAAATCAAGAGGAAAAAATTAGATTATTATGATAATTTAATATTCAAATTCTTATTATGGACTTTTCTATAAAAATGGGTTTTATGGAGGTAAAAATTGCAACTTGGTTTTAGTAAAATCCCCATGTCATGTTTATGCAATAATCCAAATTATGTAATGAATTTCATCCTATTTACATAATTTACCTATCACTTGTTTCTTACGACACATAAATGACATCTTATCGATTAATTTCACATAAAATTGAACAACCTTATTGATTTTTTAAACAATTACAATAATTCTTAAATTAAAAGGAAATAATGAGAAAAATATATATCCTTTTGATTAATTTTAAGGAAATAATACAAAAACTAATTTATCGATTTAAATCCTAATAATGAAAATTTGAAATTTTAATTTCTATAATTTTATCGAATTTAAACAAATTACTTGATAATAATAGAAAACTTCAAAAAAGGTTAAGGAATATTGAATCCTTGACCTATAGTTTATGTAAAAATATAGTTACTAATTTTCCTAAAGGACTTTTACATTTGTATATTTAGCAAAATATCTAATTAAAAGTTTAATAATAATAATAAGTAACTAAACCTAAAATCCTATTCAAATTCTAATCCAAATATCTAACAATAAAATAATACATGACCGAGTCATATGATATAGTAGTCCTAAGGCACACTCTATGAAATTATTAAACATGCCATATTAAACTTTGTCAATATGAATTATCTACACATTCCAATATCACATCAGAAACGAGAGATCAAATGCTATGGGACATTATAAATGATGATGAGTGAGATTTTTTGAAAATATGTTTCGTTTGAATGTGACCTTATAAAGGATGATGATATACATCAAACCTTAAGTTAAATAAACATTATGTCAAGACATTCAACCCGCCACACATAGCCAACAATAAGGAGGGTCGGGTTAAGGAGTATAAGAGTTTTAATAGCATATAAATCAAGAACATTAGTTAAGGGGGAATTTAATTTGATTTAATACGGTTGACATGGTCAAAACAAATATAAACCCTATGTCAAATGTGAAGTGGTTACAAAATGGGAATATTAGTTTTAGGTATTCAACAAGAGTCACAATGTGATTATTCTTTACCTTACTCTTGAATTATTGGATTTTTTTTTGAAGTAATTAGTATTGAATTGTTTTATAATAATAAAAATTAGATTATTTTCAAGTGATCAACATTACCATACCCATCATACCCGCATGGGCTCTTCCACTGCACTCCGTCATATATGCCAATGAATTGACTCGTTATTGTTGTAAATACTAATTTTTTTGCATTTTTGTTGTAAAAAAATTATCCTTTAAAGTAACTTGAAGCAATATCCATGGCATTGTTACCACCCAATCTTCTCGATGCTTCAAACCTTTACATTTCAACAAAACTAGTGAAATTTATTTACGGGCCATGATATGTACATTCGTAAGGGAGAAATTTCTTTATGCCTCGTGTTCCAAAGTGCAAAAGTGATAGGATTGAAATTTAACATTTGGTCGTATCTACTACAAAAGAAATTTTAGAAATAGGGTTATTTAAACATTAAAAATGGGCATTAGTTAGTTTAATAGGATTTGACCATCATGCGAGAAATTGATAATTATGTCGATAGAAATCTTGATAATGCTTTGAATTTTATTGGATTACATTTCCTCCTCGCAAGTTATTTCAACTCCTCTCATCCTAATCTCATAGAAAAGGCCATGCTCTCTCTGGATCTATAAAACTAGATAATTAACGGTCTAGTGATTGAATTGGGTACATGGATTTATGAATCACTCGGGCGACATTGTAGATTTTATGTGTCCCTCTAAACACATCCACCCTAAGTAGATATGATGGGAAAAATCATTTGGAGCAGTAATCTACACACGATATATGCAAAGTCCTTAAGATGAGTAGAAAATACAAAAATAATCCAAAGAGGTATGCGCGCGCCGAGAATATAAAATTATCCTTTAATGTTTAAATTATCCATAGGCGCAAGGTTCTATAGAGCCATGTCAATGAGATTTTATTAGTTGGCTTCATTCTTCAAGAAATTTCAGATGTTATGTTTAGTCACAAAATCATGCACTTTAGAAATTATTTAGCCTGAGTCTCATACTACTATTTAGAAGGTTCTTGAGTGAAGAAAGTACTAATTAATCCCATCTTTTGGCCATCTTTTTTAATTTTATTTCTTCATTCCTACACATTTTTATATACATACCCAGTCTATTTTGGCACTTTCCCGTCATTTTATCCTAAACCGGGGCATTAAGGCAGATCTTGGCGCCCGGTCCCACCCGGGCACCCCAATCCTTTTTCTACTTTCCCGCCACTTTTTGGGCTCTTTCTAGCCATTTTTCATCCTTATCTTTTTCCTAGTTGGCCATGTCGGTTAATTATGAAATTAGATCAAGATAACCCTATAAATATAAAGTTATGAGACCATAATGAGGGCCCTAACATCATCTACTACTATCGCTCCATCTAGAGTTACATCCATTGCATCACTTGCATCCACATAGTTCTATGCATCAAGGCTAGGAGATCCGAATCAATACACACTTCATAGGGGGATTCTATTATATTCCATGCACACATACTATTACATTTTCTACATTTAGTTATTTCTCACTACTTCACATAGTGCAACCGGCACAAGATTACCTAGAGTGTGACATGCACACACACACACACACACACACACACACACACACACACACACACACACACACACACAAGAACTACATTTGGGTCTGAAATATAATGCAAGGCTCAATTTCGTAAGCCCACTATTTTGGTATCTCGAGGTTATTATGACCCATTCATTTGTATATTTTTTTTTAGGGATTTGATACTTCTTTTGTCTTTTACAGTCTTCAACATCATCTTCCATTATTTGATACATTCGGTGCGCTTCAGAAAATCCAAAGCAACAACCAACGAGGGTTGCAGTCATCTTTGACCCTAAAAGAATCAAGTTCCAACCTTTTCAAAGACCAAGGCACCTATTTCTACATACCAAAGTGAACCAGGGCACCCCGGTTTCCTCCTAGCACTCCAATTTGCTTAGATCTTCAAGATCCGCCCTTTTCGGGACTATGTGTAGTCGTTCCTACTTCTAGAATTTCTAGTTAGACCTGTGATACTCTGCGACAGTCATCTACAATCAGCTAAGTTCTTTCCTCACTTTATTCTTGCATATTAGGGTTTTATTTATATTAGTTTAATTATTTAATTACTTTATATTGTTTTAGTGCATTTATTTACAGCATTTATATCCTCATAGATTAGATTAACTATATTAGCATACACTTAGTTTATTCTAATTTTAGTTCATCATTTTTTTGAGCCCGACTCGACCTACAAAATCTTCCAATTCCCATTCTCCTTAGGATTCCTTCATCATGGCTATCTCCATTCATGACTTTTTACTTCTTCACCCCGAATTACAAGCTAAAATTATTAATCTTTTACTCACTACTCATATTCCTGACAACACTCATCCAGACATAGTCTATAATACTTTTTTAGACGCATTCTCTCAGCATATTACTTTCCCATCTGCTCCTCATAATGATTGTGCTACTTTTGACAATGATCTACCTTTTCATATTATCTCTCACATTTATAATGTCGTTGTTAAGCAAACTTTAATTAACAATGGATCTGAGCTTAATTTGTGTACCATGTCATTTCTTGAAGTTTTAGGTCTCACTTCTCATGACATTAGTCCCTATAGTATTTCATTGTGTGTTTATGATGGTTTTACTTGTCCATGTTTCAGTCACGTCATATTACCTATCAATTTTGGTTCTAATACCATCCACACGATATGTTTCATCATTTATTTCCCAATTGCTTATAATCACACTTGGTCAACCATGGCTTCATGCCATGTGAGATGTCACATCTACTCTGTCCATAACTACATTAATTTCTTACATGAGGGCATGGAGTATACCATTTTTCATGACCGTGATCCATTTCAATATTGTGACCAGGCTCCAAACACTAGTCTTCCTATTCCACGCATTAATACTACAAATGACCCCAACCTATGGATGAACCACCGCATTTACCACCACTTGATGGTGTTATTTGTTTCATAGATGTTGTCCCTTCTATTTCACTTCCTAATATTTATATTCTTGATATTTTTATATTCTCCCACCACCATATCACCCTCACTTATATCATGGGTTGGTCCATGTTACAGCTACCTATGGGCTTCATGTATTTCATCTTGATGTTTTTCTTGTACGCACTCCTACCATTGCCCCACTCACATTAGGAAAATCCTGGCTTGATTATATTGGGGTACCCTAGATCTAGATCATATAGATATATCCTTTCCTATGCCTTTTGGATGCATTATCATCTGTAATAGTTCTTTCCTAGGGTATACACAGAATCTCACTCATTGGTACACACATGGTTTCCCACTCCCTCCATTCACTAATGAGGAGTATGCTATGGGCATGTATCACTTACATCTCAATGGCTCATTACATGATCAACCTAATACTATAGCTTACCAAGTTACTAATGCATATCCATTCAATTTTGATCTAGAGGATGACGATCTCCTTGACGAGTTTACATAGTCTCTTGGCACACTACCAAGGGGGATAACACCTAACACATTCCCCCCTCTCATTCATCATAGCCATCATACCTTTGTTATCTTCATATTTTTCTATCTACATTTTCATCACGCATTTTGGCATCCTCATTACCCGATGATGCACTCTTGTGCTTCGGTTCACACTTGACTGTTGAGGGATTACCATTACACTGAACCCACATTGCACACATTGCACTATATACACCGCACATTTACATTTTATCACACACATCGTGCATCATACACCACCCATTCTACACTTAGTCTACATTCTACATTATACTACATTCTCATCATTCACATATTAATCATTTTATGCATTACATACACCATTAGGCTATTTCACATGGCACATTTATACATCATCTATATTCTACATACTTCGTTAGTCTACATTATATATGATCCTAGCTTTACATTTCATCCATACATTCTACATTATCACACATTACATTACATATTATACACATTACATGTTACACATCCTACACACCTTACATCTTCTACATTCCATTATACATACCGCGTATTCACATACCATATTCGTCATACTTGTTCATGTATACTATCATGTCTTCTACGTGCCACATTCACCACCCCGTGACACACTTTAGTTCCGTAGTCCATACTTGACTCGCCGAAGGTTTAGAAATCAAATGGACCTTATACTTACCATGAAACATTTTATCATATGACATTCTTAGGCTAGTACCATATGCTTTAGGATAAATTGTCACTCACTCTAATTTCATCTAGTAGTGGTATACACTTTAGGCTAGATCACCACTTCCACCATATCATATTGTAGTGGTATACACCTTATGTTACATCACCACTCATCCATTCATCTTATAGTGATATACGCTTAGGGATAAATCATCACTCGTCCTTTCATCTTATAGTGATATAAAATTATGACTAAATCATCATTCATCCATTCATCATATAGTGATATACACTTAGGGATAAATCATCACTCATATTTTCATCTTCTAGTGATATACGCTTAGTGCTAAATCATCACTCATCTATTCATCATATAGTGATATACACTTAGGCTAAATCATCACTCATCCATTCAACAAGTTGTGATATACACTTCAGCTATAGGGTTCACACACATCCTTTCTATATGTCACACTTCATCAACACTACATATACACTCATCACAGCGCACTAGACAAACAACAAACACTACTCAACCATTTCTCGATGACGCACTCTTGTTTATGGTTCATTCTTGACTATTAAGGGGGAAAACAAAATGAACCTCATTGCATACAATTTCATCCACTCATGGGGCACATAGCTCCTATCATTCCATTTTGCATTCCATTCCATCCATCCATAGCATATTGTATTATCTTGGGGACATCTAGTCTTTTTTGCTAGTGTTTTACATGTTCACTTTACTATACATGTTAGATTGATTCCTTATATTTCATTATCTATATCATCTACACATGTACGTTCACGCATTTTTAGTGTGATTGCAGATATAGGACTCCTACACGTGGCATGGATGCTCGCCTTCTACCCTTCCTATACTAGTCATTAGGGGCATCCACATTCATCTAATCCATGTGCTATTATTTCACTTTGTACTTAGCATCTTACATTACTTGATCATACATTCTTTGACATATTAGTTATTACTCTAACATGCTAACGGGTGTTCCATGTGCAACACTTTTTTTGCAAGATTACATGTTTCCATGACTATTTGTTTGTTTTTTTATACTTGTCTATTATTATTTTCCATGGTATGCAAACCTTGACCTATGTTTGTGTGCACAGCTTGTTGTTTACGGCCATGATGGCCTTGCATGTCTTGCGACATCGTGAGTGATGTCCCATGTTTGTAACCTATTTTGTGCGGCTTACTTTCTTTCTTGTGTGTTTTCATTTACTACATTGTCTATGTAGCTTACACATGTTTTCTATATGCATGCATTGTTTGTTTTACACTTGTCTTTGGCTAGCCTTCTTATTTGTGTGTGCCTTGGTTTCTACCAAGAACTTTCCAAGGTACATAGTTTAGAGTGTAGTTGGTCCTCTTTTGGGGCCACATTCTCCTATTAGCGATGTCACATGCACCCACAAAGAGGGGGAATCATTTTAGGGTTTACACACTAACACAATACAGTGCATCTACACCGATCAATACAATGCACTTTCTGTCCTTGGCATTGTGGGTTTACATACAGAAAATGGGTTTAGACCAGTCTATGAACCCCATACACAAGTGGATTTTATAGGACATGGTGTCCTTAGCATTTCTGGGAAGTAGTTACATGCTTAGGGGTTACAGTGGGTGTGCCTCTCTACACTACCTTAGCCAGTGGCATTGGATCACCCAAAAAACCAGGTTGTTACAAATATCTCTTCACACATTTCAGCAGAAGCAGTGAGATCTTAGAGGACACAGAGCATTTCCTCCCTACACTTCTTCAGCCATGGTTGCATGAGATCACCCAAAAACTTGCAGCAGTATAAGATATCCTTCTACACCCTTTTCTCTCAACATGGATCAGGTGCACATGTTCCATTTACATTTTCATTTACTATATTTTACATTTGTGTATTTTACACATTCTTATGCACATACATATTTTACATAGAGTTTTTACATAAATACATATTTGACTACTTGATCATTTTCTCATTGCAGTAAGTCCGGTCATATGAGAAAGAAGCAAATCAAATAAGGGGCAAAAATAATAAGATCAACAACAACATTCCACGACAACACATGCTTTACTAACCATGTAGGTACACTACACACCATAGTAGCTACACATGCATTCTGCCCTAGGTTCACTCTCATCACTTTTTATTTGCGCATTTTTCATCTTTAGATTCCACGCTCCTCCATCTTCTTCTTTTTTTTCATTCCACACTTGAGTCTAGTCCTTCGGCATGTTTCTACTACACTCTCCATGGATATCAAGTACACACTTCTATCTACTTTATGTTACCGAGATTTCATCTCACCAACATAAAGTGGGGGCAAAATGTAGTCACAAAATCATGCACTTTAGACATTATTTAGCCCGGTTTCATACTACTATTTAAAAGGTTCTTGAGTGAATAAAGTAGTAATTAATCCCATCTTTTGGCCATCTTATTTTACTTTTATTTTTTCATTCCTACACATTTTTATATACATGCCCAGTCTATTTCGGCACTTTCCGTCATTTTAGCCTAAACTAAGGTTCCCAAACCTATACCAGATCATGCCCCAATCCTTTTCTACTTTCTCACCACTTTTTGGGCTCTTTCTAGTCATTTTTTATCCTTATCTTTTTCCTAGTCAGCCATGTTGGGGTTAATTACAAAATTAGATCAAGAGAACCCTATAAATATAAAGTTATGAGACCATAATGAGGGTCCTAGCATCATCTACTAATATCACTCCATCTATAGTTACATCCATTGCATCCACATAGTTCCATGCATCAAGGCTAGGAGATCAACATCAATACATATTCATAGTGGGGGCGGGGGTTGGGGGAATTCTATTCTATTTCAAGCACACATGCTATTACATTTTCTGAATTTAGTTATTACTCAATACTTCACATAGTGTGACTAGCACAAGAGAACCTAGGGCATGACATGCACATACACACCAAAACTACATTTGGGTCCGAAATGTAGTGTAACACTCAGTTTAGTAAGCCCACTATTTTGGTAGCTGAGGTCAATCTAACCCATTCATTTGCATCTTTTATTTTTTTAGGGATTTGATACTTCTTCTATCTTTTATAATTATTCAAAATCGTCTTCCATTATTTGATACATTCAATGCATTTCAGAAAATCTAGTGCAACAACCAGCGAGAGTTACATATCATCTTCTGACCCTGAAAGAATCAAGTTCTAAGATTTTTCAGAGACCATGGCACCTATTTCTACATACCAAAGCACCCCGGGGCACCCCAGTACCCTCCTAAGCACTCAAGTCTACTCAAATCTTCCAGATCCACCCTATTCGGGACTTTGTGCGCTCATTCCCGCTTCTAGAATTTCCAGTTAGACTCGTGATACTGCGATAGTCATCTACAATCAGCCTAATTTCTTTCCTCACTTTATTCTTGCATATTAGGGTTTTATTTATATTAGTTTAATTATTTAAGTTACTTTATACTATTTTAGTGCATTTATTTACAGTGTTTATGTCCTCATAGATTAGATTAAATATATTAGCATACACTCACTTTATTCTAATTTTAGTTAATCACTTTACACCAATGGTGTTGTGGTGGCTTGCTATAAATAGCCATCACCACATAGAAGTAGTAATCGGGGTGTGGGCACAAGACTCCCCCTCAATAGATATTCGAGCACGAAGCTATCATTTCCATCTATTTGCTGCAAGGGCCCATGACAAGTTAGAAATAAATCATTTTTTTAATGTGAATAGTAGATAAGAATAAAACAATAAATATGTGAATAGATGTGGTGGCAACCACAATAAATGTGATGACATCATGGTGCCTATTTTTACACGAAAGTGACAATAAGGGGTAAAAGTTTTCAGCCAATCACAAACTAGATAAATACATTTTAAAGATTTTTGGGTAAAAATGAGCATGTTCAAATTGCAAGACATTTGAAAATCAATGTAATAAAAAAAAAATACTGATTTTTAATAGTTGAAAACATGTTTATTAATAACTTGTTAAAGTTGAGGTGAAAGGTATAGTAACCCTGCCTTTTCTGCATTGCCTTTAGCAGAACTAATAAGAAGTATTAAAAGAATATACCCATCATTTAATCCAAGCCCACGTTTAGTTAGGTTTTAAGCTTTTTTAAAAATTATTAAATAAAAATTGTCCCCTCACCACTCCAACTATTTTCGAGAGAGTGGTCTTGGCCTATGAATTTTTTTGAAGATGTTAAACTTGGAAGTTGTCTTCAACTTGGGGACCATCCATTAATCTTGAAATTCAATTTTACTTGTACACTTGAAACATTGGAAAAAAATTAAATCCTTGCAAAATAATTTAACAGAGGATTATGTGCACATGAATGTAGAGTAGGCCCGCTGGAAAACATTACAAATACACCAAAAATTTTAAGGGATTAAATTTTTACAAGAGACAAAGTGTGTCGGTAAATAAAATTGAAGGGGTCCCTTTTTATAACCTAAATGGGGTAAAAATACCCCAACCAATTTCCACTTAACCATTAAATAAATCAAATTATCTAATAGGTTGATTTATTTTAACACGATTTGGTACCATGTCAAGGTTTGAGCCATTAATGAAATATTACAAAGTTATTTAAATATTATAGAATAAACTATAATACAAAATGTAATAAATAAATATAACATAATGAACACAAATTTAACGTGGAAAACCTCATAGGGGTAAAAACCACGGTCAAAACTAGATTTCCATTATTGTGAGAAACTTAAATATTTAGCAGTCCAATAATTACTTCTCTCCATTTCACAAAATCAAATCCCATTGATTTCAAATAATTCACCGAGCCCCGAGAGCCCTATATAAGTGGTTCTAATGGGTGTGTCTTCTCGTGAAACACCCCTACCATTTTATAAATTGATTTAAATAATCAATTAAACCTTATAAACTAAATTTTATATTAAATAAATAAAATATTATATATTTTTATTTATTTAATTATAAACTAAAGTTTATAATCTTAAGAACACTTAAGAGGGGTTAAACCCTACTTAAGATTAATGTTCTAACAACTTATGCGTAAGTTTCTCCCTAGCATCATGTAAAAGGATGGAGTAGGATTTTCTTGTAAGAAATGTTCCATATGTTGTGCCTCATCCTTAAGAAGGGCATAAGAATTATTTTTAGAGTTAATATTAGACCCTCCATCATGTACATGGTCAATGATAATATTGAAAACAATATTGGCAAAGATATCATTAGTAGATGGTTAATGTGAAGTGGTATCAACATTAAACATATCAAGTTCCATTTGAATAACATTGATTTCATTGCAATGAGTAATAGGAAGATCTCAGTATTAACAAGTTCCCTATTTTTACTAGGCCTAGAATAGATACTAGCATTTTCCACATTTTCATTTATAATAGGTGTAAGAACATCATTTTTGCACTCAATAGATCTCGAGTAGAAACACATGTATTAACATCATTATGAATAGAAGAATCACCAAAACTAATAACATTATTATCGAATGGAATATCGTGATAAGTAATTGCATCATATATAGAGGTGGAACAACATTCAACACCACTACAATTAATTTTTATACAAGCATTTGGTGTAACAACCTCAAATATAACACCCAAATTAGTGGGAATTTTTTTATAATGGAATTTAGACATTCCTTTGTAATAGCAAATCAGATTACTAGCTACAACTAGTTAATACAACAATTCTTATTAAATTAATCCATCCTATAACATAATGACAAACCTTATGCAGTTGTAAGGGTTAGTTATCTTTGATCTCCACGATCACCATTAACATTCATTTTAATGTTCATACTTAGCCTCACTTAGTTTAACCACACTTTGCAAAGTGGTGAGAACATGTGACCAATCCTCTAGTGTCTACCTAGAGTTTCATTAAGTAAAACTGCATCATGTATCCTACACTTCAGGTTTTGAGGAATCACGGTGATTAGACAATGTACCCAGTAAGCACATTACTTTGGCCAAAAATTTAGTTGTACTATGTACGCTTAGTATAGATGCGTGCACATAACATCTAAACTTGTCTTCCCATCACCTCACAAACATCTCATCACAGTTATCTAGATTTATTAAACTTAGTCCAATTACTTAGTGAATTATAGTTTATGCATCTAATTACCATGGATGAAAGGATAATATCACGAAGTGTTCATCACCTCACTGCCCCATTCATGCATCCTAAACATTTTGATAGAAAGAGTGTATTAAATCCTTAGTCAATATTCCTAATAGGTCTTATTAGTCCTAAATAGTCATATCATAGTTTATCTTGAAACTACATCCCTTAACCATGTTATATCAATTTTATTTAGGACTGAACTCCTCTCTTCATCTTGTTTTAAGCTAGAGGTAATACCATGCTTAAGGTAACTTCCTTTGCAATATGAAGTAGGATGAGTTCTTTTATTTGATCTTAACTATTATAAGTAGTAAACCAAACTTTAATTGATAAGGTTATTATACTTCCTTTTAAAATTCCTTCACTAAGATTGACTAGCTTAGTATCATTTCAGGATTTGTTTCCTAACACTTTTTGGAATAATCCAATATACCTATAATACAGATTTTTGTCCTTTAAATGTTATTACTAACATTGAATCATTCAATTAAACTCTTGAATAGATTATTATCTTTTTATACCCTTATTGCATATACACCTTTATCCTCTCTTTTGACCCAACATGCCTTTAGGATCAAATTTCATTCCTCTTTAGATGATGTTTGGCATTGTACTAAACATTTAAATCTTGACTAGATAGTTATCAAGTATTTATCTCATAACGAAAACTATATATATTGGACCAAGTTATTACCCATATTCAGACTTGCATCTTTTAAAGTTAAGACTATTAACACACATGTTTACCCCCTTTCAATTCATTATTAAAACTCACTTGCTAATCCTTATTTCTGCCCATTACTAACTCTATGAGGAGGTAGATAGTCACATAACTTCGATATAACTTTAATAACCTAGCCCATACACAATTTATTCATAGTGTAGTAAAGTATGAGGAACCTTAAATCCTTTTCAAAGTTAAGACTAACTTCATGTATATTGTCCTTCATATTATAGTTTTGTATCTCACTTTTTATTCCTTTCATTTACCCATATTAACTCTTCTCAACATTAGAGAGCCAACTAGATATAAGATGCATCTTTAATAACATAATTGTTCCTATTAAAGCATAAGATTCTTAAACATGAGATCATTAACTTTATCGAATCTATCATTTTATTTCCCAAACACATAATATGACAAAGTATTTATACTTATACAAATCAGCCATCATATTTATATATTACAAGTCTCGTCCATCAAAGGACTATTACAAAGTACAACTTTCCCAAGGTAGTATATTTAATCATAAGTACAAGTACAATAGGATCCAAGATCTGTAACATAAATCATCCATCCTAACGTCGATCTTCACATGACGGAGAAGAATGTCCACTCAACGTTACTAAACCTGTGACATTGTTTTGTTTGGGGGTTTCAGCTCAAATAACTAGTGAGAGTTATTATACTTGTTAAACTAAGTTTTTGACACATAAATAAGATTAGTCATCAAAACTTAGCTCATCTACCTTGCAATAGTAATTCTTCCACAACATTTAGGGAGTTGGAATCTTCCAGCAATCCCATATTTGTCAAAGTAAGAAACGTGAGGAGTATATGTGAAGTGCTCCCAAAGGACCACTCCGCATATAATCCTCTTTCTTTTCAATTGCAAGCCATGTGATTGATGGAGGATACCAGATTCCAAATTGTATCGGATCCATTATTATTGCACACACAAAAATGATCCTATCAATGAATTTAAACTATTAAATTCAAGGAAATTAAATCTATTTCACTTCCGACAATATTTCAAATTAATTCTCATGCCATAAAAATCAACCATATATTTTTAATCCAAACAAAAAAGACTAAGTATAGAAGTCTAGAAAAAAAATTCCAGAGTCACCCCTTGTATTTTCCACTTTTAAAATTTTCCAACAATCAAAATAAACTATATTAAATCAAAGAACGAAATAATTGATTTAAAAGAAAAGATATGGATCAAGTGATCCAACCCTCTGAGTTAAAAATCTTTAAAAAAGTAAAATAAAAAAATGAACTAATGACATAAATGTTTTTACCCAGTTGATCATTTCAACATTCATATACCTTTACATATTAAAAAAAAATCAAATGCCCCGCAAAAGGGGTTTCAAACATATTAAGTTTAAACAAGAGCCACATTATCCATTTCTTCCCTTTTCATACAAATTTTAGTTCACGTATTGATTCTTACAACACAGGAAAGCAAGTATTACAATCAAATTCAAGTTCATGCAATAAGACTCGCTTTATCACCGTTCACTAAATCAACATCCAAACAAAAGTAATAATATTTTATTTCTAAACGAGCAAAATATTAAACACCCGGATAATAAATTCCATTACCAATTTTAGCTTAAGCAACCTAAGGATCTTAAACACTCAAATCTATAACACACAAGTGATAATATTCCCATTTAAACAAGTTGTTAAGGCAAGAAGGAGAGTTCATACAAATTATTACCCGCATCACTATCATGAGTTTCTGATCAAACAAACACATGGGAAGTCATGCATTTTTGAGGTATCGATTTAAATATTAAAATCCCCAAATATTTTCTAGGTTATATCCACTCAACATCCAGTACTACTACCAAGCATGCAAACAAAATTCATAGAACACACAAACATCATTAAATCATTTGTATAGACCCTAATCGTATTTTTCACAACACCCATTTAGAAATTAGAGAAGAAAATCGATTTTATGCAAGGAAATTTAAAAACAAGGTAATCAAGATGAAGCATTAAAACCCATTTATTCCTTTTCACACACAACATCCCAGTCTGCGTTTTCACAAAACCCTAAAGAAATAAGCAGGGAAAAATTGATTTAATTATAGACAACATGCATGTCTGTTCAGGAGAAAACAAGATACATTTTTATATATATTAAACCATATACTCAATTGGAAATTAACTCTATGAACAGCCATACATTTTTTTGAAAGAATACCTTTTCATTCACAAATTCAAAGCATATATTCAGATACCCATCTCAACCATTAAACTTCATGCCAAAATGCTAACAAAAAACCACAAAATCGATTTGAACATCTACATAATAAAACCCAAACTAGAAAAATGATTTTTGCTACAAGATCACAAGCTAAAGAAACCAGATTTGAAGTATTTTCCACTTTTCTCAATCAATAAACAAAGCCAGGAAAAAATAAATAACATAATCTCTTTAAAAATAAAAACTCATAGAAGGAAGACAAAAACCCTTGCACGATACGATTTTCCCACGTTTTCTTACCTCTAATGCTCTCTATCAAACCCAAGAATGAAATTGATTCCTCTAGTGTAAAAATTCCAGCTTAGCCCACAACAAAACCCACATTTTGCATTCCCCAGAATATATATACAATTCTCCAAGGAAAATCGATTTTCTTCATGTAGAAAATTTCACCAAAGTTCCTCCATGAGTGGAGTTAATGAAGTCAAAAATGCATGAAAACAAACCTACTCCACTTCCTTTCCTTCTTCCTCTCCACGCATCCCAACAAACCCTAGCTCCTTATCTATTTCCTTTGCCAGTGGATGGTTTGTGAGTCCAAATCCAATGTGGGAGGGAGAAAAATATTCAAAGTCAAACAAAATAAGCAAACAAATAATTCCCATTCTCCCTTTCAACGTGAATGTCCACTTTTGTGGATTAAAAAAATCATTAAACTTTATCATTACCATATTATGGCATTTTTTTACGTTTTCTAGTTTGACTTTAAAACAAATAATACCCTTGAATAAACATGACATCATGGTGTTCCATCACCACATTATTATTTTTGAAGCCAATATTATTCAATTCAAACCTTTCTTATAAACTCAATGGGTGTGGCATTATGCCCCCAATATTTTAATAACAATAATATTAAAATCGAGCCACATATTAATGTTACAAATCCATTCAACCAGGCTTATAAGCCTTAGAGATTTTTTCCATATTATGACGTCTCAAAAACAATTTCGTAATCATAATATAATTATAACAATGGCACAATTAGAACCAGACAAACGAATTTTCGCAATTAAATAAAAATGCATTTAATAATACCAATAGGTGGTATTTAATTATTCGAAATAACATACATTTTCCCTTTATTCATATTTATCTGAATAATTAAATGTCGAATAAAAGGGTTAATTAGTGGGGTGTTACATTTGGAATAATAGAAACACCAACAAAGCATCATTACTATTTGGAATATTATAAATTTCATCATCTAGGAGATATTTACTATCCATAACATCTCGGGAGGAGTGATAGGAGGATCGCTATCCTAATCAAAAGAGAAAGAATAATAGATTTTACATGATTAAATGTGTGAGGATGAATTTGATCATTTTGAAAGGCCTCATAAATGATATCCTTACATTAGGGATATTTTTTATGAGATCAAAGAAGGATTTGGGGGAACCATTATAAGAAACCTTTAATGTGCCCAAAAGTAAGAGAAGAAGGCCGGAAGAAGTATACAATGAGATAATAGAAGAAAACCTAGGGAAATTAGGATTTGAGAAAAATGTTCAATTCAAGAGTTTGGCTCACCAAATATATACACCATTGTTAATATTTGATTATCATTTTAATAATGTTATGGGGTGTAAAAATATTAAAGGAATGTAAGGTTTGAAACTAAGAGCTATTCTAATTAATTAACTTCTAACATTAAAAATACAACATCATATGGCATATTGGTACTTACAAATAATTATAACAATATACTAGAAGCTTTAAAACCTAAAAAGGAAGATGTAATTAGCTATACAAGATTATTCAATAGATATTTGTGTGCATATACTTGAAGAATTTAGAAGTATAGAGACTATTCAACCTTCATTTTTGACACTATAATTGAGAAATCACTTGGTGTAGGAACGTACGTGTTTATTGTCACCTTAAGTTGTTCACTTTAATTTTAAGGGGCTTGTGATTAATATTGTGGGTTCAAGGTGGAATAATAATCAAATAGAGTTATTATGGGGTGTTCTAGGCTCTTTTTATGGTGAATGTATTCATTTGAGAGGGTTACCATTTTGTACGGTGTTCGAAGCCTCTTTGAGTGAACTTTGAGATCTTTAATGGAGTATACAGTCTGTTGGGAAATATTTAGAGTATTTACATAGTGTTTAACAATTATTCTTTGGTAAAATTCATCATTTGATTATGTTCATATTTGGGTTTCTGTGTTTTTTGAGGTATTCATCCACAAGGAGGTTGCAGATGAAAATATTTTTTCCTATTATCTGCATTATGTGTTCACAGTTCAACAAATGGCAATCACCTTTGTTTTCACACTTGGAGGATTATCTGACATTCACAACGAGGAGGAACATAACTAGCATTAAATGTGTGGGCATTTATATTTTTAAGTGGAGCAAAAGCTCCATGCTTAAACTTTTTCCCAAGTGGGAATCAACTAAGGCATTAAGCAAATGAAATGAAAGTAGTCAAGATTGCACTACATGGTGCAATCCTTGAACTTAGGTTATCAAGGAGATTCAAATCGAAACAAGTAAGGAATAATAACCCCGAGAGGTTTCAAAATCTAGAACTCCGAGAGGCCCACAATAGATCACTTGGATATGAACAAAGGAAAACATGGGAAGTGGTGAAGTCTTGGGACCACAAAAGGCCATGATTGGTCCACGTGGAGAAATGACGAAATTTGGTGTCCCCAAAGGTTTGAAATCTCAAGTGGTGAAGTGGAAAGGAGGCGTAGGATCCCGAAATCCCGAGAGTCTAAATTTTTGTGACACCCCAAGGAGCCCAAAAGTTATGTGAAACTTAAAATTCGTTTATTGGTCCACATGGTCTCGAGATATCAAAGGCATAAGATGACCCCAAGAGTTCAAGTAGATTTGAGATATCAATACGCGATACTTAGTGGAGACGTGGTGAATTTTGGTGATTATCTATAGCACATTAACCATGAACTTAAAATTTATGGCCTACCCTATTCCTAAACTTAGCTCATGGACGTCACGGGAAAAACACAAATGAGCTCTATTTTTAACATAACTTCTCACCGGGAGCTTGTAGTCTCAAAAATTTAAAAACTCTAAAAAAATGAAATTTCTGCATCTTGATGTTCCTTCGATCACCTCGTAACACCATGTCACATGTTTAATCGTATTCTATCTCCTCCATCGTCAATGGTCATATTATTACATCTTCATGGTCAAATCGTCATCACCACCATGTCTCTTTCACCACTTTTCGCCCCAACAAATTGATAAATTAATAATTTTAATTTAATTATTTAAAATTAATTATTAATAATATTAACTTAATTAATATTATTAATAATTTAACGTTGAATAATTAAATTGATATTATTAATTATATCTTAAATTTTAATTAACTAAAATTTAATTAATTGTTAAATTTCATAGCTAAGTAAAGTCAAGTGGGCATACACTCCCACTTAACCACCCAAAACACTTATGTCGGTTAAAAAATAGAAATTTCCCCGCACTCACACCCACGCAGGAAATATATTCAAGTGTTCCACAAGTTGGAAAATGGATAAACTTCCCCACCCTAATTTCTCTCGCATTCACGTTCTAAACTAAAATTACAAAAGAAGTTAATGTAAGTCGTTATCAAAGTATTAATTTATTCTTCTATTCTCCCCATGTATGTGAGTGAGTTATTCTCGAACGCACAACTCAAATTTCCCAAGTTGTGGTGAAGAAATAAAAGAGTCAATCCAATCAAGACATTACATCACAAAAGAATATTAAAGACATTACATCACAAAAGTTCCAGGTATTCAGGAAGGAGGAAATCAATTTTGTAAGTTTGCTTAAAACAAAGATAGATATGTGTGCGTACAAGTTAAAGTGAATTAGGTAGCTTTTTGACCCTGCTCGAGGATGTGGAGTATTTTTATTTACTAGCAATTGCACACAAGCAAAGTGTAATGAGAACGCCGAAAGGAATTCTTTAGAGGAATGAAGAACAAGAGAATGCGTAAAGGTTGAAATTTGAAGGTTTTTAAATTTTTACAAGAAAATGATAAATAAGAACCTGGAAGGGGGAAAATGTAAGGGAAAAGAGATGGAGATAATACAAAATTCCTTAAAATGATTGACATTGTGAATGATGTAGATACATTTTATGCATAATTGGGAAATTTCATTGGGAGAAAAGGTAGGAAGACATATATAGGTAGTTGAAGGGTAGAAAGCTAATTACATGCACAAGGAAAACCAAAATGAAATCCTGAAATCAGATTGAGTAGTGATAGTAAGGCATAGAAATGCATATTGGTGTTAGAGTGGAGATCAATGGTTGTAAAAGTGTTGGGAAGAGGTGAGAGAAAGTAGTGGAGTGGGCTCCCCCGAATTAACACGCATGGTATATTGTACAATGGAACATGTGAAGGGAACATTCAAATATTTCAACATAGTGAGGTTGTAAAGGTAGACCTCATCATTACTTGTGAAAAAATATGGAGAGTCATTGAAGATTTGGATTTCTTCTTGTGATAAGAAAGAATCAATGCACAACATAAGGATCTGTTAGTCCTCGAAGCAAGGACATGCATCACGATGTTGAGAAACAAGAGAGGAAAGGAAATTTGTGTGGTTAAATAACCATGTTGACGGAAAACCATTTGCAAAGAGAAGGATGTATGGAATCCCATCCAAAGGTCAGTGCTAAAAGAATGGCTTGAATACAATGAAATTCCCACCATAGGAGGCAGTTGGCCTAGGTCACTGACGAGGATGATAGATTTACCATCAAATTCCGATGGCTTGAAATGGGGAAAATATTTGATCTCAACCGATATAGTCAATCTTCCTTAGCAATTTGGGTCTAATGAAACTCATCTCATCAATAATAATATAGTCAACAATCACTAACTTATAAAACACCATAACTATTGGTGATTCTCATGGAAGAAAATTATAAATAAAGGCTCAAACTTACAAGGCATGCTTTGGAGAGCTAGACCATGCTTTTGAGTTGATGAAATGATATTGTATAGTATGCAGATCCAACATTTCCTATTCTTTTATGGTATGTGTGTTAAATTTTTGTTTTAATAATATTTCTTACAAAACTTATACAACTCTATATGGAAATGTTGGAGGAGGTGGCAAAGAAATTTAGGAGATCTTTTTATCTTAGGACATATAATGGAGGAGGAGCAGTAGGAAAATGGGACATGGGCGAGAAGAGCAATGCTTGAAGGAAATGGAAAGCTGCTCAGCTAGTAGGAAATGTGAGAGGAGAGCGTACATACAAGTCAATGCTTAGATGTGATGACAACATCTCTACATGATTTACTTCTAACTTTGTCATTTTTGATGACCTTTTTGTCTAGATTAATTCTATCATCTTGTGCTCATGTCAGTTTTTTCATTCATGCCTAAATAAGTATTAAATTGTATATGCTAAGATGTTAGAATTTCATGTAAATAATTTATTAAACTTACAATCCATGACCATATGAAAAGAAAGGAAATCCTACGAATGATCCATAGTCAAGCTCATCCACTCAAAAAAGAAAGGAAATTGTATAACATCATTCAAACATATAGTTTTATATCTTATTCAACAACATGCAACTCTTATATACATGTATGCTTCAAGCCCTTATATATATGTATGCAAGCAATTTTTTATGATGTTCTTGTTCAATGTAAAAAAATTGCAATACCAATTTATAACCAGATCTAGCATTAACATTTTAATCCCCTCCAATGTGTCACACACAACAAGTCAAACATAATCGTTTCATAAGAAAACACCATATTCGAGGTGCAACACAAAATATGTAGCAGATCCATAACCATTCACGATAAAAGAGACCATTGACACAAAACACAATTTGAACTTCCATTTTCACCTCGAGTCGCAACAAAAACACATGTTCCAATAAACTCTTCCTCCAAACAAACATGTAACCCATCCCGCAAGAAGTCAAACACATGGATTTTGTAACAAACATGTGTTACCCATCCTATAAGCTCACAAACACTTGATGTTGCAAAAACGTTATCCATCCCGCGATCTCAAAATGAACAGCTTTCTAAAGATATGAGACTTGTTAATAGTTATCCATCATGTTAAAAAAATATTAAACTTACAATCCATGACCATATAAAAAGAAATTAAATCCTACAAATGATCCATAGACAAGCTCGTCCACTAAGAAAAGAAAGGAAGTTGTATAACATCATTCAAACATATAGTTTTATATCTTGTTCAACAACATGCAACTCTTATATACATGTATGCTTCTTTCAAGCCCTTATATATAGGTATGCAAGCAATTTCTAATGATGTTCTTGTTGATGGAAAACAAACATTCCATACCAATTTATAATAGGTCTAGCATTAACCTTTTAATCCCCTCAATGCATGTCACACAATGAGTCAAATAGATTCGCTTTGTTGAAGGAAAACACCACATTCAAAGGTGCTACACAAAATATGCAGCAGATCCATAACCATTCATAATAAAAGAGACCCTTGACACAAAACACAGTTTGAACCTCCATTTTCACCTAAGTCACAGCTTAAGTACATGTTCCAATAAACTCTTCCTCTAGAAAAACATGTAACCCAAGCGATCAAACACATGGATTCTACAAAATACGTGTGTTACCCATCTGTAAGATCACAAACACATGGATGCTACAAAACATGTTATCCGTCCTGTAAGCTCGCAAACAAACAGTTTCTTAAAATATGAGACTTGTTAATAGTTATGTGTCATGTAAAAAAATTATTAAACTTACAATCCATGACCATATGAAAAGAAAGTAAATCCTGTAAATGATCCATATTCAAGCTCATCCACTCACAAAAGAAAGGAAAGTGTATAACATCATTCAAACATATAGTTTTATATCTTGTTCAACAACATGCAACTCTTATATACATGTATGTTTCAAGCCCTTATCGATAGGTATGCAAGCAATTTATAATGATGTTCTTGTTGATAATGGAAAGAAAACATTGCAATACTAATTTATAAAGATCTAGCATTAACCTTTTTAATCCCCTCGATGCGTCACACGCAACGAGTCAAATAGATTCGTTTCACAAGGAAAACACCACATTCGAGAGGTGCTACACAAAATATGCAACAAATCCACAACTATTCATAATAAAAGATGCCCTTGACACAAAACACAGTTTGAACTTCAATTTTCACCTAAGTCACAAAAAATTTACATGATCCAATAAACTCTTCCTTGATACAGATCGTAACCCATCCTGCAAGCATTCAAACACATGGATTCTACAAAATACGTGTGTTACCCATCCCGTAAGCTCACAAACACATGGATGTTGCAAAACACGTTATCCATCCCGCAAGCTCACAAACGAATTTTCTACAACTATGAGACTTGTTAATAGTTATGTGCCACGTAAAAAAATTAAACTTACAATCCATGACCATATGAAAAGAAATTAAATCCTACAAATGTTCCATAGTCAAGCTCATCCACTAAGAAAAGAAAGGAAAGTGTATAACATCATTCAAACATATAGTTTTATATCATATTCAACAACGTGTAACTCTTATATACATGTATGCTTCAAGCCCTTATATATAGGTATGCAAGCGATTTCTAATGATGTTCCTATTCAATGGAAAACAAACATTGCAATACCATTTTATAACAGATCTAACATTAAACTTTTAATCCCCCAATGCGTCGTCACGCAATGAATCAAAAGAGATGTTTCACAGGAAAACACCACATTCAAAGGTGCAAATCAAAAACCATTCACGGTAAAAAAAGAGAACCTTGACACAAAACACGTTTGAACTTCCATTTTCACCAAAGTCACAGGCTAAAGTACATGTTCCAATAAACTTGTCCTCCGGACAAACATGTAACCCATTCTAGCAAGTAGTCAAACACGTGGATTATGCAAAAGACACATGTTACCCATCCTGTAAGATTGCAAACACATGGATGTTGCAAAACACGTTATCCATCCTGCAAGCTCATAAATGAATAGTTTCTGTAAATAGGAGACTTGTTAATAGCTATGTGTCGCTCGGTATACCTAAACATCACGCACGTTTGCAATCAATAATAAAACTAAGTTTTTCACTTCTGTGCTAAAAATAGGCATGGCACAGTGGTGGGGGCTAAAATTTGAGAGAAGCAGGTTGTGGGTTCCATTTTGGCTGCAACCACACAAACCTGCGTGATCTTTAGGCCCAGCCTGCATCGCCATCTAAAGAAGGGACAATTATTTTTAAAATGTTATTCCATGAAAAAAAAATGAAATTCAATTCCAATTCATGGATCCTAAGTGTTCATTTGCGAAAGAAGCTACACCCTACACGATATCATGAAGTCTTATAATGAGCAGAAATATGTCCGGGCGAGATAAGTCATCTACATAAACATCCGCATCCAAATAATAGTAGAAAGACATTACCAAACTAAGAATAGGACATAAACAAATTTCAGCCATAAACCCAAATCAATATGCATGAGCAGCGAGTTGCAGAGGTTGTAGTTTTTCATCTATGTTTCGAAAACCAGGATGCAATTTAATCTATGAACTGACCATATAAATTTATTTTCTGAAAAGCATTTAAACATAATTAAAAATGTGTTTGCCAAAAAATTTAAAGATACAAATGCATTTAATTTAAGAAATGAATGTTTTACAAACGAATCACCCAAACGAAGAGGTATTTTGAATAATGTGAATGAAAAATAATGATAATCGATTGATAATTTACAAATGGGACCCAAGTCCCATGAATTCTACAACATTTCCAAGCCGTCTTCAGATGAAGAAGAAGATTCATTTGTTTTATAAATATCATTATTCCCTCCATATTTGAAAGCTCCAACTATGTTTAGGGACCCAGCTGCACCAGACTCCGTTGTATGATGAATGTAGTTAGAAATCCCATTAATGGCATATAGAAAAGCGGATATATTTCTTTCCTTACAGCCTTCTCTTCATGTCCTCCTTAAACACTGAAGTTTTTTCTTCTTCCATATTATGGAGTATATTTTTATTGCCCGGTTTGCTAGTTTCTGCACTAGCAATAACAAAGGAGAATACCCAGTTGCTAATTCATTGGCGGTAACAGCGATCTTGAGCCAGCATTGTTTATGCCCTCAATCAAGATGGCGGTAAAACAACCGCTGCCATCACCAAAACTTTCCTCTCCCACAGCGCAATGGTTTTCCTGGACCATGTCAAACATACCTGAAGGTTTTCCTTTCCGACGACAGTATCCTCCCCATTAGAAGTGGGCAATTCCGCTTGTGCCTTTGCTTTTGGCTCCACAAACTGATCACAAAGATTATAATTTTTCCATGAAGGGTTTTTATTATTATTATTATTATGTTTATCAAGCATAATAGCATTAGAGCACAGAATCCCGTCATTATTGTTATGGGTGTTGGTGTCCTTGAGCCTGAGCAAGAGCAGCCTTGTCGTCCAATGTAGAGGTTTCGTGAGCAGAGGGGAAGAAATTGGTTCGGGTGTTATTTCCTCTAAGAAGGAAAGCGGCCTCATTGGAATCTCAAGCAGTGTGAAGGTGTCAATCCATAGCCTGATCTCTTTGGTCTCTGCAACCCATACCTGATGGAACCTATGAATCGTTTTGTGTTTCTTCCCAACCTGTGGGTGTTGCAGTGCCACAGACCAATTTTTCAAGAAACAGAGATGGAACCACAAAACACATATGACTGCGTGTGTAGAGAGTTGTGTGAGTTAAACAACACGCAGATGGTTCGTACGTCGATGTCGTCTGCCCGTGAATGCACGTCGTCGGATCCTCTGCGTAATTATTTTATTTTGTGCATGTTTTCCATTTAAGCATACTTGCGCACCCATGAAGCTATGCGTATAAGTTCACTTTTGTTTGGAGTGGTATTAATATTTAGAGCCCACGTTTCATACCCAAATGCTTAGGGGAGAAGACCCAGTATGTGAACACGTCCCAATACTTGAACAGTATTTTGCATTTAAAATATCCAATACTTGATGGAATAAAAACCAAAATTTTGATTATTGAAGTTCAAAAATATGTTTTTTTATAAACCATATGTGCATAGGGTCAACATCTCAGTATTACTTAGTACACAATAAATACTGATTGGTACTTTCATTTTCTACAATAAAAGAGTCATTTGTTCAAAATATAAAAACAACATATCAGTTGACAAACCCATCATATCTATTTAATGGGTTGAATATTTGTCTTCTCAATTCATGTCTTTCCATATTCCAAGTTGGGTTGTTCAATCACCAGATCTTTCATATCCAGACATTAAGTCATACCTGCAAAAAAAGAGGGAACCTTCTTCTCAAGATTCAAATTCATCCATTAAAAACACAAAGAAAATTGTACACTTGAAGGTAAAAAATAAATATGAATATCAAATCAAATAATTCCAGCCACAAGATCATCTCAAAATCAATTTCAACCTTTGATTAAAAAGACCCTACACCTTGATCCATGTCTTACATTTTGATTGGATACTCTCAAATTGGTATTGGTATTATATATTCACTTTCCTAGTCTTCTTTACTGCTTTCTTACTTCTGCAGGGTGCCTGATTACAGTGGATTTTATAAGAAGAGGTTACTTCTATCAAGTTTTGAAAGGAAAGGTCCAGCAAAGCAAAAATTGCAGGTTAGTTTTCATGCCAACTGCTTCAAGAGGACACTTAAATATGTAAAAAATAGTCACATTTATTACTTAAGGCCCTTTTCCACTGGAATGTATTCATACATAGAGCTCAACTGCCTGTTTTCTCTGATATAAGCTAACGTATACCTTGCACTTCTGCTGAAAGCATGTTGTGATCTGCTTTTTGTTTGACCAAAGATCTGTTCAATTAAGTTAGAATTAGACATAGATTCTTTGAAGCGAAGCTGCAAGTTTATGGACTGATTTCTATTTAATTTATCAAAAATTGGCCCCTACAGCAGAGCACATTAAAAAAATATTAAGATTGGAATTGAGTGATTCTTGATCATAAGATCCTGCTAAATAATTCTGTGAACATCTATTAGATAATGGCTTTATGTTTTCTCCCATAAAGTACCTTAATTGGAAATAATATTAACTTCACAATAGAATTAGTAACTTCAGAATGTAAATGACTTTTTTTTGAGATATTTTATTTGATCACTCATATGTAAGCAAATAATATTACAATATGATTCGAAATTAAAGGCTTAGGATAAAAAAATGTTTAATTATAACTAGCTGTCAAATTGGTAATCCTACGTGGCGAGGATTTGGCTCCATGGACCTGCGATCATATGGCTGGAGTCTCTTGTTATCTAAAAATAAGTCATCTACAGATATATGGAGAATGTGCTGGACATATCAATTGGTATCGTCCACAACCCATAGACATCTGCCAAATAATGAGAACTGAATTTTCTCACAAACAACATCCACTGCATCCTATAAAATTGAAAAACTGAAATTCAAACCATTATCAAAATCCACAAGGATTAATGGTAGTGAATATAAATCGTAGTACAGTGTAGGTAAAGAATGCAACAGCTCAAACATATGTCCAGCACATTCTTTATATATCTCTCGCTAACTCTGTAAGATATAAAATCTGTACCATTTAATACAAAACAGAATTCTGTAACTCTATGTGAACACTGCCCAATACTAAGGAGATAAGATAAAGAGTTTCCAAACTACAGGGATAAGATAACTAGCTATGTTTATTTATAGCTAGCTGTAAAATTGATAAACCTACATGACAAGGAATTGGCCCGATGGACCCGTGGACTCGGGGTGTTGACATAATGGCACTACTCCCAGAAATTAAAGATATAGGAAAGAAAAATGTTTATTTATAGGGGAGAAGGGCCAGTATGCGAACACCCTAAGTTCGCAGGCCCATGGAGCCAATTCCTTGCCACGTAGGATCACCAATTGTAATATTATTTGCTTACATATGATCGATGAAATAGAATCTCTCAAAAAAAACACATTTACTGGTGGAGACCCGAAGTGGTTCACACAACGGGACAGGTGTTGAGCATTTAATTCGAAATAAAAGAGAGAAACAGTATCTGTCCTCCTCATCTTGATGCGCGTAATAGATAAGCCACAATGAAAGGCTCAACCACCATTTACCAGCGGTTGTTTTACCCGCCTTCCAAACTGGTTTGCTCAACCACCATTTACCAGACTGTTCCATGGCGCGTTTTGGAGTCGTTTCAGACTGTTTTGCTCAACCGCCATTTATTTAGAAGAGTTTAGGGGAGAAGGGCCAGTATGCGAACACCCTAAGCTCAGACATTAAGTGAACCAAATCCTTGCCACGTAGGAGTGACAGTATGCCAGCTAGGTATAAATAAACATTAACAATATCAAAGACTTGTAATAAATTCTGAAAAAAATAACGAAGCTTACAAAACTCGAGAGTAGGTTATCAGATTTGTTTAATTGTTTAAGACTTTCAAGTTGTTCTGCCCATTCCTGTTTCAACATCTCCTTCTCATCTCTCATTCGCAAGATGCAGTCAGAGCTTCAGAGAAAATGAATGCAAAAAATGGATAACAAAATGCAGTCAGAGTTTCAGTGAAAATGAAAGAAAAAAATGGCTAAAAAAACGAGTTGGATTATTTCATAGAAAAAGGAGAAAACGAGTTGGATAAGATAAAGAGTTTCCAAACTACAGTGAAAAAGAAAGAAAAAATGCGTGCTGTAGGGTCGATTGTTCAACTATATAATTGTGGGCAATATGACAACCTCGAGCAAGGCACCGAGAAGCCACCCTTCACGCAAAACTCATCGCATCACTGTAAGCCCACTCACTTTCTTGAGAACAAACACCATTTACGCCCTACAGAGAAAAACACGAGAAAACGAGCAACCGAGTATAAGGCACTGATAAACAGAGAAAACGAGATTAAAATGGGGATTAAAATGAAGGTTAAGATCCTAATCTGCCCTCAGTATTGGATGAAATAATCAGTATTAGAGGAGTGGGAAAAAGAAAAAATGGATGAAATAATCAGTCCAAATAATACAGTATTTATTGGTACTTTTACAAAATTGAATTGTTGTTTTAGGTCATAAAGCTTTCCCCTAAAATACAAGAATCAGGATGACTTCAAATTTTAATTCCTTGATGGCTGAAATACAAAACACATTTTCGGAACTTAATGTTACACCTGGCCTCAGTTGCATATGTCCCCATTTATTTTGGAAATCATGACCCGCCTAAAAATGGATTAGAACGGTGATCGGTCAAGCATCATAGAGGGATTAGCATATGTATTTTAGACACATCTAGCATGTACCCAAATCGATTTGATACTTAAACGAGAAAGACAATAGAATAACTATGTCAACGTTGTTAACATTGGCACTTGCTTCTATTAGGAGATGACCATGCTCATATTTCATGGTTTCAAAACATAATGCCAGAGGTGATTCTGATATTCATGATCTTGATAAAGAAATGGGAGGAAAATCAATAGAATTTGGAGCGGTATAATAGGCAATCGCCCTAAATCTAGAATCAAATAATGTTGGAGCTGCGTTAATGAGCAATGGCTTGATGATGCGAGGTCGATTCCAGATCATCACATGTCATTTGAGACTAGTTATAAATAAACATTTTTTTATCCTAAGCCTTTAATTTTGAAACATATTGAAATATTATTTGCTTACACATGATCGATCAAATAAAATATCTCAAAAAAAACACATTTACTGGTGGAGACCCGAAGTGGTTCACTCAACTTGACAGGTGTTGTGCATTTAATTCGAAATAAAAGAGGGAAACAGTATCTGTCCTCCTCACCTTGACGCGTAATAGATAAGCTCCAATTAAATGCCAAGACCTACAGTAGTACAACAGATTTGCTGCCACCGTAACAACATATGTAGTCAAGCTATTACAATTAGGATTCTTACATGCATTCAATTCTGAAGATGATTTGATGTCAAAAAACATTACATTAACAAGACCTGCGTCAATTGATCGATATGAATTACAATGTCGAAAGGGGCGACTGTATGTTCGCGTGAAACATTCGAATTAATATTGATCAATTACAAACAAGCTGATGAATGTAGTGTTATTTGATAACACCTCATCTTTAGAAGTGTTTATAGATGATCTTATTGATATATTAATACATATTTTACTAATTTTATATTGTTTCATACTGCAGCGTTCAGAGAAGATGAAGACAAAGAGGAGTTTACATCGAGCACAACGTATGCCCAAAAAACGAGGTGTACAATTTGAAATTGAACCATCTAACCATGAAACAGATGAGCAGGATGCTTTCTGATAATAAGTGAAGAGGATGGTGCGACAACAAATCAAGGAGATCTGAAACACAACGATGATCATCAGCGAGAACTGCTGGTTGTGAACTAAATAGGCATGAACTACGGAGTGTGCTTGTTGTTAGAGCAACACTTCGACCAAGAAGGTTAGAATTTTTCTACTTGGTAAAAAGAAGATATGTTAAAGGCCATAGATGATATTGAGTTACTCGCATTATTCAATTAGAGCTGTTGCACTTTGAAATATCATGTCATCCGTGACATGATATTTCACTTGAACACTATTCTGCATTTAAAATATCCAATACTTGATGAAAAAAAAAACCAAAATTTTGATTATTGAAATTTATATAGGGCGATGTCACGAACACCCTAAGTTCACGAGGTCGAGGAGCGATTCCTTGCCACGTAGGAGCACCCGATTTGTACTATTTATAAATAAGCATTTTTTATCCTAACCACGATAGATAAGACACCTGAAATAAATGCTCAACCACCATTTACCATGGCTTGTTTTGGACACGTTACACACTGTTTCCTCTGACGCATTACACATTGTTTTCTTTTGACGCGTTGCATTTCCTCATGCCGAGTTGTAATGCAAATGCTGGTTGTTCGTGAGTGGGCTCACAACCTGTGCGAGGTTTGCGTGAAGGGGTCTTTCTCAGTGCCTTGCTCGAGATGTTGACCCTATTCACATGTGGTTTATAAAAAAACAAATTTAGAAACTTCAATAATCAAAATTTGGGTTTTTATTCCATCAGGATATTTTAAATGAAAAATAGTGTTCAAGTATTGGGACGTGTTCACATACTGGCCCTTCTCCCCTATGTAATCAACAACCCAGCTTATAAATTATGTCTTTATCAAATAATATGAAATTAATAAAACATGTATTCGATCATCGTTAATGGCGCCCGACGGGGTAATCACAAGTTCACCTACAAGTTCATAATTCATACTGTCATGTATCATAAGCTTGCTAAAATTTTCCCATTGTAGATGATCTTATTGATATATTAATACATATTTTACTAATTTTATATTGTTTGATACTGCAGCGTTCAGAGAAGATGAAGAGAAAGAGGAATTTACATCGAGCACATCGTATGCCCAAAAAATGAGGTGTCTGATTTGAAATTGAACCATCTAACCATGAAGCAGATGAATAGGATGCTACTGATAATAAGTGAAGAGGATGGTGCGACAACAAATCAAGGAGATCTGAAACACAAATGATGATCATCGGCGAACCTGCTTGGATGTGAACTAAATAGGCATGATGAAATGCGGGAGAGCGTGGTTGTTAGAGGCAACACTTCGACCAAGAAGGTTAGAATTTTGTCTAGTTGGTCAAAAGAAGATATGTTAAAGGCCATAGATGATATTGAATTCAACAATTATTCTATTAGAGCTGCTGCCTTTGAAATATAATTTACCTCCTACATCTGTTCATTATTGGTGAATGGTCGACCCATCAAAAGGAAGGGGCTGCTTTTTTTGAGTGAAGGAGAGGAGAAAGAGATAGTTGAATGGTGTAAGCAAATGGCAGATCTAGGGCATGGAGTGGGATTTATGCAACTGAGGGCATGTGTTGCACAAATTTG
Source organism: Taxus wallichiana var. yunnanensis (assembly GCA_018340775.1). Lineage (NCBI taxonomy): Eukaryota > Viridiplantae > Streptophyta > Pinopsida > Cupressales > Taxaceae > Taxus > Taxus wallichiana. Next base: position 266,013,182 of record CM031243.1, on the reverse strand, counting down.
TGAAACTAGAGAGACTCCATTTCGAGAAGGATTACCTGGAAAATCTTGGTGTGAAGGATTTAGAAAAAGACACCCAGACATAGTCCTTCGGACTGCTGAAGGTCTAGAAAGAGATCGTGCAATTGGTTTACGTCCAGAGGTGGTTAGCAAGTTTTATGAAAAACTAGCTAGCATTTATATCAATTCCTATGGTGCAGGAAAAATATGGAATTGTGATGAGACAGGAATCCAGGCAGGGAGAAATTGTGGCATGAGGGTGCTTGCCACCAAGGGTTGCAGGAATGTTCCCAAAATCATTCCTCGTAGCAGAGAATGGATGAAAATTCTATGTTGTGTAAATGTTGCGAGGCAATGTATCCCTAACTTTTACTTATTTAAAGGTCGAGAAGTTTCACAAAATTACATCAAGGGATGTGAACCGGTGCTTGCATGGCTGCTCATCCAAGTGCTTGGATGACTAGAGAGCTCTTTATAAGTGGTTGTATCATTTCGATAAATCATGCACGGAGGGGTGTGCCACGAAAATAGGCATTTACTTATATTTGATGGTCATGGAAGCCATGTGGCATTGTCGACTATAGAAGAGGCCGGGCGATTGGGGATTGATTTATTGACATTGCCGGCCACATACTACACACGAGTTGCGACCACTAGATGTTAGTGTCTTTGGTCCTTTTAAAGCATATTTCAGATCCGAGAGGATGCGGTGGATGTGTAATAATAAGTACCAAGAAGTCAAGCGTTCGGACTTGGCGAAAATAGGTAGTAGAGCTCTCGCCAGGCCTTGACACTGCGAAATATTCGTGCTTTGGTTTTAGACGAACAGGTATATGGCCACTTGATCCAAATGCATTACAGAATGACATGGAATGTAGTAAACTATATATCATTGAAGAAGATGCCAACGAAGAAGCTGCTGAAAATGTCACAGATGATGATACTACTGAAAACATTATGAATGTTGATGGTACTGAAAACATAATAGATGTTGATGCTGCTGAAAACATACTAAGTTTGTCAAGAGATGTAGCTCCACCAGTTGGTGACAAAATAGGAGAAAATTACTTAATGGAATCAGTTGAGAATCTGTCAACAGCAAAAGAATTCCATCCAACCATTGAAACAATGGTTGTTGCTATCTGAGAGACGGAGGAACCAAGTGTACGGGAGAAAGACAAAGTATAATGCGGACCAAAGATTATGAAGTGAACCACATTGTGAATACTTTTGGTGACCAAGGCACATCCAGGCTACACACTTTGAGGCCCGAGGATTTGGAGAGGATGATCTCTCATTGCCAAGTGCACCGAACAACCTACTTGGTTGCGAGAGCATATTGCGAGTTGGGACTTGATCAGTTGGAAACATTGAGGATGAAAGTATATCTTTACCTTCGATGCCAACCAACCTTGAGCGATGTAGACTTTGAACCAGCAAACTTTACTCATTATTATCTTTGACACGAGAGGAAATTGAGGTCATTGATAAAGATAAAAATGAGGAAGAGACACACTGGCCATGATGTTGAAAGTGGTATATCAAATGATGGTGTTGCTTTGCAATGAGAAGAAATTGGGTAAATTTTAAGGTTACCAACACAATTTATGCGGGATCCTTCCAAAGGTAAGAGTGATCTTTGCGCTCCGGATAAGTCGTGCTTCACAATTGTTAACATGATGCTTATGTTCGGATGTTAAAAGATACACAACAAAAAAACAAGAAATATGTGAAGGAAAAACGTAAAAGGAGCATATTGAGGCAAAAAAGCAAGAAAGGTTGGCGTGAAAGGAGCAAAAAAGGAAGAGAGATTGCAGCGCATTAAAGAGAGAGCAAGAAAGGGATCTCTGAAAAAGCTTGTTGAAAGACGGGAGCGCGAGAAACAACGGGAAGTAGCTCGCGAAAAAAGGAATTGGAATTACAACGAAAGGAAGCCACTCGGCATCAAAGGGAGAAAGAGAAACAAGAAAGAGATAACAAGTTCAACAATCCATAAGTTTTGTTTCCCATGCATCATTCCATGCCCATCAGAACTCCATGTTACAAGATATGTTGAAAGTTCCTATCCCAGATTACCACCCTTACTTCCTTGACACCAACAGAATGCAAATAACTTCAACTCCAACTACACACCCCATTATCCCACAACCTCCTACTTCACATACAACCTTTCATACCATATCTGGTTTTCCTATTCCACCATGGGTTCATCCAGTGAACCTCTTAATGACTCAACAACATCCGTCGATGATCTGATCGTTCTGATAGTCCAAACTCAGGGCCTTTTTGAAGGTGTGACATGGAAATTGACTAACAAACTTATAGTAATAGTTTATAGTTGGTATGTAGTTTATAATTTATAGTTGGTATATTTTGCTCCGAATGTAATGAATATGGACGCATACAGTAGAAGTTTATATGTTTTGCTCCGAATGTAATGAATATGGACACATACAGTATAAGTTTATATGTTTTGTTCCAAATGTAAGAAATATAAAGACATGCATTTTATATTAATACATTTTGCTCGAAATGTAATCGTTGTTTCAGATGTGGAAACCAAATCAGCTCAGAATTTGTTAAAGGTTTACGTTAAATTGTTGCAACTTAAAATGAACACCGTGAAATAAAAACTGAAAGACAAGGATTTATTTGAATCTTGGTGAGGTAGAAACCTCACCTCTATATGGCTTAAAAACATAGAATTGTAGGTAACATTTTCCTTGAGTATTAGTAGTGTGAATACACACTGTTTCCACCCTACTTCAACCGATCTCAACGCATAAAATTGCCGCTCCAAAGCTTTCCATGCAATCTGCACATGCATGTTTAACCATTTATTAAAAAACTGAATTTGTTTGAACACAGAGAATGAAAGAAGTAGTCAAAGCTATCAAAATGCAGTCAGAGCTTCAGAGAAAATGAATGCAAAAAATGGATAACAAAATGCAGTCAGAGTTTCAATGAAAATGAAAGAAAAAAATGGCTAAAAGAAAAAAAACGAGTTGGATTATTTCATAAAAAAAGGAGAAAATGAGTTGGATAAGATAAAGAGTTTCCAAACTACAGTGAAAAAGAAAGAAAAAATGCGTGCCTGTAGGGTCGGATTGTTCACTGTATAATGTTGTGGGCAATATGACAACCTCGAGCAAGGCACTGAGAAGCCACCCTTCACGCAAAACTCGCACAGGCTGTAAGCCCACTCACAAACAACCACCAGTTGCAACTACAGAGAAAAAAATGAAAAAACGAGAAAACGAGTATAAGGCACCGACAAAACGAGAAAACTACAGAGAAAGCGAGAAAACGAGAGAACGAGAAAACTACAGTGAAAAAGAAAGAAAAAATGCGTACCTGTAGGGTCGGATTGTTCACTGTATAATGCTTGTGGGCAATATGAACACCTCGAGCAACGCACTGAGAAGCCACCCTTCACGCAAAACTCGCACAGGCTGTAAGCGCACTCACAAACAAACACCATTTGCAACTACAGAGAAAAACATGAGAAAACAGAGCAAGCGAGTATAAGGCAATAAAAAGAAAAACTACGAAAAAAAGCGAGAGAGAAAAAGAAAGAAAAAAAAATGCATACGATTGGTCCTATTGTTCACTTTATCTGAGCCTTTTGAGAAGCGAAGAGATGGTAGGTAATAGTGTGTAACAAGGGAGATAGTAGGTAACACGTCCAGCGGAGGAGACAACGTGTAACACGTCCAGAGGAGGAGACAGTATGTAGCGCGGCTGAGCAAAACAGTGTGGAACGACTCCAAAACACGCCATGGAAGAGTATGGTAAATGGCGGTTGAGCAAAACAGTGAGAAACGACTCCAAAACGCGCCATGGAACAGTGGGTTGAGCAAACCAGTTTGGAAGGCAGGTAAACAACGGCTGGTAAAGGGTGGTTGGGCATTTAATTGGAGCTTATCTATTACGCGCGTCTTAAGGTGAGGAGGACAGATACTGTTTCCCTCTTTAATTTCGAATTAAATGGACAACACCTGTCAAGTGGAGTGAACCACTTCGGGTCTCCACCAGTAAATGTGTTTTTTTTGAGATATTTTATTTGATCGATCATGTGTAAGCAAATAATATTTCAATATGTTTCAAAATTAAAGGCTTAGGATAAAAAAATGTTTATTTATAACTCAAGTTTGAAAAAGCTTTAGAAAATTTGCGGTCTGTCAAATTGGTAATCCTACGTGGCGAGGATTTGGCTCCGTGGCTGCGAACTTAGGGTGTTCGGCATGCGGCCCTTCTCCCTAAAAGGTGAAGAGTAAATGTGTGCATTTGAAAAAGCTTTAGAAAATTTGCAGTCTAATCCAATGAACAACATAAAGGAAATAAACATAACACTAAAATAACTTGAAAAAATAGATTAAATATCAAACCAACACTGTTGTGCGTTCTCCATTAATAAAACCTTCATACTCAGAGTTTTAGCGCATTGCATTGAAGTTGTGCGTGCAGCACACTTTCTTACATCTTACTTATGTCATGCATGCGATTTCACACTTGTGTGTGTGCATACAAAGCAAATACAATTTTTTTATTTAAATAAAATAAATCACCCACTAATAGCTCTTTAACGAGCATTCTAAATTTAAACTCTTGTTTTAAAACAGTTGCATGTTGTGCATGAATTAAAGCAGATTTATTTGAATTAAATCTATTTTTATTCTCCTAAAAATATATGGTTGGAATTATCAATGCATGGTGCATGCACATTTCCAACACTCCCCCTTAATTTCAAGCTTGTATCTTTTACTCTTCTGGAGCTTCATTTGCTTTTTCAAATCTGTCATGTGCAAGATCAAAAACTCTCAAACAACCTCTCAAATATTTGAAAACTTCTTTTGTTAAAGCCTTTATAAAAATGTCTACAAACTGATATTCGGATCTACAAAATTCAAGATGAATTTCTTTGTTGTTTATCATTTCCCTGATGAAATGATACCTCGTATCAATATTCTTGCTCTTCTTATGAAAAACATGATTTTTGGACAACACTATGGCTGAGTTGTCACAAAAAATTTGTGTAGCTTCCTCTTATTTTTTTTGTAAATCTATCAACACTCTTCTCATCCAAACAACTTGACATATTGCTCATGTTGCTGCTACATACTTTGCTTCTGCTGAAGATAACGTGACAATAGGCTGCTTCTTTGATGCCCATGAAACCAATCCTGTTCCAAAGTTAAAAGAATACCCGGATGTGCTTTTCCGATCATCTATACTTCTAGCATTGTCACTATCTATATAACCAATGATTTTGAACTCATCTGAACTTGATTAAAGAATTTCATGATTCCTTGTTCCACGTACATACCTCAAGATTCTCTTTCTAGCTTGTCAATGTGAATCTTTTGGAGATTCCATGAACCTTGATATGAGACTCACACTATACATAATATCGAGGCCCTTGTGGCCATCAAATACATAAGACTTCCAACCAACTTTTTAAACAATATTGGATCCATATAAACAATCCTTCATCCTCTTTTCTCAACTTCAAACCTACTACAACCGGTGTTGTTGGCGTTGGCTTACAATTCAACATGTTAAACCTTGTGAAAACAACATTTACATACTTTGTTTATGAGATGAAAAATTCACCTTCCGATTGTTGGACTTTAATGCCCAAAAAGTAATGCATAAGACCAATATTTTTCATCTCAAACTCCTTCTTCATGGCTGATTTGAATGACTCTGTAGATAGATTTCCAATAATGATAAAATCATCTATGTATAAACAAACAATTAGAATCTTACATTTCTCATTTATCTTGGTATATAAGGTAGGCTCACTGTTTCTCCTCACGAAACCATTCTCAATCAAATAAGAATCTATTTTGTTACACCAAGCTCTAGGTGCTTGTTTGAGACCATAGAGTGCTTTCTTCAACTCCGTATACCTTTCCTTCATTACCTTCTATCTCATAACCTTCTAACCTGATTTACGTAAACTTCCTCTTCAAAGAATCTATTCAAGAATGTTGATTTAACATCCATCTAATAAATAGGCCATTTTTAGCTGCAATTTCTATAACCATTCTTACCGTATCTAAACATGTTCTTTGGTGCAAACGTTTCATTGTAGTCCACTCCAATTTGTTGCATAAAACCTCTTATTACTAGTCTTTCTTTATGTTTCTATACTTTTCCATCAGCATTATATTTGGTCTTGTAGACCCACTTGACTCTTATCATGTCCTTTCCTTTTGGAAGATGCATCAGCTCCCATGTATGATTCTTCTCTATAGGATCGATCTCATCATCCATGGATTTTTCTCAAACTTCATTCTTTATAGCCTCTTTAAAATATACTAGATCTACAGCCTGAGAAAATAATGCAAAAACTAAAAATGAATTAGTTGTATCAACATTATAAATCTCACTTAGACTCTGTGTTTTCCGTTGCGTAGGACTACTTTGTGGTGATGGAGTAGCTTATGGTGTTCTCTATGGTGTCTCTTGCATGGCTAAAGATGGCTGAAATCTTGGTGACCTCCTGATTGTAGATGGAGGTGTAGCTTGTGCTACAACTTGTGGTGCATGTCCAAGATTTTTAGATACAGTACCTTATTACTCTAAAGTTTCATCTGCCATATCATCATGCGGAATAGTTGTTGCTATACTCACTATTTTCTTTATACTTCTATCCCATGCTTCATTCTCAATAAACTATACATCTTTGTTGATCACAACCTTTCTAATGACTAGATTGTATAACTTATGTACGTTTGTATTCTTTGAAAACCCAACAAAAATACACTTCTCTCCTTTGTTGTCTAACTTCTTCCTTAGTTCATCGTACATGTGCATACGCTACACAACCAAAAACTACGAAATGTGAAACATTTTTTTCCTTTTTTTTCCATGCTTGTTGAGGAACCATGTTCCTAACAAGTTTTTTTGGACACATGTTCTAAATATAAATAGAATTTTATCCTGCTTTTTCCCAATAGTCATTTGGAAGATGATTTTCCTTCAACATGCTTCTCGCCATCTCCATGATGGTTCTATTCTTTCCTCTTTGCCACACCATTCTGTTATGGGGTTATACTTGGAGGTAAACTGCCTGTGTATACCATGATATCTAAAAAATTCATAAAATCATTAGAAACATACTCGCCTCTTTTGTGCATTCGAGAACTTTGATGTAGTATCCACTCTGCTTCTCCACCAATGCCTTGAATAGCTGAAATGTATCAAAGGCATCTGATTTATTTTTGAGAAAATAAACCCATGTCTTCCTTGTGTAATCATTAATGAATGTCATAAAATAAGAGAAACCTCTAATAGAAGTTGTCTGCATTGGTCCACATAAATCTGAGTGTACAATCTCAAGTGGTGCACTTGCTCTTGATGTTTTTCCAACTAGGAAGGAATCTCTGTGTTGCTTCCCCAAAATACAACCTTCACATACCCTTTCCAGTTTTTGAATCAATGGAAAATCTTTAACCATATTATTTCTATATAATAAATTCAAACCTCCAAAATTCAAATGTCCATACCTTAGATGCCAAAGCCATGATTCATCCTTCATGACTGAATGAAAAGTTGATTGTGTTCCTTCATCGTAGGACTTAGTTGTATTTGCAAAGGAACCAAAGGTAAGACTCACTTGCTGCAACCCAAACTTGATTTGCATTGGCGCAGGACTCTGTTACATTAGTGCAAGATTGTTTTACCTTAGCGCAGGAATGATTTACCTTAGCATAGGACTAATCTATTTGAGTGCGGGACTCAACAAAAGGTTGATTTGACTTAGCACAGGACTTGGATGCGCGGTGAAATTTTTTTTTTACTGCAAACAAATCTGATTTCTTCTTTTTCTAGGTTTTAATATCAAAGGGAACATCCTATTGCTGCTCATCTTCACTTTTGCAATCAATGAGTGCTAGGAGCTTTGTCCACAATCATGCACTCATTGTCCTCCATATAGATTTTGTATCCTTTTTGTACCAATTGTCCAATACTCATAAGGTTATGTTTCAAACTTGCAACATAGTAAACATCTTGCATACTTGTTTTCTCCCCTTTCTTGTTAGAATACTAACCGTGCATTTTCCTTTCATAGACACAATATTGTTATTTCCAAGAGTTAAATCACTCTTAACTGAATCATCCAAACTAGAAAACAAATCTAGATTGCACTCATTCATGTGATTACTGCAACCTGAATCCAAATACCATACATCACATGGACTCTCTTTTAACAAATTACATTCAATATGGGATAAAGAAGGTATTGCTTCGGAAATTCTTGAGCATGAAATAAACATAGGTTTAGAAATAGAACTTCCAACTTGATTTTGATTTTATCTCTCCTGATCATATTGATTTTTCTTGCAATCATAAACATAGTGCCCATACTTCTTGCAATAATGGCATTGAACATGAGACTTATCTTGTCTCTAACCATAAATTTGTTCTTGATTTTTCCTCTTCCACCTGAGTTTCATGAACCGGTGTTGTGTCCTCTGAATGGACTTCTTCCTCTACCTCTTGGGCTGAAACTACCTCTTCTTTTGCCACGACTACCTATTGTGTGAGATGAAAAACCCTGATCTACACTTGCATGTGATCTATTCATCCTCTGTTCATGATTGATTAGTGATGCATGCAACTCATTAATAGAAAATTGACTCAGATCCTTAGTTTCTTCAATAGCAACAACTAGAGGATCAAATTTCGTAGGAAAACTTCTAAGAAATTTTTTAATAATCCTTCTATCTTCAAGAGTCTCACCATGGGATTTGATTTGATTGACTAAGCCAACTACATAAGTAAAAAATGATTCTACGGAATCTGAATCTTTCATTGCTAAATTCTCAAAATATCTACGAAGTAACTGTAACTTGGTGGTTTTTACTTTCTCTTTACCTTGATATGCAAATTTTAATGTATCCCATGTGGTCTTTACTTGATTGGCTACTTCCACTCTCGAAAGAATACTTTCATGTATTACCCGATGAATATAGAAAAGATATTTTCCTTCCTTATTTTGTACCTCCTTCAAAGTATCTTTCTCTTCCTGAGAAAGTGCAAGTATGCATTGCTACATTTACGGGCTCTGTGTACCTATCCTCAATGATCTCACACACGTCTTGAGATTTGATTAGCACCTTCATATTCAATGACCAGTATTCATAATTTTTTCCATTAAATTGTGGCGTCTCCATGCTAGATGTAGAATCCATAGCTTGCTACCAATTTAATAAGTTGTTGGAATAACCTTCTCTGATACCAATTTGTAGAAAATCTGCAGTCTAAGATAGCGAACATCATAAAGAAAATAAATAGAACACTAAAATAACTTGCAAAAAATAGATTAAATATCAAACCAGCACTGTTGTGCATTCTCCATTAATAAAACCTTCATACTCAGAGCTTCGGCTCATTACATTGAAGTTGTGCATGTAGTACACTTTCTTACATCTTACTTGTTGTTGTCTGTGCAGATTTCACACTTATGTGTGTGCATACAAAGAAATTACAATTATTATTATTTAAATAAAATAACTCACCCACTAGCAGCTCTTCAATTGAGCATTCTAAATTTAAATTCTTTCTTTAAAATAGTTGCATGTTGTGCAAGAATTAAAGTGAATTGATTTAAATTAAATATATTTTTATTCTCCTAAAAAAACTACGGTTGGAATTATCAATACATGGCACATGCATATTTCCAACAAAAACATTGGGTGTATCACCAAAAATTCAAAAGATATAGAACTTGCATACAAACACTCGTATGCAAAAAAGGAGAAAATGGAAATGCATGCATCAAAAATGTGTTGGATATATAAATCTTGCAGATTCAATACCCCAACCAGCTTTGGAACTCACGTTTCAGACCAAAACGTTGAAAAATAATCAACAGACCTACACACATAAAATATTTTTATTTTTCCTAAGAAATTTTAATGTTTTTCTAATAATCTGATTTGATTTGAGTTGTAAATATACAAACAGCTAGAGAACCATGCGTGTACAAGTTTCTTGATTCCATTTTGTAGAACCAATTACGGAAGGGAAGGAGAATGAGTACAGGTAGTGGGAGCATCACCATAGATTAATGGTATAAACTGCATATGCCAGAAAAAATAGTAACAAGCAACAAATTCCAGCGCATGCGTGGAGAAGAGGAGTGGACAAATGTGTGGAGGAGGAAAGAAATCTTTGAGGAAACATTCACATTTGTGAATGAATTAAAATATAGCCAAATAAGTGGCGTTTCAAATCCTACATGGAGAAAGAGCTTCCAAAAGAAAACAAATCAATATAAAAAGCTAAATGCATATGTGGAACAACATGTATAAAATACATGCAAGAAATTAAAGTATAGTTATCTGGGAGAATGAGTTTTTAAATCTATACATTTAAAGTAAAGATAATAATCATCTATATAAAAATATTGTGCTACCATAAAAATATTGGTCACATGTAGACCCACTCACTCACCATCACAAAGGATGAAGAAAACAAATAATAGAGAGAGGCTAGCTATAGCTGAAAATAAAAAGTAAGGTAATAAAAAGAAGAAATTAGTTGGAAGTTTGTGTAAAGGCATTATGGTCCAGCATGTGTTATGAAGATGCGCATAGAAAAAATGACTATAACTAGTTGTTTGATATAGACGCAACATTACTAAAAGGTTAATGAGGGAGTGGAATCCAAAGCCATAGCTAGAGCTTTACATGAGAAAAATTGTGGAAAATTTGAATTGTATTTTTTTGCTTGATCTGAAAGAGATAAGGTTTGTAAAAGACACAAATTGAATACAAGAAATCATATGTGAAATGTACGATGGAAATGCTGAAGGGGATGGAGAAAAGAATTAAAACTTGAGAAATAAAAAAGAGGGATACTGATCCACAATAAACAAGGGTTTGAGGGGAGAAGTGCATTGTGTTCCAATGTGTCATCTCTATCTTGCTCACATTACTCACGTGAGTGCAATTTGTGCTTAAAGGGGGACAAATTAGAAAATGGGGTAATCCAAAAGCTACCATGGTTGAGACCCAACTGAAATTTTTGTTTCTTGAAGAAATTTGTATCCCCCTTTTTTAATTTAAATATGGAGTAATTGTAAGAAAACAGACAATGTGTGAACAATCATTTAAAATTGAGTTCCTTCATGGTTGGCCATACATGTATGGCAAGTGAATGTTTTAGACTAATAATCCATTATTCACATGAGTGCAATTTGAGTTTGAAGTGGCCAAAATTAAAAAATGGGAAAATTCAAGAGGTCCATGTCAAAACCTAGTCACATTGCTTTCTTCATGTAGCATTTTGTATCCCCATCTTTAGTTTTAAGCTCGAGTAAATGCATGTGTAGCTATAGTAAAATAGGTTATGCATAAACAATCATTGATAATTAAGCCCCTCTAGCGCTTCTTCATACGAGTGAGAGGTATATTTTATTTTCTAGTTGAGCTATACCATTTTTATTTATTTTTATTTTTATGTCGTCAAGGTTTTTGAATGTATATTGTTTCATATGTTAGAAAATTTGAAGACATCACATCAATAGAAAGTTGTAAATACAAAAGTGAGAATTAAATACGTACATGTACTACACCTTTTCCACGGTTAAAATTGTAACACCAAAATAATATATGCTCTTTGTATTACACTTTATTGACTTGATCTTGCTCACCTTATTCACATGAGTGGTATGCTTAAATGTGCCAAAATAAATAATGGAGAAAATTCAATAGATTCCATGTTCCAAAGCCAACTGAAATGTTTGTTTCATAGAGCACTTTGTATCTCCCCTTTACAATTCTAAGTTCAATTAAGTGAGAGAAACAAATCATGTGTAAACAATAATTGATAATCGAGTTCACATTATTCATGTGAGTGTAATTTGTACTTAAAACCTTGCAAACATAAAATATGGGAAAATGCAATAGGTTTCACGGTGGAACCCAACCAAAATTCTTATTTATCAGTGCACTTGGTAGTCCCCTTTTATAGTTCTAATCTTGAGTAGGTGCAAAAAAGTAGGCAATGTGTAAACAATTAGCGATAATTATTTGTTATCTTTGTTCCACGTGAAGGTCACTTTGTATTCTCCATTTATAGTTATAAACTCAAGCAGGTGTGGAGAAATAGGTGATGTGCAAACAATCATCGATTATTATCCATTATTTATGTTACCTTTTATCGCCACTTTATAGTTCCTCTTTGTAGTCATCTATTTTAATCTTCGCAAGAAACTCCCAACACACCAAAATTTGATTCCTCATGTTGATCAATTGTTTTATTCCATTGGCAATGCAAGGGTTGTTGTAAGCACATCCAAAACTATTCCATCCGTAGGAATTAACACACACAGAGATCCAATGGTCTATAAAATAATCATGTTAACTAGTAATTCACCACTTCTTTTTCTTAAAAATGGAGGCATTTCAAATTTAACACAAGAGTTGTCTTGTAAGAAGACTTATTCCTTTTGAGGAGATCAAGTTGTATTTTCGGTCTTCTCACGGGGATGGCCTTCTTAGACTTGGGATCTAAAATCTTGTTGAGTGGTTCCCCGTGGAGTAGAGAAAACCGCCCATTAAAGCCAGAGGATTTGGGGAAAATTCCTTGGCTATGGCTATGGGAAATTTTACCATCACACAATGATTTGGATCTCTTGTCCATAGTGTGAGGGAATCATCTCAATCTGCAAATATGTAATTGTGAGCCCTCAAAATTTAGATGGAAAAATAAAAAGAGAAATACCAGATGACATTGTAGGGTAATATGGCATTGGATCATAAAATCTTCCCCAGCTTTAACATCTCAAATCAAATAAAAAATGCAAATGAAGCCCTATTTTTTTAGTTCAAATCTCGAGTAAATGCAGGAGTAATTACAGGAAAATAGGTGATGCATAACCAATCATTGATAATTGATCCCCTCTAGCAATTATTCATATGAGTGACAGGTATATTATCGCCACTTTATAGTCCCTCTTTGCAGTCACTTTGTAGTCGTATGTTTTAATTTTCATAGGAAACTCCCAACACATGAAATTTGATTCCTCATGTTGATCAATTGTTTTATTCCATAGGAAATGCAATAGTTGTTGCAAGCACATCCAAAACTATTCCATCCATAGTAATTAACACACGTAGGGATCCAATGCTCTGCAAAAAAGTCACGTTAACCAGTAATTCAACGTTTTTTTTTCTTAAAACTGGAGGTGTTTCCAAATTTAACACAGGAGTTGTCTCGTAAGTAGACTTATTTCTTTTGAAGAGATTAGGTTGCATTTTGGTCTTCTCATAGGGATGATGTTCTTAGACTTGGGATCTAAAATCTTGGTTAATGGTTCCCGTGGAGCAGAGAAAACCTCCTATTAAAGCCAAAGGATTTGAGGAAAATTCCTTGGTTATGACTATGGGAAATCTTATCGTTACACAATGATTTAGATCTCTTGTCCATAGTGTGAGGGAATCATCTGAATAGTGAATATGTAATTGTGATCCCTCAACATTCGGATGGAAAATTAAAAAGAGAAATACCAAATGACACTGAAGGATAATATGCCATTGAATTGTCAAATCTTCCCCACAGTAACCGCTTGAATCAAATACAAAAATAAAAATGAACCCCTATTTTTTAGTTTGAATCTCTAAAAATGGAGTAATTAAAATAAAATAGGCGATGTGTAACCAATCATTGATAATTGATCCCCTCTAGGATTATTCATATGAATAACATAAGTATATTATAAATTCATATCTTCTATTCAAGCTCAACTTTTCTTTAATTTTTTTAAGTCGTCAAGGTTTATAATTAGTCGAGCTATTTTTTACTATTGTACTAATATTGCTATCAAAAACTGTCAAATATGTTTTGAAATCTAAAAAATACCAAGGATTACGATATTGATTTCTTCTACACATCCAGATTTATGTGCATTGTTAGAGTCGGAAAGGTGGACAGCCATGTCATTTAGAGCATTTAGAGTGAATTTGATGTTCCCACGTGGAATTGCAGTGCCAAAAGAGCTTCCGAGGTGGATAAAAACCCTTCGTAAATAGTAATGTACCACACAAATTTTCATATCCACGTCATACATATCCCACACGAATTACAAAATTTGATAAGAACTGAGGATATATCCAATTATAAAATGATAGCCTACTATTTTGTTAAATATTTTCTAATTTTGTTTTTAACTATTTGTTGTTGAATAATATTATAAAGGCAAGTGAAGAGGAGATTGAAAATCTCTCTGTCTTCTTGTCTGGTAAAGCAATTATATAATTCTCTCTGCGCAGTGTGTTGGATAAATGTTGAACAAGAAAAATGTTATTTTGCGTCGACATCAAATAATCATGGATTGATCCGTCTACTGACTGAGGAGAGGCAAGACTGAAAAATTTCCTCTAGGGTTTTTGAGAGAAATTTGTAGGTTTATTGGCGACGATTAATCCATTCGATTTATTAGGTGATGATGATAATGGCGACGTTAGGGTGTGACTCGTTGTGAAAGAAAAAAAATAAGGGGCGAAGAAGGGTACCGTGCCAAGGGAAACATCTAGAAAAATTCCTACAAGTACGTACCCGCAGTCTGCTTTTTCTGTCAGCTGTAAGAAAAATAAAAAATAAAAACTGTGGTGTTTGATGGGAGACGTTTTCATGTTTTAGTTTTATCATCGCAATAAACAGTCGCGATTAAAATTGACATTGAAGTACGAAAACATTAGTATCAGTTCATGTGTCAGATTTGGGTGGGTCAATCTCACTTATACGCTACGCCTTCGGCGTAAAAATATTGTTTTCTTGATTTTTACGGTGAACTCAAAGCCATTGATCGTAACACCTGCAAATTATGTTTCCATTTATTTGTTTTTCCCTTACTTCCGCCTCAAAATATCAACGCTAAATAAATCAACATTGAAGTATGAATTTCAAAGTGTTATACCCTTACCTAAACTAGTTTCTCACTACAATGACATCGATTTGGTTCATGTTAATATGAGTCAATTTTGTAACCGGGCTAAGTCGGAAGGCCATACATTGTCCTCTTAGTGCATGTACCGCAATGGTTTTCCACAAACAACAACGTTCCCAATCTTCGTTCGGTTTAAGGGCTCATTATTACTTATGCTAAGCAATGTTATCCCGAAAAAATAGGATTTTTAACCGCAATAACAATCCCATCCTACTAGTTACGCCTAATCACATGGAGGAACTACTTAGAATTCTAGAATATGAAGAGAATGTTGAAATCACTAAAGAGTCTGCACAATAGTATTGGGATGAAGACACGTAAAATGCTCTAAAAGGTGAATAAGAATTGGTTAATCAATAATAAATCACATGTTAACCGACTTCCTAGGGAATTTCCCACATTGAGTTCTAGGATGAGATTGGAGACATGATCACTTTGTTGAGAAGAGTGTTTGGCATCCCCTCTACACACTACTTCCAACCATGGATGTATAAATTTATCTGTGTAATTTTGGATCAAAGAATTCACATTGATTGGGACACAATCATCAACGATAATTTTCACAAATAGTTGGTTGAAGTAAATATGATTGGTCATTTTTATATGACTTCCTACCTAGTCTATGCAGTGGCACGAAGAAGGATTTTCATTGGTCTCAAGACTAGAGACACAATGACACCTAGACAAAATAGTGTTTTCCACTATTATCCACAACTGGAGTTCAAATCTAGTACACATCACTTTCATCGTGTCAACGATGCCTTTCTCTTCTATGTCATCAAGATGCTCACAGACAAGCCACAAGAGAGACTCTCACAACAGGCTAAAGAGGTGATCTCACGATGGGGCTTGTGGTTCATTTAATTTTCCACTTTCTCATACATTTGAGTCAAAGAAATTTAATGAAGTGCCTTATAATCTTCCTAAGTACGTGAGTGAAAAATGGACTCTCATGGAACTTTCACAACAATTGGTTTCAGTAAACCAATTCTTAGGAGAAAAACATCATCCTGGTGCCCGTTTCCCTATCTCAATTGGTGTGTACAAATGTCCATCCTTCCACACATCCGAGTCATGGAAAAGGAAATGGCCGTGGCATGACATTGCATCCATTTGTAAGGAGATGGGAATTTAACATATGTGGATTCAAAAAAGTTTTCTTGGACCTAAATATAAACATCTTCTAGAGGTGGAAGACTTTTGGGCTGGTTATGCAAATGAATTCAAAGTTCGGCATCGTGACTACTCCAGAATGACTTTGGACCAAATAGCCACATTCGATTGAAGGATGTCCCTCAAGGAATCACTGATAATGGCCTTGATATGATTGATCTTGAATATTATTCCATCGCATCATCACCTCTTCCCAAAATCAATTGGTCCAAACGAGGTGACACATCGCTTGATGACATGATTCAAAAATTGCTCAAGAGAAGTCTTGTTTGGTATGAGGAAACATTGTCTCAATTTATTTTGAATAAGAAAAATGCACATGAGGAAAAAAGCCAATCACCAAAAAAATAAAATAATTATGCAATCTAATCATTCATCCTCTCACCTCACAACACTCGACTTATTACATACATAAACAAATAAGAAACAATGGAGATCTAAATTAGCTCAGACTAACCTTCAACAATAAGGAAACTTGAGCGAAAAAGGGAGATAAAGGAAGAAAAAGAGCATGTTTTTGGGATACTACATTCAATTTATCACTCTCAACTCACAATAATTCTCAAGGTTGATCAAAAACACCACCCTATAATTTTTGGTATCGAGATCGGTGTAAATTCTAGTAATTCAAATCTCGAATTCTCCCAGCCTTCTCCTCCCATGGATACTCTACAACCTTCTCCAATTCATCATGAAGACATTGTGACATCTCCTCATCAAAATTATGAATATCCTATCCAGGCACCTCTCGAACCTAAACCCTTGAGTACCGATACTCGATCAACTTCCATCAAATGTAAGGATCCTAGGTGGTGAATTTCTTGAAGAAATTCCCTCTTGGCTTCATGGGGAAATCAAGAAGAGAAAGAGGATAGTCAAACCAATCACAATCGACCTCGAGGCCATTGCATCAATGAATAATTCTAGCACTCCCAAAAGGTCCAAAGTCATCACCAAGGTTGTGGTCAATGATTACGGAGTTTGATACGCTGACGACATAGTGACATCAATAGTTGATAAATATAAAAGGGAAATGATTGTCGATGACTATGAAGTTTCCAAAGTGATGCTTAGTAAATCAGCCATGGAAAATGATGCGACCCATTCTCATGAATTGGTTGATATTATTCTACAAAGTGGATGGAGATATATAAGCTTCAAATGATTCGATTCATAGAGGAGAATCAAAAACTAATTGCATACGTCCAACACATGATCAATCCAATTTCTTCTACTATTCAAATCCCTAATATATTGGTTGTACTAGACCAAGAGACTCTTGTACTATAAAAATAATAATAATATGGGTCATGTAACTAAGTTTTGGATTGCTAATGTATCGATACATGGTTTTCGAGTAATTGATGAAGTGATGAAAATCTATGATAATATTCATGCTTATATAGATTCTATACTAGATTCTAAGGAGTATCTAAAAGACAAAACAAGCACTCTCGACAAAATTTCTCCAACTATTCAATAACTCACACAAATGGTTTTCCCATCCCTTTTCAATGAGGGAATTCTAGAATTCAATTAGCGTGGCCTTCATATCGAGTGGTTGAACTTTTCCAAATACAAAAAGTTGATGTTTGATTATGTTTGAACTCAATTTGATGATGCAAAATAAAAGGTAGAAATAACCATGTGCGCCATTCAATAATTCATTAAAGATATCCCTTGTGAATTTTTCAATGAGCACAACCAAAGGAGCTTAGTGTAGTTTTTGAAGGAGAAACTTTTGATTTGGTCAAAAATCAGTATGCTTCCTCAACAAGTTTTGGTCCTGATTTGCTTGACAAACTCATCAAACTCCAGAACTTATTCGTCAATATGGAAGAGAGAATGGTGCAATTTCATGTAGTTCTTGATAAAATTTTGGAAGTGCAAGTCATCTGTGAAACTTTCCTTGTGCCTCATTGCTTCCTAAAGAGCCAAAGTTGTTAGAATCACTTGAAAAGTTTAGAAAGTTCAAGATGGCGAGATGTTTGGACCCAAGATTCTCGACTAATATTTTAAAAGTTATTTTTATTTCCCTTGGTGACCATTGAGTTCATTTCTCCTGCAAGTGAGATAGGCAGACTCTTGACCAAATGGGTAAGGCACCGATCTCAAGTTTCATATTGGATCTATGTGTCAATATCTTGTTTTTTCATGTCATTATCTAAGTGGGGTCCACATGTACCCACTCTTTTATGATACTTAAAATAATTTAATTAAGTCATCCGAATTATAAAATTATTTTGATAAAGTAATTCAACTTCATTAAAATTAAGTTAATTTATTAATACGGCTTAATTTAATCATAATGTAATGTCAAGTGAACCCCTAACTACCTTGTAACTAACTTCTAGGTTATAAAATCAACTTCGAGATCAGTTTTAAAGGGAATATTGGGAGCAAGAAGAAATATTGTTTGCGAGAGATGGTAAGAAACTTTGTTCTTGTTTGAAGAGGAATAAAGGATCATTTGTGTATGATATTTGTTTCTTTTCTTAAGCATTTGTTATTCTTATGTCTAATGAATGTGAAAGCTCTTACTCTCTATAGATATGATATTTTCTATTCAAGTGTCATTCACTATGTTTGTTTCTAAGGTGTATATGAGTTTATGATCTACGTTTTCTTAATCTTGCATGCACCATTTCTCACTTTCTCATTCATTCTCTCTTACATTCTATTCAACTCCTTTTTCCTTCCTTCTTCCTATCTACTTCTTTTCTTTCCAAAAAAACCCAAAATACCATTTTGAATGTATAGTTGTATATAAGATTTTGGTTTTCAATAAGGAAACCTCACCCATCATTGAGGAGGGACTTTTTCCCCTTCACACTGTTGACATATTTTGCATACGTGCAAAATCATATGCCAACAAATCTCCATGTTACCTACAATCGGTGTCATTAGAAAGGTTTTGGAGAGATATTTTCATTCAAATGAATTGGGGCAGATAATGAAGATATTCTAGATATTTTCTTGACAAAGTTTTTGAGGATCTCCTTCTCATATTTTTCAGTCCAATGGCACCTAAATCACTCTATAAAGATTTTGGGAGGTCGTGACCCTTGTTGGACAAAATTTTCTCTTTCTGTTCAAATTAGTAAAGTAGATAATAAAGAAAATCAAACAACTTCAAAGATGCAAGGGTTTAAGGTACCTTGGAAATAGATGGTGATAAATGAACACACACAAAGTATACTTCCTCACTGCAAATTTGATGAACCTGCAAAATAAAGATAACTAAGAAGAAAATGGATTAGATGGTAGATGAGGGGCTTCCCGATGAATTCGGTTCTAAGAATCGTTAACTTCCTTATGTGGATTTCAACCCTCGTGTTTGATAAAATACAATAAAATCAATGATAAAGGATTGAATAACATGCAGAAACTAAAACTAAACAAAATCTGAAATTACATAAATGGATGGAAAGTGCAGATATGATCTAAATCAACACAAAGAAAATTTACCTAGTTAGGTCGATGGTGACCCAGTTGCAAAGGACAAGTCAACGGTGACTGAGCGGATGGATCTAGGCAATGAAGCTAAAAAAGCGAGCTCTTGAGGAATCTAAGTGTAGATCGGATGATCACGGAGGTCTAAAACTCGACAAACACTGCAGAGGAGGGTGCGAGACAAGGAAATAAACAAGGTGCAAGAAAATTAGGGTTTGTGTGGATTGTATGTCTAGCAAGACATGGGTCGGCAGTGGTTTGTTTCATTGGTGGCGAATGAGGATTGACATAACGGAATTAGACTCGAAAAAGGAAGTAGAATGATAGGTCTGAGTGCTAAATAAGATGATAGAGACAGAGAGGGAGCCCGATGTGGACTGGAAGATAGAACAAATGAAAACACAAGGTTGGATCGACAACTACCTGGCAAAGATGAACAAGGCCAAGGGTGGATGGGTTAGATGGACAACCTATAAAAAGAATTACTAAAAGAAGAAGCGGGATCTAAAACTTTGATGGCAGATTGGACTTGCAAAATATTGGTGATTGAAAAATAATAACAATGATAAGAAATGATAGAATAAACCAATATAAGACCAAGATAAACTCACTAAAGTCTCCATAAGTGATGCAAATAAGCTCCAAGGGAATCCAAGAAGACTATAACAATTGTAATAAATCTCAAGATCGAAGATAGGATCACAAAAATGCACAAGAATTCTGAGTATGCCTCCCTTTGGGAGGAGAGGTAAATTTTTCCTTATAGGGTCGATGGTGACTCGGGTAGGTCACCGCTAATTACGGAACCGCATTTGAGCGGTAGAAGGGTGATTTATTTGAGAGATGGGGCTTTTATGGATTGGGACAAGTGCTTTAAAGCATTTAGGTGGGTTAGGGTTTCATAGGGAAGTGTCATGGGTAGGTGGGAGATAAAAATGGATTAAATAAAAGCTAGAAAAATATTAGGGATTAGGAACTAGGGGTTTAAGGGTGATAAACAACCTAGAGAAGGGAAATTAGGAATAATTAGGATTAATTAGATAATGAGATGAGGATTAGGGGATAATTGATGAAAATTAATAATAAATTAAAATAGATAGGATAATGGATGGGAAAGATGAAAATGTTAATAAGAATATGAATTAAAAATAAAAATGGGTCTAGATAGGTGATCATGGTAAAAGAAGTGAACGTGTGCGATAAGGGTAGTGATAATAAAATTTTAGTGTCTACATTTGCCCCTTTTTGTTGAGTGGTTTGCATTGGGAAAGCCATGAGACAAAAACAAGAAGGGATTGACAAGATGATTGATGATGGATGATTATTGATGAGGTATTCCCCTAAAACTAGGGATCGATGATACAACGGGGAATCGATCACGAGTTTGAAAAAGATAAATGAAGAAGGGGTGGTGGAATAAGATAAATGAGTAAAATGAAAAGGCAAGGAAATATGCCCCAAGTGAGAAGGATTTAAACAAAAAAAAGTTTAAAATATAATGGAAGTGATCTTAGGAGTCACATTGGTAGGAAACAAAGGTCACAGGTCTTCAAGGAGATGACACCAATGTCCTACGAGCTGGTGATTGAGTGAAAATTACAATGAAATGGAGGGAAGTGAAACCACTCAAATGGATGCAATCTATGGGGACCAACGGGTCATAGGCATACATCAAAATTATGCACAACCAAATGTGAAATCCTTCGTACATGAGGAATCAATTGAAAAGGGGTATGCGTCCATAAGGGATGAGGATGGAAATAATGGTGCCCTAGAAAAGGGCACAAAAATGGCCGAAAAGGAAAAATATAAAAATTGATGAAATAGAAATGCCCCAAGGGGGAATAAATATGGCCACAAAGGTGGGATTCAAGAGTAAACCTGGATGATGAGATGGTGCCCTAACAAAGGACATGACAACGAAGGAGGGCAAGCCAAATCGATGGTACCCAAGGCAGTTGACGGCGACCCAAGGAGGTCGGCGGTGACTTAGTTTGACATATATATAAGCCCAAAATTTGGCCAACAATGCTCATTTTCATGCCTGCGAGTGCTGATTTGAGAGCTCAAAGCTATAAAAGGATCACAATTTGGAGAGAGAGATGGAGGTCAGAGGAGAAACCAAGAAATGCTAGAGGGTTCGTAGGATAGTGAGTAACGAAAAACCCTAGCTTGTTTTTAATTTATTTTATGTTTTATTTTATTTTTGCATTTTTTTAGAAATGTGGATAGGCACAAGTGGCGGTCAACGGCGATCGCTAGGGTCACTTCGAATCAACCCCAAAGGCATCAATTGACCCCTAAGCGCGTCAACCTAACCTAAGTCGGTGTCCACCGGATCAATGATGAAAATTTGTATATTTAGATGAATAATGTGATGCAAATAATGGTCATGGAGCTGATGTTTGCTTGTTGTTTATATGGTTACATGCCCGAGAGACCTTATATTTGAGAGACCAAGTGCCAACACTATTTGACCAAATCGAAAGGGACATATCCGATGCTAAGTGGGATCACTTAGTGGCCTTGGGATTAGTAGTATTTAGACATTATAGGTAGATCCCATGAGATGTGGGGTTGATGATTGTATTATTTGAGAGGTGGGATATGCATACATGCACCTTCTGGTATAGGACGGGTGAGATTATTATCACCCGGAGGATGTATATCGCATCCTTAGGTTACCTATACAGGGGAGTAGATAGTCCCCATCACAGTTGATAGCAGATTAGCAATTTTGACACGGTTATTTGGAGCCGACGTACCCCACATCGATTTTCATCAAGGGAATTATCTTATAAGATGAGGTATGACTCATGGGGATGCACGGAGTAGATTGATCTATTTATTGATGATGGCCATTTATTGATGTGAATTTCTAGACTTGAGTGGAGCCCGGTTTCCATGGACACCAGTTGAAAGCAAGTATCTTGTGACATTACTTAGTTGACCATCGACAATGTTCTCATTCGATGATCTTGCCTTGCAAGACAAATATATTATGAGTTATCAATGTATAGAGCTAGGAGGAGGACAAGGTTAGATGTAGGATTCCTCCTACATTATTGGGCCTATGAGCACATTGCATTTATTAGGCCACTGGGCTACCCTAGGTCGCAAGAGACCATATGGAGCTTGTAGTGGGATTTTTGAGATGGCGAGCCAACCGAGGCTCATAGAGATAGAGGAGTGAGGGATGCAGATTGGTACAGGTGACAAGTTTGCAAAGCTCGAGGGAGATCATGTTAGATGTCATCCTAATAGATATTTTCCTACATGGTCGGCAGAGATGCGAGTTGATTGGTATAAAGAGGACAAGGTGGGTGCAAGGCCGCATGCCGAGATGATTGAGGTCATTCAATTTGATAAGGTCTGATGATAGTTTGGGGTCATTCAGATAGTACCCAGGGATCCCATCTTCTATAGGCACAAGGAGATAGATAGATATCTTCCTATTCTAGACATGGCAGAGACCCGATGGAGGAGGCAATGGTGCCATGGGATGGGGATGATGATGTAGGGTTTGGGACAAGGTTTGCTAAGTGGATGACCGGTACTTGGGTGGCTAGGGTATTTGGAGAGAGGGGATGAGGAGGAGGAGGAGATGGATATTGAGGTGGAGATTATTCTTGAGGCGAGAGATGGAGATGACAATCGATGAGAGACTATAGAGATGGCACGGTTGTGCGTGGAGTTAGCTTCGAGAGAGAGCACCGAGAGGGGTTCCCCAGTACGTACCCAAAATTGTAAGGTCTTTGTCTTTGCGGAACGGTGTAATAAGTGCCCCAATGATGATACAGGTCTCTTCGCAAGGTGTTCGGGATCCAGAAAAGCCTTACGGATATGCGTTAACATCCCGCTTAGCCCCGTGTGCTTTGTTTTCCCTATTTTTCCTCTTTTCTTGGCCTTTTGGTCTTCAGTGACGAAACCGCCGCCCCTGGGCGGCGGTCCTGTAACCGCCGCCCTAAGCAGGGCGGCGGTCCTGTGCGCGTTTTCCAGAACGTGCTTTTGACGGAACGCACGCAAAGATCAACGACTCACCAGCTTTTCTTGCCGACTTAAGCTTGCATTAATGTTTTTGGTCCCCTGGAATAGTGTTTTTCTTTTGTTTAATGTTTAGGAGTTCAGTTTGGATTTGATCTTTGCATGTTTGGATTCCTATAAATGCATGGTTTGTGCACATGCAAATGGCCCCTGATTTTAGTTCTGAATTTTGCTCCAAAGTTTGTTTTAAATTTCTTGTTGCAGTAGATTTAGTTTTCCTTTGCTTAGGTTTCTAGTTTTCCATTGAGTGCCTTGGTTAGTTTTGTATTGCAGCTGGTAAGCCACATATCCAACTTGTGCAAGTGCAAACATCATTTGGGCCACCATTTTCAATCCAATCTTCATGTTTTCAGTACCATGGTCGTTTTAGTTTGCTTAGGATTGGTAGAACAGTTTATTGCAGGTTTGTTTTAGCTTTATGTTACTGTTGGTAAGCCACAGACCCAACTTGTGCAGACAGCATTATTGTTTTGGAGCAGAACGGTCTAGGTAGCCATTAAAGTTGCAGGTTTTGCTCTTCATACAGGCTAGTCTCAGGTTCTGGATGCTCTTTGTTGCATGATTCGCAGTAGACCCCGCTAGGAATTGCATAGGCCAAGCTCTGTACTCTTGTGCTATCCCTCTCCTATCCGCATTCTATTCTGTCTGCATTTTGAAGGCTGTCCATTGATCCAAATACTTATTCCTGTTGATGCAAGCATTTCACGCTTTTCTGGATTCACGTGAGCACAAAGAACGTGGAGATCATACTGAGGGGACAAGAACATACACACCGTCGGATTCGCCACTGTTCTGCGAAATCCAGGTTCAATCTTTCAAAGTTTTAATTAGAACTTATCAAATAGAATAGTTAATCGCTTTATTTCAGTCATTTCCATTCTCGATATTGCCAGGGAAGTTGTGGGGATTGATAGTTTCTGAGAAACTATGATTCATTCCTCACTTCTGAGGTAGGATCGAGAATCTTGCAGATAGATTAGTTATTTCCTTGTTTAGAATAGATATACGAAATTGCACAGACAAATAGCTACACTCGGCTATTTTGTTTGTTTTACGTTGTTAGTTTAGTTATCAATTCTAAATATTTTAAATAAATTTAACTTTCTTATAAATTGCCAGAAAATACAAAAAGAAATTATATATGTTAGAAGTACACTTAGTTTTTACTTTATCATAGTTTGTTTCATTACTGCTTTTGTATGACAATTACGGGACCCAGGGAGCCCAGGGAATACATTTTCGAGCCAATTGTGCCCCAGCCCAATACCGTAGTGGCAATAACTGATATTGACCAAAACCTTAGGATACAAGTCTTCCAAACAACAACAGACTTCCAACAGATCAGGTCACAGTTGAGAGGGTTAAACATCGAAGACGATCAAGCACATCTGTTTTGGTCAAATCAGCCAAACTACAGGTTATCCTAGAAAACATCCGCATGACTGTAGAAGGATTTGAAAGAGAACAAATATTCGGGTGCGATCCTTTAGTTCCACAGCCAGACGCTGGAGACACCCTAGTAGATATAGATACCAGCTTAAGAATCCAAGTCGCTAGAACACCTGTGAGGTATTCTGAGAAAATCGCACAATTGCTGATTCTAAACGTAGAAGCTGAAAAGGCTTACGACTACTGGATACTAGGGATCAGAACTTGATCTCCCGTATGACCATAACGGGACCGCAACAACCAAGAGTCTATGGTTGTGATCCCCAGATCCCACAGCCCAACGAATCCACAAGTCAGTTAGATATAGACACTGGCCTACGCACATTAGTATTTCAGTCCACCCCACTTCCACCTATCATCGTCGAACAACTGTCCTTACTAGATATAGCAGCTAACGAAGCTAGGGAATTCTGGACTAGGCCAGAAAATCGTCCATAGAGTCGACTATTTTCATTGTCCGCCATATGACCTTATCAGGAGATATATACGAAACAATCCCAGGTCACTTCCCACGTATTCCGCAGCCCATAGATCGAATCACGCCAGAGCTCGATATTGATTGGAGCCTTCGAGCAGTCATCCTCGCTGATCGATCTATCACACCAGTCCAAGTAAGAAGGGCCTTCTTTGCCTTAGATTCGCAAATACCATTAGTGCGTGTCGAAGACATTAGATTGCCTAACTAGCTTGCCAGCATATTCTACCCCCACCGGCTGTCTCGGCACGACCTCGGGAGGTCGGGTACGCAGAAGAGTTACTTGTCGATTCTCACGCTCGCCTGTCACTTTTCCGACGTACGCTTCCCCTCATCAAGAGTGATATATTATGTGATATAAGTCTTAAACCCTTCAAAGAAGAGAGGGACCGATTCATTCATCCAGAGAAGAGATCGATACAGGGAGGTAGAGGGATGCCTATAGAGCCCGATTTCAAGATCTTACAATGATTATAGCCACGAGTCTATGAGAGGTGTACCAAAAGCATCATAGGGAGGAGGAGAGATGGCACCTCCCAACATGATATCCATGGAAAATACAGATCCTTAGTCACATAGGCTAAGTATTATGAGTAGATCATGGTAAAGAAGTTACCATGGACGTTGAGATATTGGGAGTACATGCGGCGGTGAGTGGTGATCGAAGTAGAGCCATCTAGGAGCATATCAAGTTTATCTCAACCGCATCAGGGGAGGTCTAGGGTGGAGGCTATGAGGCCAAGAGACAGACAGAGTACTTTCCTTAGAGGGGCAAGATTTTAGGCTTTCTAAAGTTAACTTTATTGGTTTTGATAACATATCTGCTTTGATAGAGGACCCTTAGAGGTTTTTTTTTTTTTATTAAGGGAAAATAGTTTTGAAGGGACTATACCCTGTATACAAAAGGGCTCAAAAGCCAGATATTAGAAGTGAGAGAAACAGCCCAGAGAAGGGAAAAACAACTAACCTCAAAGGGCTCATCAGCCAGATAAAACAACATATTAGAAGAAAGGATCCAATCGTACAATGATCCAAAAGCAAGAAGAGATCAAAAGCAATACATTGAATACATTGATGATAATGATGTACTAATACATTGAATTTGACGATATGTGTGTGTGTGTGTGTGTGTGTGTGTGTGTGTGTGTGTGTGTGTGTGTGTGTGTGTGTGTGATTTTGGGTTTTTTATTCTAGCATGTGTGTGATGTTGATTATTTGATTTATGATGATGTGATGTGGATATGTGATGATGATGATTATATGTTTTTACTTTATATTTGATGATGATGGTGAATTTATATGCAATGGTTGGATGTTTTAATATATAATATGTGATGTTTAGTTGAAAAATAGATGTGATAAATGATAAACATAGATGATGATAGATAGAATATGTAAATTGGATGTGTGATTGTTGATGGATAGTACACAAATGATTCAAATAAAGTAGATGTTATTGTAAAGGAATAAAGGATAGATGTGGAAATATTAGAATAGAATGCAACTTGATGATTGGCGACCTATGGTTACAATGATGCTACATCGTATTAAGGAGCATACGATTAAATGATGCCTCCAACCACATTAGAGGTAAACAAGAAGGTAATGCACATACGACCAAAACATGTGTTAACATATAACCAACGATAGTTAGTTATACCAAAGACCATGAGGAAAATATGGAATGAACTCATAAACCTAATGTCAACATGAAAAAGGGGTTTTTGATGTAACTTGTACACGGGAAGAGGGTTCTCCATAAGTGGTGTTCCCTAGTTCTATGCCCCGACTCTGGGTAGGGGAAAGAAAACTTGTCAATATGAGAATTTTTCTATGAGAAAACTGATCAATGTGGGAGTTTTTCTTAGGATGTCAATAAGATAGAAGGATGATCAATGTGGGAGTTTTTCTAGGATATCAATAAGATAGAAGGATGATCAATGTAGGAAGCCTTCAATGCCAAGATACAAAATAGTATCCATCCTTCAAGGGTATTGTCTACTTCATATATTTATGATTTTGATGGCAAGAATGATGTACATGATTGCAATCCTTCGAGGATTATTCTATTTATTTGATTTTTTTTGCATGAATAGTTATCCTTCACAGGAGTAGTTTATTTTCGATAACTTTGAATTTTGATAAGTATCCATGAATATTAAATTTTACATGGGGAAGAGCTGGGAATACTTAAGTAGACTACTTAGGAGGGGTCAATGAATGTACAAGATACACCCTTGGACCCTTAATGCGGTTCCAATAGGTAAAAAAGTGGGTGATGGATGTAATCATCATGGAGTTCTCATCAAAGAGGGAGAACCTATCCATAACAAAAATTCTATGGACAAATTCGTGGTTCCCATATTTAAGTTCATGTCTAGGAAAGTGATGGTAGACCACATAATTCCAAATCATTACAATGATAGATGGAAGAGGCTAATAATGGAGGAATGATCTAAGGATATGACTAAGTTTCCACCGGGTAAGTATGCTAACAGATAAAGTGGTCACAAGTGCAATGTGTTAAGTGGTTCTACTTCCAGATTTTACCATCGAGGAGGACAAATGATGGGCTCTTGGCCCATACTTGTGCATGATAATGTATGGTCCAATCCAGTTGGGGGAAAACTTTCCACGTTGGCTCCTTTATAGAGTAGTAATGTTCTTAATTTCTTTAAGGACAAGGCCACCAACATTAAAGTTACGTTCTTTGAGGTGTTTTTTGTAGCAGATGCACTCTTGATAAATATGATGATGCTCAAGGGTTAGAAGGTGACATTTTTCTAACAACTCGAGTTGTGCTAGACACTCTTAGTGATAATATTCATTAGAAATGAAGTTGCAAAGAGATACGATCAAGGATGGAATTCGTACCTCAAGGGAAGAATGGATTTGGAGCTGTAAAAAACATAAGGGGGTAACACACTGTGGAAGTATGAATGCTAGTCTAATAAGCCCGAAGAGCGAAAAGGAGATGAAGATGTCAATCATGACCCAATTGATCAATAGTATTGGTAAGAATGTTACGAAGATTTTTATTAGTTTCTTTGGCTTGGTTGTTATCTTTAGGATATTATGGAGAAAAGAAGTTAAGTTTTGTTTTGAATGAGTCACAAAGATTCTTGAGATCTTTATTTTTAAAGGACTTTCTATTGTCCATGATTATTTTGTGAGGAATGTCGAAGTGGCAAATGATGTGTTGATAAATAAAGTTAATGATTGGACCAAATTTGGTTGAGGTGAGTGGAATTTATTCCACCCAATTGGTGAAATACTTGGTTACAGTGATGATGGAGTGATGTTTTTGTGAAGACCAAGGATTGATGGTACTAATGAGATCAAGGCCCCACTATGTGAGAAGGGATAAAGGTCCTGAGTTGGCTGCAAGGCTTGACTAGGGATGTAAATAATATTGGAATGATGTTGACATTTAACACATTTCTTGACATACTCATAGCAGTCATGATTGAGAGAAGGCAAATAATAACCAAGACAAAGAACATGCTTAGTGATAGCTAAGCCACTAAAGTTTCCACCACAAATGTCATCATGGAATTCTTGGATAGCATGAGAAGACTCATGGGATTTAAGGCATCAAAGGATAATACCATCAAATCCATGCTTATAAAGGATTTCACCAAGAATGACATAGTGGTTAGCGCGTTGAAGAAAATACCTCCTTCCATTCTTAGATAGATCGGAAGGAATGATGGATTTGGATAGATAATCGAATATTTGGGAATACCAAAGATCCAAAAACTAGACTTGATGAGATTAACGCATGGTAAGTCATGGAATGGTCGATCACTATGATGAAAAACAACATAAATTTTGGATTCCTTTATTTTCCATGGGATGAGAGTTGCAAGAGACACCATCATATTAGTGAAATGATTGAGGAACAACTTGGATAGTGTAAGAATCAAAGGCCTCAAGGAGGAGAAGGATGATATCTCTATATTTTTAAAGGGTATCATTTTTACATTGATACTCACCCATAAATTGTTTGATGATAAGCTCATAATCCCCATAAATATCAAGAATCTGAACACCTAGAAAGGAAGTCATTTCAAGACCCAAGATGAGGGCTTTGTACTCTACCATATTGTTTGTGCACTCAAAGTTAAGCTTGTTTGCGAGGGGGATAGGAGTGTCCCAAGGAGGAATGAGAATGATGCCGTGCCTCTCCCTTCCTCACACTTAAAAATGTTGAAGAAGAGGTTCATCTTAAGGGTATCATACTCATGGTGGAAGTGATTGATGGATTCATCTGGAAACTACTCATGAGGAAGATGTGTACTAAGAAGAGGGGCTTTAGCTAATTGATCTACGATAGCTTGGCCCTTGATATATTTTTGAGAGATGAAATCTAAGTAAAACTTGGTCATAAGCATGAGCCATCGAGTAATGCGATCATTATGATAGGGCTTGGAATGCATCGTTTTAAGGAGATGAAAGCTAGTGATGACATAATTTTTTTATTGAAGAGATAGTGTCGAAGCTTATAAGTGGAAAAAAAGAGGGTGTAACACAAATTTCTATCTTATTTGAAGCAAGTCTCACATTCCTGAAGGGTGCAACCGATGTAATAAATGACCTTCTCATGACCTTTGTCATCACAATGTGCTAACATAGCCCCTAGAGCATGATTAGTGGCAGAGACATAAAGATAGAAGGGATCTCCCTCATGTAGAGGTATAAGCATTGGTAGGGATAAGATATATTGCTTAAGATCATCAAAATCCTTTCGAGTTATGATCCCAATTAAAGTCTTTGTCTTTATGAAGAAGGTGATGAAAGGGTTGACAACAATCTGAAATTTGTGATATGAACCGACAGATGATTAATGGTGGCCTTGAATATGCGGAGATGTTTAAGATTAGAAGGAGGAGGCATCTTGATGATAGCCTTGATTTTGGCGAGGTCAACTTTAATACCCCTAATGGACATGATAAAGCCAAAGATTTTTCTATTTATCACTCCAAATACACACTTGGTTGGATTAAATTGAAAGAAGAAATGAATAAGTAACTCAAAAAGGACCTCGAGGAAAACAAGGTGATTATGTCGATGTTTAGATTTACCCAAAGTATCATCGATATAGTCTTCTATTGTCTTATGGATGAGATCATAAAAGATATAATGTATGGACTGGCGATAAGTGGCTCGGCATTTTTTAGACCAAAGGGCATGACACAATAGAAAAATTTCCCCCAAGGAGTGATAAAGGAGGTCTTATGTTGGTCTTCTAACACAATGAGAATCTGATTATAACCAAAGAAACCATCCATAAGAGAAAGCATCTCATGACCTGTGGTAAGATCCATAAGTTGATCGATGTTAGGAAGGGGGAAGTCATCTTTAGGGGATCTTGAAATTCCGTACATATATGAAGCTTTCCAGACACTTTTGTGATAGGTACAATGTTAGAGACCCATTGGGGATAGTCAATGGGGATGATGAAGTTAGCGAGAAAGAAGACGTTGCGACTCCTCTTTGACAGGAGGAAACTCGAGGGTGTTTGTGGTGAAGCTTTTACTTCACCAACTTGGCATTAGGAAAAGTGACAATGTTGTAGATGATAATAGAAGGATCGAGACCTGACATGTCAGATTATGTCCATAAAAAGGCTAAATATGACTAGAAAGGAATGTGGTGAAAGACTCAAGCTCATGTGGATCAAGATATTGACCTACTTTGAGGATGTGAGGCTCTGAGGAGTCCCAATATTAATGTCGATGGTGGATTCATTGAGAAGAGTGGATGTGTCATATGGAAAGGTCTTATGAAGATAATAATAGTCTTCCCCCATGTGGGAAAGGATGACATCACCATCAACGTAATGGAGAATTTCGATGGTAGAAGAATCCTCTTTTATCATCTTTAAATGGCGAAGGGGAAGGGACCTAGTCTAATTTTCACATTGATAAGTGATCGGTCCCAAGGTGATGGTGGAGACTAAAAAAATCATAAGCGACCTCATAGGATGGGGAAGGCAAAGAAGGCATGTCCATTATCATCGTGGATGGTGGGAGAGGATCAATGGATTTCTCCTGATAACCTAGTCTAGAACTTTTGTGAGGTTTGCGGCATTGGTCAATGATAAGGTCATGTGTTCCATGCTCATAACATCCCATGCCAAATCCCTTCCATGCACAATGGTGAAGATAGGTGTGGGCGAAGGAGGGTTTTTCGAGGAATCCATAACCACCGGTATAAGGTTTGGTGTGGGGATGATCAATGATGTGAGAAGAAGTGGAATTGACACCACCATAGATGAGATAGGTGTGAAGATGAGGTGGGCCGAAAGGAATGATGTCCCCGATATTGGGTCAATACTTTAGAGCCTTATCAACTCTACCAAGGTGATGAAGCGTAGGGAGTGCATTGATTGTAAGAATATGATACTCCCCAGCATAATTTTTTCCATGACTTTATCTAGGGAATCATCGTTGGGAAGTTTGGATGAAGGGATGGATGAGCTAGTGGATGGTTGAGATGGGTCATTCTTAGGAACGAGGAAATTGTTAGGTCGATAGGTCATGTTGCATGCTTGGAAGGGAGGAGCATCATCGGGAAGTGTCAAAATATTTCCCTCGTGCTCATATTTGATGTAGTGATGAAGTGTGGAAGGGACACAATACATGGCACAAATCCAAGGTCATCCAAGAAGAACATTGTATTAAAACTCCCCTCTATGATATAGAAGACTTCATGGAGGAGCTTATCACCAACACAGATAGGAAGGAAAACTATTCCCAAGGTAGGAGTGATAGCATCATTAAATGCACAGAGGACCACAAGTGTTTGGGTGATATTGGATTTAGGGATTTTGAGTTGATCAAAGGTATGTGATGGGATGATGTTGATACTTTCCCCATTATCAATCATGGATCATCGAATGAAGGTATCATTGATTCTAACCATGATGAAAAGGGAAGGTCATGGTCCTCAGGTGGGATATTTGGGATCTCAGCATCATCAAATGATATAGAAGTAGAAGTTGTAAGTGCTCGTACGAGAGATGTAAAGGTTGAGTCTCATCACTAGATGTTGGGATACATTTCAAGGCTTCAGTGAGAGCCTATCTATGGTCTAGCGATATTTGGATGAGCTCGTAAAAATACATCTTAAATGGGGCTTAATGAATTTGTTTGAAAATTCTTTGTTCAATTGGTTGAGGGGCAGCTAAAATAGAAACTTTAGGTTTTGATGATGATGATGGAGATGAAGTGGGCTCACTAGAAGAAGTGATGATGACAACCTGGATTTTGATGAGGTGTGGATGAGGAAAGTTCCTTAGGGGGAGGGATGGAAAATAAGTCTTGGATTTTGGTTGGGATGTTGGTTTAGAATCATGTGGGCCGATTGAGTGGATATCCGAAAATAATTGATGAATAAAGGGGACCATCCTTGGAGGAATCATCATTTGGTGGTGGGATGGTCACAAAATTCTTTGATGAATGAGGGGACTTGTGTATTTTATTTGATGATGTAGATGATGGAGCGATCATAGACGAGGAGGCAAAAGGAGAGGATTGATTTGAAAGGAACGATAACCAGATCATGCCAAGCCAAGAACACATATGCTAATCAAACATCATGATCAATAAGATGAAAGTAATTCACCAAAATAACTTTACATAAACCTTTGCAAACAAATGAACAACAATATCATATATTATTATGGAACTCAATGCAATACATTGAGAATGGGCCTTGCTTAAATAGGCAAGGAATAACAATCTAAGAACTAGTCAAGGTCATAGATCAAGCCATAAAACAAGGAAATAACTAGTCATCAAAGAACTAGTCAAGACCATAGATTTAGGAGAGAACTAGACATCAAGGATCTATTCAATACCATAGATCAAGGAAAGAACTATACCTAACAACTAGATAATATCTCCTAATATCTAAATAAAATAAAATAAATATCCACACACATAAGTGGATGAGGATAAATAAAATAAAGGTAAATAAAGTACCTAGGTGAACATGAACTAAGGTAAATACTTCCTCTAACACCCCCTCAAGTGAAGCTAGAGGCTAAAATAGAAGTGGCATGTTCACGGTATGAGTCCCGAAACTAGGCCGATGAGGTATTCATGTATGATAACTAAGAAAAAAAAGGGACACCGCAAGATACCCAAAACCAGCAATAACAAATTAAAGAGAGTAAAGACCCACTCTTAGGCAGCCCAAGAATCTCGGCTCAAAAAATCACACAATGCTGAAGAATTTTGGTGTGCACTGTGATCTAAATCCACTGTTCAATCACAAAACTCAAAAATAACTAACACTGGGTTTCACCAGAATAGCTCCATACAAGGAGACTGTCAACGGAGTGATGTCAAAAGTGTAAAAATACCAAACATAATTCAATCAATTGTTACAAATAGGTGTGCCACGATCCAAGAATAATAACCAAAGTAACAAGGCAAGGACACAAAACCTGAAGAAGCAGGATCAACACCACACCCTCCCATACTACTGAATGGGTGGAGTGATGCTACAAATCTATATGAGTTGCCCAAAATCAACTACTCGAACACTGACAAAATAACACTAGACTTCACTAGAATAGATCCCCCACAAGAGATATTGTCAACATGCCAAAAGTGTCGAAAATACAGATACAAAATCTCTCAACAAATAAGAGAGATACACTACACCTGCTAAAGAAAAATGCTCAAAACAAGAAGCATTACAATGCAGAAGGTATAGAAAGTGGAGTAAGAGGCCGAATGGTGGAGGATTCATGTCTATAGAGTCCTCTCAATGAATGCCTATATCGCCTCCATGAGTGATCAGATATCCACCCCAGATCAACAGATGGATGAAGAAGATGCCTGCATATGACTTGGTGTAAAATGCACAATGGGTGCATGCAAAAGAACATCAGAATGTGTGTCAGGTTAATCATGTCTGACAACTAAAATCTCAGGTTTCTCAATCCTGAGTGAAGGTGCATAACTCATGTGTTGTTCATGATCCTCGAAAGAGACGAGCGAACAAAAAAGGAGCTCACAATCGTGTGATCCCAATGAAGTATCTATAACAATACAAAAACCCGGAAAAATGAGCGCCTCCAAAATGGTCAAGCTTACGCTTGATCTTAGGGTTTTCTTGCCTTCCAAATCCAATGCAAGCCTTCATTTTGCATAAAAACGTACGCATAAACAAAATTCCAAATATATGAATATACAATAAATTTATTTACAAAATAAAACTTACAGACAGATGCCAACAAATCTACACTTTGATACCATGAAAGGAACGATAACCAAATCGTGCTGAAGCCAAGAACACATATGCTAATCAAACGTCACGATCAATAAGATGAAAGTAATTCGCCAGAATAACTTTACATAAACCTTTGCAAACAAATGAGTAGAAATATCATATATTATTATGGAACTCAATACAATACATTGAGAATGGGCCTTTCTTAAATAGGCAAGGAATAACAATCTAAGAACCAGTTAAGGTCGTAGATCAAGCCATAAAATAAGGAAATAACTAGTCATCAAAGAACTAGTCAAGACCATAGATTTAGGAGAGAACTAGACATCAAGGATCTAGTCAATACCATAGATCAAGGAAAGAACTATACCTAACAACTAGATAATATCTCTTGATATCTAAATAAGATAAAATAAATATCCACACATATAAGTGGGTGAGAATAAATACAATAAAGGTAAATAAAATACCTAGGTGAACATGAACTAAGGTAAATACCTATTCTAACATGAGTTTCTTCAAGAAGAAGGTCATCCTCCTTGATAATATTGTGGACAATTGTTTGGATTTTATATGTCATGTCCAGGGGTGTGATAATAGGCACAAATGAGGTTAGAGTCAAACCATGATGGTTTCTTACTATGTGGATTGAAGGATTTGATAAGAGGAAGTGTGATGGTGGAAATTTGAAGCAAGTGTTGAAGGACCTCCACATATGATTCAACCAAAGTATTAGGAGGTGCTTTATCTTTGTGAGAAATTTTAGATTTAGAAGAAGAGAGATGTTTGAGATGTGGATGTATGATATTTGAGTTCTAGTATTTTGAGGTTTTGATGTTTTGGATTCAGGTTTGGTGATGGTTGGTGTTCTAGAAGAAGAAGTGTTGGATGATTTTGGTTTGGGTTGATTGATCGATTATGATGTTTTGGATGAAGGGGTTAGTTCTAGGAGAGATGGATGTGGTCCTAAGATAGATGATGTGATATTATATTGTTTGATCTTAGGTGGAGGAATGTCTATATTTTTGTGGGGATATGAAAGAGATATTTGAGGAAATGTGCCAAGGGTATTAGATTTTTCTTGTGAAGAAGTACCCTTGGGAGGAATGAAAATGATCTCAATTGGAGGGTACGAAGGTTGTGTGGTTGATATGGGTGGAGGAAGTAATTTGTGTTTGATGAGATCTAAATAAGGTGAATATTGGCTTGATGTGGGGGTGTCTAATTTTGTAGATGATATAGGGGCATCATTTGAAGTTATTACGAGTTGGAGTGCTTTCAAAAACTCTTCAAATGATGAGAATGATGTGGGAGGAGAAGATGGTGTAGATGTGGTCACAATAGTTGATGTGGTTAGTGTGGGTAAAAGTGAAGAAAGAGGAATTGGGATAGGTGCTAAGGATGGATCCAATATAATAAGTGGGGGTGGAATAGATGTAGGTGAGGTAATGGTCAAATCTGATGAAGTAGATGTGACAAGTGGTGAAGTAGATGTAGGTGTAAGATCAATAGTAGATGTCAATGTAGATGTGGATATGATTGGTGTAGAGATGGGGATAAGTGTTGGTGGAATTATGGATATAGGGACAATGTCCAAAGAGGAAGTGGGTGTAATATTTGGTGAAGTAGGTGGAGTTGTTGATGGGGTAAGATCTTGATCAGTGGTATTGATGGTGTTAATGGTGTGAGCATTGGGTGGTTGAGATGTAGGAGGAGTGGTTTGATTTTTGGCACATGATTAGGAAATGGTTGTTTAAAAACATCAAGTGGTTGATTTGGAGGTGCGTTAGGGTTATCCACTTGAAGGTCACCTTGGTCAATGAGTTTTTGGACAAGATCCTTGAAGGTTCGACACCTTTCTATATCATGTCCGTGAACTTAGTGGTATTTGCAATAGTGATCCTCACGATACCACGCAGTTTAGGTATTGATTCATCGAATGGTCAAATGGGGAAGTGTGATGAGATGGACCGCCATCAATTTATCAAATATTGAACTATATGTCTCTCCAAGAGGAGTGTAGTTAGGTGGTGGTCTAGGAGCTCTTTGTTGAGGCCATGTACTAGTGGTGGGTGTAGAAGAAGACTTAACCACCATGGCATTAGCCGCACTCTTGGATTTTTCATTATGTGTGGATGGTTTAGTAAACTTAGTTTTCATTTTGTTTTATTTAATTTTAAGTTGGCCTTTCTTAAGGGCACGAGTCTCAATTTTACGAGCCATAGTGAAGACTTCTTCAAACATTTGAAATGATTGGATTTGTAAGGTGGATGATATATGCTTCATAAAATACCATGAGATAATTTGATAAGATCTGTTTGTGGAAGGGAAAATGATAATTGGTCTATGATTCCATGCCATCATGCAAAAATTCTATGATAGACTCGTCGTCAAATTTTTCGAATGGTGTATAGGTCTCCGTAATGGTGACCTTGTGCACAATGTTGATTAAAAAGTATTCTAGGAAGAGCTACACAAGTTGGGTAAATGATAGCAATGAGGGTTGGGGGATGGAAAAGGACATGGGGAAAGTGCAAAGCATGAGGTCTTGGTCATGGGAAATGAGATAGCATGCATGCCTAAATGTACAAAGGTGTTGTTGGGGATCTTCCTTACTGTTAAATTTGGTGAATTTTAGAAGTTCCCAATGAGGAGGATAAGGTTTGATTGGAACTAATGGATGGATAGGTTCATTGCAAATTTTTCATAAGATAATGTGACCTTGGGCCCTAAGGTAATGGCCTCAAGGCTAGCCAACCTATTCATCAAGGCATGCATGGGGTCATTTGAAGTGGTTAGATAGGATTGTGATTGTGTGACGTGGGAAGTAGCTAGATGAGGTGGTTGATAAACTTGTGGATGAATGGGTGTTTGAGGAATTACTTGATGAGGATGAATATAGGTCATGGGTTGAGATTGGATGAGTTATTACAATTTTTGATGTTGAGAAATAGGAGATGATGTGATTGTTGATATTGGGTTGGTTGTTGAGGTATATGATGAGTGGGGATGTGGGTGATGATAGGTTGAGATTGTTGAGGGGGTGGATTAGGCATCATGTAGTGGTAAGCACCCCTAGGAGGAGGTTGGGAAGTGATGAAATTTACATGAATATGGGATGTGATAGGTAAATATTGACTATGTTGTTTGGATATGATGGGAAATGGTTGAGATTGTTGGAAGGATTGAATGGGGATACTAATATTTATAGTAGAAGGATAAATGATGGTAATGGAGGTGGTTGTTAGAATTTGAGGATTCTAATAAATACGGATTTAATCAACTTACATATTATATAATGTTACGATAAATATTTAAATAAACATTACATCATAATTTAAGTAAATAAAGCAATACTTACAGGAAATAAATAACATAGATGACACATTATTTATAGTGGAAAACCCCAATAGGGTAAAAATCACTTTGAAAATAACCTTTTACTTTAGAGAACTTATTTTACATCCAGTAAGATCACCTCCTCCTTTAAAACCCTATTTACCAAGGGTAAAACTAAATCACTTGATTTGCACACCTTTGATATATTTCCCAAATATATCAAATGAGGACCTAAAGTCCTTTTTATATAAGGTGATTGGGTATGTCTCTCGACCCACCTTTTCAACCTTAAATGGTTGACACATACACCTAGGTTTATAATATTTAATATTAGAAATATAATCATTTCATGATATTAAATATTTAACCTAAAGTATATACCTAGGTTAGCATATTTAATAATAGAAATATAAATATTTCATATTATTAAATATTAACCTATATATTAGTGATGGACCCATATACATTAAGGGTTGGCCAGACCACTTAATCATTATGTTCCAACACTCCCCTTAATATTAAGTGGGATAACATAACATATGTCAATAGATTACAATACCGTGATACACTACAGATTTACAATCTTTAAACCATAAAGGTTTTAGGATATCATATCGGTTTGAAGGAATTGTAACACCTTCATCATACTTAATTTACCTTTTGGTACAAAAGGATTTGGAATCTCAAAGGTCATCCCATGATTGGTGGCTAAGTATGATTTGTGAGTTTTACATGTTCTCACAAGTTCTCATAAAAGGTTATTGAACCTAAGCATATAGGAGCATTTTACAACCAAGGAACTCCTTCACAATATGCTTGTACTATATGTTTACCATTAAACTCAATAGCACTAAAGATTTTACTGAAGAACGTCTTTAAGATCTTTCTACACTTATTTCTCAAAAACAAGTCAAGGAGGTATATATGCTCGAAGGTCTTTTTACACTTGCCCGAAGGTCTTTTACAAATGCCTGAAGGTATTTTTATAAAAATCAAGTTCTATTAGGAGGTGACATTGTTATGCACACTCCCCCTCAATGGAAACTCTAACAATCCAATATTTTCACGAAAGTGACAAATCTTTGCACCACTTAGGGACTTTGTGAAGATTTCAACAACCTGCTCTTCAGTCAACATGAACTTGAGATTTATCTCATCACTTTGCACCTTCTCATAGGTGAAACATATATGTATCTCAATATTCTTCATCCTCTGATGTTGAACTAGATTCTTAATCAAGAGTAATACAACTTTGACCACCACATAGAAGAGAAATACTTCCTTTAGCTTCCATGTGTATCCCTACCAACAGTTATTGCAACTACATGGCTTATTTACTTCTTTCATTATACTTCTCTACCTTAGTAGAAGAAATGGAGACTCTTGATTATATTTTTGTTCCAAGTAATGGTTCCCACACTAAAAAACTTGAACACATATCCAATATATTTTATAACACAACATCAGTATGGTTAGAATCACCAATTCCATATAAGATAGCATTTTCATTCTTAGTATAATGCAACCCATAATTGATTGTTTCTTTTAAATATCTTAAAAAATTGCAAGATTCTAATGATCTCTAAAAAAGGTTCCTACATAAACCTTGAAGTAATTCCTTTTGTATAGGAAATATCTGATCTAGTTATAGTTAGATAAATCAAACTATCAACTAACAACGTATATAAAATAGGATCAACCTTTTTAATATGCACATCTATGATCAATATTTATTCCAACTTCTATTGAAGTAGGAAATGGTTTACAATCAATCACAAGAAACTTTTTCAATACAATGGTGGCATATTGTGTTTTGAAAAATAACAATAGAATGAAATACAATCATACAAATAATATGATGTGAGAGACCTAACTCATTCATTTCAAAGTCTTTGCTTCAATTTCTTTTTAATCATAATTATCACTAGACATAAGTAAATCATCAACATATATACATATAATGATAATATGCGAGCCTTATTGCTTAATGAATATATCATTGTTAGAAGAATAATTAACAAAACCTAACAGTTGAAAAAAGGAAATAATTTTCACATACCAAGCTCTAAGAGCTTGTTTTAAACCATACAAAGATTTCTCAACTTACAAACATAGTTTTCTTCACCGCTTTCTTCAAATCCTTTAGATTGAAACATGTAAAGTTATTCTTTTAATTCACAATTCAAAGAATCATTTTTCTTATCAATTTGGTGGATTTTCCACCCAAATTGAGTGGC
The DNA here is from genome assembly GCA_018340775.1 of Taxus wallichiana var. yunnanensis. Classification (NCBI taxonomy): domain Eukaryota; kingdom Viridiplantae; phylum Streptophyta; class Pinopsida; order Cupressales; family Taxaceae; genus Taxus; species Taxus wallichiana. Next base: position 265,972,804 of record CM031243.1, on the reverse strand, counting down.
GATTGCAAATAAGACCCTAACAAGTACTCATTTTAGCAATAGGAAATGTTTCAACATAATCAATACCACATTTAAGTGAAACCTCTAGCAATAAGTATAGCTTTATGTTTGTTAATACTACCATCAGCATTATATTTTACTTTGTATATCCACCTAGACCCTATAATACTTTACATGGCTCAAGTTCATACAAGGTAATTAATGCATGGTACATATGATGGTTTTTGGTCATTTTCCTAAGGTTAATAGGATTTGAACTTTCTAACATAAAGTGAGCCCAATTTAATTTCTTATCTAGGAAGATAAGAGTTTCAGAAACATCTATAGCATCAAAACATCATCATGACCATTTACTAAATCAGAATCAAAACCATCATTTAGAAAAATTTAATGAAGTAACTTCAAGAGAAGAAGACAACACATGTAAACCTTTCACTAGATTATATCTAGAAATTTCATATAAGCTTTGATAATTAACATGCCCTATCCTTTCATGCCATAGTTTTGAATTATTCAAACTTTGAGATATAAAATAAGATGCAGAAGAGAAATCATACAAAATATATAGATCATTTATTTGAATTCCTTCAACTATTGTACTCTCATTATTATCCTTTATATACCAAGTATCATTTATGCATGGATTCTAGTTGTGTCCATACCTCTTTCGGATGTTCGATATTACCAATGTGTAGAAGGTACTCATCATTCACATTACGTAGAATCATAGAAAGAGTCTCCTGCATTCGTTGCAAGAATGTATTCATGTTATCTATAGTTGTTTGACAACCGATGGGAGCAACCTCATATCCAGAAATAATCATCTAGAGTTTCCTCACCATAAATTCTATTTTGACCCAAATGTTGTAGTTGGTTTCATTCAGGATCTGGGTTTTGTCAAGACAGAAATAGTGGATGCCATTATTTTCCTAAACTTGTAAAACACACCTCATTATAATATACAATGTACCACAAAGTTAGATACATATTTATTGATAATAAAAACAACACTTTTAATAGAATCATATCTAAATTTTATAGATCTAAAGAAACTATTTGATCATAACTAATGATTTCATTACAATGCATACTAATTGCCCTCCCATGATCAAAATAATAACTCATAATATAAAGGGCTCTGCATTATACCCTATATTTATATAAAAAAATATTTCGACCATATAGAAGTGAAGAAGAGACCCCTAAGAATACATAACAACTTCAATTTTTTAGAAAAATTATGTAGACAAAGATCTCGACTAGTTTAAATTTGACGTCCAAATGACCATCATAATGGCTTATTTTTTGGTCTATCGTGATCATTTGACCGTCAATTTTAACACAATTAAGTTTTTGAACCTACAAGCTTAAATTTGGCGTCTAAATGACCATCATCTTGTCTTATGTTTGGTCTACCATGACAGTCATTTGACCATCAAATTTAATGAAGTCAAAACTTGCTATGTATTTCCAGAATGTGAAATTCTATAATTTTTTCTTCTTTATAATATTAGGGAGGTTATATTTTAATACATTATAATAATCTATTATAATTTATAATGTAAAAATATATACACTTTTTTAAAAAGAGGTATATAGTTTATAGAATGTAAATAAAAAACAACATATAGTTCATAAAAATTATAAAATATAGTATATTTTTTTATAAAAAACACATAACCCTTATTAAAGGGGTTTAAAAGACATAGACCAAGTTAAAAGAATTTTACCAAGTGCAAGTAGATTTATGAGAGTATAGATTAACTTGCATATTTTACAAAGGGGACAAGTAATTTCACCCGACTAATGAAATAAATTGAAATTTTTATTTTCATGAACCTTGTCTCCTCCCTTCATTTACTCTTAATTTTACCTTGCACATATTTAAAACTATAGAAAGATTGTAAAATATTTTATATAATTCCTGCAAGCTAAAAACTTTACAACTTTTATGTGGCAATAACTAAAAATATTTTAATAAATATTTACCGCACTTCACATGGGCCACCAATAAACTAGCCCCCTTTTAATTCTCCACTCTCACTCCTATATAAAAGAAAACCTTTAAATAAGTTTATTTATATAGTTTTTATAAACTATAAGATATAAATGAAACCCCTTTCACATGTGCACACATCAATCTCCAAACAAACATTAATTCCATATAATTTATAAAATGTAAATGAAAGTAATAATCATATCATATTACATCTCTCCTCCCCAAAAAAATTAGGGATTTAAAATTGAAAAACCCTAAAAATTTTACCGAGAGTTTAATTGCACAAATGTAATGCCAAAATAAATTGGGAAAAAAGAAAGGGATGTGATACTTTTAAATACCCTTTCAAGTTGGTTGAAAAAACCCGTACAAAAATTAAATAAATAAAATAAAAATATTTGATCTTAATTTATTTAATTTACCTTGCTCTGATACCATGTTAGAATTTGAGGATTCTAATAAATACAGATTTAATCAACTTACATATTATCTAATGTTACGATAAATATTTAAATAAACATTACATCATAATATAAGTAAATAAAGCAATACTTACATGAAATAAATAACACAGATGACACATTATTTATAGTGGAAAACCCCAATAGAGTAAAAACCACTTTGAAAATAACCTTTTACTTTAGAGAACTTATTTTACATCCAGTAAGATCACCTCCTCGTTTAAAACCATATTTACTAAGGGTAAAACCAAATCACTTGATTTGCACACCTTTGATATATTTCCTGAATATATTAAATGAGGACCTAAAGTCCTTTTTAGATAAAGTGATCGGGTATGTCTCCCGACCCACCTTTTCAACCTTAAATGGTTGACGATACACCTAGGTTTATAATATTAAAAATATAATCATTTCATGATATTAAATATTTAACCTAAAGTATATACCTAGGTTAGCATATTTAATAATAGAAATATAAATATTTCATATTATTAAATATTAACCTATACATTAGTGATAGACCCGTATACATTAAGGGTTGGCTAGACCACTTAGTCATTATGTTCTAAAAGTGGAAATAGTTATGTTAATGGGAGGTAGATTAGGAGGGATGGGTGTGACTAGCTGAGTGGTTTGATGGGGTGGAGGATTGGTAGAAGAGGATGGATCAATCTCATGTTAGGCCATGGCGAGCTCACTCATAGCTCTAGGGGAAAACATTGCAAGTTGTGAAGAAAGAACTTGGGTTGTTTCGGGGTTGGAATGGTAACCATAGATTTTCTCTGGAGAGGCGAGACCATCCATGGGAAGTTGGGTTGACTTCCTACGAAGGTAATTATGAGAGCTATGGGATTAGCATTAAGAAGCTCTTGGAGCTCCACACTACCACGAGGAACAATAAGAGGCCCAAAAGCTTCAACCAATGCACCGAATGGAGGGGTGGTTGGTCAAGATGGAATGGATTGATGATGAAAGAAAGGATTGGTGTCATCATAGGTTGTGGTTTGAAAAAGATGTCCTTGATGAGGCACATTGATGATCAAAGGTTGGGTGACCATGGAAGAGGTAACCATAGGCATGGATGAGCCAATGGCCACATGTGGAAGTTGATTGGGATGACATGATGGGATTGTTTGATGCAATATTTTGTTCCATTTTCCTAGCTAAAGAGCATGTGATAACGAGCATGAAACAAAACAAGAAAACAATTGTTTCGCTAATTAATGAAAACAAGACAAGCATGCAATGTTTTCTTTATCTTGATTAAAAGGATGTGAAAAAGAAAATGGGAAATGGATAACAAATGTACCTAAGAAATGGAAATCTAAGGTTGGTTTTAGGTAGTTTTGGATGGGAATTCCTTGATATACCCGAAGGTACATGAGGCCCAAATCTGTGCAGGATTTATAATGTGGCTAGAACATCACAACAGTTTTCTGTTGGGTGATGAAATCCCAATCAGTTCCACCTGGTAGGGAGTGTTTATATGTGTGAAATGATTAATGTGTTTGGGCATTTGTGAAGAAATGTGAAATGTAACCAATTAAACCCCTACTTACACTAGATTTGCAAGCAAGAATGCAAGAGGTTTGTTTTAATCCCAAAATCAAATGTGGAAATTCAATGAGGACAGTCATATAAAGAATGGAAAGTGTGATGCAAAAAGGAGAAAATAAGAAAAAAAGGAGAATGCGTGGTGAACACTTTTTCTTTTATCTCGATCTTCAAAGCAAATAAAGAGTGAAATCCAAACAATCTAAAATCCCAACACGAACAAGAAAATGCTAAGGCTTTACCTGCAACGTTTGTGAAAGATGGAAGAAATATGGAAAAGGAAATAAATGTAAGAAACTCACCTAAAAGTGTTGTCCCACTTTGGCGTGCCAAAATATTGGGATAAAATTATCTTTCTTGTTTAGATTAGTGAAGTAGATACTAAAGAAAGTCAAACAACTTCAAATATGTAAGGGTTTAAGGTACCTTAGAAATAAATGGTGATAAATGAACAGGCGCAAAGTATACTTCCTTGCTACATATTTGATGAATCGACATGACAAAGGTAACTAAGAGGAACATGGTCTAGATAATAGATGAGAGTGTTTCCTGATGAAGTCGGTTCCAAGAAGCGTTAACTTCCTTATGTGGATGTCAACCCTCGTGTTTGATAAAAGATGAAAAATCAATGATAAAGGACTGAATAACATGTAGAAATTGAAACTAAACAGAATCTAGAAATTGTAGAAATAGATGGAAATTACAAATCTGATCTAAATCAACACAAAGCATATTTACAGGCTAGTTCGATGGTGACCCAAGTTCTGAAAGGGCACATTGACGCCGACTGAGCAGATAGATCTAGATAGTAAGATGAAAATACAAATCAAGGGATCTAAGTGTAGATTAAATGATCACGAGAGGTTTGAAAACACTCGATAAACACCTACGAGAGGAAGGTCGATATAGGGAAACAAACAGGTGCGAGAAAATGGGGGTTTAGGTGGATTGTGTGGCTAGCAAGACATAGGTCGAAGGTGACTTAGCTCAGTTGGTGGTGACCGAGGGCTAACAGAATGGAATTGGACCGATAGAGAAGCAAAATGAGAGATCTAAGTGCTAAATAAGATTACAAAGATAGAGAGGGAGGCTAATGTGGAATTAGAAGACAAAATGGATGAAAAACCAAGGTTGGGTCGATGGCGAGCTGACAAAAGAAGTGGCAACCTAGGAAGTGTTGAACAAGGTTGAGGGTGGATGGGTTGGACATGACAACCCCGCAAAACAAAACGACTGAAAGAATAAGCTAGATCTGAAACTTTGATGGAAATTGGACCTGCAAAACGTTAATGATTAAAAAATAATAACAATGATAAGAAATGATAGCATAAACCAATATAAGATCAAGATAAACTCCCCAAAGTCTCCACAAGTGATGAAAATAAGCTCCAATGGACTCCAAGAATACTGTAGCAAGTTCATGAAATATCAGGCTCAAAGATAGGATCACAAAAATGCAAGAGAATTATAATTATGCATCCCTTTGGGAGGAGAGGTAAATGTGGCCTTATAGGGTCAACGGCGACTAGGGCGGTGCCCACCAACTATGGGGAACCATCCATTTGGGTGGTAGAAGGATGATTTATTCAAGATATGGGGATTTTATGGATTGGGATAAGTGATTTAAAGCATTTAGGCGGGTTAGGGTTTCATAGGGAAGTGTCATGGGTAGGTGGGAGATAAAAATGGATTAAATAAAAGCTATAAAAATCTTAGGGATTAGGAACTAGGGGTTTAAGGGTGATAAACAACCTAGAGAAGGGAAATTAGGAATAATTAGGATTAATTAGATAATGAGATGAGGATTAGGGGATAAATGATGAAAATTAATAATAAATTAAAATAGATAGGATAATGGATGGGAAAGATGGGAATGTTAATAAGAATATGAATTAAAAATTAAAAGGGGTCTAGATAGGTGATCATGGTAAAAGAAGTGAACACATGTGAAAAGGGTAGTGATACCAAATTTTGGTGTCTACAACCCCTTCTAAAATATAATTTTGAGATATTTATCCCTTTATAGCCCCACCAAATTGAATTCAAAAGTTAATTGAGTTATATATCAAATAATTGAGTTGTCAAAATGATTTAATGATGGAGAAATTATGTTCCACCCAAGTGGTAGTTTCTTGTTCATCCATTCTCCTAATTTTCAAGGATATACATGTGTTCTCTTCACGGATCCATAGTTTTACTTCCACATTAGTCATGTTTGTGCCAAATTTATCTTGATTCTTGGAAACATTCGTGTTTCTTTTCATATTTATTTGGCAAGAGTGATCCAAGCACACATTTATCTCTTCTCTCTTTTGTGGATGATTTGTTTTCACCTAGTGTTGACAAAATCGTATATTTTTAAACCTTTGATTACCCTTGAGAGAATATTTTTAGTAACTTTTTTCTTTATATTTATAAATGAAATTGTATGAATTGGATAAGAAACTCTCCATAATGATATTTTGGCTATTGATCAAACTCAGTTACCATGTTTGAGAATTTATGTTTTCCAATTTTATAAGCAATTGAATAATGATAGTATTTCCTAGATAAAAGAGAGAATATTATATGATGTCGATAAAGTATTATGGTTTTATAAGAAAACTTTGATTATGTAGATCACTATTTGGTAATTAATAATTTGTTTGTATTGTGTAGACATGTAAAAGTTTTGAGTTATAAAATCCTTACATGTCTTTAGTTTTTTTGTATCTTTTATTATCACCCCAATATAATTGTGTTGTCATCTTGAAATATCTTGTTCGGATGAGTAATGGGTGGTACACATAGGATCATTTTGTTATTTGTCTAAATGTATAGTGGAATGTGTAATAATTGTGTAGATTGTTGTCTTTTTATGGTTGGCATTAGCTCACTTGATCTAAATGCACTCCTTCACCCCCTCCATATAGGCGGAGGGGAGGGAGACACTTGCATTCCATTTTACTTGGGCATTACGATCGAGAAGCAAGTGGAGATAGGGGCCGCCACTTGCCCCTTATTCACTATTCTAGTGACTCCTTACCAAATAGATTCAGTCCCTAATCATATTTCATCTTATCACTTTCTTTTGTTAATATTACCATTCATCTCCACACTTTATTGAAATCTCACTTTGTATTTGCAAATTCCTAAGGTTTTAATCCATTATAACTTTGGATTCATGTCTATGAGCTTTCCTTTGAACATTATGTTGGTCTAGAGAGCAATTAGCTTGTGGATTATGGAAATATTTAGCATTTTCATCTGTTTGAGTGCAACCTTTGCCCATTCTTAGGTGGCTTTATGAATATCCTGCTAGTGAAAAAACAAATTGGGTGGGAATTCATAGTAGTTAGGCTATCTCGGTTGGGTTTATTGGAATGTATTTGTATATTATTTTTGTTTCACATCATTTAGGTTGCTCTAGGTTCACTCCCATAGGTCTCACAGATCCTAAAGAGTAGGAGGTTAAACACCCTCATATTTTTGTCCTTAAGTCTATCATTCCAAGTGAAGAAGTGACTCATTATAATGACGTATCTTGTTGAACTCACTCCTTTCAATCTTGGTACACATTTGGGAGCCAAAAATTGGTATCATTATAAAGGAGTGTTGTTCACTAGTTTATTCATATACTCCTTTCCTTTGGAGGACCGTTGTCAGGGTTCTTGGTTCCTCATTTTTATTTTTGAGAGGAATGTGGTTTGATTTTTATTCTCTATTCTATCATACATTTTATGGGAATTTTTTGATTGGTTAACTTATCATTAGCACACCAAATTTTCTAAAACATTGGCTTTTGTCAAGGATTGCAAAAATTGGCTTCAATTCACCATAATTTACATTTATCTAGTCTATTTTGTATCATTTTTACTACATGTAGTTTTTCCCCACATTTTATCACCAAATTGATGCAACGTATTATCTATTTCAGTCCTATTTGTGAAAATTATTATGTTACTCATGATCTTTGTTGTCCTAGTAATTGTGTTTTGAAATAAGAGCAAAGTGATCATTTATTTTTGTTAATATTGTCATAGATTTTTCATGTTTGAGGTTTATTTATGTATACCTTCATGGTATTAGTGAATCCATTGTGTGTTAAGATCAATTATCCCAAATATTTTTAAATCCTTGTTAATTTATTATCCCTTAAGCTTGAATTACATATTGTGATTTTCAATTTACAAATATAGAGGGGTATGCTCTACTTTCAAGGTAGATTCATAAAAACCCAAGAATTTCCACTAGTAAAATCAATGACAAAGAGAGAAATATCTAGAAACCTGTGCAAGAAAAAGGTACTCCTCAATCTCAAATTCCTAAGTATACTTCTTCTTTGTCTCCTTTAAATTGTGGAGAAATAATTTTAATTAAGAATGTAAATGATAATTATGAGTCATTTATGACACATCCACCTTAATGCCCACAATTTTGATACCAAATGATGAAATACAACACTATCCAAGACTAATAACTCTTATAGCTCCAATACTACATCTAGCTCTGGACCATTCATGGCTCTAGCTCCGAATTAAATATACTACTAGCTCTGGACCAAACATACTACTAGCTTCGGACCAAACATACTACTAGATCCAAACCAAACATACTTCTAGATCTAGAACAAATATACTAATTTTATCTTGAAACCTTATCTGTTCATTATCCTTCACTAGATTTCAATCAACAAAGATATGTAAGAAATCCAAAATACTTATTAACCACCAATTTCGATTACAAATTAAGGATGTTTGGATATTTTTCTCGAATATCTTATCATACTATTATAACTCCATCTTTATTATTCATATCACTATTAAATATTTCCCATAACGTTGAGAACTCCTTCTCCATATCCTTTGGCGTCCATAAATTACAATCAATCATCAAGACTTAAATATAGATTATGACCTTGCACCCTTCCCTACATAGTTTTGTTAGTGATCATGAGAACTCAACCTACAAAAATATTGTCATGTTTTGATCATGTATTGACCCTTCAATGAATATGCTATAATGATTTCAATCTCCTTATATCCTCTCGGGACCTAACTCTTTTAAGAATGTACCCCATTGCAACTAGATCATTTATATACATTCATCCTTTTACTCTAATATGAGCAGGGCTATATACATTTATTTCTAGGATAAGGATATGAAAATAAACATATAACAACCTACAATTTCTTGAAATTAGTCATAAATACATGATGATGATAATAGAAAACCAATTAGAGATCATTATATCAATAACTTTCTTCATAGACTAATGCTTTGGTTTTCCTTCCTATTATGTCTATTTTAGCTCAAATTTAGGTCTAATTTTCATATGAATCAACTTATCATAATTCTTATAGTTTTTCTAGGTACCCTTTTTGTATTTAGGAAGGCCACAAAGTTTCAAGTCTCAACTCTTAACATATTTTCCCAATTCCTATTTGTGTAATAACAATTAGGCCTATTACGGATTTTTAATTGTTCTGGGGAACTTTCAGAATGATCTCTTTTCTCTAGAAATAAAAAATCATAAGACATTTTACATTTGGAATATTACCCCTTAAATATTATTTTTTCCATCCTTTACAACTCTGTAATTGTCAAGATATGATAAATTTTCTATAATCCCTAGACCAGGTTTTGAATAACCCGATAGGAGATATTTGTGTTTATCTTTCTTGTTATGTCTTTTCAAGGCATAAAAATATTTTGATAAGCTCTGATATATTCCTCTACATCCTTCCCATTCAATAACCTAGGACTAAGAGTGCATATGCAATCTATACAATAAGCTTTATCGGGGCTACATGTAAAATTGCAAGAACATAGATAATTTCAGAGCAAAAATACAAATATCCTAAACTATCATTATATGATCAACTTCTTAACTCTTCAAAAATTCAATATGCATCCAATGATTTTATAAATGAAGGAAATTACACCCAATTTTATTGACTTTCTTCCTCACATACAATATACAATTTCATAATGCACAATCTCCTTTTAATAACCCAATACATACATAAGTTTCTCACTAATTCATCTTGAGATTGTCTTGGATAATCTCACTAATAATTCATAAATCCTCTCCCCTCATTCTATATCTTTAGATTCGGACACTATCAAGAAGAAAACAAAATTCTCAATCTTAGTATGGCCTTAGAATAGGCCAATTTTCTCTCTTTTGACCTTTATCTTTCAACAAACATGTTTCTTATCTCCTTCCAATGTGGGAGTTGTTAAGATAGGAAAATGAGGTGTATTTACCCTTACCAAAGTATAAATAGTCTTACAACATGTTTATGACCTTCTAGTTGTTTGAACACTATTATAAAGACTACAATAGCTATATAGGGCCTTATTAGGCCTGTTACATACACTTAAAATCTTGTCATGGCTTTTAGGCCTTTAAAAGTAAGACTCATTTATTCACTTAGACTATTTATATATAAATTTACAATAATGAGCTAATTTTCTGCATCATTCATCCTCTGATTTTTCTAAAGTGTTATGTGAAAAAACCAATCCTAAATTCATCTCTCTTTTCCATTATGCAAGTACTAGTGGAGCTCTTGTCTTTGGAAATTTCCATACTCTTTTCTCCTCACCTATGATTAAAATGAAAGATATATCTCAATCCAAACCTTCATTCGAGAGTTTGTTACATTTAATTTCCCAAATAACATCAATAATTCCTTAGTGAATTTGAAGGAAGAATAAAATCAAGATCATATTATCTATATTTTTGTTCTTAATACTCCCTCTCCCAATCATCCTCCTGAGATAAATTATATTAATCTAGATCTTAATATGGTTGGAAATGATAAAGACCTGAATTCCTTTGGCCATACTTGGAGATCCTCACCCATTTTTAGAGCGAAAATATTCAAAAATATATATTTCTTATAAATTAAAGGTCATCCCATTGAATTCCTTGTTGAAATTATAAGGATAATACCTAAATTTCAAGGCTAACATACTAGTTTAGGTGATCAACATCTTAGAATATTTAAACACTTAATTGATTAATATTATATTCTCGATGAAGATGTTTTTATCAAGTTGTTTATTCACACTTTGGAGGAGAGTGCTAGGGACTAGTTTGACAATTTACCTAATGGAAGCATAGATTCTTAGCATGAGATGAAGAGAAATTTTAAGCTGCAATTTGGTGAAATAATAGATCCTATATTCCTCATGAGTGAGTTTGAGAATATCAAGAAACATCCTAATGAATGTGTGCAATATTTCAATGCTATATTTACTAAAATCATGATGAACCTTCTTGAAAATGTCAGACCTCTAGACATAATTTTTCTTATGGAATATTGTGAAGCCTTTGATGTTAAAGTTGGTTTTTATCTTAGAGATAAATCCCCAATTAATCTGAGGTAGGCTTACACTATGACAATCAACATTGAGAATAACATTAGAGCTATTGGAAAACCATCTAAAAGAGGTGATGTCAATATTTTCCCACCAATAGAGAAAATTCTCCAAGTACATCATTGAGTGTCAATGAAAACTTATTGATGATGATGGGGGCTATGAAAGAATTATCCTATAGAGTGGCTAGAAATTAAAAATTTCTACCTCCTATTCAGAATAAGTATTACTTGAGTAATATGCCACATGATTTGGAAAGATGGCCTACACATGATATAACCTTTGACAAAGGAAAACAAATGATCCTATTGTTGTCACAACTAATGAAATAAAAGAGAAACAAATGATCCTCTTTTTGTCACAACTAATGAAATAAAGTAGGTGGAAGAATTATCAAAGTGTGATGAATTTTTTATGCACCATGATCCTTGTTTGCTTTATCCATTTAATTTTTATCTTTCTTATGATGATGATAAATAGGAAAGTTCATAATCTATTTACATGCTTGACTATGATGATTTTGAATTTGATTGCATGAAATTTGGATTCAATATTGATTCAAAATCATATGATCATGCATATGATGTGTAATATAATGTTTATGATGAAGTTTTCAGCTCTCATAGTGTTGGGTTTGAATCTTGTGGTCTTAATGTTGTCACAGCTTACTCCAATGTAGAGTGATGACTCATTGAGTTTGAAAATTATACTATTATTTCTCGTAGTGTATTTTTGAATGCTAAAGCTATTTTTATTGATGTTGAAGACTTTTTTGAATGTGTTAATATAGAGAACGTTGATGCATTTTATTATATACCTCAAATGGATACCAAATATGTTGATAATAATCAATATACTTTTAGTGATTGTTTGCATGATGAAGATAAAGATCAGTTAGAATAATCAAATTTCACCGATGAATTACAATTGTGTGATGATGAGTTGTGTTTTAGAAATAATTCATATTTATAATATTACTTATATTATGAATCTTATAACAAACCTATGTTTATTGATATGAGAGATGAAAATGTGAAGCGTGTATTTGATCTTGGAATTGAATTTCACAATAAAGAGTCATCCCCATGTGATAATGATTCAATTGAAATAGTACAAACTTATCGATTTCCTGCTCATGATGAGACTAAGATATGCATGTTGATTGTTGTACTAATAAATTTATTGTTGAAATTGTTTATTTGGATAATGATGGCTTTATGGAACAAAAAGAAAAATATTTAGGTGAGAATTTAGAAGATGGTATTGAGTTGGGTATTTGAGAGAAAAAAATTTATAAACCCACTATCCTATTTTGCTATGTTCATTTTGAACTATCCTTTGTGGGTTTTGAATCTTATGCATCAATCTCGGGAACGAAGACCAAAAATGATATATAAGTAACTCAAATCATCCCACCGGGTGTGCCAAAATTGTTGTCACCTGATATTGCACCCTTTGTTGAGAAAATCTTGGCACCTTAGTGAAACATTGAAAAACCTCCAAAGTGTGGGACAATGGTGCCTTTTGAGGTCAATCTCTAGAGAAGGTTGGCTTATTTCTGCCCTAGCTCACTACGACTAACTAACCAACACTACACTACAACTATCTAATCCTATCCTAAGTATTCCAAGGGACTATGATTGAAATAGGGGAATGATGAAATAAAGAAAGGTAATGCACCAAACTAGAATAGGGTTCGATTATAGCTCCAAACACATAAATATGAAAACATATGCAAAGACCCAAGACAATACACACATAACTTTAGCAAAAATAAATAGAATAAGATCAAGACCAATAAGAGGATAAAAATATCCACTTTAAACATTGAATCATTCAAAGGAAATAAATCACACTTGCATTAAATATCACTAACTTATCCATTTATAGTCTAGAATATTCACAGCACATGAAATAGTTACAAGTACGTCACATAGGTCTATGAGCAAAAGCTTCAAGCTCAAAATGGAAGATCTCCTGAACTTAACAGAATTATGAACCCTTTACATGTGCTTTCACACTTACATATATATAAATATTTGGAGAAAGGGCGAAGGGACTGATCATATCTAATGATCAATGAATTAAACCACCCTATTTATACCATGGACCAATATCTATTGATTTTTTAGGTTAGATATGGGTGCCTCATTTTACTTCAATTGCACGCCATCAAATCACTTGTGCAGGTAGATAGTGTCATTCAAAATTAAATTTTGGTTTTGGAGTGGTTGAGTGCGTAGTCTAAATTAGGTACGGCCTTGTTATGCATCACAAAATTCTAATGTTCCACTACCTTGATCCTATCTTCTATGTATTTCTATCTCATTTGGAAAACTTCTGAGTGACTCGTAGCTTCATTTCCTACTTCTACATTGATCTGTGATCAATCACTAACTTCATAATTATTTTTGCCACACACGGCCTTCTATTCTTTTCCCACATAATATACTACATTCTTTGGATTCTTGTGTGTTTTACGGCATTTTACTTGTATTTTTCTATAGGTTCTATTTGATATTTGGATTTTCTTTGTTGTACAACATTCTAAACCTTTCTGGCTTGCACTACCCCATGCTTAAATTTTATCACATTCATGCTACTCACTCTCTATAATGTCGTATATCCATTTTCATTTGTTGAATGACATATTTCCCTATGATTATGTTCCTTTCAACTCCACAAAACACTTGAGTTTTCAAAATCCACGGAACACTACATTTTTTAACTCGTGGAACACTAAATTATTCCCATAATGCCACAAAGTACTTATCCTTTGTTTTGCGGCATAGGTAAACCCGTGAAAAACTAAGTCCTTTGTTCTATAGATTTTCAAACAAGATCCATTTAATTCCTTAACTTAATTGTTGTCCAAATAGCATGGGTGCTATTTTAGATAACAATTACATAGAAGAATGTTTTTTGGATAGTATAACCTTTTGAACTGGAACCCTCGAAAAGGATAACTACATAACAAACCCCTTTGTGTCTTCATGTAACTCTCATAGAAAAACATCCATTGATTTTTGACAATACCTATCATCTCAATATCATCGACTAAGTGGACTAGTAGATGAACCCGATAATCAAAAAATAAAGCTGGAAATACCTTTTTAAAATTGTAATCTTGTTTCTCATATCCTCTATCTTATACATGCAGATATCCTTTGTTAAAAACAATATGTCACATCTGAAAATTTCATTTTTTTTTCATATTAAGAATAATTTCTTATATAAAAAGTGGTTTATGAAGGTAAGCAGATAGACATTGTTACTTAGCTGATTTTGCAGCTATACGTACATATATATATCCCGAATAGGATATATACACTTACTTGTAGTTGCATGCCCAACCACATTATAGTTCTTGCCGTCAAGTATTCATGGATTACTTGACATTTATAAATTATTTTTCATACATAGTTGTATGAATTTACCTTACCTTGATGTGTGCAATGATTTATTAACAAAGGGTATGATATTATATTTCGTACCTATTTATGTTATTATGTTTATCTTTCTTGTTGTAGGTAATAATTTAATAATGTTGAAAATTTGGTTTTATGATTGTACTCATCTGGGATGTTAAAACTTATCTACTGAAATGAATGTTTCATCATTACATTTGTTGCATTATTAAACATGCATTATTTTGGTGTATGGAAATAATGTTTATAGTTTCGATATTATGACTAACCATCTTAAAATTGATATATCGGTCATTGACTATAATGCATTAAAATGGCCTATATTGTTGGCCGGATAGAATTTCTTAAAGTGAAGACAAGGTAAAAGATGGAATGTGTAATCTCTTCCTTGTATTTTTTATTAACTTAAGATATTTATTTTAATGTGATTACCTTTCCCATCAGTAGAGACAATGGAAAATAAAAAGAGTAAGTAATGTCATTACCAAGTTTGTTGTTTAAAATGGTCACAGACCATAATTGCTTTTGAATATAGGATTGGTTGATGAATCCATATTCTTATCCTTGGTGTTGTGCAAGGTAATGTTAATTGTTTAATTGATCAAACCATTGACCATGGCATATGAGATAAGGATAAATATTTTTTAAGTGGTCTAAGACCATGGTGATTGGCATTATAGTGTTTGAGAATTATATGGTCTTTGACCATACTCTATTGGCATTTTTATTGTTTAATAGTCTTAGCTCGATTGTTGGTCAAACCATGTAGACTTTGAATTTGGATTGAATTGATTGATTCATAATGGTCTTCAACTCAATGTGATAACCATGCAGATTATGGGAAAACATTGGTAATGGTAAGTTGTTTGTTTGATTAATAATCATGAACATTGACACCATGCAAACTTAGATAAAGTATTAAGGTTTTTATAATCTACAACCCTCAATACTACAATAAAATTGGAGGGAAAATAGGAAGGGTGGTGATGAGTTTCAATGAGACACTACATGACACCTAAAAAAGTTAATAGCATTTAATATTTTTCAAATAACCCGAAGCTTCCTCAAGAAACTACCTTGCATGCATTGAATTTAATTTTATTTTGTTATTTTTTTGAGCTCTTACTTTGGCCACTCAAGCTCCATTCATGTTGATTCATGCATGTAGGGTTATGTGGTTGTTCTCGTTAGGCTATTTTTGGCTGAATTTTGTGATAAAATTAAGCGTAGTTATTTCGTGAAGTTAGCATGTTTTTAATGGTGAGAGGTTTGAAGTTCGGTTGTTCAAATTTTTGGTTTATTTTATCAACTATGTGGAGGATTTTACAAAGGAAATAGGGAATAAAAGTGTAGGGCCATTTGAGTTACCAAGCATGGATTTCCTTTGACTCTCTCTCTTCTAGGTTAAATCACTTCATGTTTTGTTTGATTTTTATATATTGTTAAGGTTAAAACCATATGAAAAATAAAATGGGTTTGTTTCTTTATCTCGTGTGCTTGAATAATTAATTATGGGGGTTATTTTGGTTTGTTGGCCTTTGAACTCAAGTATTTGACTATTTTCATTTGATTTTAAACCCATACTTGCAAAATATGATATGGGTATAGGATATTTTGTTTATCATGTATCTAGTTTCAAATTGTTAATTGGTTAAGACTATTTATCTTATTAATACCCGTATAGGAAAATTTTACATAATGGATATGTATTATATTTTGTTGTTCTCACCATGTTTTGTTGATAAGAACTGTTTCAGTCCTATATGGTTAGTATTTTATCATTTCTTTTTAAAGAAAGTCACCATGAATAAAATAAAAACTAGGTGTGACTTGATCTCTGTTGATTTCAAAGTCTCATGGAAACATTGTTATAATAAAGAAGTTGAATCTTTTCATGTACAATATGAACTCAATTTTTGGGGTTTGTTTTAGCTGTGGCAAGTTCTATATATGTGTATTCATTATGAAGAATTCATTTTCTCGATTGGATTTATAATAGCATGAGGTCAATACCTTGTTTAATGGTCTTTGTTGAAATTATAAAATGTAGGGTCGTTTTATATTCTTGTTACATAGATATTTGAGACTTCTTAGTAATTACCATCGACCTAGAATTGTGTTCTCTTATTGAAAATCATCCCAAATTTATAGACTTGAGAATGCTTTCTTAATAAGTAACAAGTCTTGTTTATCTTTCTTGATTAGTTGATGGTTACTTGTTAGATTAAATTGATTTATAAAATAATTTAAATTATGGTAAGTTTTTAGGTGAATATTTATGATGTGGATAATAGTAGGTTACTAAACCACCTAGTTTCTTTTTCAAAACCATGGTTATCATTATATCCTATTTATGATAAAGGTATACTGTGAAAGTTGATGTCTGCTACATCTAAGATAGAATATTTGGCAATTATTCTTTGTACATAAAACCCTTGAATGTGCAATATGTTTGGTTTGGAAAAAGGAAATAAATTTTTTTAAGCTAATCATGACATTAATTACCTCTTTTATTAATTATGATAATATTAAAAGATGATTGTGTATCATTTCTCCATTTTTTGTTTAAGTTAGATATTTGACAACATATGTTTGAGGAAAAAACTTTCCTTTTCCTTTCAATACTATTTAATGAAAAGAAAGTTTGATGAGTGATGAATATGATTTGTGCACAAGTTGTATTTCTCAATTGTTTAAATGAAAAGAATATTGTTCTAGAATTTCCTTGAATTATTTGTTCAAAAATGAAGTTAACATAGTATAGACTTAGAGACCTTACTTGGTTTTTAGAACATGTTGTGGGAAAACATTTTAAACATCATTAGATCACTTCATTGCAGTTTTTATGTTTACTTAATATGGTACACATATTATTGAATTGTATTTTAAGTAAAAACCTAGGATGTTCAATTGATTCATGGTGAAACAACTTGATTGAGAGTTGTTAATCCATGTCAGTCGATGAACTGACCATGTATATTATTTTATTTTATCCTACAGATTGCAGGATGGAATAATTATTACAAGGTTCTATTTGTATTATTTCCACACATGTTCATCATGTGATGATTGTGTTATCTAATTTCAGATATTGATTATGTTGAACATCCGATTATGGATCATTGTATTTATTGAAAAGTGAAACACAATTTTGCATATTTTCATAAGGCAATTTTCCTAATTGTACCAACTTGAAATTATTGTAATATTTGTAAATATAATGATTTATCCTTATTGAGTTTAACTAAATACATTTATTACTTGTATATCTTATATGTGTTGTAATATGGATATACAATGTTTTAATAATGGTGTTTAATTTTAAAATTGATTAAAAAAGTGTACTTTTCTTATAGATGTAATTGTACTTTAGGACAATTATCATCATTAACTATAAATTGGAGTTTATTGCGACAAAGTATGTATGACATTATCATTTATGTGTTTAAATTAATGAGATTAATTAAACAATGTTATTATAAACATCAAGATTTAATTTATAAAATAACTACATTTCATCTTAAACTTAGTCGTAATGAGATTAATTAAATAATTAATTCATTACTTAGTACAAATATAAAAGTACATTGATGAAAGTTGTACCTTTATAACAACAACATATATAAACGACATAATGATGTCATAAAAGTAGAAGTGTTATACCTTAAACTATGAATTAAGATGGTAATAAGAAATGTGAATGATACATTTATGATTATCATTAATATTAATCTTGTCTTAGTACTTAAATGATTATATCTCTTTCTTAAAGAGATACATAAATGATAGTTAATAATTTGGTGGTATTACGATACAATCTAAATGGGATTGGATCATTACAAATTGAAAAGACATGGTTAAACTAAACCTATTCCTAATAATGAAAGTTGTAAAGTGACACTATGGAATTAAGATACTTTGTATGATAGTAACTAGTTAAGTTAAGTTACTATAGATCTTGTCGTTAAACAGATAACTTGACTTAACATCTAAACAATGAATTCTACCTTGTATTAGGATAATGTGTATTATGATAGGTTGGACTCTAAGTCTTGTCTATCCATTTTATTGAACTCTATTTGTACCATCTTATGACAGCTACGGGAAGAATAATAATTAATTAGTGATAAATTTCATTAAGTAATCAGTATCTTTCTCATAGGGGTCCTAAGTTGGGACTGATATCGTACTCTTTAATCGAGAGGTGAGACCTAGATTCTATGCCTTCTTTATACAATACTTTAAACTTTTATTAAATGAGACATGATTTAGATAACTATGTATAGATGACTATGTCATGATGGGACAAGTTTTGTTTGGCTTATGTGTAGTCACGAAACTAAGCATGTAAAGCATAACTTGAAAACTTTGGCCTAAGTAGTGTACTAGTTGAATACATTGTCATTTCATCGAGTTCCTATCTAACTATGTGAGATGCCGGATGAAACTCAGTTGATTTATTTTTAGGTAGACACTTAGGAATTGCATTAGTTCTCATACCTAAATGAATAGGTTAACCAATTACATACAAGTTATGCACACTCGATAGAGTGTTGATAAAGGGGATCAGTAGATCTAATTGACCTTTATAGCTGCACATGGTTATGTTGTTATCAAATGGATTGTAAACTATATTTCATGCTAGATTATAAATTTTTTTGAGTTAAAATAATTGAATTCATTTAATGGGATTAAGGGATTTGTTTTAAAAGGAAAATAATTTCCCTTAATTTGGAGTATTTATAACATGGGTGTTACACCATCTAAGGAATTTTGAAAGCCTCAAAATGGCCTTTCTAAGATCCTATAGAAGCACATCCTCTCCTCTTAAACCAAGATGAAATATATGATGTGTTTTCAAACATATTTACTAGATAATGTCAAATATAGAAAGATAAAAACATATATAAAAAGTAATTTACATTAATTATAATTATTTTCAACATACCTTTAAAATATTGGTTCAGTCATGTGTTTTCAACCATATGATACATGTCCTCCAGTAGTGAACACTCTTTTGAGAGATTACCTATAGAATTTAGGCAGGTTCATTCGTGCATGACCTTTATGACTTTTACAACATGGTGTTTATTTAGAATCCATGGGGCCTATTGGGCCACGTTTTTTATTTATTTTACAAAATTTGATGTTTTATGATTCTATTTTATCTTTTTCTTTAGTTACAATATCAAACCATATTTATACATTAACATTCTTAAATATATGCATTGTGTTAAGAAGATGGCCTACCAACAAATCTTTCCAAGTATGGAAGGTTGTATAATATAGATAATCTTTTCATTCCCTTAAGAATTACATCTATGTGTGCATGATCAGCTACATCATATTCATTTTCCCTCTCATATATCCACCATATTTCTGTACAATAATATTTGATTCATCATAAGCATAATTATAATAGTGTAATCAATATCCATGAGACATTGAATTTGGTGGTTCTCTCATTTCCAAATGACCCTTGAATTTAGTTTTTACACTATAGTATTCATGGTCCATCCTTAAAAATATTATGTGTCCTTCATAAACATGTTTTCTCAAATTACATGAGTATCTTGAACATAGTTGGTCCCCACACCTTGGGCATGTGTGTTATCCCTTTGTAGTCAAACTTGAACAAACTGATAGTCCTGGATAATTATGGATTGTCCAACACAAAATTCCATAACATTTGAATGCTATATTGTCAAGTGGTTTTGAAACATCATACATATGCACCCCATTCCATAAAGTCAACTCATCTATAAGAGGTTCAAGGTAAACATCCATGTTTTTCACTTGATTATTTCCAAGGACTAGTAGTGACAAAAATAGACATTCTTTTTGTAACATAAGTTGTAGGGGACTTTTATAATTTATTAGTACAATAGGTCAAACAAAATGTTTTTGAAAAGTTATAACATGGATAACCCCTTCCATCATGAAGACTTAACTTGAAACTCTCACATTGAATTCAAAATTTTAAGGCCAATTATACTCAATGTGTTTCATATCGTAGAAATCACTTGGTACACACATCACCTCGTTGTTTCTTATATTATTGTAATTTCATGTCATTAGCTCTACAAGTGACTTGTGGTGATAAAGACATTGCAATGCACTAATCAAATGGAAAATCCTCAAAATATTCCTTAAAATTTTATATTCACTAACACCAACATTGAGATGGCAATTTTACATTTAGGATTTGGAAAAATTATAGAATTTACATACTCTTTCCTCATCGCGACATAAGCATCATATTTTTCATATGAAATTCCCAAGGATGATGATATTTTTGTGCTTCCCTATATGATGATGGAATTGTTTTTTCTCGAGAAAAATGACATTTTTAGTAATCTATGCATGTATAATACTTTTTAGCAACTTACAATTTTTTAATAATTACTAGAAATTTTAAGAATAAAGTTTATAAGAAAATCATTATTTTACAAACACAATGTTTTTACTTACTATAATAGTGTTGTTACACTAACGTTTGACCATCCAAATCTGACTTTCAAGTCCATCAATGTTAGTGTGACATTCAACATTGTTGTTCTATCATCTCAAACTTAGAATAATAGAGGTTCTACTGGTTTTTAAAATATAATTAATACCTTCATCCTTTACATTTACCTTTTCACCACCTCTAACTGGATCTTCACAATGTGAATTTCATTAAATTCATTCATTTCATTAACACCATCATTTTCATTGTCATTATCTCTATCTTCCACAATATGATCATGATCATAAATATGACCATAAGGATGAGAATACAAATGAGTTATCATATCATCTCGAACCCCCTATCACACCCCATAATCTCACAACCCAAATGAACATTAAAATTCATGGTATTTTTTTTTTAAAATATTTCTAAGATTAAAATATGCAGTGACATTATAAGGGTCCATCTTACACATAAACATGACAAAAGGATTCATAACAACACCATATTGGTCCGATGAGTAATACCTAAATGTACGCTAGTACATTCACATAGAAGGAAAGAATAAAAGGACACTAGCCAAAGGGTAAATTGTTTTCATGTGATTGCATCTTTATTACAATTTAATTCATTTGATTACAACATTATTTTAAAAGGAAATTACTATCATAACCATATGTTCTCATTTTCCCATTCAATTTTATCATTTCATTCATGTTCATTCCTTTTTGCATTTGGCTTAGGTAGCCTAATCATTTAGTTACACCATTCTTAGAACGTATATAAATCCCATACCACTTGTTACAAGACATGATTCCATGATTTCCTAATTATGTACCCATATAATACCATTAGTTATATTGTATTACATGATGAGGGTTAAACACTAAGTTTAAGAGATGGGCTAGTGTTTCACTTTACATTACATTAAGGTGGGAGAACTCAAGCGTTACCTAATACTTGTGTCACATCTTAAATAACTAATTTGTTTTAGATGGATAAATGCTTTTGACTGAAGCTATGAACCAGAGTATATTCAACCAAGATATAACATTTTAAGCTCAACAATTAGCAAACCAGAACCACCACACTTAAACACACTTCTAGCGTAGGCGATCTCGAACAAGCACCCACCTTTGTTAAATCGGTTGCACCACCTCGGACACTACCAACCTCAACAGGATCGTGCCTAAGTGATATTTGAAATCGGGTGGATATGGATACAACTATCCATCTTAACCACTCCACTGACCCCATTGGTGAAAATTTAAATGGTAAACACTTTTATTATACCAGAGCTATAAACTGGAGTGGTTGAGGAGCACTTTCTCTAAGTGGGACATGGGGGTGGACTTGGGTCCTTAATGTCCATCGAGTGATCCACATTCGGAGCACCTTGCTATGTTTTGCTTGGTCCATATGGAGAAGTTTGACCCCTACCTCAAGGTGTCCCCATGGCCACCTATTGAAAGTGTCCAATGAACTCAATGGGAATGGAACTTGGGTTGATGATTACAAACTACTTGTAACTCACCAATAGCCCAAGACCTTGAGTTCAAAACTTTGGATGGTAAATTTTTTTACTATGCCGAGCTATGAACTAGAGTGGTGGAGGAGAACTTTATCTAAGGGCAAGGAAAATTTTAGTGGTGAATTTTTATAAACTCACGAA
This sequence comes from Taxus wallichiana var. yunnanensis, assembly GCA_018340775.1. Lineage (NCBI taxonomy): Eukaryota > Viridiplantae > Streptophyta > Pinopsida > Cupressales > Taxaceae > Taxus > Taxus wallichiana. Next base: position 265,949,871 of record CM031243.1, on the reverse strand, counting down.
AATTGAGGTTTATGGAAATTCAAATTGGCAAATTTGCAACAATTCATAGCTAACTTATTTTCCAAAAATTTTAAATGACATGTCACTTATGCAGTTCGTTTATCTTATATTTTACACATATAAGAGTTTAAGCATGTGATTTGCCACCATTTTGAATCATTTTATGTGCATATTCACCAAAGTAAACATAAACAACAGTATTGTACAACATATGTTGTCAAACCACAACTGCAAACCATCCAACCCCTTAGTCGTCCAACCCCTTATCCGGCCAACCCCATAGCCATCCAACCCCTTAGTCGTCTAACCCTTAGCCGTCCAACCCTTAGCCATCCAACCCTTTAACGACCAACCCCTTAGTCATACAACCCTTGGTCGTCCAACCCATTATCCATCTAACCTCAAAGTTGTCACACCTTTGAGTCGTCTAATCAAAGAGACGTCCAACCACAAAGTCATCTAACCAAAGAACCATCCAACCACTAGCCATCTAACCCAAGAGTCATCTAACCCCAGAGCCATCCAACCTAGATCCATCTAACCCTAAGTCATCCAATCTCGAACCTTCGAACATAAGATCCATCCCTAAGCAATCATGGATTCTAGAAATCAAGGTAAGAAGGTTACAAATTCAACCAGTTCAAAAAAGGGTGCAAATACTTGTTTGGCTATTTTGGAAAATCACAAAAAATGAAGGGGGTTTCTACATCAGCTGAAAATATTAGTATGTGTTATTTACAAGTTATTTAGTCTTACAAAATTTGATAATTATGTTTTTCATACTGTTCTTTGAACTCTTTTTACTCGTGTAAAAATTTAACTATATATAAAATTAATATTATACTTGTAACAATTTTATAGTATTATATGCAGACATCCAATCCACGTGATGACCCACTCAAACCGACCAATCTACTCCTCCACCCACCCAAGCTACTCATCCAATGCACTCGGAAAACCCACCCAACCAACCCGCCCATCCACCCCTCCCGCCTTTAACTCCGCTCGACCAACTATGTGAAACCTTAAGAAAATTGCTCTCTGCGAAATCACCTTTTCGCGAAACATTTTTTCATAAATTTGCCAATGATTCAAAATTCAATTTTGAGATTCGCCACAAATTCTAAAGTAATTTTTCAGAGGAGGCTTCTTAAAATGAACCTGTCTAATTGGGACATGCGAGTGGGCTTGGGTCCTTAATGTCCACTGAGTGATCCACATTCAGAGCGCCCCGCTATGTTCCACTTGTTCCATATGGAGAAGTTTGACCCCTACCTCAAGGTATCCCCATGGCCACTTATTGAAAGCATCCAATGAACTCAATGGGAATGGAACTTGAGTTGATGATTACAAACTACTTGTAACTCACCAATAGCTCAAGACCTTTAGTTCCTTAAAAACCAATTTTGAAATATATAGAGACTACCAATATTAACTAAAAGTAATATCTTTACAGTGCCCTAACCTTAATTTAATTCCATTTATTCTTAAGATAGTACAACTGCTACAGGTCCACATAAGAATAAATAAGATTTTTATATCATGAAAGATATTTTTGCAAGCTAAGAGTAGCATAAAACAAAAGTATACCCACATATTGGTTTAAGAAAGAAAGGACTTGCCCATCATGTAGCTAGCTTGTGTGGTTCACGTCTCCGCTATAGTTAGTTTTCTCCATTTAGAATTATTCGTTGAGTAAAATTTAATTTAAACATTCATTAACTCATGTATAAACTCTTTGTAATTCATATTTCATTAAAAACACTCACTCTCATTAAGTGTATCTCATTTAATTCATTGAATAAAAAAATCAACTACGGATATTCCAATTATTGGAATCCTTATAAACATGAATGAAATACATAAGGCTCATTTCCAAGTTAGGAGTTCTTAAGTCCAAAATATGTGATTTCTTAAGAGTGATAAATTACACTTTCCATAGAAAAAGAAGGCTTTGAATAAAGTTTAAAAAGGAATTTCTTGATTCACTCCACACTTTTCATACATCATCGTAGATACCAAAATATTCATAAAGGATAGGCATCGCATCCTTACCCACAAGAATCTAGCATGAGGTCAAGAATATCAAATATAAGTAAAATTAGGTGTGATGGGTCCAATCCTAGGACTATCACAAAAGGGATCCCTTCACTAACGAATCATGAAGAAACAAGTAGGGCCTATATATATATATATATATATATATATATATATATATATATATATATATATATATATATATATATATATATATATATATATATATATATATATATATATATATATATATATATATATATATATATATATGTATGTATGTATGTATGTATGTATGGCAATGCAATCTTGTGATATTGTGAGGATCGGCTACATGGTTAGGAGTTGACTATTCAACTTAGTTTTGTTACTGGAAACAATGATTCATGAACAAGTCCAAGGGAACCAAATCTATTGTTGGTATGTCTTTTAACGTTTCTATTATAACTATCCTCATAAGGGTCTTGAGATTAATTTATCCCAACTTGCAAAACTATGACCCTCCAAAAGGGTTAGTACTAGGATTGACACAATGTCTTTATCTCACTTAAGGTCTGTAAAATAATATATATTCACTTGTTATTCACAACATTTACAACCCTCCATAGGGTCAAAGCTAGACACATCACACAAACCCATTACCCGAGGTCTTGATACAATTAATGGAATCTCCTTGTCATAAGTCTAGTTAAAATTTTCCATTTCCAAAATCATCACAAGGGACTCAAATTTGGAAATTGACTTTTAAACATATTCTGTAGATCTATTCACAAATGACCCCTAAAAAAATATTAGGTTTAATTTATTCTCATTTGCACTCAATGTGTCCGCACCCTACCACCAATCAATACTAGAGTACTCATTATCCTTAGCTCATTGAACCTTCGCAAAATCCTAAGGTATTCCATTGTTACTTTCTAGGCTAACACTTATGTTCATAAAGCATAGTAATTTTACAATGGGGTTCTTTCATCAATTGAGCTTGGTTTTGTTAACAAGTCATTTAGTTCTTACTTGTGAAGAAGATGAATAGGTCCATAAGGAAATGGGGGTTTTTGCATGGGTCATGTGTAAAGGATTCACAAGGTATAATATTTTACACCCATGATATGGTCATGAAAACTCAAGTAAGATCCATACCCTCACATAAGAAACAACTAAATTGCAATATACCAAAGGTTAACAACATGGTTAAAAGATGACTAAGGAGTTCGGTCCCGCTATGGAAACAAGGGCACGAGAGTAAATTCAACGGACCATTCCTTGTACCAAGAGTTATTATTTCATATTATAAATTTGATTGTAATTTTCCAACCAAAATGGAACACAAATATACTTTTATTACTTTTTTTTAATGACTAAGTGGTTTTCTAGATCAACACATCACTAGTAAAGTAGGTAAAATCTGCCAATTTAAAATTATTACTTCCAATTCTAACCGATACATCAACATCCAAATTATGATGGTGCAAATAGATTTAGTAAAAATATTTTAAATTCATCCTCTTATAATGATTCAAATACTATATATAGAATCCTCTTAGATCAGTTTTGATTACAACATAATACAATCATCTTTTTTTGCTTAATTAAACATACGGATGTATAACTAAATATAAAAATAGTCAAACATATAAGAGTAAAAATAATTTTTCAAAATAGTAAATCTTCTCAATTTAGTATGAAGAGCATGTTAGAAAACATATATATCTTTAACACTCAATTTTTTTAATATTTTATACTATTGCACCACATTGTAATATATAAAACCATGTAATTATGGGTAAACCACAAGCACTTGCATGGTAATCTCCTATGATCTAACACATTTCATCACTGCATAATTTTCCATTTACAATATAATTAAACATTAGCACTTAGTGCAAACACCCTAAAAATACATATCTATTTCTATTCATTCCTAATTATCTACATCATTTGCATATAATACCAAAATTGGTCCTAGAATGCATTCTAGACCAATATACTCCCACATATCACTAAAATTCATCTACATCCCCTTTAGAATTAATTTAAATAATTAATTCTATCATGTTTTAATTATTCACCCACATCCCTTTAGAATTAATTAAATTAATTTTAATCATGCTTAAACTATACTCATATGTCCTTTGGCTAATTTAATTAAATAGTTAATTACCCACTCACATCCCTTATCTAATTTAATTAGTTATTTAAATAGAAATAAATCTATTTATCTACTCACACTCCACTCAACTATCCTAGTCACTCAAGTTAAACTACCTCACTCCACTCCACTTCTAGAATCCTATAAAGGTGGAAGTAGCAATAATGCATGTGCAACCACCTTATCAAATACAAATTTATTACCAACAGAAAATTCACATATAATTATCACTCACTATCATGTGCACTTCTTGCATGAGGGCTTCTTTTTGGGCATTATTTTATCACACAAAAAGAACTACATGGAGTCTCGAGATATAGTGCAATGCTCGGTCGTAAGTTCACTCAATTGGGTGACCGTCGAGGTTAGTCAAAATCCCTATATTATATCTTTTATTTTTGGGATGTGATGTATTTTTAGGGTTTTATAGGTCAACATCTCTTTGCGGGTTACAGGAAACATCTTTGATCAAAGTGTGACATACAAGAAACCAACACCAACTACCATCGACCACCTTGTGACACTAAAAATAAGTTTTGAGCTCCTGTCTGATGCACGGGAACCCGTAGTAGAATTTGGTGCTTAGGTCCCCTAACCCACCCAACACCCCATTCTAGGCATATTTGATAACTCTAAAATTTATTGTGCATAGTTGCAGTAATAGTCTGCCCTTCCTATTCACTAGTTCTTCATTCCATAAATTAGCTAAGTATTTTTTCCCCTCTCTTACACTTAGGGTTTCATATTTCATTAGCTTATTTCTTATATAAAATATGTAATTTAATATTCATTTATCATACGTGACTTTGCAATTAGGGTTTATATTAATTCTATTTTTGTTAAATCATTTGGTGAACATGACATTCAAAAACTCTAGGATCTTTCTTTCTTCTTCTTGTTTCAACATCCTAGGATCCTCTCACCATGGATATCTCCATTCATGATTTTTTGCAAGATAATCTTGATTGTAACGCTAAAATCAATTCTCTCTTGGCTAATACTCGTATTCCTTCCAATATTGATCCAGAGCTTGTATATCAGTTATTCATAGTTGCATTTTTAGAGAAACTTACTTTTCCATCTGATGTAGCTACCGCTCTTTCTGTTTATGAAAATGATCCTCCCCTATACATATCGACTCACATCTATAACATGGGTATCAAGCGAGACAATAGTCAATAATAGATCTAGAGCTCAATCTTTGTACTTTATCACTCCTTCAAAACATTGGCCTTTCCTCAACAGATGTTATCCCATCATCCATTTCTCTTCGTGTGTATGATTCTTCTACACATCCGTGCATAGGCACTATCACTTTACCTCTTACATCGAAGCCAAAAACTCTTCTTGCAATATTATTTGTTATCAATGTCGTAGTTCAAGATAATTTCTTACTTAGTAGGTGTTGGCTTCACGTTATACGCAGTAGTGTCTTCTACGCTTCACTAGTGTGTTAAATTCCTATATGATGTATTGGAACATACTAATGTGAATAGGACGTTCGGTGTGATTGGGACACATGGGATCACCTCTCAAGCTATGGGACTTGGGCTCGAGGTGAACCTCCGGAGAAGGCCGGCTTCCTCTTCCTAAACTAAGTGTTGTACTACTCCTAGTGTAACAAAAATGATTATCTAATCCTACGCTAACATTTTCATGGGGTTTTAGGGAAAGAGATTTACAGAAATGAAACTATACTAGGGATGGTGATGCACCAAATAAAGGGTGTCTTCAGACTCAGGAAGGGTTAATTTGAAGAGGGTGTGTGCACCACAGGTCAACTTCACCTACTGCAACTTAGAGAGGGTACAGGATACCACAAACTAAGAGACACGCGTTCCCTTTGTTAAACTTTATCAGACCGAGAAATATACCAGTTTCCCAATGAAGAAGGATGAACTCAAGAAGGGTGAACAGACACCACAACTCAACTGCATGCAATACTTCACCACTCGATAAGCACAGAACTCCAAGAACCTGCAATAGAACTTAAACTTGCACAGTGTACCTGCAAGTATGAGAAAGGCACAAAGAAGCATAGAAGGATGAAAGGACCGAGATTAGTCACAAAACACACACTTTTATTGCTTCAATAACATGCACAATGCATCATACATTCAGAAGAGGCAATAGTTGCCATTACAGTCTTGAAGAGGAGGCTTGAAAGTTCTCTCAACACACAAGAACAACTTGCAGAAGAGAGAGGATTCTTGAAAAGTATACACTTTCCTGAGATATCTAACTGTCCAACTTGTCTGAACTGTTGGAACCCTTTGAAATGAGCTTCCAACTTACATTTATAGAAGAATATGTGAGAAAGAAGAGGAAATGGTCATAATTACATTCCTAAAATGAAGGCCCATGATGTATTTATTACAGTTAGTTGAACCACCTGAGAAGGTTCCATCATGGGTCATTAATTGCCTGATGACCTAGTCTTCTCAATTAATTAAAAGAATATTTAAATAAAATATTTAAATAATAATAATAAATATTATTATTAAAATATTTAAATAAAAATATTAATTTAATTAACATAATGTCGGGACCCCCCGTTGACCCGTTTGACTTGAAGAGGAGGGGGTCCATGTGGATAGAATCTGCACATAGCCAAACTCGATGAGCTTCAATCCTCTAACTCGGTGTTGCACTCGATTTTGAACCCCACACCAACTCTTTCCTTGCCTTGGTAATCGGGCTCTTTTGCATTGAGTCCTTCGAATGGTGAGCTATCAAACTCGATTCTTATCATTTTCCTTTGTTAACTCGAGGCCATTTATGCATTCCACGTTCAAACTTCATGAAACATCACCACGAGCTCCTCAAAGTCACCGACTCGAGCTCTTCATCCAAAGAAACGATCTTACCTTTCCCGGCTCAAACTCACTTGAATACTCTCTTAACCCAACATTTCTAATAGAATGGTTTTACCACAATGCTTTCTTTCCTTATCATATAACATGAGAAGAATGCCATAATAAGCACAATTGACCTCCAAACGATGAGAAAATGCCATTACAATAAAGACCTAATGCTGCCATGATGATGACCTGTGTTCATGCCCATAACATGTCGATAGACACCCTTAAGACTGATTTTTGGCAAAGAGCCCTTCGGTATTTTTGCAAAGCACTCGCAATCTCGGCTCCAATCAACAATTATGCCACTATTGGGATCTTAGTATGGCATATGGTAGTGTGAGCTACACAATATACTCATTTTTCCGAAACTAAAAAGATCCTTTATGTTACAATTTGCAAACACATAAAAGAAGCCCTTCAAAAATACATTGAACAATCGGGGCAAACCAAGAGGACCTTGGAAAATGTACAGTAACAACCATATGAATTCTTCCTTAGTCGTGGATCAAAGCTAATAGAAATAAAGCTAGATAAAATTAGCTTTAAACTACAAAGATAATCGTCCATTGTAAAAAACAAGTTTCTCTGAACCTGGTAAAAGAATACTTTTTATTGTCTGATTGGACGTACATAATGGAAGGGTATAAATATTGCCTATTGCCCTCAGAGTTTCTCAAAGAGACCATTTACAAGTAACAAGGATGTAGCATGCAAAATGGCCAACCAGGTATTTCAGAGTTGACCTTCACATTCAATTCATTTCTAGGAGAAAAATGTTGAGCAATATGAATCGTTTCATTCTGCACCGTAATAAACCTTCATCTCCTGATTCAGGAAATTTTATGAAGCCTTGAATAGCGTGACTCCAATCCATCGTACACGGCAGTGAATATTTGTTTCCTGCAGCTTCTTTCGATTCGATAAGCTAAATAGATATACAGGATAAGCCTGGTCAACTCGCTTTTACTGGATCTTTCAAAAAAAGGCTTCTATGCAGATGCAACATGCCTCACAACTGCGTGGGAGTTTGTCTCACGACCACCGAACCATCTAGCAACATGAAACTTTCCTACGTGACTATAGTGCCATTCGCTTCACGGCTCCTCGATGTTTTCATACCAAAGCTCGTGCTTCGCATTCAAAGCTCTTATTGTGCAGTGCTCATTATGCATTGGAATCCTAAAGGGCGAACCATCAGGTCGGACATCTTTCTCGTTGCATTCGATGAAACAAAGATCAATCACTTCGTGAGGAAACCCATTTCTTCTCGTAAGCACAATTATGGTATTCCATGAGAAGGCGTTTGAATTTCTCTCAAAGCTATTCCCGATTCATTCTTTTCTCCGGTTTATCAATCGCAATAGTTGAAGATATGTAGACGGGTTTACAGGGGATCCCATTATGCATGGTAAGCGTTCAATGTGTGGATTCCTTCACCGATCTCTGTGTCATTTTCACATTTTGGCTCAAAGCTAGACCACCACGCTCCAATCCAATTAAACACTTCAACCACTTCACCTTTCTGATTCCCGTTCCCTTCGAAACTTACCTTTAACAACCGAGTGACTCATGCCCACCTGAACACTGATACTCTTTTAATTCCCATGCGGAATTATCATGTTGGCTCCGCCATCATCAATAATTTTTCCACTTGGCAATCTGATCCAATTTTCCCACTCACGGAAGTCCTGATCATGGCTTACCACAATATTTCCACTTGGCAACTGATCCAATTTTCCAACGCAGAGTGAAACTTCCTTCATCCAAGACGGGAAACCTTTACGGATTGCCATGAATCTCCATGACTCCTCAAATTTCCGCTTCATTTTCTTCAAATTTTGAGTCATACCAAAACTCTCGGAATCCCCCGCGTGAATTTCAGAGTTTCATTCCTTGAGGTTGCCATCCAAAAACCCACTTGGCAATTTAATCTTGTTTCCCACGTCAAATTGGAGTGACTCATTTTATTATCATTTGGCTTGCATTTTCATTTTGGATGATGGCCACCGATTTCCACTTTTCATTCGACCTTGAGGAGACATCATTTTCTTGGTGCAAACATTTCAGCTCAGCAAGTAAGGTGTCGATAATTCCTTTGATAAATCCTTTATGCTCCCATAAATTCTCACTGCCAACTTAATGACTCATAAGATGCTCATATAATGCATTCGATGCAAAAGCAAATTATGCTCCAAAGCAAATTATGCTCCATGATATTCGATATGAAATAAGCTCCACCTCTATGAGATTCGCTTCCATGAGTTGCATCGTAAAAACAAGTAAGGTCTCGATAGAGAATCTTTGTAATAAATTTCATCAAGTCTCCCGGTAACACTCTTACTTGTCACTTAATCGATTTTCATAAAAATATCTTGAAGAAAATCCCTCAATTTGAGGATGCATTCGATGATCATTTTAATGGCATAAAACATGCTTGGAACTTTGCGATGAAGTCCTTCCATTATGAAGTGCTAAAAGAACTTCAATGATGTTGAACATCCCATATCCATGTTTCATATCATCTTTCACCAACTCGATAATTCTCCCAAGTGGTTGGTCTCAAACCTTTCCAATTCATCGAAAATATTATATCATGTATTCACTTTGACTCTCCCTCCCATGCCTTGGCCTTCTTCACTTCTTTTCATCATCGATCTCTACCGAGATCCTTATAGATTTTCCTTTCATTCTTCAATTTTCAACGAGCTATATTTTGATTAACAAGACCACCGAGATCCTTAGCTCTTACAGCTATATTTTGAGAGTCTCTCTTACAACTGAGAGTCTCTACCGAGATGATTTCCGAGATGACTATCAATTTGACACCGGATTCTTTATCAACTCGACCCCGAACTCTTCACTGAGTTGAGATCAACTGGGTGCCTTTCGATGCTAGGTGATCTCTTCATATGCAATTTAGGAATTATTTTTAATTATTGCATCTCGATAATAACCGAAGGTGGGTTCCTGGGACTATTATTTCATTTTGAACGTGATAGGACCCCGTTGTCCAATCTTGCCATGTGTGCAAAATTGGATAACATTTTTGGCGACCTCTCGGGGATGATTGCCTGCTAAGCATGATTCCAGTAGCCTTAAGTCATCCATTGGGCATGGAGTCTATGTTGGAATCCTGAAAGTAGTATGATTTTCTTTGACACATCCCAAATCTCCTTGAGCATTGCCGATATCCTGGACCTCCCTGGAATGCTAAGCATGAAGTATACTGAATCTATTGAATGCTTGACATCCATGGAACACTGCAAAATTTTGAATGAAGCAGATTTTGAAACTCTTATGGAAACCTTGAACCTTTTCTCCTTGACACCTTCCAATGATGAAACAATGTGCAGAACAACACAAAACACAACAACAAGGAAAGCAAAACAACAACACACAACAATGTGCATAAGCACTTGGAGGAAAACACCTAATTTAACTATACAAGGGGTGGAACGCTTCTCAAAAACAAGCTTTGAGATGTATCCCATTCACATGAATGGGCAGTTCTTCTCCATTGAGCCTAGATAGATGGAATGAATTTGCCTCTTTGCAACTTGTGATGATGTATGGCCCACTCCAAAGAGCGTCAAACTTGGCATGCCTTGCCTGGTTTGGCCCTGTCTTCATCCCATTTGAGAACTAAATCTCCCTCTTGAAAATGCCTCGCGACACCTTCTTGTCAAAAGATTTCTTAACTTGAGCCTGATGCTGCTCCAAAGTTTTCATAGCCTTGTCTCGTACTTCCTCTAACTCCATGAGTTCAAAAACCTTATTGTCAGAGGATCACTCTCTATAACTTCAAGTTGATGAGCTAACTCCAAAGAAGGTAACTCCAATGAGAGTGGGAGTTTTGCCTCTCTTCCATATACAAGAACGAAAGGAGAATTTCCGATGGCCCTTTTAGGTGTGATCCGATCTGCCCATAAGGCGGTCTTAAGTTGTGTATGCCAAGTCCTCTTGTTAGTCTCCATTGTGCGCTTAATAATCCTTATGAGGTTTTTGTTGCTAGACTCAGCCAATCCGTTTCCTTGAGGATAGTAATTGGACGAAGTTTTGAGGTATACCCCATTTTTAATAGCCCATTCACTCAATTTCATACCAAGAAAAGCTAGCGCATTGTCTGAAATGACTGTAAATGGAACACCGAACCTCGTCATTATACCCTCCAAAAAATCTAGAACTACCTTTTCATTGCTCTCTTTTAATGCTACCGCCTCTGTCCATCGAGTAAAATAGTCTGTTGCAGTAAGGACCCACTTATGTCCATCACTGGATGGAGGATTAATCATTCCAATGAAGTCCAACCCCCATTGAACAAAGGGTTGATCCACTTGAATTGGATGCAATGGAAGAGCTGCCAGCTTCTGCTTACCTATGAAAAAGGCACATTCCTTACATTTCCTTACCCAAAGATGGGCATCCTTGAATAAATCCGGCCAATAGTAGCCAGCTCACATGATCTTGGTAGTTGTTGTTCATGTGGAATAATGTCCTCCAGATAGGCCATTATGAAATTCTTCTAGTATCTTACTTACCTGTTCTGGTCCTATGCACCGAAGGAGAACGCCGTTCAAATCTTTTCGAAAGAGAATGCTATCTACCAAAACATATGGGATAGATTGAAGACGGAAAGTTCGCCTTTGGTTTTTATCCATGTTTGTCGGGTATGCTCCTGAGAAGATGAAATTCTTCATTTTGGATAACCAGTCAGCTTGATCAACATCCTCATCAGTATTTAGGAGTGTCACGTCCTCATTACCTTTTGATTCCATGTCTGCAGCAAGTTGCTTGACATAAACCCTTACCTCTGACAAGTTTAGTGACTTTGATGTGCACGTCATACTCCATTACCTTCGATCCATCCAACGCACGCTTTTCGTTCATTTCTTTGTTCAAAAAAACTCCTCGACACCGGATGAGACACCATCGATGAATCTTGTTGTTGGACAACATGTGCTTGAATTTCTTCAAAGCTCAATAACCGCAAAGACTTGCTTTTCAATGAATGAGTATTTGAACTCGTAGTCTTTGAGGGATTGATCAAGAAAGCGATTGGTTGCTCCATCAAAGTTGTTGTTTTGTTGGGTGAGGATCCTCAAAATGCTCTCTTGACTCGCAAAAAGCATAAAGGATAAAATCTTTGTCAAACTTGGGGTTCACCAGCATGGGAGCTTGAGAAATGGCTGTTTTGATGGCTTCAAAGCTTTCTCGTCCTTCCTTTGTCCATGAGAATGGCATGTTTTTCTTTAGCATGGTTATCAGTGGTTTAGCCAATGTCACGAATTGAGGGATGAATCTCCGCACGAAATTTATGGTTCCTAGAAAACTCTGGAGGCCCTTCTTGTGACTTGGGAGAGATAAGGACATAATTGAATGAATCCTAGCTGGATCGATTGATAATCCTTCCGCTGAAACAACATGCCCCAACAATTTTCCCTCATGCACTGTGAAAATACATTTCTTGGGGTTAAGTGAAACCCCAAATTCCCTACACCTTTGGAAAACTTTCCTTAGATGCGTGATGTGATCTTCTGCATGCTTAGAGTATACAATTATATCATCAAGGTAAACTAAAATAATATCGTTGATTAGTCCCTTAAATGCCATGTCCATGGCTCTTTGGAAAGTAGCCCCGCATTGGACAATCCGAATGGCATTTTATTGTAGGCATACGTGCCCCACTTGGTAGTGAAAGCCGTTTTGAATTGGTCGATTCTTGACTAGGATTTGATTGTAACTCAATATCCATCGAGCAAAGAAAATCTTTGAGCTCCTGCCACCGTTTGAAGGATCTGCTCCATCGATGGAAGAGGATAATGGTCTTTTAATGATGCACGATTCAAATCCCTGAAATCTACGCATAACCGGATCTCTCCGTTCTTCTTCCTCACGGGCACCAAATTGGCTACCCATGAGGAATGCTTGATGGGAAAAATTATACAGCCTCGATGAGCTTGGTTAGCTCCTTTCTCATTAGTGGCTCAATTTTGGGATTAATTGGTCTCTGTTTCTGACGAACTGGCTTAGCATTAGGATCCAGTTCGATGGTATGTTGTGCTAGACTTGGATCAAAACCACGCAGATCTTTATAGCTCCATGCAAAGATGTCATGATACTCTTGACAAAGTTTGATGAAAGCTTCTTTCTCTCAGAAGTACACACTTTTCCGATCTTAAGAAATTTTTCATTTGATACTTCAACTTCCTCAAAATATTCTTCTCTGACCACCATGTTAGGGCTTTGTCTTGTGGCTTGGTCATCTGAATTGAAAATGGATTCCAAAGTGACTAAACCTTTTGGTAACTTGTTGCTTTTCAATTGATAATTTTCTCACCATATGACTCCTATAACTTATCTTGATTCTTTGTAGCAAACTCCGCCTCTTCTTGTAGGAAGAGGACAATTTGTTTGTCACTATCAAACACTTGCCAACTACTCACATTATCAGGGACTGCTGGTCGAACCACCATTTTAACAAATTGCTGCCCTTCTTTCATGATATCAACTGGTATGTTGTATTGTGAACCAATTGTAGCAAGCCTATCTGCATCTTGATTTTGATCTCTAGGGATTGCATGGATTCCAAAAGCTTCGAAATCTTCAATCAGGTCCCAGACTTGGTTCTTATATGATCTTAAAAGATCATTTTTGGATGCACTACGTGCCGAAACTTGATGAACAACTAACTCACTATCTCCAAAAATAGTCAGGGCCTTGATTCCCTTCCTTTGGGCTAGCTGAATTCCTTGCACAAGAGCCTCGTATTCAGCAACATTGTTAGTGCAACTGAACTGCAACCGGAAAGATGAGAAGTACTTATCTCCCTCTGGAGAAATTAACATAACACCAGCACCGGATCCATTCTTACTTCTTGAGCCATCGAAGAACAATTGCCACAGTCCTTTAGAATCACTTGGTGTTTTGACAAGTTGTGGTATGATCGTATCTTCTTCATGGATACAAAGAAGTACCTAATCTGCTTCTTCCAAAACCAACGAAACCAGCTTCTTCTTCTACCAATACATCAGCGTAGGGATCGTACTGATGATCTCTACTTACTTCATCTAGCAAAGTATCAGGGACTTCTTCAACAAGGGTGGTTGGTTCATGATCGGCATCTTCCTCTTCTGGATCACCGATGGTGTAATTTCCATTTATGGGACTAGCAGTGTAGGGTTCTACATGATTATGGCAGATTGGTTCTACCCTTATAGTTACTTTGGTTCCGTATCGAGTCCTGAGAATCATATGCGACCAATCGGCTGATAGGTAACCGCCCATCTTGGCAGTGAAATCCCGTGATAGGCAGATGGCAAAGAGGGGAGGGAGATCGATGACCGATATGTCTTGGGTGAATGACAAACTTGGGCATGCATGAATGGTAAGTTGAAGTCCTTTGATAACCCCAACAGTCTTAACAACTGTGCCATCCAGCTTGAACAACCCCTCTTGTAACTGGCGCATATTGTATGCCTAGTACATCTGCAATTTGTTTCGGCATGACAGAGCTACTGGCACCAGAATCGATCATGCAATTATGTACCAGGTGGTCACCAATGATCAGGGAAATGTAGAATGGCGGTGGTTTGTTTTCCGTAGGAATGATTTTCCCTTCCGGTTGACACAAATTTGTAGCATTTGTCACTCCATGGCTTGGTGATCCACTGGTTGTACTAAAACTGTTCAGAGCTTCTCGCAATAGGTTTCTTTGAGAAGGGATCGAGAGTGCATCCCACATGGTAACGCTCATATTGGTTTTCTTCATTTGTTCTACTATGCTGAAGGGAATTGCTCCAACTTTGATGACACTTTTTTGGGCATTGGGGTCCTCCTTTGGAAAATGTTTGTTGGGTACCGTGATGCCTGGAGAACCATCTTTCCCTGCGGTGTGGCTAGCCGGTGTTTCTAGTGATTTCTTTCCCGCATTTTTATCAACTACCATTTGTAACCCAGGTTGAGAAGTGGATGCTAGATCAGCTTCGAGAGGTTGAGGCTCCATTGCTCTCTTTTTGGAACGAGTGTTTGCTACCACTGATGAAGAATCTATATTCAATCCACAAAAATCTTCTGCTTGCCAGTTTAGCAAAAAGGATTCTTCAGGTGCCTGCGGTTGATCTACTGCTTCTTGCATAGATGAATTGTTTGTTAACTCTGAAGGGGCAAATACACTTTGAACCATAAGGGCCTGGCTAAGAACCCCATTGGGACAAAGATTTTGATTGTGAGGTTGAGAGCAAGGATAACACCATTCGTAGTCTTGAACTAGATTATTTTGAACAGGTACTATAGCTCTAGATGAGCTAGCTGCAAGAGGGTTCTGAAAGTTCAAGGGCCTGACATTTGCAACTTGACTTGTAGTTTGATTTCGAGGCTGATTGTTCCCTTGAAAAGGAGAACGGTTAGCTTGATACTACTGATTTTGTGGCTGATACGGACGATTGTATTGAAATTGTTGCCTTTTGAGTGCAACGAGCTCATTTCCAAAATTTTGCAGTAGTGACTTGACTTCAAATAGGTCATTTGAAGAGGCAGGGGGAGATTGAGATGGTTGCTTGGAGTCTACTGGAATAGGAGCAATGATAGGTCAATGATTCGTAAGATCTCGGAGAAAAGGGCATTGGTGGTCGTGGAGCTATCTTTCCAGCCTGAATCAAAGAATTCTCTGCACTTATGGCAACTTCGTAAGCATCAGAAGTGTAGTCCCTCCCATGGACTGGATCATAACTACTACATCGCTATTCAAGGCTCGCAAATAGTACAAGAATGCATTATGTGCAGAAGGCTTTACGAGCGCCGAATCCTATTCCAAGTCCTATGGAATCGGAAGTTGAAATCACTCATGTATTCTTGGGAAGCTCTCTTTATGGTAGTAAGTTGTTCCAAAAGTGATAGGTGATCACTTTTGTCTTCAAATTGTTTACATAGCTTTTCTCCCAACTCGTCCCAAGTGGTTATAGTGCCAACACCTAACCCGCGAAACCATTGAAGTGCTTTTCCCTTGAAAGAGGTAGCAAGAAGTCTAACTGCAACGTTGTCTTCGGTGATATTATGTACTACGCAGATGCTGGCTACATCAAAGATATGCTCCACTGGAGTAACGTGAGTTTCCCCATGTAGAAGGGTAAACTTTTGAGTGCCGCAATAGGTATCGGGTCACGTTGAGCCAACATAAGAGGACTGCTTGCATTGAAAGGGGGAAAACTTGGTTCCTCGCCATAGCAACGAAAGGTTGATTGTTCCTGGTGGAGGAAACCTTCCGTAAGGAGGAGTCAAATGACCCCTACTAGGTAAATCTGCAACTGGGGATGTGGAAATGCCTCTTCTTCTTCTCTTTGGAGGAGACAAGGAAAGTTCGATATGTTGATAATTTCCTTTCTTTGAAGAAGCTCTTGTCTAATTCTTCGCATAAGTTACCGTGACCGAGATTTGGAATCCAGAGATATAGAGTCACTGTGTACTTTGACTTGTGTAAGTGAGAAGAGAAGTACCAACTCTCCCCACCGGCGTGCAAAAAACTCATTGTCGCCAAATCACCAAATCACACCCTCCGAATGGCCGGATGTGAATAGGACGTTCGTGTGATTGGGACACATGGGATCACCTCTCAAGTTGTGGGACTTGGGCTCGAGGTGAACCTCCGAGAAGGCCGACTTCCTCTTCCTAAACTAAGTGTTGTACTACTCCTAGTGTAACAAAAATGATTATCTAGTCCTATGCTAACATTTTCATGGGGTTTTAGGGAAAGAGATTTACAGAAATGAAACTATACTAGGGATGGTGATGCACCAAATAAAGGGTGTTTCTAGACTCAGGAAGGGTTAATTTGAAGAGGGTGTGTGCACCACAGGTCAACTTCACCTACTACAACTTAGAGAGGGTACAGATACCACAAACTAAGAGACACGCGTTCCCTTTGTTAAACTTTATCAGACCGAGAAATATACCAGTTTCCCAGTGAAGAAGGATGAACTCAAGAAGGGTGAACAGACACCACAACTCAACTGCATGCAATACTCCACCACTCGATAAGCACAGAACTCCAAGAACCTGCAATAGAAACTTAAACTTGCACAGTGTACCTGCAAGTATGAGAAAGGCACAAAGAAGCATAAAAGGATGAAAGGACCGAGATTAGTCACAAAACACACACTTTTATTGCTTCAATAACATGCACAATGCATCATACATTCAGAAGAGGCAATAGTTGCCATTACAGTCTTGAAGAGGAGGCTTGAAAGTTCTCTCAACACACAAGAACAACTTGCAGAAGAGAGAGGATTCTTGAAAAGTATACACTTGCCTGAGATATCTAACTGTCCAACTTGTCTGAACTGTTGGAACCCTTTGAAATGAGCTTCCAACTTACATTTATAGAAGAATATGTGAGAAAGAAGAGGAAATGGTCATAATTACATTCCTAAAATGAAGGCCCATGATGTATTTATTACAGTTAGTTGAACCACTTGAGAAGGTTCCATCATGGGTCATTAATTGCCTGATGACCTAGTCTTCTCAATTAATTAAAAGAATATTTAAATAAAATATTTAAATAATAATAATAAATATTATTATTAAAATATTTAAATAAAAATATTAATTTAATTAACATAATGTCGGGACCCCCCCGTTGACCCGTTTGACTTGAAGAGGAGGGGGGTCCATGTGGATAGAGTCTGCACATAGCCAAACTCGATGAGCTTCGAATCCTCTAACTCGGTGTTGCACTCGATTTTGAACCCCACACTAACTCTTTCCTCGCCTTGGCAATCGGGCTCTTTTGCATTGAGTCCTTCAATGGTGAGCTATCAAACTTGATCTTATCATTTTCCTCTCAAGCTTAACTCGAGGCCATTTATGCATTCCACGTTCAAACTTCATGAAACATCACCACGAGCTCCTCCGCAAAGTCACCGAGCTCTTCATCCAAAGAAACGATCTTACCTTTCGGGCTCAAACTCACTTGAACTAATGTCGAGCTTAACCCAACATTTCTAAAAAGAATGGTTTTACCACAATGCTCTCTTCCTTATCATATAACACTTCAGAGTAAGAATGTTTTATTTGCCATAATAAGCACAATTTGTTTCTTCCAAACGATGAGAAAATGCCATTACCAATAAAGACCTAATGCTTGCCATGATGATGACCTGTGTTCATGCCCATAACATGTCGATAGACACCCTTAAGATCGATTTTTGGCCAAAGAGCCCTTCGGTATTTTGGCAGTGCACTCACTGCAATCTCGGCTCCAATCAACAATTATGCCACTATTGGGATCTTAGTATGGCATGGTAGTGTGAGCTACACAATATACTCATTTTTCCGTAAAAAAAGATCCTTTATGTTACAATTTGCAACACATAAAATAAGCCCTTCAAAAAATACATTGAACAACTCGGGGCAACCAAGAGACCTTGGAAAATGTACAGTAACAACCATATGAATTCTTCCTTAGTCGTGGATCAAAGCTAATAGAAATAAAGCTAGATAAAATTAGCTTGAAACTGCAGTATAATCGTCCATTGTAAAAAAAAACACAGTTTCTCTGAACCTGGTAAAAGAATACTTTTATTGTCTGATTGGACGTACATAATGGAAGGGTATAAATATTGCCTATTACCCTCGGAGTTTCTCAAAGAGACCATTTACAAGTAACAAGGATGTAGCATGCAAAACGGCCAACCAGGTATTTCAGAGTTGACCTTCACATTCAATTCATTTCTAGGAGAAAACATGCTGAGCAATATGAATCATTTCATTCTGCACCGTAATAAACCTTCATCTCCTGATTCAGAAAATTTTATGAAGCCTTGAATGTGTGACTCCAATCCATCGTATACGGCAGTGAATATTTGTTTCTTTAATCAATTTCATTCGAAGTCTTCGAAGGATAAGCATGACATGCATGAGTGATAAGCCTATGCAATTCTCTGCTGGAAGCATGCAAAAAAAAATATTCTACATACTGCAACATGCCTCGCTACGCTTGTGGGGAGTTTGTCTTGAACACAGGCAAGTTAACTAATAGCCATCAATGAGCCTCAAAGGTCAAGTCAGCTTTACATTCAATTCCCTCGAAGCAATCCTCGACCACCGAATGTTCATACTAGGGCGCTCCAAAGCTCTTTCATCATATGGCATGGCTTAATCCAGAATTTTATGAAGTATGCTCGCAAATCCTGTGATCTCCATCTAGGTCACATCTCGATGTGACTCATTCATTCTAACCCATCATTCTTTATTCAACACTTCATATGGAAACCCATGTCTGGCCACTCGTAATGCTCCAGTCCATTTGGTATTCCATGAGAAGGCGCTCTTTCTTGTGAAAGCATATTCCTGAAATGCCATCCAAATATTTCACTATGTAGACGATTTACCGATCTTATTCGGTAACATCATGTGGGATTGCACGCCTCCTCACCTATCTCCTTCATATCCGATTGGCCAGGCTAGACCACCACGCCCATCCTCGTAAACACTTCAAATCTCAATTTCCATTCCCACATTTCCCACTGATTACCTTCCGAGTGACTCGCATTACAAAGACTTGATCCTCATCGCTTAAATGGCCCATGCGTGAATTATCATGTTGATAGCCATCGTAATTTTTCCACTTTTGCAATCTGATCCATTTTCCCCATGGCACTAAGTCTCATCATGGCTTACATCACGGTCATATTTCCACTTGGCAATCTTATCCCAATTTCCACATATTCAATGGGGGTCATCATTTGGGATTAACATTCTCCCGCCATCATCATCAATTTCCACTCTTGACTTGGTTTGACTAACATCAAATCCCCCTACATCCATTTCAATTTCTTTGTAAGGTTGATATCCACGAAATCCTTTATGCATTGCTTCCAACTTATTGACTCATCAAGATGCTCATATAATTGCAAAGAAAATGTGCCAGTGAATATTCTGATATGAAACAGCTTCCACCTTTTGAGATTATCATTTGAGCCATCATTTCAAACAAAAGTTTCGATGAGAATCTTTGTAATAAATTTCATCGAAGTTTCCTCACTCAGATGAGGAATATCATTTTCATAAAAATATTTCAAAGGAAAATTTCAGCTTAGCTTTGAGGTGTGATAATTCGATGAGAATCCTTTATGCTCGCCAACTTAGTGACTCATTCAAGATGCTCATAAATTGCAAAGCAAATTATGCTCATGAATATTCCATCCAATATGAAAAACAGCAAGGTCCACCTCTATGAGATTCGCTTACCATGAGTTACATCAATACCCCCTCGAAATTCTTTGTGAGTAAGGTCTCGATAGAGAATCTTTGTAATAAATTTCATCAAGTCTCCCGCTTTGCATTAATCACTCTCACTGAATCACTTAATCGATATTCATAAAAATATTTAATGCATCCACACGAAACGAGAAAATCCCGAATTCCCAGGATGCATTCGATCCCAATTAGGATAAAAACATATCTTGATGACCTACTATCTTCCATTCAAGTGCTCAAAAGAACTTGGTATTATTCCAACATGTCAATTACTACCCTTTCACCAATGATCACCACATGGAAGGTCCAAACAATATTTCCTCCCACGAAGCATCGAAAATATATATATCATTCATCAATTCTGGTGCTTATCTATCTTCTTGGTCGATAGAGTCCTTCCATTAATGTAATTACTAATTCAATGATGTTGAACCTCCCATATCGCATAATTTCATCATCTCTTTAGAACAAGATAATTTCCCAAGACTCTTATCGAGCACTGTCTTAATGATCTTTCATCTCACTTTGACTCTCAATTCTTTTTGCATCGATCTCCACCGAGATCCT
The DNA here is from genome assembly GCA_018340775.1 of Taxus wallichiana var. yunnanensis. Taxonomy (NCBI): domain Eukaryota; kingdom Viridiplantae; phylum Streptophyta; class Pinopsida; order Cupressales; family Taxaceae; genus Taxus; species Taxus wallichiana. The sequence continues at coordinate 265,929,006 of CM031243.1, read as the reverse complement.
TGTACAGTTCCTTTCATTCATCAATTTTCAACGAGCTATATTTTGCATTAACAAGACCATCGTCGAGCTCTTACAACTGAGAGTCTCTACCGAGATGATTTCCGAGATGACTATCAATTTGACACCGGGTTCTTTATCAACTCGACCCTGAACTCTTCACTGAGTTGAGATCAACTGGGTGCCTTTCGATGCTAGGTGATCTCTTCATATGCAATTTAGGAATTATTTTTAATTATTGCATCTCGATAATAACCGAAGGTGGGTTCCTGGGACTATTATTTCATTTTGAACGTGATAGGACCCGTTGTCCAATCTTGCCATGTGTGCAAAATTGATAACATTTTTGGCGACCTCCTCTCGGGATGATTGCCTCACTAAGCATGATTCCAAAGAGCCTTAAGTCATCCATTGGGCATGGAGTCTATGTTGGAATCCTAAAGTAGTATGATTTTCTTTGACACATCCCAAAATCTCCTTGAGCATTGCGATATCCTGACCTCCCCTAATGCTAAGCATGAAGTATACTGAATCTGTTGAATGCTTGACATCCATGGAACACTGCAAAATTTTGAATGAAGCATATTTTGAAACTCTTATGGAAACCTTGAACCTTTCTTCTCCTTGACACCTTCCAATGATGAAACAATGTGCAGAACAACACAAAACACAACAACAAGGAAAGCAAAACAACAACACACAACAATGTGCATAAGCACTTGGAGGAAAACACCTAATTTAACTGTACAGGGGGTGGAACGCTTCTCAAAAACAAGCTTTGAGATGTATCCCATTCACATGAATGGGCAGTTCTTCTCCATTGAGCCTAGATAGATGAATGAATTTGCCTCTTTGCAACTTGTGATGATGTATGGCCCACTCCAGAGAGCGTCAAACTTGGCATGCCTGCTTGGTTTGGCCCTGTCTTCATCCCATTTGAGAACTAAATCTCCCTCTTGAAAACACCTGTCAGATGCCTTCTTGTCAAAATATTTCTTAACTTGAGCCTGATGCTGCTCCAAAGTTTTCATAGCCTTGTCTCGTACTTCCTCTAACTCCATGAGTTCAACAAACCTTATTGTCAGAGGATCACTCTCTATAACTTCAAGTTGATGAGCTAACTCCAAAGAAGGTAACTCCAATGAGAGTGGGAGTTTTGCCTCTCTTCCATATACAAGAACGAAAGGAGAATTTCCGATGGCCCTTTTAGGTGTGATCCGATCTGCCCATAAGGCGGTCTTAAGCTGTGTATGCCAAGTCCTCTTGTTAGTCTCCATTGTGCGCTTAATAATCCTTATGAGGTTTTTGTTGCTAGACTCAGCCAATCCGTTTCCTTGAGGATAGTAATTGGACAAAGTTTTGAGGTATACCCCATTTTTAATAGCCCATTCACTCAATTTCATACCAAGAAAAGCCAGCGCATTGTCTGAAATGACTGTAAATGGAACACCGAACCTCGTCATTATACCCTCCAAAAAATCTAGAACTACCTTTTCATTGCTCTCTTTTAATGCTACCACCTCTGTCCATCGAGTAAAATAGTCTGTTGTGGTAAGGACCCACTTATGTCCATCACTGGATGGAGGATTAATCATTCCGATGAAGTCCAACCCCCATTGAACAAAGGGTTGATCCACTTGAATTGGATGCAATGGAAGAGCTGCCAACTTCTGCTTACCTATGAAAAAGGCACATTCCTTACATTTCCTTACCCAGAGATGGGCATCCTTGAATAAATCGCCAATAGTAGCCGGCTCGCATGATCTTGGTAGTTATTGTTCATGCGGAATAATGTCCTCCAGATAGGCCATTATGAAATTCTTCTAGTATCTTACTTACCTGTTCTGGTCCTACGCACCGAAGGAGAACGCCGTTCAAATCTTTTCGAAAGAGAATGCTATCTACCAAAACATATGGGATAGATTGAAGACGGAAAGTTCATCTTTGGTTTTTATCCATGTTTTCCGGGTATGCTCCTGAGAAGATGAAATTCTTCATTTTGGATAACCAGTCAGCTTGATCAACATCCTCATCAGTATTTAGGAGTGTCACGTCCTCATTACTTTTTGATTCCATGTCTGCAGCAAGTTGCTGACATAAACCCTTACCTCTGACAAGTTTAGTGACTTTGATGTGCACGTCATACTCCATTACCTTCGTGATCCATCCAAAGACGCTTTTCGCTCATTTCTTTGTTCAAAGAAAAACTCCTTGACACCTGGATGAGACACCATCAGATGAATCTTGTTGTTGGACAACATGTGCTTGAATTTCTTCAAAGCTCGAATAACCGCAAAGACTTGCTTTTCAATGAATGAGTATTTGAACTCGTAGTCTTTGAGGGATTGACTGAAGAAAGCAATTGGTTGCTCCATCAAGTTGTTGTTTTGTTGGGTGAGGATCCCTGAAATGCTCTCTTGACTTGCAAAAGCATAAAGGATAAAATCTTTGTCAAACCTGGGGTTCACAAGCGTGGGAGCTTGAGAAATGGCTGTTTTGATGGCTTCAAAGCTTTCTCGTCCTTCCTTTGTCCATGAGAATGGCATGTTTTTCTTTAGCATGGCTGTCAGTGGTTTAGCCAATGTCACGAATTGAGGGATGAATCTCCGCACGAAATTTATGGTTCCCAAAAAACTCTGGAGGCCCTTCTTGTGACTTGGGAGAGATAAGGACATAATTGAATGAATCCTGGCTGGATCGATTGATAATCCTTCTCACTGAAACCACATGCCCCAACAATTTTCCCTCGTGCACTATGAAAATACATTTCTTGGGGTTAAGTGAAACCCCAAATTCCCTACACCTTTGGAAAACTTTCCTTAGATGCGTGATGTGATCTTCTACATGCTTAGAGTATACAGTTATATCATCAAGGTAAACTAAAATAATATCGTTGATTAGTCCCTTAAATGCCATGTCCATGGCTCTTTGGAAAGTAGCCCCGGCATTGGACAATCCGAATGGCATTTTATTGTAGGCATACGTGCCCCACTCGTAGTGAAAGCCGCTTTTGAATTGGTCGATTCTTGGACTAGGATTTGATTGTAACTCAAATATCCATCGAGCAAAGAAAATCTTTGAGCTCCCGCCACCGCTTTGAAGGATCTGCTCCATCGATGGAAGAGGATAATGGTCTTTTAATGATGCACGATTCAAATCCTCAAATCTACGCATAACCGGATCTCTCCGTTCTTCTTCCTCACGGGCACCAAATTGGCTACCCATGAGGAATGCTTGATGGGAAAAATTATACAGCCTCGATGAGCTTGGTTAGCTCCTTTCTCATTAGTGGCTCAATTTTGGGATTAATTGGTCTCTGTTTCTGACGAACTAACTTAGCATTAGGATCCAGTTCGATGGTATGTTGTGCTAGACCTGGATCAAAACCACGCAGATCTTTATAGCTCCATGCAAAGATGTCATGATACTCTTGACAAAGTTTGATGAAAGCTTCTTTCTCTTTAGAAGTACACACTTTTCCGATCTTAAGAAATTTTTCATTTGATACTTCAACTTCCTCAAAATATTCTTCTCTGACCACCATGTTAGGGCTTTGTCTTGTGGCTTGGTCATCTGAATTGAAAATGGATTCCAAAGTGACTAAACCTTTTGGTAACTTGTTGCTTTTCAATTGAATAATTTTCTCACCATATGACTCCTGCAACTTATCTTGATTCTTTGTAGCAAACTCCGCCTCTTCTTGTAGGAAGAGGACAATTTGTTTGTCACTATCAAACACTTGCCAACTACTCACATTATCAGGGACTGCTGGTCGAACCACCATTTTAACAAATTGCTGCCCTTCTTTCATGATATCAACTGGTATGTTGTATTGTGAACCAATTGTAAAAGCCTATCTCGCATCTTGATTTTGATCTCTAGGGATTGCATGGATTCCAAAAGCTTCAAAATCTTCAATCAGGTCCCAGACTCGATTCTTGTATGATCTTAAAAGATCATTTTTGGATGCACTACATGCCAAAACTTGATGAACAACTAACTCACTATCTCCAAAAATAGTTAGGCCTTGATTCCCTTCCTTTGGGCTAGCTGAATTCCTTGCACAAGAGCCTCGTATTCAGCAACATTGTTAGTGCAACTGAACTGCAACCGAAAAGATGAGAAGTACTTATCTCCCTCTGGAGAAATTAACATAACACCAGCACCGGATCCATTCTTACTTCTTGAGCCATCGAAGAACAATTGCCATAGTCCTTTAGAATCACTTGGTTTTTTGACAAGTTGTGGTATGATCGTATCTTCTTCATGGATACAAGAGTACCTAATCCTGTTTCTTCCAAAACCAGCAAACCAGCTTCTTCTTCTGCCAATACATCAGTGTAGGGATCGTACTAATGATCTCTACTTACTTCATCTAGCAAAGTATCAGGGACTTCTTCAACAAGGGTGGTTGGTTCATGATCGCATCTTCCTCTTCTGGATCACCGATGGTGTAATTTCCATTTATGGGACTAGCAAGTGTAGGGTTCTACATGATTATGGCAGATTGGTTCTACCCTTATAGTTACTTTGGTTCCGTATCGAGTCCTGAGAATCATATGCGACCAATCGGCCGATAGGTAACCGCCCATCTTGGTAGTGAAATCCCGTGATAGGCAGATGGCAAAGAGGGGAGGGAGATCGATGACCGATATGTCTTGGGTGAATGAAAAACTTGGGCATGCATGAATGGTAAGTTGAAGTCCTTTGATAACCCCAATGCCTTAACAATTGTGCCATCCAAATTGAACAACCCTCTCTTGCAGAATCGGCGCATATTGTATGCCTAGTACATCTGCAATTTGTTTCGCATGACAGAGCTACCGCACCGTAAATCGATCATGCAATTATGTACTGTGGTCACCAATGATCGAAAATGTAGAATGGCGGTGGTTTGTTTGCCGTAGGAATGATTTTCCTTCCGGTTGACACAAATTTGTAGCATTTGTCACTCCATGGCTTGGTGATCCGCTTGGTTGTACTAAAACTGCTTCGAGAGCTTCTCGCAATGTGCTTTTTTGGGAAGGGATCGAGAGTGCGTCCCACATGGTAACGCTCATATTGGTTTTCTTCATTTGTTCTACTATGCTGAAGGGAATTGCTCCAACTTTGATGACACTTTTTTGGGCATTGGGGTCCTCCTTTGGAAAATGTTTGTTGGGTACCGTGATGCCTGGAGAACCATCTTTCCCTGTGACATGGCTAGCCGGTGTTTTTGGTGATTTCTTTCCCATTTTTTATCAACTGCCATTTGTAACCCAGGTTGAGAAGTGGATGCTAGATCAGCTTCGAGAGGTTGAGGCTCCATTGCTCTTTTCTTGGAACGAGTGTTTGCTGCCACTGATGAAGAATCTATATTCAATCCACAAAAATCTTCTGCTTGCCAGTTTAGCAAAGTGGATTCTTCAGGTGCCTGCGGTTGATCTACTGCTTCTTGCATAGATGAATTGTTTGTTAACTCTGGGGCGAAACTTTGGGCAGGGCTGCTATACACTTTGAACCATAAGGGCCTGGCTAAGAACCCCATTGGGACAAAGATTTTGATTGTGAGGTTGAGAGCAAGGATAACACCATTCGTAGTCTTGAACTAGATTATTTTGAACAGGTACTATAGCTCTAGATGAGCTAGCTGCAAGAGGGTTCTGGAAGTTCAAGGGCCTGACATTTGCAACTTGACTTGTAGTTTGATTTTGAGGCTGATTGTTCCTTGAAAAGGAGAACGGTTAGCTTGATACTGCTGATTTTGTGGCTGATACGGACGATTGTATTGAAATTGTTGCCTTTTGAGTGCAACGAGCTCATTTCCAAAATTTTGCAGTAGTGACTTGACTTCAAATAGGTCATTTGAAGAGGCAGGGGAAGATTGAGATGGTTGCTTGGAGTCTACTGGAATAGGAGCAATGATAGGTTGATGATTCGTAAGATCTGGAGAAAAGGGCATTGGTGGTCGTGGAGCTATCTTTCCAGCCTGAATCAAAGAATTCTCTGCACTTATGGCAACTTCGTAAGCATCAGGAAGTGTAGTCCCTCCCATGGACTGGATCATAACTGCTACATCACTATTCAAGGCTCACAAATAGTACAAGAATGCATTATGTGCAGAAGGCTTTACGAGCACCGGAATCCTATTCCAAGTCCTATGGAATCGGAAGTTGAAATCACTCATGTATTCTTGGGAAGCTCTCTTTATGGTAGTAAGTTGTTCCAAAAGTGATAGGTGATCACTTTTGTCTTCAAATTGTTTACATAGCTTTTCTCCCAACTCGTCCCAAGTGGTTATAGTGCCAACACCTAACCCACAAAACCATTGAAGTGCTTTTCCCTTGAAAGAGGTAGCAAGAAGTCTAACTGCAACATTGTCTTCTGTGATATTATGTACTGCACAGATGCTGGCTACATCAAAGATATGCTCCACTGGAGTAACGTGAGTTTCCCCGTGTAGAAGGGTAAACTTTTGAGTGCCGCAATAGGTATCGGGTCACGTTGAGCCAACATAAGAGGACTGCTTGCATTGAAAGGGGGAAAAACTTGGTTCCTCGCCATAGCAATGAAAGGTTGATTGTTCCTGGTGGAGGAAATCTTCCGTAAGGAGGAGTTGAATGACCCCTACTAGGTAAATCTGCAACTGGGGATGTGGAAATGCCTCTTCTTCTTCTCTTTGGAGGAGACAAGGAAAGTTCGATATGCTGATAATTTCCTTTCTTTGAAGAAGCTCTTGTCTAAATTCTTCGCATAAGTTACCGCACTGAGATTTGGAATCCAGAGATATAGAGTCGCCAGGTACTTTGACTTGTGTAAGTGAGAAGAGAAGTACCAACTCTCTGTCCCACCGGCGTGCCAAAACTATTTGTCGCCAAATCACTGCACCCTTCGAATGGCCAGGATGTGAATAGGATGTTCGATGTGATTAGGGACACATGGGATCACCTCTCAAGCTGTGGGACTTGGGCTCGAGGTGAACCTCCGAGAAGGCCGACTTCCTCTTCCTAAACTAAGTGTTGTACTACTCCTAGTGTAACAAAAATGATTATCTAGTCCTATGCTAACATTTTCATGGGGTTTTAGGGAAAGAGATTTACATAAATGAAACTATACTAGGGATGGTGATGCACCAAATAAAGGGTGTCTTCAGACTCAGGAAGGGTTAATTTGAAGAGGGTGTGTGCACCACAGGTCAACTTCACCTACTGCAACTTAGAGAGGGTACAGATACCACAAACTAAGAGACACGCGTTCCCTTTGTTAAACTTTATCGACCAGAAATATACCAGCTTTCCCAAAGTGAAGAAGGATGAACTCAAGAAGGGTGAACAAACACCACAACTCAACTGCATGCAATACTTCACCACTCGATAAGCACATAACTCCAAGAACCTGCAATAGAACTTAAACTTGCACAGTGTACCTGCAAGTATGAGAAAGGCACAAAGAAGCACAGAAGGATGAAAGGACCGAGATTAGTCACAAAACACACACTTTTATTGCTTCAATAACATGCACAATGCATCATACATTCAGAAGAGGCAATAGTTGCCATTACAGTCTTGAAGAGGAGGCTTGAAAGTTCTCTCAACACACAAGAACAACTTGCAGAAGAGAGAGGATTCTTGAAAAGTATACACTTGCCTAAGATATCTAACTGTCCAACTTGTCTAATCGTTGGAACCCTTTGAAATGAGCTTCCAACTTACATTTATAGAATAATATGTGAGAAAGAAGAGGAAATGGTCATAATTACATTCCTAAAATGAAGGCCCATGATGTATTTATTATAGTTAGTTGAACCACCTGAGAAGGTTCCATCATGGGTCATTAATTTCCTGATGACCTAGTCTTCTCAATTAATTAAAAGAATATTTAAATAAAATATTTAAATAATAATAATAAATATTATTATTAAAATATTTAAATAAAAATATTAATTTAATTAACATAATGTCGGGACCCCCTTGTTGACCCGTTTGACTTGAAGAGGAGGGGGGTCCATGTGGATAGAGTCTGCACAAATCTCAACTCGATGAGCTTTGAATCCTCTAACTCGGTGTTGCACTCGATTTTGAACCCCACACTAACTCTTTCCTTGCCTTGGTAATCGGCTCTTTTGCATTGAGTCCTTCGAATGGCGAGCTATCAAACTTGATTCTTATCATTTTCCTCTGGTTAACTCGAGGCCATTTATGCATTCCACGTTCAAACTTCATGAAACATCACCACGAGCTCCTCCAAAGTCTTACCTTTCCGAGCTCTTCATCACAAAGAAACGATCTTACCTTTCCCCGGGCTCAAACTCTCTTATCAATACTGAAGCTTAACCCAACATTTCTTCCAAACAATGAGAAAATGCCATTACCAATAAAGACCTAATGCTTTCATGATGATGATGACCCGGTTCATGCCCATAACATGTCGATAGACACCCTTAAGACTCGATTCTTGGAAAAAAGCCCCTTCGGTATTTTGGGCAAAGGTGCTTACTGCAATCTAGGCTCCAACCAACAATTATGCCACTATTGGGATCTTAGTATGGAATGGGTAGCTATGAGCTACACAATATACTCATTTTTCTAGAAACTAAAAAGATCCTTAAAAAAATACATTGAAATAACCTCGAAAAACCATTGAACAACTCGAGAACCTTGGACCTTGGAAAATGTACAGTAACAACCATATGAATTCTTCCTTAGTCGTGGATCAAAGCTAATAGAAATAAAGCTAGATAAAATTAGCTTTAAACTAGTATAATCGTCCATTGTAAAAAAAGTTTCAAGTATCTCTAAACCTGGTAAAAGAATACTTTTATTGTCTGATTGGACATACATAATGGAAGGGTATAAATATTACCTATTGCCCTCGAGTTTCTCAAAGAGACCATTTAGAAGTAACAAGGATGTAGCATAGAAAACAGCCCAACCGTATTTCAGAGTTGACCTTCACATTCAATTCATTTCTAGGAGAAAAATGTTTGAGCAATATGAATCATTTCATTCTGCACTGTTTTAAACCTTCATCTCCTGATTCAAGCAAATTTTATGAAGCCTTGAATAACGTGACTCCAATCCATCATACACGGTAGTGAATATTTGTTTCTTGTAATCGACATTCGAAATCGGTAAAATGTCACGTATAACAACATAGTTGGTCAACCCGCTTGCTACAGAAGTGCTCAAAAAAAATTTTTATCGTACTACAAACATGCCTGCTTGTTGTTGTGGGAGTTTGTCTCACGACCACGGAACCATCGAGCCCGAACGTCTGCAGACTCATTCACTTCACCGCTCCGATGTATGTTCATACCCCTGCTCCAAAGCTCTTATTGTGGCACAAAGCTAGAAGTATGTTTGCAAAGGTGAACCGATCGGTCGGACATCTGCTTTGTTGCATTCGGTGAAACAAGATATCAACGCTTCGTGAGGAAACTCCTGTGTCTTTTATAAGTTGATTATTATGGTATTCCATGAGAAGGCGTCTCTTTCTTGTGAAAGCATATTCTTGGAAATGCAGGTCCAGTAATAGTTGAAGATATGTAGACGGGTTTACAGGGATGTTATGCATGGTAAGAAAAATGTGTGGAGCTTCCTTCACCTATCTCCGTGTCATACTCGATTTTGGCCAAAACTTAGCTAGACCACCACGTCTAATCCTATTAAACAATTCAACTGTGTCATTCCCACGTTCCCCGACTTACCCTACGAGTGACTCTTACAAAGACTTGGATCCTGTTTAAATGGCCCATGCGGAAGTATCATGTTGGATAGCCATCGTAATTTTTCCACTTGGCAATTTGATCCAATTTTTCCAACTCACGGAAGTCTGATCATGGCTTACCATGGTTATATTTCCACTTGGCAATCAAATAATTGCAAAGCAAGTTATGCTCCATGAATATTCTCATATGAAACAGCTTCCACCTCTATGAGATTCGCTTCCATGAGTTGCATCGTAAAACAAGTAAGGTCTTGATAGAGAATCTTTGTAATAAATTTCATCAAGTCTCCCTAAACACTCTTACCTGTCACTTAATCAATTTTCATAAAAATATCTTGAAGGAAAATCCCGAATTTGAGGATGCATTCAATGCTGAACAATGATAAAAACATCGTTGGACGACCTACTTGCTGGAAGTGCTCAAAAGAACTTCTGCTATACTGCAACATGTCAACTGCCTTTTCACCAAATGCTTGGCCGAGGAAGGTCTGAACAACGTCATCGAAAATATATATACTATATTCACTAATACCCCAAGATTTGATGTTGATTCTTGCATACCACATCTTGGTCGATCTCTACCAAAATCCTTATAGAGTTTCCTTCATTCATCAATTTTCAACGAGCTATATTTTACATTAACAAGACCTCATCGAGCTCTTACAACTGAGAGTCTCTACCGAGATGATTTCCTAGATGACTATCAATTTGACACCGGATTCTTTATCAACTCGACCCTAAACTCTTCACTGAGTTGAGATCAACTGGGTGCCTTTCGATGCTAGGTGATCTCTTCATATGCAATTTAGGAATTATTTTTAATTATTGCATCTCGTTAATAACCGAAGGTGGGTTCCTGGGATTATTATTTCATTTTGAACGTGATAGGACCCCGTTGTCCAATCTTTCCATGTGTGCAAAATTGGATAACACAACTCACGGAGCATCCTGCATCCACCATCGACTTTCCTCCTCTCAAGGGAACTATTTATGCATTGGACACCATACCATCCACCTCATCTTCCCACGTCCACTCTGCATCAGCATTACCTCCTTTCACATGCACTCTTTTCATAAATAACTCTTATTGGCACCACATTCCATTTGATCCCACTAGTTCTGATAATATTTGCATGCATGATGGTTTATTTCGGTTATGATTCACACTCGATGATCTCTTCCCTCCGTCTCATTCTTCTCACCTCTATCATGGATTTGTTCACATCAGTGTTGCTTATGGCCTCTACATCTTCCATCTCTCAATATTTGTTGCACATACTTCTCATACTTCTCCACTTACACTTGGGAAATCTTGTCTTGACTACATTGGTGGAACTTTAGATCTTGATCATATTAATATCACATTTCCCATGCCTTTCATCCATGTTTCTATTTGCAATGATTCATTTCTTAGTTATACACGAACCTTACTCATTGGTATGCATATGGTTGTCCACTACCACCTTTCACTGATGAAGAATACACAATGGGCATGTACAATTTATGTCGCAGTGGCTCTTTCTATGATTGACCCCATATTATTGGTTACCAAGTCTCTCGAGGCTTCTCCATTTGGCTTTAGCCATGATAATGACGATCTCTTAGTTGATGTTACTTGATTATTTTCTACATCATACACTTGGGGGCATCATGCTCATTCTCTCCCCCTCCTAACACTATCAAGTGTATATCATTTCTATTATTATGCTTTGTGCTTCAAATTGCATCTTTCTAAGCATCATTACACAACTTGTATCGTTGTTACCCTATGATGTAATCTAGTTCCACATTTCATACTTGACTGTTGAGGGTCAAAATCTAAAATGAACCTCACCTCTTCTACATTCTATGCTTTGTGCTTCATGATCTATCTTTCTATCATCTCTTTCAAATCATTACCCAATAATGCACACTTCTGCCAAGGTTCGCACTTGACTATTGAGGGCATACTACATCCATGAACCTCACACGCTACACATTTCATGCTCCACACTTCATGATGCATATTTCTAGCACTCCATTCTCACACATCATATTATCCTCTTCTACACTTTAAACTTTATGATTCATTGATCTATCTTTCTAGTGCACACAATTCAAACCATTTCCTAATGACACACTCTTGTTCTATGGTTCATTCTTGACTATCAAGGGGTCTTTCATATATGAAACTCATCTCATACTCATACAAATCCATTGGGGGGCATGTTACTCCTATCATTCATATTGAATATCATTTCATTCACACTCATACACATCATATTGCATGTCTTGGTTGCACTTATTGTTGTTTGTTTATACTCACATGTTACACTTTATTTATTATTCTATCTGAATATATAGTATGTTAATATCTTTTTCTATATACATATGTGCATTGACTTGGTCTTTAGTGGTGAATGCAGACTTCCTACATATTGTTACATGTAGAAATGATGTTTGGCACTATACCTCTTACCATTCCCACTAAGGCTCCTGGGGCATCTACATTTTCACTCTTACACATCACATGTGTTATTGTTTCATTTTATACTACTTCATATTCTTACTAGCACACTATTTTCGATGGATCTATACATGTTTTGACATAATCTTTGTCTTTCTAACATGCTAACAGTTCTTCATGTGTAGCATTTTCTTTGCATGAACTATTTACAACCATGGTTGTCTGTTACATCTTGATTGACATTGTTTGCTATTATTTTCCATTGTATTTCATTGTTTGCAAGATATTCCATTTTTCTTGTATGTATATTTTGGTCGCTTCATCCCTAATTGCCTTGTGACATTATGATTGATGTCCCATGTATTAAACCCACTTTTTGTTGTCTCTCTCTTGTATGCACATTTTTTTGTTTCACTATTTTTTATAACATGTTTTTCCATGACATGCTTGCTTATTTTTCTACTAACACATGTATCAAGCCATATTGTTTACATGTGCCTTGGTTCCCAACATGCACATTCCCCTCTCCCTGCAAGGTACATAGTTTCATATCAGCATCAGGTCCTCTCTTTGGGCCGCATTCTTGTAGTGATGTCGAATGCACCCTAAACAAGGGGTGACATACATTGGGTGAATTAGTTACCCCATAAAACATCTCGAGCTATAGGACAAAGATATATTTTAACATAGAATTAACATAGGATACAGCTTATAGAAATAGACTAGAATCAATCGGGTCCTTAGTTTAGCATAGACATCGCGCCCGATAAAGACACTATCACCTAGGTTCTCATAGCCTCTCCAGGCACCTATATCCTGGGGAAGATATAGCTACTTTCTCATATCAAAAAATTTATAAAATTTCACATATTAGTTTTCACATTACATGTATAGTCCTCCAACGAAGAAGAATGCATTATTTCTCCATTTCTACATGGAACTAATACGATACAACTCATAACTAAACACAAATCACACCATCTACAATGGTTTATAATTCAGGAAGTAGTCATGGAAGGAGAGTAACACTAGACCTCTCTCCTAACACTCTTCTTTTGTGGCATGAGATCGCCCAAAAACTCACACTTGGCATGAGATCGCCCAAAAAACTCATTCTTGGCATGATATCTCCCAAAAACTCACTCTTGGCATGAAATCGACCAAAAATATCGATCTTCTACAATATTTAAGGACATTTTATATTATTTTCACTCTTCACAGATCAAGTGCACACTTTCCTTTTACTAATTTTTACACACATTTACATAGTTTTGCAAGATTTTACATAATACATGACTTTGAATACTCTTTCACTCCTCTTTTTGAAAGTATATCCTTAATACGCAGCAAGAAGTAGCCCTACATAAATAACAACAATAGGTACAACACGGTACAACACAATACACTTCACCCCTAGGGTCACTTCCTCTTTCTTAGCTTCCACACTTCATTTTTATCACTTCACGCTTTCACTTATCTCCTCAAAGACACTATCATCATCACATTCTACATGGTTATTAGGTATACATCTCTTATCTACTTTATATTATCAAGTATTCACTTAACAACATAAAGTGGGGGAAAATGTAGACATAAAATTACACACTTGGGTACATTTCTACGTCCTAAAACCATACTTGTATTCGTGTTGATTCCTAAGTGATAAAACTAGTAATTGATAGCTATCTTTGGCCACTTTACTTTGTTTCTAGGCTTCTTTCTCGGGCTTACACACCCTACAGCCCAAATCGTTATCTCACTTGCTTGTCTTTTATGGCTTTGAACACCAATTCACAAATAGTAGACCAACACCCAGGTGCCCTCATCCTACTGGGTGCCCCTAACCATTTTCTATCATAATCACTTATTTTGGGTCTCTTTTATCTTTTGGGCATCTTATTTTCTTATGGGTCATCCTTTCAGTTGTCGATTAAAAAATTCAACCAAGGGAATCATATAAATACAAAGCTATGTGACCAAAATAAAGGACCAATCTCTAAGAATATATTATCATCACCTAAGGTTGCATCCAAATGTATCAAAGGCATCCATCTAGCACTTATACAAGGGACAAGGGACTGCATTTTCTGTATACACTTCATAGGAAAAGGAAGTTCATTTTTCCATCCACACATCTATTTACATTGGTACATCTAGTTATCACCCACTATCATGAGCACTTGCACAAGGGATTCCTAGGGCACAATTCTTCTATCACACACGTAGAATAAATACACCGAGTCTTAGATGTAGTGCAATGTTTAGTTGTAATTTCACTCGGTCGGTGTGACCGGTCAGTCCGACTCCCCATATTACATCTTTTCTTTTTGGTATTTGATGTAATTTGAGGGTTTTGTAGGGAAACATATATTTAGATGTTAAAGGTGACCTCTACAATCAAGGTGTAAAATACAGGTGACCAACGGCAACTACCAACGACCATCTTGTGACACCGTAAAAATCGGTTTCAAGCTCCTACATAGACACAAACACCTAGAAGTAAACTTTGGCACCTAGCGCCCTAGTCCATGTATATTTGATAGCTCCAAAATTTATTTTGCATGGCTACGACAATTTTCCCTTCCTGTTCATCGGTTCTCTAGTCTAGAATAGTTCCAGGATCAAGAAAAAATTAGCTAAGTCATTATTTCCCTCTCTTGGACTTATGGTTTCATATTTCATTAGCTTATTTATTGTGTTGAATTTGTACTTTAATATTCATTTATCATACATGAATCTGAAATTAGGGTTTAGCATAATTCTATTTTTGTTAAATCGCCCATCCTCTGGGAAGGGGTGATGGTGTATATATAAGATTGATTTTTCTTATGTGGATGATGTAAAACTTCATATATGAGACCCAATTAGGTGGTGATTCAAGATAGAAGTTAATTTGGTGAGTTGGAAGAGATATTGAGTTGTATAGGGATGGGAAATAGTGGTTGGATGGGGTGGAAGTGCATTTAATAAAGGCAAGGGTGGTTGGAAATATTAAATGGGGGTAGGTGGTGAGTCTAGAAAGGATAAATGGGAGATTTTGGGATGTAATTAAGGTAATAAATATGTTTAGGGATGATTAATATGATTATGGGTGATAAGTGTAATTAGGGTGCATAAGGGGAGATGAAATAATGTGATAATGGAAACTATTAATGATGGGATGGGATCAAAGTGATGAGATATAATTAAGATAGGAAAATAGAAACTAAGGGAAATAAATTTGATTTAGGAGGAAAATGGGATTTTGAATAGGGACATGGGTGTGAGTGTGCACAATGACGACGAAGGGGTGAGAAAACATGAAATGGGGGCTAGTGAACCAAATTTTGGTGTCTACATTTTCCCCTTTTTGTCAAGTGGTTTGTGTTAAGCAAGCCATGAGAAAAAAACTAGAAGTGATAGAAGATGGTTGAGGTGTTCCCCCTCAAACTAGGGATCGATGACACAAAGAAAATTAATTACTAGGTTGATAAAGATAGATGGAGGAAGGGAGGAAAGGGTGGAAAGATGAGAAAATATGCCCAAGTGGAGAGTGATATGACCATTGCAAGAAGGATGGGATAAACTAAAATAAATATGGCAGTAATCCTGGAAACACATCGGTAGGGAACATAACACGGCCTCAATGGAGGCAACATTAATGTCCTATGGACCCATGAGTTGGAAAATATCACTACAATATGGAGGGAATTTAATGGGAATCCACTTGTATGAATGTGCAAGTATGAGACCAATGGTTCAAAGGAAGACATCAAAAGTATGCAAAAAAATGTGAGTATGGTCAAGACAATGGTCTAATAGAATGTCGGCAACAAAAAGAGGGGCAAAAATAGTATGTGATGTCCTTCAAATATGAGGAGGTGAGAAATTATGCATCCTAGTGGGATAGAAAGGGAAAAATGGCCACAAAGGTGGACTTAAGGTGAGATATGGTTCCCAGAGGGAACACAGAGATGGCCATAGAGTGGGCTTCTAGATATGAGAAAGGATGTGCTACAAGATAGGTAGATAGGAAAAAAATAGAAAAATAAGCTATGTAAGGAAAGGAATGGTGTGTTATGGGTGACACACAAGTCTGAAGTGGAAGAAAAGATAATTTGGATAAGTAGATTATGGATGTGAAAATGATTTAATGGATATAGATGTTGATTTAGATATTGATGTGATGTATTGATTAGTTTATATAGAGATGATGTGTTGATTGGATTAGATGTGGAATTGATGTGATGGATTTAGATGTTAGACTAGATATGAAAATGATGTGATGGATTTATGATGTGATGTATTTAGATTAGATATTGTGTTGATTTGGTCTAGATGTATAGATGTGTTAATTGGATTGGATATGAGATGAGATGTTTTTATGAACTATGTTTAGATGGATGAAATAGATATGATAGATTTTTTAATTTGAATGTATAAATTTGATGTGATGTGTTGATGTGATATGGGCTCATGGGTAGAGAAGGTACATGGATCATGGTTAGGTTATGTTGATTAGATTATGAATGTGTATATGGAGATGATGTGATGGAGATAGGTGTAGATTTAGGATATAATGGAGATGTGGATTTCATTTAGATTTAGATATTGGATGTTTATGTGAACATAGATGTGATAGATTAGAACATAGATCAAAATGGAAATCCGTGTTCAATGTGGGTGAGTGTGATACAATGGGATAACAAAAATGGTTAGATTGAAAGGTATGAATAGAACACGACCTTGTTAGGGTGATCCAAATATAGGAAGTACACTTTCATCATAGTAAGGAGTGCACTGTAGGATAGATGTTTTGGGACTGGATTGAGGTAAAACATGATAAGGAACATGAACAAAGCAATGCACTTACAACCATATGGCAAGGTGTTAACACACAACTAATGATAGTTAGTCACATGTAAGATCATGAGGGGAAGATGGAAGGTGTGCTTATATACCTACTGTAGACATGAAAAGGGTTTATGTGTAGTTTTATGGGGAAATAGTTTCTCCTTAGGTGGTTTTCCTAGGTGTATGCCCTAACTCTTATCATTATTGCACAAATTGATCAATGTAAGAAGTTTACTTTTGATGGGAAATTGATCGATGTGAGAAGCTTTCTTAGGATGCATGTTTTATATTGATGCATTTTTCTTTTGATATTTTGAAGGTTGATTGATACGGGAAGCCTTTACGCCATGATATAATAAAGTATCCATCCTTCGAGGGAGTGGTCTACAATTATGGATTTTATTTGGATTTTTGGCTTTTGATTTTAGATGGCATGATAAAATATGTGATAGTTATCCTTCGAGGGATCATTCTATACTTTTGATAATATTTACTTTATTTGAATAGTTTTCCTTTGAGGGAGTAGTCTATTTTGGATAATATAGCTTTGATTTGATGATTTTTCGAGGAGCATCCATAATTCCATTTTTTTTTTATTTTATGGTTGTTGAGGATAGCCTAGTAGACCACTTGGGGAGGGGAAGTAATGTGTACAAGCTACACATGTGGACCCTTATCATGGTTCCAGTAGGTAGATAAGAAGGAGATGAATGTAATGATTGTGGGGTTCCCACCTAAAAGGAGGAACTTTTCCATAAGGAATATGCTATGAGAGATCCATGGTGCCCATATTCAAGGTCACATAGGATAGTGATGGAAGACCACATGATTCCAAATCATTATGATGGGAAATGGAGAAGGTTAATGATGAAAATGAGATCATTAATGTGACTAATGACACATTAGTAGGTGTGTTAACAATAGAAAGGCCACAAGTGCAAGGCATTGAGAGGTTCCATTTCAGGTTTACCATCGAGGGAGGCTAAGTGGTAAGCCCTAGACCCATACTTATGAGTGATAATGTATGGTCCAATCTAGTTTGGAGAAAACTTCCCACATTGGCTCCTTTCCAGAGTAGTGACATTCTTCTTTTTTTAAGACAAGGTCACCAATGTTAAAGTCATTCTTTTATATGTTTATTATAAGCATGTTTGATACATTCTTGATAGATGTGATGATGTTGAGGGAGATTAAGTGAATGTTTTATCTAATAATTCAAGTTGTGTTAGATGCTCTTAGCGATAGTCCTCATTAGAGATGAAAGTCACAAAGAGAAACACACAAAGATGGGATTTGAATTTCAAGAGGGAGGATGGATTCAGATCCATAGACAAAGAGAGAAGGGAGTAGCACTCATAGAGTGTGGATGCTAGTCCGATAATCCCAAAGAGTGAAGGGGATATGAAGGTGTCAATCCCAACCCACCTTATTGATAATTTTGGCAAGAATGTTGTGGAGAGTTTTGTTAATAGCTTCATCTTGGCCATTAGCTTATGGATAGTATGGAGAAGAGAATCTAAGATTGATATTGAAGGTGTCACAAAATCTTCTTAAGTTATTTATTTTTGAAGGAATTTCCATTATTCATGATGATTTTGTGAGGAATTTCAAAGCGATAGATGATGTGTTGATAGACAAAGTCAATGATTTTGTTAGCTTTGGTTGATGCGAGTGGAATGGATTCCACCCATTTAGTGAAATATTTGGTAGCAGTGAGGATGGAATGATGACGTTGAGAAGAACATGGATTAATGAGACCAATGAGGTCGAGTCCCCATTGTGAGAAAGGCCATAGATCTTGAGCCGGTTGCAAATCCTGGCTAGGGATATGGGTGAGATTGGAATGTTGTTGGCACTTGATGCACTTCTTAACATATTCACAATAGTCTTGGTTGAGGGTGGCCAATATAATAGCCCATCTAAAGAACACATTTGGTGATGGCCAAACCACTAAAGTGTCCACCACATATGTCATATGGACTTCTTGTATGGCTCAGATAGATTCATGGGTTTTAAGGCATCATAGTAAAATACCATCAAACCCACATTTATAGAGGATGCTGCCAAAGATAACATAGTGGTTGGCATTGAAGGAATGACCTCCTACCATTTTTGGATAGGTCGGAGGGAATTTTGGATTGAGAGAGATAATCAAAGAACTAGGTATACTAGAGATCAGATTGGTTGGTTTTGATGAGATTGATAGAAGGAAGCTCATTAGTATGGGATGGTTGATCAATGTGATGTACAACAACAAAGAGTTTGGATTCTTTTGTTGTTCAAAGGGATGAGTGATGCAAGGGATGTCCATGGTGTTTGAAGTGGTTGGATGAATGAGGAATGATTTGGATAGTGTATT
This sequence comes from Taxus wallichiana var. yunnanensis, assembly GCA_018340775.1. NCBI lineage: Eukaryota > Viridiplantae > Streptophyta > Pinopsida > Cupressales > Taxaceae > Taxus > Taxus wallichiana. The sequence continues at coordinate 265,909,666 of CM031243.1, read as the reverse complement.
GATCAAGGCTTCGAGGAGAAAATTGATGATGTCCTTGTATTTTTGGAGGACTTCATTTTTACATTGATAAACTCCTTGATTTGATTGATGATAAGTTGGGAATCACCATAGATGTCAAGGATTTGGACACCTAGCATGATAGTGGTTTGGAGGCCTAAGATAAGGGCTTCATACTCAACCATGTTATTGGTACATTCAAAGTTGAGCTTGTAGGTGATGGGGATAGGAGTCCCCCAAGGAGGAATAATGATGACGCTAACACCTCCCCTTTCCAACACTTAGAACCATCAAATAACAATGTGTCATTTTAAGGGAGAATACTCATGATCGATTGTGTTGATGGATTCATCAAGAAATTTCTCATGGGGAGTTGATTATCAGGAAGAGGGGCTTTGACGAGTTGATCAACGATATAGCTTGCCCTTGATTGATTTTTGGGAGATGAACTCTAGGTCAAACTTAGTCATGAGCATGAGCCATCAAGTGATGTGATCATTGTGATAGGGTTTGGAATGCATGGTTTTAAGGGGTTGAAAGCTAGTGATGATGTATGTCTTGTGATTGAGAAGGTAGTGGTGAAGCTTGGAAGTTGTGAAGTAGAGAGCACAACACAAATTTTTAGCTTTGGTGTAGTGGGTTTCATAGTCATGAAGAGTGTGGATGATATAATAGATAACTTTATCCCTTCCCTACTCATCATCATGATGTGCCAACATGGCACCTAGAGCATGGTCAGTGGTAGATGTAGAGATAGAATGGATCCCCCTCATGTGGAGGCATGAGCACAGGTGTGGTGATAGAAGATATTGCTTAAGTTCATCAAAATATTTTTGACAATTTTATCCCACTTGAAGTGGGTGTCTTTTTGGAGGAGATGATGGAAAGGTTGGAAATGATCAAAAAGTGTGAGATGAAGTGGTAGAATGATTGAAGTTGGCCTTGGAGACTACGAAGTTTCTTTAGATTGATAGGAGGAGGCATCTCAAGGATGGCCTTGATCTTGGTGGGGTCAACTTCAATACCCCTAATGGAAATGATGAAGCCAAGGAGTTTTCCAGTTAGAACTCCAAACACACACTTGGTAGGATTGAGGTGAAGGAAGTATCATAAGGCAGAAGAGGATTTCAAGGAATAAGATGGTCATGTCATGACTTGGATTTACCCAAGAGGTCATCGACATAATCCTCTATGGTTTTTTGGATGAGATCATGGAAGATATAAGTCATGGCAACATTTGATAGGTGGCCCCTACATTTTTCAAACCAAAGGGCATAACATGGTAATAGAAGGTTCCCAAGGGGTGATGAAGGATGTCTTATGTTGGTCTTCTGTGCGATAAGGATTTTATTGTAAAAAAAACCATCCATAAGAGAAAATCATTTTTTGGCCAACCATTAGGTCAATGAGTTGATCGATGTTAGGAAGGGGGAAGTCATCCTTTGGGACAAGCAAGATTTAAGTCTCAAAAATATGTATAGATGTGAAGCTTCCCAGAGGCTTTAGCAATGGGCAATGATGTTAGAAACCCATTGAGGATAATCGATGGGTTGGATGAAGTTGGCCAAAGAAGATGTTGTAATTCTTCTTTAACGAAGGAGGGCTACGTGAGGATGCATACGACGTAGCTTCTTAACTGGCTTGGTTAGGGGATGGTGATGATATTATGGATGATGATACTAGGATCGAGGCCTAACATGTTGGTGTACGACCATGTGAAGGCCTAACTATGCTTGGAGAGGAAAGTGGTGAAGGATTCTAGCTCTCATGGATCAAGATATTGGTCAATTTGAGGATGTGGGATCTTGTGAAGTCCTATGTTGATATCGATGGTGGATTCATTAAGAAGGGTGGATGTGTCAGGAGGTAAGGCCTTATGAAGATGAGAATATTCTACCCCATATAGGAAAGGATAGATTCATCATCATGACATTGAATGAATGTTGATGGTAGGGGAATAATCCTCCTCTACCATCTTGGGAATTTAAGAGGAAGGGACCTAGTTTCACCTTCATCCTGATAGGTGACTTAGGTCCTAGAGTGATCATGAGAGATTAAAAAAAATGTTAGGGGAAGGGACACGGTGTCATCCATGTCCATGGGGTCATTGGATGAGGAAGGATGATGGATTCATGTTCATGGGGGATTCAAGAAGAAGTGTGTGTAAGAGAGTTGGTGGGTGTGCTTTGAATCCCAATCCATACTTCTCATGGGGTTTATGGGATTGATCAAGGACAAGATCATGTATACCTTGTTTCATAGCATCCCAGACCAAATCCCTTCCATGCACAAATGGTGGAGATAGGTGTAGGTGAAATAATTTTTTGTAAAGGAAATCAAATCCATTGGTGTATGGCTTGGTATGGGGTTGATTATTCGGCATGGGAAGAAGGGTGATCAATGCCACCATAAACAAGATTGGTTTTCAAGTAAGGTGGGATGAAAGGAAATAATATCCCAATGTTAGATTGGTACATGGGAGATTTTTGGGTCTACCAAATTGATTGAGTGTGGGGAGAGCATTAAGAGCGAGGATTTGATACTCCCCTAATGAGAGATGTTGCATCATGGTGTCGAAGGATTCATCATTGGGAAACTTAGATGTAGGTACAAATGAACTAGTGGAAGCTTGAGAAGATGAGTCTTGCTTGGGGATGAGCACATCATTTGGCTTGTATAGGTCATATGACATGCTTTGAAAGGAGGAATATCGGTGGGAGTGTGTGGATTTCCCCATGTTCATACTTAAGACAATGATGAAGGGTGGATGGGATGCAATGCATAACATGATCCATGGGCATCCAAAAAGATGTTGTATTGAATTCCCTTCTACGATGTAGAAGAGTTCATGAAGGAGTTTCTCACCAATGCAGGATAGGAAGGATGACCATTCCCAATGTAGGGGAAATAATGTCATTAAAGGCTCAAAGGACCATGGGTGATTGGGTGAAAATAATGTTTAGGAAGCTTGAGTTGATTGAATGTGTGGGATGAAATAATGTTAATGTTAGCACCATTATCAATCATGGATCATTTTGATGAAGGTGTCATTGATACAAATGGTGATAAAGAGGGGAAGGTCATGATCTTTGGGTAGAATCTTGGGGATCTCAGAATCATCAAAGGAAATAGTGGAAGAAGTTGTAAGAGATCTAACAGGGGGCCACGAAAGGTTGGGGTTCATCGGTTGTGATTGGGATGTTGTAAAATATTTGATGAGAGCCTATCGATGGTGAGGGGAGCTTTGGATAAGCTCATAAAGGGACATTTTGATGGGATCCTGATGTAGTTGTTTCATGATGCTTTGTTCTATCACAACAGGCCTTTGGGCTTGTGGAGTGCTAGAATAGATACCTTAGCCTTGGATGAAGAGGGAGATGAAATAGGTTTGTTAGAGGAGGATCATGATGATAACTCTTGGTTTTTTTTTGGGTGGATGGTTGAGAGTCATGGGGGAGAGTGAGCGAGTGGTAACATGAATGACATTTATGTAAAGAGGGGGCCCTCTTTAGAAGGGGTAGAATTTGGTGGTGGGATTGTGACTAAAGGTGTGGATGGAGGGATAGCCATTTTAAAGGCCTTGGAAGTTTGGATTTGGTTTGGGGTTGTGCTTAGGTGTAGATGAGCTAGTGGATGAAGGGGGTGGTCTTCTTTGATGAGAAGATCATCCTCTTGTGAGGTTGTTGATAAGTGTTTGGAGAGCCTTGTAGTGCTTCTGTCATGCCCAGGGACATGATGATAGGCATATATGACATTATAATCAAACCACATGGGCTTCCACCCATGTGAGTCAAAGGACTTGATGGGGGAAGAGTAATCATGGATGCTTGGATAAGGTGATGGAGGATTTTGAGTAAGACCCAATAGGGGTTTTTGGGAGATGAAGTCTCATGGATTTTGGATTGATTTGATTTAGGAGGAAGGTGAAGGAAAAAGAGGTGCCTTATTCTTATGGGATTTTTAGGGACCTTAGACTCAAATTTGGATTTGGAAATAGGAGTAGATGATTTTGGTTTAGATTTGGTGGTGATGGGAGACTTAGATGAAGGACACGGTCCCAAAATGGATGGTCAAGGTCCTAAGATGGATGGTTGGATATTGGGTTGTTTGGATTCATGGGGATTCAAGAGGGGAAGCTCTAATTTCTTGTGTGGATGAGTAATGGATCTTTGGATGGGGGTGCAAGGATCTTAGATGTCTGTTGTGAAGTTTTACCTTTGGTAGGGATAATAATGATTTCAATAGTGGAGTCATCTTTAGAAGTGGGATCAGATGGTTTGGATGTGGGTTGTGTTGTAGATGTGATGGTTGAGGATGGGGATGATTCTTGAGTAGCACCATTGGTAGAATCATAAGGGCTTGTGGATTTTATGAATTTAGAAGTGTTGATATAGGAGTTTTGTATTTGTTGGAGGTAAGGATGGATTGAGACATTACTTGTGACAAAATCAAGGGGAGATGTTTTTTGGTAGAGGTTTCAAGAGATGATGTAGATGTGGATGTGGATGTAGATGTGGATGTAGGATGGATGTAGGGTATGTGGTAATGTAGGTGTAGATGTGGATGTAGATATGGGTGTAGATGTAGATGTAGATGTGGGTATAGATGTAGATGTAGATATGGGTGTAGATGTGGATGTAGATGTAGGTGTAGAAGTAGATGTGGGTGTAGATGTTGAATCCTAACTTAAGGTGTTGATTGTGTGGGCATCAAGATGCTTGAGATGTGGGAGGGTTGGCTTTGGTTTCTTGGTGGATGATTCAGAAATGGTTGTTTGAAAACATCCAATGGTTGATTAGGGGAGAATTTGGATTGTCTAGTTGAGGTCCCCATGATCAATAAGCCATTGCACTAAATCCTTAAAGGTATGAATTTCTCAATGTCATGGCCATGGACTTGATGATATTTGTAGTAATGATCCTCATGATACCATGTGGGTTTAGGATGTGAGTCATCAACATGGGTGGATGGGAGGAAGTTGGATAAGGTGTATGAACCATGAGCTTGTCAAAATATGGAGTTGTATGATTCACCAAGAGGAGTATAGTTGGGGATGGTCGAGGTGATCTTTGTGGAGGATCGGTATGAGATGTGGATTGGGAGGAAGTTTTGATGATAATAGTTTTCCACATTCTTGGATTTTTTATTGTGGGTGAATGGTTTTGTGAATTCAGTCTTGGGTTTATTAGAGAAAATTTTAACATGGCCTTTCTCAAGGGCACATAGTTCTAACTTGTGAGCCATAGTAAAAGCTTCCTCAAAGGTTTGGAAGGACTAAATTTGAAGGGTAGATGAAATGTGTTTGGCATGATCTAGAAAATAGATCTCAATCAATTTAGTTTGAGGTAGTGAGAAGGATAGTTGGTTAATAATCCCATGCCACCTAGTGATGAAATCAATGAAAATTGATTCATCCTCAAACTTGTTTGATGGCGTAAAGGTCAGTGATGGTTATCTTACATGCTATGTTGATGGAGAAGTGTTCTAGGAAAATTTGTAAGTTGTGTGAAGGAAAAGAGGGAATGTTGAGGGATGCCATTATACCAATCTAGAGTGGGCCCGACCAATGACATGGGAAAGGTACAAAGCATAAGATCTTGATCATGCATGATAAGGTAGCATGAGTGCCTAAAGGCATGGAGATGTTGTTGGGGATCTTCTTTTCTATGGAATTTAGAGAATTTTGGAAGCTCCCAATGTGGAGGATATGGCTTAATAGGCACAGATGGATTGATGGGTTCATTACATATTTTTCTCATAAGTAAATGTACTTTTGGGGCCCAAGGTAGTGGCCTCTAAGTTAGCCATTCTACTCAACAAGGCTTGCATAGGATCATTTGATGTATGAGGATGGGACCTGATTGATGTTGTTGTGGATTGTAGGAAGTAGATGGATTAGGTTGTGAGTAAGATTGATAATGTTGGGCATAATTGGGAGTTTGTGGGGGTGGTTGATAGGAAGGAACATAATTAAAGGTTTGTGATTGGGTGGGTTGTGAAGTAGGATGTTGTAAAGGGATGTAGTTGGATGGGTAAGATTGTGAAGGTTGTTGTTGAGTGATAGGGGGATTGGATTGGATTTGTGTTGGATGAGTTTGGGTATGTGCATGAGGTGGTTGGGATGTTTGAAGGGGTTGATTGGAAAATGTATGCTTGAAAGATGCTTTGAGTGGAGGTTGGTTAGTTTGAGTCAAATCCAAGGGGAGGTTGTGAGATAGCAACATTGGGATGGACATGGGATGTTAAAAGAGGCACCGAGATTTGAAAGTGTTTCTCAGGTGGTGGAGGAGGTATGTTGGAGTCTTGAAGAGTTTGGGAGGGAATTTTATGATAACGGTAGATGAGGAGGGAATAGGAATGGAGGATGTAGGGATGGTCACAAGTGGTATTGATACATGGTAGATTAGGTGGGATAGGCACCACTAATTGTGTGGACTGTTGGGTCTGGGAACCATGATAGAGGATTCATGAGGGACATGTTCATTTTGGGATAATGCTAGCTCATTCATGGCCCTAGGGAAAAATATGGTGAGTTGGGAGGTGAGGACTTTAGTAGATTCAGATTGTGGGGATAACTATAAATTTGTTGAAGAGGGGGTCCATCAATAGGGATGTTGGTGGATTTGTGAACTAGATAGTCATGGAGGGAGATGATGGGGTTAGCATCGAGGAGTTCTTGAAATTCCAAGCATCCATGAGGGATAGTGGGGGTCCAAGTGCTCCTAAGGAAGTAGTGGAAGGAGGTGTGGTTGGTCTAGAAGGGATGGAGTGATGGTAGACAAAAGGATTGGTCTCAATATGGGGATTTCCTTGAACCACATGGGGCTCATGAGGAGGAACCATAGGAATAGTGGATAGGGAGGCCAAGGATGAGGTCATCAAAGGTGTAGAAGAAACAAGAGTGAGTGGATGTTTGTTGTGAGGGGTTGGTTGAGATGGGGATATCATTAGAAGCAATTGATTGCTCCATTATCTTAGCTTGGGAGTGAGTAATAATGGGCATGAAATAAATAAGAAAAATCCTATGCAAACTATTAATGCAACACACAAGTCAAGCAGCAAATTTTTTTTTATCTTGCTTATTTATAGAATGTGAAGAGGGAAGAGGCTCAAAGGGAACCTAAAGAAATGGTTACTCTATGGATGGTTTCAGGTGTGTTTAAGGATGGAGTCCTTGATATACCTAAGGTACATGAGGCCCAATCTATGATGACTATTGGTACGTGGCTTATATAGGGGCCTACCCCCACACTTCACACCACGTAGTGATAAGGGTGTTGGGTGCTTAGCCTATATACCAATAGTCAAAAAATTATTACATGACCAGAACACCGTGGCGACTTCCTTATTGGGTGATGAAATCCCAATAGCTCCACAGGTAGAAATTGTTTAGATGTGTAGATTGTGCATGTGGTTTGGTTGTGTGTGAAGAAAATGTGAATGCAAAGTGTTACCACCTAATTAAGCTATGTGATCAAGAAAATATGAAAAAAAAAATTTGTTTTAGATCCAAACCCAAATATGACGTTCGATGAAGACAAGAAAGCAAAGGAAGGGAAGAATGATGCAAGAAATGAAAAAACAAAAATCAAAAGAGGAATACCTAGATATACTTTTCCTTTTTCTAAATTACATGTGTTATTGAGAAAAGAAGCAAAAGAGGAAAATAAAATATAGAATAGGAATTGAAAATGAATAAGGAACTTACCAAAGGAGTAGTGGTCCCACCGAAGTGTTCCGAATGTTTGAAAAGTTTTCTGCTCTTGTTCCAAGTTAATGAAATAACATGCTAGAAAACAAGAAACTCCAAAGATGGGAGGGTTTAAGGCTACCGTACGCCGGAAAAGCGACAAGCGCGCGTGGGAATCTACAAGCAACTCTTTTCGCGTGCACCCGACCTCCCGAGGTCGTGCCGAGACAGCCGGTGGGGATGGAATATCTTCGACACGCACTAATGGAATCTAATATCTTCGAATCTAAGGCAAAGAAGGCCCTTCTAACCTGGACCGGTGATAGATCGATCAGCCAGATGACTACTCGAAGGCTCCAATCAATATCGAGCTCGCGTGATTCGATCTATGGGTCAGGATGCGTGGAAAATGACCCGGATGGTTTCGTATTTCTCCCGATAGGGTCATATGGTGAATATAGTCAACTCTATGGACGATTCTCTCGCCTAGTCCAAAATTCTCTAGCTTCGTTAGTCAGTTGTGTCTAGTAGGGATAATCATTGAATGATGATAGGTGGAATCGGAGTAGACTGAAATACTAATGTGCGTAGGCCGTTGTCTATGTCTAATTCTCTTATGGATTCGTTAGGTCATGGATTTGTGGATCACAACCGTAGACTCTTGGTTGTCATGTCCTATATGGTCATACGCGAGATCAAGTCCTAATCCCTAGTATCCAAGAATCGTATGCTTTCTCACCTTTCTACGCTTAGAATCAGCAATTGTGTGATTTTCTCATAATACCTCACAGTGTTCTAAAGAACTTGAATTCTTAAGCTGGTATCTATATCTACGAGGGTGTCTCCAAATCCTGGTCATGGAACTAAAGGATCGCACCCGAATATTTGTTCTCTTTCAAATCCTTCTACAAATCATGGATGTTTTCTAGATAACCTCGTAGTTTGGCTGATTTGACCAAAATGTGTGTGCTTGGTCGCCTTCTATGTTTAACCCTCTCAACCGTGACCCGACTCTGCTGGAAGTCTCGTTGTTGTTTGGAAGACTTGATCCTAAGGTTTTGGTCAATGTCGCTTATTGCCACTACGATATTGGGCTGGGGCACAATTGGCTCGAAAATGTATTCCCTGGGCTCCCTAGGTCCCGTAATTGTCATGCAAAAGCAGTAATGAAACAAACTATAATAAAGTAAAATCTAAGTACACTTCTAGCATATATAATTTCTTTTTGTATTTTCTGGCAATTTATAAGAAAGCAGCTATTTAAAATATTTAGAATTGACAACTAAACTAATAACGTAAAACAAACAAAATAGCCGAGTGTAGCTATTTGTCTGTGCAATTTTGTATATCTATTCTAAACAACGAAATAACTAATCTATTTGCAAGATTCTCGATCCTACCTCAGAAGTGAGGAATGAATCATAGTTTCTCAGAAACTATCAATCCCCACAACTTCCCTGGCAATATCGAGAATGGAAATAACTGAAATAAAGTGATTAACTACTTTATTTGATAAGTTCTAACTAAAACTTTGAAAGATGGAACCTGGATTTCGCAGAACAGTGGCGAATCCGACGGTGTGTGTGTTCTTGTCCCCTCAGTATGATCTCTTCGTTCTTTGTGCTCACGTGAATCCAGAAAAGCGTGTAATGCTTGCATCAACAGGAATAGATATTTGGATCAATGGACAGCCTTCAGAATGCAGACAGAATAGAATGCGGATAGGAGAGGGATAGCGCAAGAGTACAGAGCTTGGCCTATGCAATTCCTAGCGGGGTCTACTGCGAATCATGCAACAAAAAGCGTCCAGAACCTGAAACTAGTCTGTATGAAGAGCAAAACCTGCAACTTTAATGGCTGCCTAAACTATTCTACTCCAAAAACAATAATACTGTTTGCACAAGTTGGATCTGTGGCTTACCAACAGCTGAGTAATGCAACCAAGCATGTAAAGGATTTAAACTATCAAACTTAAGCAAACTAGAAGACTGAACTACTGAAAATGGTGAGTTTGAAACAAGAATGAGGGGCCATTTGCATGTGCACAAACCATGCATTTATAGGAATTCAAACACCCAAAGATCAAAACCAAACTGAACTCCTAAACAATAAACAAAGGAAAAACACTATTCCAGGGGACCAAAAACATAAATGCATGCTCAAGTCGGCAAGAAAAGCTGGTGAAGCGTTGAACTTTGCGTGCGTTCCATCAAAAGAACGTTCTGGAAAACGCGTAAAGGACCGCCGCCCGCTCAGTGGCGGCGGCAGCAGACCGCCGCCTGCTCAGGGCGGCGCGAGACCGCCGCCTCTTGGCGGCGGTTTTCACATCAAGACCAAAAAGCCAAGAAAAGAGGGAAAAAGGGGAAAACAAAGCACGCGGGGCTAAGCGGGGCATGCGGGATGTTAACGCATATCCGTAAAGCTTCTCTGGATCCCGAACACCTTGCGAAGAGACTCAGTATCATCATTGGGGCATTTATTACACCGCTCGCAAAGATAAGACCTTACAATTTTGGGTACGTACATATATGCCCCCTCGAGAAGCGCTTTTAGCCATGAAGAGGCGTAAAACGGTGGGTCCGAGTATGGCCGTCCCGAAATGGGAAGCTAGAAGTTATACCTTATACGTCCGTGTGTCGAAATGACGCCATCCGAAATTCCCGCTACCTGCAAAATGAAAGGAGAACTCAAGTGCAGATAGATACAATAATTTGGAAAATAAACGCTAAAATAATAGGGGAAGAGGACGTACCATTAGTGCGAGGATAGAAACTTACCTCCGTCGGCGCTCCGAACCTGTGAAAAGGGGATTTAAAACGAATTAGAGCGCTATATATATAAAAGTGGGCCCATTTTCCTATTCATTTGCGCGAGTCGATTTGATAGATTTTGAGCTCTGGGGCCCACGGTAACGGTTTCTCACGCGAGTAGAGTCAAAACGTCCACAAATGAGATAGTGATCATGCCTCCACGTGCGAACGCCACCCCGCGAGATCACAAAGTTGGTTTTTCTTCAATTTTGTGCTTTTCCCTCTTCAATTTTGAAATGCTAAATTTGTTGTAATGGGGGGGTCATTTTTGAAAATGTTAGGTTTAAAAGGTCCATCTAGGGGGGGCGCCTACTGGGTAGGCTTTGTTTTTAGCTAAAATGGTCGTTTTTTGCCAGTTTTTGGCTTTTTGGGGTTAAAAACCCGCGGGTTTTCGGATCATGACCACGCCCCGCCCGGCGGCGGCGGTTACATGACCGCCCCCTGTCTGGGTATGCGCCACGAGACCGCCGCCTTCAAGGCGGCGGTTACAAAACCGCCCCCCTGCCCAGGGCGGCGGTTTTGCACAGAATGCAAAAGGACCTCTTTTGAAAACTTACACTTGTATTTTTAGCATTTGTGTATGTTTTTATGACTCTCTTGATATCGTTTAGATACTAACTTACTCTGTTTTGTGTGTTTTTGGGTGTATGCAGGCGAAGGAGGAGTATATTAGATGGAGCCGGGAGAGAGAGTGTGACTGGCTGCCCGGGGTATTGGATGCCCTCTCAGCAGATGAGGAGGACACATTGCAGAGGGCCGGCATATTGCGGATATCGCGTGTGCCTCACGTTGCTCCGTCCAGTCACATACTCTGTGACTTATTCTCATACTGGGATGCAGATCGGAACACTTTCCGATTGCCAGGGGTCCGTGGTGAGTGGACCATTACATTAGAGGACGTCTACCGCATTCTGGGGGTCCCGATCATCGGGAGGCGACTTACATTAGAGACAGCAGGCTCACGGGCACAGATTGCACAGTGGGCGACATATATGGGAGATGCAGTCATCTCCACGGGGTCGAAGAAGGGGGTGAGAGTCAGATCCATCCCTTCTTTGCCCATCCCCATATTTCGACAGGCCATCATGGGGATCCTTGCCTCGAGACTGATCGGGGACAAGGGAGGGGACACTTTGTTATACTGTTGGGCCCCCATCATTGCACAGATAGAGGGGCATGGCCGGATATACGCCTGGGGGGCAGACATTTTGGGGACCACCTATCACGACTTATATAGGGTGGTCCGTTTACAGGGACAGTCGTTGAGCCACCCAACTCTAGTCATGAGTTGGGTGTATGAGCATTTTATTCCTTATGGCAGAGGCGTGGAGGTGGCAGATCCTGGGGCTGTGAGGGCGGCCAGATGGTCAGATATGTCGGTGCTTAGAGCACCTCACCAGCCAGCAGCCTCCTCACTACAAAGCAGACATGGAGGCCACACCGCACTCAGCCTTATGGCCGGCGATGGGGAGAGGAGGCCATGACATTGGTCTCCCGCTCCATCACAGGCAGCTTATCGACCGTGTGGGACGGGTGGAGGTACATCCTTTCAAAGCAGGTTCCTCAGCCAGCCTCGGCCTCCCATATGTGGGCATGCTTCCTCCAAAGAAGCACCCGCCATTACGTATCGGTTCGGGAGGCTTGAGGGGGCCCTAGAGGCCGTGGTTGGACAAGGGTTACCCCCGGCATTCCTATTGCACTGGGGGATAGTTCGGGCCAGAGGGAGAGCTGGTGCGCCTCGGGCACCTTTACTTCGGATTACCGCGGGTCCTGCTCATAGTAGCGATGACCCTATAGATATTGACTCCGATTCTGAGGAGTCCACAGAGGGAGGGTCGGAGGAGCAGACGGACGAGAGTGATCCTGAGTGGCATGACACTCAGGATATCATGCAGGCGGAGAGGGCGGAGCAGAGCGCAGAGAGAGAGACTCTGGTTTCCGAGGAGCCACTCTCCCGGGGCCATGGTGGAGATGATGAGTCCGTTGCGGGGCGTCATGTTGCCCCAACTACAGGAGCAGCTCCTCGCCTGGCGGCGGCATCTGCAGCGGGTGCTGGCCCTAGTGACCCATCTTGGAGGCCCGGTGATCCGAGTAAGTTATCCTCTCTCCCTTTCAGTGTTAGTTTGATTTAGGACTTGTTTTAACTGCTATCTCTCCTTATATTTGTATCTTGTATATTTTAGCCTCTTGCCTAGTTTCTAATTCCTTTCTTCTTTTTTTTTGCAGAGAGACTGCGACGAGTGGCGGGATCTAATCCGTAGGGTATGCACCGATTCTCTGATGATCCCTATGGATAAGACTCCGCAAGGAGCTATCCGTAGATGCCGGGAGCCCTCAAAGCAGCCGGCAGCAGTACCGACGTCTTTGCTCCCCATTTGCATGTGGCCAAGATGGTGTCGACTCTCCGTACATGAGTCGGGCAGCTGCAGGACAGCCGAGCGCCTTATGAGGAGCCATTCTCATGGCGAGACCACGACCGCCCTCGAGACCCCGAGCCTTCCGTCCATTCGCAGAGCGCCAGCCAGCAGCCGTAGTCCTAGGCGAGGGCGCGCACCTTCGGCGGGATCGCGCAGGGGCGAGAGGCCACTGGCTCCTATGTATTTTTTTTTTTGTATTATAGATTCTTTTGTGTATCACGGGCTCTTTGAGCGTTTTGACCATGCCTAGCGCATGATGGCATCAGATACAAACATTGATTATTTATATATATGCGCGATTTTGGATCAAAACTTTGTCACTTGTGTTTTCCTTTCTATTCCCAACTCGCTTTGTGTATACTACGATGTATGTTTTATATGCTTTCTAGAATGTATGCAATGGAAAATGATGATGCAAATGTTTGCTTTCCTTTTGTGTTTCATGATGTTTGATATATGATATCAGATATACTTGTGATCTTGAATCTTAACTTTTATTAGCAATTTGGATAACTTGTATTTGTTTTGGCACAAAGTGATGAAAACAACCAAGATGATGAATGCAGATTAACTTGCCCCACTCCTAACTCCACGCAACTAGTAAGATGCGAGGGCTCATCACCAAGAGCCAAGAAGGGCGCAAGTTATGAAATATGGTGAAATGATAGTGATGAAAGACAGACGAAGCTTTGGTGGAACCAAATTGAAAACTACAAGCTTACTCTACCTGAATGACTTCATAGTTTTGGATGTAACTTGCTTTGCGGTTTATCCAGACTTAGACCCGTAGATGGCCACATAGTAGACAAAATCTGGGTTTTTAGGATTTTTAACTCTTTTTGGAATTTTGAATATCTGATTCATTCGTTTTTGACTCAAAGTTTGAATTGTTTGTTTATGACCTTTTAACATTTACTTTGTCTAGAGGACCCCCTACACTTTGCCCCATGCTACCTGTAAGAAGCATGGGTTTATCACCGTGGGCAAGGCATAGGCGAGTAAGGGCATTTCCATCCTTTCCCAACCCTACGTCACTAGTAAGAGACGCAAGCTCATCACCGAAGGTTGGTGGGGCAAGGAAATGTGTAAAAATAAAATTTTCTGTTTAATCACTTCTTGACTTGTTTGTTTGAGTAAGATGTCAGTATATTCTTATTTCCAAAGAGATGTGCATATGGGATAGATGTGACACCATGAAGCTTCTAGAATGCACTCATAGGCAAGACACCTACCCTAAGAAGAAACCAAAGCGAGAACAAACTTGCAGATCTTGGTATGGTTACCGTTAAGACTTTGTCATGTCTGATTTTATTTGATAAAAGATTCCGAATTGATTTGATGATATCGAAGATGGAGAGGTATGATTAAAGAACTTTATGCCAGAAACATCACGAGTTTGAAATAAATTGCTTTGAGAATAGATTCCTTGATCACAATTTGTGTAAGAACAAGTGGACAAAATGATCCTAATTTATATGAAAATGCAATGTAGATAGTTATATAGTAGCGTTTGCTGCTTATGCATAGAAACGTTTGAGGTGGAGGAATTGACTGTTTCGCCAAACTCCTCACCTTCTAGCGTGCATAAGAGATAAGCACCATTCCCGTAGTCCTTCATGACTCGGTATGGGCCCAACCATTTGGGCCGGAATTTCCTTCCTTCGCCGGTCTTCTTGTCGATCCGGCTGTCTAACCTTAGAACTAGGTCACCTTCGTATATGTCACGTTCATAGACTTTCTTGTTATACTCGCGCACATTCGGTCGGATAGACTCTATGTCATTGTTCAAAGATCTAACCTAGCTTCATCCAGGCTTTCTAATTGAGAAAGACGTGCTTCTCTCGTAAGCGCCTCTCATCCGTAATCCTCAGTAGTGAAATGCGGAGACCGGGATTTCAACTTCAAGTGGGAGAACCGCTTCGCCCAAATACTAGCGAGAAAGGAGTTGCTCCCGCTGGAGTTCTTATTGAGGTTCGATGGGCCCACAAGGCCGGATATAACTTTAAATGCCAATCCCGCTTTGTTTTCTTTTACCGCTTTTAAGGAGAATGGCTTTCAAAGTTTTGTTTGTTGCTTCACCGCCTATCATTGGCTTGGGATAATACAAGGAAGCCGTATGATGGCTGATTTTAAATTTGTTGCATAGCTCACGAACTTCTTCATTCTTGAAAGAAGTTCCATTATCTCGAGATAATGATTTGCATGGATACCGTACTCTAAAATGATTTGGTTCAAAATGAACTTAGCGATTACGTAACTGTGTACAGCTTGTAAGAGGCATGGCCTCTACCCATTTAGTGAAATATTCAGTGGCCGTGATTATAAAATTGTGGCCGTCTGTGGATGAGGGAGAGAACTTCCCTATCAAGTCCAGGCCCCATGTAGAAAAGGGCCACGGAGTAGCGATCGGTTGCAAAGCTTGTGCCGGCATGTGGATCTCATGAGAGAACTCCTGACATTTATGACACCTGCGTACAAACTCTATTGCGTCATGTTCTAGAGTGGGCCAGAAATAGCCCATTCGATGTATTTTTCGAGTGGTGGCGTGGCCGCCGAAGTGGCCTCCACATATACCGCTGTGGGATTCATGGAGAATCTTCTTGGACTCTTCTGTGTCAACACACCTTAAGAGCATTCCATCGAATGCTTTCCGATAGAGCACCTGCTCTATAATGACGTATTTAGCTACGATAATGCGTAACCGCCTTCTTTGTTGAGGTGTAGCTCCTTCTGGGTACCTATGGTCCATGATATAACTAATGATATCAGCGTACCAAGGGCACTCAGATATAGCAGGTCGGGTTTCGACGTAGTACACGCATTCATCTGGAAAGTCTAAGTCTACTAAGTCACCTCCGTCTAATGGGGTTATCACTAACCAATCCATGATGATTTGCCTTTAACTCGACTTTTGGTTTACAAAAGTTAATTCAAACTCTCCCATTAAGGTTATAAAGCGTCCCGCCTTTTTAGACAGGACCCTTGTGTGAGGAAGGTTCGTAAGTGGTCAGTTTTTACCATGACCCTTGTCTCTTGATTTAGCATGTAGTGTCTTAGGCGTTTGTCATGCAAAACTATGGCAAGGCATTCTCGCTCTCGCTTGTGTATAGCATGTTTCATAGTCGAGCAATGTTCGCTAATGAAATAAATTACACGCTCTCTCTTGTCATCATCTTCTTCTGGGGCAACATACAAGCTAACGAGACATCGGTAGCCCGTGAGTACAAAATTAAAGGGCGATCTAGTTTAGGTGGCATTAGCGTAGGTGGTGACAACAGAAACGCTTAACCGCATCAAAAGCTTCATTGCAATCTTCAGTCCAATCAATGCTATAGTCCTTCTTGAGTAAATTGTTGATTGGATGAATGGCGAAGCTTAGGTCTGGGATGAATCTCCGGATTGCACCCAGCTTTCCGAGAAATGATCTGATTCCAGATTCACTCGAAGGTGGGACCATTTCGAGGACAGCCCGAATTTTGGTCGATCAACATCGATTCCTCGTGACGATATGATGTAACCTAGGAGCTTTCCTCCTGTTACACCAAAGACGCATTTCTCTGGGTTTAGGGTAACCCCGTATTCTATTAGGCGTGAAAGAATGATGCGGAGTACTTCAGGGTGGTCACAACGCTTTTTGGCCTTAGCCAATAAGTCATCCACGTAAGATTCCATGATTTTATGAATTAGATCGTGAAATATGTATGTCATGGCCCGCTGGTACGTAGCACCGGCGTTCTTAAGACCGAATGGCATAACAACGTAGCAATAGGTTCCCCAAGGAGTTATAAAGGTGGTTTTAGCTTGATCTTGCTCGGATATTCTGATTTGGTTGTATCCCGAGAATCCATCCATGAGAGACAAAAGCTCAAACCCAGCTGTTGCATCAACAATGACATCGATAGATGGCAATGGGAAGTCATCCTTAGGACATGCTTTGTTAATGTCCCGGAAATCTATGCAGATGCGTATCTTTCCATTCTTCTTGAGAACGGGAACGATGTTTGATACCCATTGGGAGTAGTCAACTGGCTTGATGAATCCTACTTGGAGGAGTTTTATCACCTCCTCTTTTACCATGAGAGCTACTTTGGGCTTCATGGGTCTTGATTTCTGTTTAATTGGCTTTGCATCTGATCTAGTGACGAGGTTGTGCACCGCAATGTGGGGTGCGACTCCCGTCATCTCCTTGTAATTAAATGCAAATGCCTTCTGATGTTCTTTGAGAACTTGAGTATGTATCTCTACTTCCTCTGGGGTTAACGAAGAACCTAGCTTTAAAATTCTTGGCTCATCTTCCGTTCCGATATTGACATCGATTGTTTCTTCAATTAAAGAGGCGTTACCCTCTTCGAACTCAAAGGTGCCGGAGGTAATCCAAATCATCCCCATTTTCTATTGCGTATATATTAGGTTCCTTTTGTGAGGGAAGATTCGTTAGAGGATTTTCGAAGTAGGAAGACGAATGTGGAATCAGAGATAAATCTAGCGTGTGATAGGAGAGATGTAATGCTGCATAGGCATTTAAGTAATCCAAAGTAGCCGCATCATTTCCAACATGGTCTAGGACGGTAGATTCATTTCCACTTGAAAGAGGATTTGTCATTGTTTTTATCAATGGTTCGTTACGAATGGATACTGTGAAGTGAGTATCTTCTAGCTCATTGCTTGGAGTGAAGCGTGATGCCGAAGTTGCTATTGAATCGGCGAGAAGATTTTTCTCTCGTGGGATTGCTTCAATGGATATGAAATTAAACGCTTTGCTTAAATCTAACACAGCGTCTTTGTAGAGTTGTAAATGTTCGGCTTTAGTTTCATATATTTCAAACTTGGTTTGTTACACTAATCATGAGTCTCCTAAAACTCGATATTATCAATACCAATTCTTTTGGCTAAGGTGAGACCAAGGAGGAGAGCTTCGTACAGCGCCGTTGTTTGTGCATTCAAAGTTCAACTTAAAAGAGAATGGGAGGACCTTTCTCTCGGGCGAGGTAAGAATTATACCCGCCCCGCTCCATAACGGCATTTAGCTCCATCGAAATGGAGAGTCCAATACTTAGCCGGGAGTATGGATGTAGGGTATCTCATCGTGTTTTTGCACTCTACTTCTACCATACAAAGATCTTCTCTGGCAAGAGAGCCAACACCTAGGAAAATCCTATGCCTACCGAATCAAATGGTAAGAACATTGGTGAATCTTGTTCTATTAATTCAACGATTTTCGCAGTAGTCCCTAATGATACTGCTTTCTTTAGTTTTACCTTTAGGGGTTGGAGTTGTTTTGGCTACGCTGATGGTTTCAAGATCCGTCGTAGGTACCAACTTTTCTTTTGACTTTGAGTCGAGGGTTTATTAAGTTGGTTTGTTGGAAGTTCAATTCCGAGTGTACACCTGGTCTCTTCTTTAAATCAGCTAGGTGCACGTCAAACGGCTTTGGATCACCTTTGGCTACAAATACCTTTCCTAGATGCAAGAATCTTACTTCTTGAAATAGCGTGGAAGGGATTGCCTTCATTCGGTGTATCCACGGTCGGCCGAGGATCATATTATAGTTAGTTTCCGATCTATAATATAAAACTCAGTCAGGATTGTTTTAGGTCCCAAAGTGACCGGTAGTATTATGGTTCCTATCGACGTGGCTTTAAGGCTATCGTAGCCTCTCAAGGTATTTCGAGTAGTGGAACAGTTTGTTTCACCATATCCCAATTTTTGGAGAAAAGAGAAAGGGACTATGTTAACCGCAGCTCCATCACAACCATTGCCCATTTTACATAATTATTATAAACCTGTACTTGCAAGTGTAGGGCTGGATCGCCTCGGCGTGCGATCTCAGCATCTGTAGGCATTTTACTTATTTCGAATATGAATTCGACATCCCTATCCGCCTGTCCCGGAGGATAAACATCAAAGTCTATATGATTTACTTGTGCTTCTGGTGGTGGAGTGATACTAATTAAATGACCCAAACCTAACGCCTCTAAAAGAGCAGCCCTGTGAGCAGGGGAATTCTTTAGTAAATCAAGGAATGAAATATGCGAGAAGGTTTTTGTTAGATCATTAATTAGATCGTAAGCACCCATAGGTTTTGCTACGGTTTGCTGGATGTTATCTGTTTCCGGCAGATGGCTTGGACTTGGTTGAGAGAAATACTCTCGTGTCCTCGTAATTGCTTCAACGGGTAATTCGGAGTCTAACTCTACTAATCCAACTACCTTAGGTCGTGGTTGACTTCCTAGTTGTGGCGCGACTAACGGATTTAGCGAAGTTGAGGCCTCGTGATCGTTGTTTCCTGTTATTGCACCTTTGTTTGTTCCAGTTGGTTTCAACCTATCGCTATCATGATTTGGGAGTGGATCATTAAAGATCTTGAGAGGGGCATTCTGAGGGGAAACTGCCCCTGCGAAGGTACTTGCCGTTGGTGACGTAGGATCTGCTAAGAACATATCCATAAAAAATTGTTTTTGTTCATTTGGCAAGCGTTGCATGAATTTGTTGTAGTCACGACACGTTCTAGTGTCATGACCCCGAATTTTATGGAAACCACAATAAGAATTGGGGTTGTAATTCCCGTTTTGTTGGTTTGGTGTGTATTGTGGCCTAAAATTCCGATCAAACTGTTGCCTATTAGGACTAAAGTTTTGTTGTTTCTGGTTTTGACTTTGGTTTTGATAACCAAAGGAGTTTTGGCTTGGTCCTTGCATGGGATTTCGCCGTTGTTGTTGTTGTGGATTATTAAAATCCACCGTATTGACCGCTCATGGGGTAAAATTGTTGTTTCTTTGGTTGTTTGTTTGACGACGGAGTATTAACGACATTTACCCTCTTGGGCTGGTCGGGCTTACTCCATCCGTTGTTACCCCACGATTTTTGTTAAGGATTTTGGGTCCTTGATTGACGCTTGTGGTGGTTGTAGTATTTTGAGTAGAGGTGATTAACCTCCCGCTTTGCTCCATACGCCTTACGGCCACTATCTATCATTGCGCCCGGTCTATTCGTAGAGCGCTCTCAAGTACTTCGTCATAAGTCCTTAGTGGGAACTGACTTCTTCCTTCACTTCTCTCGCTAAGAGAATGAAGGAATAAATCGCATAGCTCCATCTCGATCCATGTTTGGAGCGCTTGCCGAGGAATAAAGGACTCGCGCCACCTTTGGATGAAATGGGCGACAGACTTTGTTATGTTCTTGCTTGATGTGCAAGAACTCCCCGATTCCTGCCCTTAATAGTTTGTTCATGTCAAGGCTTTGATGAACTCAGACACGAGTTGTTTGAATGAATGTATGGAAGCCTCGGGTATTCTGTAATACCAATCGAGGGCAATGCCTTCCAGCGTTTTGGGGAATATTTTAGCAACAACCCCATCCCATGGGAGTAATTCTCGAATGGTTATAGCGTAAGCTTTGATATGCGCATTCGGATCTCCTTCTCCTTTGTATTTGGGCAAATCGGGAAGAGGCCTTGGAAGCATAACGCTTCGTATGGCGAAATCTAAGGGCTCCTTTAAATATTCTGAATAAGTCCCTATCGCATACGTCTCAACCATTGATGGTGCCTGTTGAGGAGGCGGTGGCGGAACGGGTTGTTGATATGGCGTAACGTACGCGTTGGCAGGGGCATAAGGCAATCCCTGCATTTGAGTAAACATGCCGGGGGATGAGTACATATCCCCTTGTGGCGATTTGGAGTACATGTTTAAGTACGAAGGGGTACTATCCAGGAATGGATTGCTCTGTACCGGACCAGGAGGAACAGTGCTAGCGATAGTGGGTCTAGTTGGCACTTGTTGTGAATACTGAGGAGTCATACCTAACGTGCCTACTCCTGTGAGGAGATCTACTTGGCTAGGATGGTGCGGAGGATTGGAACTCCCTGTTTGTATGAATTTCAAATTTTGACTTGCTTGGGCAAGTTCTAATCCTCTAACCTTTTCTATTAGAGTTGAAATGACTTCGTTTGGTGAAGTCACGATATCGTGCCTTGGTGGCGTTTGTTGTATAACATGGCTTTGCGGAGGTATGTGATATCCTGCTATGAACTGATCACTATCCTACCAAGCATCTCTGAGAGTATTTTCTATACGTGATGGCATAGAGGTATTTTCTTGAGGAGAGAACTCGGGCTGTATTTGCAAAATTCCTACAGGTGGGTACATGCCTTGAGAGCGTTGTTCATTCCTAGGATAACGTATTGAGTACTCGTCATCTAGAACTGAGTATGGATCTGATTGTCTGCTAATATGTGGTCTAAGTAACACCTGAGGAGATGAAGCAGATTCTCCAGTCAATGTCATATTGTTTGAGCCTGAAGGCTCTGTTTGTGTTTGAGCGAGTTGCTCCAACCCCTCTGCTTGGAAGGACGAATTATATCTAGTCCTTGGCGTTTGCGTTGACAACTGATTAGTTGAATAGTTGTCGCCCCACATTGAGAGTGAGGGTGATGATTGCCTATTCTGTTGGGCATAGTATGCCTCGAGACCCAGGAGGGGTCTTCCATATGCATCGAATCCCGACATATTCGGGGGGTATATGAATACCCGCAGAATAATGGGAAGGAGCGAAGGTGATTTGGATAAGATGAAACTTCTCAGAGAGAAGGTGAAGCAATTGTAAGGTTCACGTCGGGTTCACCAATTTTGTACGCCGGAAAAGTGACAAGCGAGCGTGGGAATCTACAAGTGACTCTTCCGCGTACCCGACCTCCCGAGGTCGTGCCGAGACAAAGACAGACCTGGGGGATGGAATACGGGTAGTATATGGATAGACTAGTTAGGCAATCTAATATCTTCGACACGCACTAATGGAATCATGAATCTAAGGCAAAGAAGGCCCTTCTAACCCGGACCGGTGTGATAGATCGATCACCAGATGACTACTCGAAGGCTCCAATCAATATCGAGCTCTGCGTGATTCGATCTATGGGTCAGGGATGCGTGGAAAATGACCCGGATGGTTTCGTGTATTTCTCCCGATAGGGTCATATGGTGAATATAGTCAACTCTATGGACGATTCTCCGCCTAGTCCAAAATTCTCTAGCTTCATTAGTCTGTTGTCTCAGTAGGGATAATGTTGAATGATGATAGGTGGAATCGAGTAGACCGAAATACTAATGTGCGTAGGCCGTTGTCTATGTCTAATTCTCTTATGGATTCGTTAGGGTGTGGATTTGTGGATCACAACCGTAGACTCTTGGTTGTTGCGGTCCTGTTATGGTCATACGCGAGATCAAGTCCTAATCCCTAGTATCCAAGAATCGTATGCTTTCTCAAATCTACGTTTAGAATCAGCAATTGTGTGATTTTCTCGTAATACCTCACAGTGTGTTCTAAAGAACTTGAATTCTTAAGTCTGGTATCTATATCTACGAGGGTGTCTCCAAATGTCCCTGGTCATGGAACTAAAGGATCGCACCCGAATATTTGTTCTCTTTCAAATCCTTCTACAATCATGTGGATGTTTTCTAGGATAACCTGTAGTTTGGCTGATTTGACCAAAATGTGTGTGCTTGGTCGTCTTCTATGTTTAACCCTCTCAACTGTGACTCGACTCTTGTTGGAAGTCTGTTGTTGTTTGGAAGACTTGTATCCTAAGGTTTTGGTCAATGTCAGTTATTGCCACTACGATATTGGGCTGGGGCACAATTGGCTCGAAAATGTATTCCCTGGGCTCCCTAGGTCCCGTAATTGTCATGCAAAAGCAGTAATGAAACAAACTATAATAAAGTAAAATCTAAG
The DNA here is from genome assembly GCA_018340775.1 of Taxus wallichiana var. yunnanensis. Lineage (NCBI taxonomy): Eukaryota > Viridiplantae > Streptophyta > Pinopsida > Cupressales > Taxaceae > Taxus > Taxus wallichiana. The sequence goes on along the minus strand of CM031243.1, from coordinate 265,887,026 downwards.
TACACTTCTAGCATATATAATTTCTTTTTGTATTTTCTGGCAATTTATAAGAAAGCAGCTATTTAAAATATTTAGAATTGACAACTAAACTAATAACGTAAAACAAACAAAATAGCCGAGTGTAGCTATTTGTCTGTGTAATTTTGTATATCTATTCTAAACAACGAAATAACTAATCTATTTGCAAGATTCTCGATCCTACCTCAGAAGTGAGGAATGAATCATAGTTTCTCAGAAACTATCAATCCCCACAACTTCCCTGGCAATATCGAGAATGGAAATAACTGAAATAAAGCGATTAACTACTTTATTTGATAAGTTCTAACTAAAACTTTGAAAGATGGAACCTGGATTTCGCAGAACAGTGGCGAATCCGACGGTGTGTGTGTTCTTGTCCCCTCAGTATGATCTCTTCGTTCTTTGTGCTCACGTGAATCCAGAAAAGCGTGTAATGCTTGCATCAACAGGAATAGATATTTGGATCAATGGACAGCCTTCTTAATGCGTATTGAGAATAGAATGCGGATAGGAGAGGGATAGCAAGAGCAGAGCTTGGCCTATGCAATTCCTAGCGGGGTCTACTGCGAATCATGCAACAAAAAGCGTCCAGAACCTGAAACTAGTCTGTATGAAGAGCAAAACCTGCAACTTTAATGGCTGCCTAAACTATTCTACTCCAAAACAATAATACTGTTTGCACAAGTTGGATCTGTGGCTTACCAACAGCTGAGTAATGCAACCAAGCATGTAAAGGATTTAAACTATCAAACTTAAGCAAACTAGAAGACTGAACTACTGAAAATGGTGAGTTTGAAACAAGAATGAGGGGCCATTTGCATGTGCACAAACCATGCATTTATAGGAATTCAAACACCCAAAGATCAAAACCAAACTCCTACTCCTAAACAATAAACAAAGGAAAAACACTATTCCAGGGGGTGACCAAAACATAAATGCATGCTCAAGTCGGCAAGAAAAGCTGGTGAAGCGTTGAACTTTGCGTGCGTTCCACAAAAAGAACGCTTCGAAAACGCGTAAAAGGACCGCCGCCCGCTCGCATCAGGCGGGCGGCGGTTTCGCCACTTTCGCCACCAAGACCAAAAAAGCCAAGAAAAGAGGGAAAAAGGGGAAAACAAAGCATGTGGGGCTGCGGGGCATGCGGGATGTTAACGCATATCCGTAAAGCTTCTCTCGGATCCCAAACACCTTGGCAGCATTTATTACACGCTCCGACCGCCGCCTACCTCCAATGTTTGATAGTGGCGGCGAATACGGAACACAAATTTCACCTCACAACAAGACCAAAAAGCCAAGAAAAGAGGGAAAAAGGGGAAAAATAAGATTTCTTCTAACAATCTCCAAGCTCCAAATCTTCCAAAATGGTAGACAAAGGCTCCAAAGTGGCTTCAAGAGGTTGGTGGTAGCTCACAAGAAGGCAAGAAACCTACAAAAATTTACTAAAGGTTGGATCTCAAGAGTTTCATCCTCCTGGGAAGGGGGTGATGGTGTATATATTGGTTCGTTAGTGCCTTATAGGGTTGTCCTCGATTGCAGGAATTCATTTACTTTGCTTATGTGGATGATGTAAAACTCAAGAGATGAGGCCCAATTAGGTGGTGATTTGGGCTAGAAGTTAATTTGGTGAGTTGGAAGAGATATTGAGTTGCATAGGGATGGGAAATAGTGGTTGGATGGGGTAGAAGTGCATTTAATAAAGGCAAGGGTGGTTGGAAATATTAAATGGGGGTAGGTGGTGAGTCTAGAAAGGATAAATGGGAGATTTTGGGATGTAATTAAGGTAATAAATATGTTTAGGGATGACTAATATGATTATGGGTGATAAGTGTAATTAGGGTGTATAAGGGGAAATTAAATGATGTGATAATGTGAACTATTAATGATGGGATGGGATCAAAGTGATGAGATAGAATTAAGATAGGAAAATAGAAACTAAGGGAAATAAATTTGATTTAGGGGGAAAATGGGATTTTGAATAAGGACATGGGTGTGATTGTACACAATGATGATGAAGGGGCGAGAGAATGCAAAATAAGGGGCTAGTGAACAAAATTTTGGTGTCTACAATTATGGCCCTTATCAAGTGTTTCATAAGATTGGTATTGTAGCCTATAAATTTGAACTCCCTCAAACAACCAGAATACCTCCAGTCTTCCATTTTTCTTGTTTGAAGAAGGTAATCGGACATAAGGTATCATCCTAGACAATATTTCCTAAGATTAAAGAGGAGGGAAGAATCATCTTGGAACCGTAATTCATCCTTCATACATGCACTAAAAGATTGAGGACAAGGTTCATTATGGAGTATCTAATCAAGTGAACAATCTAGATAGTGAAGATGCAATATGGGAGGATGCAACATTCCCGCAATAGTATCGAGCTTCTCAACATTAGGGACAATGTTTCTCTGAAGGGTAAGGGCATGTTATGAACTTAATCATATATCTTACATAGGATATGTACAGTTGACTTCAGTTATCATAACTTCTTATCATGTTGTATCTCTTTCATATATGTTATAATATCATTAGTGGGTTGGCCTTAGTGAAGGCCATAACATAGGAATAGTATATATAAGAGTTATAATGTAGTAGTTGATCATCATATTGAACAATTGAGTCTTATTGTATGGTTTTGAGGTTTCTCCTTAAAGTGGATAAGCTATTTCACTTGCATATTGTGATCATTTCTCTACATTTCGGCATTCTTTGGTGTTTTATTGTTGTTGATATTCAAATATATCTAAGTAATTTCATTACACATTCAATTTAAATGTAAAGTACCATCATGAAGGGAAAACTAACAATAAGAAAATTCATGCTAGAAGTAAGTGAGAAAACCATGCCCGTAAAGTGAAGAAAATATGCTTGATAGGTGTAGTTTGATTGGTTCACAGTGTTGTTTATGAATAGAGGTACTTCACCAAACACTTTGCAAAACTCAAGAAGATTTTATCCATCATGCTCCAAACTATGTTTTTATTCTTCTCTAAAACTACAATTTTGGAACAATTGTATCCACCTTATATTTGACATTTAAATGGTTATCATACAACACTCTAGGAAGCTTGAGGTGATGATCATTTGACTGTCAAATTTAACACGATAAAAATTTTGTGTATGAACAAAAATGCATATTTTTAACATATCATTTCTATATATCTTGCATGTTGGCCAAGATGATTGTATTGGCTTGAAGGATGTTGGAAAAAATGTGACGCCTCCCTCAACCAACCATATCTATATGATGTTGCAAGATTGAGATTGAAAATTGAAGTGGTTGGCATTGACATTACATCGCATGATTTATTTCTTTCTTCTTTTCTTTTGAACAAATTCCTTATAACCCACATGACTCGGATTATTCTCGAGAATAGGGGTTAGCTAAAATGTCAAACAACAAACAGCTTCCATTAGTTTGGTGGGTGTTTATGCACTATTTTAGGCTCTTATTTGGCATTGTTGGGATGTGGTTGGTAGAGGCTAAGGAGCTTGATACGGACTTGGAGCATAAGATCAAGCTTGGAGTTTTACATACACCAATTTATTTTCTTGTAAGATCCAAACACCTCCAATAACAACTCTAATCCATGTCATTCTTATTGAATGTTTATTCACAACTTCCTACATTACAGAGACTAGATCTAAGTTACTCCATGGTGGCACTAGTTTTAGCAAGGGAAAAACAAAACCAAAAATATGAGGGACCTAAATGGACCTTTCCAATAGTTCCATCTCATTTGGATTTTAACTTAATCTAAATTTTATTTTCCATCTTCACATGGTAGTTTCTAATTATTTTGTTTTGATATAATAGTTCCATTTTTTTCCTTCATTGACATGGCATGTTATCCCTCTCACTAAGCTTATTATATTTAGTTTTATCAATATATAATCCTTGATACATTATTTTATCATCCTTTATTTATTTTGCACAAAAATCATCATTCATTTCTTAGCATGCAATTTTATTGATTTATTATTCTCTTCCTTGGACTTATTTTCCCAAAAATTTATTTTATTACACACACACACACACACACACACACACACACACACATATAATTATTTTTCATTCATGAATCAGAAGGATCACCCTCGCGAGGTTTGGATGAGATCAATGTGATGATAACAGAGCCAATACTTAGGTGATTAACCATCGATGACAAAACACATCACCTTGCAAATTAAAAATGATAGAAATTAAGGTATATGTACATACAAACCATCATCCCAACTATCAACTAGCTTGAGGAGGAAACATCACACAAACTCCCTTTTATGGCATTCAAATAAAACATGTTAAGCAATGGCATACTTGTTTGAAATGGAGTTTGATCTCTGTTAAGTCAACTCGCAAAGCTAAAACCTCACCAAAGACACCAAACCAAGTTTTATAATAAGGATCAAAAATAATTTTAATTGGTTAATTCAAGTAAAACTTCTAAAATCAATTGTTACAAAATTTATGGATTTCGAATAAAATTCTTCAACCAGTATGACAAAGTAAGGATATCTTGACTTTGTCTATGTCTACCCCCATCTCGACTATGTCTACCTATATACACTTAAATTTGGTAATTTGTACTTTGGCAACCCTTGATTTGACTATACACTCTTGTTATGATAAATACAACTTCTCCATTCCCACTTAGCACTTTCTAAGGTATGTTGTTTAGCTTATTTATCCTTACACACTGACATGTTGACACATCCTGGAAATATAATGCAAAAAATCGATAGAGAAACATCATTTTACCAACCCCACACTTCATTTTGTGCATTCCCTTCTCCTTGTTAGGACCACATAGTTTGGTTAGGACCGTACATCCAATCTTGACCTACTTGTATAGTCTTAGACCAACATGTCTTCTAACTACACTTTCGATTTGACATCCTTTGTTGGGTATTATACTTCATTTAGGTTATCATTTCTTATAAAAAAACATCTACAAAACCCTATATAAGTAGTAAACATTGATTCATTTGCTAACCTAGAACTCCTATAAAGCAATACACTAGAGAACTCACTTCATACACTTGCAAAAGGCAGCCAAAGCTTCCTAAATATCATAATTTCACATCTAGAGTCATTAGGACAAGACCCACGTTAGGTCTAAAGGCAAAAACTAGATTAACACAGCCATATCTCTCATCTAAAAGCATCCAACCATCATCTCTCCAATTATTTTAGAAAGAGCCAAGTCAAATCAAGCATGGTCAAAGTAATTGCCAAATCTAATTGATATATCTAGATATCACGTGATAGGTGGAGAATGAAACACATTTTGAGGCCTATTCATAGTAGTGCCAATGTATGTAGTGCACATGGGTGCCTACAACCCTTTTAATGTTTATTTTGTATGACTCTTTATCCATATATAAGGTTTGAGATGATGATCAATCCATTTGAGCAACCTCGCTACATGTGTGACAGCTAGGGTTTGACAGTGACAAAAAAATACATGAACCTAAAAATTTGTAGAAGAAGAAGTAGAGAAGGTACAAGACTGTATAACTAGCTTAGGACCATATGGTACGGTCCTGGTAATTTGGTATGGCCCTAACCTAGGTTGATTCATAGTTTTAGCTTCAATTAAAAAGATCACTCGGGTTTAGAGCTTCGAGTTTCATTGTTTCACGCCTCAAATCCCTCCGTAAACCATAATAAATTCGCTAAGTGCTTCTATACATTTTTTGTGCTTTCAATTGCATGATTGGGTTGGTTGGTGTATGTTAATTCTTTCTACATTATCTAAGTTGTAAAAATGGTTCATTGTTTATATTATTACATCTCTGTTAGATTTGTAATCAACTCTAATATAATATAAACCTAATTAAATTAACCTAAAATTTAATTAAGGGTTTAACAACGCCTTCGATTCTTGTATTGCACTTTTATGTATTATGCTACCTTTTTATTGATTGTCTTCTCCATTGGACATAGATTTATGGATCTAAAAATTTGAAAATTTCTCTTTCTTAGCGACTCATATTCTTAAGGTGCATGGGATGATTAAGGTGTAAAATGGGCCATTTATATGTTTGCACTGAGATGATTAATTGTCCATCTACGTAGTGACATTTCGACAAAGGGGAGTGATTTTTTTACAATACTTAAAATTAAAAATAGGGTAAATAAATACTCAAGATAAATTTTCATTACATTCAACATAAACCACATAAATACTTCCATAAATTTCCAACATTACAACTAAAAAATAACATTGTATATTTGTATATATTTATTAAAAGTTCATATACTAAACATCATAATTTATCATTCATAAAACACTTTATTAATTTCAAACCCTCTTTCTATGGAATTTTTAACTCTACAAGACCGAGATGCTTACGCTTATAATGTATAAACAACTCTTCCCATGCTCTAATATCCATAATTGCATTAACCATTATATAATGAGATAATTTCTTAGGCATGTTCCTCCTCTTTGTCATTCCCACACTCCATAAATTGACAATTTTCTTTCTTTGACCTGCATCCTTTAGAATTTTTATGAAACCAACAATATTCTTATATGCATATGTACGCCCATCTATATATGTGTGATCATACATTATATTCACTTTCTTCCCCTTCTCAATATTTTCTCTGAGTGTTTCCACATTTGAACATAAGCCATAATCTAGCATACTAAACTTATACTTCACCAATCTTTGAATGAGTATTCAAGTCCATAAAATGGTAGAAATGGAATGTTGTGATCTTGTTTTTTTAATCCTAGAATGATGGGGGTAAAAATAAAGATACCTAAACTTGCCTCACATGTACTAGATGAATGTATCATATATTGTTTCCCCTAAAAGATAAAATGTTCATTCACCGTAGGAATATATTTTCTCATGTCCCATGTACCAAATGCTTTGAAAAATTGAACTCTACATCATAAAATTTTATGTCTTTTCTTGGGAGTTCCATATCACCTTTACATTGCACATAAGCTCTAGACGGTACCTTCCATTTGTCTTTGATCATTTTATTAAACATAATTGAATACCGGCTTTTTCATACTTGACCACTTTATACCTCATTTTCTTCATCAAATGTCTCGTAATCAAAAGGATGTGGTGATTTTTCTAATGTATCTACCAAGAACTAGAAGTTGGAATAGAGGGTACATATGAAGAGTTACAAGTAGTAACCCTATTGATATTTAACTCAAAAATTGAACTACTCTCACCAAAATTATGGCCCCTTCACATTCTTCTCTCCCCCTCTTGCCTCTCATTTATAGTAGTATAACCTTGTTACCTCGAAATATGAAAAATATTTTCCAACTAAGCTTATAAACATGTGTGTGTGTGTGTGTGTGCGCGCATGTGTGTGTGTGTGTGTGTGTGTGTGTGTGTGTGTGTGTGTGTGTGTGTGTGTGTGTGTGTGTGTGTGTGTGTGTGTGTGTGTGTGTGTGTGTGTGTGTGTGTGTGTGTGTGTGTGTGTGTGTGTTTGAATAAAATAAAATGTAGTACAACATTTTAAAAACTCAAACATACATGATAGGGTACAAAGTCGTCACTATCGGGAGTTGCATGAGGTTATCTATAGAATAACTTGAGTGAGGATCTAGAGGATAATCTGAGTTATTATTTAGCATCACATTGTCATCCGAATCAATTTCCACAATTACTTTTAAAAAATAGTAACATTTACCAATGTGCATAATCATACATTTATGTTTTATTTTTACCTTGAATGTATTTTTATCTAATCTAACAATCTGTAATTATTAAATATATAAAAATATGTACTTAGAAATGATGTATTCCCTCCATGTAATATGAAAGAATTCAATTCAACCTCTATGTATTGTAGCAAGACTCTACTTTATCTAATTACATAAATTTTTCTATATGCATTAATTTTCTAAATGGAGCATAATATGAAGGCCCTAATATTCTAGATTCAACACAATATGCATGCCCTAGTTTTCTCAATTCAACACAATATTTGTGCCCTAGTTTTCTCAATCCAACACAATATGTTTTCTCTCTTCCAAAAACATGCAAATCTATTCCAAATGATACTTTTACATCTAAATACACAATTCTAGCATTGTCTTTAACTTAATTTGTGACTTTAATAAAGATTCCCTTAAGTCATAAAACAAGGTATGGTAAAGTGGGGAAGAAATATGTCTTTTAAGAAGCCAAAAATTCATCCCTTTAAGGAAAACATCAAAAATGGTAAAGAAGACAATATTTAAATTATCCTAATGTCTCTCATAACTTCATTTTAACATCACCACTTAAAAATGATAATTAAGGCATTGTTTAAGTTGCCCTAATGCTAACACTTCATAAAGACCCTCTAACTTTCCAATGTAAATTCAAATAATATTTATGAATTCAATTTTTAATTTATGGTTCAAAAAATTTCTCTCACAACTTTAAAGTGGCTTAACTTGGTCAAAATGTTGTAGTGTGTGTATTTGAGTGCTAGTATAGGAAACTAGTGTTTTGATCATTACAAGAGCATGTATGAGTATTTTGGAAGAAGTGAAAGTTAATTAAGTGATTAAATATGAATACGGAGTAATCCAAATTGAAAAGAAGTGTAGACACTAGCGTGAAGTAGGATGAAATCATTTCACTTTAGTGTCCTGTTTGGCATTAGTGTTTGTAGAGTTTTAATGCTTTATTTAAGCTATGAAGCATATTTATCCTTGTCATGCCCTATTTGACCCGTTTTTATTCAAATCAGCGTGCAAAGCAACAAAAAAATTAAGTGCACTCATCTTCCAATGTTTACCTTTTTTAATACGTGCCCTAATTAAATGCAACTTCTCATTATCATTTTACATGTACCTTCAAATCTTAATGTTTGAGAATTCATCTATTAATATGATTATGCACAATAATTTCTAAGATATCAATCCTAAGCACGGTTTTAATTTATAATTTGGGTGTAATCATTTACACTAATTAAAAACATTTTATTTATTTCTTATTTAAATATGTGTCGGAAATCTTACATTAGTGATATGTAGCTCTTACATTGTGGACTTCATGGTCTAAGGCACACCTTCACTTTAGGACACTAACAATGACTACACCAGGATATTGAGCCATACATGGGGATGAACATGTTTATATAGAAGGTGTTGAGGGCAAACAAAGAAAACATGGTAGATGGCACACCTTTCACACCATAATAAGAGATTTGGCCTTTGTACTCCCTTATGGCTCTATATTTTACTTGACCATCTATACAGAGAAAAAAAACTAAAAAGACCAACCATAGAGTCCTTGCATTCACTGTAACTATTTCAAGGGAGATACGATCGATAAGGCATGTAGAGGTATTATATGAAATCTATGATTATTAAGCACTAGTTCTTATTAATGTTGGGTTAGATATTAGACCAAAATGAGTTCTTTCATTTTTTCATCGTAATCACTATAATAGAAACACCATCTCCTCCTTCACAAATAAATAAATAAATTACCCAATATACTACTAAATTATATGAACCAAGATGCCAATGAGATACAAATGTTTTTCGTGCCTTAAATTAAGAACAAGAGTAAGAAGGAAACATCATAACAAACATGTCCTTATTTGTATTTACTTGAAAGAAGAGAAAGATGAGTGAAGTGATATTTGCAATAAGGAGTAATGGATTAAAGAGTATTACTAGTATTTTTAACTCTTCACATTCATATCGATTATTGTGAAATTAAATTATTATGAGTATATCCACTCGAAAAAAATATACATATAATATTACTAAGGTAGTTGTCAAGGTCATTATAAAGGGATATTAATCTCTCACTAATAAAAACCTTTAGATAGCATAACATATACTTTTGGGTCATGTCACCCTTCTTTTGAAATTTTATCTTAAAATGTCTTCATAAACAATTAGTGAACTTATTTTTTATTTATTTAAATTACACTCCAAGGATGGGTTTGAACCCTTGGAAGGTGTAGAGATGGTGTAATTTTGATAGGTGAGGGGTTGGAGCATAACTGAGATCAATATTAAACACACAAAACTATTAATAACACCCATCATAACTTGTCATTTCCAATTAATGCTTTTTGAAGAAAACAATATTAAAATGTGACATGGCCGTGAGTATTGAATAACTTCCTGCTAGTAATCCACTTTACTACTTATACTAGCAATTGTATGGTTGCAATATAATGGAGACACCAAAAGGGATACGTTGAAGAACTTAAACTTGAAGAATGAAACATTGCAAGAGGAAGAGGGTCATCAAGAACGGGATTGAGGGAGGAGGACTCTAGTGGTGGGGAAATTTTTTTGGGGAACGTATGTGAAACTCTTCTTTCTTATGAGAAGACACATATAAACTAGGTGTAATTCTTTTCAATTGTTTAAATGATAAAGGGGTGTGGTCTACATATCATTAAGGAAATGTACTTTTTAGATATCTTAGAAATAAATTCCTTGTCGATCAATACTCAAAATGTCAATAGTTGTTTATTATTCTTCACATTGTGTTTTGTGGATAAAGCACACAAAATTTTAATACCAACATCCTAGAATTGTAATATTAGGAATTTATTTTAGAATCTTGGGTTATACGAGAGAAAAATAATGTATTGGATGCATCTTTTGCCTCACATAAACTTGATGAATCCAAGTAAGAAATAAGCGCAAAAGTTTCAAGGCAATCAACATTACACAATGACAAATTTGATGGCATAAGATTTCAAATTTACACCTTACATTATATTTCTAATGAATCCTTTGAAACTTGGAATGAGGTATACACAATACGAGTGGATTCAAAAGGAGCTAATATATGATCAACCTAGTTGAACTCCCACAACTACTCAAATCCCTTTGTCATCTTTCAAAGGCCATGTATGAACATAGCTCATAAAATAATACATTAACATGTAGACATGAACTTATTTTTAAGATAGAGGACAACTTTAAAGCTTATTTTGTTGTGTTCGATGATAAATCATGCTTTGTTAGGATAAATTCAAATGAAAATGAAGTTGACGGGTCATTTAAGTGAGAAATGAATATGAATAATGTTTCACTATGTATAACGAGGAATCCTCGGGTATTCTGATTTTAAATAGTGATAAAGTTATTTTAGGGAGAAATCTAAATGTTAATGAGTGTAACGGAACATTGAATCCTAAAATAGAATTGACAAAAATGCATGTAATATCGGGATCTAAATCCTTGAGGTTGGTTTTGACGATGAAAAAAATGGTGAGGGAAAGTTAAGTGGTAAAGGATTTGAAGTCAAACAATCTTTACTATTCACATTTGCACAAACCGTACGACATGAAAAGAATGAAATTATCAATGGCGGATTCATTGCATGCATGACTACTACTATTCTCCCAATATAGTGAACTATCATACATGTATTCCCCCATAAGATAGGCATAAAACACATGCACCATGCCCCAAAATAGTGCCATACACACATGATGTGGCAGCGATTGCCTGTAAAGACATTACCGTAAAATTATCATTGAAATTTTACTTTTCCCACTTTATATGCCAGTTGCATATTTATATCAAATGATGGATCCTTTGTCATAGAAAATTAAAAATCACACACATGATTTCCTTCTCATCATCCTTAATTATTTTTTGGTAAACATATTGATTGACGGTTCTCGGCATTGTTCTAGAAAAATAAAAAAGAGAAGGAAACAAAAAGAAGGAGAAACGCATAGAGAAATAACAGCAATAATGGGAACTTTCTTATAAGGAAGGGGAAAGTGAAAGAGAAAGAGAAATAGAAATAAGGAAGGGGAGGAAGTAGCGATGAACTGTGTAGCATGGGAGAAAGTAGACAACAAAGCAGTAGACCATTTTTTCACTAAATGCTATACCTTGATTGGATTGGTATTTTTACCATTTAATGTCCTACCAATTCGATAAGTACCAATTAATCCCTGCTCATAGATGACACTAAGAATATTTTATTTTTCATATAATGGAACCACATTCATGACCCACACAGGATCATTTACCAAGGAAGCTAGAAATCCTCCAATTCTAGTGTTCATGTCCATGATGTTTCTATATCTTCCTTGGGCCAAACGAAAATTACCTTTTTAAGTTTGACATGTTGTCATTCCACAATTTAGTATCTTCATTGAAATTTTCATTTCTAATTCCAAAGAGACTTTCACTATTGAATTAGAGGAATATATGTTAGACATTTTGGCCAATTTTCTAAGGACCCCCTGTAACATTTTTGGCATCATTCACATCTAGAGGTGGTGTTATGCAGGTTTTGTCTACTTATACATTTTACTAACATAAAATTCAAATTATAAAATAGTGCACTTAATGCCTAAGATAACATATCAAGCGAAGCTAACTAATAAAGGGAATCTTATAAATTGATCTATAATTACATGTTTAGTTTTCATAAATAGAAGTAAAAAATGAACAGTTTCACATAAGACCATTTGAAATACAAATTGTGTGTTTCAACATTTTAAAAACACAATATGTTTTTAAACATGTTCAAACACATATGTGTGTTTCAACATGTTGAAAAACATATCGTTGTTTTCAACAATGTTGTAAACACAATGTGTTTTCCACCAATTTGAAAAACAATATTTTTTCTAACATGTTCAAAAATAGTGTGTTTTTCAACAATTTAAAAAACATAGTGTAGCTTCATAATGTTTTGTTTTTCAAAATTTTGAAAATCAATTATTGGAACCCTAAACTATCCTGCTATGTTGCTATCTTGTTGTTTTTCAAGACAACAAAAACACAGATAAATAAAAAAATCATATATAAATTCAATGTTATAGCTCTTTTTGACATTTAACCACTTATAGTAGGTCAAAATTGACCTTCCCTAACTTCTATCAAAATTTCAAGGCATGTGGCCCAATATTTTATGAGTTATGGATTTTTAGTGACCAACCCTAAATTTAGATTCATACGTAAAATAGGAGGCCGAGAGCTTAAAAATTATGGTTCATAGATCTTGTTGACTCTTTTTACAAATTAACTCTTGGAATATGTTCTACACTAAATCCTTCACCTTCTATAATAGCTAGCTCATTCTTGTTCTTGTTCTTTATACTCGTTCTTATTCTTGTCTTGTTCCTACTTGTTCTTTATAGTTTTTTTTTCATACATGAGAGTAAGTAGTATAATAATTTATTTTACGTGTCCCATTTTTTTGTAATATTGAAATGTGTGATTAACGATGCTAACTTCATGTTATTAATGCTAGGATGGGAAGGAGGAGCAAATGGGAAAGCATGTAAAGTCTTCCTGTCCAAGAGATAGGAGAGGATAAAATTCAATTCTCGGGAAAGTGTTGAGATTACTTTCGGCCCACGTAAAACACAATGTATTTGATAGAGTTGATTACAATGAGCATACAACAAAGACATATTCCCGGTTCGTACCTTGTGCAACAATGTTTACATAAACATTTTTATGTCACATTTGATGTCAACTTAAATGGAATATGTTAATGTTTTTTAATCGTGGATATTGGTGTGCATATGTTCCCAACAACAATAGGAATAAGCCACCAACAGAAAAAGAGTGAGCAGACATCAAATGAAAAGGGGTTATCAATGTCACTTCATCATGAAGATGATGTTGATTAACTAAAATATGAATTTGTGTAGTTAATCTAATAAGCACGGTAGTGAAACAAATGTCTAAAATAAATTAGAAAAGTGACCCAAGAAACTAAGAAAGTAGATATCTCAAACCCTAGAGTGCTAAGAAAGTTAGAAATAACTCACCGATTCGAAGAGTTTGTTGGACCGTGTCACGGAGATGGCTAGAGAAACATGAGGAGGACATGACTATTCGAGGTCTAAAAAGTGCGGATCTAGGAAATCTGGGTGAGACTGTGGCACTGGATAAGTACATGGGTGCATGTGGGTTCCTTGGTCTTAGATATGGGTGCCCAGTCTCAGTGAAAAGGATCTATAAACCTCCTCGACATGTTGTTAATTGATCGCCTATGTTTTCTTCTTGTCGCACTAGATTTTTGGACTACGTAATATTTCGCTAGAAATCAAAAATTAACATGAGACCTGCAAAACCCCAAGATAAGCATCAAACCCCTAAAAAATAAATATGCATATGAAGGGGCCGACTTTCCTCACAGTAAACATTGGTGGACTTACTAATTGAGCGTTGCACTACATCTCAGACCTGATGTATTTTTATGTGTGTGTGTGTGTGTGTGTGCAATCATGCCCTAGGTGCTCTTGTGTCAGCACATTTTATGAAAGTAGTGAGAAATAACTATGTGTATAAATGTAATAAAATGGTGGATGGAATAGAATAAACTTCCCTCCTATGATGTGTGATGCAGATGAACCAACCTTGTCCCTTGTGATGGAGCTAGATGGATGCAAATGAGCTCTAGATGCCTTAGATGGAATATAACCTTAGGTGATGATAGTAGTGACTAGTATTTGGTCCCTCGTTATGGTCTCATAACTTTATATTTATATGGTTCTCTTGATCTAATTTCATAATTAACCCCGAAGAGGCCAACCACCAAAAATATAGAATGCTCAAACAGCTAGAAAGTGCCCAAAAGATGGAGATAAAGTGGGAAAAGGATCAGGATGCCATGATTGGGACTAGGGCACCTATGGTGCCCCAATACCGCCCAAACCCCATCAAGGCTAAAATAACACAAGGTGATGAAAACAAACATGACATGTATGTGCGGGAGGTCAAGAAGTGACGATGGAAAAAAGTAAAATGGCCAAAAGATGGGATTAATTAGTAATTTCTTCACTCAAAAACCATATGAATAGTAATATGAGACTGGGACTAAATAATACCCAAAGTGCATGATTTAGTGTCTACATTTTCCCCCACTTTATGTTGGTGATCGAACGCTTAGTAACATAAAGTAGATAGAGATGTGTACTTGATGTCCATGTAGAGTGATGTAGGAAATGCGTCGAAGGACTAGACAAAGCGTGGAGTGAAAAAGGATGATGGAGCATGAAACTAAAGATACAAAAGATCAAAAAGTGATGAGAGTGAACCTAGGGTAGATATGAGTGTGTAGTTGCAGATGTGTGTGATGTACCTACATGTTAGTATGGTGTGTGTGCTACCATAAAATGTTTTTGTTGATGTCATTGTTGTTGTTGTTGACGATATGTTTCTCATATGGTCGGACCTGCAAGGAGAATATGATCAAGTAGTCAAATATGCATGTATATAGTAAAAATCATGTAATAGAAATGAAAATATAAAAGGAACATGTGTACCTGATCCGTGATGAGAGAAAGAGTGTAGAAAGGATATCCCAGTCTTGTTGGGGTTTTTGGTAAATCTGACACCATAGGCCAAAGAAGTGTAGGGAGGAATTCCGATGTGTCCTCCAACTTGTAACTACTTCCCTAGTAACGTGTGAAGAGATCTCTGTACTACCTATTTTTTTGGGTAATCTGACATCACCGGGTCAAGTAGTGTATAGAGGAATTCCATAGTATCCTCTAACCTATAACTACTCCCCAAAATGCTAAGGACTACCATGTCTTGTAAAATCCATTGTGTATGGGGTTTATAGATTGGTCTAAACCCACTCGTTGTATAACCCACAATTCCAAGGGTAGAAACTGAATTGAACCGAAATGGTGTAGAAGTGTTGTGTAGTGTGTAAAACCCCAAATGATGCCCCCTCTTTGGGGGCACATGTGACATCGGTGATAGGAGAATGCGGCCCCAAAAAGGACCAACCATATAAATTGTGCTCTGCATTAGGAGGGAATGCACTTGGTATTAACTAAGGCACACACAAATAAGTGGCTAGAAAACAAGTGGTAGTACGAAAAGCATGCATGTAGAAGAAAAATGTACACTACACAAACAATGTATAAGATAGAATGCAAGTAAACATGCAAGAATAAATTCATAGACTGCCAAAGTGGGTTGCAAACATGGGACACCATTCATGATGTCGCAAGACACGCAAGGCCATAATGGCCACATACAAACAAACAAGTGTGCACACCAAACAAATGGCAAGGCCCATATAATAGCAAACAAAATAAGCAAGTAAAAACAATAGATAGCCAGGGAAGCAAGTAATCCTGCAAAAAAATGTTGCACATGAAACACCCATTAGCGTGTTAGAAATATAACCAGTATGTCAAAAGCATGTATAAGAAAATAATGGAAAGTTTTAATTATAAAATGAAACAATAACACCTAGAAGAGACAAATTTGGATGCCCCCAGTGACCGTTATAGGAGTGGTAGAAGGCGAGCATCCATGCTATGTGTAAGAGACTTGTATCTATGATCACAACTAGAGAAAGGTGTGAACATGCATGTGTGTATGGTAAATATAATGACATACAAGAAACCTATCTAGCATGTGTAATAAGACGACCATATACAAGAAAAAATACAAGCAAGAGTAAAAGCAACCAAGATATGTAACATGTTGTGGATGGGTGGAATGGAATGCAAGATGAATGATAGGAGTCACGTGCCCCTAATTTAATGGAGTTGTATGCAATGAGGTTCATTTATTTTTCCCCCTCAAAGAATCAATAATGAACCGTAAATGAGAGTGCATCATCGGAAATGGTCAAAGTGTGTATTGTGTGTAATGCGTTGTGATGAATGTGTATGTGTATTGATGATATGTGACCTAGAGATGTTACGTATGTGACCCCCTTTTAGCCAAAGCGTATATCATGATAAGATGATCAAAAGAGTAATAATGTAGCTTAAAATGTATATCACTATAAGATGAATAGAGGGAGTGGTGATGTAGCCTAAAGCATATACCACTACAAGATGAAGGAATAGGTGACCATTTATCCTATAGCGTATGTCACTAACCTAGTAATGTTGCATGAGAGAAGGTTGAATGATGAACATGTAAGTATGATAAGGTCCATTTTATTTGTAAACCCTTGGCAATCGATTAATGGCCGAGGAACTAGAGTGCATCATATAGTAGTGAGTGCAGCGTGTAGAAGATGATGTAGTATGCATGATGATAATAGATGACCATATGATGTGTAGAATGTGTAGTGTATGATGTATAAGATGCAATTCAAGATGTGTATGTAGACTAAAAAGTGTAAGATGTGCACTATGTAGTATGTGAGATGAGGAGTATGTAATGTGAGACTTGTAGACCATGAGAGTGTGATACATGTATGATGAGTACTAATATGGTATATAGAATATGTGTGATGTGTAAATGTGGAAATGTCAAGATGCAAATAATATAGACTAAATGTAGAATGTAAGATGTATGACACATGATGTGTGAATAGACGTAGTGTGTAGTACCTATTGTGCAGTGTGTGGGGTTCATGTGTAGTATGCCCTCAACAGTCAAGTGTGAACCAAGCATAAGAGTGTGTCATCGGGTAATGGTCGACGCTAAAACATGTGATGAATATGCTTATGTGAGGATATTGATGTATAACTATGTAAGTAAGCGAGATGTATTGATGTTAAGATGAGAGGAGGGAAGATGTGTAAATGTTATGCCTCCCAAGTGTGTGGTAACGTCTGTACTTATTTGATAAAGGATGTATGAAGGTGGTAAAGTATCATAGATTATGTAAGATTAATTCAGTGATGGGAAATCATATGGTATGTGTGACGAGTGATAGATAATTGTAGATGTATGTATGTATGCAATAGATAGATGCATTAATGTAAGATAAAATGAGGTTCTTTATTATAACAAACCCCTCAATAGTCATATAAGAACCATAAGAATATGAGTGTGTCATCAGGAGGGTAGGGTGACAAGATTCACCTACCAAAGACCAAGTTTGCATGAAGCGGTGGAAGCATGGTGGGAAAGAGTAATAGTAGGACCATGCGGTGGTGGAATTTGCAATGTGTCTTGATTAGCAATAGAAGGGGTAGTTGTTTTGACAAAAACGATTGGTTGATAAAGTTGTGCAGGATGAGGAGGTATTTTGAATGGTGGTAGCTTTTGTGGTGTTGATGACATTGTCAAAGGATTGATAGGAGGCCAAGTTGCACTGAATTTTAAAGGAGGTTTCTTAGATTGACTTGTTAATGTCATAGATGCCTTGAGAGGAGGGGGAGTGAGACTAATTTTAAGAGGTGGTTGCTTGACTTGCATAGGTGGTGCTTGAGTGATGGAAAACAAAACATTAGAAGTGATGAATGGATTCTCAGTAGACATGGTGGAATCAGATTTAGGAACCCATTGAGGTGGAGTATTTGTAGATGGGCATGCAAGAGAATGTTGTGTAGTGAATGAGATAAAGCCCTGACGCTCAAAATGCTTGATTCTCGCATTGTAAAGCATAGTAATCATTGTCACTATGCCCACTTTTTCTATGAAAGTGGCAATATGGAAGCCATTGATACTTTTCTAGTCAATAAGGAGGATAACAATGAGTAGGCAGTAAAGTGATCAAGTGGCAACTAAGGATCTTAGTAAGAAGGTCATGTTATTGATTATTACGATCAAGCATGAGAGGCTTCGGTAATGGTATGACTTGAGGCTCACTGATATGAGAACATGTAGTAGACTTAGCATGAGAATGAGATGCAGAAGGAGAACAAACATCTTCTTGATAATCATCCTTAAATTGTTTGATTTCAGATTTGAGAGATGTGAACATGGATTCCATAGTTGTAAAGTTGGCTTAAAAAAGAGTGTAAATCTTGAATTGATTCCAATAAGGGTTGATTAGATGGAGAATCACTAGGACTAGGGTCATCATATAAACAATCGAATATAGGACTTATTTCATGTGGCGGTGTGTTTTTAGGACAATATATGGTATCTAGGGCTTTTTGAAGAACAACTTGGAAATTAGGATGCATCTTAAGTAAATCAAACAAAGAAACTTGAGCAACTTGAGGAGCCATGATAGAGGGAAAATGAGGATCCTAAGCATGAAGATCGAGTTCAGGTTCACCAAAATGATTAACTAAAATATGAATTTGGGTAGTTAATCTAATAAGTACAATAATGAAATAAATGTCTAAATTTAATTAGGAAAGTGACTCAGGCAACTAAGAAAGTAGATATGTGAAACCATAGATTGAAAAGAGAGTTTGAAATAACTATGTTGATTTGATGAACTTGTTAGACTGTGTCATAGAGATGGTTGGAGAAACAGAGGAGAGTACGACCGTGTCGAGGTCCTAAAAATTGTAGATCCGGGCAATCCGAGTGGATCGGGCTTTGACTAGATAGGTACAGGATGGATGCATGTGGATACCCTAGTATGAGATAAGGGCACCATGATATATGAAAAGGCTTTGTGAACCTCCTCTAAAATGTTAGTAAGTGATTGTCTATGTTCACTTCCTACCGCACTAGCTTCGCTACATTCACAAGCAATATTTTGTTGGAAATTAGAAATGAAGATAAGACCTATAAAACCCCAAGACAAACATCAAACCCCTAAAAATAAAGATGCATATGAAGGGGTGAGACTATCCTCAGTGGCCACAATGGTAGACTTACTAACTAGTCATTGCACTAAATCTCAAACCCGATGTAGTTTTGTGTGTGTGTTGTGAAATCATGCCCTAGGTGCTCTTGTGTCACACACTTTGTGAAAGTAGTGAGAAATAACTATGTGTAGAAATGTACTAAAATGGGAGATGAGATATAATAAAATTCCCTCTTATGTTGTGTGATGCAAATGAACCACTTTATACCTTGTAATGGAGTTATATGGATGTAAATGAGCTTTAGATGCCTTCGATGGAATGCAACCTTAGGTTATGATAGTAGTGACTAGTGATTGGTCCCTTAGTATGGTCTCATAAATTTATATTTATATGGTTCTCTTGTTCTAATTTCATGATTAACCCCAAAGAGGTCGCACCAAAAATATATAATGCTCAAACGAATAGAAAGTGCCCAAAAAATGGAGGTAAAAAGGTTAAAGGATCAAGGTGCCTTAACTAGGACCAAGGAACCTGTGGGTGCCCTAGTCAAGGCTAAAATAATGCAAGGTGATGAAAACAGATTGGGTATGTATGTGTGGGAGGTCAGTAATGATGATGGAAAGTAAATTAAAATGCAAAAAAGATGGGATTTAATTAGTACTTTCTTCACTCAAAAACCATATGAATAATAGTATGAGACCGGGACTAAATAATACCCAAAGTGCGTGATTTAATATCTACAGATGTATGGGAGACTGTTGGTAACGATTATAATATATAATGATTTGTTTCATTATGATGTAGATGGTGAGTGTTTTCATCATGTAAATGACACTACCAATGAGCCTCATGTTTCTATTGCCCCACACTTATCAAGTGAATGCAAAAGTTACATTGAGATTATTTTTTTATGGGTGTTCTAGTGGACACCATTTATGAGAAACATATAAAGAGGTCCCTTTTTGGCAAGCATGTTGAACAAGAGGGATGAATTCCTAACAAGAAAGGATGTGCTCAATGCATGGAAAAGAGTGCACTCCAAGTGGTCTCAAAATCACATCGATGATGCCATGAGTATGAACTTGTGGCATGCAGAGGAGAGGGACCTATTTTTCTTCTATCAACAGCCTAATGGAAACACCATTCCATTCATTATGGGGATGTAAACACCATGGATGTGTGAGATAATGGTACAACATTCACACAATTCCATAATATCCATGGATTCAACATTCGCCACAAACAAATATGGTGTAAGTAATCCAAATGAAGTTTGAAAAGACACATTCTTTATGTAGCATTAATACTCTTCCCTTTCTTTTATCTTGCACTTGATGCTAACCTTTGATGTCATTTTTCTTGTAGTACCAATTATACATCTTTCTTATTTTTTTACAAGCAAGAGGCTAGGGTGCATGTTACATGGGCCATTCTATCACGAATAAGATTAAAGACATCTACGGGTGGTTGGCGGAGTGAGGTCCTGAAATGAGGAAAACAACTTTGATTTGATTGAAACATCAATGTTTTCATTACGATGATGTAGCGGTGGAAATCCAAGCCATTAGACAAGTTAAATTTGTATAACATATTTCAATCATGTGATGCGCATAAATTTCCAAATTGAAGTTCTAATTTTTTGCAATAGTTTTTTTTTTATGTTGTTTACTTCTATGTCCATGGCATGTGCGCAGGGCATGATTAAAAATGTATACAAGTATACAAGCAAGGAGATCAGGTGGAATATTTTGAGGATTGGGTGTCATCATTTATGTTATGGGGAGGTGGGAATATTACACCTTCCAAATAATTCAAGACTTCATTGAATAATTCAAAGATAAAATCCAGTTCATCAAGTACTTCAAGAAGACTTGGTGCGATAGTGATGGACGTGTCGGTGAGTAAGAGCCTTCAAGTGTTTTTTTAAATTTTTTGCATAAAGGATTACATGGGGTTTTATTGTCACTAATGTTGTATATGTTTGACTTAATAGCCGTGTGGTAAAATAATTTTAGAAATTTCACTCACACAAATCAGAAATGAATGAATCTATCGAGGCTTACCACTATTATCTGAAGTCCAGATACTTGTGTGATCGAGAGAGAAAATATACTGTCGAATGGATCGCTTGTTCTACACACTTGTGTACATGGTGGAACCATTTTATTGACAATAATGACGAAGTTGCAAAATCTATTTTATTGACTAACTACAAAAAATAAATATAATTATTGATGAGTGGTTGATAGGGCAAAAATTATCCCGTATATAGATCATTCGCTTCATCCTAACATACATGTATTAAGTATAAGGAGTCAAACAACCAACAACACTTGGTATTTGGTCGAAATGTGGTGCCTTCCACATGTATGAATGTGTTTGTGCTTATGAGATAAAACACATGCAACCATGTGTCAAGGCATTGAGGTTAGTAGGAGATATTATTCGTGGTCATCTTTTCAAGCACCAAAGGTGGACGGTAATTCAAACATATCCTATTTATGATCTTCTTCTTGTGTCTCTACATATATCATATTTTCCAAGAAGCTATTGAATGTTTTTCTCTTATAAATGAGTTTTAGTGACATACTCCGATCTTGTGACATGGTTATGAATGAGTTTCAATGACATCTTTATGACTAATTTTCGAGTCTCAACTATTAAAACTACTTTTCACCGGGTAAATCTTGGATTTGTACAAAGATTCTAAAATTGGAAAAATTACTCTTTCATTGGTAAAACTACTCCACACCTTATGACATGGTCAAAGCAAAGGTGTCCCCACTTGGTGGCCAAAAAAATTAAAATCTTAATAGTAAATAAATATTTACAAATACCATAAAACCTTTAAAAATCGGGTAAATTCTTAATGCCTTGCACTTGGTATTTATAATCTCTTAAAAACACATGTTTTGTAATTTTATATGTGTTTGGTTATCGGACATATTTTGTTTGGTACAAAAACTGAAAAAAAAAAAAGTGGGACACGATTATATGCTTTGACCCAACACTGGTCAAATTGTTGGTAAAACTAATGTTAAAACTGGTAAAATTACTCTTTCACACCTTATTAAACTAGTAAAATTGCTCTGTCATTTCGTGTATATAGTTATAGATGGTAATGTGAATAATGGGATAAGAATACAAGAGAAATTAAATTGACTACAATACTAAATTAAGTCAAGATTTTAGGCAGGAGGTAGGGAACTATATATAACAAGGTTTGTAGTAATGAAGGAATGGTGAGTTCACAAAAGGATGGATAAGAGGCTCAATAACATATGAAAGTGAATTTTACCTCACAAATCATATTGGAAGACAAGGAGACAATGTGATGGGCTAGCTAAGATAACTCGAGATTGGCCATGAAGACATTAAGAAGACATAGCATGATAGAGGGAGTATTGAGAGTAAGGAAAAAAATCATCAATGTTAGTTAAGAAACTAAAAGAAAGTGAGTGAAACATAGTGAAAATAAGTGATCGGGGATCAATGTTAGTGTCAAATGTTCCCTAAACTTCCCTAAACCATACCAAGTGTAGTAGATCCTTTAGAGAGCTTTCTGATGACTATAAGAACGTGAAAATGGACACTCTGAGCTCAAGATATGTCCAGTCAAATTTTGGTCAACCAGAAGGTCAACATTGGTCAACATGTCCATGGTGACGTGGACGCGTGCACAAATGGCAAAATGGCTCACCAAAGACATCGGCAAGTGGTAAAAGAAGAAAAGGGAAAAATGAAGGTTGTTTGAGTTGTTTGCAACCTCCGGTCTTCGACACATGTAAAAGAAGGCCAAAACAAGAGGCTCAACTTTTGCTAGAGGGGAGCCCGGCCACCGTGAGGACGATTATATCATCGCTGACGTGGTGGGTCCTCAAGCCACCACATGTTCGATTTTCCTATCGAGGATCGACGGGTGGTCTTAGTTGTCATAGTTCATTTTGAATATCACATTATATTACTTGGGTTGAATTCCATTTTATTACCTTTGTAATTCTTTGATATTAACTTCCATGTTAATTACCAAGCCACATTATTTGCTATGTTCGGGCTTATTATTATCCAACTTGGAGAGCTTGAGGATATACCGGGATTACCTTATCAATAGCCAAGGATATATCATATCCTATCAATTCGTGTATGTATATATCCAAACATACCAATATCTCCTTTGGCGCAAGATATTATCTCCCACACATTTCATGTATTTGCCACGCCTTACATGATAAGTGCCACGCATTTTTATTGAAACCTTATCCCTCCAAATACACCACTTACTTATCCAATATGCTATGGCGAGTCACCAATATAAACGGCACCATATTCTTTTGGCACAAAAAACAAGTGGAATAGATGTGGCCCAAGCCACAAGGATAATGGGCGGTTTAGCACAAAATAAACCTTCTTTCCACCTTTCACGCCAAAGAGATGGGATTTTCCCACTTATGAAATAAGTGAAGCACCGGAAAAGGGATAGGAGATGAGCCTTGAACCCATGAGCTTCACTGCCCAAGACATATCCGCCAACCAACTCGCCTAGAGGCTTGGGCGGATTATAAAATGGGTCGCTTCAACTTATACAAGAGGTGGCAAGTCTGTGCAAAGCAGCATAAGGAGGTAGTTTTTAGAAAATGCCATTTTTGAAGGCCCTGCACTCAGAATGGGAACTTGGAGTAAAAAGATGAAATGAAGGAAATTCTAAGAAGATTCTAACAATGTAAGATTTAATATTTTTTGTTGAGTTTTAACTTGTTTTTGGAAGCTTTGAAGGCAGTTTTTAACAGGGATCTACAAGACAGCTAGTTGGAAAACACAAATTTCAATGCACTTCTGGTCTAAAATGTGACTTGGTGTAAACATGAAAAATGTTCAAAATTCAGAGATGATCTAAGATATATGATTTGTTTTCATATAATATTTTTAAATCTCCACTTGTAGGTGATTTTCTAACATAGTTGTAGGGATATCACATTGTGAAAACACCGTAGGAGCCACTGATCGTTCTTGGGACATTGATCAGCTCATTTATAGGTTTTGATTCATTATTGGTTGTTTGTAAGAGTTATTGTACTTACTTTTCAATATTATTAATGGATCGGTTCAATCCAAACCTAGGAATGTAGGGATTTCCGAACCCCGTAAACAATCTTGTTTGTTATCTCGAGTGTTTTCGAGCTTCGATTATTTATTTGTACCCAAGTTTTCCGCACTTATATGGATGCATAATAATCAGAATTTAATCAATTTGTGGAGCTTAGAATACTTAAAATTGATTAAGAAATTCACAATCTTTGGAAACTTTTAAAAGTGAAAAAATACAACACACGTTTTCGAGATCAAGTTTGGTATCGAGCGATTAGATTCACGGTTTAGCTTCTAATTGTGTTTGGAAATTTGGCTTCAGTTTCAATATTGATTTCAATTTTCAGTGTGCAAACATTTTGGGGCTTGTTAATCTTCTTTTATGCAATGTGCAGTTTTGGAAGTACAGGTTGTGTTTGCAGGAACCGAGAATCATGGGCAAGTCATCCAAACAGGAGCAACTGGATGAGCTTGAAGCCATAAACCACCAACTCCAAGAAGAAAAATCTTTCTTGAGAGATAATTTTTATTCCTTGGAAGAGGAAATAGTGCGGTTAAAATCTGAGCCACAATCCTCTATAACCAAGAAAGAGGAATATGTCAACAAGATTCTTGAAGAGAGCAAGAAGTTGATGGGCTTTGTTAAAGAGTTACAGGAAGAAATACGGACCAAGGATGCCCTCTTGGAAAAGCTGCAACAAGGTGAACACAAGAAGGAAATTCCTTCCAAAATAGATGCAGGTACTATGACAAAGAATGCATTGTAAGTTGTTCACATTTTAATTCTTCCTCTCATTCGAGTTTCGAGATATTCCTTTAGGTCGGTTTGAAAAACACACGAAGGGAATTGGGTCTAAGCTAATGGTTAAAATAGGATTTAACTGGAAAGGGCCTTCGTAAAAATGGACAAGGTGATGCTAACCCAATACAGGTAGAGGATCAGCCTCGGTTTGCAGGTTTGGGTTATTCTAGTGGGAAAATGGAAATTGGAGAAAGTTCCAAAGCAGCTGAAGGAAGACAAGCTTCCAATAGCCAAGGATCTATGCCACTAGAATTGCAGGATTCCGCCATCAGGAGGAACAATGAAAGGTGTAAGAAAATAGGTAAAAGAGGTAATCAAATTCCACCTCCTCCCACTTACACTAAAAATAGCACTAAGGGAAAATCAAATCCTAAAACTTCTAATACACTCTTTTAGTTGGAACAATATAGCTTTGGTAGGCAGAAATATGCTTTCCCTTGCACATTTTGTAAAGGTACTAATCATTCAGTTGCATATTGTTGGAAGAGGAAAATTTTGATTAAAAATTTAATGCCTTTTGTGAATGATAAGGTAGGTGCCAAAGACCAATCTCACCAAGGAAAGGTGACCAATGGCAAGAATGTTACCTCTCCTAAACAAGGGAATTATTCTCGTAGACGAGTTCTAAGAATGGTAAAATGGGTAAGACTCCTAAAAATAGGGAAGTTAAATTTTTTCCCATTGTAATAGGAATGGTCATGATGTTAAGTTTTGTTGGTTTGTTCCTAAATAACAAAATTGGAAAGTTTTTAAAAAGAACAATATTGTAAAACAAAAGGTTGCTAAAACTAACTAAAACTCATTTTGGTATTAAGAAGGTAAAACAACCAAAACGGAAAAACCCAAGTGATTGGTTGGGAAAAACACTCCTCAACTTTATATTTGCACTACAATAAATTGTTGATAGTAGGCAAGCAAAAAAAATTGAGAGCTATATTTTAGGGATTCCTATTGATTGATAAGGATTTGTTCCTAAGCTGAGATTTAAGCTTTGAAAATGAATGGAAACAACTGAAGAGAAGATTTGAGTGATAGGTTCATCATACTCATGTTTTGGTTTCTCATATTGGTTGGTAGTTCCATTGTTGAAAATAGTATGCAAGGATAGGCATCAGTAGCATGTCTAAATTTGAAACTTGCAGTTGTAATCAGCATAATCAAAAAGTGTCAGTTGAACACTAGCTTCCATTATAGATGGGTGTTATTATCTGAGTTATTATTTGTGATGGTGATACAATGTTTTGGCAGCTTCACATGGGTTCAGTTGTTGACTATAGCTATTTTTGGGCGTTGATAGTCTATTTTATTCTGATAGTGAATACTTGCAGTTGTTACAGTTTCAGATGGGCAGTGGGCACTAGCCTAATTATGGGCAGTTTAGATGTCTTGTATACTGATCTGTGTTATGGAATTGTAATTTTTGGTAATTGGCCGTATTAAAAAGTGACAGTTGAACACTAGCTTTCCGTAATAGAATGGGTGTTATTATCTAGTCAATTATTTGTGATGGCATACAAGGTGGGATAAGCCACATTTGTGCGTAGAGTTGATGTGGTCAGCAGGCGTTTCAGTTGAACACTAGCTTAATTGGGTGTTATTATCTGATCAGTTATGTAATTAGCTAATCAACTATTTGCATTTTTATTAACCTATAATGTTATTTCAGGTTCTTGTATGTGTTTGTGCAATGCAGGAAGAGATAGCATTATTTGTGGGTTGATACACAACTTTTTGTGGACAAAAAGCCTTCTCAGTAGGGAGGAGTGATTAGGGGATCAATGTTAGTGTCAAATGTTCCCTAAACTTCCCTAAACCATGCCAATGTAGTAGAGACTTCAGAGATCTTTCCGACGACTATAAGAACGTGAAAAATGGACACTCGGAGCTCAAGATATGTCTAGTCAAAGTTTGGTCAACCGGAAGGTCAACATTGGTCAACAAGTCCATGGTGACGTGGACGTGTGCACAAATGGCAAAATGGCTCAGTCAACATCGGGCAAGTGGAAAAAGAAGAAAAGGGAAAAATGAAGGTTGTTTGAGTTGTTTGCAACCTCTCGGTCTTCGACACACGTAAAAGCAGGCCAGAACAAGAGGCTCAACTTTTGTTACGGAGGGGAGCCCGGCCGCCGTGAGGACGATTATATCATCGCCGACATGGTGGGTCCTCAAGCCACCACATGTTCGATTTGCCTATCAAGGATCGACAGTGGTCTTAGTTGTCATAGTTCATTTTGAATATCACATTATATTACTTGGGTTGAATTCCATTTTATTACCTTTGTAATTCTTTGATATTAACTTCCATGTTAATTACCAAGCCACATTATTTGCTATGTTCGAGCTTATTATTATCCAACTTGGAGAGCTCGAGGATATACCGGGATTACCTTATCAACAACCAAGGATATATCATATCCTATCAACTCCGTGTATGTGTATATATCCAAACATATCAATATCTCCTTTGGAGCAAGATATTATCTCCCACGCATTTCATGTATTTGCCACGCCTTACATGATAAGTGCCACGCATTTTTATTCAAACCTTATCCCTCCAAATACACCGCTTACTTATCCAATATGCTATGGCAAGTCACCAATATAAATGGAACCATATTATTTTGGCACAAAAAACAAGTGGAATAGATGTGGCCCAAGCCACAAGGATAATGGGCGGTTTAGCCCAAAATAAACCTTCTTTCCACCTTTCACGCCAAAGATATGGGATTTTCCCACTTATGAAATAAGTGAAGCACCAGCAAAGGGATAGGAGATGAGCCTTGAACCCATGACCTCCGCTGCCCAAGACATATCCACCAACCAACTCGCCTAGAGGCTTGGGTGGATTATAAAATGGGTCACTTCAACTTATACAAGAGGTGGCGAGTGTCCAGTGCAAAGCAGCATAAGGAGGTAGTTTTTAGAAAATTCCATTTTTGAAGGCCCTGCACTCAGAATGGGAACTCAGAGTAAAAATATGAAATGAAGGAAATTCTGAGACAATTCCAACGATGTAATATTTGATATTTTTTGTTGAGTTTAGCCTATTTTTGGAAGCTTTGAATGCAGTTTTTAACAGGGATCTACAAGACAGCTAGTTGAAAAACACGAATTTCAATGCACTTCTGGTCCGAAATGTGACTTGGTGTAAACATGAAAAGTGTTCATAATTTAAAGATGATCTCATATATATGATTTTTTTTCATAGAATGCTTTTAAATCTCCACTTGTAGGTGTTTTACTAACACAATTGTAGGGAGACCACATTGTGAAAACACTGTAGGAGCCACGGATCATTCTTAGGACAGTTTCTGCTATTTTTCAGAGTTCTTGGGACATTGATCAGCTCATTTTCAGCTTTTGATTCATTATTGGTTGTTTTTAAGAGTTATTGTGCTTAATTTTCAATATTATTAATGGATTGGTTCAATCCGAACCCGGGGACGTAGGAATTTCCGAACCCCATAAACAATCTTGTTTGTTATCTGAGTGTTTTTAGTTCTGATTATTTATTTGTTACCCAAGTTTTCTACACTTCTATGGATGCATAATAATAATAATTTAATCAATTTGTGGAGCTTAGAATACTTAAAATTGATTAATAAATTCACGATCTTTGGGAACTTTTAAAAGTGAAAAAAATACAACACACGTTTTGATCAATAAGGCATGGAGGAGTGGAAACGCAGAGATGAAAATGAAAGGAATAAATGAGTTAAGATATATTTAGAGGTTGAGGTTGATTATGTAAATCAAAAATCAAGGCATGGAAGGTAGGGACGAGTTAGTGAAAGGAAGAGTGATGACCAACCTATCAAGATTAGGAAGAGTGTTCTTATTGGGATTCAAAAAGAATTTTAATGCTTAAAGCATACTTGATCACCTTCATATTCATTCAAATGTGGTTTCCATGCACTAAAATTTCAACGAGACAAGTAAGCCTAGATTATAGGCATTTCAAGGATAATTTTCCACATTCAAGCTTTCATAGGACTTCATGATCACTTTTGGATACCCATTATCAAGTTATTGAAGAATCCAAAATTTGCAAACTTTACTCCAAGTGGTTCAAGACTAGTTCAAAGTTTACTAATGGCATATTAGACCTCTTTTAGGGTTGCAACTCAATTTTTAAAATCTATCATGGATATATTATAATTAGCCATATGATTTGCAATAAAACTTTTCTTAAAATTTAAGGTTAATATGCAAAAGATCCAAATCAAATTTGAAGTGAAGATTCGAATAATTAAGTAAGAATTCAAGGTTTTCTTGTAAATCCCTAGACATGGGTTTCATGAGACCTGAATAGAAATAAAATGAGATAACATGCTCGTATTAGGATTTAAAATTAGACTAACAAATTTTGAAGCTCTATAAAGATATGGACAACATATCATCTTGTATCACTTATTCACCGAAATACCTGGAACATCTTATCCTATAAGCTTTCTACAATACAATACACAGTTTTCACTTCACGAGTTAGATTTACCTCCAAACTTGTAATATTGCCTCATAGATTCAAATAAATCATATTTTTATACATTAAAATATATCACAAATGTGAAAACGTGTAATATATTTTCTCTCAACCTCTTAACTTGACATTATTAATCACTTTTCTAACTAACCTCTCATTATTATTAATCACTTTTCTAAAGCAATGTAGTTATGATGCACTTGCATCACCATAACTTTGTAATTGTGTTCCATTCATGTGCAGAACTCACACATATGTGGAGAAAAACATTCTATATTAGGACACATTCCAAGATGGCCCCACCACTCACATCAACTTTTCCGACATTGGATGGTAAGAGAGGTTTTTAATGTCCTAGAGGCTAGTTGAAAAACACGGTGTTTTTCAACTTGTATTATTAATGGTGTTTGTATTTTCAATGTTGTGTAGTGGAAAAAGAAGACTGACTTTATGTTTCATTCATGTGTAGGTGAAAATGTGTATTCATGGTCAAATGTTGCGAATGAGGGAAGTAGCCAATATTTTCCACTGTCTACGCAACAACAACCAACATGCTTGGATGGTATGAGGCTGATTTTTAGTCATATAAGGAGGTTGAAAAACATAGTGTGTTTTTCAACCTATATTGTTAATGGTGTTTGGATTTTTGGTGTTGTGTAGTGGAGAAAGAATATTGACTTTATGTTTTATTCATGTGTAGGTGGCAATCCATATTCACAGTCTAATGTTGTGAATGAGGGAAGTAGTCAAGATTGTCCACTTTCTATGTAACAGTAATCAACATGTTTGGATGGTATGAGGCTGATTTTCAATCATACAAGGAGGCTAAAAATATTGTGTGTTTTTCAACTTGTCTTTGTTCTTTGTCTATTTATTTATGTGGGGTACACTGCATAACTTTCCATTATGTGTTATATGTCACAAGTACTCCTAGAGCAATCAATGGGTTAACACCTGAAAATAGCTCAAATTCTAGGCTAAACACATGTATTGACTTCTTGAAGTTGGTGTAGCATACGCCATAGTGCAAAGAGAGACAAATTGAGGCATACATTTCTTGTGCTAATAGGTTTAGGATAGATATACAAGCATCAAATGTACTAGTATTTACTCTCGTGGAATATGTCAATGAGACAACCACCATTTGCATGTGTCCCCGGTTTAGTGCCGAAGAAGATGTCACCGCGGTGTGACTCACAAGCCAACCATGGTAGAGGATTTGAAAAACCATGTTGAAGACTATGAGTGTTTCAAATTTCTTGACACCAATCATGCAAAGAGGAGAGAGATGCAATAGGGGAACCTTCGTAAAATATTAATTTATTGGCATGAATATGACTTCAAGTAACTTAAATTTTTTAGGCACAAACTAACATAATGATCAATGTTTTTTTCCTATTATGGTAGGTGGATTGAATATGAATGAAAAAATCCTCATCACCATTTGTCTTTCAAGAACGCAATGTGCACGTGGAGTGAGTGTTGACTATCCTTAATTACAATACCTTTTTTATTATAAGTAGAGTACAAAGTCTTAAATATTTTGTCTAATATTTAATGTCATGTGTTGTAGATGCAAAGGATACGTCATGAAGAAAATCTCGAGGGTTATTCTCCCAATAGAATGCACCTATGTGCAAGTTTGAAAGAATGCAACTATGCCCATAAAATTACCATGTACCCATCCCATGTATACATATTGCACGCATTTTTACTCAATTTTCTTCCTAAATTTTTTTGTTGAAAAACACATTCCATTTAATGGTAATTTCTGGGATTCAAACATGTGACATGTTGTTCACCGGCACACAATCCTACGAGCTAAGTTGCATAGCAATAAATGTAATCATTTATTGTCAAACTTGTATATTGAAAAATCCAAATACTTGTGATGTTAGCGGACAGTGGGACCCACCCATACATGGGCATGCATATATTTTATGGGGGCATGCATGTATAAAGGTGAATTTTATCTGGAGTTTAGCCATCGACATGGAGAAGATGGTTTCCTTCCAATCGTTAAACTCCCAATAAAATACACCTTTATACATGCATGCCCCCATAAAATATATGCATGCCCATGTGTGGGTAGGTCCCGATGTCAACTTTTACATCACATGTGTCTAATTTTTCAATATGAGTTTGACAATAAATGGTTACATTTGGTCCTATGTGGCTCATTTGGTTGGGACCGCACCTTTGGTGAATAATAGGTCACGAGTTCAAATCCTAAAAATCACCATTAAATGGAATGTGTTTTTCAACATTTTTGACAAACATGATGTGTTTTTCAATATGGTTTGTTGAAAAACATATTGTGTTTTTTAACAAAATAAGTGGAAAAAAAACTAAGTAAATGCATGTGTGATATGTATGCATGGGATGGGTGCATGGTAATTTTATGGGCATAGGTGCATTCTATCCGGAGAATATCCTCGCCTATTTTCTTAGATCTCCAATCCTCTGAATGGTTAATGTGTAAATATATACTAGATGTAATATAAAAATGTAATCAATGTGAATATATAAATATAAAAGAGATTTTTTTTTACACCCACCATGTTGTCCTTGTGAAGTGGTTTAAGCCATTCATAATGTGTAGAAATTAATAAAATTTTATCAACATAGGGGCTTAATTGAAGTAACTTATTGTAAATGCCAAATGTTCTTCCAAAATTGATAGATCTTAAACTTTTCAATCTTTCTTGGTGTTTACTTCTCACTATATTAGCATCAAGATTCCATCAAGGTATTATATTTTTCATGTAGACTATTAAATCAAGTTAACTTCACTCTCCTTTATTATTTAAGACTCCAGCATTCACATATTCGTTTATACTTCTTAGTCTTTGTTCTTCATGGGCTAAAACATTAATTAATGACTAGCAAAATGGGTTTAGTTCCTTCTAGACTAGTAACCACATGATTCCTTACCTCTTTAACCTTGGTAATGATTCTTTGTTTTTTTAACATGATCTCACCTATTATGGTTTCTCATCACACCTTAACATCATTCTTGAAGTCTATATTCACCCCCTTCTTTAAGACACAAGGATCATCATGGTTTATCTCTTTCAAAAGTGGACTCGTAACACAAGATTGTGTGACTAAATCTTATCATCTAACCATTTATAAAGAAAACACACTCATGAATCCTTAGCCTTCATCTATGAAATCTCCTTTAGAAAGCATACTCTATATCTTTCTTTGTTAGTTTCAAATATATGACTTCCTAGGTATATTTTGAAGAAAGTGTCCTCAACACTAAATAGGACTGGTAAATCAAGTTTTAGGGAACTAGTTCAGTGATTTACTCCCTTCCATGCTACTGAGATGCTCAAGAAAATTGATAACCTATCTCTAGGTTATATGACAACACTCTTACAAGTTTTAAAACCCTAGTGATAAGTCCTAGGCTCAATCTTCCCAAATTAACTCCTCAACCACCAAAGATTGTCTTAGATTAGTAAAAACATGTTTTTTTAGACTAGAATCCCCTCAACCGCAATCTTACAAAGATGAAACTCTATATGTGATCTTTCTTAGTATAATGGAAACAATGAACTTTACCTCACAATTGTTGTCCTCTATTGATGACACACCCACAAGCTATGATACCAAAATGATGAAAATTTCACTTTCTAAAATAATAACTCTTACAGCTCTGGACCAATATTATGTCTAGCTCCAGACCAAATGTATGGAAACATTCAGACCATTCATAAGTCTATATCCAGACTAAAAGTATGGACAGCTCCAGACTAACTTCCTTATACGTAATTCTCCCATATATGTTGAATAAATCACTTGTTCACTATCAAGAAAGACATCAAAAAACTTTGAATAGGTTAAAGAACCATTTATAATAAGTTTGGTCCTTAGAGACCTTTGGTTGATGTTTCCAACCAATATCATGGACTATTTATCACCTTCTAGCTAATTATCCTATCATCAAATGAAAATCAACAAAGATAAGTAAGAATTCCAAATTATCACTATGCACTTATTACACCCTCGCCTTTAAAATGTTTAGATATCCTTCTTAATTGTTTTGGATTGTTGTTTGATCTCCCTCCTTGTTCTTCACATCACCATTCACTCTTATCTCTAATCTTGAGAACATCTTCTCCTATCCTCCGACTTGAGGTTCAATTGTTTTCTCTCTCGATATTCTCCATGTTCCTTTACACTATTATCTCCATCCACTTTGAAACAATAATATTTCTTACAAGTTCTCTTGTTTTTCTCTACTCTATCCTTCTATCAATAAAAGAGGATTGTTATGATTGACCTTGTGAAGCTTCATTCACTAAGCATTATTGTTATCATCTTACTTGTTATTTTCATGTCTTATCATCATGATTATTCTAATAAGAAATCGATTAGGACCCATTTCCTCAAGATCTTCCTTCAAGCTCATTGATGTTATTTTTTCTCCTTCCTGTTAGGTTTGTTTTTATACAAATTTAGGCTTAGTTTTCAGAAAAACCAATTTCCCAAAACTTTGACATGTTTTCTAGATACCCTTTATTGTGTTTAAGAGGACCATAAATTTTGTTTCTCAATTCTTAATAGAATTTTCCCATTTCACATTTTACTATTTATAATTAGGCCTTTGGTGAATTTGCCTTGTTCCTTACAAGACCTGTGAAATATCTTTCACCTATAGACATGAATCACTATTAAACCTTTCGCATCTTAATGATGACCTCTTGAAGATTTTTTTCTTTCCATTTTTAGCTTCTAAGACATTGTCATGGCTGAGATATAATGATTTTTTTTAAAACCCTAAGTTAGGTTTCCTCATAACCCAATAGGGAAGAAATGGATTTAACTTTTTTTTTTGGATTTTTCAAATTCTATAATAAATTTACTAAGCTCTAATAGACTCCCCTACAACTTTATTATTCAACAATTTACTTTTCCTGAGTCTAAACAATATACTTTGTCTAAAATTGCATTGAAAATGAAAAAGACATACATCCTTCACTGTAATCTCAAGATATTATGAGCTCATATCACAAATTCATTATTTAAGTCTTGAACACACTCCACAATAACAAAGGTAAGCATTAAAATTATTCATACCTGTAATTCTTAGCTTGCATAGGCTTTTACATATTCATAATAGGTATTTCTTTTCTATTGATTCCATATGATTTCTCAATGAACCTACACAATCATGATATACTTCCAAGATACAAAATTACTTAAACATATGAGGATATGAATCTAGGATCACCCTCTCATATTATGTAGATTACCATCACAATATTACAAACTTATTACTATGAAAACAAGTATATCAAAAGGAGCATTAACAAGTCATATCTTCATCCACCATTTACACACATATACGAGACTTCATAGTTTTATTGATTCAAGATATATCTTTAAAATTATCATGGCTATCCATAGATCCTATTGAGTCTTCATGGCTCTCTCTACCTGATTATAACCTATCCACCTCTTCTACATACATGACTTCTCATCATTCTTGCATATTTGTAGTTTGTTTTTTTCTCCTATAAGGATGGTTTGGTTCTATCAAGCCCAAATAGACTTTCCAAACTTAAATCCTTGACCTGGAAAATCTATAATATCTTGCCTAAAATCATGCAAAAACTTTATCCTTACCTCTCCCTATGTTAGCTTGATAAGTTAAGGATATTCTCTTGAGGCAAATTTTATATTTACATGGAGGTGAAGATAAGAATATATTAGGACCATAACAACATATTTTAAATCTTTTACAAATGCTTATTTCCTTATGACTTATGCTTAGAAATTCAAATTTGAAAACTACATAATTGGAGGGAAAATGAAATTGGAATCCTATAGACCTAGGAAAGAAAAATTTGACTCTTCACTAACTCCTAGAGACTCCTAAATCCTTATTCCATCACAATGAAGACTTGTGTACAAGATTTGTACAAATTGCTTATGATGCTCCTACATCATCTATGCACAAAAATCATTCAACGCTTTTGTTCTCACTGTCTTTCCCGAAATACTTGTAGACACCAAAATTGGGTCACTCTCCCCTTGGCCTCTCGTCGAATAACCAACTCAAACATACTCACCTAACCAAGTCCCCTTCCACTCCACACCACTATTAATTTAATTAAATTAATATATATATCCTCACAATATTTATTATCTAATTATCTTAATTTCTACCCCACCACCTCACCTAGACATCACACCCTAGACCTATTCTTGGCATGTTTCCATAACTAACAATAACTAAGTCTTACTTACCTTCATGAGATAAGATTTGGTCTAACCCTAAAATATCTCTAACCACATTCCCCCATTAGAAGAGAAGTTTTCGCTCTAATCCACAAGAACAAACTAACTAGGCCCAAGAAATTAGAAAGATCTACCCATTTTAGTAAACCTAGGAGTCCCACCTTAACCAACGTCACCACCCCTAAACCTATGTCGATCAACCCGAAACCATCATCGCTAACAATTATTCACCTAAGAAACCTTGTTGTTGGGTTGGCACATTCTGAGAGCAAGAAGACAAGAAGAGAGCTACATGTAAGTAGAACCAGAGTCTTTTTCATGCACCCGCATATCCATATCCAAAGGCACTGTGACAGATCCGTAAGCATTGGCACTCACGGTAACATTCCGGGAAGTTTCACTATTGCAACAAGTTCCATTTCATCAACTGATCATCACTACCACCCAACCATTAGACCTGTAATATTGGTAAGTGTTTTATCATTAATCATTTCACTTCCTATTGTGTTCATAGAGTTTTTATCATTTTTGTTACCATTCTTCTATTAACATTCCCATTCCTCCATAGCATTCTTTCTAATAGGCCCAAAACCTCACCCACCCATTTATCAAATCACCTATCCTGGCCCTTCCACCTCTCTAAGTGCTCTCAGTATTCCCACAGACCTCGCCATCTCCTTCTTTAGCCCCATCCAACCTCACCTAGCCTCTACAATAAGGTTTTCATTGAATTAATATCACTCTCATCAGACGACACTCGGTTACTCATAACCATCATCGATCTCCTTAACCATCGTCGGTTATACCCAACCGACATCAGTCTCTGTGTTTTATACCCTACCCAAGAACAGAGCCAAACAACCTCCTACCAGTTGACCTAAACAACCCGAATCGATCTTGACCTGTCCCAAGACTGATAGACACCTCATCATTTAGATCCAACTATAGCCTAGCCTATTATGATTGGATTTGCTTATTGTACTTGAATGAGATACCTAAATCATATTAACTACAGTAGGACTTTACTTATTTCTCGCATTAATTTGTTTTAAATAGTGGATTGATAGCCATCTAGGAAGTATCACACTTCCCGAACTAGCATACACTAGGCAGTCCACTGTCATATATCATTTAACTTTTCTTTTGTGGTCTTGTTTTCTATTACAGGTAGTTCCTCCTAGCCAAAAGGAAGCTCTCACAATCGGCATTGGGTCAAGAAGTTAGAACGTGCGCAACAACCATCAACTAGCCCATTTAATAGGTATTCCTCCTAGCCCTTACCCTTATTTTCATAGAAAGTTGTGTTTTTTTCCATTTAAAAGGCTTACACATTAATCTTTTTCTCTACTAATCTTCTCTTCTTTCTAATTTCTCTAAAAGAAACATTTCTATTGGTGCATTTAAAAAGGAATCATTCTTCTTTCTTGCTTTTTGCATTTAGTGAAAGAGCATACCCTTTCCTATTCATCATTTGTTTCATCGAATGTAATCTTTTCGATTTGGGCTTAAAATTGGTTACATTACATTCGATTTGCTACATTTAGCTCACATTAAAACAAGGGAAACCTATATCTTTGGAAGTCATGCCCACCGATGGTTGACATAAAGAATCATAGAAATCACATTCTCTCTCTCTGTGTCTTACCAAACTTGCACAAAATTGAAATATACACATCTTTCTTAAACAACATCTTACCTAGGAACACCTATCCACGATCATACAATCAGATTGGCGTGCACTCGCTTACCTTGTTGCCTCTTTCGATTCATCATCTCGGAGGATGGCCCACCCCCACCATAACATACTTGAAACCTCTCCTTCTAGATTTCCTTCTTTGTAGGACGCCTTCCTAACCAAAATATTTTGTTTTAAATACACAGTTAGTTCTAAATAGCGTAAGTTGAACACACTTAAAGAAAAATCACTCTTAGGACCGTATTTTTCTTAGCATTCTTCTTGCTTTGCGTTTTGAGGTGTAAGGAAACAATTCCACAATTCTGTTTTTTTTCCTTGGAAATTCCCCATCATAGTTGGAGTATTCCGACTTTATCTGAGTGTGCCAGGGCCCCATCTTCTCATTCTCAAATTATTGAGTTTGATTCTTCACTTAATTTAAATCAAAACCCAATTTTTTTCATTTCTATCTCAAT
The DNA here is from genome assembly GCA_018340775.1 of Taxus wallichiana var. yunnanensis. Classification (NCBI taxonomy): domain Eukaryota; kingdom Viridiplantae; phylum Streptophyta; class Pinopsida; order Cupressales; family Taxaceae; genus Taxus; species Taxus wallichiana. The sequence goes on along the minus strand of CM031243.1, from coordinate 265,848,837 downwards.
TTCACAGTAATCGGCGTCGGTCCAAATACCATTATCGCCGGGCTTTCATCTGACCATCATTAGTTAAACCTAACTAATGTCGGCTCCTGACTTTCTGGGTACTTTGGCCTGGGACAGTCTTCATTCATCATTTTGTTCTCATTTTTGGCCCTTTGGGCACTAACATATTTTATTGATACTCTATTCTACTCTGTTGATATTACCATCATACAAAAAACATCTCCTTGTATTATCAACCTTGTTTCATTTTCTGAAACTGGGGATTTTTCCACAGGAATCGCATCGGTTTAGGTGACCAACATCAATTTTCTTGCAACCATCACTGGTCAAACTGACCATCTTCGATATCTATATTTGGTTTTCCAAATCCAAATCTTGACCAAATTCACCCTCCCAGCTTTCATTATTTTTTGTCATGTTGCTTTCTATGTCATCTATAGAATACAGTCTTACTGTGTCCATGCTTGTTCACATGGTGATGACTCGCATGCCTTAATAACGCCCTCATATTCCATGCAAGTTGTTAACCACTCCTTCCTAGTCCTTCACTACCCTCTATCCTCGTCACCCATGGATTCAACCTTACTAACCACCATTGTTGTAGGCGACAAGGAATTTGCACAACTCGTTCATCGAATCTCGTGACCATACAGCTTTTACCTTTCCCACTCTTCCACTCGGACTCCTCGGAGTCGGTTGATATACGACATGCCTAAATCCATCTCTCATGCCCTTATTCCTACTTCGCATCAGCCCCTAATAATGCAAGTGTTGCCCTCACACTGCTTCACCCCCCTGTAGTTTCACACAGTAGGACCCATACCCGCCATGACCATTGCATCTACACAGATACTCGCACTTGTCGTCGTATTTGTTGTCCCCTCATTGACCACCTAGGCCATAGCCCCGTCTACACCCAATGTCTCACAAATACCCATTACAACACAACCGTACGTGGTGTCGATGACCCCTACTCCATTCTATAATCTTTTCCTCTCTACCCCACAAACACTTCCCTCGATCGCTACTAAGTTACAATGACCATCCCACCTACATACACATACTATAAACAACCCCCTATCTCGCCTCATTACTCATTCTAGATACATACCCTCTATGTCGGTTCCTCATTCTCAACCTCCCTATTCAACATCACCATATAATGGAATGCCACCCACATCACAGTTTAATACCAGCCCCTTACGCAATAGGAGGAACCCTTCCACCACAACCTACCAACGACCTTATCAAATTGATGATGGAAAGGATGTAGACGCTAGAAGCATCGGTTTCAAGCTCACGAAATTATCTTACCTATGATGAAATCTATAACAAGCCCATGCATTCATCCATCCCTATTTTCCCATACCTTGTACATTGGAAAATGCCAAAATTCAACCATTTCAATAGCAAAAGAAGACCCGTAATAAAGATTTGCGTTCTTTTTCAACATGGGTGTTACACGATCACCCATGACAACACTTTACTTCGAGGACTTTTCCAATGTCCCCTCGATGGGACTGTATTAGATCAGCAAAGGTTACCCAGACATTCTATCTACTCATTCAATCAATTAGCCCAGGCCTTCTTAGATCACTTCTCAATCAATATTGTCAAGAAGGTTACCATGACTGATCTTTATTCCACTTGACAGTAAGACAATGAGTCCATCGCTGACTTTGTCGCTCATTAGCACAATTTAATTAATCAGCTCACATTCTAGCTACCTCAGACTAAGCTTATAGAGCTATTTACTTGGGCTTTTTCTAGACACATCTCACCAACCTTGTAGGTGCAAACCTTTCGCACTTTTGATGAGGCATTCACCATGGCACGGAAATTGGAAATTCGTGATATCAAAGAGAAGAAAATTCAACTTCGTAACAAGAACATCACGTTCAAATCAAATGATGCTTCATCATCTTTAAAACCCGAAAAAAATTACTCAAAACCTAAAGGATCTACAAATGTCGTAGTTCTCAAAGCTAGCCCCCCTCATTAATCAAACCCAACCAAACCTCCTTCTAATCTCTCCCCATCCAAGCTTTCTAGTTCAAACGAGAACATCGAAAGTACACTTCAATAGGAGAATCTTACTCTTCTATTTTGGAAAAGCTTGTTAAGGCTGGTGTCATTACCCTTCCACCTATAAAACCACATACTAGTTTTAACCTTGAGTGACCCATGCCCACATGGTATAAGGAACATGACTTTGCAACTATCATTGTGTCAAAGGTCATAGCGATAATAACTACATCACCTTCAAGAATATTGTCCAAGAAATGTTAGACAATGGAGATCTAGTCTTGGATAGCCCGAATGCACCCACTAACAAAAACCTACACATCTTCAAGAAGTCATTCCCTAATCATGCCCCTTCTTCCAACCAAGCTGGTGACACTTCAAACAATGATAGAAATGTCCGTGAGGTCCACCCTATTTTGATGACATATCAGTTGCTACCCAATTGCCTCATGTTCCTTCCATAGATAAAATCTTAGCCCGAACTCCCCTACCTACAAAAGAGCCTATTTCATCTACTCCTCCACCCACAGAGGCACCCCCTTCATTTTATTCTTCACCCGTGGAAGAGCCTATAATTAACACGCCACCTTTGACCTCTCAAATTTCCAAGCAATTTTCAGTGGCACCTCTCCTACTCATAAAAGATGCAGGTCCACCGCTTACACCTACACAAGGAGAGTCCACTTCGCCTAGCCCGTCCTCCCCTCTACCCATGGAGGATTCTATAGAAACACCATTGCCTTTAGGTGACCATTCTCCATCGGCCTTCCAAGATCCTGTTGACCTGCTTTTGGCTCTCTTACCCACAGAGTCTGAAGCTAACCATTTCCTATTTCTCAAACATATTTTACAGGGATTTCTACTCGATCCACATCGGCCCCGCTTATAGCAGTACCATTTTCACACTTGGTCAATCACCGGATTATGTTGATAGAGCCTTGCTTTGGGGACATCTTCTACTTCCTGCTTCAACCCAAATGTAGTTTTCACTCACCGACACCTCCAAAATCTATCCAAAAGTGTTTCAAGTGACCAAACCAAACACAACCATGACTATTGGAACACCTTCCATGTCATTGCCCACAACCCAACACACACCTATACCCAAACACCTACCCACATATCATCTCCCTTACCTAAACCCATCACTACCTTAGGGGTCATGCCAACATCGAACCTTACTCATCCACCCATCAAATTAGATTTAGCCACATCTTCCCAAACCAACACTAAACTCATTCCTACGCCTAAAAGGAAGACCCAACCTGCTAGGCCTCATACACCAACCTCACCTACCACACCATTTTCACCTTCACCCCTTCCGTCCATCCTAGGACCTCACCCCTCAACCCTGGCCAAGCAACCTTCTTCCACCGGTAAACCAAGAACGTAGTAGCCCACCTCCTCATCATGACCCTCTAATATACCCAAGTGATCCACACAACCCCTATCATCACCTGTGACCTTCTTACCACCCATACCACCACTACCTTCCATAACTTCTTCACTACCCATGACACTCTCCTCTCTTCCACTCGCACCTTCCACACAATCTTTGCCAATGACCACTATTGCACCATGATTATCCCCATGGGTAACTCACCCCCTTCCACCATCTACTTTTCCTTCTACATCTCATACCCCCGTGTCACCTTTACCTAAGAAGGTGCAACCCAAAGCTAAGAATCCACTACCCTCCAATAAGGTAGTCAAACCAACCAAACCTTCCATCGCTAGCTCTTCTACCACACCTTTACCCAAATAGATGCCCACAAGACCTAAGACCACTCCACATACCAAACTAGTGGACCAACCCATTCCCCTTCTATAAATCCTCTTCCTTCACAATCAATCACACCTATACCCAAACCCACACTCACCTCCCATTGTGATCTTAGCGGGTCCTACGCCAAGATTTTAACCAATCTCCTTAAAACTTCTATCATCACATTACCACCTCTTAGACCTTATGACCCACTCAAAACCAAACCAAAAGGGTTTAATGAAACTAAATTTTTGCCTACAATCATGTGCCAGGACATGTTGTAGAGAACTGTAAGGCTTTAAAAACCACTCTTGTCCAATTATGTCCTCTCGAATAAAATTTTGATGATGACAATCTTCTTGATGAGGACCCCATTCGCCTTCGCCAATCTCCCCAAATCTTCTTTCATTACCTACTCAATGACCAGTATCTCCACCCCCGCAACCCTTTTATCCACCCCCAAAATTTGAAATCAACATGATTCACATTACCACCCGCGCCTAGAAAGACAAAGGCAAGGAAAAGGCAACTAGCCCATCAACCAACCCTGTACCCAACATACTAGCCGCACCCATACCCAAAGTCACCATTCGAGGTCCTACATATCCTATTTCCAATGGGGTCACACATCACACAATGCTAAAACAACTACACCAATCCCCCCTCAAAATGTCTTTATATGACCTCTTCCAAACCTCAAAGTCACATCATCATACCCTCCTGGAGGTCCTTCAATATATTAAAGTCTTACCAAATGACCCCATAACCATTACCTCCATCATTACCCCTCACCATGTAGCCTCTCTCGCTAGGTCTTCACCTTCCTCTACACCTCCACCTACTCGCCAAGTAGTTGCCCTCAACTTTTCAGATGAAGAGATTGCTCCTTCTAGTCCGACAACCTTGACCCTTCTATTTTCATCTCCATCTTTTTCGAGCATACAACGTGTTATGATTGATGGTGGTGCTAGCATTAATATCATCTCCTCCCATGCATACGATCAAATGCGGATACCTGCCAATTTCATGCATGGTAACCCAGTTATGTTGCACTCCTTCAATGACGCCATGACATCTACCCTAGGTAACGTTGTTCTCCATGTCCACGTGGGCCCTGCACTGCCTCGAGGCTTTTCTATGTCCTCGAAGGGGAGTTCCATTATAATTTGTTGCTCGATCGACCTTAGATCTGTGTCATGGGTTGTGTCCCTTTGAATTTACATCGATGCCTCAAATTTGAACACGAGGGACATAATTACACCATCCTTGCTGACCCATCACCTTTCAAGACCTATAACATGTTATATCGGCCCAATGATGTGCTTGTACCAGTCAAGGCATCTACCACTATCACTACTTCACCTTCACCTACAAGCTCATCCACCAAAAATGCCACTACCTTTGCTACATCTAACCTTGTTATCCCCACTGCAGCTTATAGCCTCTACCACTGACGCACTTATTTCCCCATCATCTAGTGAGCCATCTATCCCCGCTACCCACATACCGACTACTGATCCCTTAGAAGGTGTTTTTCAATGCCTCACTTTGGGGGAATACTGCCTATACAATATCGACACCTTCCTCACCCCACAAGAGTATGGGAATCTACGTCAACACCCCAACTATGACATCCATGTCGGTGATGTTTTTCCTTATATCCCTCCCCATCTTTACACCAACCTAACGTATGGGGGACTTGATATTGCCACCTATAAACCCGAACCTCCATCCCAAGCCCAACCATTTTCGTTTGACCTACACTCCCTCACTAACCACTACTTCGCTCATACTTTCCTCCACCGGTGCGCGTGGAAAGGATTTGGCTTCACTTTTATGAACAAGGTGTCATCCTGTCATTTCTTGTACCTCTCATAAACATAATGACCGTAGTGGCATTGGTTTTGACATTCTACCCTCCAAGAAGGTTTGTGTTGACCTTATCCAAGACAAGAAATCTTCCCCCTCTCATTCACCCACATTACCATCTTCGCCCACGGAGTCCATAGATCTTGAATCTAATCCTCCTAATTTTTTTGTAAACACCATTTCCTTGGGACCGCTAACCTATCAACATGATGGCAAGGCTCCCTCTTCTCTCCCATTCCTGTATCCTAGCATGATTGATGACGATACACCTTTTATTAATGTCGTTCAATGTCAGGATGATGAGTCCATTCTCACCTAACTTGGTGCGAAGACTCTTATATTCATCATCATTACCCTCTAAGACACAGACTATGTTGAACGATTCAACCATTGAAATCAACATTAACACTTAGGATGACCTACACATTCTAAAGATCGCCAATCTTAGACGCATTTCTTGAACAAGAAGCCTTCACCTCTTCCTTCAGACCATAGCAATGCGTTTTCCCGGTCCTATGTCGATATGGCGGTATTGACCCAAAAATTGTGGTTCACAATATCATAACCAGTCCCGATGCCAAACCCATCAAACAAAAGTCTGCGGAAAATGCACCTCGTATTGCTCTTTTGGTCAAAGAAGAGCTTTAGTGCCTTCTCTCGCTTTCTTTATCCTACCCATTGACTATCCCCAATGGATTTCTAACATCCTTCCTATCACAAAGGTGACAAGGGAACTTCGATCTGCATGGACTTCTATGACCTCAACCTAACCTGTCCTAAAGACAACTTTCCCCTAAAAGGCATTGACCAATTAGTTGATCTCACCACCGCCATGAAATGCTATCACTCATGGATGGTTTCTCGTGTTACAATCAAATATTACTAGCTTCAGAGGATCAACACAAGATTTTTTTCATCACCCTTGGGGACCTATTCTTATCGAGTCATGCCTTCCGCCTTAAAAATGTCGACACTACATACCAATGCGCTATGACTTACATCTTCCATGACATCATGCATCGCATATTGGAAGATTATGTACATGATCTGCTTGCCAAATACAAACATTGAACCGAACACCTTCCTATCCTTAAAGTCGTCTTTGACCACCTCATCAAGTATTGTGTTCATCTTCAACCAAAGAAGTGCATCTTTGTGGTACTTTCCAGAAAACTCCTGGGTTTCATCGTTTCTTTGCACGACATAGAATTTGATCCTGCTAAATTCAAGGCTATTTTGGAAATGCCTTCGCTCACTAATATCCATCAACTTCAAATCCTACAAGGTAAGTTGCAATCCATTCATCATTTTATCTCATAGCTTTCCAACCGTTGTCAACCATTTCATCATCTTCTCAAGAAAGATGTTTCATTCAAATGGGATGATGAATGCCATAAAGCATTTGAGGCCTTAAAATAATACCTTATTCAACCACCAAGTGAGCATTCCTCCTCGGGATGACTACCCTTTTATCTATATATTTCCACCACTCGACCATTCTCTAGGTGCCATGCTCACTCAACGTGACAACCAACACCGAGAGCAAGTGGCTTATTACATAATTCAGACCCTTCTTGACTACGAAACTAGATATACCTAAACAAAAAAACTCTTCCCAACCTTAGTTTTCATCACCACCAAACTCTTCCATTACCTACTCAACCAAGACCTTTGTCATTACGAATACTGACCCATTACACTATATGTATGCCAAACCCTATCAACATCAATTTGCCGCACGTTGGATTATGCTTCTGGCCAACCTTGACCTCGAATTCATTCATCAAAATTACATCAAGGCCCAGTGCTATCGCTGACCAATGGGCCGATGCACCTATTTTTGGGAATCAATCCACTAACTTCGAATTCTTAGACAATTCTATAACTACCCTTTCCCTGGACAAACCCGCTTACCAAATGACACTCTTCTTAGATGGCTCTCAGTGTCAACGTGGGGGTGGGGCTGGTGTTATCCTCATTGTGCTTGATGGTGAACCTATGCCTTTGTCTTTCAAACTCAATTTTGATTGTACAAACAATATTGTTGAATATGAAGCACTCGTGTTGGGTCTCCAGGCTTCTTATGCCTTAGATGTTAAGTCAATAAACATCTTTGGTGATTCTCAATTGGTCATAAACCAAGTCAATGGTATATACTAGTATTGTAATGAGATACTTCAAAAGTATAAGCATCACGTAGACATAATTTTGACCACCTTTGACCGTTACGCACTTCAAACCACCCCACGTTCTACTAATAAATTTGTAGATACCATGGCCTACTTGGCTTCTTAGATACCCGCTTCACCCGCTGACTCTAAAATCTTTGTCACAATACAAAGGCTACAATCACCCTCTTATTTACCTCATGAGGTCTACTCTATCGAAACCATTGCCCCTGACCCATGTGACCTTTGGTATAAGTAATATGCAAACTATCTTTCACTTTCCATTCTACCCGCTGATCTCACTATAATGGACAACGTGCCTTTCTTAAAAGTGTCTCCCATTATGTCATCATGGGTGGTCTTCTTTACAAATGTGGTTTCGACAAAATTCTCTTACGATGCCTTACAAGTTCTAAAATTCCCTACACCATTAAGGAAGTCCATGATGGAATTTGTGGAGGTCACTTTAGTGGTCTCATTGTCGTAAAACGCATTCTTTGCCTAGGCTATTATTGGCCAACCCTAAACCGTGATTGTTGTGATTATGTCAAACGCTGTGTGAAATGCCAACAACATGCTAATCTCCATCACACACCTAGTCATGCCTTACAAGTCACATGAGACCTTTGGCCTTTCTCTCAATGGGGTTTGGATCTTTTCGGTGAGATCAACCCCCATTCTTCACAACGCCACCAATGGATCATAACCACTACCGAATATTACACTAAATGGGTAGAAGCCATTCCCCTCATTTCTACAAAAGCTGAGAAGATATGTGAATTCATCAACCATCACATCATTTTTCATTTTGGTGTTCCTCACCACATTATCACTGATAACGGAAAACAATTCAAAAACAAAACCCTATGAAAACTAATCGACACTTTTGGTATCCAACTCGCTTTCTCATCACCTTATTACCCGTAAACCGATGGTCAAGCCAAATCAAATAATAAAATTTTGAACAAAATTCTTATGAAGGTAGTCAACGATACTAGGAAGGATTGGCATACGCACATTCCTTTCACCTTGTGGGCTTATCGTACTAGTATTCGCACTTCGATTGCTGCCACCCCCTTTTCTCTGGTCTACAATACCGAGGTTGTCTTACTTCTCAAAGTCTAGATTCCATCTCTCTGCATATCACTACAAGACATGCTCAACAATGATGACTTTCACCAGATCGTTTGGCACAACTTGAGTTATTAGATGAGCATCGTCTCAATGCTCTTGACCATCTCCAAATCTACCAAAAATGTATCAAACGTGCCTATGAAAAATGTGTTCATGAATGAACCTTTCAAGTCGGTGACCTCGTCCTGAAGGAAAATCAACATGTAACCAAAGAGGAGAAAAGTAAACGGGAAAATTTTCTCCTAATTGGCTTGGACCCTATATCGTTATTCATGCCTATAGATCGGGTGTTTATTACTTGTCTTCACTTGAAGGTAAACTTGAACTGATCCCCTTAATGCCTTACATCTTTGACCATTTTATTACGATATCGATTCCTCTATCACTTGTCTGCATCGGTTGATCGCTCATCCTTGAGCGTTGTTCACCTTCCATATTACCCATTTTGAGGATCCACGACTAAACAAGAATCATGTGATTACTCGTAAACTTTTAGCATTTTCTTCAATATGAGTACCACGGCTCTACTCATAGTATGATTCTCATGGATACTTTTTGTCTTCTTCAAGATGGAATCCCATGGTCGTCCATCACTCAAAACCACCTCTTTCATAATTAATATTTGTGTGTTACATTCTTGTCTTCTAAACAAGAACCTAATTTTCCTTTATAGTCTTGTCCATGACTTAAACATCCAAAAACAATAAGGGATACAACTCCTTGAGTCAAACTTCCAAAGAAAAGATGACTCCCTCAAATGGGACATCTCTTCACTCTAATTCCACCACCATAAATAGATTGTTCCTTGAAGGATAGCTATATAAGGTCATTACAAAATGTAATAAATATCCAAAAGCTTCCCACATCGATCAGCTTCACAAAGACCTTAAGGAGATAATATAATCATCCCATATAGACTTCCCGCATCAATCAATCTATTTATTTTAAAAAAAAACCAACAAATGATAAAAAAGATGAAATTTTGTCATGGACTTGCCTATTGTGGATTATGGGTTTCTTGTTCCAAAAACACTTCATTGTACACTAAGTTACATTAAACCTCCCATTCTCACCTCCTTTCCTTTTTAGCCTAATTTCCTCTTTACTCAAGGGACTTGCCACAAATGCAACATTTTATGATCATGCGACTTTCTTCACCCTTAGAATGGTCCATTATGCAATGCCTTTAGGGTCTTACATTCATAAGCCCCTCTTAGGTATGGATTGACTCATTAGGGTTCTTATCAAATTAAGCGGCTCTTTTACCACCTCTTACCATTCACCTTCCTCATTACTTATTGATTATCCTATATAGGACCCGATCCTCGACACCTATATTTAAAAATCACTCAACCATGCCTACGACCTAAACTCAACCATGCCTACGACCTAAACTTAGTCATGCATATGACCTAAATTCAACCATGCCTGTGACCTACACTCAATCATGCCTATGACCTATATTCACCCATGCCTAAACACCTATCAATCCATTCCTTTCCTTCATCACAATCTTCCCTAGCTTATGGGAGAACTACATCGGCCTGAGGTCCCTTTTTGTTGGGACTATGTAGGCAGCACTTCGAGGGCATGGGGCCCTTAGAGGTTAGCTTGGCCACTCTCTACCCTGACCCATTCCCCCTTTTCCATTCCTATTCACATTCTACCCTAGTTAGTTTCCTTTCTATATCAATAACTAGAAATTAAACCAAATAAATACCAATTAACAAACATCACTATCAACCATTTTTCCACATATCATCATAACATTCACCAATTTCAACAATTCACAAATATTCAGAAATTTCAAACATAACATGCATATCCATCATCATTTGTTTCCTTTGTTACCAATAACGTGGAACTTAAATCCAAACAAAAACTTGACTCCACCCTGCCTAAACCAACCTGACTCGATCCATACCTAGGACTTGACTCGATCCATGCCTAGGACCTGACTCGATCCATGCCTAAGCCAACCTGAATCAATCCATGCCTATGACCTAACTTTAACCATGTCTATGAATTGACTCGATCCATGCCTATGACCTAACTCCATCCATACCTATGACCTGACTCTATCATGCCTAACTTACCTAGTTCCCATCACATGTATAACATCATCATCAAAAGTACATATACACATCATGCCATAAACATCATCATTGTCATATATATATAAATCATCAACATCTCTACATGTCTCTCAAATATCTCCAATATACAATGTCTCCAATACAAATGTCTTAAAATCATCAACACGTAGGCCGGTATCATATACACAAAATCATCGGCACGCAGACCGGTTCATATACTATCCAAAGCGGTGATATCTCTCATCTGCCCCTTGGATCTCTGAGTTAGTCTCTCCCGACTCCTCTGTCGCTCCTGTGTGGTGCCCCCCACCTGCCTCACCACCTGCTATGGGCCTCGATCTAGCAATCGATGACCCTCACCTAGATCTGGCCTCCATACACTAGTGGCCTCACCCTGCTCCTACCTCTGGGCTTGCTGGCCCCCTATGCTCTCCACACTATGAGTGTAGGATTAGGTCCTCTCACTCGAGGCCTACTATGCTTGGTACTCTACATATGAAGGGATATCTATCCCTGCTGCTACCAAATGATCCTCATAATACCTCGCCTCACCCAGGGCATCCCTGAATCTCGCCATGGGCACTGTCTGAGGAGGTGCCATGGGTCTCACCACAACATGTGTCCTTTGACCTATCAATAAGGGTCTCGACTCCTATACTATACATGCCTGTACCATGGGACCTTGTCCCTAAGCCTCATCTGCTACTCCGTCTTCGTGTCGATTCTCGCATAACACTTTGGGCCTATAAGGCCACAATATTTTCCCCGTGGCAACTAACTAACCTCGTAACCCTATCACTTGTGCCTGTAGGGTGGCCACCTATTCTCCATTTCGACCAACACTTAACCAACCCAACCACCGTTTGACCTTACCCACCCTTATCAAGCAACCAACTTCACACCTACCTTACCTATACCTAGCCTTCATTGCATTTAGGAACTTGTTATTTTACCTATACCTTGGCCTACCCATGTTGTGACCTCACTACCTAGACCCGAACATTGTTAATGACCTATGAACTCATGTGCTCACTATACCTTGCGACACTATTACCCATGTTGTTTGACCTAATGACCTTACCTTGCCTATTGTCATGTTGTTTATCCTGACCCAACCTTTGGTGTACCAGAACATACCTACACATTCCTACACCTAACTTGTGATGTGCTTCCACACCATATCCTATACCTTAGATACCGGAATCACCTCAACCTTTTTTGGATAACCCTATCGACCTTAGACGATGTAGAGTTTGCATGCTCTTCAACCTAGTACCGTGCCACAGTTTATACTTGTGTGTACGTTTGACTGTCACTACCTTTGACCCTGCCCATTACCTTAAATACCCAATTAGACCTTTAACCCATTACCCCCATTGTCCATATTCATCTTTATCACACCCACCTTTTTATCAAACCACTCACCGTTTCCTTTTCTCACCTCATCGGTTCATAGTTTGAGGGGGGTTACCTTCACCCATGCTTAGGGCAACCACATCTTATTTTTGTCAGCATCACTTACCAATACAAGATACACAACAAAAAGGGGAAAAATGTAGACACCAAAATTATGTCACACTCCCCTTGGCCTCCCGTCGAATAACCAACTCAAACATACTCACCTAACCAAGGCCCCTTCCACCCCACACCACTATTAATTTAATTTGATTAATATATATATCCTCACAATATTTATTATCTAATTATCTTAATTTCTACCCCACCACCTCACCTAGACACCTCACCCTAGACCTATTCTTGGCATGTTTCCATAACTAACAATAACTAAGTCTTACTTACCTTAATGAGCTAAGATTTGGTCTAACCCTAAAATCTCTCTAACCACATTCCCACCCATTAGAAGGGAAGTTTTCGTTCTAATCCACGAGAACAAACTAACTAGGCCTAAGAAATTAGAAAGATCTTGCCCATTTTAGTAAACCTAGGGAATCCCACCTTAATCGACGCCGATCACCCCTAAATTGATGTCGATCAACCCAACCGTCGTTTGTTACCATTTATTCACCTAGGTAACCTTATTGTTGGGTTGGCACATTCTGAGAGCAAGAAGACGAGAAGAGAGCTACATGCAAGCAGAACCAGAGTCTTTTCACGCACCCAGGACATCCATAGCCAACACCAGGATAGATCTAGAAGCATTGGCACTCACAGTAACATTCCGAGAAGTGTCACTATTGCAACAAGTTCCATTCCATCAACCGATCATCACCACCACCCAACCATTGGACCTATAATATTGGTAAGTGTTTTATCATTAATCATTTCCCTTCCTATTTTTTTCATAGAGTTGTTATCATTTCTGTTACCATTCTTCTATTAACATTCCCATTCCTCCATAGCATTCTTTCTAACAAACCCAAAAACCTCACCCACCCATTTATCAGATCACCTATCCTAGCCCTTCCACCTCTCTGAGTGTTCTCAATATTCCCACAGACCTCACCATCTCCTTCTTTAGCCCCATCTAACCTCACCTAGCCTCTATAATAAGGTTTTCACTAAATTATTATCATCCTACTATACCGACATTAGTTACCCATAACCGTCGTCGGTCTCCCTTAACCATCATTGGTTATACCCAACCGACATTGGTCTCTATGTTTTATACCCTACCCAAGAACAGAGCCAAACAACCTCTTACCAATTGACCTAAACAACCCGAATCATATTCGCTCGCTCGCCCGAGTACCTTAACAGACACCTCATCCTTTAGATCCAACTATAGCCTAGCTTGTTGTGATTGGATTTGCTTATTGTACTTGAATGAGATACCTAAATCATATCAACTACAGTAGGACTTTACTTATTTCTCACATTAATTTGTTTTAAACAGTGGATTGATAACCATCTAGGAAGTATCACACTTCCTAGAACTAGCATACGCTAGGTAGTCCACTATCATATATCATTTAACTTTTCTTTTGTGGTCTTGTTTTCTATTACAAGTAGTTCCTCCTAGCCAAAAGGAATCTCTCACAATTGGCATTGGGTCAAGAAGTTAGAACATGCGCAACAACCATCAACCAACCCATTTAACAAGTATTCCTCCTAGCCCTTACCCTTATCTGTTTCGTCATTCAAAAACGTAAAGAAAATGGCGAAACAATACTCTCTCCTTAGTTAATGATCTTTCCTTGCACTCATCATACTACCATTAATCCACTCAAGGTTGTTTTTCCTTTTTTTACCTTTAATATTGTGGAGGGAAAACTCCAAATGACATTATTACATGACTAGAAGTGTCCCATTAAGTTGAAAACTACACTAACACCCAAAATGACTCCAAAATTATTTTTACATGAAATATTCACTGATATTTACATTGGAGCTTGGATTCTCCTGCATCAATTAGACTAGAAAAATTTTAAAAATAAAAACTTGTTCTCATTATACAACAAATAACACTTTATAGATGTCAAATTTTGGTGTATTGATCCATAGTCATGCATTCTACTTTGGTTTTAATGAAAATAAGGTTGTTGAAACTTAGAATAGCTACATAGACAAGGTTGATCTTCATATGAGGAGAGAACAAAATATGAAGAGTTGAAAATGATAATGGTTGAAAAGCATTTTATTTTCTCATTTGTTACATTTGACGTTAAGAGTAAGTTTTCATTTTTAGAAACATTTAATTCCACGTGTGTCATAAAGCAAAAATCAGAATCATTCCTAAGAGTAAGCATTTTGGATTACTAATAACTCCTTCATTTTGGATACAACCACCACCAATAGCTACTACCAAACAATATTTGATTTCTCAAATATTCACAATTTTGTGAACTATTAATTTAAGACGAGATCCAATGTGGTATCATAGATTGTCATAGCTTTTTGTGATTTTTTTATTGAGATGCGCTAAATTATTACAATATTTGCACAATAATGGCATATAAAACACTGATGAAGTTTCTATTTACCATTTCAATACTGAAACAAGCAAGAGTACCTTGTCCTATAAAATGGAGGTGCCTTCATTAGCTATTTGCTTCCCAAAATAGGGCATCTCTTCACAAAACTGGTTCATTCAAAAAACTTTGCACACAATACCAAATCAATATAGGTTTTTTTGTATTGACATCATTGTCTAGAAGGAACTAAACAATCCTTAAAGGTTGAAATATTTTGTAAGGAAAGTTTGACAAACAAGGTGCCATAACAAGTTTCTATTGTTTTCCACCTATATTATATTGTTAACACTGATTTGTATATTTGAGATATCATATTTGATAAGAGAGTTTCTCAATCTCTATAGTTAGATTAGAATGGTATTCATATTTTGACACACGAATTTTAGACTATAAAGTAGAATATTTTGAAAATATAGAGATTCTAATTTACATTCTCAAATAAATATGAACTAAAATGAAATGATTCATAAAATTGAAATAAAATATGAAATAAACTGTGAAACCATATAGTAAAAAACCATACAATTGTACAATAAATAACATCCATACAATGAAACCAGAATAAATGAACATTGGGTACATAATGAGGCTTTCTTTATTGATTACAATATGCCTCACAAAGAAGGTTTATTTATTGAGTACAAGTTGTACATAGACATTATTACAAATATTTCTATTCATTTATCAACATTATCTTTGGGGGTGTAGTTGTTACATTTTCTACGAGGAACCCCATGGCCTCCATATACAACTTCTTCCACTCTTCCTTGTGACGCTCATGAATTTCAAGAACAGAAGTAAAGTTGTTTAGTTGATTTTCATCCATTCTCTTGTTTAAATCGCACATAGTCTCCCAATTCTTATTGAGTAGTTCCAACCATTGGACATCAACCTCCAACTCCATCTTACTCGAGGAAAGCTTTGTAACCCTGTCCAATAATTCCTTAACCTTTTTCTCCAAGAGTAACTTGTCCAATGTAAGTCTCTCACACTCATTTTTGTATAAGTATACCTTTTCATTAGGAGTTGTATGCATAATTACATGCCCAAGGGTAGGGAAGACATGTCTTCTTTTACAACGCCCGCATATTTAGGTATAGGCCTCCTTGCATACATTTTTAACCCAAATGTTTCACTATCAAATGTTTCGCAACACTTGGGATCATCCACAAATAGTAGCCTTATGTTTTCCAAAGA
Source organism: Taxus wallichiana var. yunnanensis (assembly GCA_018340775.1). Taxonomy (NCBI): domain Eukaryota; kingdom Viridiplantae; phylum Streptophyta; class Pinopsida; order Cupressales; family Taxaceae; genus Taxus; species Taxus wallichiana. The sequence goes on along the minus strand of CM031243.1, from coordinate 265,832,651 downwards.
TTTTTTCTCTGCCATCCAATGAAACCTACAATTATGCACCCAATTTAAATCTATTAGCATTTGTACATAATTGCAAAGAAAACCATGAAATTAACCATAATCAACAAAACTGAATCATAGATGGAAGATGTATGAAAGTTTAGCATACAATTATAACCAAAAAAACCGTACATGGAAGAAACATACAACTATTATAGTCACATAACAAGCATAAAAAACATTATATGCATTATAAACAAAGCATACATGGATGAAGTTATATCAACCATTAAAATCAAAATATTTCATTGTGTAATATAAACCATAAACCATAATCAATATATCAAGTACATCAAATTAAACCATAAACATCAAATACTAAACCATAAACCCATTAAATACTAATGACATCATATATATATATATATATATAGGTATAGGTATAGGTATAGGTATAGGTATAGGTATATGTATATGTATATGTCAATTAGTCAATGTCCTTGTAATAAGAAGCTCATAAGGCTATAGTTTATAGTTACATATTCAAAATGTACAATGACAACAATGTGATACAAAAATAATCATCATTTCCTCCACTGTCTATTAGAGGCAAGAGAACTCAAAGAATCATGGAATCTATCGCACTTATTTATCTTTTTGTGAATGGAAGGAGAGGTGATCCCAAGGGTGGGGGTAGGTTGCTCGCATCCGGGACGGCACACTCTCTCATCAAGACATGTTGCAGTTATAACATGCACTATATCAACCTAAAATACATCCATATATTAATTAAGTTAGCATATAGTAATCAATCAATTAAACACATAAATAGATAATCCAATACATTTACCTACCTCTAGTGGAGGAGTGACATGTTTCATCTCTGAAACATCCCATACCGCAAACCCTTTGACACACTCCACCAAAGTGTCTACAAATGTGCTAAGGTAGGGTAATGGAGCAGTGGGAACAATGGCCTCAACAACATTGACTTTGATAGTATGTAGAGGGAGTCGTATATGACAAAGCACATGAGGGCCAATGTCACAAACAAATCCTCTCCCCATGACTACATCATCGCACATCAGCTGCACTTTGACCCTAACCAAAAAAACCTAGAATAACAACAAGATTAGCTAAAAGAAACATTATATCTGAAGTTTGCTAACAACAAAAATTGAAAATTGAATGAGAAAAATAGTTATGTAAATGGAAATACGTGGTTATGCAAATTTTTAGGTCTCGAGTTCCTCAAACCAGTCCTAACCAGATGTTGATCAAGAATTTGGGGGTGTTGAAAGTCTTTGGGCCTCTCAATGGACTAGTAAATCGAGTCTTACTAGCCAAGAAAATTGGTTCAATACCTCTAAATGATCTTGGGATATGTGGGGAGATCATAATGATTTAGTGTATTTGGAATCCTTGAAAAAGAATGAATTTTAAGGAAGATATGATAAACTATTATCTCTCAGGTGCATACACAGATAAGCTAGGGTTTGAGGAAGATTTATATTATAACTCACTAACTAGTCAACTAAAACACCTAAAAAGTGAAACAAATTTAGATCTCCATGTGTGTTTATTGATTTCAGTTGTTTGGGATTGAGAGAGACCGGGGATAGAAAGCGTTCTTTACCAATAAGTTTGAGTTGGAAGCAAAGACGATGAATCATGGTTTATTGCAATTTTAAATATTTTAGAATGGTATGAAGGTACTCATGCATTTAAATTTCCCAGTGTAGGATTGTTTAGTGAGTTCAATTCATAAGAAGCCATGGTCAAGTGCTAAATCGGGGATGTTATACTCAGATCGAAGCATACAAAGTTCATTGAGGTGTAATTATAGAGTTAGATAACATGGGTATACAAAGAGCAGTTAAATCCACCTGAGTGCAAACTAATACTAGCTTAGAATTCTATGAAGTTTCATCATTACGAAATAACAAAAAAATCAAGAATTGTGTTTATGAAATTCAAGTGCATTGAGTAAACGAACCAATGGCAATATAGGAATGAACCATGATTGTGTTATAATGATACATACTTTTGACTTATCAATGGTTTTTATGCAAGAAAAAATGAAATAATTCATAAGAGATGTCGATGGAAGGGGAATAATTGATGAAGGAAAGCCATAGCTAGGATGGATCTAGGAAAGAAGAAGACAATCTTCAAACATGCTCGTGATAGTCTAAGAATGCATAAAAATATAATGGTTTGATAATGAATGTATTGAATGTAGATATTGTTGATAGAGTATTTGGAATTTGAATAAGAAGAAAAATCAAATATTATTATAGGAAGTTGAGAAATTAGGTTAGCCTAAAGAAACTAAGCAAGCATGAGAAAAATAGTGTTGTAGAAAGACCGTATAGTTGTGATTAATGAGAAAATTTGAGCACTAGGATTTATTTGCATATAAATATTATAACAATAGATTCTTACTTGAGTATCTAAAGGTTTACTTGAGAAGAAACAGTAAGAGAAACATGTGTCCTAAATCATAAGGGGAGTGTAGCACATTATTTATTACCAGTCTTTGTAAAGTGTAAAGACAAAGCAGGGGCAAATAACATCTAAAAGTAAGGTGAACTTATATAATGCCTAGGTAGGGCATATAAGAGAAAGAATTAACAAGAGGCGAGGGCAATGTGAATACAAGCTATGTTTGCTAAGAGAGATAAAGTTGAATATGATGTGGGAGAAGAGTGAATACATATTATGAGTCATTTCCTTCTTTTCTTGTTTTAGAGACAATGTGTGGACAGAGTTAACCAAAACTAAATTCAAAGCACTTAGAATTGGAGGTATTTACAAACCAAGTTTTTGTAATGAGATAAGAATGGTCGAACCAGTCAATTGGTGTATGAATAAGGTTGATTAAGTGGTTAGTTGAGGTGAATGGTTTTGTTGCTTGATTTACCATGTTTCATCTTGTTTTAGACTAGAAGGCACGATCTTTTGTGAAATTTTCTCAAAGTTGTCAAGAGTTTCTCATGAAAGTGCATAAAATGATTTGAAGAAAAATTTTGTATGAAGTAGTTCTATTTGGGTATGAGGTTCTACATCACATATTGATGATGGTTTTTCCTATTATCAAAATATGTGAACCTAGTTTGATGAATTTTACTTCTTGAATATGTTTCAACTCATAACAACAAAGGGTCTTGAGATACTATTTTCTCATGAGATAAAAGATATGATATTTTCATTATATTTGTAGTTGATTATTCTAAGATCATGGTAGGAATCCAAGTTTTATCTTCTAAATAGAAGTTGGGAAATATACAAAGAAGAATCCCCTAGTGGAAGGTGAATTTAGAGTTAAGAGAATACAAAGAAGAAGGTGGGTTTTGTCATGAAAATGCATTCTTATATGATAATGAGATTTAAATTGTCATTTCCAAGGATTTGATTTATTTATAAAGCTATAAGAGAGACTTGTAACAAGTGAAAATAATAAGCAATAGAATGTTTCCCATGAGATTAAAAATAGGTATAAAATCAAATCAATTTTTTGAACAGTTTGGAGTTACGTTTAAGGCATATTTTATTCATTTCGAAGCCCAGTCAAAGCCTAGTCTCAAGCTCGGTCTAGAGCCAATTCTAGAGCTTAAACCATGGTTCGATCTAAAACTTAGTCCACACCCAATCCATAGTTTCCTTTAAGGTAGCATATGATCGGGCCTGGAGCTCGGTTGAGCCCAATCCAGAGCTAAATAAATTCAATCAACTTTTTTAGATAGTAATAAAAGATGAATCATGGCTCTAACATCTCAGATTTAGGCATTTAAATTTAGGAGGATTGAATTTATTACATAAGAAAAATATGATGACTTTTTTTCCTATAATTCAAAAACCAGAAAGGATTTGTGAAGGATGCATTTTGGGAAAGCAACATAGAGATACTTTTCCAATTGGTAAATCAGTAAGATCACATGCACCACTTGAAATTGTTCATTCATATTTATGTGGAAAAATGAAAACAACTTCTATAGAAGGTTGTTCATATTTTCTAACTTTCATAGATGACTATACCAAGAAGACATGGGTGTACTTCTTGACACAAAAATATGATGCATTTGATATCTTTCAGTAGTTCGAGGCTTTAATGGAGAAACAAAGTGGATACTGCATAAATTTTTTTAGGAAAGACAAAGGAGGTGATTATATATCTAGTACATTTCTAAATTTTTGAAAACAATATGGTATCCATAGACAATTTATTGCCTGTATACACCACATCAAAATTTTATGGCAAAGAGGAAGAATAGAACTATAAGTGACTAGAAGTATGATGACGGCCAAGCATCTTCCAAACAAGTATTGGGAAAAGTAGTAGGAAATTGCTTTTACATTTTAAACAGATGTCTAATGAAAATTGTTAGAAATATGGTTCCCCAACATGCTTGGACTCATAGGAAACATAGTTTTTTTTATTTGAAAATATTTGGTTGTGTGGAATATGCACATGTGCCTCGTGAGATAAGGAATAAATTAGACAATAAAAGAGAAAATGTATTTTTGTTGGATATTCGAGATAATATGAAAGCCTAAAAATTGTTTAATCCAAATCAAGAAAAGTTATAATCAACAAAGATGTAAAGTTTGTTGAAAATGAGGCTTGGGATGAAAGTATACAAAAAATAGTAAGTATGGCAACAACTATTCCTCAAGATGATATGGTAGTTAAAGAGCCAACACTGCAAGGTATTATACATACAATATCTTCTTCCACTCCTGGTCATGTACCTCAAGTTGTAGAAAAATTACACCTAAATCAATAGTTAGAAGGTCTACAAGATTACATTCAACTCTATTTTTATGCATGCACAACATGCTCTATTTTTTGGAGTTTAGCATGCTCTAGTTTAAGTGTTCTATTTTTAGATTGAAATCCCTCTATAAAATAGAGGCACATGTAATCATTTCAAGAAAGGGAGGCAAGAAAGCCAAAAGACATAAGTAATGAAGATACACACACCAGTGTTGTTTATTTTGGGTTTAATTTTTGTTTATTAAAGTATTTTAATTCTTTATTTTTCTATCTGCCTATTTTCTACATATTCTTTAACCTTGAAGGAAGTGAGGTGAGTTTGAATTACCAATGCGGTTGCCTCCTCACTCCTCTCCTCAACATCATCACTCATGCCCTTATCTTCATCCTCCCTCCTCTCCTCACTGCCATTTCCCATGCCCCTCTCGGCATTCTCCCTCTTCTCCTCACCGCCCTCGCCCATGCCCTTTTATGCATTCTCCCTCCTCTCCTCATTTCCCTCACCCATTCCCCTCTACACATCCTCCCTCCTCTCCTCACCACCCTCACTCATGCCCCTCTCCTCGGGCCTCTCCTCATCGCCCTCTTCATCCTCACCGGAGACAAAGATGTATCTCCATTGATCTCATACTCGGCCTCTCCTACCTCTCATGTACTTATCTCTCCGATAAGACCAAGAGTCATGGAAAAAGAAGAAGGGAAATTCTTGTTGAAAATGGTGACTTGCAACAACTAATACAAAATTTCAAATTGATTAGAAACTAAATAAAATAACATTGTATTGTGAAACTAATACCAATTGTTCTTTACCTTTTTCCAAGTTTGACCCTCTTTTTCCTTCTACCAAATGACTCCATGTGTCTCTCTAAAAGATGACTCAAGGGAATATCATCGTCCTACACACACTTTGTCAAAGTGGAGAGTTAACATACACACATTTAAACACAAACAAAATTAACTATACAAATTAAAGTATAATAAATATGTTGGTGAGAAAATTTATCGTGTGGAAAAATTGGTGGACTTCTTGCTAACGCTCTAGGAATATAAGTCCCTCTACTTGAATGGTGTAGCTCGCGTTTGCATGCGTGTATAAAATTTATTTTCTGATGGTGGCCTTATGGTCAAGGATCCAACATGGGATCTCTACCGACCCTACGAAAAACGAGGAAATCACTTGCTAGGGAGGACTTTTCTTGGAGATCATGAAAGGGAGTGAAAAAAAGGGAGAGGAATCAATGTTGTAGGTAGAAAATTAGATTCCTAAAACCATTAACTAGAAAATTCCAACACACATAAATTAGAAGAAGAATAATTATGTGAACAACAACAAGACCAGTTAAGATTTAGAGCACAAAGTTTTAATAAATCTCCCAGTCAAAAAAGGAAAGGAACTCCTTTCTTCATTGATGCTTGAGAAAAATTGTACATGGTAAGAGTGGGAAGAATATATAGATGAGAAGTAGAAGAAATGTTATCTATTTTCTTCTTCAAAAGGAATAGTCTCTCATGAACACACAAAATCGATAACCCTTTGGAAATGGATGCCTTTACAATTTATAGAACTTAAGATGACTCTTCGTCTACCCCCCACATGACCTTTCATATGCCTTTACACAACTTGTGACTTTTTGAATTCCTAAGAGAGAATTAAGTCCCCTTTTATGAAATAAAGGTGACTTATTACATTATAAACCTAAAGTCACTTTTTAAATACAAAAATAAGGCATAATGAAAAAGTGCAACCCCTAACGAAGAAATACAACATGAAGGAGAGAGAAAGAAGGGAGAGAAGAGAAGAGAGAGAAAGAAGAGAGAAAGGACTAAGCTAATGAAGAAGTCAATCCTGTCAATCCCACCGCACTTCCTGACCAATCTCTGACAAGCTCCAGTTGGAAAATTTCAACTCCTTTAAACTCTTTGTTGAATTGAGCCACCAAAGATGTAAACTTTTCCGTATGAGGGATTCGTACACGACTTAAATATTTTGTCCAACCATTAGAAGCATCGTTGATATCCTTACATTTCTCAAACCATGACTGATGTTTTTCCACAATGAATGCAATGGTGGCTCGAATCCCAGATAGAGACTCTAAATTGTCTTCATTAAAGGACAATGGATCTCTAGTTGTTTTCTTGACATGTTCCTCAAACGGTCTCAACAACTCATCTGCAATGGTGTTTTCTTCCATCACGGAAATCCAAGCTTCTAAATTCTATTGTTGACACAATCTTACATCTTGTAGGCTCATTCCTCATTTGATTCCAATTCACCGATAGCCCGATTTATCATTTCATACATGGTGATAAGAGTCCTTGCCCACACACATGACAAGTCCTCAGATGGGGCATTGAAGATCTTCTTACTTATCAATACTCGAGAATGAGTATCTCCCATCTCTACTACCAATGGATGAATCGGGTCCCAATGCTCCTTTTCCTTTTCTAATTCCTCCTTGAGCATCCAAGATTTTACTATAGTTACACACATGTATTTGAATAGTGAGACTACCTCTAGGATCATTTTTTTCCTTTCTCCATGATCGTACTCGTCCACTTACTTGTTTGTTTGTCCCTATATGGTGAACTCCTAAGTTCTTCTGATGGACTCCAGATCAATGTTATTTATTGGGGCTACTTCTTCAATTGGGATTGATGAAGTACTCGGGTCCACGAGATGTTGTATGTATGAGGAGAGTGTTTTTACTTGATCTTCCAAATCTTCAATCTCGTTTTCTACTCTTGATTCCTCGCAATGAGTCAAGTGGAAGACTCCAAAACATATGCTCATCTCCTTCATGAGTGGCTGGGCCCAAAGGAATGGTACTCATTTCATAATCAGTCGATGTCATTCCTTACACTGGCTTGATCACCTTGGGTTGAAACACTTCAATATATTGTTCACATGTAACGCTATCTGAAAAAGTGAGAGGCTACTTGAGAAAATTTCTTCTTCTTTACTTTGGAGAATGACTCTATCGCCGATAGATCAAGAACTATGATGTGTTGGACGATATAAATTTCCTTTGAAATCATTTCCTTCATCCAAGGAAACGTCTCACTTGTTTCTAGCTCTACAACTATTACACTTGTCATCTCTTACTTGGGTGGAAGGGTTGTTTCTTATGAAGGAAGAAGAGTAGGAGTGACATCAAGAGGTGGAACCTCTTCTGGTGGTTTAGGAGCTAGAATCTAGACCGGTTCTTCCTCTTTAGCCTATGCCTCTACCATGGGATCTTTTTTTACTTGGATTTTTATGTGGCCTTTCCTAGTAGGGAACTCCCAACTCTGCGATCTCATGCCTTGAGCTTCCTCTAGAATGGCATGAACTGGAAGTGACCTCCATGACTCTCGGTGATGAATGATACGAGGCCTGTCTTTGGAGTGTGGGGAAACTACCTGATGTAAGGGAGACAAATTTATTCTTTTAAAACCACTCTTGTTCTTTTGATCACCACCTCTGTCCTTTCACCAATGTCACCTGACTCACGCACACTCCAATTCACCGCTGGAAAGGGAAATCCTTCACTACCTTGTACTCTAGGTCATATAGCTTTGTACCATCATCTTAAATGTTATCTTCATACCAGGATAATATGTACTTCTTCATATCTCTAATGGTCATCTACATATAATCTCTTTCCCTGACATTATAGTCATCTATGCAATTGGCCTAGTAATCTTTGACTTATGGGACATGATGTGACTCCGGCAAAGGAAAAGTGCTTGGATCCATTTTGATGTCAAAATCAATCCTTGGAGTGTATGGATGTAAGCTCAAGTGATCGAAATTGTTTCCAAGTGAGATGATTTTTTTACAGTGAAGATCCCTAGTGAGATAGGGAAATATATTTCCTTCCTTTTTCGATTTCTAAGTTTGTTATGTACATGCACCAATTGCTTGCAAATCTCAAATAGTACAATCTAATCACCGAGGTATCGAGGTAACCTTAGCAGGCATGATCACAACCAAAACCTAGATGTACATGAAAAAGCGGGGTACTAGATGAAGAATGAGCCATATATTTTGATCAAGGAAGCCACTTGTGGCGACACCCTAAGATGCAAGTTACCTTCCGAGTTCGATGATGAACATTATGAAGACATCATTCACGTAGGTGAAGTTCATGTTGCTTTATTTCAATACCAATTGCAGATGATTTTCAAAATCTAAATCCTTGGATGAGTTATTATGAGTGAGTGATAGCCCTTGAATGGCTGTGAGCTGGCACCGAGATACACTAGGTAAGAATTTATGAAAAACTTCATTGACACAAGTACTTAGAGCAATCGGTGTTGCAAATTGTCCATAATGATCTAGCCCCAATCAATATTTTGTTTTCCTTCAATGCTTTTCACCATGAATAGTGTCATCCACTCTTGGAAATCCCTTGTGTTTTTCTCCCCCATCACTTGGATGAGAAGGGTGATTACATCTTAATATCCCTCATGAAACTCACTCTGTGAGAGGGATTTTGGCACTCTAGAGGGATTTATTTCTTATTTTAACCATGATCCCAATGTAAGACCTTGTAAGTATGAATATGTGTCATTCCATTCTTTCACCGCAATTTCCTTTGATATGACAACCATGTTGTTCTAGGTAGGGATCTCCATGGAATATGAGATGGCCTTAGGAGCAATTACTGCCATTGTCGAGCCATCATCCACTCGAATGGTTCTCATCTCGGTTCATAGCGTTAAGAGCATGCTAGCACCAACTTAATGCTCTATACAAATACAAGGTGGCCACCTACTACATACAACCCGCTCATGAATACTTTTTCTTCAATGGCCTCCCTTATGTGTCCGAGCATGCGTGCTTTGAGATTATCAAGATCCATGTGGGTGACATCGTTATCCTCCACATCTACATACTTTGTTGTAAGAGAACTGAGTGACTTGACTCCTACAAACTTGAATTTCATGGTTATAGAGACACTTTCCCGTACTTGAGAAGGGGGTTTACTATTTTTAGTAAGTGTCAAATTTCACCCCTTTTCATGATCACTCAATCGACCTTCAGGATGACCACAAACACATTGCATTCGCCGAACTGCCTTTTGTGATGACTTACTAAAAATAGCAAGTGCATGTGTAGGAGGCTTACTATTTTTAGAAGTGGTGTTTTGGACCTTGATTTTGCAATGAAATCATTGTTTTTGATATGGGTTTTTCTCCTTAATGCACCTCTGAAATTTCAAGTCTACCCAATCTCCGGAATGAGAGATTTTAAATTTCAAAATTTTGGCACGGGGAAACTGGGGTTTCTTTGTTACAAAAATTGAGAGAGTGCATGCAAAAAATTATTCTTGGAGCTTCAAGGTGCTCCTAAAACTTGAATATTACAAAAATATTCATGTACTTGATTTTGAGATATGAATAAATCTCCTTCGCGGGTTTCAAAGTCATTTCAGGTAAAAATATCTTTTTTCATCTTCAAAAATTTTGATTTCTTTTAACTTTTTCTTCTTTCAAATCATTAGAGCATGGAAGAAAATGGTGGAGGATGGAAATGGTGAGTTCAATTTTCTAGGAAAAATCCGGCAGAGTTTCCGAAATGTAGATGGACATTTTTGGGGAGAATGAACAATAAAACATTAAGTGTCGTATTTATAGTGTTTTCATAGCTTAGAGGGGAGGGTGCCTTTTCTACCCCTATTATCCCCTTGGAATTGGACAATGGGTGTAAGAAAATTCACCTTATCCTTTCCTTGACACTTGGCACATGCTCATCCGATGAGGAAAATGGAGAGGGGGCTAAAAATGAGCTCCTAGGTGCTAAAGAAATGAACACTCATTGTGGATGATCTAAGGGTGACATACGAGAAGGGCACATTTTTCTTCCCCATTTTCCCCATGTTTTAGGAAAATAGGTGCAATAAAATGCACCTCAGCCTGGTGTTGCCACTTGTCCATCATGCATGCGATGAGAGGGGGGCTAAAAATTGGTCTAAGGGGCTAAATTGGTTGTCGGGGTCACATGGGGTGACCAACATGCCAAAAAGGGGGAGGGAACCTTTTTCTACCCCTCTTTTCCCCTTGGAGAGGAACAAAGAGGACAAAAAAGGATGCATCACCCTCATGTTACCACGTGGCATGTTAAAAATTGATTTAAGTATCGTAATGCTTACCTTGGGTGGCAACTTGAAAAGACCATATCTCGAGCTCCCAGATGAGTGTTTGCACACTTATTTATATGAATTTTCATGGAATTTTTTTTTTTTTTTGAAATATGGGATGGGTCCTATGCCTTAAATATTATCTTTGTAACACCCTAAAAAATCTATATTTTATTGGGACCGCTAGTTGTGTTTGGAAATAATGAGTTGGCTTGAAAAGTGCATGGTGCTTTGGATAGATATGACTTCACCACCATGTAGTGGACTAAAAATTATTTCCAATGATATCTTTTTGGGCTTACAAATCATTCCGGAGCTCCCGAAATCACCTCTCGAAGTTCAGGTACTCTTTTACGATGCAAGCTCCTTTGGTCTCAAAATCCACTTTCAAAGTGACTTAGATCCTAATCCTCTGAAACTTCTCTGAATCTTCCCAAATTAGGTGCACAATGATTATGGATCCTGAATACACCTTCATGATGAATATAGGTATTAGACACTACTCATGTGATTGTGCACTTGTCTTAGAAAGGCTGATGAAAACCCTTTCCAAGCTTCCTCAAAAGCCCCTCAAGAGATATTGCTCCAAAAACTTGAATGATCTTACTTTTCCTAAATCACCTACGGGGACTAATGAAATTCACAAATGGGCCATTGATGGATAGGACTTGATACTAGGGGTAGGTTGATATGGGGGTGTCTAGAAAGGTATGACATAGAAATTTTTTAAATGTTAGGGTATGGTTGTCCTATTTTCAAGTGAAATTTTCCCATGCAAAAACACATGAAAAACAAAATACGTACAAGATCATTTACGGGGATGTCAACATTTCCACCAGCTACACCACCTCCTTCTCTCTCTTCCTATTCATGAAAATTTTGAAGTTAGTGACATCCAACTTGTAGACACTAAATCACGTACTTTAGGTAATTATCTAGTCTTGATTACATACTAATATTCATATGATTCCTAAGTAAGAAAAGTACTAATTAACCCATGTCTTTGGCCACCTTTATTTTCTTTGTGTTGTTACTTTGGTCTTGTACCCTTGCTTGTTATGTCTCGCCTTTTTATACTTCAACATTTATCATCCGGACACTAGCGACTAACCAGATGCCAGCCGCTTATGCGCCCTCGTCCCCCTTTGGGTGCCCTGTCCCTTTGTACTTTACTCACACTTTTTAGGTCCTTTCTATCTATTTAAGAATCTTATATTTTTGGTAGTCATAATTTTTAGGGTTAATTATGAAATTCAAGCAAAGGAATCATATAAATATAAAGTTATGTGATCATAATAAAGGACCAAACACTAAGCATTAGCTATCACCACCTAAGGTTGCATCCATCAAGCATCTAAGAGCTCCATTGCATCCATCTAGCACCATCCAAGGGATATCAAGGGCTGGTTATTATTCATACACTTCATAGGAGGGAAGTTCATTCTATTCCATGCACACATTTATTACATTTATTTACATCTAACTATTTACTCACTATCAAGTGTGACATGCACAAGAGCCACCTAGGGCATGATTTTGCACACACGCACATAGAAATACATTGGGTCTGAGATGTAGTACAACGCTCAGTCATAAGTTCACCATTGTGATAGTTGAGGACAGTTTGAACCCTCATTTTGCATCTTTCTTTTTAGGATTTGATGTCTATTTGAGGGTTTTGCAAGTTCATATTTCATTGTAGGTTTCTAGTGACCTCATAAATGATAAAAGGTGACCAACTGTGAACAACTTACGATGCCTCAAAGGAGGTTTTTTTGAGCATTTCCACAGACCCATGTGCCTAGAAACAGGTCTAGGGCACCCGCAGGCAACCCATTCCACTTATTCTACCAAATCTGCATTTTACCGAGCTTCAGTACAATGGTTAGTGCTCCATATTTTCCATTTTTTAATCTTTGTACACCTTTGGGAACTCTGTGAATCAGCTAAGGCTTCTTACCCTCTCTTTGCACTTAGGGTTTCATACTTTCTTACTTAGTTTGCTTGGGTGTAATTTATGTACTTAATTGTTATTCATTTATTATGCTACATAACATTTAGTAGTTTAATCATTTTGGTGAACCCGAACTTGATCTACATGCTTCTAGGATCTTTATTTCTCATCTTTCTAGGGTCTTATCATCATGAGTATCTCAATTAATGACTTCTTGCTTATCAATCCTGAATTAAGAGATAGGATAAAAACCCTCCTTGCTACCACTCGCATTCCTACTAATATGCATCCAGATTCAATATATCAAACTTTTGTCGATGCATTTTCTCAAAGCATATTGCTTTCCCATCTAATCCTCATGTTGATCTTACTATTTTTGACAATGATCCACCCTTGCATATCATGATTCGCATTTACAATGTGGGTGTCAAGCATACTTTAATTGATAATGGATTTGAACTCAATCTTTGTCCTATGTCATTCCTTGAAAAATTGGTCTTTTGGTTGTTAATGTTATTCTATCATGTCTTTCTCTTCAATCATATGATGGTTTCATTCATCCATGCATAATTCACATTACTCTACCTATCATTGTAGGTCTAAAAACCCTTAACATTGTTTTCTTTGTCATTAACTTTCCGGTTTCATATAATTGTTTACTCGGTAGGCCATTGCGTCATGCTATGCAAACAGCCCTCCACCATACATCATTGTGTTAAATTCATACATGAGGGCATAGAATATAAATTTCCTAGTGATCGTTACCCATTTAAATATTGTGGTCATGATCCCAATACTACAATCCCTATTTTGTGCTCTAATACTACTAATGAACCACAACCCATGGATACTCCAGATCATTTACCACCACTTAAAGGTGTTATTTACATGATAGATATTGTTTCATCTACACCATCACCTCCACCTACTACTACTACTACTATGATTCTTTATTAGGGGCATGTCTAGTCCATGGACGTCAATCCATCCCCTATGCCTTCGCATGAGCAATCTTCATTAGCACGCCCTCCATTTACATGCACATTTTTCATGAATGATTTTTATTGGGATCATATTCCATTCAATCCTACTTGTGATGACATTATATGTACACATGATGGCTTGACTCAACTAGGCTTCACTTTCGAGGATCTCTATCCTCTGCCTCATAATCCTCATCTATATCATGGCTTTATCACTATCATCATTGCTTATATCATGTGTTTCTTTCATCTCACAATATTTCTTATGCGAGCCCCTCACTCCTCTCCACTTACATTAAGGAAATATTGGCTTGATTACATTGGGGGAACATTAGACCCTAATCATATTGATATCTCATTTCTTATGCCCTTTGGTCATGTGCTCATTTGCAACAGTTCCTTTCTTGGCTATACAAAAATCTCACTTGTTGGTATGCACACAAATACCCATTACCTCCTTCACTGATGAAGAATATGCTATGGGCATGTATTATTTACGCCTCACACGGCTCCTTACTTGATCAACTTTGAAACTATCACCTATCAAGTTTTGGATGCTTCGCCATTCGAGTTTGATCATGACAATGACGACCTCTTAGATGACATTCCCCGAATACACTCATCACCACATACTTGGGGGCATTGGACTTATCTCCCCTAACATCAACAAGTATCTTATTTTCTCATCCCTTCACATCTATACTTTCACATACGCCATACACATCTTCACACACTCTAGTATCGTCATTACTGGATGACACACTCTTGTGCTTCAATTCACACTTGACTATTGAGGGAATCCTATATACATGAACCTCACACATGACACACTACATACTACATACTACACATCACAAATAACACACTTGTGAAAAATTCTTCCTACTACACACATCCAAACACACTCAACATATCTACAACATACTACAACATAGCACTTTTACGACATACATATTTCACATCATACGATATATCTCTCTTACGCGCAATCCACCCAATATACTCTACACTTGACATCTTCACAATACCCAACACAATAAGACAAATTCATAATAAATCACTTACACAAGTGACACGTTCATAACATCTTTCTCTCTTGCACGTAATCAACACAAATTACACATTCAAAACTTACATCTCTCTCCTATACAACACACCGCACAATCGAAAATACATATTACATGCTCAACAATACAAATCACACAATCAATAATTTTCGCACACAATCAACACACCTCTCTAATACAACCACAACAAGACACACTACCCGACGACGCACTCTAGTCTTCTGGTTCATACTCGACTATTGAGGGTCCAAATCAAAATTGAACCTCACCTCCTCACACTTACGTCATTCCACACTTTCAATCAATCAATATTTTTATCATACCATTCGACAATACTAGCTAGTACCTTATTCCCATGTACCATGATATATGCTTTATGTCAAATCATCACGCTTTCAGGCATCTTATTTACACCTCTCGTGATATACGCTTTAGGCTAAATTATCACACATTCTAGCACTTCATTCTACAACTTCAAGATCAATTATCCCCATGTCACATTCAATATCATCTACACATCATCATTCTACGATCAACGCTTCATGCTCAATTCATTAACTCTTTCTACATATGACACATCATTCAAACCATTCCCCAATGATGCATTCTCATTTATGATTCATTCTTGATTATCGAAGGGGCATAAATAAATGAACCTCATCTCATGAATAAACATCTACTCGGGGGCACGTTGCTCCTATCATTCACATTGCATTCCATTATGTCTCATCGACATCATACGCATATCTTGGTTGCATTTTTCTTGCTTACTTATGATTTTACATGCACACTTTATTACACATGATAGATATATTTCTTATATGTCATTATATTTATCATATACACATGCGTGTTCACTTGCCTTTATAGTTGTGATTGTAGATTATATAGATCTATTACACGTAGCACAAATGTTTGACATAGTAAGTATTAAAAGAACACATACGAGACCTTTTGTGCACAGGTGACTACTTGGTCATTAAGTATCTATCGAAATATAATGGGCTTTGTACATTGTTGGATCCATGAATGGAAAACAGTTGAGAAAGACTCCAAAGCCATAGATAGAAGAGCTCAAACAAACTTCATCCAGCCTTCTCTGATATCACCGATAAAAACTACACAATTATAAAAACACCTTGAATATTATAATTTAGAAACTGAATTCATTCAGGATAATAATTGATATTGATAGAGGTTACATATATAGTGTTTGATCTCCTACAATGGTGGAGTCAACACTCATCTTCAATCCCTACAATCTCTCAACATTATCTCCTAATATATCTCTAGCTAATCTCTAGGATATCTCTCACACTAAAATAACTACGTGAGTTGTTCTCACAACTCACCAATAATAAAACTATTACAACTATATTATTAATATGAGTTCTATAAACTCATTATTAATAATATTACAATTTATTTAATAATGTTACACAATATTTTTATAACAAGTCCCATAGAGGCTCCTGGGGGCATCCACTTTCATACACTACAAGTGTTATTGTTTCATTTTGTTTCATATCACACTACTTTATCAAATTATACATGTTTTGACATACTCTTTATCTTCCTAACATGATAATGGGTGCTTCATGTGAAGCATTTATTTTATAGGTCCATTTTCCACCGTGGTTGTCGGTTACATTGTTTGCTCTTCCTTGTCATTGTATGATATTGTTTGTGGGCTTTGCCCTTTGTCTTGTGTGCACACTTGTATTCTTGTGGCCACTACGGCCTTGTTTATCTTGTGACATCATGAGTGATGTCTCATGTTTACAACCTATTTTTTGCGGTCTACGTTGTCTTCTTGTGTGTTTAAACTATATGCTCGCATCTTAGCTTACACGTTGTCTACACTTGTCTTTTACATGCATTTTTGCTTATACTAACACTTGTCTCCTAGCCACTTTGTTTGTGTGTGCCTTGGTTTCTACTAAGCACATTCCCTCCCCCTACAGGGCATAATTTCAACACAACGGTTAGTCCTCTTTTGGGCCACATACTCCTTCAGCGATGTCGCATGCACCCCAAATGAGGGGGAATCATTTGGGTGAATCAATCACCCCATACAGTGTTATACACAACACAACAAATTCTCGGTACATCATAGTTGTAAGTTTCGGATAGGGCTCGAATCAAACTTGGGTTCTTAGCGAATGATTCCTTTCTTGGATACCCGAAACTAGGAGGTAGTTACACAAATGATTGGTAGTTCAAAGACAATCTGAGAACTTCACAAAGTGGATTTTACAGGGCATATAGTCCTTAACACTTGTATTTGTACACACCATTTGTAGTGTTGTTCCATATTTCGAGAAGCGATTCTGTGGTTGGAGGATAACACCAGACTTTTCTCCATACACTACTTTTTCCATGACATAGGATCACCCAAAAACCAACATTCAAAGTGTGCTCAACAATTTTGAGAAGCAATCAAAGGTTGTAGAATGACATTAGACCTTTCTCCTTACACTACTTTTGTCGTGGCATGAGATCTCCCTAAAAATTCACCCTTCATCGACATCCTCAGGATCTTTTCTACACTCTTTCCTCATCAAGGATCAGGTGCACATGTTCCTTTTTCACATTTTTGGAATTTCTACATTCTTTTTACACATATACATGTGTATTTGACTAATTGTTCGTTCTTCTTTTTTGTAGGTTTGTCCATATGGGAAGCAAGGTAGTCAACATCATCACAACACCAAAAATAACATTGACATCAACAACAAGTACACCGTGACATCTACACATGCGCTTCGCCCTAGGTTCATTTTCATCATCACTTTTTGTACTTTCTCCTCCTTAGCATCCACGCTTCACATTTTTATCACTCCACGCTTCACATTTTTATCACTCCACGCTTGGTCTTGTCCTCAAAGATGCTTCCATTATTGATCTACATGGTTATCAGGTACACATCTCTATCTACTTTATGTTACCAAGCTTTCCGCTCACCAACATAAAGTGGGGGCAAATGTAGACACTAAATCACGCACTTTGGGTAATTATCTAGTCTTGATTACATATTACTATTCATATGATTCCTAAGTAAGAAAAGTACTAATTAACCCATGTCTTTGGCCACCTTTATTTACTTTTTGTTGTTTCTTTTGGTCTTGTACCCTTACTTGCTCAGTCTACCTTTTTATACTTTGGCATTTATCATCCTAGACACCAACACCTAACCAGGATGCAGCGTCAGGTGCCCTCATCCCCTCTGAGTGCCCCCGCCCCCTTTGTACTTTACTCACAATTTTGGGTTTCTTTCTAGCCGTTTGAACATCTTATCTTTTTGGTAGTCGGCCTTTTCAAGGTTAATTACAAAATTCAAGCAAAGGAATCATATAAATATAAAGTTATGTGATCATAATAAAGGACCAAACACTAAGCATTAACTATCACCACCTAAGGTTACATCCATCAAGCATCTAAGAGCTCCATTGCATCTATCTAGCACCATCCAAGGGACATCAAGGGCTGGTTATTTTGCATACACTTCATAGGAGGAAGTTCATTATATTCCATGCACACATCTATTATATTTTTTTACATATAGCTATTTTTCTCGCTATCAAGTGTGACACACACAAGAGCCACCTAGGGCGCGATTCCACACACAAGCACATAGAACTACATTAGGTTTGATATGTAATGCAACACTCAGTCATAAGTTCGCCATTGTGATACTTGAGGACAATTTGACCCCTCGTTATACATCTTTCTTTTTAGGATTTGATGTCTATTTGAGGGTTTTACAGGTCATATTTCATTGCAGGTTTCTAACGACCTCGACGATCTTGTTGCGACCTCATAGCGATAAAAGGTGACCAATCGCGAATAAATTACGACACCTCGGAGGAGGTTTTTTCAGCATTTCCACAAACCCGGTGCACCTGAAAACAAGTCTAGGGCACATGCATGCACCCATGTCCCTCTCCAGGTGCCCTAGTCTAGCTCATTCTACCATATCTTCATTTTACTCACTTTGGTGCAATGGTTAGTGCTTATTTTCTAGTTTTTCAGCTTATACACCTTCAGAACTCTTCTAATCAACTAAGGCTTCTTACCCTCTCTTTGCACTTAGGGTTTCATACTTTCTTGCTTAGTTTACTTGGGTGTAATTTTTGTACTTAATTGTTATTCATTTACTACTATAATAACATTTAGATTAGGCTTACATTTCACATTTTTGCTTAATCACAACCATAAATAATATAAAAACAACATACTAGATTCTACTAATCAAAATTTACCTCATTGTCGGGTTTTAACCGGTCCTTTCTTTCCTTCACTCTCAACCACTTCTCCTTTCTCACCTCTCTCCTCTCCTTCAAATCATATGCTATCATTTCCCGACCACCTCTCTATTCCCAATTCAAATCATCTCCTCATATCGAGTTTTGTCTTCCCTTTGACAAACTTGATCAACAACCCACCTCCATTACAAGTTGAATCACCTCATGACATAGTCCATGTTACTCTCTCTCCTCTCTAGGTATTTCATGATTCTAGTAGGAGAGAGAGAGATGTTCATTTACCCATATGCTTACGGCCGCACTTATGTGGTTGCATAAATGGTAGATTACGTGACACCATCTGATGGGCGTTAAGTTTTTAGAGATCTTAAAACTTAATGCCCCCACTCATACCACATGGTCCATGCTCATAAAAATATTGCATGTGAGCACCCACTTGTTCCATTTTGTAGTCAAGATGTGGTTAGTGTAATGAGATAATTAGATAAACATAATCACTCTCACGACATCGAATAACAATAATCACTAAGAAACAACAAAATAAATTTTTAAAATTCCTCACCTCCATCATATACTCAAGAGAATATGAGGAAATGTGAAGGATCACCAAATGAATTAACACAATGAGCATCACTCCCGAGAGAAGTAGGAGAATCTCAATGTGACATAAAATTATAATATTTTAATTGACATTTGTTTAAAATAGCAATGAAGAAACATAAAAAAACTTGCACAATACAAACTACTTACTGATGATATGGATGCCTCCACCGTGGATTATCAACCCACTACATGTCCTAGGATGGGAAGTTCTTTATTAGAAAAGACAACAAGTTATAAAAACTATTATCGAAACAAAAAAATAATACATGTGATGATATGAATTCTAATAAAAGTTCAAAAGTTAATATCTTATCATCTCAATACTTTCACTCATTTGTAAGGCATAAGGACGAATATTGAACATGGGTGGGAACTCATCAAACTTTCCTATCTCCTGTCTAACTACGTCACCATACCTTTCACCACAAATACACATACTACTATAAGGGAAAATGAAAAATATTGTACACATATAACATCTTTTTGGATTTTCTTTCAAATGGAGAGAATTATGTGCAATACATTATTTAGTGAGTCTCTTACTCAATATTATTTAGTAATCAATTGATTATTGTATTTCCTTGTTAAGTGTTTTACCTATTGAAAAACACGGTGTATTTTTGAACACTTGCAAATAAACATTATGTTTTCAATATCTTAAGATGCCTTTTGTTTTACAAAACTTAAAAGTTAAAATATTTGTTTCCAAGTTTATTATTTTAGATTTTAAAATATTCTTTTGGCTAATAATTTTGTTATGATTCTTTTTATTGTAACAAATGGTGTCAATTTAGTTATAAGGTTTTGAAAATTAATTTTACAAATAAGACACTCCAAACTCTAGTTCGGATGAAAATGTGTATGTCACCATTAAATGGGATATCAAATTTAAAGTTCTAATTCTATAATGAACAACTTATATAAAAAAATGGACAACTTGCTCCATTAAACAATACTCTCATTGTTGTAAAACACATATCACCATTACATAAACACAAACAATATATACATATTCAAATCTTTATATATATATATATATATATATATATATATATATCTATTCAAATTGTAATGCTTCGTGGTAATGTCCTTGAAAAAGGTTACAAATTTCTTGGAAGAAACCAACCATAAATTAAAATCAAAATGTCGATAATCAATTTCGTCTTCAATAGTTTGATTTTATGATTAAATAATTTAACTATTGTAAATTTATGTCTTGAGACTTCCCTCTACAGATTGTAATAATGCAGTCTCGAGTCATAAAGTGAGACATAAATATTCAAATCCTATTTAATATTCAAATGCTTCGGGAATTTCCATGTTGTGTATTTTGAAAGGTTGAAAAACACGTGTTTTTCAACACTTGCAAATAAACATTATTTTTCAATATCTTAAGATGCCTTTTGTTTTACAAAAGGTAAAAGTTAAAATATTTGTTTCTAAGGTTATTATTATAGATTTTTTAAATATTCTTTTAGCTAATAATTTTGTTACGATTATTTTTATTCCAACGAATGGTGTCAATTTAGTTATAGGGTTTGAAAATTAATTTTACAAATAAGACACAAACTCTAGTTCGGATGAAAATGTGCATGTCACCATTAAATGGGATATGAAATTTAAAGTTATAATTTTGTAATGAACAACTTATATAAAAATGGACAACTTGCTCCATTAAACAATACTCTCACTGTTGTAAAACACATATCACCATTACATAAACACAAACAATATATACATATTCAAATATTTCTTTATATTATATATATATATATATATATATATATATATATATATATATATATATATAACTTCACATTCTTCTATATATACACACAAACAATATATATCTATTCAAATTGTAATGCTTCATGGTAATGTCCTTGAAAAAGGTTACAAATTTATTGGAAGAAACCAACCATATATTAAAATTAAGACATAGATAATCAATTTTGTCTTCAATATTTCAACAAATTGATTTTATAATTAAATAATTTAACTATTGTAAATTTATGTCTTAAGACAACCCTTTATAGTTATAATAATGCGAGTCTCGAATCATGAAGCAAGACATAAATATTCAAATGCTCCAGGGAATTTCCATGTTGCGTATTTGAAAGGTTGAAAAACACTTGCGAATAAACATAAATTTTTCAATATCTTAAGATGCCTTTTATTTTACAAAATTTAATATTTGTTTCCAAGGTTATTATTTAAGATTTTTAAATATTCTTTTAGCTAATATTTCTATTATGATTATTTTTATTATAACAACGGGTTTCAATTTAGTTATAGGGTTTGAAAATTAATTGTACAAATAATACACTCTACACTCTAGTTCAAATGAAAATGTGTATGTCATTATTACATGGGATATCAAATTTAAAGTTCTAATTGATCCCAAGATTGTATCATGTCTATTGAATACAACACTCGGTGTTTTCCTGGAGATATTAAATCTACAACAAAGATCTTTATCCCAGGACTATATCATGTTTATTGAATAAAGCAGTGGTGTTTTCCCTAGAGGGGATATTTCAAAATTTTATGGGGTATTTTTTGCCAATTGGTAGCCCAGGGTTGTATTTTGTGCATTGAATAAAGTAGTAGTTTTTGCCATAATCAGGGAAATATTTTATGGGATATTTTCACCAATGTGGTGAATTTTCACAATTTTTTTGAAAATTAGATTCACTAATGAAACATTATTCGAAATGGATAAAATAGAGTTAGGAAATTTTATGGGCTATTTTTCCTAATTCTCTAATTTTCCACAAATCCTCAATAATTAGACTCTAGTTTTACTAAATTATTTGAAATGTGTCAGCCAATTTTCTATATCTAATGTACATAACTTAGGTTGGGTTAAGCTTAGACCACATTCTTATTTGAGATATGTGATTTAACAAATATAAGAATTTTTAAAACCCTAATTACAGAGTAATAACACAATGATAAACAATAAAGTACAACTCTGACCTAAGCAATAAAAAATGGAAATTGAAACCCTAAGTGCAAGAGATGGAATAAGAGACTTAGCTGATTTCACAATAATATCAAGATGTACTTGATCTAGGAAACTGATGAAACATGAGGCGGACTATTGCAACCAAGCTCGAAAAATTACGGAACTATCAAAAATGTTGGGACTAGGGCGTCTGGATAGGGTCAAGGGCACCTAGGCACCAAAGACCTCCTATAGGTGCATTTGATGCGGAACCCAAGAAATTGATTTTTGTTATGTCCCAAGATGATCGCTAATGTGCACTATTGATCACCTATAGGTCGCTAAAAGATCACCAAATTCACATGTAACTCAGTAAAACAAAAGACCTCTTGCAAAACTCTAAAGCACATCAAATCTTAAATTGAAAAATATGTAAACGAGAGTCGAATCGACCCCGCGGTCACTGACAGAGTGAACTTACAACAAAGCACTGCACTACATCTCAGACTTCATGTAGTTCTATGTGCGTGTGTGTAGAATCATGCCCTAGGTGGATCTTGTGCAAGATACACTTGAATAATGAGAAATATCTAGATGTAGCAATGTAAATAGATGTGTGGATGTCAAAATGAACTTCCCCTCTTATGAAGTGTATGTAGAAAAGAATGTAGTCCCTTGTCCCTTGAATGATAGCTAGATGGATGCTTTAATGCTCTTGAAATGCCTTTGGATGCAACCTTAGGTGATAATAATAGATGCTTAGAGCTTGGTCCTTTATTATGGTCACATAGCTTTGTATTTATATGATTCCCTTGTTTGAATTTTGTAATTAACATCTAAAAGGCCGACCACCAAGAAAATAAGATGCCCAAAAGATAAAAGAGGCCTAAAAGGGGTGAGTAAGATACAAAGAGGTCGGGGCACCTTGATTTAAAAATAAATAAATTTTCCGCTAAATCATAAATTTCAATGTAGTAGCGAATAGATAAGCAATGAAGTACAAATTTGGCCTAAGCATAAGTAAGACAGGATGTGAAACCCTAAGTGCATGAGGGAGGAAATAAGACTTAGGTGATTCACAAATAATCACTGGCTATGTCAAGCTAAAGAATTGATGAAAAGGAGGAGGGAAGTGTCACAACTGAGCTCAAAAAATTATGTGATCGTAGGATCTACTTGGGTGGGTGCATGTGCGGTGTAGAGGCACCTAAGATGCTGCAACCCTCTTAGGTGTTGGTGTGACTCGCTCAAAACCTCGAGAAAATGATCTTCACAGAATGGTCGTAAGATGTTCACTAATGTTCACCTTTAATCATTTGTACTTCGTTGCTTGATCATCGAATTTACCTAAAACCTACAAAGAGAAAGAGCACATGCAAAAACCCAAAACACATCAAATCCGAAAAGAAAAATATGCAATGGGGAGTCAGGGTTGACCTCCCGATGGTCACCCAACTGAGTGAACTTGCGATCCGGGCATTGCACTACATTTCATACTCCATGTAGTTGTGTGTGTGTGAAATCATTCCCTAGGTGGCTCTTGTGCCAGACGCACTTGAATAACAAGTAATAACTAGATGTAAAAATGTAGATAGATGTGTGCATGGAAAAATGAACTTCCCCTCCTATGCATGTATGTAGAAATAACAATCCCTTGTCCCTTGTGTGAAGCTAGATGGATGCTTGAATGCTCTTAGAATGCTCTTAGATGCAACCTTAGGTGGTGATAGATAATGCTTAGTGCTTTGTCCTTTATTATGGTCACATAGCTTTGTATTTATATGATTCCCTTGTTTGAATTTCGTAATAACCACTAAAATGTAGACCAATAATAAATAAAGATTCCCAATAACTAGAAAGGATGCAAAAGAGGAAAACAAGATATAAAGAGGTTGGTGGTGCCCAAAGGGGACAGGGGTGCCTAGCGTTGACGTCTTGGTAGTCTCTTGGTGTGGAGACTTAAAGAAAGCCGAAGTATCAAAGGTCAAACTAGGCGAGAGGGTGTGTAAGACCAAGAAGGAAACCAGAAACCAAGTAAAGAGGTCAAATACAGTGGTCAATTAATACTTTTCTCACTTAGGAATCATATGAATAGTGGTATGTGATCAAGACCTAGAAATGTACCAAAAGTGTGTGATTTAGTGTCTACACACCCGAGGGGACAAGGGCACCTAGGCGCTATTGTCCAGAGCCAAGAAATATAAAGTAGTGAAAGTCGACTAGGCGGTGACGTGTGCAGACCACCACCAGAAAGCAAGAAAGAAAGCAAAGAGGCCAAAGATAGATGTCAATTACTAGTTTTCTCACTTAGGAATCATATGAATAGTGGTATGTGATTAGGACCTAGAAATGTACCCAAGTGTGTGATTTAGTGTTTACATTTTCCCCCACTTTATGTTGTTGAGTGAATACTTGATAACATAAAGTAGATAAGAGATGCATACCTGATAACCATGTAGATTGATGGTGAAAGCGTGTTGAGGAGACAAGAAAAAGTGTGCGATTATAAAATGAAGCGTGGAAACTAAAGAAGAGGAAGTGACCCTAGGGGTGAAAGCATATGTGTATATGTCATCATTGTAGTTGTTGTTGTTATCACTTGATGTGTTTGATGATGTGACTACTTGCTTCTCATAAGGATGGACTGCAAAAGAGAAGAGAAAAAGAGTAGTCAAATATGTGTATATGAAAAATTCAATCCAAATATGTAAAAAGTGTGTAAAAATGTGAAAACGTAGTAAAAGGAACATGTGCACCTGATATGTGATGAGTGAAAAGGATAGAAAGGATCCTAAAATATTATAGAAAGATGAGGTTTTTGGGTGATCTCATGCCAAGAATGAGTTTTTCGGAAATATCATGCAAAGTGTGAGTTTTTTGGGCGATCTCACGCCAAGTGTGATTTTTTGGGTGATCTCATGCCACAATAGAAGAAGTGTCGGGGACAAAGGTATATTGTTATTCTCCAACCTCGACTACTTCCCGAATATTTATACACCACTACAGATGGCGTGATCCTACTTTTTTCTAGTTTGATCCAATTGCAAATAGAAAAAAGGAGATAATATGCATGCTTGTTGTTAGAGGACCGTGCTTGTTATGAAAACTATTGTGTAAACTATGCTTTGATCGAGAAAATTTTTTAACTACCCCGATCATGTAGACACCCGGAAGGGTCGGGAGTGCCTGGCACTCATGTATCGTATATGGGCACTAGCGTTTATGCTATGATGAGGACCCAAGTCAGAATCTGGGCCATTTTTGTGGCTCAAGACTTATTGTTCTGTATTGTGTAGGTATGAACTGTGACTATATACTGATGAATGGGGTGACTGATTCATCCAATGTATGCCCCCCTCGTTTGGGGTTCATGTGACATCGTTAGGAGTATGCAGCCCAAAGGATAGGATCATATGCTAATATGAAATTGATGCCCTGTAACAAGGGGGAGGGAATGTGCTTAGTAGAAACAAAGGCACATGCAAACAAAGTGGCTAGAAACAAGTGTTAGTGCAAACAAGACAAAGACACATAGAGAAGACAAAGTGTAAGCTAGCAAGTGTAGTCACCTTTCCCTACTCCCTTTAAACCCCAAGCGCATCGGCACATCACCCAGCCTTGATTGGGCGCTCACCCGAGGCGCGCGAGGGCACCGAGCCCTCCTTTATGTGAGCCTTATAAGAATGCTTCGCCATTAATGGAGGAATGTTTGTAGAAACATAAACACATGTATTCATTCTAGCACATAAGTGAAGAAACTAGATCTAAACACATATGCACCATAATGTAAAAGTAAACACTACAACATCACAAATAAATCAGATCTAAACCATGAGCAATATGAAGAACACTAGGGTTTGGACCCATAAACAAATATATTCATAACAATCCATCATATTCATTGATTCATAACTATTTACAGTAGCTAGATTACATCAAAAGGGTCATAGTAGACTAAATACATCATGAAATAACATCCTAGCTCTACAAAATGACTCTTCTCAAAGGGTCTTATCCATGCTCTCTCCTATGCACCCAGAATATCTCGTGCCTTGCATCACACATCTTCTTCCTCTTGCATCATCTCTCATTTCCTCATAGCCCTTCACATCCCCATACACACCTACACATACGCCTTATTTTGGACCCAAGCACATTCTTAAATAGAGTGGGATCTCTCCCCACCGCCTCAAGATTACTCATGAGCAGAGCCGCATGCAAGAGGGATCATGCTCCACCATACTCGAATGCCTATGCCAGCTTGCTAAAGCCATGATTAATTTCCACTTTATAGCTCCTTAAGCACAATGATTAACCCTTGATTATTCCTTGGAATATTCTTTCCTTGGGCCACAAGTCTTCATGCACTAACCTTATCCACTTATCACGCCTACCCGCATCCTCACATGATTTCCATGTAACACCATATTCCACAATACAACTAAGTCTCGAACCCTCCTTCGTGTCTATGTGCCAACCTCTGCATGCTCCATGTTTACTCAAGCCCTTCATTCCAGAACTACTCAACTATTCAAACTATTTGTGCACACTTAGTTCTCCTACGTGTTCTTCGTAACGTGCCTTCTTCCTATATTGCCTTCCATGCACGCTCATCCTCCTGCTCAGGACTTAGTCATTTTCGGCTCAATAGATAAGCAAGAAGTCAATGTATATTGTGAAAAATGGGTTGCAAACATGGGACACCATTCACAATGTCACTAGACAATCAAGGCCAAAGCGGCCAAAAGTATATAGTGTGCACACAAGACAAAGGGAAAATCCCACGATATATGGCGAAATGATGACAGACAATAATGACAAACAAAGTAACAAACAACCATGGTGGCAAATAGTTCATGCAAGAAAAATGGTGCACATGAACCACCTGTTAGTATGTTAAAAAGATAAAAAATATGTCAAAGTGTTATGATCCGATATAGTAGTGTGCTAGTATGAATAGGAAAAAGTATAAAACGAAACAATAAAGCTTTGTGATGTGTATGAAACTGGATGCCCACAGGAGCCGATGTGGGATTGGTAAAAGGTACAATGCCAAGCATCCATGTTGTGTGTAATGATCTATGTAAAGTCTGCATTCACAACTAGAAGGCAAGTGAACGTGCATGTGTATATAGAAAAGATAATGACATATGAAATATTTGTCTAACATAGTAAGTAAAGTGTAACATGCGAGCATAAGTAAACAAGAACAATGTGCAACCAAGATATGTATTATGTTGTGAGGGTGAATGAAATGGAATGAAAAGTGAGTGTGATATGAGTAGCATGCCCCCGAGTGAATGTGTACGGATGTGTGTGAGATGAGGTTCATTTATAAATGCCCCCTCAATAGTAAAGAATGAACCATAGAACAAGAGTGCATCATCGGGAAATGGTTTGAATTTTCTTGGCTTAGAAAGATATATCAATAAAGCATATAATGTGAAGTGTGAATAAGTGTGGTGAGGTTCATTTCAGATTTAGACCCTCAATAGTTAAGTATGAACCATGGAAATAGAGTGCATCATCGGGTAATGTGATGTGTAAGAATGTGATGCTAGAAAGATGTGTCGTAAATGCGCAAAGTGTGAAATGTGTCGTGTGTATGATGTGAGGTTCATGAATGTAGTATGCCCTCAATAGTCAAGTGTAAACCATGTGTCATAAGGTGATGATGATACAAGTGTATCAAGATGTGTAGGATGCGTGCAATAGACTAAATGCAAAGTGTGGAGTAGAAAATAAAAATGTGAGACACCTGATAATGCTAGAAGGGGGAAGAGTAAGCATGATGCCCCCAGTGTATGATGATGAGTATGTTATTCGATGAAAGTGAAGGGCAAGGGTCCTCCACCCGATGCTTACAGAGATAAAGGCGGGTGACCATGCTCTAAGATCAACGATGTATTAGGCGGGATGATGTAGCGGTGAAAAGACCTATGTGCACGAGGCCTAAGCGATAATGAACACCTATGTGAAGGAGACCGAGAAGGTAATGTGTACCTATGTGAAGGAGAATGCGGAGGTGATGTGCACCCAAGTGAAGGAGACTGCAAAGGTGATGTGTTCCTATGTGAATGAGATTGAGGAGGTGATGTATGCATATGTGAAGGAATCGTCCGAGTAATGGACCTAGGCTGATGGGATGGACTAATAGACCGATGAGACCAAGTAGGGTGTGTGCAAATAGGAGAGCTAGGAGCAGATTGCACTTTGGATTTGAGAGGTTGTGGGGACCTAGATGCTCTAGTGAGTGTAACAACAACCTCAAGAGGAGGTTGCGACCACGATGTGCATGGTGGAACACCATTGATAGTAATGAATTGCTTATTGTGAATGAAATTTAGACATAAGTGATTCATGGAAATGATAGCTTGAGTAACACGGAGCCAGGGAAGACCTAAGAGCATGTCACACCCTTTGATTGAAGGTGCCATAAGAAATGGCACAAGCATGGTAAGAGGACCAACTATGACTGGAAGCTTGACATAACCTGTAATATTTAGGAACTGGATATGAAATATGCAATAACAGATAGCTGAGAGCAACGAAAAGTGTAATAGAGCACACATACATATGAATTGATGGATCAATCATTGTATTATTGATAAAATGATGCCCAATGGAAGAATCAATATGTCATGTGTCAGAAGAGAATGTAGCATGATAGTCATGATTAGAGAACACAATGAATAGTGGAGATGCATCAACGTGAACAACTAGAAAATCAAGAGCCCCGATGAATGAGGAGGCACTGCACGATAGGTATGATTAGGTCAAGAGACAACCGCTTGCTTGTCTTGATTAGGGAGAGGATTGTGCTTGGGTTATTGCTTATTTTATTATGGTGGAGGGGTTTGAACCTAGGTCACAATTGAATGGGAATTCCCCATTACCATTAAATCACAACCTCTCGAGTAAATCATTGTATTAGTTTTGTCAAAATCTATAACTCTTAATAATAAATTCTATAATTTCCTTAAGAACCAACATATAATATCATAATACATATATTTCTTATTTATTGAAATGGAACATTGAAAAATCTCTCGTCCTAGAAATTATTCTAGTTCAAAAGTCGATATGTGAATTTTAAAATATGATCGGATAACTCGGATACTTGGAATGTGATATAACTATGAATGTTAATTATTGTTTTTGTGACTAAGACGTTGGATCAAGATTGAGAAGTGATTGTTTGTGTAATTTGATTTGGGTGAGCGGGAAAGAGACCTATTTGGGGAGAGAAGAGTAGTTGACACGGGGTTTGAAGACGATGATGATTCGATTAAAAGGATGAAGATACGAGCCTTGATTTGTTTGTCAGATTTGTTCACACTATGTTAAAAAGGTATCGAGGAGAGGAAGGAGAGTTGCCAAATCAATATTGCCCCTACAATATTACCATAATTGGTTTGTACCCAACTTATTTAACCTTTTCTTGAAAGATCTTTACATGGTTAACGACCTATGTAGGGTCTTATTTTTAGTAATCAAAATGAAAGGATTTTGAATCTATCATGTTATTTCTTAACAAAGTATTTCTCATCTCATATAAGGAAGTTTTTACTACATGCAAATGTTGTGTATCACAACAATCTATGTAAGCTTATCTCAAATGTTGGTTTGCCATTGATTTTTGTTAAAATATATGCAAACACATATGAGATGATGATGGAATGAAACTTGCAAACATATTTTATGCCAAGATTAGCGAGAACCATACACCAATTCAATAAAACAATGGTTATGGTGTAGGTAAAATTTTGAGGAACTGTGTAATTTTAGAAGTTAAAACTCTTGGCAAATTGTTAAGTTTGGAAAAAAAATCTAAAATAATTTCCATTCTCTCGTGTTCTATACAAAGTGAATTCTTAAAGGAAAATGTATTTTTATATAATGAGGCAAATTTGCATTTTCCTTTTGTGATGATTTTTGGATTTTTTTGAAGAAATAGCCAATTGCAAATATTAGGGCTTAAAGTTTTCTATATTGTAGTGATTATTCTTCCATAAGAGATGCATCCTTGTTTATAAAATTAAGGATTCATGCAACCCTAAACCCTGAACCAAAATGAAAATAAAAATGACATCTCAACAATCTTATCGATGGGAATGAGGAGAATAGTGATTGCTAAGCTGACCACCGTGAGCCTTATTATGAACTAAATCTACCACTTGCTTTCTCCTCATTACGGTTTACAATCCCCATGGACTCCCTTACCTTCCAAGCTCGTTTGGATTCACTTGATGCCGATTGCATTCTCCTCAAATGGAAGCTCACCCATGTGTATAAGCATCCCAAATCATGAATTTTTGAGTGAGTGCGATTATATTTAAAAACATGACATTATTTTCAAATGCTTTGGCTCTCCTTTCGATGATAAGCGGGTCCCCTCTCCTTTTTTGGTCCGTCCACGGTCTCGCGCCACATCAACTCCCAATAACCTATGGTGTATGCCGTCATGACATGGGACACGGTCTTAGACAATGCATTCTATAAGGAGAATAGCCATCAACCCATTGTATATGTAGAAGAAGAAGAAGAACTTTTAACGTCCACGAGGCTACCAAAAATAGCTTATGGGACAATAGATCTTGCTAAAGATCTTTCTGGCATTCGAGATCTCCTGTTGGTGAGTTTGATAATCAACTCCCCTGTTTTCAACCATATTCTTGCTGAAAATATCCTGTAAGGATGTACTTACCACAACACTAGCAAACTAGACCCTAATGTCATTGTAAGCATTACACTCCAACATGAAATGTTTCTCGACTCCACCGCACTGCACGTGTATAAGACACAGACTCTCCCTTCCCAAACCTCTTTAGGTCTTTTCCATCTATCTGTTTCATGTGAATTAATTCTCAATTGAACTATGAAGATCTTTACCCCTGCTCAACATAAAACATCAAATGTATTCGTTGTAGTATAGACACACATGCTTATTTGAGGCATCCCAAGGACCGTTACAACCAAGCAAAAGACACACACATCAACCGTTCATGTAAATCAACGCTCCAAAAACCGTTACACGTCCATAACCAGCTTCACACGACATCCGCATGAGGTGGGTGAAACACGATTACCTTTACTGTCACTCCCATTTGTAAACGCCTTTCGGCGTAATGAGGGAGCAGCGTCTTTCGTCTTGACTTGTAACAACTTCAAAATAGTTTACTGTCGCCATCAGACCAAAATGTGCCAGAAGAAGAAGATGCCTACCCGCATAAGGTGCTCAACTGTGGTCTATCCTCTCCTCCATTTCAATGTTGTTTCAAGAAATTAAAAACATTCCGTCTGCTGCGGGAAAGTTACAGACTTACAGCGAAATACCCATGAGCAGCTTTGAAGATTACTTATTTTGGTGTTTTATTAAGTAGGGTTTTTTGAACTCCTTATCTCAAATCCTCTCCAAGGTTTCAGGTGCAGCCATAAAAAGAATTGAAAGGAGTATCCACACTGTATATATCAGAAAGTTCTGAAAACAAACAGTTAGTTAACAATGGCGCAAGATAATAATCCATCGCGTTATGTGAAACTAACCAAAGAACGGATACCCAACTGGAGGACATACGCCCCGGAGAGCTTAATCAGCCAGTACATGTTCCACAGGTTGCTTGACACTCAAACCCGTTTTCTGTATTATATGCTTTTATTTGTTGCGTTTATTTATATTCCTGCCAACGCAAATGCAATGGTCAGATATATTCATAGGTTTAGGAATAAATCTACATTTGGAACGTGGCAAATGAATTTCAATCCGGTTCATTAAAATCTCGTGTTCATCAATTGGGTTATCATGGAAATTATTGCGAGGATAAGGATTGGGTTTCCAGCTATGTTGAGCTCTAAGTTTATGATGCTACCCGATTCCACTTACTTACCTAATGGCATAAACCCAGTCATATGCCAGATAACTAGTAGCTATCAGATGCCCTTGTTACAATGAGCACGCATGGAGTGTTTCTCAATTTTATTGACGTAGTTTCCCTTACCGTAGTTGCAGCCTTTGGGGTCAAGCACGAGGATTCCCGATGGAATTGGCTTTAATAAACTTCCATGCTCAGAGCAAAACTGCTCTTAATATCCATGGAAAATTGGTTTTTCTATTTTGTTTACTGCAATTTTCATAGCGTGTCAGGCTGCGAAAACCCTCTTTCTGGGTTTAGCAGAGGTGAAACTGACTATTGGGCATCAAGGATGGGGTGATTCTCCCTGCAATTAGTTCTAATGCTTGATTCATTGCGATGACCTGGTCTTCAGCAACCTGCAGGAATCCCTGCTGGAAATTTTCTCTTCAACCAGGCTCTGAATGTGGCTGTCCTAAAAAGAATGGGTTAGCGCTTGAGCCTCATTGACTCAAAATCAAAACACTTTTGTCCATTTATTGTCTCCTTCGGACAATTTGTTTACCTTCTCTATTGGATCACTGCCGTTAACCCTTTAATTTTTCCTTGCTTTATTCCTAATTTTCATTTTTTTACCTATCATGCTACATTAGATATGGTTAATTATGTACTTTCCATATGGTTAATTGAGGTTTTCGTGGATGGTTCTGAGCATGGTCACAAAAAGAGCTGTAAAGGATGTTGGAATATTGAAAAGACATCCAATTGTTTTATGATTTTACGTAAAAGTGAACCTGAATGTCATTTCAATACCCTTGAGGACTAGGCCTGCTACAGTACATGATTAATTCCTTTCCATATTATTGTATGCAAAATTTTCTAGTGCACTCGGGTTTATTTGTACTTTGATCAATGCTTGGTAGCTATAGTTTAAAGCTTTATATGCCTATTAAGGATAGTTGCATGGATACGGTATCGGATACATATATGGTACCAGATATGGATACGGCTAGTTTTTAAGGCCCTTGGATATATATTATAAATTAAAAATATATTAATAATAATCATCAATTTCAAATTACAACCTAATCTATACATTAGATTAAAATTACACGCAAATTACATGTTCCCAAACCACGGGAAACATAGGGAATTGGGTATGCAATGGATAATCGTTTTTGCAGGTTGTGTAGGCCAACAGAAAATAGACAAAATGAAAGAAAAGAAGCAGAGTAGGCCAAAGGAAACAGATAAAAAGAATTGCAGGTTGAGCAGAGTCAATGTGAAAGTTTGAAGTAAAAGAGTGAATCAACACTCTCACCTCCATGTCCTCAATTGTTGCTGCTAAAATGCATTATAGAAGGTCATTTGCAGTTTTTAGCATATGTTAAGCCTTGTGAAGGTTTTTTTAAATTTTTGGTTACTTTTTTAACTTTTAAGTCAGACACAGCTATAGTTTGCCTGCATACGGTATTCGGATGTATCTGATACGGCCCAGTTACGGGTTCGCATTTGGATGTGGGTGGGTACGCAAACTGTATTTAAGCTATGTCGCACTCGTATCTGTATTCAGCACATGCATACATGCACCCTAGCATTAGGGGTGCCGTATTCTGCAACCCTGCTATTAAGTATTTATTTGGCTGGGGCCTGGGTTTGCTGAAAGCCTGAAACTGAATTTCATCTCTGAATTCTCGAGTGATTTGCATTTCAACGAAACTGTGTGATTATTTGAACAGGTTTGCTGTTCAAATTGCTGCAAGAAAATGACAAAACTGAAGTACGGTTTTTCTTTTGATTAGCTAACTGTACATACATGCCGGGAGTGTGGCCAACCCCTTCCTGACAGCTATGCGCCACCTAGAGACGAGCCTTGGACTACTGGAATATGTGGTTGTGCAGAAGATCCTGAAACTTGTAAGTTTCCTTGAATTATATATTTTCTTTAATTCACCTAATCTGTTTAAAATCTTTATTACTTATGCTTCATGAATGTAATCTTGATTCACTCGAGTATTTCCACTTGAATTCGTTTCTCTTTGATGTATGTTGTAATTTCAAAGAGAGAAATGTGCGTTTCTTGGGTTCTCTGCTATACATACAGCTATATGGAGTGTAATATCAGAATTGTATATCTCTACAACCTTTAAAAGCCAATTTGCTTTGGCACAAATCGTTGATAGGTCTTTTGACATACCATCTTAAGAGGCAAAACACCCTCACGTTTCGGCCCAAGGTAACTTAAAGACCAAGATACAGGTTACCTGACCTAATAAGGCTCAAAAATCTGACTTTATATGTTGGTTAACTTCTCGAGCTTCATAATGTAAAACATAACAGCCTTAATCCTACAATAAGAGCAAAGGCTCAAGGTCAACGGATTGAAAGTTGTCATGCCACCCATGGACAACCCCAAAATCGCCACACCAACAAAAACCCAAAGTAATGCAATCAAAGTTGACCATGATTGCAAATATATAAAGTACAAGTCATAGATCGCCACAAAAGCAAAGGCCCAAAGTAATGGAAACCTGATATGACCCAAAAATAACTTAAATAGCTTCAAACCAAACTCCCATCACAGCAATGAAGGTCCAAAGTAATGTGACATGAGTTGAAGCATTTACATAAAACAAGCCACCACATGATCGAAGTTTATCTATGTAATTGGAACTGGGTATAGTATGTCATCGAGAGATAAATGCATGGGAAAAAATAAGATGAAATAAAAAGGTGGGCTAGTGTTAGCCAATCTCTCCCCTATCCCTCTTTTCATAGATTATGAAACGCTCTAATACGATGAGAAAGCCGGTCAAGTGATTAGAATAATCACCAACTTCTTCCAACAGTTTCACAACTATGAATTTCTACCTAACCAACTACTTACCACCCCTTAATCTTGCATTTTATTACATCCTGATAAAATGAAAGGTTGTCATACCTGTTCACACTCAAAATTAAAATTCAAGACACTATCTCTCCTAATAAAATAGTGGGCTGAAAAAATAGAAAGGTGGGCTCAATCAAATGAGTGTGTGCACCTCGAGCATTTAAACTATGAACCTACACCATGTTAAAGCCAACATGCTTTAATTTACAGCCTTATTTACCTAGCACATATTTTTTATTGGATATTCATCTTCAAATCTTTTAAATAAAAAAATGATAAAAGTACATATAGGCGGTTTACAATAAAAAGGTGGCTGGTTGTTATTCATGACCCAAAAATGAAAGTATCAAAGCATACAAAAATGCCAATCAAGGCACAAAACAATATCAAGCCAAACTTGATAGGGGAGAGAAGCCCAAGAAAAGGGATCCCCCTACGACAGATACCACACACCTCATTCATCGCGAACATCTCGAGCAATCAACATCACAAGCACTCCCCACCTAACCGGAGGACGAACAAACACACTTGTGCTCACACCATCATGTGTTGGAGAATTCCATTATGATGGCCCACCAGCAGTCTTAACACACATAGGACTCCACCTCTTGTTGAGGAGGGAGGAGAAACAATTTTATAAACGACTTTACCACCACCTTGGTGCTAGTGAAGGATAGCCTTGCGGCAAGAATTGAGAGCCAACATGCTTTAATTTACAAACATATATGTGTAGCACATATTTTTGTTGGCAATCCATATGCAAATCTATTAATAAAAAGATGGAATAAAATAACATATAGATGGTTTACAATAAAAAGGTGTTTGGTTGGTATTCATGGCCCAAAAGTGAAAGTATCAAAGCATACTAAAAATGCCAACCAAGGCACAAAACAATATCAAGCCTAACTAGGCACAAACACCAACACCGGAGGGAGGAGGGAGGCGGATCATCCCGGGGGAGTAGCCACCCATCATCCATCTTGATCATCATGAACAACCAATTGCATAAGCACTCCCCACCTATGCGGAGGAACAAGCACACCTTTGTCCACACCATCATGTGCCGAGAATTCCAATGGGATGACCCAACAACAATATTGCCACGAGTAGGCATATTCCAACCCCCTGCTAAAAAGGAGGGGAGGAGAAATGTCTATGTGGAGGAGAGCTTTGCAGCGAAATGTGAGGAGGAATTTCGATCATGGCACACAAAGCACTTCCCTTTAATTAAGTTTTGTAGGTGTTGAAACTCCAACACTACTTTATCTATTTGTGTTTGGATATAAAAGAATGTAGAGGTAAGCAAATGCACTTTTTTAGTTGAAAATTGTTGTGAAATAGTCTCATTGCTAAAAATAGTAGGATTTCTAGATTTCTAGAGATGAAAAAGAATGATAGCTTTGAAAAAATTCCATACAAAACAATATAATTTGGCTGGTGAGGATAGTCTCTAAACAAGGCTATCCTCCAGAAATGGGCTCGAGAATGGAAAGACAAAATAAGTCCGTGAATCCACCGCCAAGTACCTTGGCCATAGGGACAAGCCCAAAATAGGTGGTTGAAGGTCTCGTTCTATTACACATAGGACACTTAGGGTGAGTAGTTGGATGATGGTGAAGGCGTTGTTCCCTTAACAAAAGCCCTTTATAGACTAAGCACCATAGAAAATGAGCAAGTTTGGGTTCAAGCTTAGCCTACCGGATAGAGTTGAGTTGAGTAAGCCAAGTTCGGGGTGAGGAATTTATTTCCCCATCGTTTGTTCAACTTACCAAGGGCTAGAGAGAAGGGATCGGGATCTCCATAGAGAACCCTCAAAGAGTAGTGCTTAAAAGGTGTATCACAATTCCATAACCTTTTTTTCCACCAAATTGAAGGTGGTTGCAGCCCTAACTTGTGCATCATAACATTAGTTATAAGCTTTTGAATGCACAATATAGAAGAAAAATTTGAAGCAAGACGTCCACTCTCTATACAAGGTGGGCCATAGGGTCCACTCTTGTGAGGAGATACAATTTGTTAGAAGTGTATAAGGGATTAAAAAGCCGACATGAATATATTTTATATAATTGTGCAATCCTAATGTATATGCCTAACCTAGATAAGACAAAGTATAAAAGATATAATGCTCTCTTAGAATAGATTGAGAATGCGAAGAGCCTCTTTTGTAAAGGAAAGGAAGAAGAAGGGACTTGTAACTCAACAGTTGCTGCATTTTGTATAAA
Organism: Taxus wallichiana var. yunnanensis; assembly: GCA_018340775.1. Classification (NCBI taxonomy): domain Eukaryota; kingdom Viridiplantae; phylum Streptophyta; class Pinopsida; order Cupressales; family Taxaceae; genus Taxus; species Taxus wallichiana. The sequence continues at coordinate 265,794,991 of CM031243.1, read as the reverse complement.
ATTATGTAAGCGCTTTGCACATAAGGTTGCTCTTTGATCCTAATAGAAATTCATCTTGATTCCTGTAAGTTCCATTCTAAAGTATGTGTTCTAATTCAAGAATAAACATTCCTGTATTTATTATAGATATCTTCCTAATCATTGTCTTTGTCTTCCTTGAATTGTCAATTATGTAGCTATTGTGCATCATGGATTAAGTCTTGTTACCTCTTTTGTGCATTGTCTAGTTGGAAGAACATGGATTTAATCTAGACTACAACTTTGTTGCAAGTCCGGATGCCGTGATCTAGCGACCTTAGTAACAATGGTTACGTTGTTGGGACTTGAAAAATGTTAAGATGGCTACTTGGATAAAGAGATGTGGAACGATGGCTATAAGAGAAGATGAAACTGTTTGCGGAAGTTGAAGAGACCGTGACGAAATTCTGCTAAGAAAATCTGCTTGACCATATCTATGGAGATATTCATGAGATTTTTGGTGTGAGCTTCCTGATTAGTCAGCGGCTTGGTTATCTCAACTGGATTTTTATTGTTTTAGATACGAAGGCAAAGAAGAATACAAATGGATGGAGGACAAAATTGAAACATTGCGAAAGTTGGATGTCCTGTGGACTCATGTTATAGATCATTGGATGCAAACCACAATCGACGGGTATATAACTGAGATTGTTGTCCAATTTTTTTGTTCATTTGATTTTGCCGAAACACGTTTTGTTTGTGGATTGTGAGGAAAGTTTGTTAAACAATTCCCTTTGCTACTCAAGATGCTAGCTGTGGAAAAGGCCATGGTGCTAGTTCGCACAATATTCGGGTAAGTGCAAAAGGGATGTAATCCTAAGAGGGGATGATGAAGGGGAAGCGGCCAAAATTCAAGAGGACTCTTAAAGGGTCCGAGAAGGATCAAAGAGAAGAATCGAAAGATTGCAGAGAGAAGCCAAACAACGCAATAGATGGGGAAGCTCAAGTATTTATGAGGGAAAGATGAAACCAACTGCGAGTAGGAGTAGAGTAGGGAAAGTGGATGAGGAAGGAGGAATGGAACCTCATAGGAAGCGAAGAGAGTGTCGAGGAGAAAGCCGAAGTCATCGAGAGGGTGCTTGTGAGGTGTGGACCTTGATTGCAAAACCGAGGAATCAAGAAGAAAACGAAGGTAGAGGATTAGAAGTAGTTAGAAGTAGGTCGATAAAGTAGTTGGTGTTGAACCCGTAGAAGCCATCATAAAAACCTTGGTATTGCGCAGATAAAGAAGACGCAATCCGCAATGAAAAAATTGTACCAAATCCGCAAAGGCCAGTAAAAGATGATAGTACCCCTCTTCTAGGATATATGTCCCTTGAGCCAAACAGAGAATTAATTACTTGGGATTGTCTCAATGATTGGGAGCAGATTGAAATTCTACAAGAATTGCGAAGAAGGTTAAGTCAACCATCTGCAGTAGAGACCGTGTTACATACTAGAGTCGAAGAAATAAGTGTGGAAGAACTTTCAAGAGAAGTAGAGTTATCATTGCATAGGCATCCATTGCGCAAACTTACAATTAGGGGAAACAGTGAAAAGAGTGCGTAATGCAGTAATAGTAGTTCTGTGAGCCCAAAATACAAAGTTAGCTTTCCAGAATCTGAAGAGTCAGAAGAAGAGAAGCCTGAATCCAGTATGATCAGTGTAAGTACTGGTGTGAGTACTAATCAGCCGAGTGCGCAATTGAATCCGACTCATAGTTTGATCCATACTACTGAGCAAAGTCAACTAGGAGCTAGTTAGGAATGAGAGGAAATATGGCTCATTATCCTAACCCCTATACAAGTTTACAGCCATAGGATGGGTCTGTTGATCCAAAGCATTACTTACTAACTTGTGACATGTGATGGGGAGCAAAGGGAGTAACGAATGATACTACTAAGAAATGTGAACTCATAGGGGAATTGCATGGAAGGGCTTTGGAATTTATATATTCAAGAAATCTTAGCACAAATACTTTTCAGGAACTGCATTGGTTCAGGTATTGGTTTCCCAAAACTCAAACTTCAAAGCAAGATCAATTCTTGACAGGCTTGTATATAGACCTGGTAGGCTTAATAGACTCTTGACTCACTTAAACCTTTTATCACACTTGATCAAGTTTTCTTTGACCATGGACAGAGAGAAAATGATGGAATTCAATCATTCACAAGGTTATAATGGTTTACTAGCTAAGAAAATGCAAGAAATTGGAGAGAAAACTGTCAAAACCCTTGAAATTAGGCTTCCTAGACCACCTAACACACACATGCCTCCATATATGCACCATACGGTCTCCAAAATTTTCAAAACCCCAAAAATCCTTTAGAGAATACTAAAACATAGGCGTATGCAAAATTTCAAGGGATTCCATTGGGTAAATAAAAAGTTATGCAAGTTTTAGTAATTTAGCCCTAACAAGGGTTTCTAGCAGGCCGAGAGGAGTAAAAATTGATATCTGGAGCAAAAATGCATTTTAAGACCTCATTCCAACTTCCTCAACTCTATTTTGGCATTCTCTAACTCTCATTTTCAGGGTCAAGTGGTGATCATGCACAAAATTGTTTGACGTATAAGCTTTGCACGAAACTGGGTTCTTAAAACTCTGTTTTCAGAGGTTCCAAAGCTTGAAACATGAAATAAGCATGGGAAAATAAACAATTAAGCTCTGCAACATAGTCATGCATTCATTTATACCTACTAATCACACCAAAAACATAGATTCTTATTCAAAATGCTTGGAAAATATGAGTTACAAGCCTGCCACAACATGGAAACCGTCAACAACCTTCTCTTCTAGCCTTACTTAAATAGCCTTGCAACATGTTTTTATCATGGTTCTTGCTATTTTATCTCTTCCAGTTGAAGCTCAAGGTTCTTCAGGTGGTTAGGAGTTTCAACAAGCTCTATTTTTGGTTTCCAAGTCCCTAAGAATCTCTCAACGGCCTCAAAGTTCAACAAACTTGCTAAAGTTGTCTCCTTGAGTACGTTGGAGAAGATTTGATTTGCCTTATTGACTGGTAACAACTGGATTTTTGACTGATTTGCATTTGTATAGGCATGTTACATCCCCAATGTTTTAGGCCTATGGCACATGCTTTCACTCTTTCACACCATACAAGCTAGTTTCAAAATTTCAAATCTAGAAATGGAGGGAAAATTGCAACTAAGTCCATATGACCAATTACACACCATTGAAGCCTGAATGTGGCTTCTTATTTACATGCAAAGTCAAAACATTAAAAAACCTAATTAAAGCTTGTTCAAGATGCACCTGCATCACGCGCAATGTAATTAGAAATTTAAAAGGAAGAAGTGTGTGTAGGAGAGACTATTCAGGACCTGAAGGAAATAAAGCAAAAACCAAGAGAGTCTGTCATGGAATATGATATGAGGTTCTATGATGTAATGAACAAGACTAGTTTCAATTTTGATGAACTGAGCAAAGTAGCCTGATTTGTAGAAGGATTGCGTAGTAAGATTTGTTTTGCAATTGTGCAAACAAAATTCAAAACTAAAGTTGAGGCCATTGAAGCAGCTATCTGGGTGGAAAAGATTGAAAATTATGGAGATAGTAGTGCGTCTAGTCAAAAGAAATAAGCAAAATTGGATGCGGTATGTATTGGAAGAATTGCAAGAAGGAAAGAAACCTAGGCTAAGCATATGGTGCGTAAAGTGTGGAGATATCATAAAAATGACTGCACTAAAACAAAGACGGGGACAAGGATAATATTGTGAAGTATGTAGGATATGGGGATATTCACTCAACAATTGTCACTTACTACAACATTATGTCCGACAACCTTAGAATGTAGTATGTATTTTTTGTAGGGCAACTATGCATGAAGCCAAAGGTTGTAGAGCATTGATAGACTCGAAAGAGGAAATAACCATAAATGTATTTGCAGTCCAAACACAATTGGTCTCTAAAGCATAACCAACTATACCAGAAATAGAGATGGTCGCCTCTCCTTGATTGAGTGTGTAGTGAGCTCCTCCACCACAATCAAATATGAGGTGGATACCGCAATCTCCACAACCTAGTTCGAGTTGGGCTTCACCGTCTTTGCAAAACAATTGGGTTGGGCACCTTCGCTGCAATAATTGCACTCGGGTGGAACACACCTCCACCGCAAGCCCCTATGGAGGATATCAAAACCAAAACCAAGGATGGAATGCTTTGCATAGATAGTATGGTGCGCAACAAGGAGGATACCAAGGTGGTTATTAGCAAAGGAGGATGGGACCTTGACCGCAAAGACAAGGGGTGATTTGTTATCTTTGCGGAGACCCAAATGACATTGCACATAACTATCCCTTCAAACCCAGAGCGGGAAGTATTTTGTGCATATTGCGGGTGCATTCACAACACAATATAGAAGATTGTTCCGTGTTGGAGAAACATAGAAAAGAAAAACAATTGTGCAATGTTAAAATGATCAATGCGGTGCCTTAGGATACTTTGGAAATCTCCAAGTTGTCACTAGAGTCGCAAAGGAAAGAACAAAGCTTCGAAAGATGTGGAGATTCCTAGTGAGCCCCAACTTGATGCACAACGAGGATATATACCCCGATCCAAGAAAAGAAAAAGCATTGTTGGAAGAAGCTAAAGGATTGTTACACTCAATTCAAAATAAAGATGTTAATGGACAAAATATTGGGAAGCAAAAGTGCATAGACATGGGCTAGATGATGCAAATTTTGAAGTAGGAGGGAGTGATTGCCGCATTACAAGATCTCCTAAGAATAGTAAATGTTTCGCACAACGAAGATATCTCACAAAAACATCTCCAATTACGCAAGATTCCCTTAGAAAGTGCAACCAATGGAGCATTATAGTCTAAAAAACCTATTTGGTATGTTAAGATGAAGAAACCTTGAGATGTAGATACCAGATTGAACATAATTCTAGGAGACTATGATATAATAGACGTGGTTTTGATTTTGGAAGTACTATCAACATGATGTCGAGGTCCACACGGGAAGCCATGGGAGTTCAACTTTAGCTTAAGGTCTGTTACCCTCAGCCTTGTTGACTATGGGAGAGTGGATCTAATTGAATGATTGAAGGGTCTAGAAATTCAGGTAGGGGACTTAAGTTTAAAAAGAGAATTTGAAGTCATTGATATGAAGACCAATGAGACACACATTCTCGTGCTGATTGGCAAGAAATGGGCATATGATGGCAACATGACAATCAACATAGTGACAAATCAGATGGAAATGCACCTCGATGACTCTATCATTGTCATACCAATGAACATGATTGAACAAAAACCATATACCATTTCTAAGGAACCTAGGTGTCCTTATGCGCATGATATTGAAAGTTGGTTCAAGGTGGAACATCACGAAAAACCCAAAGCTCCACAATCCAAGAAGGAAAGGAATACAAAGGACTATAGAAATAGGGAGATTCATGTCATTGCAATTTAAGAATCCATTTGCAGAAGAGAGTTGCAGTACACATTAGATCTCCTACTAAATCTGAGATAAGACAATTATATGCATTTTCAAAAATGACCAGGACTATATTGAGACCAATGGAGAAAGTCACATTCCACGGGAACTAGCATCTTCAATTGGGGAGACTTAGATGCGGACTTGAATCATTGGATGCACAAAGAACACGAGATTAGGCCTATGAGAATGGTTCAAGTGGAAGAAAAACGAATTCCGCAATTCTTTGGGACTTCTAGTTTAGATACATTCTTGGTTGAATTTCAGAAACATGTGCCACAAGAAGATGTGAGGATAAGTGCAACGGATTACACATCAAAGGGAATAACAACTACATGGTGGGCCGTGTATGTCGTAGAACAAAGAGCCTTGCATGGACTGAAACAATAAGCATGTTCCATGCAAGATTTGCTTTACCTTCCAAAAACTAAAGCTTGGCCTAGATGTTTGTGGTAAATCAATGTCCTGGAAATTCACATTTAGGGGTGTATTGAGGCCTGAAAAATACAACAAATTGAGCCTAAATGGTGGTTTCATATCTTCCTAGACACTCACTTATTGCCAAAAGCATGATATTTCCATTAGGAGAGAGGAGAAAAGTGCACTTGGAGACATAGTGCATGAAGATTTTATTCAAACCTTCGCATTCGAAGATACAGTAATCCTATAGGTAGATGCAACACTCCAAAAGATTATAACATTCTTATGTTATGTGACCATAGACTCGGAAGGAGGAGCTTGATTCTAAGATCTAGAAGAAACAAATTAGAGGAATTGCGTAGATAATAGGAGTAGGACTGGAATAGTAAAAAAGACATGCATCACAAAGTGGAAGTATGTCATAGAGTAGAAGATAACAAAGAAGAAAAGAGGAGCTAGATGTTGATGAAGACATGGAACTAGCAGGATTGTTTGAACCGATTGTATTGAACCTTTGTGGGTAAACAAAAGAATTGCGCGATGAATAAGAAGAACATTTGCCCAATTTAAATATATAAGAAAACGAAGGCTCATGGAAGACACCAGGGATAAAGGAAAGGCTAAAATGTATGATGAATCAATGTGCAAGAGGTAGAAGCCATCATCCATCAAATATAGTAAAATTAGCTACTTTCGGAGATTACTAGATAGAAAAAGAAATGTTTGAGCTTTTATAATCATTGTGAGACTATGAAAATGTGTTCTCTACCAAATTTAGTGAAATAAAAGGAGTGGATCCATCACTAGGGAAATGCGCATAGAATTAAAGGAAGGTGCAAACCCCTGTCAAGAGAGCTTACAAATTGAATCCTAATAAGAAGGCAAAGGTCAAGGTTGAACTAGACAAAGATGGTGGAAGCAAGAATAATTTATCCCCTAGAAAAGTCAGATTGGGTGAGCCCGATAATCACTCAACCAAAGAAAACATGAGAGATTAGAATTTGTGGTGATTATAGAGCTCTTAATGATGCATGTGTAAACAACCCATTTCCAACGCCTTTCATAGATGAAATTTTAGAAATAACATGAAGTGTACTCATTTATAGATGGATTTATTGGTTATCACCATAATCCAATTGTGCAAAGAAATCAAGCAAAAGCTAATTTTGCAACGGAATGGGGCAACTTTGCATATTGGGTAACGCCTTTTGGTTAAAGAATGTACCCATGAATTTTTCTCGAGTTGTGGTCACTGCATTCAAATATTTCGTACATGATTTCCTAGAAGTTTATCTGGATGATTGGGCGGTCTTCTCCTTTTCAAAGAACACATCTCTAAGGTACGTCTTATATTAGAATGTTGTAGAGCATTGTGCATTGCATTGAATTTGAAGAAATGTTTTTCTTTACCCCTTTTGGAGTGTTACTTGGACACATTTGCAAAGAAGGGATTTTGGTAGATCAAGCAAAAAATGCACAGTTATAATTGGTCTTAAACCTCCCACAACCCCTTCGAAGTCCGCGCATTTCTCGGGCACATAGGCTATTCAAAAAAATTCATTAGGGGATGTGCTTGTATTATGCAACCTATGAAATAATTTTGATTCAAAGGGGCAAAATTTGAATGGACAAGAGAGTTCCAGAAGGCATTCACACGTCTTAAACAAAAGCTAGGCAGTGCGCCACTATTAGTTTTCCAGACTAAACCAAAGTTTTTCATGTACATGTTGATGCTTCAGGAAGTGTAATCAGAGCAATCCTTGTGCAACCCGAAGGAGGAATTGATCACCCAATTCACTTTGCAAGTTACAAGTTACCATGGATAAAGAAAAATCATATGACTACAGAATGAGAGCCTTTAAATTTGGTCTTCATACTTAAAAAGTTTAGGCAATATTTTTGGCAACACCGTTTGATTTTTCACGAGATCACTAGGCATTGTGCGATACTAGTAAATAAGTCGTTTATTGGGAGGAAGGATATCACTATGGCTTATGCTATTTTAGAAATACAGGTTTAAAATAAATGTCAAGTCGGGAAGAGAACATGTATGACCAGATCACCTAAGGCGTATCAATACAAGAGAACTTGAGGAGCTAGACGAAGATGCACCAAATTCACACTTATTTCGAGTGATCGCAATCTCGAGCAACTTGAGAAAATTGTGCAATTCCTTCCGATGAGATTCTACCAGATCACTACTTAGAAAAGAGAAGAAACTTGTCACTAAAGCCTTTCCATACACAATTATAAATGAATTCCTATATAAATTGGGGAAGGATGAAGTATCGCGCATGAGTTTCCTTGGAACATGCAGAGATAATAAGAGAAGTCATTTTGTAGGTGAACTAAGCTGATGAAAAAATTTTGTAGAACAAAATTTGGTGGCCAACTTTGTTTCAAGATGCACACCACATTACGAAGCAATGCGATATTTGTTAGAGAATAAGGAAACCTAATCAAAAGGATGAAATGCCACTCAACCCAGTTTTAGCTACACAACCCTTTGTACAATGGGGGATAGATTTTATTGGGCTGATTCATCCACCATCTAGAAGGTCCAGAGCTAGGTATATAATCACGACAATTGATTATTTCACTAAATGGGTCAAAGTCGTTGCAACACCAAATTATGTAGTGCGGACACAACCGAGTTTCTATATGAAAATATCATAACTAGGTATGGGTGCTTGTAGAAATTAGTCGATTGTGATAGGGAACACACTTTCTAAACAACACAATCAAAATCCTTACAAAAGAGTTCATGATTGCACATCATCAAAGCACCACATACCATCCATAGCAAATGGTCAAGTAGAGGCTACTAGAAAAGTCTTTAGTAAAAATGTTTACAACGATTTGCAATGTTCAAAGAGATGATTGAGAAGATAGAATACTTGCAATACTTTGGGCATACAGAACAAATTATAAGAGGAGTATAGGATATACCTTGTTTTAATTGGTCTACCAAATAAAAGTAGTAATGCCAATGGAATACATTGTACCAAGCCTACACATTGCGATAATCACATGGTTAGGAGATAAAGAGTCCATAGAAAACAAACTTCTGGATTGGACAAAAATGGAAGAAAATAGGGCAATTGTGCAATGGAATCAAGAGGCACATAAACAAAGTCAAAAAGCATGACACGATAGAAATCTCCGCACTAAAGAGTTTCAAACGGAACAAATGGTGCTGGTTTATGAAAGCAGATTTAAAGCGCATCCAGGTAAATTGTGAATCAAGTGGAAAGGCCCCTATATTATTCATCACATCACAAAACATGGCACAATTGTATTGTGGGATCTATAGGGAACGTGTTACCTTGCAAGATCAACCAATGTAGGCTAAAAGCCTACAATGGATAATTGCGCAAGGCAAGGAAGCAATAACAAGTGCTTTCGACACAAGAATTAGAGTAGGATTTTTCAAATTTCAATCAATTGTGGTAGATAGACGCTTTGTGTATTTAATTAGTCCGTTGTTTAGTGTGTAGGAATAGCTAAAATCAAGGGATCAACTTACAAATGACCAAAAAAATAAGAATGTGGGAACCAAAGCAAAAAGGTGCGAGAGAAATGAATAAGTCCGGGAAACTCGCACAATAAACAAGAAAGTAGACGTGGCAAAAAGAACTAAAGAGGTTAGTTGGCACAACCTCAAGCCAAATCTCCAACAGATAATATCCATCAAGGTGGTAGATCAAAAGGTAAACAATTGAAAAACAACCATAGCACATCCAAAAAGGATAAATGGAGGAGACAAAGTTGAGAAGAAAAACATTTTGTGTAGAATTTGGCGAGAGTAAATAGTCGAGAGATTCGAGCACTCTTAAAGTTTATGGAGTTTTGAAAACTGCAGATCCAAATTGCGAAAGAAAGTAATAAAACACTAATGGCAGATCCATTCACTTGGCCCATCGGACCTTGAGCTTAAAGGCATGATGAAGGAGCAAGGCATTGCATTCCTCCCATTGAGTGACTTGGAGAATGAAGATATGGGGATCTCTGCAATGCTTCGACAAACAAAATGGAGCGACCCACCGCACCACAAGCTATTGGAAAGAGAAAAACAAGCTTCGGGTATAGAAAGACCCACAATCCACGACGAAACTGCATGAGGACCTCTAATAGAGAAAGATCCATTCACAGAACAAGTGCTAATAGATTTGCGAGATTACCATACTTTGGTGATCATCCATAACTCATGCAAATGATCATGAGTTGCTATCACAACGGTGCCATTTGGTTTAGCGCGCAAGATGCAGTCCCAATCAATGCAACCACAATCGCTCGAGCCATTGGATTGCCTAATAAAGGTATATCAATGCGATCATCTATGGTCAACTTCACAAAGGGGAATCCCTTTGGGAGCTATTATGAAATAAAGCGGTGCGAGTTTTGGTGGCAATCAGTATCGGAAAGATATTGGCAAGCCACATGGGAAGTAAACAAGTGTCCCTTAGAGCAATCAACATCATCACAAGGATGTGGGAGGATGGACACAAATTCAATTGGCCTGATTTTTAGCTCATGAGCTCAATAAGAATGCGCAGAAGGTGAGTGGAGTTGGGGAAAAATTTTCATGTACTAATGGCTGATTGTGTCACTTTGTTTCACACATCAAGCGAGCCTTTGAGGGCATAATAGAAGTGGAGGATGTGTATTACCTGCATGAGTGGTTTGCGCAACACATTCTAGCCAAGCCATACACTACGTATGAAGATACTTAGAAGATGGGAGACTATCTCTCAAATATTAGGAGACACTCAACACAAACCCTCGCATACCAAAGGAAGTGTGTGCATACACAACCTCGTATGCCAAGTTTTGACTTTGTTGCATGATGGGGTCATATTTTGGTTTGAAGGAGCCAATACCAAACACCCGAAGAAACTCCCATTTTCATCGATATGGACATAGCAAAGGTAGAGTTAAGTAGGCAACATGGCTTGATTGTGACGTATGTGCAACCTTTGCGTGCACGAACGGCCAACACAACAATCACAGGAGGTTTACAATCAAAAGCAACTACAAAACCGTGGTCAAGTTCAACTTATAATGCATATTGAAGCGCAAACAAGGAGGCAAGTGAAAGGCAAACAAAAGGCCACTATGTAAGTTGAGAAAGCCCAACCAAAGGTTGAAAATGACCCAAGGTTACCCAGTTGGTTCGCCGACTTGGACTTTGAAAACTCAAAGTGGAAAGCAAAGAGGCAAAGACGCAAACTTTAACCCAAAAGGCCAAGCCTGAAAATTTATCCACTCATGCCGTGCTCTCTCGTGATCATCATTGGCAGGGAGGATGTCACACAGAGCGAGCTTGATCAAAAACATTACCAAGGGACTTAAGGAGGCCGGAGTTGATGTTAAATTTGAACCATATTGGCAAGGTGTTGTATGGATAGACCTCAAAGAGGAACTCCTAGTGACACCTCTCAAGAGAAAGAGGGTAGACACCAATCCATATAAAATAGTGTGTAAATCACCTCCGCAAGGAGATACAACACTCCTAGGTTGGGGAGTCGGCACGCGTATAAGGACCTCACCAACTCAAGAAGAGATAGCTCAACAAGATGCCACACAACAAGTAGAAAAGAAAGCTACACAAGAAAGGGACGAGCACGCATAGAAAAGGGAAAAATCCAGACTTATAAGCAGGTCAAATTAACATCTTGAAAGTCGTGGTACAACCGGGTGAGTACACTTTTTCCTCTTCCATCTCCACAAGATTTAAACGCCCTCTAGAAATGGGAACGGAAGAAGAAACAATGGCACAAGCCATGCAAGTGGAGTCGATGTCGAACTCTTAACAAGAACTTAAAAGTCGAGGAAACTGCCACGACAACTCAAAAGAAGCAAAAGATAGAGTGCATTGCGAAGGCAAAAACAAAAGAGCAATTGTGTAATGAACAAACCACATGATCAAAGAAGAAAGCGAAAGCGGATTCAAAAGCAAAATAAGAGGAAGAAGAACAAAAACAAAAAGAAGAGGAGGTAGAACAACAAAAGCAAGCAAGTGCACAAGTGAAGCTCAAAAAGCCATCATGCGGAAAAGAAACGACAAGAAGAAGAACAAAGGAAGCAAGAAGAAGAGAGAAAACAAGAAGTAGAAATGAAGGCCAAGGCAGATGCGAAGAAAAGGTGGAAGAAGAAGACAAAGAAAAAGATCGAAAAAGGAAGACAAAAGAGGAAAAGCTGCAAAAGAGAAACAAGATAAAGAGTAGGACAAAAAGACTAAGGATGCACAACACATTACAAAGGTAATTGCAAAAGTAGTAAAGTAAGCCCGGATCAAAGGGACAAGCACCATCGGTTAATAATTGAGCCTAGAGAAAGCAACCCCAATAAAGGGGGAATAATCTAAGGACACCGTGTAGCCCATTATAGGCCCTTTGATGCAAATGGCCAATGCCACAAAGATTGAAGCCACTAGTTCGAGAGCAAGCAACTACAACTGAAGAGAAGCTAAGGAAGGGGACAAAAACGTTTTGGTGGGCCTTGAGGCATCAACATAAACACATAAGAATAAGCTAGTTCTTCCTTCATCTCATGTTCACATCAGTAGTACCCAGATTGCCCAGATGATTGTGCAAACCACAACTTCATAAGCATTAGTCAACACACTCGAGGTGGATTTGGAGAAGTTACCATTGTAGACATAGATTAAAGGAGTGCACACGCTTCAGAAAACATCGACTTCATTGCAAGAATGCAATTGCACAAAAAAAACAACTTTGGAGCGGACACTACACAATCTGAAATCCTAAATTGAAGACAACTGTCCATGGCTTGTCATTGACACCATAGGTGAAAACATAATGAGCAAACAATCGCAAATAACCACTCTAGTAGGAAAAACTTGTGGACAATTGGAAGGAAAATGAGACCGTGAGGACAATCAAAACGTAGGTAGCTCAATCAAAGACAAAAGTCAAGGATGTCGTTCGATCTTGCAAGAATACATCAAGATGCTCTAGTAGGCTAAAGCACAAGCTAAGAAAGTTACACTTGAGCTCTGGAATGGAATGCGCAATTGTAGACTATTATGGTAGAAAGTAAGGCTGATGCGAGACACAAGCAACAAAATGCAAGTCCAAATGTTGAAGGAGACAAATGATCAAGAGGTTGAAAAGGCATTGCAAAACATCCTCAGAGGTATGAGATAATGTAAGTGAAAAATTGTGTGAATAGGAACACAATATGTTATGCAATACATTTGCGGAGTACAAGCACAAAGAATGTAGGATCGCTTGGAGGCTTTGACCCAAGACATACAAAGTGCCATTACTCTTCATGATAAGGATGCGGATAACGCTAAAAGGATGCTTTGTATGAAGTAATGCAAGCATTGTCACAATTGCAAATATACTTTGGACGAGTGAATGAAGCACTCGCAGATTGAAATATGTATAAGGTAGACCTCGAAGTTTTTCTCCCCACTACGAAGACAATAAAGAACACTCCAAAGTATGTTCTCCCACATATCATGTTCTATAGAATCAAAGCAACAGAGATACTACCTCCCCTTCCTTTTACTCCAATCATCCAACCAACCTAAGCCAAACAACTCGAGCAGCAACAATAAGATAGAAGAGCAATACAATTTTGCGTCAGGTAATAAATTTGAAGTATAATTGTACAAATTTTGTTCGATGTGTATAAGCGAGGCCCGCATATAGATAGAAAACACACAAGAGCGGTCTATGAGTGAGTTTTCGCAGATTGAAAACTTGAAAGGGTGGTTTGTTGGAAAGTCTACGTAATTGAAAATCCGAGGGCGATTAAGCAAAGGTGTGCGAGAGGATGAAAACCGGTAAATGGTGTCCTCTCAGGCCGATTGTGAGCAAAATATCATAATGCACAATGCAATTAGTGTTCGATACTGATCTCAGAAAAAGCAGCTCAAACAACCTCCTAGATCATGGAAGCATCTTTTGTCTCGGGACAAGACAACTATTTAAGTTCGGGAAAGTGTTGGGAGTGTATAAGGGATTAAAAAGTTGACATGAAGATATTTTGTATAATTGTGCAATCCTAATGTATATGCCTAACCTAGATAAGACAAAGTATAGAAGATATAGTACTCTCTTAGAATAGATTAAGAATGCGAAGAGCCTCATTTGTAAAGGAAAGGAAGAAGAAGGGACTAATAACTCAAAAATCGCCTCATTTTGTATGAACCTATGTAAGTGTACTATGCATAAGGTTGATCTTTGATCCTAAAGTATGTTTGCATTCTCATTCAAGTAATAAATGGATATATTCCCGATTGTTGTCTTTGTCTTCCTTGAATTATGCCTATTATGTAGCTATTGCACATCGTGGATTAAGTCTTCTACCTCTTTTGTGCAAAATCTAATTGGAAGAACATGGATTTAATCTAGACTATAGCCTATTGTAAGTCCCGATGCCATGACCCAAGGACCTATGCTAACAAGATCCCATACAATGTGAATGCCTTTCGTGAAAATCTCGAGAGCTTTAATACTTGGGGTTTTAGCAAGTTGAAGACTACTACTAGTGATAATGGGGAACCACCAAAGGTTGTGGTCATTGAAAGAAAGACTCGATCGAAACCCATTGCACAACCCGCACGAGGAATGCCTTGATTGCTTTAAAGACTTTCCAAATGCTTTGATTGCTTTAAAGACTTTCCAAATGCTATAGTCAACAAATAAGCCCTTGATCTTGATTGGGTCAAAGTTAATAATTAGTGTATGGAAGTCGATGTTCTTCATGCCTATTTTGCCATAAGACGAGCTCAGTAGAGATGTAGTGCCAAAGGAGATTTTTCCATGCTTGCAAGCCCTTGATAGCTCGAATAATCCCCTTGGCACATAAGGTAGTACTCTACTTGTGGACACCAAATAATGCCCATACATTCATCATCTCGAAGAAATTTGTGAGTCCTGCTGGCATTAGCCTCGTATAAAGTCTCGAAGCAACTTGGCCAACTTATCATACACAACCTTAGCCAAATCCCAACAAGAGGAGAAGTCGACATGAGTCACCGCCGAGAATCTTGGTGCAAACTTGGAACATGCCAACCAAAGACAAAGGCTTGGTAGTCGAGGAAACTATTTTCTTCTCAACTTGTGGTAAAACATACTGCCATAGAGTAGACAAGGAGGTTTCAAAGACAAAAGGGATGCCAATAAATTTGAACATCTTCCATTTGTCAATCCACTTCCGTTGGAAATTCTCAAGCCATTCTCGTATCATAATCATACTTTGCCGACAACATTGCATTTTTGTCCATCAGTAGATTCAAACTTGAGGCGTTGCGAGAAGATGTTGATGCAAGTCGAGCTTTGTGGAACAAAGCTTTATTCTCTCGCTAGGGTAAGAAAAGAATCATATGAAAAATGACCATTGAGAAGCTTGTTCTTCTTGTTGGGAGGATAATGTCTCAAATAAGACTTTGCTTGGCCTTGTGAGCTAGAACACAACAAAAAGTCTCACCGACTAGGATATGCAAGGAGAACAAGCGAGCAACCTTGTCAAATAGAGTGGAAGAGACCAAATCTTTCAGACTTTTGACCATTAATTGTTAAACAAGTGGAGAGTTACAAGAATAAATCTTTCATCAGAGAGAGAAATAATTCTCCAAACCCTAAGGCTTTCAACATATCAAGAACAAATGGCTACTTAATGTGGCCATATGCCTTCTCAAAGTCTAGTTTGAGAAACATGACACATTGATGGGAGGCCCGAGCCCATTCCATGCCTTCCCAAACAATGATATTCTTTTAATTTCTAGCACTATAATGTCTTCTTTTTCGAATTAGTTCCAATTGAAGACTTCTTGCCATTTTTCTTCCCGTGGCCAAGAAGAAATTGAACAAGGGAAGTCCTTGGGTTTCATTTATGTTTTCTTTCATTGCTATTAATGCTTTCTTTTTGTATTTTTCCTCCCTAAGGCAGGTTGGCTGGGCTGGAGAGCTCATAAAGGCAAATTAAAAATAGAAGCAAGCACTTAAAGAGGTCGGTCATGGGGAAAATTCACCCTTATGACTCTTGGCGCCAACTAAAGGGTATAAGAGGAGTCGCATAGGCTCATTTGCACATCACTTTTGGCATATATACTTTATCAATTTGGACTCTAGGGCTGATTGCTCTATTTCCAACTCCACTAAGGGCGAAAATCCATAGTGTGGCATCCAAGGAGGACAGAAACCTTCCTTGTGGCATATTGGAGAACGAAAACTCTCCAAAATTGGTGGTGTGAAGGCAAATACTGAAGATCCTCTTGCTGGTTTGTATCTAGGGCATCAAGGAGAAGACCTATCAAGAGCTTTTGCATTGTTTGGAGCCCCTCTCCTAGGGAGTGACTAGGGTTGGAGTGAATTTGGGTGCCTTCTAGGGCACGAAACTCAATTATTATTTGATATTCAGATTTGTCATAATTTATAAGGCTGATATCTTTCATATTTGGCCATTGTTGGGGTTTGGAGACCTCATTTTTGATCATTTATCTTGGCTGTACTTCTGCTGTTGATAAATAAATTGCCAGTTGTGTTTGAGATTGGATTTCATGATGAAAATTGTCCTAAAGTGTTTCTAAAAGGTTTATAAATATTGTGGATGAGTTTTATGGTGATATTTGGGTGAAATCTTGTTTTTGCAAGTTGCTGTTTCAAAAATCAGACTGTTGTACATTGCTGATCTAATTTTTCAGTTTGCTGGTCTAAAATCAGATTTAATCAGTTTGGGGTTTGTGTGATTTCCTTGTTCTTGTGTTTCAGCCCTAGAAAGGGATATTACAAGCGCATATTTTGATCAACCTGCTTAAAAAAGATAATAAATCAACCTATTCAAATTAAAGTTGCCTTGGGACAAGTCTTAGATGATGTTGTTGAGGCAACATAGAGGCTATAAAAAAATTGAGAAGCAATTACCTCTTAATGAATTTCCATCCTAGTTTGCAAGCAATTATATATAAATTTCTTGTTAATTTCATAGTTAGCAAGAGACGCAGTACTGGAGACACCATTTGTCAGAAAAATAGATGGGTGCTTGGAGATGGATTTTATTTTTTAATAAATATATATTTAATTTTTTGGTATTTATAAATATATTTAAATATATAATTAAGTTTTAGAGAACACACTATTATGAAACGTAATAATAACATTAATAACTTTTAAAGTAAAGATATTAGAGTTGACAAAAGAGAAGAGTAATTATATTCATATTTATCGAGGATATCTGATCATATATAGGTTCAAGAGTACAAAATATAGATCTAAAAAAACATTGGAATGCAAGTCTCTGATATGAGTACCAACAAGTACTAGTCTCCGAGACTAGTATTGGTCTCTGAGACATTTTATTTGGTAGCAGATGAGTCTCTGTGCAACACTGGTTAATTTTGAATTTAAGCTTTCCTTTTGAGAATTTTAGCAAAGGATATGGCAATCCCATAAGGCTACCATAATTCCTAAATTTGGCCAGAAAAACTAGTTTGTTGAATAACCTGTTTAAGTTATGAATGAGGAGACATACCACATATATGTACTTTTGTAAAAAAGTTTGAGCATTCTATTGCAACAAGTTGTTGGTCAATTCATATACAGCTATAATAATTTTAGTTTTCCTCAAATATTATTTCTTTCTTTTGTTGTATTCTTTTCTCAAGTTATCTAGCCATATATGACACTTCACATAATTTTTTTTTGGCTATTCAAGAATGATAAGATTTACTAGTCTATATGACTTATATCAAATTCAATAGAAATTTATGTGGTTTACACCCCTTTTCATTTGTATGTAACGGGATTCTGTTTTTCTGTGTGGCATAAATGCTTTCCAAATCTTCTTATCATGTTTAGATTCTCACCCCTACTAGTAAACAATTGAATATTCATTCTTTGGCAGTTCTTTGCTTGGGGCAGGGTTGACACTAAATTTTTAGTGGTGAATGTTGGTTCCTCTTTTGTTGTAGATTAGTTCCCTCAAGTGGGCCAATAAACTTTTTGCTTTTAATTGAGCTCTTTGCCTTAAATGGGTTGCAAGCTGAAAGGCCACTTATTTTTTTAACAGTTGCTTTCTCATTAACCAGTTTAATAATATTAGTTGTTAGCTTTTTGTTTTTTTGAGTGGTCAATGCGGAATTTTAATTGGAAATTTATGCCTGGTGTTTTGCATTTCAATAAAGACGAAGCCAAAATATGTGTGGATAATGTATACTGACAGTCATTGAACCATATGCAAAAGCTTAGAATGTATATTTACACCTTTCAAACTGATTATTAAACTGACCACAATGTTGGAGTCATACCACTCAAGAACCTACTGAACATAGCATACCCTATAATTAAAAAATATCTTTGGATTGATGCTGTCATGGTAGGTTCTTGAGTGGTCAACTTAGCCTCCACGTTAATAGGATTAGTAAATAAAGGTCTTTGCCCAACCTATATCCATCATGTTATATCACATTAATTCATTATGATATTATTGAGTATATTGTTTATCCAATATTCCTAGTGTTCTTGTGTATGATCTATTCAATGTATGTGCATACTTCTTTATTGTCAATCGTGGGATCTTGCGCTTAATTCTCACGTGGTATAGATTCCAGCGTTTGAAGTTTATACCTAGGAACAACATATTATTAGCTTTATGTTAGTACTTATGTTTTCTCTACCTAGGATTAATGAAGAGCTAAGTCATGGGTTAAGTAGGGGTTATTTCCCATTGAGAGTATAGCGAGTGAAAAGTCTAAAAGATGCATGTCATTCAATTGTATTGTAATAATGCCAAGTTGTCAGATCCGATAGAGTTTGAGTATAATGGTTTGTCGATTTTGTTTGTGCCAATTTGGTACGACCTTACAAAAATATAAAAATTCTAGCCAAATAAACAAAGCTACTCGCAATATGCATAAAATGGAAAAGATTAAACTATAAAACATTACTAACAGTTGATAATTCAATGGAAAATGTCAAATGATAAATCAAAATGCTTTATAGTTTATGTTCAAAAGAGAGTAATAGTCATAATGTGGGTCTTGTGCAAAAGTCTCATGTCTCTCTTCATTGATGTCAACTTATGAAAGATGGGCAATGGAAGCATCAAAGTTGGGATGATATGGCTGTACATACCAATGCATTGTTGCCCTCTCCTTGTAGTTGGCCCACTTTGTGTGATAGGAGGCACAAGTTGGAATACACATATCAAATCCTTTGCCTTTTTGACTACTAACTGGTTACACTTAACTGAGTTGATAAGGAGTATGTACTCGAGTTCCGCTCATTTGATGAGGGATTTGCTAAAAAACAGATTCTCCCAATACATTTCCAATGATACCATGATGCCTATTCTTATGGCATGTGGTAATATCAACTCATGTTTTATGGTCCGTGGTATTTTCGAACATTTTCAAGAGGTTTGTGGTATCTCCAAGATCATCAATTCTTCTCCACTAGATGCCACACATACACTTCCATTGATACCATGAAACCCGGTCTTATGGCATGTGGTAATATCAACTCATGCTTTATGGTGTGCGGTATTGTCGAACACTCTCCAAAGGTTTGTGGCATTTCCAAGATCATCAAAAATCATCTCCACCAAATTTCGTGCATAGATTTATGTAATAACAAATTTAGATTCCAGTTTCTAAATCTTAATTACCAGATGTATAATGTAATTTAGAATAACAAGACAATAATCCTAATAGACATAAAAGAGATCATGCCACAAGATAAGCCATAGATTTACCAATGGAAGTATAGTTAGGGTTTTAGGGTTAGAAAGATGACACCATGCATTGAGCTTAGACTGTGTGGTAATGCACTGAAATTGAAGGCAAAAGCAGAGCAAAGTGTTACCAAGCTGCTTGTAATATTTTGGAACCTGAAAGTGTGTGCAGGACAAGTTCGTGTCTGCACTTGTCCGAGGGGCTACAAATGTGTCCTTTGCTGCTCTGAGCTGAAATCTGGTTCTGGGATCTGTTGGTGCTCAAATCAATCTCACCCCTATTTGGTTAAGCTTTGCTTTCGTTGTCTATTATATTTTCTGTTTTCCCGTGGGGTGCGAGTTGGCCTTTTGGTTCTTCTGTATATGGATTTGTCTTTCCTCTTTTTGGTCGAGGATCATGTCTGGATGTGCATTATTTTGAAGTTTCTTGCGGGGAACTAGTTGTGTTTTAAGATTTGAAATTGGAGGGATCGCCCATTGTAAAATGTTCCTTGGTCATGTTTTTATTTGCGTTTTTTCTCCATTGCCCACTGCTGGTATGTGGCAGCTCCCAATTGATTGCGGTATGGCGGGTCTAATTTGCAAACTTGTAACTTTCTATCGCATTCACAAAATGCAAAATCAGCCCATGACCCGATAAATATTCTTTGAATATTCGCAATCATAAAGTAGCGCAAGCAATTTCTCAATTAGCATCTAGGAGTGTACATTTGTCACAATTTGAGTGGATGCGGGAAGCGACACATATTTGTATTTTGCGCACTAAGGGAAAAATGTAAAAGTGTAAAAAGTTTCCCGAGACTTGTAAGGGACACGTGGCTCACTTTGTGCAAAAGGTGGGGATGCGGGTCGTTGGAGCACTCAAGCATTTTTGGTCTTGAATTGAAAAGAAATAAAACTGTAGAAAAAGGCCCCCAACCCCGCTATCACCCAAATGCGACCACGTGTCGAGCCCGTGTTGAAAGCCAAAAGCGGATGGGTGGGTCAAGATAGCCAAAAGTGTGTAAGTTCTAAAACATTGCAAAACTACGAAAAGTGCCCCGAGCCCACGTTAGTGAAAGTATTTTCCACGTGGACGACTCACTTTCAAAGTTGAGAACGACGGAATGAACGGTTACGATACAATGCATTTATTTCGCCGCCATTAATGCTGCTACGCAAAATCAAGGACGTTTTAAAGTCTGCAAATGCTTTCATCTTCTATTATCAATTTGTTGGATTTTTGTTGCTACCTTTTGTGATTTTCGTTGAGAATTATCATGATTTTAACTGTGGAGCTTGAATTGGGAACTAGAGGACTGAAAAGGTTGTCGATTTGGATTTAAATTGCTCAGCAATCGTGGATTGATTGGTAAGAACTTAGAAACTCCTGTGTTTCTCTTTCATTGGCAAGTTGGTTTTAAGTAAAGTTAGGGTTTTTGAAGATGAAGACCATGCCATCTTCGTTCTCGGTTGCGTGCGTCGGGGTCACAAGCGATTTAGACAAAATTACAGACACGGACTGATGAGTGCTGATCTAAATGATTTTCTTCAGAGACTGAATAGCCCCCATAAGAGTGAATCCCTAAAGGCAATTCAAGATAGCGCATTGCTCTAGCTGGTGCTTATCCCACCATCGGTTCATTGCCCAAAATTGGTGTGGCATTGTGCTATGAATTATGATCCCGAAAAGAGGGAAGTATTAGACGGGAGTGGGGATGCAGTTTTGACATTAACACCTGCAGCCATTAGAATAATGTTAAAATTTCCTGTAATCACCAACCCAATCACCATTGGTATCAAATTAGCCTTACGGGATTATGAAGCAAAGAAAAAGGATTATGCCAAGATCATAAATACAAAGTGGCTCATCACGAAAAAGACAACTAGAATCCCTAAAAGGCTAGTTAGGGCACAATTTGTTGAGAGGTTGAAGATGTCATTGTGTTATTAAGTCGAATGGCGGGGTTGGAAACCACAAATGAATTCAAGGAGTGGATGGTTACTTACATATGGATCATTTTGGAGAGAAAGGGGAGCATTTTTGGGCTACTTTCATTGCAGAAGCACTCCATGGCCACATGGTCACCTTAGTAGCGAAAATTGAGATGGGTGACACTTCAGAGATAGAATTTATATGATGACCTACTTAATTTACAATGTTGCAGGGCATAGACGTTTCCCGGGTTTGTTACCACATGCAGATTTCAAGCAGTGCCAAATGCATGAGATATTCCCTCAACTGCAACTGATCAACTGGAGTGGGAATGTGAGGTTGGTTAATGATGCTTTCTTTTCCCCAATCATTTGTCTTTTCAAACCAGAGTGGGGATAGTATAGAATTTTGAATAGGCCAGACAAGTGATTTTGGAGTATGGATGCTTACTTCATTCAATATAAAAAGTTCACATACATAAGGGTTAGTGGTTTTGAAGGCAAACCTTGTAAATTGCCTAGGTATTTAGATGATAAATTGGCTTTATGTGAATTGGCAAGGCAAATAACACCTGTGCACAAATTGATTGCCATAAGACATAAGACAAATATCAAATTCCCCATTAGAATTAGAAGGTATTCATGCCCTTCCATCATAAAAGCCAGGTTGATTGAAGATGAAATGCAGAAGTTTGACATGGAAAAGTTTGAGGCAAGGGCCAATTATGACATCAGATGGGTATTCAACAACATTGCAAATACTTTTGAGCATGAGCCTCATTTTGAAGATTATTGGATGAATTATAGGGATGAAGAAGAGGTCAGATTAAGGGATTTCTCCATAAATGACCCTTTCACAAATAATAGATTTCAAAATTGCAGTTATCCCAAAAGGAATTGTGGATGATCCACATACAATAAGAAGGTATTATGTTGATCAGAAGGTGGAAGCACAACCCATAATCCCTCCAGATTGGAATGAGACAGAATCTGATGATTCTTATATAAGGATAACTTGATGTAATGAGGAGAATCTGTGAATTGGTTAACTCAAAAGAGCATTGACTTATCAATTTAATACCAGAATCTTAAACAACTTTAGGAGTTTGGGAAACTTGAGTGATGATATTCCACCCCGAGGAAGGAGCAGATAGAATGGATCCTTTGGGAGGAAAGGCCCTCAGTTTCCTTAAAAAAGGCCCACTTCTAAACTCATAGATGAGTGGACTTCAACCACTAGTGGGACTGGTACTTCTATGTCAATTCTTAGGCAAAAGACTGAAGACATGCTCTTAAAATCTATGGAAAATGCCCCATTACTTTTGCAATGCCAATCCAAGAAAGGGGAAGGGCTTAAGCATCCCATGTGGTTTGCTCAGGTGTTTCACCAAAACCTCATAGTACTAAGAAAATTAATGAGTGGAGCTATAACAAGTGGTCTTACTCAATCTAAGCCGCATAAGGAAGGGCAAAGAGCAACACCTTGATCTAAAAAGGTTTGAAAGGGCACACAAGAAACATAAGGTTGCTCATGTACCATTTTGGTGAGAGTAGGTGCCCACACGCCCAAAAAGCACAAGCATAAAGATGTGGTAATCGATCCTCCTGAGTTTGAAAGGAGTGATGTTTATCAGCACAACATGCTCCATCATTGCCACAAGTGGAACAATTAGAGCTTCTATTCCCACCTCTATCTGTGGAGGAAACAACAATGAAAGGCACTCAAGATCAAACAACCCAGAAAATGTTGCAGATAGTTCAGTAAGTAGCCAATTTTTAACTCTAGGTACGAAAACATCTGAGACCCTGCTTACTAAGGATATGAGTATGCCTTCGTTTGGAACATTGTATGAATCTGCAAAAGACCTAAGTTGATGTAATTGATGTTGATATTGGTGAGGGATTTTCTATGTTAGATGCACTTAAATTATCTATGAGTGAACCATTGATGACACCGGTAGATGACCTCCAAACAAGTAAGGAAATAGAGAGAAATACTCATCCATTAATTAGTAAAGAAAAATCCCAAGCAATAGAAGTTCCTTCTATAAGACAAGTGGTTGCAGAATCAGATAAACCAGAATTGTTTGGTGGAGAAGATGTTAATGCAGAGATGTTAACAGAAGAGATTGTTTCTATTTCTGTTAAAGTTACTAAAGCTGATGAACTTTCTCAAGAGGGAAAATCTATTTTTGAAGAGAAAGTAGAAGTGGCACAAGCCACAACCACTGGTGAGAAAAGCATTGTTGATAAAGACATACAACCTCTAGATGGAAACGTGAAGTTGGCTTCAGATGAACAACCTACCATGTCATTACATCATCAGAGCATGAGGAGGGTAGGATGCCAACTCAACAGAGTTTGAGGAAGGAAGAGCTTGCAAGCCAGTCAGTACAAGAAAATGTTGGAGGAGAAGTTGGGTCCAATTATGGCATCAATTGGAGAAATAAGGAAGGAATCTCCCCGACTGCTTGATACAAACCAAGAAAAGAATGATCAACTTCAGGTTTCCACTAAAGGAAAAGAACATCCGAAAGAATTATTAACACAGGTGAGAATAACAAGGTGGTTATCAAAATAAATAATGAAGAACAAGTAGAATCACTAGTTCAGATGAACAAGGGGTATTCAAACAATTGATGGTTGTCCCTGAGGAACCCCAACAAGAATCACAAGAGGCAAAGGCTGGAACAAATTTGGCGAAAGGGTGGATTGGTGAATTAATTTCAAATGAGGAAAAGGAGGTCCTCCTGTTCAAGCTATTGACCTTACTACTCTTGTCTTTTCCAAAGACAATAAGAGCCTCAAAAAGGGCTAGAACTATCACTAAAACCCACACTTGATTCATCAGGAGCCAAGACTTTGGAAGTAGCAATCCCTTTTGAAGGAAAGACTAGAGAAGATATAACAGCCAATGATTATAATGTTTAAATCATTCCCTTAGGAAAGCCCTCAAGGGACCAACTAAAACAAGGGGTATCTAAAGTAGTGAATGACCTTTTACAAAAGGTGGACGAAGATAGAATGAAAAAGAGGTAGTTAAAATAACAAGTTAGAGCCCTGAGCTCTAGTTTGCAGCAGTTGATTGGGCAACCTAGTCAAGCTCAGACAAGTGCCTCCATAGATACCCCTGAGGGAATGGATAAAATAAACAAAGTTGTCAAGAAGGTCCTAGGCGGTGGACACATGGATTGAAAAATTAACCAAGAGGGGAAAGGAAGCAATTGTAGAGGCCAGATCAAAGTATGAAGATCTCAAGAATAGACTCAATGAAATTGATGAGATAGTTGAACAATGTGACAATGAGATTTTCTATTTTGAGGGAATTCTTCCCAAGCTAGACCGCATTACCCAGCTCAGTGATGAATTAGTTGAGTAGGAAAACATTGTGCCAGTAGTAGTCAAAGGAAGCCAACATGCTATTGAAGAGTTATCAAAGATCAGAGTGGAAACCTTGAATGGGATCAAGGAAAAGCTTGAAATCAAGAGAAATTGGGTTGATGACACTCTTGATGCCATTGACTTGAAGTTAGAGATATGGTAGCTGATAAATTCAAAAAGAGCTACGGGATCTGAAGATTGACTTTTTGCTTAATTCCTTTGAAAAGAATATTTAGAAGAATGATTTCTCCTATGAAATCATTAAAACAATGAGAAGGATTGAGAATAGAATTGCAGAGTTAAAAAAAGACCACTGAATACAAACAAAAATGGGCCATTGCATTGATGCAATATCTAGGCAAGCACTAATCTTCCAACATCATACGGGACCAAATGAGGACGAGGTTAATGAGTTATTCAAAAGGTATGATGCATATGTAGCAAGGTTGCCAAAAGAACAAGATACAAAAATGGAAGCTGAAGAAGAAAAGAATGCAGATACAAAAGATGATGAACATGCTTAGGCGTTGTTCCTTAAGTTGTATTCTCTTTTCATATTCCTTCTTTAAACTAATACTTTAAAATAAATACTTCTATTACATGGGATGTAATTGTTTTTTAATTTTATTGTTCCCTTATTTCAATTGTAAAGTGGAAGAATGCAGTAGTGTCATATTTACTTTGATAAAGTTTTACATACATTTGGATAAGCATGTAAATGATTGATATTGTTGTGCTTCTTGCATTTTGAATAAGGAACAAAATGGGGTTCTATAGGGGCCCCTGCCCATGACAAAGAAAGATATACACATGCCAGAAAGTAGAGACAATGAAAGGAAAACAACATTTAGACATTTTTCAGTCCTATTTCATAGTTTCCTCCCAACAGGGGAAGCTTATTCAAAAGCTTATTTTTCCTCAACACAAACTCGCTTGAACATTGTCTGTCTGTCGAACAAAAATGATTGACCCTGCAGTCCCGGACATTCCCATGTCCATCAATGCTTCCAGAGTCATTCTAGGATGACTCATGATTTGCTCAAGCTCAATTTTCTTCTCATTGTGATGACACCCAATCCAAAAGATCCAAACCACCTGTGAAGAACACCGTCTTTCCTTTCCCCTTGTGAAGGGTCGATGTGCTAGGAGTGTTTGAGAGGGGACACCGGGGTGATTGGAAGGGCAAGCACTGCATGTTGTTGATTAGGCAGATTGTGAGGTCTTGAGCTTGACCCAGCCTCCCATTTCCTTGTGAAAGGTGGATTGTCTTTCGGAGAAGGAATGGGTTGAGGCCCCAAAAATCATGCTCTACCGAGGAGCACGATGCATTAAGCGGGTGGATGACCGAATTGCAAATCTCCCCCTGTTGTCCCGAGCGGAGGAGATTGCTGCCCTTGAATGGCGAGCAGATAATGATCGGTCCTCTTCTCCATCAGAGATAATGATTGGAAGTTGAGGTTGTGGTTCACCCTTCCTCTTACCTGAAGATGACCCTAGTGCTGAAACTGGTTGCAAAGGCACAATCTCTACTTGCTTTTTCTCCAGGGAATTGATTCTCTACTCCAACTCATCTATTTTGTGGGAAATAATGACACAATTGTCGATGGAGGATTTATCATATAGCACATATGATTCCTTGGGAATCTCTTTTGATACAAATCCTCATCACATAAAAAGGGACATTGAAAATTGGTTTGCCTAGATACCTGAGGTCTTCTCTCGACCCAATATCTCTTTAAATCTTGGGAGATTTCAAGTGTTCCCATTTAAAAAGATGAAAATACATAACCTGAAAGGCTGCAAATACAGGATTAATCCTGATTAGCCTTGTAAGAAGTGCTAATCGGACTTGCCGATATGTTAAGGGTCCTCTGGTGTCACCTACACACTCTACATCAAACAAAGAGCCTTAACAAAGGCTTCATCAGACCACTCAAATTGAAAATTTGATTTAAGTCCTCTGAAGAAATCTCCTTTAGACTGTGTGCTATAAGTACCTTCGCCATTTTTTTCTGATGAAATTCCTTATATTCAAAACAAGAAGGGAAATACATAATGATAATGAAGTTGAGCCAGGTTTTATAATAAAAAGGAGACATGTTTTTGATTTAGTAAAATCTTTCCCATGAGATGAGGGAGATTTTGTTTAGTTTGCACAAAAAGGAATTTAAGAGTTGGAAGAGGTTAGGAATGAGTAGAGCTGGTAAATCAAAGTGATTCAACAGAACTATGTGTGGCAATTAAGCTAATAAGACATAAAATAGAGTGCGTGGCACCCAAGGTGGATTCTTGAAAAGTGAATATGGATATATGTCATATTAGAGTCATCTGGAAGTGTTCGAAATTATTTGAAATGATTATCTAATCAATATTAAGAAAGAATGATTAAAGTAATTTGCCGAAATGATGACCTGATATCCCAGTCGAGCACAAGTGGAACTGATTGAAAAGACTTGCATTTTGTACATTTGGCAGTTTAAAGGAAAACTTTTAAATGTCATGTTCTAGAACAAGTTTTGTAAAAGGAAATATTCCTTGGAATATTCGTGCTTTTGGGGGGAAAATTTTTGAAGGTTAACAAGTGAAGGGGGTGATATAAAAAGCAAAAGGATAATCACGCGAAGGGGGTTATTTTTTTGAGAATTATTCAAAGAAAAGAGAAGGAGAGAAAGCCGAGAGAAGCCATTTTTCGAGGAACTTATCTGAGAAACCTATTATTTCTTGTGTATCTTTAAATTTGATCATGTCAAGATGGTTGCAAGTGTCCAACCATTGACAAGCTTTGAGATTGTAAATAAACTTTCCCTTGCTGATCAATTTGAAGAACCTTGAGTAAATCGTGTTAATCATGAACCTAGTTGTGTCTTCTTTCATTTTGAGATATCTTCAAATAGTTATTCGTGTTCCTGTTGCAATCTTATGTTAGGAGTTCCTCTAGAATCACACAAGATCTTGTCCTTGTGATAGTATTGTGGCATTTGCAATTACATTATGAAGAGAGTTTTCATTTCATGATGCAATAAACAATTTAAATTCACTCTACTTTCATTATGATGATACAAATTGTTTGTTAGTCTATGAGTGTATCTTAGGCGTGATGAATCAGGGACTTCTAATGTTTAATTAAGTCTTTAACATGAATTTTGTGTTGAATCCTTGAAGAATGTGTGAAACCGTGTGTCTTTGAGCTTTCATAGATGCACATCCTCTAGTTAAAGGTTCATTCTGACTATTTGAAGCCTTTTGTCATTTTGCTTTGTAGATTTTCCAACATTTGTTAAAAGTTCTCAAGAATTTGGTATAATCAACTTTATCCTGCTTAACTTCCCAACAACAAATTATACATTAAGTAATAAATCCTACATGAACCACCCCTGCTTGCACTATATATCCACAAATGTTGAAGAAGTTCATTGAGTTTGCCTATCCTTTACCAAAATATGCAGATGCAATCAGTTTTTATCGTTGTCTTTAGTAACCTGGACCTTGTCTAGAAAACATCTTCATTCTCTAGGGTGACAACTCGTGAGAGTTAGGTTATGTTGCATTGACCATGTTTTCTCAAGGTCTCCTTCAAATATTGTAAAGGGAGAGTCAAATACTGTTAATCCGTTGATATTCTTCACCAACACAGTTACAAAAATGGGTCCTCTCACCCTGGTTGAAGGCACAACCTAAAGTAGTGAGGGTAGGTCAAACCCTTAACACGGTGCTATCCAATCCTTTCCAAACTAGAGTAATAAAGAGTCATTTAAAATCCATCCCCAGCTACAAAACGACTCATATTATGATTTGTTTGTCTCTAAGCATCCTGATCAACTTGTGATGCTTTGCTCGGTTTCAAAGGAAGAATCAATTTGGATACCAATAGGATCTTCTTCGCTTGTGTCTTTACACCCATTCCTTGGATCTCTGCAATGATAATGCTGTGAATGGATATGACTTCTCGCTTGTTGACCTAAAAAGGGATTAGTTATGACTTGTGTGGGACTGACCTCACTACACCCCTATTGATGTGATGAGTGTTGCACTACGTACTAATACTTTGAAGAGGGATCAAGCCACACGCAGTTTTCCAATCCTATGATGAGATGGAGGGTAATATAGAAATGTAAACAAGATGGAGCCCGCAATGCGGCCCTCACACTTGGCAATTGACACTTAGCTTAGTTGGAGTGCATGAATTTGTGATCTAAGGCAACAATAGAGATGTATTTAGAATTTGAGTAGCTTTGTTGTAGTTGTGCTCTAAGGAATGGTTATTTTTAATGTTTTGCTCATTTCTTCTTAGAGTGTGCCTACGGTATGGAATCTCTAGATACTCCTAATAGCTTAGGGTGTATGTGTTTATATAGGTGACCATTCAAATGATTTCTTGCTCAATTGACCCAAAAGTACCACCTAGGTGACCAAGCTAAATTGTGCATTTGAAATGATTATTGTTGCAAGTTCAGGGATGGGTTCGTAGTGTGTGGACAAGTTTGTTAGCTGAACTTGTCTTGGGCACGAACTTGTTTAGGCTAAAGATGGAATCGGTTTTAAGACAGTCATGGTCTATGGATAGTCTTTAGATGTGCTCTATAAAGTGTTCATTTATTCCTGAAGTGCTAAGTTGGAGAATAAATGTGACCTAATTGACTTGGTATATATGATAGAGTAGAAGGCTTTAAGTTGGTCAATAAATAGGTAGATGGATTAATGTTAGAATAAATGCCATGGTGATATTGCTAAGTGCACAAGACCAAATTTTGGGTATTGCATTTGCCTCACTTTTAATCTAGTATCAACAAATACTTGATTCAAAGAAAAGAACAAGTAAATATAATCTTCACATCTCAATCATATGACGATGGTGCGAAACTGATGAATGTGTCCATGCGCCAATCCAATGTGAAAATCCGCTACCACATGGCAAAGGCATGTATCAATGCATTTGACATTTGGGCCGATTGGCATTTTTCTCATTGTGACATTGACATTCGGGGTGCCCCTATCTATATATGTCTCCAACTAGGCGGTCTAGGGCACTAAAATATGTTAAGTGAAATAATCCACAACAACTACACTTGATTGGTCATGTTGAACCATGTCCACAATGTACTTTATGAAATGCATGCAATGAAGCTTGTTCCCATGTTGAGTAAGTGCTGAAAAGTTGTAAATGATGTAATATCTCATGTGAGACCAGCCTTGGACCGTTGAAGCGACGATATCTGTCATTGAGCTACCGAGAGAGCTAGTGTATCAGTTTTGAGCTACTATAGAGCTAGACCAATCTTGAGTTACCAAAGGAGCTAGATCTGTCTTGAGCGACTAAAGGAGCTAGGTTTTGCCATAATCCCGATATAAGAAAGGAAAGGATGATGTGGTGGCGGATGCACTATCCAAGAGGGATGAGTACACGACTCTTACTCACCATGTCCATATTACATGTAGATTGGGTGGATGGGGCAAGATCAAAATGGGATAATGACACAGATACACAAGTTTTGATGTAGAAGCTTTAACAAGATTTGAGTGTATTAGACAAATTTGTGTGGAAGGGGAACACCCTATGGTACAAGGATTGGTTGTACCTGTGCAAGAACTCAACCCTTAAGCACAAGGTCCTTGTAAAGCTCCATGCGTCTCTAGTAGGGGACATTCAAGATTCTTGAAGACTTATCATAGAATCAATTTCTTTTGTGAAGGGCTTAAGGGAAAGCCCAAAATTAGTGGTTGAATGCATAGTGTGTAGGCAAAACTAGGTTGAGACAATTAAAACCCCAGTCTTACAACCCCTGTCTATTCCTAGCCGAGGTAGGACGAGGTTTCTATGGATTTCATAACAAGATTGCCTAGGTTGGAAGGAATTAATGTCATCGTGGTTATTGTGCATAGG
Organism: Taxus wallichiana var. yunnanensis; assembly: GCA_018340775.1. Lineage (NCBI taxonomy): Eukaryota > Viridiplantae > Streptophyta > Pinopsida > Cupressales > Taxaceae > Taxus > Taxus wallichiana. Next base: position 265,764,231 of record CM031243.1, on the reverse strand, counting down.
CCCACCAAATATGCCCATTTTTGTGCCTTATCTCATCCATTTATAAAGCAAGTATAGTAGTATCAAATTTTATGGATACGCTTCAAAAGCTATGGGACCCCCAAGATCCTAGTAAGCAATTGTGATTATATCTTTACTAGTATTTCTTGGACTGATTTATTCTCATGTTTGGGTACTCGGTGCATAGTTCGTCATATCATCCCCAATCTCATGGGCGTATAGAGGTGGTCAACAAATGCCTAGAAGGTTATCTCCGTTGTTTTTCGTCTAATAAACATGAGAGATGCGTTAATGGTTGCCACTAGTAGAATGGTGGTATAACACTTCCATACCTTATCCAAAATGTTTCCATTTTTGGCATTGTATGGTTACCATCCACCATCCATCACCTCATCCTTGAGGGTACGACCAAAGGCTCGAGCTGTTGAAGAACACCTTCAACACTATCACGAGGTACTCACTAGTCTCAGGGAGAACTTGCAATAGAATAAGACCAACTGAAGCAATTAGCTAATCAACACCGTAGTGAGCGACATTTTGAAGTAGGAAATTTGGTTTTTATGCACTTACAACCACAAAAGCAAATGACCTTGAAATGACAAAAGAAGAATAACAAGCTTTCTCCCAAGTATTACAACCCTTAATAGGTCTTGCAGAGGATTGCAATGTAGCATACACATTGGAGTTACCTTAGTGTGCACAAATACATATGGTATTTCACATCTCCTGCTTGAAGAAGGCCATTGAATAGAGTGTATTCTCCCAAGTAGAGTTACTTGAGCTTGATGAGGAGGGAAGAGTCATTTTACAGTCCAAGGAGATGCTTCAGAAATACACTTAAGAGGTTGTGAATGAGGGTGATTACGGAGTATCTGATCAAGTGAAAGAATTTGGCCAGCAAAGATGCAACTTTGGAGGATGAAGTGTTCCCCTAGAAGCATCCTAAGATAGTCATGTCGAGGACATTGGTTTGAAGAGGAGGGGCATGCTACGCCCTTAACCTATAATGTGTATTGGGATATGTGTGGCTGACTTGTGGCTAGCATAACCTTTTACTTAGTCATATGATAATTCTCTTTATTCATATTATAAGTAGGGTCGGCCTATAGTAGTAACCATGGCCTACGTAGTAACCATAGCCTATGTAGGGTATGTATGGGAGGTATTGGGTAGTATTATCAGACCATATTGTGTGTTCTGTTTTACTATATAAGGTTGTGGAGGTTGTCCACTCGAAGTGGCCTAGTCATATGTTTCCTATATTTTTCTCCGTTGTCAATCATATTGTGTGAATCTGTTCTATTTTACTCTTACTATTTCAATTTACTGCTATTATTCAGCTCATATTGTGATCTATTGCTTATCTATCCAAGTAATTTCATTGCAAGGCATAAAGAACCTTAATGGAAGTTGAAACATTTTAGCTTTCATGTGTGACTCTTCACCTTTCAACGGTTATGTGACTTGATAGCCATGTGTGTAGTATGCTGACAAATGTTATCAAATAACGTGAGCCCTAGAAGTGCCACCCAATATTGCATAATGTGACACGGAGGGTCCAAATGGCTACATTGAGTTTTGGATGTTTTGCTTAGGAACTAAGCTGTTTTTAGTATGTTTGCAAGTGTTGTGTGGTTGTCCGTTGCTATGTAGAGAATGGTGCATGCCGGTGCAATGTTGTATAGGCTGCATAGAGTATGCAGAGGCTGTGCTATATAGAATGTAGAGTTACACTGAATGATGTCGAGATTGATCTTCAAAAATTTGGTGTGGGACGTGTCCCCATAAAAAGGGGGCACCCCCTCAACCCTACGAGGGCTATGCTCTTGACACTTTTGGGGTTCCACCCCACTTCTGATGAACGAGGTAATGTTGTCTTCTGAGCAATGTGCCAGGTGTCTTGGAACTGTGTAGACTCTAGAGGGTGCATGATGCCTGAAGCACAAAGGTTTATCTTATGAGCTACACAATGTGTATCCTTGTGCTGTGGAGGGGCATGATGCAAGGTGATGCACGAACGTGCTTGAAGCGCGGACTTTCAAAGTGACCAAGGCACTTGAGGAAAGAATATGGGACGGCGTGGCTGCAGACAGTTCATGCGGATAACATAATTTTGAAATCCTTGGAGGCTGTTCATGTAGATCAAGAGAATCCACATCCATACAGTAAAAATGGGCCATAAATCTGAAATGCATGTTCTTCATAATATTATTTAATTTGGTTTGAATCAATCGTCTTGATTTCCCTTAGAGCCAAGGATTTGATAGTATACTTGTGATCCCCTTGCTTGAATGTTAGGATCCGTTCTTGGTGATTGGAATATGTTTCTAGTGAGTACAACCATTGAACACGCAATAAAACATCCACCATGTTGGAAATGTGTATATTTTGCATGATTTACCTCCATATAAATTGTACACTTAGGCATGACGTACAGGCTGGCACAATGGTGGGGTCCCTGTACGTGGTTTCAGATCCGTATGAGTGGTTTCTGCCAATGGTTTTATGCCCATGGTATGGTGTGGATTGTTTTAAAGACCACGGTCTGTACCCACTGTATTGTAATACCTCTTTAACGATTTCATATTGATGTGATTACAAACACTTGCACATGCATTAGGGTAAAGCAAGAACTTTGAAGTACATTATTTTATCGTAAATGGTTAAGTTAATAAGACGAGGAAGAAAGTTGTGCTTGGTTTTTTCCGAAGGGTTTTCCTAGGTGAATATCTCATGTATAGTGTCTGTGCCATTTTTTTGATATAACTTCAGATTTTATTAACATTGCTTCTCCTGCATAAGTTTATTGGTTTATTCCCTAGATTTCGTATCAAAGCTAGGGTTTAATTTTTTTGAAGTGCTTGGGCAGTTTGGCCTTGTGATCAACTTTTTTCTTGAAATATCTTGGGATTGATGTATGCGAAGTAGGATCTTGAGTGAATTTTGAGGTTAAAAGGAAACTTTTTGAGAAGGTTTAGATGCCAACTCAGGCCAAAAGGTTCTCTTAAAGCAGGTATGAGTGTTTGCTTGAGAGCTAGTCATTGACTATCCTCGTAACTGTTCACCAGGGTATGTTTTATTCTAGGGTATTAAGACTGTTATATGTGAATATAGTCACCAAAAGATGTGGGTATGGGGATGGGGACCTTGTCCCTCTACCAGAATTTCCTTGTGGCTATGTTTTTTTAAAATCCGAACTTATTTATGTCTCATCAGGTATGGTTTACTATATTTGATTTTGGGGGTTAATAGAGATAATGGACTATTCCAAGTGGCAACTGACTTCAGGCTATGTGTGTTTGAGGGTGATCATCGAACTGTAACTCTTTTTCAGGATATATACAAAATAGGAATTTTACAATAAAATGTTTAATGATTTATTTTTGGCCAAAGAACTGTTGATGAATTTTACTTTTCAGAAAATGAAGGGAGAAAATTGCAACTGTGAGCAAGATGCAATTTTTTTTGCAACTATACATGATATAGGCTCATTATATTATGTATGTACAAAGATATAGAAGGAAGCTTCTAGGAGGATCCTCTAAAGATAGAAAGATTGGCGACTTCCAAAAATAAAAATATTACATTTGGACATGAGACTATACATGTCACGAAACGATAACAAGACACACATGATCAAAAGATATACATGTGATTATGGGCGAGATTCTAAAAATAGAAACACTACATGTTCTATAGCTCATCAGAAAAAAACAGCGAGTGTAATCATTTTCTGAAAACTCTTAATAAAAAGGTGTATATGTCACCAAATGTGAGATGGTAATAGTCGGGATAAGAAGCCGAAACTTGATCATGAATTTTAAGATTATAACATCATTTTTCATTCATTTATTAATATTAATCAGAAATTTCTAACTCCACAGATTTTGAAAACATAATCAATTTTTATGTGCAGAATATTGGAAATATCATCGTAATTTGTTCCATTGTGTTCATTCAAACCTTTTGATATTTCTCTTATAGTTTGATCTGCAATTTCAACTAAGGCTTCATGGAATGATAGTCATGTTTTGCCTTCCATGCATTTTCTCTTTTAAAACATTTGTCCTTTTTTCTTGGTGTTATTAGGTTTTATCTCCTTTCTAAATTTCTAGTTGTTGACATGTACCCTTTTTGGGTGAAATATTATGATTACTATTATAAGATGTCATCCTTCAGAGAGGATGGTTACCGCGTTTTGAGCTTCAAAATATAATCTGTTTAATTATATTATAATTGCCAAGACTTATTTTTCATAGGGTTATCGCAAATCATCCATTTTCTCCATGTCTGTACATTATAGTTTATTGATTTCTTTACATGTTATGTTGTTCCAGGCTGTCTTGGGTTGTTCTGCCCCTGTATTCTATATGGACGTAATGTTGAAAGGCTAAGGGAAGGCACACCTTGGGAAAGACCTTGCACTTGTCATGTAATTGCAGTTGAAGGTTGCATGGCTGTAGGTTTGGCAGCTGCCATAGTCCATGGAGTAGATCCTAACAGTGCTATCCTGATTGGAGAAGGCATATTCTTTGCATGGTGGATGTGTGGCATCTACATGGGTCTATCTAGACGAAGATTACAGGAGAAATATCACCTTCAGGTATCCTTGTTCACAGCCTTCTGATGACAACCTCCTTTCACAGAGTTACTTGTGTTCCTTTAGTTATGGTCTCTGATTCTTTGAGCGTTAATTCAGTTCTTTTCATTATTTTATGAAATAGTGAAATTGACATGCTTTATGTCAAAGTTGAGTGGCAACCAGGCTCACCTATAGAAAAGTTCTAGCAAATCAAAACTTGAGTCAATGATATGTGGGTCAATGTATCAAATGCCATCTGCATGATCGATGACTGTAATTGGTCCGTTGGAGACCTAATGCATAATCCATCTGATCTTACATGCAAAACATTTCAGTAATACCCGGGAACAACCATACACTTTTTCAACAGGCTCCAAAAAATCTAACATTTCAATGGCATCTGCTAAGCAATAGCTTCTAAAACAAAGCAAAGGAACCTTCCAAGGATGCCATTATTCCCGTGTTAAAATACAACAGCTTGCGCGTTAATATGATCTGGCACAGTAGAACATGTACCTGAGTTGACGTTATTTTAACACAGCAGTACTGTATACTGTATAGTTCCCAAAGGGATGTGGCAGTTAGCGGCCAAGTTCAAAATGCCTGCAATTATTGATCGAAAAAACCTATCTCAAAACATGCACATATGCCCTTCTGTGCTGCTTCACATTTGAATGTAGTGAAACCTAAGAGCTTTTTCCAGTTCAACTCTAATGTCTTTGAAGGTGCCTTGTTCGAGGTGCAAGACGAGACTTTAACTGGAAGCACATTCTATCAATGCACAAAACCAACACAAAAAGCATCCTATGTAATAGCAACAAAGTATTTTGGTGTTGTTTTTCCTGTTGAGAATTTAATGTTTGTCTTTTGCTTTGTTATATATCCTTTGATTGCAGCTTCTTACAATGACGAGTGAGCTTCCTCGGCCTTTACACTCACAGAGAAGTGGACATTCCAAAATTAAAAATAGCCAAGCTCTTAACTAAACCTCATTTACCCCCGACTGATGAATTTAAGTACAATACTCTCATTTAATGTTTGCTTGAAATGCTCACAAAAATACATCTTATTTGGCCTGCTTTTGCAGAATTCACCTTGTGACCCATGTATGGTACATTGTTGCATGCATTGGTGTGCACTTTGTCAAGAACATCGAGAGATGCAAGGGCGCTTGTCAGACAATATTGTTATGCCAATGACCATCATAAATCCACCTGTTCCTCAAGAAATGCATGCTGCTGAGAACATGAATTCTGTCTCTTTTGACAAGAATGAGGACCAAAACCATGTACAGATGCAAGTGCCATGAAAGTGAGATTAACTTGGTTGTATTTCATTGTTGGTATTAGGAGGGCATCAAAGGAGAGACGAGGACAGATTTCTGTAATTGCCTTGTCAATTCTTCTCTTTCCTGCTTATAAGGTAATGCTTGAAAAAATGTTTTGTTGGAAAAACAAGTTGAATGTACCGTACTGCAATTTCTGTATTCAAGTAAAGATTGCATTGTCAAGCCTTGTGGCAATTGTGTCGAAATCAAATTTTATTTGTAGTATTGTACGGAGAAGTAGAAAGTTCAAATCTATGAAATGTCTGTAGCTCACAATCAAAGCATTAATCTACTCTACAGAGTTTTTCTTAAAACGATGTCCTAACTCTGTTTAATGAATTTCTTTTGAAATGCCTATCAACATACTGTAAGGAGTTTTTTGCCAAATGTTTTATCTACCAATGACCATACTAATGATTTTCATAAATCACTGTTTCTTTTTAGATGCTATGCTATTATCTGTTGTTAAATTGTTTTCAGGAAGTAGGTACTTCTGCATGATTGGCTGTTTTAAATGGGCCGTTTCAAGTTTTAGTAGGGTTTGTAAAATATTTGTTCGTCTTGGAAGCGCTAAAGTTTAGGTGGTCATTGAAATTGAAAACTTGAAGTGAGACGCGTTCTATATATATTCTTTAAGGTAATTAGAGAAGTACATGGTTTGAGTCTACTTCCACGCTTTTTTGAGGATGAACGTTACGAATGCAAGTTCTATTTAGACATGTTTTCCTTTGGATTTTTTTATTTATTGAAAAGCACTTTTCCATTAACTTCCATACTGTTAAGAGGATGTATGCCATAAATCAGAATTCTAGTTAAATATGTTTTAATTTAGTTTTTTTGGATTGGAAAGCACTTCAATAATATTCCTATAGAGTTTTCAACATTGTTCTCTATGGTTTTAAATATTTTAGGTTAGGTATATTATATTTTTTATTGACTTATAAATGTTTTGTAATTATCTAAAGTTATATATAATAGATATATTTTAGCTATTATTACACTTTGTGCCAAAACATTACATTCTTCAATGCTGACATGTCTCATGTTAGACATCGTCAATATAACACTTTGCATCTCATGCTTCTTTTAGAAGCACTCTAAATGCGGTATGGATTGACCTACATTCATTTGGAAATATCAAACTGCCGTTTTCATCAACGTGGAAAGCTAGGAGAAATGACCGGATATTCATGATAGGACCAATAGTCATGATATGATATGTTCATAAAGTATCAATTTTGAAATAAAGTGGCACTAATAGTTGTTCAACTTGTATCCAATAATAGTATGCAAGAGCCAATTTTAATATGCCACGTAAGGTGTACATGTAATAGAACATTGTGCACATGTTTTATGGTAGACTTATTTTGTACTAAATCAATTTGAAAATCTGACTTTCCCTTCAATTGAAAACATGAGAAAAAATGATAGATTAATGACATAATAATGTTATTAATTGATTTTTCTTTACAACATTTGGTATGATGCATCTATCAAACATTGAACATAGATTGCATGGGTATTGGGTTATTTCGCTTAGGTGCGCTTTTGTTGTCAAATAATCAATAATCATTTATTATGCAAGATGCTTGTAGTGATAGTTCCATGGGATAACCCTTATAGTTGTGTTGATATCCACTAATTGCTTGACTATAAATGTCAACAATGCGCCAACAATTTTGGTATCACAATGGGATGTCTTATGTGTTTTAACTTTTAACTAAGACAACCTTTGGGTTTGGGATGGTTGCCATGTCCTAATATTACATGATGATGTGGGAGAAAAATAGTAAAATAAAATACAAAATAAAACAAAGAAACAAGTATGCACTAAGGTAATGTGACTTTTAAACCTTAATCAAAAGAATAATCAACACAAACTAACATAATCAGAATTCAAGATCTCTAAGCATGATGCGTAAGATGTAAAAGGTAACAAATTTAATATTATAATTGTAATTGGCACATATCCACATAAATTTCCCGTGAGGAATAAAATGACAATCACAACACCTTTGCTATATATTTCAACAAATTACACATCCACAGCGTAATCAAAAGTATAAATTCCTTTTATGACGGTTATGACTACAATTTTAATGAAATCCCCATTGGAAATGTATGAATAATTCTACGTCCAAAGTCCTTTCAAAATGTGCTTTTAACTTCAATATATACTTCTATAGAAGAGTTCAATGGAGATTAAAAATGCCACTTGCAAACATTTTAGCACTACAACGCCCAAAATGAAGACTGTGTTAGGGTTCAAGCAAAGATGATTTTTTCATATTATATGATCATCTTAATTTTCTTTCAACACTTTGGATCCCCTTGTACAATAACATCTTTGAATTTGATGACGTTAACTGATTTTGGAGTATATGCATGGTGTGTCATGCCAAAAATTATTTGTTTGGGGCATTGAATGATGTCTGACCTATATCTCTTTGTAATACTATCTAAAAGATATTTTTAAAACTATTGTTGAGCGGTTGAAACTGTTTCTTCATTATCCCATTTCTCCAAAACAAGGTGGGTTTGTTCAAGTGCGTCAAACCCTGGATGGTATTGTTATTGTTCAGGAAGTTGTTCACTCCATGCATGTTACCAAGAAAAGTGTTATGTTTATGAAACTTGATCTAAGGCATATGACAAGGTTTGCTGGAAATTTCTAGAAGATATATTACGTGCTTTTGGTTTTAATAATCACTGGATTCAATGGGTCATGGCTTGTTGCACCTCTCCTTTTTCTGTACTTATAAATGGTTCTCCCTCTTTCATTTTCCATGCTGAATGTGGTCTGCATCAGGGAGATCCTGTCTCTCCATATCTCTTCCACTTTTTGGTTGAAGGCATGGGTAGGTTCTTAAATCACCTCAAGTCCTTTAAATGCATATCTGGCTTCCACTTGGTGAAAGGTATGGATCCACTATCCCACTTTCAATTTGTGGATGACACTTGTTTGATGGGCAATGCCACCCTTGTTGAAGCGGTTACTCTTAGGAAAGCGCTCGCATCTGGTCAAATATTAAAGGAACAAAAGTCGTAAGTATACTTCTTCCATATAGACCTTCAAAATCAAGAATGTCTTCTAACATTCTTTGTTTTTCAGATTGTTTCTCCTCCTCTCAAAATTTTGGGTATCCCTATTTCTCCTTTTTGTCTTGGGAAAAAACAATGGAAGACTATGTTGGATTTTGTTCAATGTCATATCAGTCATTGGTCACATAGATATCTTCTTTGGCAAGGCACATGGTACTTTTCAAATCGGGATACAAGCTCTTCCAGTGTATAGATTTATGGCTCTTGTGGCTCCGAAAGGTATCCTTTATGATTTGGACCATCGAATGTAACAATTTCTTTGGGAAAGAAGTTCCGAGAGGAAGAAATGACATTTGGTTAAATGGGATAAAATTTGTTAGCCCAAAAAGAGAGGTGGTTTGGGTATGAGATCTTCCTTAACAATGTGACACTTGTTGCCAAATTCTATTGGAGGTGGTGTGTGAAGATCATGCATTATAAGAGAAAATCCTTAAGTTCAAGTATTTACAACTACAAAATCATTCTTTCATTCCTTGAATATTGACCCTTGGTAAAGGTTCTCAGATATGGAAAATAATGAACTTGGGTGGTCATTTGATTAAAGGGAGACTTTGCTCTTTTTGGGAAGATGCATGGGATCAACACACTCCTCTTTGTGTGGAATTTATGGATCTCCTTGAGTTAAAATGTACATGTGTTGAAGATGGTTGGATTTATGTCTCTAATTTTTCAGTGTCTTCTCATGTAAAATGGTGCAAGGATTTGGAAATGGAACAAAGGATCTCTGGCTAGGTCAATAATTTCTCCTTCTCATTGACCATTTAGTTTCTTTTTTAGCCTCTTGGAATGTTTCTTTTGATATACATTCTGACATCCTTAGTTGGGGTTTGAATGGATTTGGGGCCATACTCGGTGCAAATTGGTTATACAACTCTTATTACAGAGCATCTTGATGATAATAACTCTCTTCTTTGGAACAAGGGCCGACAACTTAAAGTTGGTTGAAGGTTAATGCTTTTATGTGGTTAGCCACTTTAGATAAATTTCTTCATCAAGATAATCTCCGAAACATGATGTCGTTGGTCCCACTCGATGTGTCATGTGCCTTTAGGAGGAAGATGGGAAACATATCCTTTTGGCTTGCCCCTTTGAAACTCTTCTTCGCCATCTATGACGTGATTTGATTGAGATTTTGTGGAATATTTATGATACTATCCAATACTCTCTTTTTAGGGAAAATTTTAGTGGCAATTTTTCGTAAACTCGTGAATATTAGGGATTTTGGAAATTTGAAATAGTGAATTTTCAGCGATGGTTGCCTTGATTCGCCTAAAATTTCCACCGACAATTCATTTATACGGGTCAATTTTCCTACTATTTATATGTAAAAAATTAACTTATGCATGTATTCGTTGATGTATAATACATATCTGGGGTTGCAGGGGGTACCGTTTAATATAGAAGTCAACAAAGAGTGATCGTCTGTCCCAACTTGGGTTGGACGGTCGACCATTGTCTTCCATCTAACTGGTTGAATGGAAACAAATGGACGACCATACAAACCGGTTGGTTCCACAACCGTGCTCGTCCTAACCTTTAGGCGGTTGTCCAACTCTATTGTATGGTCGCCCATTTGTTTCGACCATCCATGGAAGACAATGGTGCAACCCAAGTTGGACAGACGACGATCTCTTTGTCCAACCTAGGTTGGAAGGCAAATGTCGAAGGCAAATGTCGACGACCATTCTCGTGTGTTGTAGGTTCTCCTTTTGTGAAGGGATCTTCTATTCCCAACATATTTATGGCAAGTTGCTATTCGACATGCAGTACTTTGAATATATATATATTCTATGGAGATGATTTTGTTTTTCTTCTTTGTTTTCAAATGTATCAAATCTCTTTTGCTTTGATTATCGAGAAAATGTTGTATATTTCTATGGAACAGATGGTTGTCCAACCCTACCCGGGAGAGACAACCATCCAACATAGTTTGTCTGACAGTCATCTAACACCTATGACCCTTCCAACTATTTTGCAGGGAGCAATTTTCTTTGCCACGAAATGTTTTTTTAGAAATTTGCCATCGATTCGAAAGTCGATCTTGGAGATTCGCCACCATTCTAAACTAATTTTTCGGAGGAGGGTCTTAAAATGAACCCCATCTCTTTTGCATTAGACACGACCTCCTTTGAAGCTAAAAATCTTAATTTGTTACATGATATTGGTCTTGGTCTAATTTGTTGGAATCTCTGGTTTGGAGTGTGTAGATACACTAAAAATACATACCTATTTCTAGCCCTTCCTAATTATTATTATCCTTTGCATAATACACTAAAATTGGTTCTATAATGCATTCTAGATCATTATCCTCTACATTCATATCGGGAACACCGAGGGGATCCACCAATCGAAGAGTGGATCGGTGAGAAACGTGAGACATGAATTGCACAAAGACAAGTTTAAGCACACACATACAAATATGCAAGTTATGAAGAACAATGAGATAAAATGCAAAAATTAAGAATGGCTCCAAATCAACTCAATGCTCCATATTAGAATGATGCAAGTGATGTACATATAGGAGGCGAATGTTTAACAATAACCTCCACCTAGAATAGTGATAACCTACATACAAAATAACTGTCAACAAAGAATTGGTCAAGGGTAGTAACTACCACTAATTAAAATAGTGTGGTCAAGTGTACACCTAAGAAAACATATCCCATAAGTGTAGGGAAACTCCAAGTGAGGTGGAATATCCCGAGTAGGATAATACAAATAAAGTGAGGAAAATAAATCCTACACTAACACCCCCCATAAGCATAGCTTAGGTGGGTGAAAACAAAATGGGTCCCGACAACTAGGTTTGATCAGGTACCCATGTACAATGCAATCTCTCATAACATAGAGAAAAGAGAAACCTAGTGGGAAAAAACTCCCCCTGAAAAGAGAGACAAGAAACTCACTCAAGAAAATTGGAGAAGAATAAGTGGGTCCTAGTAACTTGACCTAATGAGGTACCCACGTATAATGATCATCCCCAAAGTAGAGAGATAAAGAAGTGAGGACAAGAATGTCCCCTAAGAAGAGTGTTGATGGTGTGGTCCTCTGCGTAAAGATTGAAGAGAATACTCCTGCACCGAACAATGTTCCTACCCTTGGGAAGGACAAAAAAGAGCATTGAAAGTCGAACCCACTCCACAAAGGAAGAAGAATCCTACAGGATTCTCGATTTCTTTATCTAGTTTGTAACTAAAAGGTGGCATATGTTTGGAAAAAGTGTGCACAAAAGATAATGGGAATGCCACTTCAAAGATACATATCGAGCAAGAAAATGGAGGGGGACCAATAACCCTCACAAAGAGATCCATAAGAAGAGATGGATTATGAAACATCTATGAAATAATGGAAGTGACAAATGTCCCAAGGCGGGAACTCCCAACGAGAGAGATGAATGGGTCCTCTAGAATGTGTGATGGCTCAATCAAGCATATTCCTAGAACAAAAACAAGTGGAATATGTAAATAGACAACTTAGGTCGGGCATCTACTCATCCCAATGGGGTTGCTCAATGAGAGCAATATCTCGATAAGAATGCATTAGCATCATAACATGAAGCGGAGGAGAAGACTGATGCGAAGAGTCGCTGGAGGCCAAAGATGAAGCATCGCTACACTCAAAGGTAACAACCGGTGTGGAATGTTGTCAACTGAGAAATCAAGATGCAATAGAGCACTAGAGGTAATGGTCACATCCGTCTCGGAGGAAATTTCTCCAATAGAACACCGCTTGAGAGTGAATAGAAGCATGAACATGGGCGAGAATGAGCTATGTGGAGGCAACAATAGGTAAAGTGTGATCAATAGCCGAGATCCTGTGACAAATGGTCAACATGGGACTCATAAGTAGCAACAGGTTCAAAAGAAAACTTAGAAATGAAAGGGATGTGAGAAGGGGGAGAATCTATGGTGGCACTAGAGTGGTCCAGGGAAGCATCACTCTCATATGGTGAAACAAGGTCGCCATGTAGATGTTGGATAATGGTCCAGGAAGTGAAAGGGAACTCACTGTGATAAAAAAATGCAATATATTCCTACAAACAATAAGACCGAGAAGGCCATATACCTCATCATTGTGGTTAAACCACTCATCCTTTTGTAGAGGCTCATTAGGCTCAAGAACAAGACCATGGAGGTAGGACAACAAACCGTGCACAATGCAATGATTGATAATATTTGCCTTCCAAGATATAAATTTCCCATAGTTAAGCATAACAATAGAATGACGAAACTCCATAATGTAGATAAACCCCAAAATTATTCCCAGATGGCACTTTATAACTTAGTGTGAAAAGTATAAGTCCCCATAGAGTTTAGCAAGAATCCCCTAGAATGTGGCACTTTATAAAGTAGTGCATTTATAGAAATAAATGGAACCATCATGAAGAGTGTAATAAAACATGCACTTTTGACCAAGACGATGCTCAAATCCGAGCTATTAGTCAAAAGTTATAGCAAAAAACATTTCCCATAACTAATGGCTTATTTAATTAAAATTTTGCAAACTGATTAAAAAACACTTGAAATCAAAGGAAATGGTGTCATATGTATACTCATTGGAACCAGAAAAGAATGAAGAACACAATGGTTTAGCTTGTGAGGGGGAATTGACTTTGTGCCAACTTGAGCCTCACCCTTCGTCTTCGTCACGCGAGGATAAAAGTTTTTAAAAACCACTTAATTCTTCTAAAATGTAATTTCTTCTCAAATTGACTAATTTTCAAAAGCATGAAATGCTAATATTATGAAATAATATGGTCAAATTTTGAGATTTAAAATAAGTATTCCACCTTTACCTTGAGTGGTGGGGGCCACAAAGAGAAACCATTGGATTTGAGGAGCAAATTTAGGTTTAAGAAAACCTAAAAAAACGTTATCTTTTGCTTCTATATTTTAATTGTTTGCTGTTGTTGCTTGGTGTCGCCATGAGGAGAAACCTACTGTTTTGGAGTGTAAAGGTTTGAATGAGCAAAACCATGCTTGGAGAGGATGTCCCATTGCAAAAACACCAATTTGGGCGCCCAATATGATAAAAAACACCCAATACTGAGTCTTCAAATGCATTTCTAACCATGTTATAGGTCTAAAACACCCATCAAAGGTGAAAACACCCTCACAAATTTGTATATGCATGCAAGGCGCTGCCACAAGTCTGAAACGCCCTTGTATGGGCTGTATATGCATACACCACCTACTACAAGTCCGAGGTACGTTCAATCTTTTTGTAGAGTCAAAACAGTGTAGGCCATCATAAGTCACAAAAATAAACTAGAAATACCACAAACCAACAAATACTAGATCCAAACCAACAACAAACACTATTGCAAATAATAATCTCATGTTAAATTAGCATAATAGAACCAGACAAACTTAATACACGATTAACTAAAAATGGAAAATAGGAAATAATTAATCTAATCTAGAGCGACATATAAATGCGGTAAAAATGACTATGGAAAATGACCCAAGCAACTATGAAAATGAAAATGCTAAAACCTTTCTAAGAGAGTTAGAATGAACTTAGGCGATTAGAGAAGCTCACTAGACTATGTCACGAAATGTCGGAGGAACAGAAGTGGGAACGACTATGTAGAAGCCCCGAAAAGGATGGATCCAAGCTATCTAGCTAGACTGGAGTGCATGGAGAGGGACTGGAGTGCCTGCAGGTGCTCTAGTCTATAGAATGGGCGCTCTGGTCTGTGTAAAATATCCAGAAATGAGTTTCATAGGTCTGGCAAGTGGTCTAAAACCCTCGTTGTGTATTGCATCAAATCCACTGCATTGCGCCAAATTTCATTGATAATCCAAGATGTATAGAAGACTTGCAAAAGACCAAAAGAAGTATCAAAACCCTAAAAAAGAAAAATGCAAATGAATGGGTCGACTAACCTTAGCTACCACAACAATGGGCTTACTAACTGAGTGTTGCACTACATTTCGGACCCAAATGTAGTTTTGGTGAGTGTGTGCATAATGTGCCCTAGGTGCTCTTGTGCCAATCGCACTTTGTGAAGTAGTGAGCAATAACTAGATGTAGAAAATGTAATAGAATGTGTGCATGAAATATAATTAAATCCCTTCTCTATGCTTGTGTGATGCAGATGGACCAACCTTGTCCTTGTGATAGAGCGAATGGATGCAAATGATCTCCAAATAGATGCAACCCTAGATGGATGATAGTAATGAATAGTGCTTGGTCCCTCATTATGGTCTCATAACTTTATATTTATAGGGTTGTCTTGATTTAATTTTGTAATTAACCCTAAAATGGCCGACCACCAAAAAGATAAAGACCTCAAATGACTAGAAACAACCCAAAAAGTGGCGGGAAAGTTCAAAAAGGATCGGGGTGCTCCTAGGACTAGGGCGCCCATGGGTGCCCTAGTTAAGGCTAAAATAACGCAAAATGACGAAAGCTAATTGGGCATGTGAGTGCAAAAGGTTAGGAATGACTAAATAAAGTGAGAAAATATGACCAAAAGATAGGGGTTAATTAGTACTTTTTTCACTCAAAAAACCCTTCTATTTAGTAGTATGAGATTGAGACTAAATAATATCTAAAGTGCATGATTTTGCGTCTACATTTTCCCCACTTTATGTTGGTGAGTGGAAAGCTTGGTAACATAAAGTAGATAGATATGCATACATGATGTTCATGAGTATTGTAGTAGAAAACGTACCGAAGGACTGGACAAAGTGTGGAATGACAAAATAGATGATGGATTTTAGAAACTATAGATGAAAAAGTGCAAAAAAGTGATGAGAAACCTAGGGCGGAAACACGTGGGTAACTCCTGATGTGTGCGATGTACCTACATGGTTAGTATGGTGTGTGTTTCCGCAAAGTGCTGCTATTGTTGTTGTTGTTGCCCCCATTTGAATGCTTGTTTCTCATATGGTCGGACCTACAAGGAGAAAACAATCAAGTAGTCAAATATGTATGTGTAAAAACGTAATGTAAAAGACACATGTAAAAGTATGTAAATGGAAAATATGTAAATGAAAGAGTGTAAATGGAACATATGTGCCTAATCCATGTCGAGAAAGAGTGTAGAAGGATATCTTATACTACAAGTTTTTTGGGCGATCTCATGCCACCCTGGCCATAGAAGTGTAGGGAGAAAGCTGCATTATTCTCCTTCCTATAACTTCTCGAATGTGTGTGAAGAGATCTCCATACGTCCTGGTTTTTTGGGTGATCCAACGCCACTATCCAAAGCAGTGTAGGGAGGCACACCCACTCTAACCTCCAAGCATGTAACTACTTCATAGAATGCTAAGGACAACCATGTCCTGTAAAAGTCACTTGTGTATGGGGTTTGTAGAGTCTGGTCTAAACCCACTCACTGTATTTAACTAAATCGAACCGGTGTAGAATATCTATGTAGTGTGTAGAAAAACCCCAAATAATACTTCCCTTCTTTGGGGGCACATGCAACATTGCTAATAGGAGAATGTGGCCCCAAAAGAGGACTAACCGCATGAACTCTGTAACTTTTCCCTACAGGGGGAAAGGAATGCGCTTGATAGAAACCAAGACACACACAAACAAGAGGCTATCCAAAAAGTGTGGGTACGAACAAGCATGCATATATAAAACAATGTATAAGCTACACAAACAATGTGTAAGCTACCAAGCAAAGTAATGTAAACACATAAGAAGACAAGTAAGATTCATAAAGTAGGTTGCAAACATGGGACATCACTCACAATGTCACAAGACACATAAAGGCCATCATGGCCGCATACAAAAAAAAAGTGTGCACACCAAACAAAGGGCAAGGCCTGCATACAAGAATAAACAATAGAAAACAATGTAACAAACAAGTATGGAAGCAAATATCCCTACATAACAAATGTTGCACATGAAGCACCCGTTAACATGTTAGAAAGATAACTAGTATGTCAAAAGTGTGTATAACCAAGTAATGAAAAGTGCTAAGTACAAAATGAAACAATAACACCTGTGAGAGACGAATGTGGATGCCCCCAATGACTAGTGTAGGAAGGGTAGAAGGTGAACATCTCACAGTTGTGTGTAGGAGACCCGTATCTCGTGATCACAACTAGAGTAAAGACATGAATGCACATGTGTGGATGATATAGATACATTCCATACAAGTAATGTAACTAGCATGTGTAATAAAACGACCATGAACAAGAAAAAGTAAGCAGGAGTAAAAGTAACCATAATATGTAGTATGTTGTGGATGGATGAAATGGAATGTAAAATGGAGTGAAAAGAGCTGCATGCCTCCTTGAGTGAATGGAAATGTATGAAATGAGGTTTATTTAGTTTTCCCCTCAAAGAGTCAATAATGAATTGTAAATGAGAGTGCGTCATCGGAAATGGTCGAAGTGGTTTGTGTCTAATGTGCTTTGTGATGAATGTGTAGGTGTAGTGATGAGATGCGACCTAGCGACGATGTGTGCGTGAAACTTATAGTTGAAGCATATATCATGACCAAATGAACATATAAATGATGATTTTGCATAAAATTATATCACTATAAGATGAATGGATGAGTGATGATTTATCCCTAAGCATATATCACTACGAGATGAAAAGAGGGAGTGGTGATGTAACCTAAGGTGTATACCACTACAAAAATGATAGAATGGGTGACCATTTAGCCTAAAGCGTATGACACTAACCTAGTAATGTCGCATGATGAAAGGTCAAATGATAAATGTGTGATGAAGAGAAGGTCCATTTGATTTGTAAACCCTCGGTAGTCGAGTATGGACCGAGGAACTAAAGTGCGTCATAGGGTAGTGAGTGCAATGTAGAAGACAATGCAATATGTGTGATAATAATAGACGCTCATGTGAAGAGTAGAATGTGTAAATACACGATGTGTAGAATGTAATGCAATATGTGTAATGTATAGTGTGCAATGTAATATGTGTAGATAGACTAATAATGTAGTATGTAGGATGAGTGGTATGTAATGTTAGATGCGTAGACAATGTGTAAAATATGTAGATATGTAATGGTCGAGATGATGTAGAATGCAAGATGTGTGAATAGATGTAGTGTGTAGTTCCTAGGGTGCATTATGTGGGGTCCTTGTGTAGTAAGACCTCAACAGTCAAGTGTAAACTAAGCACAAGAGTGTGTCATCGGGTAATGATGATGTTAAAATGTAGGATGAACATGCGTATGTTAGAAACTGATGTATGAGAATGCAAAGATGAGATATCAGTAGAGACTAAGATAATGTATGTGTAAATGCTAAGAGTGTGATGTAGTACTATTTAAGGATGCTAGAATGGGGGAGTGGGAACACTATGCCCCCAAGTGTGTGAGCGATGGAAGGATAGTCAAAAGACACTAAATGGATCAATGTAAGGGTAGTTTCCTCAACAAAAGTGATGGGATGTGAAAGTAATAGAGGAGTATGACCATCATATGGTTCATCATCATAGTAAGCTTCATTCGGGTCCCAATCATCAACATATGTAGGGTCTATAATGGATGTTGGAATAACAAGCTTAACTTTAGGAGGTGGTTGCTTGAGCATGGCTTGATGATGTTGTAGATACCTTTGATGAAGGAGGAGTGAGATCATCCTTAAGAGGAGGTTGCTTAGTTTGACTTGGTAATACAATAGACGACTTAGTAAGAGGACATGATTTAGAGAAAACTTAAGAAGTGATGACTTGTTTTGATTTGGTAATGTTGTAGAGGACGGGATAGGAGGAGGTGGTGAACTAATTTTAAGAGGTTGACTTGGTGACACTATAGTTGGTTTCTTAGGCGACTCTTTACTAACCGAAGAAGGAGCAAATTTAGGAGCCCATGTGGATGTAGCATTGGTAGATGGGGCTGCAAATGAAATAAATCCTTGACACTCAATATGTTTGATTATTCATGGAAAAGTGTGGAAATCATTATCATTATGTCCATTGATTCGATGATAATTGCAATATGGATGACCTTGATATTTTGCTAATCGATAAGGAGAATAGTAATGAGTAGGTGGTAGAGTGATCAACTGATGACTAAGGAGCTGAATAAGAATGTCATGTTGTATAGTATTATGCTCAAATATGAGAGGCTCAGGGAAATGGAATGTCTTGAGGTTCAACTAGATGACATGTAGTGGACATAGATTGCATATAAGATGTAGAAGGAACAAAAACATGTGATTGGGAAGCATCCTTAAGTTGTTGAATTTCAGATCTTGAAATAAATCATGTAGAGCATGGATTGAGTCCAAGAGGGGTTGATTAGATGGAGGATCACTAGGGTCATCAGATAAATGATCAAATATAGGACTTATTTTGTGTGGCGACGTATTTTCATCCAGATACATGGTGTCTAGTTGTTTTTGAAAAACAACTTGCAATGGGGATATCTCTTAAGTAAATCAGATAAAGAGACTTGAGCAACTTTGGGAGCCATGATAGATGAAAAATGAGGATCCTAAGCGTGAAATCGGTTGGGTTCACCAAAATTATTAACTAAAATGTGGATGGGAAATAGTTAATCTAATCTAGAACAACATATAAATGTAGTAAATGACAATGGAAAATGACCCAAGCAACTATGAAAATGAAAATGCTAAAACCATAGAGTATTAAGAGAGTTAGAATGAACTTAGATGATTAGAGAATCTCATTGGACTATGTTGCAAAAATTACTGGAGGAACATGAAGAAGGAACGACTATGTAGAATCCCCGAAAAGGATGGATCCGAGCTATCTAGCTGGACTTGAGCTCCTGGAGAGGGACCGGGGCACCTGTGGGTGGTCTAGTCTGCAAAATGGGCACCCTGGTCTGTGTAAAATATCTAGAACTGAGTTTCACAGTCTGACAAGTGGTTTGAAACCCTTGTTGTGTATCGCATGAAATCCACTACACTGCGTAAAATGTTGTTGATAATCCAAGATGTATAAAAGACTTGCAAAAGACCAAAAGAAGTATCAAAACCTAAAAAAGAAGAAGAATACAAATGAATGGGTCGAACTGACCTCAACTGCCACAACAATGGGCTTACTAACTGAGCACTACACTACATTTCAAACCCAAATGTAGTTCTAGTGAGTGTGTGCATAATGTGCCCTAGGTTCTCTTGTGCCAGTCACACTTTGTGAAGTAGCGAGAAATAACTAGATGTAGAAAATGTAATAGAATGTGTGCATGGAATAGAATAAAATCCCTCCCCTATGCTTGTGTGATGTAGATGAACCAACCTTGTCCTTGTGATGGAGCTAATGGATGCAAATGATCTTCAAATGGATGCAACTCTAGGTGGATGATAATAATGAGTAGTTCTTGGTCCCTCATTATAGTCTCATAAATTTATATTTATAGGGTTCTCTTGATCTAATTTTGTAATTAACCCCAAAATGACCGACCGCCAAAAAGATAAAGACCTCAAATGGATAGAAAGAGCCCAAAAAGTGATGGTAAAGTTCAAAAGGATTGGGGTGCCCTTGGTGGGACCAGGGGAGCCCATGGGCACCCCAAGATTATCTCCGGTGCCCCAATCGAGGTTAAAATAACAAAAATGACTGAGCATGTGGGTGAAAAAGGTCAAGAATGATGAAATAAAATAAGAAAAATGGCCAAAAGACAGGGGTTAATTAGTACTTTTTTCACTCAAAAACCTTCTAAGTAGTAGTATGATATCGAGAATAAATAATATCTAAAGTGCATGATTTTGTGTCTACAATACCAACATGGCTCGATACCATATTGAGAATGCCAGGGGATCCGTTAAATTGAAGAGTGCACCAAAGTGAGAAATGTGAGACGCGAATTTCTCAAATTCAAGACTAAGCACACATACATATCTGCAAGTTATGAAGATCAATGAGATAAAATACAAAAAACAAGAATGGCTTAAAATCAACTCGGTGATCCATATTAGAATGATGCAAGTGATATACATATAGGAGGTGAATCAGTAACCTCCTCCTAAAATAACGAAAACTTCCACCTAGATTAGTGGTAAGCTCCATACTCGAAATTGCAGTCAACGAGAGATTGGTCAAGGGTAGTAATTACCACTAGCTAAAATAGTGTGGTCAAGTGTAAACCTAAGCAAACATATCCTGTGAGTGTAGGGAAACTCCAAGTGAGTTGGAATATCCCAAGTAATATAATATAAATAAAGTGAGGAAAATAAATACTACACTAACAATTCCTATAGAATTAATTCAATTAATTCTATCATTCAATCTACATCCATTTAGAATTAATTAAATTAAATCTATTAATCACCCGTATCCCTTTAGAATTAATTAAATCAATGTTAATCATGGTTAAACTATACTTCAATACCCTTTAGCGAATTTAATTAAATAATTAATTAGTCTCTCACACCTCATAAGTAATTAAATTAGTTATTTAAATAAAAATAAATCTATTTTCCTACTCATCCTCCACTTAGACTCCACTTCACTATCCTAGTCACCCCACTCAACTCCACTTCTAGAATCCTACTAAGGAAGGGGCAGAAAAGTTACACGTCTGAACCACCTTCCCAGTGAAAACTTATTGCCAACCAAAATTTACCGCCCTTCAATAGATATTCAATCCATTCAAATTGTTGCAACTTCCTCCAATGCTATTTTAAGAATATGCATTCATGAATTCATTAATAACCTTCAACCACTCCATAATCTTTATAAAAATAGGCCATATCCTTTGCAATGATCCGTGGAAGCTTTGTAGAAAAACTCTACCAATTTTCTATTTGATATCTGCATATTGAAAAGCCTTCCATGTGTCTAAATTTTCTCGTAGCATTGCCACTTCTTCATTTGGAGAATAGTTTAGAGCACCCACAATTTAACCATTCAAAGATTCTACAAGTATAATACTTCAGTAATATTGTCATTGAGGTTTGCAAAGGAGAGCTTGGAGAAAGGTTTGATGTGTTTCTATTTCCTGTCTTTCATTTTAGCTACGTTTTTTCCTGCTTACATTTTGACACGCCCGGTGGGACCAACCCATACTCTATTACTCTCAATTTCATATTTTGTTATTAATTCTCGGTGCCTATTTTTTCTATGTAGTGACCTTTGTGAAAATTTGGCATTATTTGGTTCACATTTTCTTTGTGGGAAGTTTTGTTGTTTTTGTTGTTTTGTGGTATTTGTGCAGGTTATAGGTGTTTCAACTCCAAATTTGGATAACTTAGATTAAAATTAAAGTTGATTTTATTTGGTTGATTTTGAGTTCTACCACCAATACCCTCCCCAACTCACCTTTAACTTAGCGAGGTACACCCTCCGAGATTTATTTTGTTGCATTCGGTGAGCTCACTTCTTGTCCAAACACCATGTCTCATCTCGACCCTTGACTCACCTTCAAATCGATGAGTTGCATCACTGTCGATTTCCCTCCCATAATAACCTCCAACTTGGTAAGTTACATCCTGCTGAGTTCCCTCCCTTACCCACCGAGATCCCCTCTCTCCGACCCAGAATCCTTGCCATCCCCTACATTGAGCTTGCTTAGCTCATTCCCAACGCATTGTATGCTCTTCTTACCGAGATAACCCACCATGCCTATGCCAAACATCCAAACCACCCAGTCGACTTGCCTGTGCCCTTGCCCACCCAGCCCGAGCTGTACAAGCATAACCACACCATGTTAACCGAGATGAGATAAATTTCCATGTTGTTTAACATTTGAACCCTGTAACTCGGCTCACATATCCGAGTATGAGTCTAACTCATTTTCATGAGACACCCTATCGATCGAGATGCATCCTTCCGAGCTCATGCCATGCTTTCCAAACCCCTTCCTTATTTCTCCTCGATCAAGCTCTACATAATGGCTGAGCCATCTTGAGCACCCTCATCCCACTCTCTTTGACCTCACCATCGAGCCCGATCCCAAGTTCTCTACATGAGCCGCCGATCCACTCTCATCCCGAACCCTACAACCCATCTCGCAGAGCCGAGCTGATCTCGAACCCACTCGATTTGGTCGAGATCTCCTCATTGTGATTGAGCTATGATCCTTGTAATTTAGACTTGACTCAGCTCACAAAGCCAAGCCAAGCCGAGCTCCCTCCCATCTCGAACTCGGTTCACCGATTTGAGCCTAAGCCTTTATCCCTCTCCTTCGCTCATCCTTAGCATTTTAGGGTTTCTTTATTTCAATCCCCTCTTTAAATGGCCTAAATTTTATTCACACTTAAATTAGGTTAATTTTATTTAATTTATTCTACTCTAGATTTTTATTTTATTTTTAATTAAATTAATCAAATTTTTAGTTAATTAAGGTTTATTTAGCAATTAGGTCCTAGTTTAATTTTTTTTTGATCAAATTAGACTAAATAAGACAATTGGGAAACTCTTAAGGGTTATTGGATGTTTCTTTACCATTAACTTATTTTTGGAGGATATTGTGAAAGTATTAATCTTTTTGAGGGATTTTATTACTTTTCGGAGGTTGTTTTTGTGAATCTAATCTTGTTTTTGTGAATCTAATCTCGATAATCTCACACATGATTTTTTTATCTCACTTTTATAAGTGATCTTGAAAATCAGAAACGTGAGTTTGTTTTTATGTTTTCTCTCGCGTGTTTACCTCGGAAAACTTCTAACTCATTACTTGCAAGACCATCTCTATGAAGGATTTTTTAAAATCAAAACTACTAACTACAGGTTGCCTTTATTCGTGATAATCAAGCAAACCTTTTTATCACTTTATTTTATTAAACATTATAAAAAATCTCTTTAATTAATTTTTTAAAGATAATTTTATTCCCCCTCCGACTATAACTGTGGGAAGTACGTGGCCAGGGGCCAAAAACTCTTTATTGAGGAGTACCATAGGAACCCCAAAGTAGTTGGCACCTTGAGTGAACTGGCCAATGAAATGGTATCCCCACCTACTTGATTATTATACTTGTTGTTAGTTCCATGGCCCCTATTGTTCGTAATTTTAATTTGGGATTATAGGGTGGTTTTTTTCTATATGGATGTATAGTTTTGGCTTTTCGTTATGCTTGGGCTTCAATGGATACTCCCTTGGCCCTTTTCTATTGATCTTGCACACTTTTTACGGGGTAGGGTCCCCTCAACCCTTTTTTACCTCTTATAAAAAAGTACACCTTTGTGAGGATTAGAGACAAAACTATCCATAGTGGCGGCCCTAGTTTGATCTTATGAGTAGAGTAAAATTCAACTTATCATATCAAGAGGGGTAAAGTAACGCCTGACGACTAGCAATAGATAGTATCTGTGATCACTTGAGTAATATTTTGGAATTTAGGGAGAGAACCTGTTTTATAGGAAGCCCCCTTGACCAAACCAAATTAAGTTTAGAGGCTCTCCTTACATAACATTACCATCATCTATTTTCTATTATAAATTTTTTATTCTAAAATCTTATCATACACACTCTATCTCCTCATCTTCTAAATTTTCAATCAATGTTCAAATACTTGAGTTGTGGATACCCATGTCCTCACTCACACACATTCATTCTCAATCTAAGTCTTGACATCTTGATATTCACTTTATCATGGTCAAACACCATCACAATCTTATTTCTCTATCACTTTCCTAAGTATTTTAGTTTAACATAGAAATTGTTAAACTCTAAGCACTAGACCATCCTACGTTTACAAATTTAACATTCACTTTGTTAAATTTCAGGTATCATAATTTTTTTCAAAATGTTCCATCTTAGCATTCACTTTGCTAAGGGTCGAGTAATCAAATATCATTTTTAAATTATTCCATCTTAGCATTCACTTTTCTAAGGTTAGAATAATCGAACTTCCATTTTTTACCTTTTCCCTCTTAGCATTCACTTTGCTAAGGGTTGAGTCACTTATCATTTTTTCAAACCTCTTCCATCTTAGCATTCAATTTGATAAGGGTCAAGCAATCCAATCTTCATTTCCAAACTATTCCATCTTAGCATTCACTTTGCTAAGAATCGAGTAATCAATCTTCATCGCTATGCTCTTCCATATTAACATTCACTTTGTTAAGTGTTGAGTAATCAATCAATCATTTTTCTACACTCTATTATCTTAACATTCACTTTGCTAAGAGTAGAGTACATCAATATTTTTCTACACTCTATTATCTTAACATTTTGCTAAGAGTAGAGTACATCAATCTTTTTCTACACTCTATTATCTTAACATTCAATTTTTTAAGAGTAGAGCATATCAATATCATTTCCAAACTCTTCCATCTTAGCATTCACTTTTTTAAGGTTCGAGTAGCCAAAATTTATTTTCTAAACTCTTCCATCTTAGCATTTACTTTGCTAAGGGTCGAGTCATCAATTTTCATTGTTAAAAATCTTCCATATTAACATTCACTTTATTAACTGGTTGAGTAATCAATCATAATTTCCCTAAACTCTTCTATCTTGACATTCACTTTGTTAAGGGTTGAGTATTCAATCAATTTAATTTCCTAGTCTTGTATTTTGGAATTCACTTTGCCAAAATATAAGCACATCAAAACAAGTTTCACCGTTCCCCCCTCTTTTAAACAAAATGGTGGGAATAAGGCATCAAAATTATGACCCTTTCAAAATAAAGGATCAAAATCCTTTTCACATTAGTTTCAATGAAGAGGATGAAGACCAACTAGAGGATCAACAAAATAATGTTTCCTTAGAAGAACAAGCACAATTTGAAGGGATCTTATGAAAAAATAAAGACCAATTCCTTCTCTATCTCCTTGAAATGGGAGCTAAGTTGCCTTCAGATTTTGATGACGAGTATTTGAAAAATTTATGAAGCCAACCTAAAATAAATAAGGATACTCCTCCTAAACCTAATAAGAAAAATGAGGCCAAATCAAGAAAGATTAAAAATGATAACAAAGGAAAATCTAATGCTTTTACCTCCGAGCCAAATTAAGCTTTGATAGATCAGATTAATGCACTGACCAAACAACTAGATTTGGTGGATTCTAAAGTCACTAATAACATGAAAAATGATGACACAAAGACAAAAAGTGACAATGAATAAAAAACAAATACCGAATCAGAAAATGAGACAACCAATCCACACATTGACAATATTCCCAACATTCCACAAATTAACTCACCATTCACCTAAGAATGGAAAACAATGAAAGATATAAGCTCGAGAATGCAAAAACAAAGTACACATTTCAACTTTGAAGAGATGAAACCTTATCCATTCGATAAGGACATCTTACGATTACCCTTTCCTAGAACCTTGAAGTTCCAAAGTTTGAAAAATATAAGGACAAAAACGACCCTCGAGAACATAAAAATGAATTCTTTATGGATTTTCAAGAGGTAACCTATAATAACGTATATCTTTTACAACTATTTCCTAAAATATTGGGTGGAAAAGCTTTGGATTTGTTCTTACATATCCTAAAAGGTTTTATCACCACTTTTACATACCTCTCAGATAAATTCTTCAAACATTTCTCTTGTAACCTCGACTCATAAATAATAATGATGGATTTGTGTAATGCAAAACAATGAACCAATGAAAGATTTACACAATTCTTACAATGGTGGAGAGGAATTACAAGCTAATTCCCATGTTCCATTCTAGAAAAATAGTTAGTTAGCATCTTCGTACCAAATATTAACAATGAATTTTCCTTTCACATGCAGATGCACTACCTCAATAGTTTTGAGGAGGTTATAGAGAAAGGAACTCAAATAGAAAAATCCCTCATTGCAAAAGGCTTAATCAAGCCTCATTCTAAGGATAACAATCACACCAAAAACAACAATAACAAAACTCATAAATATAAATCCACATATTTCAAGCACAATCCCAATGTCTTCAACGATGGAGTAACTGATAACCACAACATACAAAATGTGCAAAATAACCAAACTAGCAAATTTAAATCCAAACAAGCCATTGTGATGCTTGATAAAGAAGCTCCCCCTCCTTGTGATAATAAGCAAAGAAACTTTACACCATTAGGGGAGAGTTTTTCAAGTGTTTATGACAACTGATAAGTGCTAACATGGTCACTTATCCTATCAAAAATCCCTGGGTCAAAGGGGAACCAAAACCATCTTGGTACAAGGAAAACAAGTATTGCAATTTTCATTGTATCAATGGCCATCCAATAGGTCGTTGTTTGAGGCTCCACTAATACATTCAAGACATCATTGATAGTGGAGACATCGTGGTCGAAATGCCGTCATCTAATCTAATAAAATACCTAATGATAATTTAAAGGTGTTCTCAAACCCTTTTCCTAAGCATGATGCGAGTGGACAAGCTACTGAAAAGGCCAGTCATCAAATAATGTTAAATTTATTTAGATCATATCATTTGTCGAAGACACAACTCCACAAGAAGTTAAATGCCGCTTTACACCCCTAGGAGAAAGTATCTCTAGTTCCTTTTGATCTATAAACTCTTCAACTTTGGAATTATCCACGAAATGCAAAATAAACGTTGTTGTTCTATTTTCTATTAGAAAATGACAGAGATATCTATGAATGAGTTATGCTTATGCTTAGAATCCACAATTTCAAGAAAGGAAAGAATTTAAGGCTCATAAACACAAATTTTTTTATCCTAGAAACCTCCGGAGGAGGAAAAACTAGTCGGGAAGGGTAATTGCTCTTTCATCCCACTTTTATTGGCCAATTCAAAAATAACAAGTACAAAAATTACAATAAGTATGAAAGAGAAGTAGATAATATCTCACACTTCCTCCCAAACACTTGCTTGCTCTATCTCAACACTCCTTTCTTTTGCAAAACACAATTCCAACACTAAGAACTTCTTGCTCACTTGCTTTCATGCTTTGATGATCCTATTCTCTTCTAAAAACATGTATTTATAGCCTTTCCCATGTCCTCCTGTGCACTGGAGGATGGGAAAGGTCATGGAGGAGAAGAGACATGAACAACCGTCCAAATTCTAGGCAGTTCGTTTCATATTTTTGTTTTTTGTCTGAAAGAGCTAGGATCATTGCCCAATGCGACGGGAGGTCCTAGGACCTTTGCCTGGTTGGGCGGTGGTTCTCAGTAACCACCGCTTTGCATAGAACAAAGGTCCTGTTACTAAAAAAGACAACCTCCATGTTTTCATTTTTTCCTTCTTCGTCTTGATCGCTTTTGATGAAGTAGATTCATTTTGGATCCCTATGGATCACCTTTCATCAATTAGCAAAGGCTAAAATGATAAAATATCCAATCACAATACCCTTCTTTAAAGGGGAACCCAATCCTAAGTGGTATAAAGAATCAAAATATTGTGAATACCACCGCATCGAAGGCCACTCTATGGATCATTGTTCAAGTCTCTTCCATTACGTCCAAGACTTAATTGATGACAAAGTCATTGAAATAGAAATTGACAATGAAGCTATCGAAATCAAAAACACGTCAACTACTACAACTTCTAGTGAATATTTGAACATTGTCCAAAATTATTTACATGATAAAAATCAATGAGATCAAGATGAAAAGGGTCAAGTATCTATAAACCAAAACCAATCAATCTCTCCTTTAGATGCTCTTCCATTAGTGTAATTGAAAATTGAAAGTGTTTTGGACAACTATCTTCAAATGACGAACGATAACTTGAGCATGAATCAATACTCCTTTTCACTCCATTATACAAATGAAGACTCTAAAGAAGAGGGTAAATCATCAAGCACTATTGATCTTGATTCTATCCTTTCAATTTTATATCCTTGACATCCCTAGTCTTGTTGTAGAGACACAACAAGAAGTTTGGACACTTGCAATAACGCAGCCTTCCATGTCCATAATACCTCAAATGATCAATCTTAAATTTAATAATGTTTCACAATAGTTATTTGATGAAGAATATTCTTGTGTTTTACATAACATTATTAAATAGTCAACAACGATACTTGCGTGTCAATACATCCATATGTATGCACTCCATGAGGTGTGTATTCCTAGGGGTATCCTCACACAACCATTTCAAGCTATAATCACAAATATGTTGTCAAACAATATGATATTATCCTTTGGTACATGACCCAACACCAATTTCCAACACATTAAAGTGTTCATCAATAATCATACAATCAAAAGAACATTTATAAACAAAGAAAAAACATCGAATATTTTCTCTATAAATCCTACAAGGTGCCTCAAATGCTCATCTAGGGATCAATCCTTTGTTCTTTGCATCATTCCACTCATGGGTGAATATGTATTTCAACGTATTCTCTGCATTGACAAATTACCTCTAACATCACATAGGTTTTTCGATATTGTCAAAAACTTATCCAACCACATACCCGTCAACTTGGATATCCTTTGCCCAAGTCTAGTAAATCAAGATTCATCAAATTACAGGTTTATCAACAACCCTTCTATACACTCCATTGACTTGGATATTGTCCTCCCAAGTCCTCGTAAATTAGGACCCATCAAATAATAGATTCATTGAAAATCAACCTATTTACTCTGATGAATTAGCTCTTATCTTCCCAAGTCTCATACATCAGGACTCATCAAATATAATATTTATTGCAAATATTTCTATATACTCTATTGACTTGGACCTTGTCTCACAATCATGTACATCGGACTAATCATAATTCATAAACATGGACCTCTCTCCCAATGAGTCCATTACAAACCTTAGTCTGCAAAAAATTAGAAAAATCAAAAAGCGTAAAAAGAGAATAAAAATCCATATCAAACCCATCATAAATGTAGAAGAAAAACATCTTATCCACATGTACTCTCCACACTAGGGGAGGTCGCTTGCACGATTAATTCATCTAACAAATAATTTTAATTATTTCATCCATTAGCGATATCTTAATCATGACATCATCATCTCTTCACATTCTTATCCTATACAACATAGGTTAATACTATTCATCTTAGGCATTGTGTGTCTCATCCATGTTATGGTTTCTACCATTCCGATATTTTTACCTATGGTTTTGTCTAGAAGCTTACTTGATGGAAAATCCTCCTTTCAAACAAGTTCTCTCTTTAACAGAAAGCACTAAATTATTTACCTATATCTTTTGACCATCCATCTCTGTCTAAGGTGTTGAACCCTTGCATCCTACTAGTTGCATAAGGTTGAGATTTGGGGGAAACAATTTCCTTCCCAACAAGCACAATATCAACATACAAGGTAAAATCAATCTAAAATACAAAAATATATCAATCATTACACCTTTCGTCCTTCACAGTCTTCGATGATGAGCCCATACTTCTTACTAGTAGTATGAGACTGGGAAAGGAGGTAGGTATCCTTACCCGCCTACGTTTTGTCTTTGGTGTTGAGCCCTTGCCTCTTATTAGTGGCATGGGGAAAGATGTAGGGGTTAATTAAAATAAAATAAAATAAAATAAATCCTTTAGAAAATATGAATCAAAAGTGCTTAATCATACACATCCCAAGAAGTTTCTCATGTTAAGAGAGACAACAATTCCTTCAACTCGAATCTTGTCAATCAATAAGCCATTAATGGATCTAAGTCTAGTCAAAACCCATAAAGTGAATAATCTTGGAATCGGTCAGATAATCTTGATTGGAGATGAGTCACATTTTCCTAAATGGACCATTGTTACACCTTGTGTCTTTGCATCCATCATCTCCATTTTCATATCAGTATCTCATTATTCTTACTGTTTCACCTGATTCTTAGACGTTTCTTTGAAGTATTGATGAAACAAATAGGGTAACGGCGTAGGAGGAATACTTGTTCAAATGTTGGTTGATGGGTTGTTGCGCGCGTATGACTTCTGAATCCACAACTGATTGTGAGAGCTTCCTTTTGGCTAGGAGGAACTACCTATAATGAAAAGCAAGACCACTAGAAAAAGTTAAACAATATGTGTAGTGAACTGCCTAGCGTGTGCTAGATCCGGGAAGTGTGATACTTCCTAGATGGTTATCAGTCCACTGTTTTAAACAATTTAATGTGGGAAATAAAGTAAATCCTATTGTAATTTGAAATGATTTAGGTATCTCACTTAAAACACAATAAGAAAGATCTAATCTAATAGGCTAGGTTAGAATAGGATCCGAAGGTCAAATAACTGGTTTTGGGTCTCTGTAGGTCTAACAAAGGTCTCAGGTAGATCACAGGTGAATGAGGGTGATGTAGAATTAGGTGGATAGGTCACTATTTTGAGTTGTATGGGAAAATACAGAGACTGATTCCGGTTAAGGGTGATCAATGGTGGTTAGGTGTAATTGGTGCTAGTTACTTTGTGGAGTTTTGGGAATGCCATAGAATGAGTTTTGGGTCTCCTTTGTGATTGCACAAAGGAATTTGGCTGGTCGGGATGAGGTATTGGGTGATTTGGGTGGGATTTAGCGAGGTTTTAATGGGTATATGAAGGGGTGAGTGTTAGATGAGGTCAATGGATGGTTGGGTAAATAATAGGTGATAATATAATAACGAAATGAAATGAACCAGAGAAGTATAACATTTTACTTACTTGGATTCAGTCCTGGATGACCTGTGAGTGAGGGATGGAGGTGCTGGTAAGAAGCTAAAGGTTGCAGTGATCACCAATCATAGGAGAGCTTCTGCATGGACTGCATGTGCATTCCTCTTTTCTTGGTTAGATTAGATCATTGCAGGGTGGTATGCAGGAGAAAATGCTTGATCTCCTTCCCATGCATGCGTGTTCTTGTTGGAATTCACTCTCGAAATGCGATATCTCTCTAGAATGTACTAATGTTTTCCAACCTCTTCCAATCTTTTCCAACCTTGAGAATAAGGTTTTTTTGGGGGTTAAAAGGGTAACCGATGGCGGTTCCGGCTTAACCGGTGATGGTTAGGGCTAACCGACGTCGATCAAGGTGAGATTTCCTAGGTTTACTAAACTAGGGAGATCCTCCTAATTTTCTTGGATCTTGTGTCATTAACTGCAGATTATACTTGGGAGCTTCTTGTAAGTATGTGGGAATGTGGTTAGAGGGAATGTAGGCATTGATTTTTAGGGTTTGGGTAAGTCTTAGTTAGTTATGGAAACTTACTAAGAATAGGTCTTAGGGTGAGTTGGCTTGATGAGGTGTCTAGGTGAAGTGTATGTGTGGATATTATTTAAATTAAGATATTTAAATAATAAATATGGTGAGGATAATGAATTAATTTAATTAGATTAATTAAATTAATATTAGTGAGGTGAAGGGGGCCATGGCTAGGTGAATGTGATGAAGGGTGCTTATTTGTTGAGGGACCAAAGGGGAGTGTGACCTAATTTTAGTGTCTACATTTTGCCCCTTTTTGTTGCGTAGCTTGTATTAGTAAGTGACATTAAAAAAATAAGATGTGGTTGCCCCATGTGTGGGTGAAGGTGATCCCCCTCAAACCAAGAACGACGAGGTGGAAGGAAAAATCGGTGATTAGTTTGATAAAAGGTAAATGTCGGGAAAAGGAAGGTGGGCACGGGGAAAATGGGTTAAAGGTCTACTTTGGAAATCAAGGTAATGGGTCAGTTCAAAGGTAGCAATAGTCAAACGCACGCACACGTATAAACTGCAACACACTACTAGGTGAAGAGTAGTCAAACTCTACATCGTCTAAGGTCGATAGGTTTATCCAAACAAGGTTGAAGTGATTCTAGTATCCAAGGTATAGGATATGGTCAGGAAACATGATGTAGGTTAGGTACAGGAATGGTTAGGTATGTTCCAGTACACCAAAGGTAGGGTCAGGATAAATGGTCACGATAATAGGCTAGGTAAGGTCATTAGGTCAACAACACAGTAACAGTGCTGCAAGGTATAACAAACACATGAGATAAAAGGTAACTAACGATGGTCCAGGTCCAAATATCTAGGCCATAGCACGGGTAGGGCCGAGGTAGGGGTAAAATAATGAGTCCCCAAAGGAGAAAAAAGGTAGGTAGCAAATGATGAGGTTAGGAAGGTGAGGTAAATGGTTTGGGTAAAGGTGGGGTGGGGTAAATGATCAAGGTGAAGGTTGGGTGGGGAAAAAAGGAGGTAGGGGTAGGGTAAAGGGGTAAAATATAGGGCAATGTGTAGGTGAGGGTGACTGATGCTGGTCAAGGATAACTAATGTCGGTATAGGTCAACCGATGATGGTTAGGTAGGGCATGCGATCGATGCCGGTCAAGGGTAACCGATGTTGGTTAGGTCGGGTTTGTTATAAAAACAAAAAATATGCATTTTTTTGTTATTCATTTGTCTTTTAGCTATTTGAGAAAATGAAAAAGAGAGAAAAAAAGAGAAAAGTGTCCAGATGGAGCGGAGCATTGAGTTGGCAGTGTGAACAATGGGTGATCGGTTGGTGAGAAGTGGGTCCACAGGATCAGTGTGAGGCATTTGATTGGGTAGAGGTTGTGGGTAGCAATTTGGTTATGGCGGAGGCGGAGAGGGATCGGGTGGGCCACCGGTGCGGTGGGCTGAGACGTGCCACCGAGATGAAGGCAAGGTGTGATGATGTAAGCGCCTACTCTACGTGTATTGGATTAGATAGATTAGAGGATTAGGATATTGTTTTTTGTAGGTGTTGTTTGTTTTTTTTTTTGTGGGTGGGAATGGGTTAAATTTGGAAATGGGGGGAATAGTGGGTAAAAAGATGAATGGGGAGGGTAATAAATGGGATAGGTGGGGTGGGTGGAGGTCCAAGGGGTAGATTAGGTATTTGTAGGTGGGTAAAAGGGGCAAGCGAAGGTTTTTAGAAAAGGGGGGTTTTGGGAAATTGTGGGTTTTACCAGCGACAGTGACCAGCGTCGGTCAAGTTTGGCTAGTGTTGGTTAGGATGAACTGGTATTGGTCACCAAATAGGTGACCGATGCCGGTTAAGGGGTAAGGGTGAGGTGACGAGGGTAGGGGGGGTGAATCGTGAATCGGTACCCGGTCGGGTTATTGGGAACAAGGGTCCAAAAGTGATGTGGGCTAGGTGGTTGAGATGGGTAGGGTGAAAATAGGGTGTGGGAAAATGATAATTGGTAAATATGGATATGATAAATGTAGATTAATGTTTTTTTGTATTAGATGCAGGGGAGAGCATAGCTACACATGCGGGACAGGGTTCCACCTCTCTTTGGTGACAAGATGCGCGTGCAATGACCCTAAAGGAGCTGAAGCATGTGGAGGTGGTGGGCTTGAGTGGAGTTCGTTGCTATCGACATGTAGTCTGGTAGCCCAATTTGATGGTCATGCTCATTGATAGATGGGAGTCCACAACTAACATGTTCCACCTGCCGATGGGTGAGATTACTATCACCATGGAGGACGTGTTCTAGATTCTTGATTCCCCATATTGGGGGCACAGTCTACTCTATCTCCTTGAAGCCTCGAGAGGAGTTGATTGTGACTATGTTTGGAGAGGGGATGGCCGATCTGAGATTCCATAGCGTTAGCTCTAGCTATGGAGAGATGTACCTAGCCCGTCCAGAGGAGACAAGGCTAGTGGTTCATTGATGAAAGCAAGGTGTCTTTGCTTTGCACCGCCAGATGCGAGAGGGTGGATGTTTTCCCGATCACCGATGGGGGTATTCCATGACATGATGGTAGATGAGACCCACTTTTCCCGGGAACCAGAATTCTTGGTACATTTGTATAAGGAGTTGTGGGTATATGGGTGGTCATGGCGAGTTCAACTTGTGTACATTTTTACCGCCTTCTTTGGGCATATGAGCACATAGTTTGTGTGTGGCCTATAGGGATTCCTCGAGTAGACACATTCCTAGCGAGATTTGTGTGGGTGGGGTATAGGAGATGGGTGCAAGTTATTAGAGAGCGGTGATTAGAGAGGCCCACACATGATGTGGCGTATTTCTGGCGCATTCTTGGAGGGGTTGTCTAGAGTGGATATTATCCGGAGGCCGAATGTGGGATCCCCTCATATAGGCATATGCATAAGGAGCTAGCTAACTCTAGCTAAAGAGATGGATACAGGTCGCCATCCCGGGGAGTATGAGATGATCATGGTAGACAACGTCTCGATGACATTTAGGGCTAGTACAGACATACCTCTGCCCTTCCCATAATACCGACAAGATGACGTGTAGAGGCCTTTATCTCTACCATAGCCTACGCCCCACGGGGTAGGAGGATAAACTAGTGGATTGAAGGATAGATGATGCCAGTGCACAGATCACATTACATACGAGATAGTGGTGGGTGGCTCACTTACGAGCCATACCACCCAGCGGGGAAAATGGATCTAGCCAAAGATCACGGTGCGAGAGAGATGCCCTACAGGGGTAGGTGGCTATGTTGATTACCTTGTTAGGTATACTACAGACACAACTGGAGGGCTCTGAGGTAGAGGTAGCAGAGCTACATGTATAGGTGGCTAGTCTACAGGCCCAGATGGCTAGTGGAGGAGATGGAGATGGAGAGGAGGGGGATGGTCAGGTGGCAAGTTTACGAGGCCGGAGGTTTATTGGCCACAACCTGCATAGATTGGGGTCTTATAGGCCCGATATTGACACATGGGTAGGGGCACCACCACATGCACCACCATCACGAGCACCGGGACCAGGTCCCGGTTCATAGGCGAGCGGGGCGGTGGTCCCGCAGGCGAGGCAGTACAAGGGCCAAGACCTATGGGACCACCACAGACCATGCCTATATCTAGGTTATGGGATGACCTTGGTGAGGCTAGATATTATCAGAACTAGCGATGGCAGCCAGGATAGACTTCGTATCCTATGTTGAGTACAGGGCACAACAAAGGCGTAAAGTGAGAGGACGAGATCCCGCACGCACAGTGTGGAGAGCACAGGAGGTCAGTCGGTGAGCTCGAGGCCCAATCGTGTAGAGGCTACCAGTGCATGGAGATCCACTGCGGTTAAGGCACTAGCAGGGACCCAAGAGGCCGAGGGCACATGTGATATAGAGATGGAGGACATCCGCCGAGATGCCTGATATGTGGTCACCTAGTTTTTGATGTATGATAGTCTTTTTGTGATTTATACCGGCCTGCGTGCCAAGAGATAGTTGTATTTTTGATCACATACCAGCTTGTGTGCTGATGATAGTGAGGATGTATGAGATATTTTTTCTATTTTGAGCATATACCGGCCTACGTGCAAGATATTTTGTATTATTTCATTATTTTGTTGTATATATGAGACCGACCTGCATGTGATGACATTTTGTATTGTGTATTGGCTTGCGTGCGATGGTTTTGAGATGATGGAAATGATGAGATAGCCATGTATATGTGAGATACACATTGATTTATTTATATGATGAGATACATGGTATTATTGATTTATTGATGTGTTGATGAGATTTTGATTTGTTGTTTTGATATGGATGGAAATTAGGTGAGTTAGGCATGATGGAGTCAGGTTGGTTTAGGTATGGATGGATTCAAGTTTGTTAGGCATGGTTGAGTCAAAGTTATAGGCATGGATGGATTCGAGTTATAGGTATGGTTGAGTTAGGTTATAGGTATAGTTGAGTCGGGTTATAGGTATGGTTGAGTTAAGTTGGTGAAGTTGTGATTCATTAATTTGTGCAATGAATGGTGATATGGGTCATGTTTATAATATATGCATGATGATGGTAGAGAAATGGTAGTTGTAATAAATGTATGTTGTGATGATGATAAAAATGTTAAGCAATTTGTTGTGTATTTGGGTTAATTTCCAATTTTGGGTATAAAAGGGAAACT
Source organism: Taxus wallichiana var. yunnanensis (assembly GCA_018340775.1). Lineage (NCBI taxonomy): Eukaryota > Viridiplantae > Streptophyta > Pinopsida > Cupressales > Taxaceae > Taxus > Taxus wallichiana. The sequence continues at coordinate 265,727,657 of CM031243.1, read as the reverse complement.
AAGTGAGGTGTGATGTAATGTGATGAACATGGAAGATGAATTGTTTAGGGTAGAGAATGGTGAGCTAACCTCCAAGGGTCCCATGCCCTCGGAGTGTTGCCTACATAGTCCCAAAGGTGAAAAGGGACCTCAGGCCGATGTAGTTCTCCCATGAGCTAGGGAAGAATATGAGGAGGTATGAAAATGAGTTAGTAGGTTTTAGGCATGGTGTGGGTTTTAGATCTGTTAGGTGTGGGTGGATTATAGGTAAAGTGATGTAGGTGAGGTCGATTGTGGAAAAGAAGAAGATTACCCCAAAGGTAAGCGTCGAGGACCAAGTCCTATATAAGGTAATCAAAATGTAAACAAAGACGGTTCAAAAGATAAGAGGGGGAAATAAATCCACCTGATTGGGTAGGATCATACTGAGTAGATCATACCTTGGAGGAGGTGATGAATGTAAGACCCTAAAGACATTGCATGATTGATTGTTCTATAGTGAAAAGTAGTCACATGATCACCAAATGTCTAAGTTCCAAGAATTCCCTTGAGGCAGTAGGAAATGGGAGTGGGAATGGTAAGAAGGGTGAAAGGTAGGTAATTTTGTATGGTATAGGTAGCATGCACTTTGGGCAAGAGAACCTAGGTCACAATGGGTAAGTCCATGACTAAAAAGGTTTGTTGTTTTGACTTATAGTTGAGATAGACTGATCGATGCGGGAAGTCTATATGGGATGAAGAAAATTTAACTCCTTGAGGTCTTCGTGAAGCTGATCGATGTGGGAAGCTTCAATTGCTCTCATTTTTTTTTTTAAAGAGATTTACATAGCTGTCCTTCAAGGGAGTAGTCCATTTATAAAAGCAATTGTCAAGAGGAAGATCTCCTTTTGAGGGAGTCATCTTTTGAGTAGAAGTTTGACTCAAGGAGTTGTATCCCATGTGAGGGCTCAAAGTCATGGACAAGACCAAGGTGGAAGATAGGATTCTTGTTCAAAAGGCAAGGTAGAAGCGACTATGAGATCTCATCTAAAGGTAGAAGAAAAGTATCCATGAGAATCATGCTATGTGCAGCACCATGGTACACATATTCAAGAGAAGATAAAAGTGACGGTACTCACACGATTCATGTTTAATCATTGGTGAGGTGTATGAAGTGAATAACACTCAAGGGACGAGCATGGAAAGAGAAAAAGGCGAGGTAAGATGACAAGTCAACAATAAAATGGTTGAAGATGTAAGTCATTAAGGAGTTCAGTTCGGGTTACCATCGAGTGAAGATAAATGATAAGCACCTGATCCATAGGTATGAGTCATGATGTATGGTCCAAGCCAATTAGGAGAAAATTTGCCCCGTTTACTTTTTTATGCTTTAGTTACGTGTTGATTTTCTTTCAAGACAAGGTCACCGACTTAGAAGGTTCGTTCATGGACACATTTGTCGTAGGCACGTTTGATACGTTTTTGGTAAACTTGAAGGTGATCAAGAGCATTAAGATGATGTTCGTCTAATAATTCAAGTTGTGCTATGGTCTTGATGAAAGTCATCATCAGTGAGCATGTCATGGAGAGAAATGTGGAGTGAGGGAATATGGACTTCGAGAGGTAGGACTCGCCTCTGCACTGCAGAGACCGAGAGAAAGGGTGTGGCCACGTGGAAGTACAAATACTAGTGCGGTATGCCCACATGGCAAAAGGAATGTGTGTATGCCAATCCTTCCCAGTATCGTTGACCACTTTCATGAGAATCTTGTTTACGGTTTTGTTAGTGGATTCAACTTGGGTGTGGTTTGTGGGTAATAAGGTGATGAGAAAATAAGTTGAATGCCGAAGGTGTCACAAAGTTTTTGCAATGTTTTGTTTTTGAATTGTTTTCCATTGTCAGTGATGAGGCAATGAGGAACACCAAAGCGAAAAATGATGTGGTGGTTAATAAACTCACATATTTTCTCAATTTTTGTGGAAATGAGTGGTATGGATTCCACCCATTTGGTATAGTATTCAGTGGCAGTGATGATCCATTGATGGCGTTGGGAAGAATGGGGATTGATTTCTCTGACAAGATCCGAACCCCATTGAGAGAATGGCCAAAGGTCAAGAATGACTTGTAAGGCGCAATTGGGTGTATGATGAAGATTGGCATGTTGTTGGCATTTTACACAACGTTTGACGTAGTCACAACAATCATGGTTAAGGGTCGGCCACAAGAATAGCCTAGAAAAGAATACACTTAGCAACAACAAGGCCATTGAAGTGACCTCCACATATGCCATAATGAACCTCCTTAATGGTATAAGGAATTTCAGAACTTGTGAGGCATCGTAAGAGAATACCATCAAATCCGTGCTTATAGACGAGTCCCCCTAGGACACCATAATAAGAGACCTTTTTAAGGAAGGCACATTGTCCATTATGGGTGAGATCAAGAGGTAAGATGGAGAGAGAAAGGTAGTTGGAGTATTGTTTGTACCAAAGGTCACTTGGGTCGGAGGTGACGGTTCTAATGGAGTAAACATCGTGAGGTAAATAAGAAGGTGATTGGAGGCATTGTACGGTGACAAAGATTTTAGAATCGGTGGCGAAGCGGGTATTTGGGAAACTAAGCGAGGCCATGGTATCTGTAAATTTTTGGTTGAACACTAGATGGTTTGAAGAGTGTAACGGTCAAAGGTGGTCAAAAGTATATCTACATGATTTTTATACTTTTGAAGTATCTCATTACGACATTGGTATATACCATTGACTTGGTTTACGACCAATTGAGAATCACCAAAGATGTTGATTGATCGGACATCTAGGGCATAGGTAGCTTGGAGACCCAATACAAGTGCTTCGTATTCGGCAATATTGTTGGTGCAATCAAAATATAGCTTGAAAGACAAAGGCATGGGCTCACCATCAAGGGGAATGAGGATAATACCAGCCCCACCCCCACACTTGACACTTGGAACCATCGAAGAAGAGTGTCATTTGGTAAGGGGGTTTGTCTAGGGAAAGGGTAGCAATCGACTCATCTGGAAAGTCAAAATTAGAGGGTTGATCCTAGAAATAGGTGCGTCGGCCAATTGGTCGGCGATAGCTTAGCCCTTGATGGACTTTTGATGAATGAATTGAGGTCAAGATCAGCTAAAAGCATAAGCCATCGTGTGACACACTGATTTTGATAAGGTTTGGCGTACATGAAGTGTAAGGGGTCGGTGTTGGTCACAACATAGGTTTTGTGGTTGAGTAGGTAATGACGGAGTTTGGTGGAAACAAAAACTAAGGCTAAATTTTTTTTTCGGGATGGGTGTATCGGGTTTCATAGTCCAAAAGAGTATGGCTTATGTAATAAACCATCTGCTCCCTATGTTGTTCATCACGATGAGCGAGCATGGCTCCCAAGGAATGATCGGTAGCTAATATGTATAGGTAAAAAGGTTGATCGTCTTTAGGTGGAATGAGTATGGGTGGTTGGAGAAGGTATTGTTTTAGGGCCTCAAAATATTTGTGGTAGTCATCATCCCATTTAAAGGAGACATCCTTCTTGAGCAGATGATGAAATGGTTGACATCGATCAGATAATTGCAAAATGAAATGGTGAATAGATTACAATTTACCTTGCAGATTATGAAGTTCTTGAAGGTTAGTGGGCGGAGGCATTTATAGAATGGCCTTGACTTTAGCAGGGTCAACTTCTATATCATGTAGGGAAACTATAAATCCTAGGAGCTTTCATGAGAGAACCGTGAAGACAAACTTCTTAGGGTGAAGGCGGACACAATATTTAATGAGGTGGTTAAAAATTGTTTTGAGGATGACAATGTGTTTAGAATGGTGCTTAGATTTGGCCAAGAAATTGTCCACATAATCTTCCAATATGCGATGCATGATGTCATGGAAGATGTAATTCATAGCCCGCTGATATGTGGCACCAAGTGTTTTTAAGGCCGAAAGGCATGACTCGATAGTAGAAGGTCCCCCAAGGGGTGATGAACAAGGTTTTGTGTTGATCCTCCTGCAGGCAAGCAGGATTTTTATATAACTCTGAGAAGCCATCCATGAGTTCTAACATCTCATGGCCAGCGGTAAGGTCAACCAATTGGTCAATACCAAGTAAGGGCAAGTCATCTTTCGACATGCTAGGTTAAGGTCACGTGAAGTCCGTAAATACAGAGTCCCCTATCACCTTAGTGATAGGGACAATGTTAGAAATCCAACAAGGATAATCAATGGGTAAGATGAAGGAAACAAAAAGAAGGCGCTGAAGTTCTTCTTTGACGAGAAGGAAATGCGAGGGTGCATTTTCCTTAGTTTTTGTTTGATGGGTTTGGCATCGGGAATGGTTACGATATTGTGGACCACTATGGTGGGGTCAATACTGGGCATGTCTGCATAAGACCAAGCAAAAGCATGGTTATGATCTTTGAGAAAAGAAGTGATGGCTTCTGTTCAGCAGCATCTAAAGATTGACCGATCTTTAGGATGTGCGGGTCGTCTTGAGTATGAATGTTGATCTCGATAGTCGATTCATTCAACATGGTTTATGTCTCAGAAGGTAACAACTAATGAATATATGAGTCTTCTGCACCAAGGTAGGTGAGTATAGATTCATCATCATGACATTGAACGACGTTAATTGAAAGTTTAATGTTATCAATCATTTCAGGATACAGGAAGGGAAGAGTGGAAGGGGCCTCGCCCTCGCGTTGATAAGTCAAAGGCCTCAAGGAAATGGTGTTTATGAAAAAAAACTTAGGAGGGATATATTTAGGATCCATCGACTCCGTTGGTGACGATGGTGATGAAGGTCGAGTGGGTGAAGGTGGTGGAGAAGGGCTAGTGTCCTTAATGAGTTCAATGCGGGCTTGTTTAGTAAGTGGTTCAAGAAAGCCGATACCACTACGGTCATTATGTTTGCGGGTGGTACATGGAATGAAAATATGGTAGCCTTACTCATAAAATCCAAATCCAAAACCCTTCCACACACATCAGTGTAGGAAGGTGTGGGAAAAATGGTGATTGGTAAGTGATTGGAAGTCAATGAGAGAAAATGGGCGAGTTTGTGACGGTGGTCCGGGTGTGTAAATGGTAGTATTAAGTCTCCCATAGGTGATACTAGTATGAAGGTGAGGAGGACCATAAAGGAGGTGTTCTCCTATGCGATGATCATAATGATGGTGTTGGTGAAGGATTTCATACTTTTGTGGAGTAAGGAATGTGTTAACACTATATAAATGGTACTCCCCCAGAGTGAGGCGTTGAAAAACACCTTCCAAGGGATTGGTGGTTGGTATGTAGGTAGCTGGAATGGATGAAGTGTTAGAGGTCAATGTGGAGGTAGAGTTAATGGATTGGGAGGCTAATGGGTCAGCCATGGAGGTTGTGGCAGTGGTAGGAATGGAGGAGGTATGTGTGGTTGAGGTAGCGACTGTAATGGTAAGCGGAGGTGTAGGTGAAGTGGTGGTAGTCGCAAAGGTAGACATATTAATGGGTATAAGCACATCATTGGGTCGGTAAAGCATGTTGCATGTTTTGAAAGGTGATGGATCAACTAGAATGGTATAGGTGTGTCCTTCGTGTTCAAAATTTACATAACGATGCAAAGTGGAAGGAACACAACCCATGACATGAATCTAGGGTCTGCCAAGCAACAAGTTATATTGGAATTCCCCTCCAAAATGTAAAATAATTCGAAGAGCAGTGGGGGACCCACGCAAATGTGGAGGATGACGGTTCCTAGTGTAGAGGTGATAGCATCATTGTGAACACAACATGACAGGATATTTATACATGTAATTATCAGGTATGTGCATTTGAGCGAAGGCATGGGATGAAATGATGTTAATGCTAGCGCCCCCATCAATCATCACACAACGTACCCATATGTCATCGATGTGGACAAAGATGAAGAGGGTTGGGTTTGGGTCATCGTTTTGGTGTGGCGCGATCTCTTCCTCTGAGAAGCTAAGGGAGGATACTTGGTGAATAGGGTGGGGTGAAGATGAAGGTGGTAATTTAGTGAGAGAGGCTACATGATGGGGTATGATAATGGAGGCTACAGGTGTAGGGTCATTGGGTAAAACCTCAATAGATTGAAGAACCTCCATGAGATCTTGATGATGGGATTCTCGAGGTTTGAATGAGGTCATATAAGGACATTTTGAGGGGAGATTGATGTAATTGTTTGAGCATGGTGTGATGTGTGATGCCATTATAAATGGGATACGTGGGGTAGCGGATAGTGATCATAGGTATGGGTGCAGATGGTATGTTGGGTATAGGATTGGTTGGTGGGTTAGTCGACTTTTCTTTACCTTTATCCTTCTGAGCATGGGTAGTGACATGTATCATGTTGATCTGAGGGGAGTTGGAAAATGGAGAAGGTGTAGGGTGAGTAGTATAACGACACGACGAGAAAAAACCTACCGAAGGAGAAAACCCCTGGTGGTGGCGTGGCAAGTTCTTTGATGTGAACCATGTTAATTTCAAATCTTGGCAAAGTTTGAGGAGTCAGTGGAAGTGTAGGTAATGGCTGTTGAGTGGGCAGTGTGGGAATGGGTGTCGGTGAAGTAGGGTCCTTGTTGAGAAGGTCATCGTCATCAAAGTTGGCTTCCGAGAGGACACAACTAGATCAGGACAGTTTTCAACGTCTTACAGTTCTCCACATCATGCCCTGGACACATGATGGTAGGTGAAAATTTTAGTATCATCAAACCCTTTTGGCTTGGGTTTGAGGGGGTCATAAGGTCTAAGTGGCGGTAATGTGATGATAGAAGCCTCAAGGAGGTTGGTTAAAAGTTTGGCCTAAGACCTCTGCTAGTGGATCGAGAATGGGAAGTGAAGGTGGGTTTTGGTGTAAGTGTAGTTGATTGTTGAGGAATGGTCTTTGGAAGAGGAGGAGAAGATCGAGCTATGGTTCTGGGTGTTGGCGTGGTTTTGGGTGTTGGTCATGTTTGTTTGGGTAGGGGTATGGTGGATGAATGGGCAGGAGGGTGTGTGGTTGTTCTGACTACCTTATTGTGGGGTAGTGGAGTTTTGTTTTTGGGTTGCACCTTCTTGGGTAAAGGTGATATGGGTGTACGAGGTCTAGAAGGAAAGGAAGATGGGGGAAGAGGATGAGTTACCCACGGGGATAACGGAGGTGCTATGAAGGTAGAGGATGCGGGTCATGCAGGAGGTGTAAGGGACAAAGACTGAAGTGTAGTGGGTAGTGAAGAAATTGCTGAAGGTATTGGAGGTATGGGTGGTAAGCGATGCTGCAGTATGGGAGTATGTCATGTTAGGTGTCCGGGAGGTTAGAGGTTTGTGAGGAAGGAATGGGTTGTTGTTTTTTGGTTTATTGATGGGTGGAGGTTTCTTGACCATGTTGGGAAGCTGAGGTCCTACGACGGATGAGACAAGTTCCATTGTGATTGGCACATCCGAGGTATGAGTTATATGGGTTTGGTGCTTATGTTTGGGTGTCAGAGTAGGTGTGGTGTTGACTTTGGAGGATGTAGCTAAATCCAATTTGATAGGTGGATGAGTAAGGCTGGTGGTCGGGGTGACCCCTAAAGTGGTAATAGGTTTAGTCGAGGCAAATGTTGTAGGTGTGGGTTTGGGTTTAGATGTAGTTTGGGTTATGGGTAAGGGTGTATGTTGAGTTATGATGGGTGTCATGGAAGGAATGGTGATAGAGGTGGTTGTATTTGGTTTGATTGGTCGAATACTTTTGGGTAGATAGTGGAAGTATCAGTAAGTGACATCTGCATCTGTGTTGAGACCGGAAGCAGAAGACACCCCCATAATAAGGCTCTATCCACATAATCTAAGTGATCAGCCAAATGTGAGAATGACACATCTGTAGGTGGAGTTGATGAGGACCTAATGGCAATTCCCGTAAAATGTGTCTTAGAGACGGGAAATTGGCTAGCTTTAACTTCCGTGGGTAAGAGAGCTGAAAGTAGGTTTGCAGGATTTTGGGTAGTTGATGGAGAATGCTCACCAAGAGGCAAGGTATCTCAACTGGGTCTGTGATGGGTGGAGGAGATGATGGGTGCTCCTTTGTAGGTGGAGGAATAGATAGGTGCTCCTCTGTGGGTGGAGGAGGTATTGTGGGTACCGGTTCTCTAAGTGGAGAAGCCAAAGGTGAAATGGTCTCGATGTTAGTGGAAGACTCCTCCATAGGTGATGAAGGAGATGAAAGGTGTTCCTCTGTGGGTGGAGGAATAGGTGTGGTGGGTTCCAATGCGGAAGGAGGATTTCGGGCTAGGATTTCCTCTATGGAAGGAATGTGAGGTAATTGGGAGGTGACAGGTACGTCATTAAAGATAGCGTGGACCTCGTGGGTATGGGTATCATGAGTTGAGGTCTCACCGGTTTGATCAGACGAAGGAGCATGGTTTCTTGAAGATGTGTAAGTTTTGGTTGGCAGGTGCGTTAGAATTATCCATGGTTAACTCACCATTCTCAAGAATTTCTTGGAAAATATTCTTGAAAGTGATGTAATTGCCATCACTATGACCCTTTCTCGAATGATAATTACTGAATTCATGTTCTTTATACCTACGGGCATGGGGCGAATAGGGTTGAAACCAAAGTGTGTGGTTTTATAGGTGGAAGGGTGATAGATCCGGCTTTGATAAACTTTTCTAAGACATAAGAGTAAGGTTCCCCAATTGGGGTGTATTTCCGCTATTCTTGTCTCGAATTGAAAAGTCCGGATCAGTGCGAGAGATAAGATGAGGGGGTAGCTGATTTGATGGATGGGCGGGCCGGCCTTGAGGATGATTGCGTTAGCGGTGCCCTTAGCTTTAGAATAATTATTTTGTGGTTTGGAAGAAGAAGATGTATCATTTGACTTGAATGCCGAATTCTTATTGCGTAATTGGATTTTCTTCTCTTTGATGGCCCAAATATCTAACTTTCATGCCATAGTGAACGCTTCATCGAATGTTTGGAAGGTTTGGACCTACAAGGTCGGTGAGATATGTTTAGTACAAGCCCTTGTGAAGAGCTCAATGAGTTCTGTTTGCGGCAATTGGAAGGTGAGTTGGTTGATCAAGCTATGCCAGCGAGTGAAAAAATCTACGATAGATTCGTCCTCATACTGACGCGTGGAGTATAGGTCGGTCATGGTAACCTTCTTGATGATTTTGATAGAGAAATGATCCAAGAAGGCTTGGGCTACCTAATTGAATAAGAATATAGAGTGTCTAGGTCACCCACTATACCAATCTAGTGCAGTCCAAGTGAGGGACATGGGAAAGGTTCACAATAGCAAGGCATCATCGTGAGCGATTAGATAACACATGTGTTTGAACAACCGAAAAAGCTCTGTGTGGGTCTTCTTTGCTATTGAAACGATTGAATTTACGCATTTCCTAATGCACGGGGTATGGGCGAGATAGGAATGGATGGGTGGATGGGTTCGTTACAAATATCGTCGTAGGTGAGAGTGTTGTGGGAGCCGAAAACCAATGCCTCCAATGTTTACATCTTGTCCATCATCAATTTTATTAGGTCGTTGGTAGGTTGCGATGATTGGGGGCTTCCTGTAGCATGATAGGGTTGATTTTGGGCATATAATAGGGGTGGCACTCCAGTGTATGGTGCTGCCATGTAGGTTGATTGAGAAGAAGGAAATGAAATAGGGGGTATGTACCCGGAGTGAATAATAGATGAAACGGGAGGTGGCTGATAGTATGTATATGGAGGTGGAAGGGTTATGGTGACCCTAGTGGCAATGGGGGCTAATGATTGTGGAATGGAAAGGACCATGTTCTAAAAAGGGGTAGGGGTCACCGACACCGGAGGTGGTAGTGTAGCTACGGGTATGTGTGAGACATTAGGGGTGGATGAGGTTGTGTTGTGGGTAGTTATCGAGGGTATGGTGGATGTGATAGGTGCCACGAAGGTGGCGGCGTGATACATAGTGAGTATAGGACCTAGGCGAGAAACGACTGGGGTAAGTGTTGTATATATCTTTCCCCCGGGTAGATATAGACAAGCGGAAGAATATGGAAACCAAAGAAATTCAAACCTCAGCCCATGGCGCACAAAAGAGGCGCACAGCAATGAGTGTCAACATGAGAATGTATGCGCCAAGGCGCAGGAAAGTGGTGCACAGAAATGGATGTCGACAATGTAAAGGATGCGCCCTTGGCGCACGGAAATGGCGCATAACAATGAGTGTCAACAGGGAAAAAGTTGCGCCTTGGCGCACATAAGAGGATGTCGACATAAATGTAAATGCGCCCTTGGCGCACAGAAGAAGATGTCAACATAGAAATAGATGTGCCCTTGGCGCACAGAAAGGAATGTTGACACGGAAAAAGTTGCGCCCTTGGCGCAGGTAAAGTGGCGCACGTAAACATGTGTCGACACAAACATATTTGCGCCTTTGGCGCACAGAAAAGAGTGTTGACATGCAAATGAATGCGCCCTTGGCGCACAAAAAGGGTTGTCGACACAAACATATTTGCGCCTTTGGCGCACGAAAAGGATTGTCAACATGCATATGGATGCGCCAAGGCGCACCTTCAGGAGGCGCAACATTCGAAAGGCCGACAGAAGAAGCGGACCTCGACCCGATATTCAGATGGCCATAACTTTTGACTGGGAGCTCCGATTCACACAAGGTTGGACTTTTCGGAAAGCCTACGGCGTCCTCTACCTAACTACGACTGGATATCTTTAATTGGGTGGGAACAAGTTCTTAAAAATGCAAAATACAGTTTGCCACTTTTGGGGTTTGATATGGTCCTCACCTACCACCATAATGAGATGAATTAAATACAACCTGAGGTGGTTGGGGTGGATTTGGACTTTCTCTCTCTTCTCTCTCATTCTTCCTATAAATTGTAAGGAGGGGCTTCTTTCTAAAGGTTGGACATTCTTGTTTTGCCCCTCCCTTCTTCTCTTTGGCAGGTGAATCTGTGGAGTTAAAACCTCCCATTTAAAACTGTAATGCAGCCTTGCCTCTTGGCATTTTGCAGTGAGTTGTATCAATCTTTGGAGTAAATTAATGCATGTCTGTGGATGATTATCAACCCTCTCAGTGTTTATTTGCATCTTCTTGATCTTTCACTGTAGATCTGGTTATCTGTGCATGATCTTGCATTACATTTTTATGGTCTGTGTTTATTGGCAAGACAAGTGTTCTTCATTCCTCGGTGCATCACCTCTGTTAGTTTAGGTTTTATTTTCTGCATTTTCTTACCCCTGTCTCCTTGGAAAATTAGATTAGGTTTTGAGTAGACCCTCTGCATTTTTACGTGTGCATCTGAACAGAGGAATAGGAACCGGCCTTCATCCGGAGAGCTTTTCCGATTTCGCAAGGTCCCACACTTGGGAAAAGCTCCATGTTATGCAATCATACTGAGAATCTGCAACCCATTGAGTTACGTGAGTCCCGTGGGTGCTGTGATTTCACATCAATAAGTAAGGTAGATGTGGGAAGCACAGAGCTAGATGGGGCCGATGCAGGAGTGGGAGCAAGATTCGGGAGGATAAATACGAGCATGCCATATATCAACTAACCCAAGGCATCTCGAGTGGACGAATGGGAAAGGTAAAACTGCAAAGCGGCAAGGTTTTGGTCAAGGAGTCGTGCGAACTCCTCATCTCTAGTAGCGATAGTGATAGGTTGGATGGGATCCATGGCTAGTGATAAAATGGAAGGTGGTGAAGGACTAGGTGGGAGTGGTTAACAACTGGTGTGAAATACGAGTGTGCTTGCTTGTTTTCAGGTCAGCACCATGCGAACCAGTATTGATCAGGTAAGGCTATTTCTCTATAAATGACATAGAAAAACAATAAGAACAGGTGAGTCTGATGGTAAAAGTGTATTTGGTACCAAATGTGGGTTGGGAAATGAAACAAGCTAACCGATGCCGGTTAAGGAAAACTGACGCCGGTTAGGGTAACCGCTGCCGGTCATTATAGAAAATGGACAGTGAGTGAAAAACTAGGTATAAAGTCAAATCTAATAGGTATGCCAAATCTAATGGTGTTTTACAACATCACTGGGAATGATGGCAATGATAGGGACTGTGAAAAGTGGAAGAAGATGAATGAAAATGTCCTTTTGGGTAGGTTAACAAAAGGACCTGGAACCGATGTCGGTTAGGTATAACCGATGACGGTCAGAGGGTAACCGATGATGGTTACTGTGAAATTGAAACAATGATGAAAGAATAGTGGTTTTGAATTAAAATTTGATGTGGAGTTAGACCCAAAATTCTAAGAATGATGATAATATGGTCTCGAGCACACTCGGATGAATCCGAATACACCAACTATGAGGAGAAGCGTGCAAGGAAGAACGTGATCTCTCACCTCAAAATGCAAGCCAAGCAAAAACACTAAGAAAAATGTGATCCTAGGAGTGCCTTTTCTATTATGTTTGTTTAGCTTATGCTATTTAAGGACTGACACATGAACTGTGAAATATAGTTTTTGGTGAGGATGGCTTCCTACGAAGAAGGAGATCTAAAAGGTGAGGTTTCAGGTATGTTATGGTGGGGGCGAGTTTCTCTCTAAAGTATGACTTGACAGAGCAACGAGTTGGGAGTACCTGTCAATCCTCGATCAATGCGATCATTGACAGGTGTTCCCAGGAAAGATGTTGTTTAAGAATATGTATTTGTTTTGAATTTGTGTAATTTGGCAAGACTCAAAGAGAGAGAGAGATGTGCTTTCTATGGTTCGTTTGTCAACCATCAGCTTGGTCATGACTTCCAGCGTATAGGTTGCCCTTAATTAATGTGAGCTAATGTGATAAATCAGAATGCAATGCACTTATTTTTAAGCCCAAATTGAAGTGTGAAGTTGGATGACACAAAAAGATGAAGAGGAAGAGGGATGCTCTTTCACTACAATGCAGAAAACATGAAGAAATGGTTCTTTTTAATTACACCAAAAGAAAGGTTTCCTTTAGAGAAAATAGAAAGAAAAGGTGGGTTACCAAGAAGAAAATTAATGTGTATGATTTTCAGAAGGGAAACAAACACACAAATTTTCATAGGAATGAATGAAATGCAAGGAACCTCGGATGGGTCCCATCGGGCATGCCAAAATGTTTCACCTGATTCTTAGATGTTTCTTTGAAGTATTGATGAAATAGATAGGGTAACATGTGTATGAGGAATACTTGTTCAAATGCTGGTTGATGGGTTGTTGCTGAAAAGAGTTTGCGAGAATCAAATAAAAAATGAGGCACCACGAAGTAGTTGCACTCCAACGGAATCGTGAAAGCTCCAGTGATAGCAAGGAAAAAAATGATCAGTAATGGAAGAAATTGCTCATGTAAACAAAACTGCATAGAGGAAAGACATCGAGTGTCTTGGCATGCTCATAAATGAATAGAAAAGGGGTACATATAGGGTGCTGAGTAACCCTAGTGCATGACACACATGAAACCCTAAACCTAACCCTAAACCTAACCCATGTGAGATGACCCTCCAACATGAGAGGAGGACACATAGGATAACTCACACTAACACCCCCTTCATCGAAGCTGGGTAGCGGCTGTGATGAGTTAGACGGAAGAGGAAGACACTCCTAAACAACTAAGAAAGATGTGTCAATGGGGCCTGCAACTAAAGGCCTGATAAGGTGCCCATATACAAACACAATCTTCCTAGAAGAAGAAGAAGAAAAGGACTAAATAGCCCTAAGAAGATGGGTAGTCAGTAGAAGACCTCACCCCAAGAAGAGACCGTAAGTGAAGAAACTTCATCTCAGTGAAAGGCTTGGTGAATAAGTCTACAATCTGATCAGTTGTCTGAATGTACTGAATGTCGATGATACCATCATGAATAAGCTCCCGTATGAAGTGCATATGGATCTCAATGTGCTTTGTCCACTGATGCTGAACTGGATTTCTACAAATAGAGATAGTGCTCGTGTTATCATAGTAGATAATGGTAGGCCACCGAAAGTGGATGCCAAACTCTATCAGAATACCCTGTAGCCAAATAGCTTCTGTGGCAGCGTTGACTGCTCCTCTGTATTCTGCCTCTGTAGATGATATTGCAATTGCATTTTTCTTCTTGCTAGACCAACTAATAGGACCCGAACCAAGAGAGAAACTATAGCCAGAAGTATATTTCTGATGATCTAAGTCACCGGCCCAATCAAAATCTGTGAACCCAATCAAGTCAATATCAACCCCTCCATGATAGTGTATGCCATCAGCATAAGTTCCACGAACATAATGATGGATCTCATTTAGCCTTCTTTCAAAGGTGCAGCTCACGTGGCTCCCGCATGAATCTAGACACGATCCCAACAACATATGATAAATCCGGTCGAGTGTGAGTCAAGTAGATCAAGCTCCCAACTAACTGTCGGTAAGGAGTATCGTCAACCAAGGGAGTAGAACAATCTGAAACCAACTTAACCCAAAAAATAAAAGGAGTAGGAGAAGACTTGCAATCGGACATCTCAAACCGAGCTAGCAAATGAAGAGCATACTTAGGTTGCGAAAATCAAGATTCCCAAGTCGATTGTGAAATTTGGATCCCAAGGAAGTAATGAAGCAAACCTAAGTCACCATGGAAAACTTGTTGGCTAAGGAAATCTTCATAGAATCAATAATAGAGGAAGAGCCGCCCGTGATCAACAAGTCATCAACATATAGAACAAGAATGAGTATGGAGTCATCTTGCCGTAGAATATAAACATTTGGTATCGTGAGATTGAGATTGGGTAAACGTGCACTCGATTTATTTTTTGTTGCTATTACTCTTACTTGGTTTCGTTATTTTACTTTGCATGCAAGTCTTTTGATCACTATTTTCTGGAAATTATCTTGCTAATATCTCTAACAAGCTTTCTTGGAAAGTTTTTTGTGTTTTTTTCTTGTGCATGTTGTCTGTGGTTGCAGGATCCTTGAGTTCTTCAGTCGTGGTTGCTCATCAACGAACTGCTGTCCCTCTGACCATTTTTGGACTGTTCAAACTGCCATCACTGTTCATTCACGCGTGGCCTGCATTTTTTCTTCATTCCGCATTTTTGACCGCTTACTCGTGTTTTCTTGGACCTTCCAGTGTTTTTTTGATTGTTCAGGCGTTTTTTATTGTTTAGGCATTTTTTTGATTATTCAGGCATTTTTAATCATCTGCCACATTTTTTTGCTTCACAGGCATTTTTAATCACATCTGCCACGTTTTTTGGGTGTGGGCAAGCTAAAACGTGGTCATGCATTTTTGGACTGTTCTGGCATTTTTTTGCTTCCTAGCGTTTTTAAACAACTCTGCCACATTTTTTTGGTCTGAGCAAGGTAAAACGCTGTTGTAAACACTCCTGTGTGGCCTGGTACATGTTAAACAACTCTGCCACGTTTTTGCTTCCAGTGGCTCTTTCCCTTGGCACCCACGCACCTGCAAACAACTCATTAATGCCAAAAACGGCCTGGAAACTCTCCCGCGCGACCTGCAACCTTCTCTAGCATTTTTACACTCCAGCATGGTTGTTCTTCTTGTTTTTTGGTAAGGTTTCAACCATACACCTTTTCCTTTGGTAAGTTTGTTAATTTCCTTCTTTTTTCTCTCTAAAATCCTCAGTTTTTTAGAAAAACGGCTGTGTTTTCCTTTTTAAAAAAGCTTTTCTTTTAAAACAAAAAAATCAAACAAACTTTCTAAATCAACACAGTTTGTTTTAAATCAACAAATCTTTCTTTATTTAAAAGAAACTTTCTAAAACGCCTTCCATCATTATTTATTTAAAAATCTTCTCTTAAAATGCATTCTTTCTAAAACTTGAAAGTTTTAGAAAATATTAAAAAAAGTGTTTTTTAGTGATTTGCTTAATTAAAGCCTTTTTCAACATTCATTAGATTTAATTACATTAGATCTAATTTAATTTCACATTATTTAAAAATATATTTCCTTGGCATTATAATTTGGTCTTTGGATTGTTGTATTTTTAACCTTCCGTCGAGTGCCGAAGACGAAGGGTGAGGTCCGGGATTGGCAGGTGGCTAATCCCCCTCGCAATACAAAAAAACCCTATCTCAAATTCTCGTGCCATTTCCAACGAGCATACATACGACACCCTTTGCATGCGTTTAGGGCACTTTTTTAATCCGTTTGCAGGCTTATTGGCTTTTTCTCATCAAATTGTGGGAATTGGTTTTTGCTATAACTTTTGACTCGTTGCTTGGTTTTGAGCACTTCTTTAGTCAAAGTTGCATGTTTTTTTGCACTCTAGATGATGGGATCATTAGCTTTGTAAACACACTAATTTTATAAAGTGCCACATTCTGGGGGGTGTCTTTGTTTTGCTTAATTCAGCTCATTCTTTTGAGCTTTGTTCTATTCCTTTTTTTCGTGGACTTGTGAGTGTGTCCGCCACAGTCTTACGACAAAGGGATTCTTTCATGCGATGTGAGACACTTTTTCTCACCACCAGGGTTGGCTTTCACCTCCTTTCTATTTTTGCTTGTGCTTGTTTACAGTGTTCCTCTTTTGTTGTGCTCCACGAAACACTGTTGTGGTCTCCTCTCTTGCGCGTTATTACGCTAATTGCAAGACGAGTTACCAAGTGTTTCAAACCACACACACGGACCCGATTGTAATCAACGCACTAAACTATAAAGTGCCGAAAGCAGGGGGTTGTTATTGTCCTGGGTGGTTGTGTTTCTTTTCTGCATTTCTTTCTCTCTCTCTCACTATGGATGCACTTTCAATTCCTTTGCTTACACCGTTCAAATTTTTCAAATGGAGATCGAAAATAATAATGAAACTAAGGGGTAAAGGGTTATACCGCATCACCATGGGAATTGAGACTGAACCAGATGATGAACTTGAAAAATCTAAGTGGTTAAACCGTAGTGATGAAGCTTTAGGTCTTCTTTGCATGTCCATTTCTCCTGACTTTCTCTTCCACATTGAGGCGTCTGAAACACCTACATCTGCATGGAAAATGCTGGATGTGATGTTTGGACAACTAGATGACATGAGAGCACATGAGTTGGAAAACGAACTACTAGGGTTAAATCCTAGTGACTTTGAAAACCTACAAGCCTTATTCTTGAAATTTTTCCACATTAGATTATTGTTAAAAGGATGTCAAGTAAAAAGAAAGATTCTTAACTGATCTTGTTGATTCTCTCTAAGCTAGGTCCCGAATATTCTATCTTCGTGTCAACTTTCTACGCTACAAAAGCTGCTTTGGGTGATACTTGGACGATGCCCTCCTTTGACTGTTTTTCGTCCCAACTCATTCGAGAACATGACAAACTCATTCAAATGGGGTCTCTCAAGTCTAAGTCACATGCCCTTGTAGCAAGTACTAGCAAGGGAAAGAAGACTGAAAAGAAGAAAGAAACTAAGGATCAACCTAAGAAAGAAACCAAGATCAAACCTAAAAATGACACAAACACTTCAACTTCTAAGCCTAGGGTGTAGAAAAGCAAGTATTTGTGTTCCTATTGCAAGAAGACTGGTCACGACGAGCAACACTGTTTTAAGAAACAAATTGATCACTTATCTCATTTACTTGAGAAAAATAAAATAAGTGTTCCTGAATCAATAAAACAAAGTGCTTTGAAGGCCGAGTCTTCTACTGCAAAAGGTGCTAGAAATGATAAGAAGAAAGGAAAGGCCCTTGTAGCCAAAGTTGCTCCTTCATCAACATGGATTATAGATTCCGGTGCCTCGCACCACATGGGTTCTTCGCATGTTGATTTTTCCAACATCGAACCTTGTGGAATGTCCTAAATCACGATGGGTAATGACATGACAGTGTCAGTTTCCGGTAGTGGATCGGTAGAGATGGATGGGGGAACATTTAACCAAGTGTTGAGTGTTCCTGATCTCTCTACCAATCTCCTATTAGTTTACCAAATTACTCACCTTGGTGAAGGAATGCGAGTGGAATTTGGTCCTAACTCGGTGATTATTCGTGAGCTTAACAATGACACTACAGTGGCTGAGGGAAAGGCAGATCACCGTTCACGGTTATACACCTTCTCCCACTTTACTTCTGATTCTACACCCACTGCCTTGCTCACTCATGCAAATGAGGTTAGTAAGCTATGGCATGAGCATTTTGGACATCTAAACTATTGCTACCTTGAACAATTGAGTCAAAACAAAATGGTCAACGGGTTGCCTCGTCAAATTTTTCTAAGGGTCTTTGTGAGGGTTGTACCCTTGGAAAGCATCCTGAAAAGAACTTTGACAAAGGAAAAGCCTAGAGAGCCACTCGTCCCTTGGATCTTGTTCACAGTGATGTTTCTGGTCCATTTCCTTCTCCTTCGTTTACTAGAGCTCTTTATGTGCTAACCTTCATTGATGACTATTCGCGATATACTTGGGTATATTTTCTTAAGCTTAAGTCTGAAGTCTTTGAACATTTTCAGGACTTTAAGGCTCTTACTGAGAAACATGCATAATGGTCTATCAAGGTTCTCCGAACCAACAATGGAGATGAATATGTAAATAATAGGTTCATGGATTTCTTACTTCTGAAGGGATCTCTTTGCAACATATAGTTGCTTATAGCCCTTCACAAAATGGAGTCGCAAAAAGAAAGAACCGTACTCTGAAGGAGATGGCCACTTGTATGATTCACTCGAAGTCTCTTCCTCCGCAGTATTGGGCCAAAGTAGTGAATTGTGCAAATTACATTCAGAACCATGTTCCACACAAGGCAGTAAGAGGGATGACACCCTTTGAAGCCTAGTTTGGATGTAAGCCTGATGTTGAGCACTTTCAAGTCTTCGGATCCAAGGCTATGGCTTAGATTCCCAAGAAGAAACGCAAGGCTTTGGAACCACAATCCAAACCTTGTATCTTTGTAGGGTATCCTGATGGTGTGAAGGGATATCGATTGATGAATTATACTTCTCATGAGCTATATATTGAGAGAAGTGTTAAGTTCGATGAGTCTTCTTTGACTTCTACTTCTCCACCTATTGAGGTTCTCCACTTGCGATTCGATTCCCGACTCATTAGATGATGATATTTGTTGAGCGTGCTCCTCTTCCGATCCTCCCGACCATCAGACCTTTGAGTCTTCTGATTTTGATAGTAGTGATGATGAGGACTATGTCCCTTCTCACTCAAGTGAAGAATCTTCCGACTCTGAGCTTGATCCTCCTGGTCCCCTTTGGGCCAGGAAAACTTTGCAAAGTGCTAGAGATTTAGTTGGAGATACTTCAGATATGAGACGTACTCACTCAGATTTCATTAGACCCCACTCTTTCTTCGCCTCTACTTCTGATCCACAGTCTTTCCGGGAGGCTTATGGTATTCCTGAGTGGGATTCTACCATGGATGAGGAGTATTCCTCTCTCATGAAGAACGATACTTGGGATCTCACCACTCTTCCAAAAGGAAGAAAAATCGTTCGGTGTAAGTGGGTGTTCCAAACAAAGTATGGAGTAGATGGAGATGTCAAAAAGTTTAAAGTGCGATTAGTAGCTAAGGGTTTCTCCCAGATAGCTAGGGTTGATTATACAGAAACCTTTGCTTCGGTTGTGAAGATGACTTCTATTCGACTGACCCTAGCCATTACCACAACAAACAGATGGAAAGTCCATCAAATGGACGTTAAGAGTGCCTTCCTTCATGGTGACCTAGAGGAAGAGATCTATATGGAACAACCTCCGGGTTATGTCCAAGATTCCTCCCTCGTTTGTAAGTTAAAGAAGTCTCTTTATGGCCTTAAATAAGCCCCTCGGCTTGGTATGCCAAGATGGACTCCTTCTTACTTACATCAGGGTTTACTAGGTGTCACTCTGATCCAAATGTTTATATTCTATGGCAAGATGACTCCATACTCATTCTTGTTCTATATGTTGATGACTTGTTGATCACAGGAAGCTCTTCCTCTATTATTGATTCTGTGAATATTTCCTTAGCCAACAAGTTTTCCATGACCGACTTAGGTCCGCTTCATTACTTCTTGGGATCCAGATTTCACAATCTGACTCAGGAATCTTGATTTCACAACCTAAGTATGCTCTTGATTTTCTAGCTCGGTTTCAGATGTTTGATTGCAAGTCTTCTCCTACTCCTTTTATTTCCGGGGTTAATTTGGTTTTAGATTGCTCTACTCCCTTGGTTGATGGTACTCTTTACCGAAAGTTAGTTGGGAGCTTCATCTACTTGACTCACACTCGACCGGATTTATCATATGCTGTTGGGATCGTGTCCAGATTCATGCAGGAGCCACATGAGCTACACTAGAAAGCAGCTAAATGGATCCTTCATTATGTTCATGGCACTTATGATGATGGCATACACTATCATGGAGGGGTTGATATTGACTTGATCGGGTTCACAGATTCTGATTGGGTTGGTGACTTAGATAATCAAAAATCTACTTCTGGCTATAGTTTCTCTCTTGGTTCGGGTCCTATTAGTTAGTCTAGCAAGAAGCAAAATGCAATTGCAATATCATCTACAGAGGCATAATACGAGAGAGCAAATCACACCGCCACAAAAGCTATTTGGCTACAGGGTATTCTGACAGAGTTTGGCATCCACTTTCGGTGGCCTACCATTATCTACTGTGATAACACGAGTACTATCTCTATTTGTAGAAATCCAGCTTCAAATCAGACGAAGCACATAATCCATAGCTTATTCACACGTATGATTTCTGAATCCATAGCTTATTGTGAGAGATTCCTTTTGGCTAGGAGGAACTACCTATAATGAAAAGCAAGACCACTAGAAAAAGTTAAACAATATGTGCAATGAACTGCCTACCATGTGCTAGATCCGGAAGTGTGATACTTCCTAGATGGCTATCAATCCACTATTTTAAACAATTTAATGTGGGAAATGAAGTAAATCCTATTGTAATTTGAAATGATTTAGGTATCTCACTTAAAACACAATAAGAAATATCTAATCTAACAGGCTAGGTTAGAATAGGATCTGAAGGTCAAATAACTAGTTCGGGTCTCTGTAGGTCTGACAAAGGTCTCAGGTAGATCACAGGTGCATGAGGGTGATATAGAATTAGGTGGATAGGTCATTGTTCTGAGCTGTATGGGAAAATACAGAGACCGATGCCGGTTAAGGGTGACCGACGGTGGTTAGGTGTAATCGGTGTTGGTTACTGTGGAGTTCTGGGAATGCCACAGAATGAGTTTTGGGTCTCCTTTGTGATTGTACAAAGGACTTTGGCTAGTTAGGATGAGGTATTGGGTGATTTGGGTTGGATTTGACGAGGTTTTAATGGGTATATGAAGGGGTGAGTGTTAGAGGAGGTCAATGGGTGGTTGGGTAAACAATAGGTTATAATATAATAATGAAATGAAATGAACCAAAGAAGTATAATGTTTTACCTACTTAGATTCTGCTCTGGATGACTATGAGTGAGGGATGGAGGTCTTTGGTAAAAGTCGATGGGCGTAGGTGATCACCAATTGTAGGAGAGATTCTACATGGACTTCATGTGCATTCCTCTTTGCTTGGTTAGATCAGATCATTTTTGGGTGGTCAATGTGGGAGAAAATACTTGATCTCTTTCCTTACATGCGTGTTCTCACTGGAATTTTCTCTCGAGAGGATGTGATATCTCTCTGGAATGTACTAATGTTTTCCAACCTCTTCTAATCTTTTCCAACCTTTTACCAACCTTGAGAATAAGATTTTTTGAGGGTTTAAAGGGTAACCAATGGTAGTTCGACTTAACCTAGGTGATGGTTAGGGCTAACCAAGCGTCGATCCAAGGAGGGATTTCCTAGGTTTACTAAACTAGGGAGATCCTCCTGATTTTCTCATATCTCGTGTCGTTAACCCGCGGATTAGACTGGGAGCTTCTTGTAAGCATGCAGGGAATGTGGTTAGAGGGAATGTAGGCATTTATTTTTAGGGTTGGGTAAGTCTTAGTTAGTTATGAAAACTTACTAAGAATATGTCTTAGGGTGAGTTGGCTTGATGAGGTGTCTAGGTGAAGTGTATGTGTGGATATTATTTAAATTAAGATATTTAAATAATAAATATGGTGAGGATAATAAATTAATTTAATTATATTAATTAAATTAATATTAGTGAGGTGAAGGGGGCCATGGCTAGGTGAATGAGATGAAGGGTGCTTATTTGTCGAGGGACCAAAGGGGAGTGTGACCTAATTTTAATGTCTACACTTATGTCCTTTTTGCCTCTCGGTGTTGAGCAATTACATCTTACTAGTTGCTTGGATTCAAGAGTGGAGTTTGACATCATATCATCCTATCAGCTACAATCCATTCAACCAATGGAATGGAATCTTTAAGATTGTTTAGACATGAGTTCGTATGGTGTACCATTTTTATCAAGTCAAAAATAATTTTTTTTTTCAAAGTATAAAACCTGCAAAAATCAAATAGTTATATGGATCAAAAACCAAAACATTCAAAAATGTTTGACAAAATATCAACAATTTGATAACATAATTAAACAATATCGTTATTTGATGGCACTCTTATCGATCATTCCAGATCATCTTACGATAACCACTTTTCTTGCCCGTGGCATATATCTATGCTCGAGGCAAAACAATCAATTAACCCTTTGTGATATAACTTCACTTGGGGCACACTTGGTTTTCATGTTTTTCCTCGCATCTCAATGTCTTTTCTTGGAAAATTGATTTAATCCAATACAAATCAAACTTCAATGTGATCGATAGGTGGGTCATGAGGAATATCTATGATTACTCTATTCTTTGTCCGGTCCAATCCCTTGCGCTTCTAAGATATCGCTTGGGGGAATTCATATCTGTCTCTTCTTCATGATGGAACACTTTAGGGGAATAGTCACATGTCGTAATTATTAGTTGTGTTACATTGTTTCTGTTAGATGTTAATCTTGTGTAAGTAGTCTTGTTAGAAACTTGGTTTGTCTATAATCTTGGTGCGTCTGTATTACTATATATGCATAAGGGTTTGTTTCCTAATATTTTCATTTTTTACAATTTATTTTGTGTATCCTATTAATTATGGTGTTAATTAAAATATGTCATAATAAAATTGAGTCAATAAAATATAAAAATCAAACACACACATGTGAAACTCATAACTTACAAAATCACAAAAATCCATATAGTCACAAAACCAAAAAAATGCAAACATTCTCAAAAATTTAAAAAAATCAACCCATATCAATGAAATCAGATATTTCATTCCTACCCTAGTGATCATTCTAATCATCTTACGATTATCAAAACTAATCTTTTCCCTTGAATGTCAGAATCATAGCTTGGGGAAAGTAAAATTACTTTTTTCCCTTCGCACATATCCTCGCTTGGGGCAATTTTGATTCTCATTCTCTCCAATGAATTTTCAAGTCCCATGCTTAGGGGAAATGGCCCTTTTCAATCTCAAACTACACTTCAACGAGATCCAATAAGTGTGTCACAAGGAGTAGTTACTCCACTCTTTGGTATGATCAAATCACTATGCATATATTGTTTCTTAAGGGCATTCACATATGCTCACTTATAACTGTGGAACACATAAGGGGAAGTGTTACTTGTCTTTATTTTAAAGTCGTGTTACATTGTTGTTATTTCTATACCAATTACATGTATTTCATTATCGTCTTGGCTCCTTTATAGCCATGATGCATACTTTTATGGTGTATATTGGGTTTGTTTTCTCTTGTTTTTATTTGGACCAATTACAAGTAGTATGTTAACATCTTGGTTCATTTATAACCATGGTGCCTACATCTACTATGTATATTGGGTTTGTTTTCCTTTTTCACTTTTGTTTACTGTGTGTGTGTTTTTTTACACACATAATGGGTTAAACATCATGATTCTTTCATAATCATGATGACAACTCTATTGTGCAACAACAAAATAAGGTTTCTCTAACTTTCACTCTCTAAATGAAATCTCATGCTACGAGAACAATCCCTTCCATCTTCATTCTATTCCTTGGATCCTTCACCTTTCCCTTCTTCCTATCAAGTGGTTGTCCACCACTTTGCTGCATCACCCATCCACTTGAGGGGGCATCCACTTATCATTCACACTCACTGGGACATCTCAATGTTCCACCTCACCTGGGAATCTCAATGTTTCATTGCATCCACACTTGTTGGGCATCCCAATGTTCCACCGGCTTCCCTATCTTCTCGCTAATTGATCTACATGTATATACTATAAAACACTACTACTTCTTAATAACACTTTAAAGAGGGGAAAATGTAGACACCCTAAAAATACATACCTATTTCTAGCCCTTCCTAATTACCCTTATCCTTTGCATAATACACTAAAATTGGTTCTAGAATGCATTCTAGATCATTATCCTCTACATTCCTTTAGAATTAATTAAATTAATTCTATCGTTCAATCTACATCCATTTAGAATTAATTAAATTAATTCTATTAATCACATGTATCCCTTTATAATTAATTAAATTAATTCTAAGCATGCTTAAACTATACTTCAATACCCTTTAGCTAATTTAATTAAATATTTATTTAATTAAATAGTTAATTACTCTCTCACACCTCATAGCTAATTAAATTAGTTATTTAAATAAAAATAAATCTATTTTCCTATTCATCATCCACTTAGACTCTACTTCACTATATGATTAAGAAAATATTGAAATAAATACAATTTTATGTTTGAACCCTAATTGCAATGTAGCAAAATAAATAAACACCGAAGTACAAATTTGACCTAGAAACAAACAAGATAAATAAACAAACCCCGGGTGCATGAGGGGGAATAAGACACTTAGCTGATTCATAATAATCCTAGAGGTGTGCAGAGCTGGAAAACTATTGAAATAGAGAGGAAGGATGCCGCAATCAAACCTATAAAATTGTAGGAGCATCGAAATTCCAGACCGTGGCGCCCATGGAGGGTTAGGGGTGCTTGGGGTTCCGTAGACATGTTTTGGGTGCCTGTGACTTCTTAGAAGCTGTAAAACTCAATTTCACAGGGTCACAAGATGTTCATTACTTGCCACCTTTGATCACCTATATGTCATTGCACTTCACTTTTATTCGCCTGAAACCTGCAATAAGAAAGAATCACATGCAAAACCACCAAAATACATCAAATCCTAAAGAATAAAGATGTAAAATCGGAGGTCAAACTACCCTTGGTTATCAACGAAGTGAATTGACGATCAAGCGCTATGCTACATTGCAAACCCCATGTAATTCTATATTTGTATGTGAAGAAATAGTGCCCTAGGTGGCTCTTGGGTGCATCGTACTTGATAATGCGAGAAATAGCTATATGTAGATAGATGTGTGCATGGAAAAATTAACTTCTCCTCCTATGAAGTGTATACATGAAAATGCATGTCCTTTCCTTGCATGGATGCTAGATGAATGCTTGAATTGTCTTGTAAATTCCTTTATATGCAACCTTAAGTAGAGATAGTAGATGCTTAGTGCTTAGTCCCTTATTATGTTCACATAGCTTTATATTTATATGACTCCCTTATTTGAATTTCATAATTAACCACTAAAAGGATGACTAGTAAAAATTAAGATGCCAAAATGACTAGGAAAGAACTAAAATATGCGAGAAAAGTGCCAAAAGGTTTGGGATGGGGGTGCTTGGGCCTTGGCATCTTGGTTGGGTGCTAGTGTCTAGAGTCAAAAATGCCGAAGTATGAAAAGAACGACTGGGTAAGAAGGAGTGTGAGACAAAAAGAGGAAACAAAAACAAGCAAAGATGGCCAAAGATAGTGATCAATTAGTACTTTTCTCGCTTAGGAACCATATGAATAGTGGTATGTGATCAGGACTAGATAAATACCCAAAGTGTGTGATTTAGTGTCTACACTATCCTAGTCACCCTACTCAACTCCACCTCTATAATTGTAAAAAGGTGGGGGCAATAAAGTTGCACGTACAAGCACCTTCCCAGATGCAAACTTATTGCCAACCAAAAATTTAGTGCCCCTTAATGGATATTCAATCCATTTGAATTGTTGTAACTTCCTCCAATGTTATTTTAAGAATATTCATTCATGACTTCATTAAAAACATTCAACCACTCCATATCCTCTATAAAAAACAATCCATATCCTTTGCAATGATCCCTGAAAGCTTTGTAACAAAACTTTGCCAATTTTCTATTTGATATCTACATATTAAAAAGCATTCTTTGTGTCTAATTTTTCTCGTAGCATTGCCACTTCTTCATTTGGAGAATAGTTTAAAGCACCCATAATCTAAACGTTTAAAGACTTTACAAGTATAATAATTCAACATTCTTATCATTGAGATTTGCAGAGGAGAGCTTAGAGAAAGGGTTGTTGTGTTTATATTGCCCGTATTTCATTTTAGCTAAGTTTATCACTTTTTACAAAGTGTAATCAAAGGTTTTTCAATGATACTCCAAGGCATATAAGTTAGGTTTGGGGTAGAATAATGGCTTATTTGAAAGAAACTTTTCAAGTTTCAATTCACGATTCTAAGGTGATTTCTTTGGGGAGTTTAAAATCCTCAATATACTTGGTGTTCCCGTGAAGTCTCCATCTATATTATTTAGCAATAATAGTCATCAATTTCCTTACTTGATTAAATGAGAATTTCCCCCTTTGGATCTAGCTAAAATTAATGTGGATGGAGCTTCGAGATACAACCCTGAAATGTGGGCATATAGGGTGTTTGTCACAATCATAATGGTAGGATGAAATTATGGTTCTTTGGTAGTCTTGCATCGGTTCTAATAATTTTCTTCTGAAGGTGTGGCCATTATTCAAACGTTGATAGAAGCCAAGCAATGACATTTTCTTGATATCATTTTGGAATTTGGCTCAAAAATATTGATTGATCACTTCAAAAGGAAAACTTCCTTTGAATTTCACCATTTGTAGTTGAGGGAATGCATGAAGGATATTAAAATCATCCTTTGTGGTTTCAATGTTGTTCAATGGCATCATACTAAAAGGGAAGGAAACCGGGTTGCCATTTTTTTTTGGCAAAATCTGCATTACATTGGAATGTGATTGAGGTGGTAATTAGAGAGAATCAAGAGTGCCCTACTTGGGACTTATGAAATGAATTTGGTGTTCTTGTGAATGCTGACTACACAGCTCTTTGAATCCTTGACCTTGGCTTGTGTGTTGGATCTTATTGGGCCTCTCTTCGCTCCCTTTTAATTATCTTTGTCGATGTCAATTTCATAAAGTGTTTGTTTACCCTTCACACGCATAGATTTCGCTTCCTTGATATTTTGGCCTTGCTTTATATATTTTTATCCCATAATCATTCTCATATTAGTGTGCTTTGAGTCTTTTTATGATTCGTAGGCCTACTTTGTAATCGATTTTAGTTCTCTTTAATATTAATATTTGTTTCCTTAAAAAAATTCATGTTCAATACATTTGAGCTGAAGCCCATGATCTTGTATAGTTATCTATAATGATGGTGAATGATGTAGAGATCAAAGACAATTTCATACATATTCAAAAAGTCAAGACAACAAATTACTTCATGACTCAAAGGCACCCTATTTTGGATGTCTTCTCAACTAGCTTAGAATATCTAAAACATGCAAAAACTGACTTTACAAGAAAATCCTTTCTCCAATAACACCATACCTTGCTTCACAACCATACACATATTCTTATTCATCTAATTAGTTGACTAAGTTTCATGAAAATATCATTTTCTCTCACCTTTCTTCCTATTTCCTTCACTAGACTTCTCACTGTTCTAGCCCAAATCAAGTTATTTTTTTGGATTTTAGCTTCCATTAGCTCCTTCAAACCCTTGATCTGTTCCATACGTTAAAAAAATGTTAGATCAACTACCAAATTGATGTAAAGAGACCCACATTCTAATTTCTCTCCCCTTTCCACTAAAACCGCCTTCCCGTGTTCTCAAAGGAAAGGTTCTTGGTGATCTCATGAATTGAACAAATTATGCCTACCTAAAAATATTTTTGACATTTCTCAATACTGTTTTGGCTTGTGGTGGTGTGTGGTAAATTTTATAGCTCAACTCCTTTTGGTTCTCCCTCAAACACCTTTTCCATTTTCTAGTTCACTAGTTATCAACTAGCCATGTCTCTATACATTTTCCATCATAATGTTCCTTCTAAGGGGTTTCCCAACAAACCAAGAACATATTATGAAACCCATTTGGGATTTCTTACTCGTGCCAAGTTTCAAAGATGATTTTCTTTGCAAACTTACCTTCAAATCCACTTATCTAGTTTATAATCGTGTCTAATGACCGATTCAACTCATTGTCAAAGTTAATTGTCGAGTTTTCATGATCATGGGATCATATCAACATGAAAAACCACTCAATTATAGATGAAAACATTTCCTATATGTTTACTATCATGTTTGGGGTCATGACTCAAAGGATGAAGCTTTTAACCAAGGGTTTCTTGTCAAACCCTCCCTATACAACTGTATCAACCCGTGAAGCTTTGCAAAGAATATAAAAAGCATACTAATGGTTTTTAGAATCTAAAAAATTGTTCTATAGGTTTATTTACATATCTTAAACATGTTCAAATTCACAAAGTGAAGGTCAACAACCCACTTACACCTTGATTTTCACTTGTTTTCTCTCTACTCTGATCAAGCTTAATCCTTAGAAACAAGGTTTCGTCTCGCAAGGAAAATTTATATTAACAATTGGGATTTCATGCTTCTCAGTGTTTTTTCATCCTCTAAACTTAGTTGATTAACCATCTACCACTTTCCTTCACACCAATCTATCATGAATTATCAAAATGTTACTAAACTATCGCTAAACAGCTTAGCAATCACCCATCCAAGAATGCTAAAAACAAACTTTTACCTCTCTTTATCCCTAATCAATCCTCTTTCACCCACATATAACCTAGTATTTCCTCTCTCAAAAGTGCCCTTGGATATTTCTTGCATATTCACATCATCTTGATCAATTTAAATGACACTTTTAGTTTGTAAATAAAAACCTTTTCTCAACTTGTTAACAACAGTTTCACCATGAATTCATACATGCAATGCAAAATGATGAGTTAGTCAACCTTTAAATAGATGAAACACAAAATTCATAAACCTTTCATTTGGTGAATACTACGAAAATATTCCATTACCAAGATTATGATTCTCATAAATTAAGAAACCTCATGAAACTTAAGCTTACTACCATGTACGCCTCCTTACCATTGTTTTTAGGCTAAAATCAAAACATTCACAAGTGCAACCTCGCCTACTCCTTATGAAAAAAAATCTCAAGAGGATCTCTACAAGCTCATGATGAGCAATCAATGCTTCATATATATATATATATAACTCAAGTAACCACAAAGAAGAAGACCAATTACTTATAAAAACAAAGATATTTATTCATCAAATATGTGTCTTCTTACTATTTCTCCTCTTCCCTCGATGAATGACCTTCTAACTATCTTCTCCTCAAATTTTATCTAACACTATCTTCATTTATTAACCCTAACCAACTTTCTTTCATGTCTCTTCACATGCCCATACATCACAAAAAGCAATTTTTACATCAATTTAACATTTATTGACTCTAACCTCATCCCTTAGACCTATAAAAACATATCTTAACATATTCACCCACTTGAAATTCCTTCAAGAATCCTTAACAAACCATATTTGAAACTTTTACATAATTAGATATTTTTAACTCTTAAATAGAGGGAAAACCTCTAATTTTAAATTTTGAATATTTTAACTTAAACTCACACCTAGTATTGTCACCTAGACTCATCCTTATAACTTCATGAAATTTTAATAACCCGACTTGACCTCAAAAATATGAAAATAAGGAAATTTGATTTTGGATGCTTCTCCCTTTGATGCTCCCGCATCAATGAAGATCCTTAGATCTATGGATTGTATGACGTAGGCATGCTGAATATTAAAAATTATTTGATTCTTTTTAGAGCTTCCTATGCATCATATGTGGGCATTGGAATATTTTAGTAGTGCTTTCACATGAATGGTGCAATGGAGACGTCCAAGGGGTGCGCTCAAAAATTTGAACTTGAGGGAGGGAAAGATTACATGAGGAAGAGGGGCGGTGAAGAAGGGGTTTGATGAAGGAGAAGTGCAAGGGTGGGGAAATTTTTTGGGGGAACTAATGCCTAAGTATTATTCGTTACGACCTGCATACATATAAACCACATGGTAAGTATGTCAATTGTTTGAAGGAGGAAGGGGGAGTGGTACGGAGGTCGTTGAGGCATTGTACTTTGGAGATAATCTCAGATTAAATCAAGGCATGACCAATCAATAGAGCCAATGTCATTTGTTGTTGTTTGAAATGTCGTAGTTGTGATTTATGAGCAGTTAGAACACACATTATTTTAAGGTAAAGTGACTTATGCATGTCTCAAGACACTTTCATGACAAGGACATGTGGAGTGGACTCAACATCCCATGTCAATTTGATGTAGTAGTTGAATTTGATAACCGTAAAATATGGATGCTAAGGTGGGTTTACATCATCTTCAAAGAATGTTATTTTAGGACATTCTATGCACTTGCCTAGACAACAATAAATATTAGACACAAGATTTTTCTTTGTGGATTTGGCAAATTGAAAACTACTTCTTAAAATTCTAGGTTCTTAACACTCATTAAATGTGAAGCATTGTCATGTGTATCTATATCAAGAAAGGTTTTCATGACCCCCACTCTTTTTTCAAATTTGTCACTACTAACAATGTTTTCACCAAGGGTTGAACATGCAACTTAGCACTACTATTATAGCGATTACCTCTTCAACTTGATTGAAAAATAAAGGAAAATTATAGTTAGTATTTAAGTGGCACATATGGTTGTATAGTGTTGATAGGCGGGCCAGTTGGTCACAATGAAAAGTCTCCTTTTTCCACTTCTTGTAGAATGAGAAACTTGCATGTGTTTGAACTCCAAAATATACATATGTTAGATATAAAAAATCTGCGTTCATGGTTCCTTATGTGGAAAATTTCATACATATTTACAATCGGGGTTTTCCTTTTGTTATTAAGGTAATGATTAGGTTTCCCTCATCAACTATCTTGAAGACGTTATCCGTAAATGACCACTAACACATAACATTGACCTTCTATTTCCCTTACGCATGTAATGAAAAACTACCAAGAATTCCATATGGAAATGCCTATCAACATAATTAATTTTCGAGGATTGGAAAAAGAGAAAAATAATATTTACGTGCATTATTAGGTCCTCCTTAGATGTTTTAGCTCTTAAAAGGTTATAAATATGGAGCATATAAGTTTGAATATTATAATTCAATTAATCGGTTTAAAGATTATAATTCGGTTGATTGGTTTGAAGATTATAATATGTTGATGAGTAAATAAATTTGAATAAATAGAATCTATTGAATGCATGGATGTCATTAGAGGAAAGTTGGAAGATATTCCAAATCGTACGTCAATGCATGAGGACACGTGTAGCTTACATAATACATTCGTTTGGAGAGTTAATGAATGCAATGTTTAACCACCACATGCAAAGAGGAAAAGTGGGCAAGTTGACGGAATATTTAATGTTGGGTGATTCCATCGCTGGTGCGAGGATATGTCAAATGTGAGAAATTTTGAATCGTAATACTCAATATGGGATCTAAGATGAAATAAGTTGTCAAGCTTGAGGATCCTCAATGTAAAGACCGATGCTTTTGATCCCAAAGCCAAATGCAAATATAATACTAATTAAAATCAAGGGATCAAGTCGAGCTTGGTGAAAGTACAATGTTCGATGTGAGGACTATACCAAGTGAAGCATAGTGGAGAGACAAGGTATATTTATTTGATGGGTTTGAATATTATAATTCTAGTTATTTATCATGGTGATATGTACCTTATTTGAGATTTATTAGTTTGGTTGTGGTGGTGTGGGTTGTGAATTAGGGAGGTAGAGATGTTATGTCATCATATCCGTCACCAAATTGAAATGAAAATTCAAATGCTAGAGCATTCATCTCATGTTTGAGTGGGATTAGTGTTAAAAATATGATATTGAGAGGCTCATCATCACCATCATCCATCATCATAAAAACTATGATTCCTTACTGCACTTTTCCAATGCAAAATTTATGTGAAATCAAACATGCTCAAACCATACGCTATGATTATCTAAGAGTGGAGGGAGCATGTAGTGATGTTGATGCAGTGTTATAGACAACACATTTGGGAGATCTCGTGTGCATAGCAAAGAGAACAACTATTAGGGTGTTTCCCCTACCTCATACAACCCCAATTTTACCATCATCGATCTCATGAAATTGTATGAAGTAAAGCTCGACATAAATTACAAGACATCGTGGGTAGAGTTTGGAGTAATTCTAGGTCAATTGTACTTTGTTGTTGTAGATAAGACTACATGCCTTAGTTTCCTTACCAGATTCTACTTGATTTTAAGCATGGGAAACCATTTTTTTGGAGGTGGAGTAGGTTTTCTCTTCAAGAAATATGGCTTGTCTACGGATAATAAATTTTTGGCAGAGATAAGGATGCCAAAATGTGACATTAATAAGTTCATTATCATCATCATCTATCATTATCAACAAATTATGATTCCTTACATAATTTTCCTATGTAGAAGTTGTGATATGCAAAAATTAAGCTAGCCCAAACCATATGATTTGATTATCTCAGAGTGAAGGGAGCATGTAGTGATTCCCATACGCAAAGGCTACAGATAATATGGGTGGGAGATCCATGTGTAGAACAAAGGAAAACTATAAGGGAATTTCCCTACCTATCACTCCCCCATTTTCACCATTATCGATCTCATGAAACTAGATACAGTCAATGATGACATAAATTACAAGATGTTATAGGTAGAGTTAGATGTAACCATGGGCCAATTGTACTTTTCCATTATGGATAAAATAACACATCTTGGTTTCCCCGCTAAAGTCTGCCCGAATTTAGGCATGGGTGACTATTTGAGTGGAGGGAGATTAGGTCTTATCTTCAGGAAGTATGGCCTATCTATGAACAATAAATGAGTGGTAGAGATAAGTATGGTGAAATGCAGACTCATTATGATTCATGCATAAAATTTCCTCCATCTCGGTCATCTTTGCAATCCTTTGTCTTGTAAATTTAGAGAGCTCTAAGTAGATATGTATGATGAAAATTATAGGGTAATGAAAGGAATTCCAAATTTTTAAGAAATATAACAAAAAAAAAGCATAAATACAACCTACAACTAATGCAAGGTCATGCAACATGCCATTCCCACCCTCTCTTCTTCAAATGCATTGTTTGGAATGCCAGTCTTTGCTAAATTTTTATGGCATCAAGGTTTTTATTGAATGAAATTTAATTTGTTAGATAGATGAAGGCACAACTTGAAATTTGGAAACAAAAGGTTGAAATGAAATACATGTATGCCACACACCTATTCTGCGACTCAAAGTTTTCCTACCTAGATACCGTCTACTATTTGTGCTCCTTTTTAGCGTCTCGATCTCGCTCATATTATTCATGTGAGTGTAATTTGCACTTAAAGGGGGAAAAAAATGGGGAAAATCCAATAGGTTCTTGGTTCAAAACCCAACCACAATGCTTACTTCTTGTAGAAATTTATAGCCCCTATTCATTTTTAAGATTGAATAATTGTAGGAAAATAAGTGATGTGTAAATAATCATAGATAATTGAGCCCGCCAAAGGTTTCTCATATAAGCGACATGTAGATTTTATGCGTTGATCAAAATTTTTATACTAAGACTCCATACAATTTCTTATGTTGTTGAGTGCAAATTTCTCTCTAATTTAAAGGAGTATTTTTACTAATAAAACCATCAAAGTGTACCATATAATATGAAGGTATGAAAGAGTTTCATTTTTTTCTTAATTCAAGATTTGATATAGTTACTCTAGGTTAAAGCAGTTGATTTATTGCCAATTCTAGCCATGGAATTTGTAAATAAAAGAAGTAATAGCCATATATACATTATTTTTCAAATTTGAAGCTTCTTGGATCTAAATGCGGCCCCAAAGAAACCTACCAAAAAGAAAAAACAATGCTAAATATATATGTTATAAGCATGTACTTGTTATCCAAAATTCACCCCCCTAGGGTAAATTTTGATAACATGCATCAGAAGATTCAAATCCCAAGCAAATTGATTGATTCAGAGCAAAATCAGGTTTCTAGGGTCCCTTCAGATATTTTTCTAACTCCCCTGGCCGAAGAAACAGGGAGCAAGCTCTGAGAAAGTGCAAAAAAAAAAAAAAAAAAAAAAAAGATGCAGAAAGGCAAATAGGTTGATCCAGGAAAGAGTGTGAAAATTGGCTAAGTCCTGCTCAAGGTAGCATTTGGGACAAGTGGGACAAATGGAAGCGGATCGGCCGAAAAAGCCTCTAGCGCCCAAATTGCATTTGGGACAATCGGGCTGGCACGCGTGGGCGGCGCGAAAAGCCGATCCGGCCGAAAGAGGAAGAAAAATTGGCTAAGTCCTGCTCAAGGTAGCATTTGGGACAAGTGGGACAAATGGAAGCGGATCGGCCGAAAAAGCCTTCTAGGCGGCCCAAATTGCATTTGGGACAATCGGGCCGTAACTACGCGCGGGCGCGAAAAGCCGATCCGGGAAAAGAGGAAGAAAAATTGGCTAAGTGTTGCTCGACGTTTGGGACAAAAGGCCCAACCGCCGGTCGGCCGAAATGAGCACAGGTAGTCCAAAAGAAAATGGGACGAAAGCACGCGGTGGGCGCGAAAATGCCGGTTCGACCGGAGAAAATCGACTTAATCACGAGAGGGACAGTTCGGGACAAGCGGGCCGAAAAGGCGCGAACCTACCGAACAGGCAAAAGAGGTCAAAAGCATCCAAGGCAATTGGGACATCCGGACAAATGGACGCGAACCGGCCGGGTTCGGCCGAAATCAGCACAAGGAGCACTAAGCAATTGGGACGTCTGGGACAAAAGGACGCGAAGGGCGCGAAAAAGCCGGCAGGGCCGAGAACCAATCAGAAGCCGCCACGTGTGTCAAGGAAAAGAAAGAGGTCAAAACAAATCAAGGCAATTGGGACGTCTAGGACAAAAGGACGCCAAGGGCGCGAAAAGCGCAGGCAGGCCGAGAACCAATCGGGCCGCCATGTGTGTCAAGGAAAAGAAAAAGGTCAAAAAGGTCAAAGGGCAAGTTTTAAAAGGTCAGCCCGAACCAATGAAATAGAGCCACGTGTCCAGTTAAGGGCCCCACAAGTGAATTTCAAAATGAAAGCCCGCGAAAGACGAAGGAGAGAGAATTGCTCATCCAATCAGCACATCCCACGTGTCGTCCAGGTGGCAGAGCGCAGGAAAGGATTTCAAAACACGCTTTCGCCTGTTTTGTGCCCTAGATCTTCAGATCACCATAACTTTTGATCCAGAGCTCGGATTTGCACGTTCTTTGTATCAACGGAAAGCTGGTGAAATTATCTACACGATTCCGGGGTCAATCTTGCGTTTTGGAGTAGTCTGGAGGGAGAAAAATCGAGAAACAGCTCTGACGTGTATTCATGGCCGGAAATGACATTCCAGCGACCAGAGTTAATGCAGAATGGGTCACATTCTCCTATAATCCGGTCAAAATGACAGGGTATGGGTTTGTAAGGTCCTCCATGTTGTTTTAATACACCTGCAGTCAAAAAAGAATGGGCTCCCATGCCTTTGTACGTCTCCTGTTCCCTGGGTTCGACCCTTGCATTTTAAAAGCCAGTTTTGGGCTCATTTCAAAGGGAGGAACATTTTTGGGCATAAACAGATTTATTCTTTCACCTTCTTCAAGGGATTGATGAAGTATCGACCTCTCCAAGGATTGTAACAGTTTTCTTTACCTCTCCGAGGTAAAGAAATGCATATTTTGATATTAAATTGATAATGCAAGCTCAGTGAATGGGTTTCAATCCTCTGTTTGTATTATTTGCTTGATTTCGTATGCTAAATTATACATTATCACCTGCGTGTATGTTTTTATGTTGTGAACCTTGGTCTGTGTCTATTGCATGACTAATATGTTTCACCACTCTTTTTGTGCATCGCCATCTTTAGTTAGTTTCAATTTTTGCACTTCTACCCCGTCTCCTCGCAAGTTAGAATAGGATTAGGATCTAGACCTCTCAGTAGCTTTGCAAAATATAGATCTAAATCGAGGAGGAGTTTGAGGAACCAGCCTCTAATCTAGAGATTCCTCTCTCGGTTTCCAAGTCCCACACTTGGAGAGGTTTCCATGTTGTGCAATTACACTAGATGCAAGAGTGATCAACCTAGAAATCGATCGGTGTCCAGTGGGTGTCTTTGTAATTTTGCACTAACAAGATTACTTGTTGCTCTAAACTTAATTGACCGTGATCTTTCTATATACATGAGTGATGTTATAATAGACATCACCGCTCGTAACTTATCATTTATTTGGTGGATGAATATATTTACTTGTTTTTTCTTCATCCTCTATAATTTTGGTAATCCAAGAATAAAGTTTTTTTATTATTGGTAAAAGGTTTTGGAGGGACCTTACCCAAGTTTACAACAAAAGGCTCAACAACCAAGATAAGCAAAGTAAAACAATGTGGTTTTTTGATCCGTGGGGTCCACACCCCAACCAAAAGAGGAAAAAGTAGTAAAAAGCAAAGGTAGGGGCCAACTACCTACAAAGAGCCCAAACAACAAATTGACAACAAAATTGCAGCTATACAACAACACAAAAACGTTGCACCGAGAACAAGGAACCAACAACATTAACCAACAAACTTGCTAAAAACTTTGACAGCCACCCTAAAAGCCTAGTAGAGTTTCAGGAAATGGCGATGGTGGGATCCCAGTTTGAAGCTTTGAACTTTCTTGTAATCTTTCCATTCTTCCAAGCCGTATCCGGGATGCCACTGGAGTCAGCAGATTTGCCGAATGTGTACCGCATAAGGTCCATTATAGCACTGTGCATAGCCAAACAATTGCTGTATTTGTCCTCTAGAGTCTTAAACTTGGTTTCCAAAGCAACAATTTCATCTTTGAGGCTTGCGTTGGGGTCCGAGGCTTGCTCTTTAATAGTAGACTTAAGCAGGAAATCTACATTTTCTTCAAGGGTTTTAACCACATTAGCCTGCATGTTAAATTTAGTACCTTACTACCAATTGATATATTTTACGACTTTAAAATACTTAATTCACTCACATCAATATAAAAACTAAGCCAAAATTTATAATCTAAAAATAAAAATGAAGAAGCTATAACTTAGAAAATACTAGGACACACAAGAGTGCTCTAAGAAAATTAATGAAAATTTTCATGCCAATTACGTAGACAAGATATTAATTCTTTTATTGTTTAATGAGAAGAATGGTGATCACAATCATATGAAATAAATATACTATACAAAAATCACAATATCTCGAGTACATGTATTTGGTTTAGTGTGAGAAGATAGGATGAAAATTGTCTGGAGGAGTGTAGTGAAGCTACAAGTGCCAAGTCAGGGGACCATCATCATCAATTCAAAAGTAGGATGTTGAAAAACACAAACCTAGATAAAACCTAAAGACATTGGGAAGATCATCATCACATGTTATGTACCTTGGGATATGATATTATAATGTATATGGGTTGATGGAGATGGAAACATGTAGAACACCCCCTTAGTTATATGTTTATAATATATGAGGTCACATAGGAATTAGTTATATTGGGTAATAACTCATCATACATTGGGATTAGGTATAACTCATCCATTAAGAGTAATATATGCCTATATAAAAGATATAATTGCCATTATGAGATGTCATGCATGCGTGGAGTCTTCTACTTGGTATATGTATATAATAGGCATCCTCAAGTGGAGTTCCCATATTGGGATATCTTGGAGTTACTCCTTCCTTAAGGAGTATTGTATGATGTTTCCCTACATTAAGGGTATTTATCTGAATATATTGAATATTTGGTCATATTGGAACACAAATATATCTATTATGTTGTGTTATATTCTGTATATTGTTCTTATTATACATTTATTATATGTAAAGATCTTATCAAGTGGTATCACAACATCAATTTGGGTAATTTGTGGGATGAAACCCTAATTTTAGTGATTCACTTATATCTTGAGATCGAATGCAAATTTTTCAGTAATTTTTGTGTGAAGTGGAAAATCAATCAAGTAATCTACCCTAAAATGTTAATATTTTGTTGGAGTTGATTTGTGTAAGATATGTTAGTTTTAAGGTTTAAACCCTAATTTTAATGCTTCACATATATCATCCGAATGGTGAAGTTTTTTTCAATGATTTTTTTATGGAGTGGTGAATTAGATTTAGGGAGAAACCCTCAAAATTTCAAAAAATTGGATATAATTTGTGATAATTATTGAGTTTTAATTTTTTTCACAAAATTTCCCCCGATTGAAATATTAAGATTTTTCTAATTATTTAACATTTTCGGAGAGCTATCCAAAATATAATTAGTTTTTTTTTATATTTCTGATTTGAGGCCAACATTTGGTTGAAAAGGGTAGAAACAATATTTCATCAAAAGGTTATGATTCTTGAAACCCTAGTTTTTGTAGATCATGGCGATGATTTTTTTGTGTGGAGATGGTGCAATTGATGCTAAAGAATGGTGGATAAAAGTTAAGGAAAATTAGTTTCCAATGAGAAACCCATGGTTTACTTTTCAACTTTGGCTTGGTGGTTGAGCACAACTTGGTGGTATCAAGTGAGACAAGAGAATCTAGATTGATCTTGGGAGGAAATGGAACAAGTTTTCTTAGATCGATGGGCCAAAAAAGATGAAGAAGAAGAGGATGTTACTAATGAGGATGTTGCAGATAAGGATGAAAGAGAATATGATTAAGAATAATAAGATGAAGAAAACAATGTCGATGATGAAGAGGCTACACATGATTCAAAAGGAGAGACAACAGATCAAGATAAGAGTTTAGATAATGCATCTCCAACAAAGGAAGCTTCAATATTTCAATTTGAAGGGTACATTCAAAGGAAAAAGGTAATTGTTTCCATAAACCCTAGCAACAAATATAAATTCATAAATAAGGATGTAGCTCAACATCTACATGTTCAGGCAAAGAATATCAAGGAAGCTCAAGTGGATGGTAAGAAAATTCAAGTCTTTGAAGATTTAAAGATCTCTATGGATAAATATGTTTTGCATTCATATTTTTATGCTTTAGATATGGATGATATGCATATTGTTCTTCAAAGATCCTCATTACAGACATTGGGGACAATTAAAATTAATGTGCAAAATAAATTTATGAAGATTTGGTACAAGAAGAAGAAGATCACTTTACAAGATATTACGCTTAATGAAAAACAAAGACATGTCAAGATAGAGCACAAGGATGATTTTAAAGATGGGGAAGAAGGGAATAAAGATGATTCAATAGAATAACATGAAGAAAATGAAAACAAAAGAGAAAATAACGATTCACCTACTCAAGAGAAAAAGAAATAGCAATTAACAATGAGGAAGAGGAAAAGAAAGCCGAGGAAATGGTTGATAAGGTTGAGGATACTAAGGTTGCAGCATATAGACACCCACATCATCATGAGAGACAACAATCATGGAGGTATGTTAGGGCACATGAGGGAAACAACCTATATGGATATATAGGGAATTGGAGGAACAATCACTATGGCTATACACATAATCAATGGAGTAGTAATTATAGGACATGGAATGACATGAAATATTACCATGGATATGCATGGATGACAAAGAGGTGAAAATATGGACATGGATGGAATCAATAGAGAAAAAAATTATGAACTAGGTTTCAAGATGTTTCACCCACTATTATCTCATATGGGTGGTTGAATGATCGAGCATGGGAGTAAGTGCAATGATTTGAGGCAAACACACTACATGGCTTCTTCTCATGTTTTGAAGATGAGACATGTCAAGGAGGGAGCACATGTTATGTACATTAACATATGATATTATTATGTATATGGGTTTATGGAGATGCCAACATGTGATAGACACCCCCTTAGTTACCTACATGTTTATAATATATGGGGTCACATAGGAATTCATTATATTGGGTAATAAGTCGACCTACATTAGGATTAGGTGTTACCCACCCAATAAGAGTAATATCTGTCTATATAAAGGATATGAGATGTCATGTATGCATGGAGTCTTCTACTTGGTAGAGGTATCCTCCTCAAAGTGGAGCTCCCATATTGAGAGATATTGGAGTTACTCCTTAAGGATAATTATATGGTGTTGCCCTACCTTAAGGGTATTTATTTGAATATATAGAATATTTGGGCATCTTGGCCCACCGATATTTCTTGTGTTGTGTTATCTTCTGCATATTGTTCTTATTATTCATTTATTAAATGTAAAGATCTTCTCATTACCATCATCTATCATTATTAATAAACCACAATTTCTTGCACAAGTTTCCTATGCAAAAGTAGCGATATGCAAAATCAAGCATGCCCAAACCATATACTCTAATTATCTCTCGAGTGGAGAAAGCATGTAGTGATGTCGATGAAATGTTGTAGATAACATGGGTGGGAGATTTGTGTGCGCAATAGAGGGCACAACTATGAGGGCCTTTCCCCTACCTCTCACACCCCCATTTTCACCATCATTGATCTCATGAAATTGATGCGATCAAGGTCGATATAAATTCTAAGATGTCGTAGTTAGAGTTTGACACAACTATGGTCCAACCGCACTCTGTCATTGTAGATAATACTTCATGCCTCAATTTCCTGTTGGAGTCTGCTCGACTTTAGGTGTGGGCGACTATTTGAGTGGAGGGGATTGTGTCTCTCTCAAGGAAGTATGGTCTATCTACAAACAATAAATGAATGGAAGAGATAAAGATGTCGAATTTTCGACTCCTTTTGCATGAGTTGTATATATCATTTCTTCCATCCGACCATATTTACAATCCTATGCCTTTGTAAAATCGAGCTCTCAAAGTAAATATGTACAATGAAAA
Source organism: Taxus wallichiana var. yunnanensis (assembly GCA_018340775.1). Classification (NCBI taxonomy): domain Eukaryota; kingdom Viridiplantae; phylum Streptophyta; class Pinopsida; order Cupressales; family Taxaceae; genus Taxus; species Taxus wallichiana. The sequence continues at coordinate 265,686,845 of CM031243.1, read as the reverse complement.
GTCCAGGGAAATGAAAAGTAACCCAAATTTGCAAGAAATACAATGAAAAAAGACACACCCATAAATGTAGCTTGTATAACAATTGATGCACAACAGTGGAATGCCATTACCATCTACCTCTTCACTTTCGTTTGGAACACCGGTGATTTTCTATTTTTATGACGTCAAGGTTTTTGATTAGACGACATTTAATTTGTTAGATAAGATGAAGACACAAATGGAAAGTTGGAAATAAAAAGGTGGGAATTAAATGCCTACATGTCCCACACCTATTCTACAACTTAGATTGTTCCTACCAAAATAATATATGCTATTTGCGCTCCACTTTATCATCTCGATCTCAATCACATTATTCATGCGAGTGTAATTTGCACTTAAAGGATAAAAAATGGGGAAAAAGCAATAGGTCCCGTGTTTACAACCCAACCACAATGCTTTCTTCTTGTAGCACATTGTAGCCCCCATTTCAGTTTTAAGCTCAAGTAATTGCATGAAAACATACGATGCATAAACAATCATTGATAATTGAGTCCCTCCAATAGTTGGTCATATGAGCAACAAATAGATTTTATGTGTTGATCACGTGTTTTAGATTGAGATTCCATATGATTTCTTATGTTGTTGAGTGAAAATTACTCTCTAATTTAAAAGAAGAATTTTTAGTAATAAAACCATGAAAATATACCTAGTAATGTCCAAGTCAAAAAGAAATTCCTTGTTTTCTTAATTTAAGATTTAATATACTTACTCTAGATTGGACGTTAATTTCTTACAAATTCTAACCGTGAAACTCATGAACCATATATAAATCGAAAAATGTTGGATCTAAATGTTGCCCCAAGATAGATAAACTCGCTGCCAAATATATATGTTATAAGCAAAACACAAACCCAGATAAAACCCGAATCTGATTAACAAAACAGGAAAACATGGACCCAGATAAACCCTGAAGCGGATTTTAAAATAGTAGAAAATAATTAACTATTATTATTATGGTGGTCTCAAAATCAGTTAACTGCTCTTCACTATACTTTGGAAAATGCCTTGGGAATAAAAAGGGCCGTTAATTTAGTTAAAACATAATTGAATTTCATTTGTATTGATTACTCAATTCAAAAGCATCCACAATTTTAAATAGATCATTATCAACCATTTCAATTTATTTCCCAAATCCAATATCTCAAATAATAATAAAGATTATCATGACGGGAATTGGGATTGCATATATAATCAACAAACAATTATTTTATTGGAAGAAATAAATGCTTACATTCGGAAAACTTTCGCAAATTAAAAAAAAATTCCCATATCAATGTCTCATGTGTTGCATACATGTTCGTCGTTATTATTATTACTATGTGCTCATCATATTCTCCCTATTTAGGGATCCCAAAAATGAGAGGAGGAATCACAAGCATCCATCTTAAATTAGTGCGGGGTCATGATCCCTCACATATAACTATTTTATACTTATATTTAATTAATTAAATTTATAAAATAATTTTAATAATTATTTAATTATTAATTATAAAGTTTCTTTTGGATTAATATAACATAGTTAAATTATTTTATTTATTATAGATTAAATCTTATAATAAGAGCTTTACACGTATTCATGGGCTAACACTTCCCCTTAATATTTGATGAAGATATATGTCATTAATTTATTTTTAGAAAAGAAACAAATGAAGACAAAAAAAAAAAAAAACTTTATAATTATTTAATAGTTAATAAGTATAAAGTTTCCTTTCTAATTTCTCCTAAAATTGATATTGTATAGCTATATTATTTTCTTTATAAGATTAAATCTTACAATTAAAACTTTATAAGTATTTATAGGCAAACTCCCCCACTTAATATTTATCAAGATAACAACAATTGAAGAGCCACAACTTAAGACTTCTTTCACTACCACGCCTACGAGATCATATCCAATGATATGATGCCATGTTTCCTCTAAATGATACAAAAGAATAATATTTTTTTAGTCTTTTACAATATAAGGAATTTTCACAAAACACAATGCTCCCCTAGGTTTTTGTTACAAAATCATACACGATGATTTTTAACGTATTTTTTTATAGTAGAGAAGAATTACAAAGAAGAAGATACATCAAATTGGCCATTAGGAGGTGTCATTTTCATCCAAACTCCTCTTAATGGAAACTCCTTAGGGCCTAACATTGCTCCTCAATTTGTAAAACTTGGCACTACAAAGAGGTTTCAATAAGATATTTTCCACTTGATCATCTATTTATTTGAATTGAAGAGCAATCTTTCCATTGATGACAATTTCTTTAATGAAGTGGGCATGAAATTCAATGTGATTTGCTCATTAATGTTGAATTGAATTCTTGACAAAAGATATACAACTTTACTTATCATATAACATTGTAGTACTCTCGGTAGTACTCATATGAAGCTCATTTAAAAATATACTTAGAAGCCACATTATTTCATTTACAACTTCCATTGCACTTATATACTCTCCCTATATGGCGAGATCGCAACTACTAGTTGTTACTTGTTACTCCAAATAATATCCCCAACACTAAGTTTAGAGACATAATTAGAAGTAGATTTTCTATATATAATATTATGTCATAATTAGTATCACACTTACCATGTAATTTAACATTTTGGTTCAAGAATAATAAATACCACAATTAAATGTTCCTTTTATATACCTTAGTATTATTTTATCCATTTTTCAATGATCTAGTTATGAGCCTTGCATAAACATTGTAGTAATGTCTATGGCTTGATAATGGTTAAATAGAGTAAACTTCCTAATAAATGTCTATAAAATATAGGATTGACTTTCTCACCGGAGGTTTGGGTAAAGTTTGATCCCGACTTGAATAGGTATAACAACCGGGTTCAATCAATCAAATCTAATTTATAAACAAATTTAGGTGCATATCATGCTTGAAATACCCCAATTGATTTTCAATCTTGGAATATGGTCATGCAAAGGAAGTGGTAGTGGAGGTAAATATTTTACATCTCAAAGGATTGATTAAACTTAGTTGTGTGTAATGGAATTACTTGTATAAATATGATTATTAACATCAATAAAATACCAAAGAACACAAGATTGCAGATAAATGATCTCAATATGCAAGTAGAATATCTTATCCACATTGAGGGGGCAACCTCCAAACCACACAATAAGACTCAAATGCTCAATATGATGATCAACTACTACCTAATAACTCCTATATATACTATTCCTATGTATGGCCATCGCCAAGGCCGACCCACTAATGATAATATACTATATATGAAAGAAATACATCATGATAAGAAGTTATGATAACCACAAGTTAGCTATATACATCCAATGTAAGATATATGATTAAGGGTGTAGCATGCCCCTCCCCTTCGAAGCAACACTATCGCCAATGTTGAAAATATTTGGATGATGCTGCAGGAAGTTTGCATCCTCCCAAGTCACATCTTCATTGTATAGATTTTTCCAATTGATCAAATACTCGGTGATGACCGTTTTTTGCAATCGCTTAGTGGGTGTCTGGAGGATGCATTCTAGTTATAGGATGATTCTTACCTCCTCGTCAAGCTCTGGTAACACTTTCTGGGCTGATAATGTCTTTCCAATTACCTTCTTCAGGAAAGATACATGGAAGACTGGATGAATTTGAGTGGCCAAGGAAGTTCCAGTTTGTATGCTACACCACCAATCTTCTGTAACACTTGATAAGGGCCATACTACTTAGGTGAAATCTTGTTATCATTTTTATGTTGTTTCAAGGACATTTGCTTATATGGTTGTAAACACACAGAAACCCAATCACTGAATTTGAAATATCTTTCACTGCGATGTTGGTCTCGCTTATTGCTTCATGTAGTTTTGTGTCATGGCCAAATTTTCCCCGAGAATAAAAGCACCTTTTGTTGGTGTGTAATATGTTATTCAACCGCTTGAACCCTTGGTTGGACTCTCAAAGATGAGGTGATGGATGGTGGATGGTACCCATATAATGCCAAGAAAGGAGACATTTTAGATAAAGTATGAAAGGAGGTGTTATACCACCATTATGCCAACGGTAACCATTGGACCCATCTCACTTGATTATCTGAGGTAAAACAATGAAGATATACCTCCAAGAACTTATTTACAACCTATGTTTTCCCATCAAACTGTGAATGATAAGAGGAACTATGATCTAGTTACGTGCCCAAGCATGAGAACAAGTCAGCCATAAAATTAATAGTAAAGATAATGTCTTGATCACTTACTATAATCTTCGGTGTCCCATGTAGCTTTTGAACTATATCCTTGATGGATTTTACCACTGTATTTGCAACAAATAGATGTGATAAGGCAAAAAAATGGGCATATTTGGTGATTCTATCCACCACCACCATGATTACATTTTTACCTTCTGATTTAGGCAATCTGTGATGAAGTCCATGGACACATCTTCCCACCTCTCGGGTAAGTGCACCAAGTTGGGGGCCCAAAAAGTGGCCAAAAAACTGAAAACGAACGAAACACGATCGTGTTATGTTTTCTTAGGCTTAGGAATTAATGATCCTATAATGTGTACGGGTTATAATGCATATGCATTTCTAGTGCTATGAAATATGTACGTGTTTTGAGCTATATGAAGTTTAAGAGGGCTGAAGGAGTGCATTTACTAAAATAAATGTTAAGTATAAGAAATATTATACTTTAAATTTATTTTAGTAAATATAAGAAGTTAGGGTTACTCTGCTCCTGATAGAAGTGGTCCTGTAGCTCTAACATTTATAATCTAGAAGATAGTTTTTCAAAATCTAATCTGGTCAATACTTACTCATTTTTATAATTTCAACAATGACCTAAAACTTTCAGCCATATATATTGTAGTTGGTCTTTGTTTTGGGAAAACATATAGTCATTTTGTAGGTTTTTTGACCTTCTAGATTGGATTTTGGCCCTACCACTACTTGAATTGGTACCAATTTTGAAATTTGGTCCATAATTCACTTTAGTCCTGTCTACTTCTTACTAAAATGAAATCCTCACTTTGTAGATAGAAGATTGATCCATGAATGGGATTCCTGTCCTATGGAAAAAATGAGGTGATTGTAATGTGCCTCCTCCTTAAGGTTTGATCAAACCACTAAGTGTTGAATGAGTTTTCATGAATAGTACTAAGTGAATTACATCAAGTGAACTCAGATGATTTCTCATTCTTAGAAACATGGCATTCCATATAAAGATCATCCCTTCACCTTTCCAGAATCTAAAATCATCCATTCATGGAATAAAATTCAATATTATCATACATGTCTTTGCTCATATGTATCTCATGGAGATAGGCGATGAATTAATACTTCACACATGATGGTCTTGGATACCTTGATGACATGACTAACTCATTTTAGCTTGTTCTTTGGAGAGATTTGGGTGTAATGACAAAGTAAGGATATGATGATCATAAAGTCACTCCTTGAGCTCCACATTTCACCTTTAAATATGATGAATCCTTCACAATTCAATTTATTGACCAAGATGAAACTTGGGTGTAAGCATGCTTATTGTACATGGACACCTTTTTTCTCAAGTTGCTCCTCATGGAAATGGGTTTCCTCCTCCGGATAGGGGATGAATCCTTGAATGAAATTTGAGTATGAGTTACATGTTCTTGACCTCCATAATTCACTGAAACACTACAAATCACATTTTATGATCAATGAAACTATTCTAAAAATCTAATTATGCCTTAGGTCCTATTTCATTTTGAACTTAGAGGGGAATATGAAGAGTTCTACAATACCTAAAGAAATATTTAAGCCTTAAATCAATATTGATTATTACACCTTATAAATTATTCTTATATCCTTCTAATTCTTATTTTGTTTCATCCTAAGTCTTTCAAGAACTCCTGGAATCATCCATAGAAGTTAGATTTAGGGTTTATGGCTCAGTGTTAAGGGTTGAGGGCTTAATATTTAGGGTTTAGGGTTTAGGGATTAGGGTTTAGGGTTCATGGTTCAGGGTTTATGGCCCAGGGTTCATGGTTCAGATTTACGGGTTTAAGGTTTAGGGTTTAGAGCTCAAGGCTCTAGATTTAGGGTTTAGGGTTTAGGGTTCATGGCTCAAGGTTCAAGGTTTAGGGTTAAGGGTTAAGGGTTTAAGGTTTATGGTTTAAGGTTTAGGATTTACTGTTCAGGGTTTAGGGTTTATTGTTTTGGTTTTAGGGTTTAGGGTTTAGGGCTCATGGTTAAGGGTTGAGGGTGAGGTTTAGGTCACGAGGTTCAAGGTTTGGGGTTTAATGTTTAGGGCTCGGGGTTTAGGGTTTTAAGGTTCGAGGGTCTAGGGTTTAAGGTTTAGGGTTCAATGTTTAGGGTTTAGGATTCGATGGTTATGGTTTAGGGTTTAAGGTTTAGGGTTTAGGGTTTAGGGTTTATGGTTTAGGATTTAGGGCTCAATGTTTAGGTTTAATGCTCAAGGTTTAGGGTTTAGGGTTTAGGAAACCTGAAGATTGTTTAAAATCCCTCTAGTCTACAATAGTGATTACAAAGTGAAAACTTCTCTTGATCTTCTAGACTACAAGGATTGAAAAACCTCATATATTTCTAGTAGGTCTCATGAGTGAGTTCATCTTTTGGAATATCAATATTAGGACCATATTTCCTAGTATCGTGCCTAGAACCATCATTGAGTTTTCTTGTACAACTATCTTGTTTATGAGAGGTGGGACAAGTAACTAAATGGATATGACATCTACCTTATGCCTTACAATTCATATTACATATCTCTGCCAAACCCATTTATCTCCACATATACTTGCAATCTTGAATGCCAATTTCTTCACACACGGACACAAATTTCACATTTCTCATATTTCCATATATGGTATTATGTAAGCCATGATGAAATATTGGAAGTTGGAAAAAATAACCACATGCTCATATTCACATTCATGATTCACTTTGATACATGTTCATATTCACAAGAACCTCTTCTTCCTTGGAAGTGCCTGATTTGTCTCACTAACTTGGTAAGGATTACACATACTCTAAAAACTTCACATTTCTCATGAAAGATATGGTCGTTTCCACATAGATGTTTAGCATTGGAGTCCAAACTATCTCTATCATTATAAATGGAATCCAAGTAACAGTGTCTCCCTGTATCCAAGGATCGAGGACTACTGGGTCTGTGGTAGGATTGGACATTCAGGAATCATCGAGTGTTTAAATCAGAATGTTGTTGCATTTGGAGAAACATTTTCAAACATTGGAGTAATGTATCTTGGAAAATAAAATTTAATCTAAAAATACTCTTAAATTTCTATCATACACAAGCATTGGACATATCAAGCAACATTATTTGAATGAAACCTTCATTCTCGATAACTTCAGAATCGAAAGAATTATTCAAAAGAACGTAAAAAATGATCAAATTTTCTTGGTATCGTAATCCATCAGACCCAGAAATACCACTGGACTTGTTATTATCAATTTATAACACTCTTGGAGCTCCAAATATTTCACAAGCTATAGAAAAAAAGGAGATAGATGTATTGGGTAACATTTCTTTGTACCAATGGAGGAACAAAGAGTGATGTGTCGATGATTCGCTGTAAAATATATGTTTTCTCAACCAAATATAGCTATGAAAGGTCTGGTTATTGACTCGAATCGACGGTTGAAAATCCACTCATGCGCTTTGAGATAATAAAGGTATCCACACCTATTACTTAGAGTAAGATTCTCAAAGAACTTCTGGATAGGAATGTGCATCCTCAATTGCTTGCTAAGGTACAATTCATGAGTGCGAAGGATAAGAAAGGCATGACCCACCTTAGTGTGCCAGATGGATGTCTATATTGAGCATTGGGTAAAGATAATATTTCACTCGTTGGTACGTTTCTGGGCTCTAGACCTAATATTGATGCTATTAGGAAATGGGCTCGAGAAAGTGGCAACCAAAGGGAGATCTGAATATTATAACCATGTCACAAGGTTTCTTCTTGGCTAAATTCAACCAGCAGGTTGATTTGGAATCGATTTTCGGGAGGGCCCTAGTGCATGGGTAATTTGGGTTTTATTTTGAAAAGATGGTATCCAAGGTTTGACCCCAATACTGAGAATATACACACCATACCTGTTTGGTGTAGAATTCCTAGTCTACCCCTTCAATTTTGGGATGATGAGATCTTATTAAATGTTGCTAAATCTATTGGATCTCCGATTGGGCTTGATGGACCAACAAGGAACATATCCATACTTGCTTATGAAAGATTCTACATTTCTTTTGAAATGGAATAAGAACTCCTAGAGAATATAATTTTACAGTCAAAATTTGGTACATGGAAACAAAAGATCGATTATGAAACCTTTCATTTGAGGTGTAAAAAATGTCATAGAATTGGACACTTCACCAGAAAATTCCTAACCTTGGCCAAGCACGAGGATGAAGGGTTAGTTTAGGTGAATTTGATGGGTAAAAATGATATGGTAAATGATGGATCTAAAGAGGCACCTAAAATAAGGAAAGAGAATGAGCCTAGGATCCCAACAGATGGTTTTGAAAGAAGGGAAAAAGAACAAATGGAAATGATTACTCTAAACTAGCCAGATCTGAAATATAAGAAAGGAAAAAATGGGTTCCGAACTCCAATCAAGAAACCTATGGTTTATAGGAACTCGTGCCCAAAAACTTTAGTGATGAAACCAATAGGAGAATTCCCAAGCGCAAAAGGAGATCTAGCAGTGGAAACACCTGTGAAGGTGATTATGGAGGTTGATGAAAATAATGCCATAGTAATATTTAATCTTATTTCTAAGGATACAAATTGCATGTGGGACATGAAAGATCAGATGATGAATTAGGTAAATGAAAACATATCTAGAATTAGTGATAGAAGGGGCAAAGAGGGGTAAGAATGATCCCTTATATATCATAGAAGAAGAGTTGCACGAGGAAAAATAAAATATTGAACTAGACCTCCTAATGGAGGAAAACATCTCTATGACATAAAATCTCTCTCCTGAAGGTGGTTCATAGCCATACAAGGATCGGGAACAGGGAGAAAAGGAGGAGGGGGAAGTTACACCAAAACTGAAAAAGGTACTTTATGAGGATGGTGCTTATTTGATCAATAGGTTTATAGAGGTTAAATACAAAAAAAATAATGAAAGGATTTGAGGAGATACCAAATACACTATATAATATAAAAAAAAGAAACTGGGGAGCCTCAACATCCAGATCAACTAGATCGTCTACTAGAAGGATATTAGATTTTGGAAGAAGTTCTAAAAAAGGAAGACCTTCAAAGAAGGAACTCAAAAAAAGAAAACAGAAAAAGATATTGTAAGTGGAACTCAAACTCAATTGAACCATCCGAAAATTCATCCCCATATTGTTTAGATGAAGATAATTGTTAGTGCAAATCAGTAGCACCCCTGGATGTTTTCTCATATTTCTAGTTTGATAATGGGCATCCAGTGTGATTGCACAACATTGAATCTTTTCCCCAAGTGCGGGACTTGCCAAAATAAGGAAAAACTCTCCGTTAAAGGCTGATTCCTCTACTCCTCTCGATCATATGTATGCATGAAATTTGTAGAGGTTTAACTCAAAATCCTACTCTAATTTCTGCCAAGGAGACAAGGATAGAAGAGAAAATGAATATAACATTAAACTAACAAGGTGATACACCAAAGGAGTGGTGAACATCTACTTTTGAAAATTGACACAAATTATAAAAATGCAACACAAATCATGCACAAATTTCTAAAAATGTAATGAAGGATCAAGATAGAGCAAACAACACAAGAAAGGATTGAAAACTCATTCACAGAGCTTGCATTGTCATTTCCATTTTAAAATATAGTGCATTACAACAACAAGGAGGTAGAAAAAATGTTGCAGTCCTAAAAGAGGTCTGATATTCCACAAATTCACTTGCCAGGGTGAAGAAGGGAGCTTGCAGTTCATAAAAATGTCCAACCCTTTACAAAATGAGCCAAATCGGCTTTTAACAATGAAAATTCGAGCTCAGGAAGGAGAAACATGGGAAAAATGGAAGGAATCATTAAACCACCAACCAAATCCATCAAAATAGCATGGTACCCTTAAAAATTCATTCCCTAATATTTTCACCATCTTTGAGAAGAATGGAAACCATACTGTATTAAAAATGGTGGTTGAATGTCGGTTCTGCCCTTTTCCCCATGCCAAACTCATTTTTGATTTTTATCTCACCAAACTCCATCAAAAAACAAAATTGAAGATTCCATCATGTAGAGGACTTCAATAGCTTTCTAATGACACAAAAATTGAGAAAAATGAGCTCTAGATTGAAAGATATGCCCCTCTGAAGATTTAGGGAAAAACAGGGGCAAAAATCGGGTTGGTGGGCCGAAACCTAAAAATTTTCCCCTTTTTTGAATTTGGGAAAAATTCCCCAAAATCTCCGCTCTCCACCACTCCGACGCCACGTGGCACTTTACTATTGTCCGCGGGTTAAAATAGACATTTTACGCTTTTTGAATTTTGGAAAATTTTCCAAAATTCCTCTACTACCCCGCCATTCCACCGCCACGTGTCATCCTCCTATTCACTCGTGGGCCTTTGCCAATTTTCTCCTTTTGCGGGCCCGCAGGAAAAATCTCTTCTTTGCACCCCTTTGGACCCTTTGGAAATTTTTGCCAAATCCCTCTACTCGTGCCACGTGTCATATCCCTATTCGCCGCGGGGCGCGGCCAAAATTTTCTTCCTCTTTGGCGGGCCTGCGGGCCAATTTTCTCCTTTTGTGCCCTTTGATACTTTGGTGAAAAAACCAAAATTCACCCCACACCCCCAACCTCCACCGGTTCCATGGACACACATCATATTTATATTGGTTCACGAGGCGGTGCACCAAAATTCTTCTTTGCGCCCCGCCGAGCCCTTTGGAAAATTTTTAAACTTTCCCCTCCGCTGGTCCAACCTCCGACGCCACGTGGCACCTCTCCATTGGCACGGGCCTCAAGCCACTTTTTTTTACCCTGGGTCTACGGATGAAATTTTTCCTTTGCACCCCCACCACTTCCTTTAAAAAATTTTTAGATTACCTCCGCCGACTGCCATTCTGCTGCCACTTTGCACATATCTATTGGTTGCGGGCCTTCCCAAGGAAAATTTCCCTCAAAAACTCCACCGAGCCATAACTTGCAAAATACAAGGAGTTAGAAGGAAAAATTTACCTTTCTGGAAAGGTGAGAAAATTCTCTATTTGATGAAGCCATTTCCAGAAAATTTTGAGTGCCTAAAAGTGGAAAAATTTGACTGAGGCACAAGGAAGGAAGAAATGAAAGAGAGTTAGCCAAAAATAAGCAAGGGGCTTATTTTGGATAACAATTTTGGTGACTCAGAGGGGTCATCTGCTTGCTGGATGAATGATCGGCTACTTAAAGCAATCCATTAGGCATGGAGTCATAAAATTAAATGCTTGGTACTCTCAACTGATTAGAAAATTTTCTAGAAAGAGATTGTGAGAGTAGAATACCACTTGATTTGTAATATGGCCTAAAAGATGCATCCTTGGGACACCAAATCTTGTGCCAAAGCACTTAGGGAAATGTAAAACTAATCTACAACAAAAAAATGTGCACAAGCACTTGGAGGAATGAAAATATAAGCTAATATGTACAAGGTGAAGAGTTTCCCTTCTAGTAGCAATGCTTTAGATGGATTCCATTAATTGGAATCTGCAGTTCTTCACCATCCAATGTAGACAATTGGAAGGCATTGCTGTTCTTACATTTTGTGATCATATAGGGGCCACTCCAAATGGCATCAAACTTTGAATGCCTTCCTGGCTTTGCTCGGTCTGCATCCCATTTCAACACTAAATCTCCAACTTGGAAGGTTCTAGCCTTAGCTTTCCTATCAAAGGTTCTCTTGATCAAGGCTTGGTCCTTCTCCATTGTTTGGGCTGCATGCTCTCTGATTTCTTGGAGTTCCATCAATTTTGCATATCTAACCTCTATGGGCCTAAACTCCAACAATTCCAATTGCTTCATGAGTTCCAACATTTGAAACTCAAGTGACATAGGCAATATTTCCTCTCTTCCATAAACAAGTCTGAATGGAGAGTTACCGGTGGATCTCTTGGGAGTTATCCTATCAGCCCATAAGGCTGATTTAAGTTTAGTGTGCCAAGTCCTCTGATTTTCATCAAGAGTCCTCTTGATGATCCTTAATAGGTTCTTGTTGGTAGACTCAGCTTCACCATTACCTTGAGGGTAATAATTTGATGAAGTGCTCAGATAAATCCCATTCAATTACCTTTGATCCTATGAATGCTAATGCATTATCTAATATTATAGTGGTAGGTATACCAAATCTGGTTACTATCCCCTCATAGAAGTCTAGAATGCTAGATTCATTTGCCTCTTTGAGTGCCACCACCTCAGTCCATTTGGTGAAGTAGTTTGTTGCTATTAGAATCCACTTGTGTCCTTGGCTTGAGTTTGGGTTAATGAATCCAATGAAGTCCAAACCCCATTGCATGAATGGCTGGTCAACTGAAATTGGGTGTAATGGAAGGGTTGCTAATCTTTCCTTGCCTGTGAAGAATGCACAATTTTTGCACCTCTTGATCCATGCATAACAATCACTAAACACCTTGGGCCAATAATAGCCAGCCTTCATAATCTTGAGGGCTGTCACTCTTGGAGAAAAATGACCCCCAGCTGATCCATCATGGAACTCTTCTAACATTCTCTTAATTTGATTTGTCCCAATGCATCTCAACAACACTCCATTTATATCCTTTTTGAACAAGACACCATCAACAAGTGCATATGGGATAACCTACAATCTGAAGTGTCTTCTCTTGGTTTTGTTCATCTCTGGAGGGCATAGGCCTATTTGTAAGAAGTGCATTATGTCTTGGGTCCAGCAAGGAGTGAGCATACCACCATTCTCTTCTTGAACACCTCTTTGTTCTTGGTTGTCTTGCAATGCCAAAACAACATCCTTCCCATTGCTTGCTTCCATTGATTTGCTCAAGACTAGCTACTCACACAATCCCTTTCCTCAGACCAGCTTGGTGACTTTGATCTCAATTTCATACTCCATGACACGAGTAATCCACCCTGCATGTTTTTCATTTAGGTCTTTGTTGAGGAGGAAGTCCTTAACTCCCACATGAGAAACTAGCAATTGAACCTTGTTGTTTGAAACTAGATGCTTAAATTTATTCAAGCTCCTAATCACTACAAGAACATGCTTCTCAATGAAGGAATACCTCACCTCATATTCCTCCAAGATTTGGCTAAAGAAGGAAATTGGCTACTCTGCATTTTCTTTGTTTTGTTGTACTAAAATTGCAGAAATTGTATCATCACCTCCAAATGCATAAAGGATAAAATCCTTAGAGAAATATGGGTTAATGAGAGTTGGAGCTTGTGAGATAGCCTCTTTGATTGCCTCAAAACTTGCTTTACCTTCAACTTGTCCATTTAAAAGCCATAATTTTCTTCAACATCATAGTTATTAGCTTGACAAGGGCTGCAAAGTCTGGAACAAACCTTCGAACAAAATTGATTCTTCCCAAGAAACTTTGAAGGGCCTTCTTGTGACTTGGTAATGACAGTGCTTTTATTGCTTCAACCCTCTCTGGATCAATTGCTAATCCCTCTTTGGAAACAATGTGGCCTAGGAGCTTTCCTTCATGAGCTAGAAAATACATTTTTTGGGATTCAAGGATACCCCAAATATTCTACATCTCTGGAACACTTTTCTCAAATGAAAGAGATGATCTGCTACACTTTTAGAAAATACAGTAATATCATCTAGGTATATCATCACTATTTTGTTGATCAATTCCTTGAATTCCATATCCATTTCCCTCTTGAAGGTAGCTTCGGCATTTTCCTATATGTATAGGTTCCCCATTTGGTGGTGAAGGATATTTTGAACTGATCATCTTCCTTTACCATGATCTAATTATACCCTAAATAACCATCTAGCAATAAAAACCTCTCAGAGCCAGCAACAACTTGCAAAATCTACTCCATAGAAGGAAGTGGGTAATGATCCTTGAGGGATGCTCTATTCAAATATCTAAAGTCCACACATAATCTGATTTCTCCACTCTTCTTTCTAACTGGAACTAAGTTTGCAACCCAGCTTGAATGCTTGATACGAAATATGATACTTGCCTTAATTAACTTATTCAATTCCTTCTTCATGAGAGGCTCCATGTGTGGATTGACCAGCCTTTATTTTTACCTGATGGGTTTGGCACTTGGATCTAATTCAATTATGTGTTGAACTAGTTTGGGATTGAAACCTCTCAACTTTTCATAGCTCCAAACAAATATATCTGAGAACTCTTGGCAAAGTTTCATGAACTCGTACCTTTCTTGCTTGGTTTCCACTTTACCAATTTGAAGTGATTTGCCTTCTCCCACCAAGATGGGCACTGAATCTTCTCCCTTGACTTGGATGTTTGCTTTATCTTTCCTAAATTGATCATTAGGATTAAAGATGGAATCCAAAGTGACAAGTCCTTTTGGCAGTTTGTTGGTTCTTAGTTGTACCACTTGATCACCATATTGTTGTTCTAACTTTTCTTGATTTTTGGCTGAGAACTCAACTTCTTCTTGTAAGAAATTGATGATTTGTTGGTCACTTTCAAACACTTGCCAACTTACATTATTGTCTGGCACTGATGGCCTTACAATCACATGAATGTTTGGCTGCACTTTATCTTCCTTGATACTCTCCACAACATCAAAGGTTGCTCCAACTACTGCAAGCCTATCAGCAGCTTGGTTTTCTTTCCTAGGGATGGAGTTGATGCCAAATCCTTCAAAATCCTCAATGAGGTCCCACACCCTATTTTTATAACACTTGAGCAGGTCATTTTTGGTAGCATGCTGCCCTTAACTTGATTAACAATCAGCTCACTTGTCATCAAAAACTTGTAAGTTTTTATACCTCTCTCTTGACCAATGCGAATCCTTGTATCAAAGCTTCATATTCAACAGTGTTGTTAGAACATGCAAACTAAAATCTAAAAGCTGAATAATACTTAATGCCTTGAGGTGAAACAAGAATATCTCCCCCTTCACCTTGTCTACTTCTTGATCCATCAAAGAACAACTGCCATACCTCATTGTCATCTTTATGGTCTGGCTTGGTGATGCTAGGAATAGGCTGATTTTCTTCATGTATGCAATAAACTCCTAGTTCAGATTCCTCTATTTCCTTATAGGGATCAAAAGCATGCACCTTTCTTGCCCATTCATCAAGATTCAAATTTGGGATGCTTCCAACTTTGGTATTAGCTTCATCTATGCTTGGATAATCCTCTTGATCAAATGTTGAACAGTTGGTATTGATTGGGCTTGGAGTATGAGGCTCAATGTGAAAGTTTGCAATAGGTTCAGACTTGATTGTGGCCTTAGTTCCATATCTAGTTCTAAACAACATGTGTGACCAATCAACAGATAAGTAGCCTCCAATTCTAGCTGTGAAATCCCTTGACAAACATAGGGCAAAAAGTGGTGGTAAATCTATCACTGACACATCTTGCAAAACAATGACATTGGGGCATGCATGCAAAGTGAGGCTCAAATCTTTAATTACCCCCACTATTGTTACTGCTGTCCCATCTAGTTGCACCACCCCTTTGGATATGACTTCATATTGGAGACCCAACTGATCATTTATTTTCTTGGGCATTACAGAACTACTTGCCCTAGAATCAATCATACAATTGTGTACTAGTTTATCCCCAATGATCAATGAAACATAGAATGGAGGGGGCTTCAAAACTTTACCTTGTTGTCCTCCAAGCTTCCCCTCAGGCTGAGAAACATTTGTGAGTACCTTCTCTTGCATATGAGCTTGTTGATTTGAAGTTGACCAATTCTTCATGGCAACTTGTAGTAGATCCCTTTGGCCTGGGATGGATAGTGATTCCCACATAGATATATTCACATTTGTCTTCTTCATTTGTTCAATGATGTTAAATGGGGATGAAACATCTCTTTGCTGCCCCTTAGCCTACACATTCTTTTCTTGTACATGGGCTGCAACAACTGGCATTTGAGCTGGTCTAGAAGGTGGCTTGGGCTGTCCTTGCACATTTGGAACTACATTTTGCTTACCAACACTTTGTGGAGTGATGGAAGGTTGTGGATCACCTGGAGCTAATGAATGAACTTCACCAATAATCCTCTTCTTTGACCTTGTATTAGCTACTACATTCTGAGAAATTGTTTGATTTATACCACAAAAATCTTCACTGCCCCGGTTCACAAGTGTAGTCTCATTTGGATTTGCATTTTGCTGAGATGTTTCTTGTTGTTGGTTTGTTTCTTCACTCATCTCACTCTCTATGCTAGTTGTTGTCACCATCAAAGCTTCCATTGAAGCACATAGACTGTTATGGGGTTCATTGCATGGGAAACACCAATCATACTCTTGAGCTATATTATTT
This sequence comes from Taxus wallichiana var. yunnanensis, assembly GCA_018340775.1. Classification (NCBI taxonomy): domain Eukaryota; kingdom Viridiplantae; phylum Streptophyta; class Pinopsida; order Cupressales; family Taxaceae; genus Taxus; species Taxus wallichiana. The sequence goes on along the minus strand of CM031243.1, from coordinate 265,670,385 downwards.
TACACTAGCACTAAGGATTTAGAGGTAGATGTAACATTGGGGTTATAGGGCTGAAATGGTCTATTGGCAAGAGGCCTTACTTGATTTTGATTTACAGCTGGATTAGGTGGCCTATTAGGTTGATATGGTTGCCTATTAGGCTAAGTTTGAGACTGATAAGAAGGTCTAAAACTTTGGGCTTGCTACCTCTTGAGTGTAACCAGCTCATTGCCTAAATTTTGTAATTGTTTCATGACTTCTTGAAGCTCATTTGAAGCACTAGAGGATGAAGTAGAAGTTTCATTTGAACTCTAATTTCTAGGAGTGGGAATAGGAGCTAAAGTAGGTGCTTGACTAGTGCTTGAGATTTCCAAGTTTGGATATAAGGGAATGGGAGGCCTAGGAGCCAGTTTACTAGCTTAGATCAAACAATTCTCATCCCTAATGGCAATGCTATAAGATGTAGGTATATTTACACCTCCCATGGACTGGATTAACATAGAAATATCAGAATTTAAAGCTTTGAGATAGTATAAGAAAGCACCTCCAAATTACAGTCACTGGAATTCTATCCCAGGTCCTTTGAAATCTGAAATTGAAGTCTGTTAGCTGCTCATTGGGAGCTCTCTTGATAGTTGTCAATTGTTCCAATAGAGAAAAATTATCTCCCTTTTCTCCAAACTTCTCATGGAGAGCTATACACACTGGTTCCAATTTTGGATAAAGCACGCCCAAGACTCCTGAACCATCGCAAGGATTTCCATTTGAATGATGATGCCAACAATTTGACAGCAATTTGCATCTTAACAATCTCATGGATTGCACAAACATTAGTAATGTATTTGAAATGATCACCAGGAGTGGTCTGATTTTTCCCAGTAAAGTATGAGATGTTCTTCAATGCTGCACCGGAATTGGATTTTGTGCATTGAGGGCAAGTGGGATGCTGCCAGTGAATTTGACATAAGGGTTGTGTTGTGCCATTCTGATTGGCCTGAGAACCCTTGTTGATTGGGTGAAAGGTATACCAGGTGGAGGAGTTGATAGAGTTTTGTTTGGTGGAGATGGAGACCTTTGAATTCTTCTTCCTCTCTCTCTTCTTCCTGGGGATAACTATAGGTACTCAAAAAATCCCTCTTCTCTAGCTCTTGACCTTGTTTGGATCCTTCTCATGAATCTTTAGACTTGGACAACTGAAACCAGCTTGATTTATCTCTTTGGAGTAGCCGATGTGCAAATCGGGGCTATTTTAAGCAAAAACTCACAAAAATGCACATAAACTTTTTTGTAATGAAGATGAAGACCTCTAAGGTCCTATTGGGCATGCCAAAATCATTTAGCACAAATCAGCAACACCCCTAGATGTTTTCTGATTTATAGTTTGATAATGGGCATCTAGTGTGACTGCACAACATTGAATCTTTTCCCCAAGTGTGGGACTTGCAAAAATGGGAAAAAACTCTCCAGATTAAAGGCTGGTTCCTCTACTCCTTTGATCATATGTATGCATGAAATTTGTAGAGGTTTAACTCAAAATCCTACTCTAATTTCTGCCAAGGAGACAAGGATAGAAGAGAAAATGAAGATAAAACTAAACTAACAAGGTGATACACCAAAGGAGTGGTGAACATCTATTTCTACAAATTGACACAGATTATAAAAATGCAACACAAATCATGCAAAAATTACTAAAAATGTAATGAAGGATCAAGATAGAGCAAACAACACAAGAAAGGATTGAAAACTCATTCACAGAGCTTACATTGTCATTTCCATTTTAAAATACAGTGCATTACAACAACAAGGAGGTAGAAAACATGTTGCAGTCCTAAAAGAGGTCTGATATTCCAAAAATTCACTTGCCAGGGTGAAGAAGGTAGCTTACAGTTCATAAAAAATGTCCAACCCTTTACAAAATGAGCCAAATCTGGTTTTAACAATGAAAATCTGAGCTCAGGAATGAGAAACGTGGGAAAAATGGAAGGAATCATTCAACCATCGACCAAATCCATCAAAATAGTATGGGTACCATTAAAAGTTCATTCCCCAAGATTTTCGACCATGCTGGAGAAGAATGGAAGCCATACTACATTAAAAATGGTGGTTGAATGTCGGTTCTACCCTTTTCCCCATGCCAAAGGAATTTTTGATTTGTCTCTCACCAAACTCCATCAAAAAACAAAATTGAAGATTCCATCGTGTAGAGGACTTCAATATCTTTCCAATGACACCAAATTCAAGAAAAATGAGCTCTGGATCGAAAGATATGACCCTTTGAAGATTTAGGGAAAACAGGGGCAAAAAATGGGTCGGTGGGCCAAAACCTTAAAATTTTCCCCTTTTTTGGATTTGGGAAAAATTCCCCAAAAATGTCCACTCTTCGCCACTCCAATGCCATGTCGCACTTTCCTATTGTCCATGGGTTTAAACGGACAATTTACAATATTTGAATTTTCTAAAATTTTCCAAAATTCCTCCGTTGACCCGCCATTCTGCCGCCATGTGTCATCCTCCTATTCGCCATGGGCCTTCACCAATTTTCTCCTTTTGTGGGCCCACAGGAAAAATCTCTTCTTTGCGCCCCTTTGGACCCTTTGGCAATTTTCACCAAATCCCTCCACTTCGTGCCACTGTCATAACCCTATTCACCGCGGGGGTCTGCGGTTAAAATTTTCTTCCTCTTTGGTGGGCCTGTGGGCCAATTTTCTCCTTTTGCACCCTTTGATACTTTGGCAAAAAAACCAAAATTCACCTCGTGCCCCGACCTCCTCTGGTTCTATGGACATGTGCCATATTTCTATTGGTTCGTGGGGCGGTGCACCAAAATTCTTCTTTGCACCCCGTTGAGCCCTTTGGAAAATTTTTAAACTTTCCCTCCATCGGTTTGACCTCCGACGCCATGTGTCACCTTTCCATTGGTGCGAGCCTCAAGCCACTTTTTTTTACCCCGGGCTTGCAGTGAAATTTTCCTTTGCACCCCTGCCGCTTCCTTGGTGAAATTTTCAAATTACCTCCACTGACCCGCCATTCCGCCGCTACGTGGCACATTTCTATTGGATGCGGGCCTTCCTAGGAAAATTTCCTCAAAACTCCGCTGAGCCATAACTTACAAAATACAAGGAGTTAGAATGAAAAATTTACCTTTCTCGGAAATGTGAGAAAATTCTTTATCCGATGAAGCCATTTCCGAAAAAATTTCGAGTGCCTAAAAAGTGGAAAAATTTGACTGAGGCACAAGGAAGGAAGAAATGAAATAGAGTTAGCATAATATAAGCAAGGGGCTTATTTTGGATAACAATAATCTCTCCAAATATAAGAGGATTGAATGGGATCTCTAAACAAAGAATACTTAAAGAGTTAAGAATTTCAAGTAGACCTAATATTTTGATTTTATAGGAAACTAAAATGAAATCAAATATCCTTAAAAATTGTAAAAACATTTTCTAGGATAACTCGTAAACTACTGCTGTTGATTCTCAAGGAGCTTCAGATTGGTTTGGCTATTTTTGGGATAAAACGCTTCTTCTTCATTATGGTGATTTCTGACACCAACACCCATCTTGCTATTAAGTTTCATGCTATTGATAATAATTTTACTTGGATCCTTTCAAACATCTATGCACCTAATACTATAAATGGAAGAAGGAAGCTTTGGAATGATTTAAAGCTCTTTAGAAGTCATCATAAAAATGACAATTGGCTTGTTATGGGAGACTTCAACTCCCCTTTAAATCCTAGAGAAAAGAAAGGGGGAATTCTGGATATTCCAATGGCATGGATGAATTTTCTGATTTTGTCTCTGACTCAAATCTCATGGATGTGGAACTTCATGGTAATCAATTCACTTGGAAAAATAAAAGAGTGGAAAGTGACATGATTCAAGTTAGACTTGATAGAGAATTTATCTCTCCAATTGGATACTACATCAGAATTTCATTTATCCTCTTTACCAAGAATTGGTTCAGATCATAATCTGATTGTTTTAAATCTTTTCAATTGGGCTAAACCAACGCGGTGCTCATTTAAATTTGAAAAGATGTGGATGGAGCATGATGACATCTCTGATCAGATTAAAGAATGGTGGAATTGGGATGGAGGAGGAACTTCTCAATACAAATTAATTTAGAAATTAAAAAATGTTAAAAACAAGTTAGAATCTGGAATAAAGAAGTTTTTGGAAATATATTTGAAAGGAAAAAGGAGTTAAAGAAAAAATTCAGGAACTGGAATCTCAAATAACTGCAAAGGGCATGTCATTGGAGGATCAATTTATGGAAAAAAATATTTTATCTGAGCTGCATACGGTCTGCAGTAGGGAATAATTTTTTGGAGGCTTAAATCCAGGGCAATTTGGCTGAAAGAGGGAGATAGAAACAAAAATTTATTTCATATAACCACTATGAAACATAGATATTGCAATAGGATAACAGAAGTTTCAAAAGGAAATGGTATTGTCATCAAAGATCCTAAGGATATAAAGGCTGAAGCGCTCAAATTTTATGAAAATCTGCTCAAGGGGAATAGTGTGGATAATGAAGAGGTTGCCACTTTTCTTTTAGAGGCCATTCTGAATGACAAAATAGATGAGAAAAGATTCAATTTTTTTCTAAAATAGTCACTTTGGAGGAGCTGCAAAAAGCTATTTTTGCTCTTGAAGGGATAAGGCACCAGGTCATGATGGTTTTTCTGCTAACATTTTTCATAATTTTTGGGAAATATGTTCAGATGACTTATTAAAGGCAGTGAATGAGTTCTACAGAACATGTGATCTCCTAAAAGAGCTGAATAACACCCACATTGTGCTTGCTCCTAAAAAAATGGATGCTAAAGATTTTAAGGACTTTTGCCCCATTAGTCTGGTTAATGTTATCTATAGAATATTTACTAAGATTATTGCAATAAGACTCCAAACTATTCTTGGTAATATGATCTCAAAGCAACAAAGTGGATTCATAAAAGGGAGGATTATTCAAGATGGGGTGATTATGGTGCATGAAATTATTCATTCAATGGATAATAACAAAAAAGATAGCATGGTAATGAAACTTGATATGAACAAGGAATTTGACAAAGTCTCTTGGCATTTTCTTGACAATGTTCTGGCTAAATTTGGTTTTCACAATAAATTCAGAAAAATTATTAAGGCTTGCATTTCTACAACTAGATTTTATGTGGTGGTTAATGGGGAGCCGGTGGGCTTCTTTGCTAGTAGTAGGGGATTAAGATAGGGTGATCCTATATCCCCTTTACTCTTCATTATAATGGTGATAGTCTTAGCAGATCCATTACCAAAGCTGTTAATGAAGGGATTTTAAAAGGAATTAGGCCTACTTCTACAAACCAAATAGCTTCACATCGTAATTTGCTGATGACACAATTCTACTTTTGATGGCCTTTATCTTTGAAGCTAAGGCTATTAAATCTATTATAAAATTCTATGAGGTTTCCTCAAGCCAAGAGATAAATTTTGATAAGTGTTACTTGTATGACGGAAAAGTGACATGCGAGCGTGGGAATCTACAAGTAACTCTTCCTCGCACCCGACCTCCCGAGGTCGTGCCAAGACAACCGATGGGGATGGAATATGTATGGGATGCGAGAAAATTAGTTAGGCAATCTAATGTCTTCAATACGCACTAGTGGAATTTGTGAATCTAAGGCAAAGAAGGCCCTCCTAACTTGAACTGGTGTAATAGATCAATCGGAAAGGATGAATGCTCGAAGGCTCCAATCAATATCAAGCTCTGGCGTGATTCGATCTATGGGTTGTGGAATACGTGGAAAATGACCTGGGATAGTTTCGTGTATGTCTCTAGATAAGGTCATATGGTGGATAGTAAATATAGTCGACTTTATGGACGATTATCTCGGCCTAGTCCGAACTCTCTAGCTTTGTTAGCTGTGTGTATCTAGTAAGGATAACTGTTTGATGATGGTAGGTGGAAGTGGGGTAGATCTGAATACTAGTGTGCGTAGGCTAGTGTCTATGTCTGATTGACTTACATATTCGTTGGGTTGCGGGATTTGTGGATTGCAACCGTAGACTCTTGTTTGTTGTGGTCATGCTATGGTCATGTGTAGAATTAGTTCCTAATCCCTAACACCCAATAATCGTATGCCTTCTCAGCCTCTATATTCAAAAAAATAGTAATCGTGTGATCTTCTCAGAGTGCCTCATGGGTTTTCTTGCAACCTGAATTCTTAGGCTGGTATCTATATCTGTGAGAATGTCTCCTGCGTCTGGATATGGGACTAAAGGATCGCAACCAAATGTTTGCTCTCTTTCGAGCCCTTCTACAATCATATGGATGTCACCTAGGGTAATTTGTAGTTCGGTTGATTTGACCAAAACGTGTGCGCTCGGTCGTCTTCTATGTTTAGCCCGCTCAACTGGGAATTGATTTGTTGTAAGCTTACCGTTGTTCGGAAGACTTGGATCCTAAGATTTTGATCTATATCAGTTATTGCTGTGATGAGATTGGGATGAGGCATGATTGGCTCAAATATGTATTCCCTGGGCTCTCTAGGTCCCGTAATTGTCATGCAAAAAGTAACAATGTAAAATGAACTACAGTAAAATGAAATTTAACTATGTGAAATATATCTATAGCATATATGATTCCCCTATTTTTTTTGTGTTTTCTGATGAAATTTATGAATTTAAGAAAGCAAATATTTAAAATATCTAGAATTGACAAAAAATATCAACTTAAAATAAACAAAATAACCGAGTGTAGCTATTTGTCTATGCAATTTGTAGATCTATTCTAAACAATGAAATAACTTATCTAATCTATTTGCAAGACTCTCGATCCTACCTCGGAAGTGAAGATTGAATCATAGTTTCTTAGAAACTATCAATCCCCACAGCTTCCTCACAATATCGAGAGTAGAATCAACTCAAATAAAGCAATTAACTACTCTATTTGATATATTTCTAACTAGAACTTTGAAAGCTAGAACCTAGATTTTGTAGAACAATGGCGAATCCGATGGTGTGTGTGATCTTGTACCCTCAGTATGATCTCCTCGTTCCTTCGTGTTCACATGGATCCAGAAAAGCGTGTAATGCTAGCATCAATAGAAGTAGATATTGGGATAAAGGCAGCTCAGAATACAGACTGAATACAATGCGAGTAGGAGAGGGATAGCGCAAGAGTACAGAGCTTGGCTTATGCAATTCCTAACGGGATCTATCATGAGTCATGCAACATAAAACTTACGAACCCGAAACTATCCTGTTTGAAGAACAAAACCTGCAACTTTAATGGCTTCCTATTGGTAAATAAACAATCCTATTCCAATGGATTGGATAAAATAACAGTAGTACTTGCACAAGATGGATATGTGGCTTACTGGCAGTAAAACAATGCTAACTAAGCATGCAATGAAAGAAACTAAGCATTCTAAGCAAAATGAAAAATAAATCTATTGTAAAGAGAAATCATAGGAAAATTTGAGGGGCCATTTGCTTGAGCACAAGCCATCTATTTATAGCATTTGCATTTACCCAAGGTAAAAACCAAATAGAACTCTTAAACTATAAACAATGGCAAAACACTATTCCAGGGAACCAGAATCATAAATGCAAGCTTATGGCGGTGAAAGAAAGCTGGTAAAACATTGAAATTACGTGAGTCATGTTAAAAGAGCTTTCTGGAAAACACGTAAAGGACCGCCGCCTTGAGCAGGGCGGTGGTTATAGGACCACCGCCCTGTTCAGGGTGGCGGTTACGAGACCGCCGCCAGTGCAGGCGGCGGTTTCATCAAGAAGAAAAAGGCCAAGAAAAGAGGGGAAAAGGGAAAAACAAAGCATGTGGGGGCTAAGCGGGGCATGCGGGATGTTAACGCACACTTGGAGATATTTTCTGGATCTCGAACACCTTGCGAGGAGACCTGTATCATCATTGGGGCACATGTCACGTTATTTTGGTAGTACAGTACCTTACAATTTTGGGTACGTACATATTTCCCCCTCGGAGAAGAATTTCAGCCATGAAGAGGTGTAAAACGGTGGGTCCGAGTATGGCGGTCCCAAAATGGGAAGTTAGAAGTTATACCTGATACGTCCGTGTGTTGAAATGACGCCGTCCAAAATTCCCACTACCTGCAAAACAAAAAGAGAACTCAAGTGCAGATAGACACAATAGTTTGGAAAATAAACACTAAAATAACAAGAAATGAGAACGTACCATTTTTGTGGGGATAAGAACTTACCTTCGTCACTCCAAACTCCGTGAAAAGTCATTTTAAAACGAATCGTATGCTATATATATGAAAGTGGGCCCATTTTCCTATTCATTTGTGTGAGTCGATTTGATTGATTTTGAGCTCTGGGACCCACAGTGATGGTTTCTTGCATGAGTAGAGTCAAAACATTCGTGACGAGATAGCGATCATGTCCCCACATGCGGAACATCGACCCGTGAGATCACATGTTAGTTTTCTTCAGTTTATCCTTTTTACCCCCTTAATTTTGAAATGCTAAATACTTTGTCATGGGGGGTAAATTTTGAAAATGTTAGTGTTAAAAGGTCCACCTAGGGGGGCGCCGACTGGGTAGGCTTTGTTTTTAGGTAAAATGGTCCTTTTTTGCACTTTTTAGGCTTTTTAAGTTTAAAACCTGCGTGGGTTTTTGGACCACGAACGCCGCCTGCCCGCGGTGGTTACATGACCGCCACCCTATTTAGGGTGGCGGTTACATGACCACCACCTTTAAGGTGGCGGTTACAAAACCACCTCTCTGCTCATGGGGCAGCGGTGGTTTTGCATAGAATGCAAAAGGATCATCTGTTTGAAATTGTTTTTGCTTTTCTAGCATTTCTACGTGTTTTCATGATTTTTCCAATGTTACTCGGATGCTAACTTGCTTTATTTTGTGTGTTTTTGGGTGTATGCAGGTGAGAGAGGAGTATATCCGGTGGAGTAGAGAGAGGGAGTGTGATTGGCTCCTAGGGGTACTAGATGCCCTCTCACAGGATGAGGAGGACACTCTTCAGCGGGCTGGGATACTACGCATTTCACGCGTGCCCCATGTTACACCATCTAGTCACATCCTTTGTGACTTGTTCTCATACTGGGATGCAGATCGGAACACCTTCCGATTGCCAGGGGTCCGTGGTGAGTGGACTATTACATTGGAGGATGTCTATCGCATTCTGGGGGTCCCGATCATCGGGAGACGACTCACCCTAGAGACAACAGGTTCACGGGCCCAGATTACACAGTGGGCTACATATATGGGAGATGCAGTCATCTCCATGGGGTCAAAGAAGGGGGTTAGAGTTCGATCCATTCCTACTTTTCCCATCCCCTTACTTCGCCAGGCTATCATGGGGATCCTTGCCTCAAGATTGATCGGGGACAAGGGAGGAGACACTTTGTTATACTGCTGGTCCCCCATTATTGCACAAATAGAGGGACATGGTCGGATATATGCCTGGGAGCAGACATTCTTGGGACCACCTACCATGACTTATACAGGGTAGTCCATTTACAGGGGCAGTCCTTGAGCCACCCGACCCTAGTCATGAGTTGGGTCTATGAGCACTTCATCCCCTACGATAGAGGTGTAGAGGTGACAGACCCTGGAGCCGTGAGGGCAGCCAGATGGATGGACATGTCGGTGCTTAGAGAACCTCATTAGCCAGTTGCCTCCCTGACTACTGCCGACATGGAGGCCACACCATATCAGACTATGGCAGGTATATGGGGTGAGGAGGCTCTTACTTTGATCTCCTGCTCCACGACAGGGCAACTTATTGATAGAGTGGGGCGAGTGGAGATACACCCCTTTAGCCGAGTTCCTCGGCCAGCTTGGCCTACCCTACATGGGTATGCTTCCCCGGTGGCGCCGTATACAATCGGTCTCGAGAGGCTGAGGGGGCCTAGAAACCGGGGTTGGACAATGGTTACTCCTGGTGTTCCTATTGCGGCCAGGAGGATAGTACGTGCCAGAGGGAGAGCCGATGCGCCTCAGGCACCTTTGCTTCAGATCGCCGCGGGTCCTACCCATAGCAGCGATGACCCCATTGACATAGACTCTGAGTCTGAGGAGTTTACAGGGGGAGAGACAGAGGAGGAGACCAAGGACAGTGATCCTGAGTGGCATGACACCCAGGATATCATGCAGGCGGAGAGGGCCGAGCAGAGTGTAGAGAGGGTGACTCTGGTTTCAGAGGAGCCACTCTCCCAGGGCCATGGGGAGGATGAGTCTGTTGCGGGGTGCTACGTTGCTCCAGCCATAGGAGCAGCCCCTCAGTCGGCAGCGGCATCCGTGGTAGGTGCTGATCCTATAGATCCATCCTGGAGGCCTGGTGATCCGAGTATGTTACCCTCTCTCCTTCTAATTGTTTGTTGTTAGTTAGGATCTCCTTAGTTGTTATCTTGTATTTCTAATTTCTTGTTTGGTTTCTAATTTGTTTTCTCTTTTGTTTGCAGAGACTACTGATGAGTGGTGAGATTTGATTCGCAGGGTATGCACTGATACCCTGATGATCCCCATGGAGAGGACTCACATAGAGCTGTTCGTGGATGCTGGGGAGCCTTCAGCAGCCTGATAGACATACTGACATCTTCGACCCAGTCTGGCATGTGGCCAGGATGGTATCGACTCTCCGCACAGAGTTAGCGGGGTATAGGACGACCGAGCGCCTGATGAGGAGCCATTCTCGTGGTGAGACTGCGGCTGCCCCTCGGGATCCTGAGCCCTATGCACTCAGAGCACCGGCGTAGCTGGAGTCCTAGGCGTGGGCGTGCACCTTCAGAGGGGTCTCGTAGGGATTGAGAAGCCGATTGGCTCTCGTAGATTTTTGTATGATACATTCTTTTGTATATCCCGGGCTCTTTGAGCATTTTGACCATGCTTAGTGCATGATGGCATTGTACATAAATGTTGATCATTTATATATATGTATATTTGTTCTGGATCAAATCTTTGGCATTCATAGCTTGCTTTCTATTTCCAGTTTCCTCATGTATACTATGATGTATGTTTATATGCTTTTTAGAATGTATGCAATGGCGAACAAATGATGCAAGTGTTTGAATTTATTTTTATGTATTTCATGATGCTGATATATGATGATGTAGATATAATGTGATTTTGAATTTTAGCTTCTGTAAGCAATTTTGGATACTTCATGTTTGTTTTGGCAAAGTGATGAATATAAACCGGTATGATGAACAGATAAACCTGCCCCTACCCCCAACTCCACGCAACTAGTAAGATGCGAGGGCTTATCACCGAGAGTTGGGAAGGGCGCAAGTTATGAGATGTGTTGAAACGATAGTGATGAAAGATAGACAAAGTTTTGGTGGAACCAAATTGGGAGGCTACAAGCTTACTCTACCCGAGTGACTTCATAGTTTAGAATGCAACGTGCTTTGCGGTTTATCCAGACTTAGATCCTTAGATGGCCACATAGTAGACAAAATATGGGTTTTTAGGATTTTAACTCTCTTGGAATTTTGAACATCTGATTCATTTGTTTTTGACTCAAAGATTCAAGGTTTGAATTGTTTGTGTATGACCTTTTGCATTTGTTTGTCAAGAGGACCCCCTACACTTTGCCCCATGCTACTAGTAAGAAGCGTGGGTTTATCACCACGGGAAAAGCATAGGCGAGTAAGGGCACTTCCATCCTTTCCCAACCCTACGTCACTAGTAAGAGACGCAAGCTCATCACCGAAGGTTGGTGGGGCAAGGAAATGTGTAAAATTAAAATTTTCTGTTTTGAATAATATTTGACTTGTTTTCTTGAGTAAAATGTCAGTATGTGTTTATTTCCAAAGAGATATACATATGGGATAGATGTGACACCATGAAGCTTCTATAACAGACCATAGGCAAGACACCTATCCTAAGAAGAAACCAAAAGTGATGACAACCATGCTGATCTTGGTATGGTTACCATTTAAGACTTTGTCATATCTAGCTTTATTTGATGACATGATTCCGAGATAATTTGATGATATCATGAAAATGGAGAGGTATGATTAGAGTGTTTATGCCTACAACATCATGAGTTTGTAATGAATTGCTTTGAGAACAAAATTCCTTGATCACAATTTGTGTACGAAACAAGCAAACAAAATGATCTTAATCTATATGAAGATGCAATGTAAATATGATTATAAATAGTGCTAGTTGCTTACGCGTAGAACCACTTGAGGTGCAGGGAATTGAATGTTTCACCAAATTCCTCACCTTCTAGTGTACATAAGAGGTATGCACCATTTCCATAGTCCTTCATGACTTGGTATGGGCCCAACCATTTAGGCCGGAACTTCCTTCCTTCGCCGGTCTTCTTGTCAATCCAGCTGTCTAATCTTAGAACTAGATCACCTTCATATATGTCACGTTCATAGACCTTCTTGTTATACTACCAGCACATCCGGTTAGCATAGGCTCTATGTCACTTTTCAGCATCTAACCTAGCTTCATCTAGGCTTTCTAGTTGGGAAAGACGTGCTTCTCTGTAAGCATCTTCATCCAGAATCCCTTGTAATGAAATGCAGAGACTAGGTATTTCAACCTCAAGCGAGAGAATTTCTTCTACCTCGAATACTAGTGAGAAAGGAGTTGCTCCCATTGGTGTTCTTATTGAGGTTCAGTGGGCCCATAAGGCCGGATACAACTTCAAGTGCCAATCTCATTTGTTTTCTTTCACTGTTTTAAGGAGAATGGCCTTTAGTGTTTTATTCGTCGCTTCAGCCTGTCCGTTGGCTTGAGGGTAATACAAGGAGGCCATATGATGGCTTATTTTAAATTTATTGCACAATTCGTGAACTTCATCATTCTTAAAAGAAGTCCCATTATCTGAGATAATGACTTGCATGGGACACCGTACCTGCAAATGATTTGGTTCAAAATGAATTTGGTGATTACAGAACCTGGTACAGTAGTAAGAGGCATAGCCTCTACCCACTTGGTGAAATATTCGGTGGCCGTGATTATAAAATTATGGCCATCTGTAGATGAGGGAGAGAATTTCCCTATCAAATCTAGGCCCCACGTGGAAAAGGGCCATGGAGTAGCAATCGGTTGTAGAGCTTGTGCTGGCATGTGGATCTCATGGGAGAACTCTTGGCACTTATGACACTTGCGTACAAATTCTACTGCGTCGTGTTCTAGAGTGGGCCAAAAATAGCCCATTCGATGTATTTTGCAGGTGGTGGCATGGCCACCAAAGTGGCCTCCACACATTCCACTATGAGATTCGTGGAGAATCTTCTTGGATTCTTTTGCGTTGACACATCTTAGAAGCATTCCATCGAACGCTTTCCGATAGAGCACTTGCTCTATAATGACGTATTTTGCTATGATAATGCGTAGTCGCCTTTTGTGTTGTGGTGTAGCCCTTTTAGATACATATGGTCCATGATATATTTAATGATATCAGTGTACCAGGGACACTTAGAAATAGAAGGTCGGGTTTTGATGTAGTATACGCACTCATCTAGAAAATCTAGATCTACTAGATCGCCTCCATCTAATGGGTTATCAGCTAACCAATCTATGATGATTTTTCCTTAACTGATTTCTGATTTACAAATGTTAATTCGAATTCCCCCATTAAGGTTATAAAACGTCCAACCTTTTTAGACAAGGATCCTTGTGTGAGGAAAGTTCGTAAATGGTCCGTTTTTACCATGACCCTTGTTTCTTGATTCAACATATAGTGTCTTAAGTGTTTGGTTGCAAAGACTATGGCGAGGCATTCTCGTTCTGCTTGTGTATAACATGTTTCATAGTCGAGCAACGTTCGGCTAATGAAATAAATCACACATTCTCTCTTGTCATCGTCTTCTTGAGCCAGCATACAGGCTAGCGAGACATTGGTAGCTCGTGAGTATAAAATTAACGGGTGATCTAGCTTAGGTGGCATTAGCGTAGGTGGTGACAACAAGAAACACTTAACTACGTCAAAAGCTTCATTACAATCTTTAGTCCAATCAATGCTATAATCCTTCTTGAGTAAATTGTTGATTGGATGAATGGCGAAACTTAAGTCCGGATGAATCTCCGGATTACACCCAGCTTTCCGAGAAATGACCTGATTCTAGATTCATCCGAAGGTGGGACCATTTCGAGGATAGCCTGAATTTTGGTTGGGTTGACATCAATTCCTCATGACGATATGATGTAACCTAGGAGATTCCCTCTTGTTACACCAAAGACGCATTTTTCTGGATTTAACGTGACTCCGTACTCTATCAGATGTGAAAGAATGATGCGGAGCACCTCCGGGTGGTCACAACGCTTCTTGGCCTTAGCCAACAAGTCATCTACGTAGGATTCCATGATTTTATGAATTAGATCGTGGAATATATATGTCATAGCTCGCTGGTACATAACACCAACGTTCTTGAGACCAAATGGCATAACAGCATAGCAATAAGTTCCCCAAGGAGTTATAAACATGGTTTTAGCTTGATCTTGTTCAGATATTCTGATTTGATTGTATCCCGAGAATCCATCCATGAGAGACAAAATTTCAAACCCAGCTATTACATCAACAATGACATCTATGGATGGTAATGGGAAGTTGTCTTTAGGATATGCTTTGTTAATGTCTCGAAAATCTATGCAGATGCGTATCTTCCCATTCTTCATAAGAATGGGAACGATATTAGATACCCATTGGGAGTAATCGATCGGCTTGATGAATCCTACTTGGAGGATTTTATTACCTCCTCTTTCACCATGAGAGTTACCTTGGGTTTCATGGGTCTCGATTTTTGTTTAATTGGTTTTGCATCTAAGTTAGTGACGAGGTTGTGCACCATAATGTGGGGTGTAACCCTGTCATTTCCTTATAATTAAATGCAAACGCCTTTTGATGTTCTTTGAGGATCCGAGTGTGTATTTCTACTTCTTCCGGGTTAACAAGGATCCTAACTTCAATATCCTTGGTTCATCTTCCGTTCCGATGTTAATATCAATTGTTTCTTCAATCAAAGAGGCGTTACCTTCTTCAAACTTAGGTGGGGTTGGAGGTAAATCCAAATCATCCCTATTTTCTACTGTGTATACGCTAGGTTCTGTTTGTGAGGGAAGTTCCATCATAGGATTTCCGAAGTAGGAAGACGAATGTGGGATTAAGGACAAATCTATCATATGATAGGAGAGATGTAGTGCCGCATAGGTGTTTAAGTAATTCAGAGTGGCCATATCACTATCAGTGTGGTCTAGGATAGTAGATTCATTTCCATTTAAAAGAGAATTTGTCATTATTTTTATCAATGGTTCATCACGAAGGGATATCATGAAACAGGTATCCTCCAACTTATTGCTTGGAGTAAAGCGTGATGCTGAGGTTGCTATAGAATCGGCAAGAAGATTGTGTCCTCGTGGGATTTCTTCAATTGATATGAAGTCAAACTCCTTGCTTAAACCTAATACAACTATTTTGTAAAGTCAGAAATGCTCGGCTTTAGTTTCATATATCTCGAGACTTGGTTTGTTACCAATGTGAGTCTCATAACACCCTGATGTTATTAACACCAATCCTTTTGGCTAAAATGAGGCCAAGGAGGAGGGCTTCGTACTCAGTGCCGTTGTTTGTACATTCAAAATTTAGTTTGAAGGAAAAAGGTAAGACTTTTCCTTTGGGGGAAGTAAAGATTACACCTTCCCCCACTCCGTAACAACATCTAGCTCCATCAAAATGGAGTGTCCAATATTTGGCTGGGAATATGGACACTGGGATATCTATTGTGTTTGCACATTCTACTTCCACCATATAGAGATCCTCTGCTGGAAGAGAGCCAATACCTTGGGAACATCCCATGCCTGTAGAGTCAAATGGCAAGAACATTGGTAGATCTTGTTAGCAATTCAACAATTTTTGCAGTAGTTCCTAATGATACCATTTCTACGGTGTTAGCCTCATCTTTGGGGGTTGGGGTTTCCTTGGCTGGGCTTATAGCTTCAAGATCTTTTGTAGGTATTAAATTTTCTTTTGGTTTTGCGTCAGTAGGTTTATTAAGTTAGTTTGTTGGGAGTTCAAACTCCGAGTGCACGCCTGGTATTTTCTTTAACAAGCTAGGTGTACATCGAATGGTTTTGGATCACCTTTGGCTACAAATATCTTTCCTAAGTGTAAAAACCTTACTTCTTGAAATAGTGTAGAAGGGATTGCCTTCATACGATGTATCCATGGTTGGCCGAGGATCATATTATAGTTAGTTTCTTGATCTATAATATAAAACTCACCAAGATGGTTTTGGGTCCTAAGGTGACCGGTAATATTATGGTTCCAACAGAGGTGGCTTTAAGGCTATCATAGCCCCTTAGTGTATTTTGAGTTGTGGAACAATTGGTTTCTCCATACCCTAGCTTTTGAAGGAAAGAGAAGGGGACTATGTTAACCGATGCCCCATCGTCTATCATTGCATGATTTACATAGTTGTTATAAACACATACTTGTAAATGTAAGGCTGGATCACCTCGGTGCGATCTTAGATCTCTTTCAATTTTGTTTATCTCGAATATGAATTCGACATCCCTATCCGCTTGCCTGGAGGATGAACATCAAAGTCCACATGATTTACCTGTGTTTCAGGAGGTGGAGTGATGTTAATTAAATGACCTAAACCTAATGCTTCTAAAAGAGTAGCCTTGTGAGCGGGAGAGTTTTTAGTAAGTCTAAAAATGAAATGTGCGAGAAGGTTTTTGTTAGGTCGTTAATTAAATCATAGGCACCCACAAGTTTTGCTATGACTTGTTGGATGTTATCCGCCTTTGGCAGGTGGCTTGGACTTGGCTGAGAGAAATACTCTCATGTCCTTGTTATAGCTTCGATGGGTAGCTCAAATCACGTCTAACTCCACTAAACCGACTACCTTAGGTCGTGGCTGACTTCCTAGTTATGGCGCAAACTAATGGATTTAGCGAGGTTGAGGCTTCATTATCATTGTTTCTGTCATTACACCCTTGTTCGTCCCCATTAGATTTAGCTTGTTGTTATCATGATTTGGGAGTGGATCATTAAAGATCTTGAGATGTGTGTTCGAGGGGAAACCGCCCCTAAAAAGTATTTGATGTTGGTAACGTAGGATCTATCAAGAACATATCCATGAAAAGTTGTTTTTGTTCATCCGGCAAGCGTTGCATGAATTTATTGTAGTCACAACACCTTCTAGTGTCATGGCCCCGAATTTTGTGGAAACCACAATACGAATTAGGATTGTAATTCCTAGTTTGTTGGTTTGGCGTGTATTGTAGCCCAAAATTTTGATCAAACCATTGTCTATTAAAATTTTACATTTGTTGTCTTTGGTTTGAATTATGGTTTTGGTATCTAGTTGAATTTTGGCTCGGACCTGTGTGGGGTTTTTCCATTGTTGTTGTTGTTGTGGACAGTTAAAATCCACTGTATTGATTGTTGGGGTAAAGTTGTTATTTCGTTGGTTATTTTGTTTGTGATGGAGTATTGACAACATTTTCCTTCTTAGGCTGGTCGCTTACTCATCGTCATCGTTGTTAAACCCCAATTTTTACTAAGGATTTTAGGTCCTTGATTGACGTTCATGGTAGTAGGATAAGTTGTAGTGTTCTAGTTGGAGGTGACTAACCTCCCGTTTGCTCCATATGTTTTACGACCACTATCAATTGCCGCTTGATCTATTCGAAGAGCACTCTCAAGTACTTCATCGTAAGTTCTTAATGGGAACTTCTGGACTTCTTCCTTCACCTCTCTGCTAAGAGAATGAAGGAATAAATCACATAGTTCCATTTGATCCATGTTCGGAGCACTTGCCAAGAGTAAAGAGTAAAGAACTGTACGCCACCTTTGGATGAAATGGGCGACAGATTCGTTGTGTTCTTGTTTGATGTGTAAGAACTCCCTGATTCCTGTCCTTAATAGTTTATTCATGTCAAAGGCCTTGATGAACTCTGATATGAGTTGTTTGAATGAATGGATGGAAGCCTCAGGTATTCTATAATACCAATCGAGAGCGATGCCTTCCAAGGTTTTTGGGAATATCTTAGCAACAACCCCATCCCATGGGAGTAGTTCTCGAATGGCCGTAGCGTAAGCTTTGATATGTGTGTTTGGATCCACTTCACCTTTGTATTTGGGCAAATTAGGAAGATGTCTTGGAAGCATGACGCTTCGTATGGTGAAATCCAAGGGCTCTTTCAAATATTCTGAGTAAGTCCCTATCGCATATGTTTCGACCATTGATGGTGCCTGTTGAGGGAGTGGCGGTGGAATGGGTTGTTGATATGGCGTAGCGTATGCATTGGCAGGGGCATAAGGAAGCCCCTGTGTTTGAGCAAACATGCCGGAGAGGAGAACATATCCCCTTGTGGTGATTTGGAGTACATGTTTAAGTATGACGGGGTACTGTCCATGAATGGATTGTTTTGTACTAGACCGGGAGGAATAGTGTTAGAGATGGTGGGTCTAGTTGGCATTTGTTGTGAATACTGAGGAGTCATGCCTAACATGCCTACTCCTATGAGGAGATCTACTTGGCTAGGATGGTGTGGAGGATTGGAACTTCCTGCTTGTATGAATTGTGAATTTTGACTTGCTTGGGCAAGTTCTAACCCTCTAACCTTTTCTATTAGAGTTGAAATGACTTCATTTGGTGAAGTCACAATATTCTGCCTTGGTGGCATTGGTTGTATATCATGGTGTTGTATAGGTCTATGATACCCTGCTATGAACTGATCGCTACCCTGCCAAGTTTCCCCGAGGGCATTTCCTATATGTAGTGGGATGGAAGTATTTTCTTGAAAAGAGACCTCGGGTTGTGTTTGTAAACCTCCTATAGGTGGATACATACTTTGAGAATGTTGGTCATTCTTGGCATAACGTACCGAATATTCATCATCTAAACCTCGGTATGAGTCTGATTGTCTACTAATTTGTGGTCTAAGTAGCATCTGAGGAGATGAACCAGATTCTCCGTGAACGTCATGTTATTTGAGCCTGAAGGCTCTTTTTTTTGTTGCGTTTGAGTGAGTTGTTCCAACTCCTTTGTTTGGAAGGATGAGCTATATCTGATCCTTGGAGTTTGCATTGACAACTGATTAGTTGAATAGTTGTCACCCCACACTGAGAGCGAGGGTGATGATTGTCTATTCTTTTGGGCGTAGTATGCCTCAAGACCCAAGAGGGGTATGCCATATGCATCGAATCCCAACATATTCGGGGGGTATATGAATACCCACAAAATAATGGGAAGGAGTGAAGGTGATAGTAAAAACTGATAAGGTAGTACAAATCTGACTCCAAATTAGAAGGTACAAAGTTTCACGTTAGGTTCACCAATTTTGTACGACGGAAAAGTGACATGCGAGTGTGGGAATCTACAAGTAACTCTTCCTCACACCCGACCTCTTGAGGTCATGCCGAGACAGCTGGTGGAGATGGAATATGTATGGGATGCAAGAAAACTAGTTAGAAAATCTAATGTCTTCAATATGCACTAGTGGAATTTGTGAATCTAAGGCAAAGAAGGCCCTCCTAACTTGAACTGGTGTGATAGATCGATCGGCAAGGATGACTGCTCGAAGGCTCCAATCAATATCGAGCTCTGGCGTGATTCAATCTATGGGTTGTGGAATATGTGGGAAATGACCTGGGATAGTTTTGTGTATGTCTCCAGATAAGGTCATATGGTGGATATAATAAATATAGTCGACTTTATGGACTATTCTCCGGCCTAGTCTAGAACTCTCTAGCTTTGTTAGCTGTTGTATCTAGTAAGGATAACCGTTCAATGATGGTAGGTGGAAGTGGGTTAGATCTGAATACTAGTGTGCGCAGGCCAGTGTCTATGTCTGATTGACTTACAGATTCGTTGGGTTGCGGGATTTGTGGATTATAACCATAGACTCTTGTTTGTTGTGGTCCTACTATGGTCATGTGTAGAATTAGTTCCTAATCCCTAACACCCAGTAATCATATGCCTTCTCAGCCTCTATATTCAAAACTAGTAACTATGCGATCTTCTCAGAGTGCCTCACGGGCGTTCTTACAACCTGAATTCTTAGGCTAGTATCTATATCTGTGAGAATGTCTCCTGCATCTGGCTGTGGGACTAAAGGATCACAACCAAATGTTTTCTCTCTTTCGAGCCCTTCTACAGTCATATGGATGTCACCTAGGGTAATCTGTAGTTTGGTTGATTTGACCAAAATGTGTGTGCTCGGTTGTCTTCTATGTTTAGCCCGCTCAACTGGGAATTGATTTGTTGCAAGCTTACCATTGTTCAAAAGACTTGGATCCTAAGATTTTGATCTATATCAGTTATTGCTATGATGAGATTGGGCTGAGGCATGATTGGCTCGAATACGTATTCCCTGGGCTCTCTAGGTCCCGTAATTGTCATGCAAAAAGCAACAATGTAAAACGAACTACAGTAAAATGAAATTTAACTATGTGAAATATATCTATAGCATATATGATTCCCCTATTTTTTTGTGTTTTCTGATGAACTTTATGAATTTAAGAAAGCAGCTATTTAAAATATCTAGAATTGACAGCTAAAATAACAACTTAAAACAAACAAAATAACCGAGTGTAGCTATTTGTCTGTGCAATTTGTAGATCTATTCTAAACAATGAAATAACTTATCTAATCTATTTGCAAGACTCTCGATCCTACCTCATAAGTGAAGAGTGAATCATAGTTTCTCAGAAACTATCAATCCCCATAGCTTCCCCGGCAATATCGAGAGTAGAATTAACTGAAATAAAGCAATTAACTACTCTATTTGATATATTTCTAACTAGAACTTTGAAAGCTAGAACCTGGATTTTACAGAATAGTGGCGAATCCGATGGTGTGTGTGATCTTGTCCCCTCAGTATGATCTCCTTGTTCCTTCATGTTCACGTGGATCCAGAAAAGCGTGTAATGCTAGCATCAATAAAGTAGATATTGGGATAAAGGCAGCTCGAATACGGATCAATACAATGCGAGTAGGAGAGGAATAGCGCAAGAGTATAGAGTTTGGCTTATGTAATTCCTAGCGGGATCTATCATGAGTCATGCAACATAAAACATCCGTAACTCCGAAACTATCCTGTTTGAAGGAAAAAACCTGCAAACTTTAATGGCTTCCTATTGGTAAACAGACTATCCTATTCTAATGGATTGGATAAAATAACAGTAGTACTTGCAAAAGATGGATATGTGGCTTACTGGCAGTAAAACAATGCTAACTAAGCATGCAATGAAAGAAACTAAGCATTCTAAGAAAAATGAAAACTAAATCTATTGCAAAGAGAAATCAGAGGCAAATTCGAGGGGCCATTTGCTTGAGCACAAGCCATCTATTTATAGCATTTTCATTTACCCAAGGTAAAAACCAAATAGAACTCTTAAACTATAAACAATGGCAAAACACTATTCCAGGGAACCAGAATCATAAATGCAAGCTTATGGTGGTGAAAGAAAGCTGGTAAAATGTTGAAATTACGTGAGTCGTGTTAAAAGAGCTTTCTGGAAAACGTGTAAAGGACCGCCGCCACGAGCATAGTGGCGGTTCTGGGACCGCCACTCTATTTAGGGCGGCGGTTTCATCACTGAAGAGAAAAAGGCCAAGAAAAGAGGGGAAAGGGAAAAACAAAGCATGCAGGGGCTAAGCGGGGCATGCGGGATGTTAACGCACACTTGGAGATCTTTTCTAGATCCCGAACACCTTGCGAGGAGACCTGTATCATCATTGGGGCACATGTCACGTTATTTTGGTAGTACAAGACCTTACTTCTGATTTTGGGTACTTACAGATTACATCTTCTTCTTTAATACTCCACTAGAAAGGAAAAAAAGAATTGCTCAAATTTTGGGGTGTAAAATCAATTCTCTACCCACAACATATTTGGGTCTTCCTCTTGGAACAAAAAAAATTTCTACCACAGTTTGGAATGGTTTACTTGAAATATTTCAAAATAAAATGGCTAGGTGGAAAGGGGCCATACTATCTAGTGTTGGAAAATGTCTTCTAATCAAAAGCACTCTATAGAATTTACCTATTTACATTATGTCTCTATACAACATTCATGCTGTTTTTAGGGACAAAATTGAAAGAATTCGAAGCACTTTTAATGGCAGGGAATAGAGGAAAGATTCAAATATCACTTGGTGGCATGGGATCAAGTATGTACACCTAAAAGAATAGGTGGGCTAGGCATAAATGATATCAAAAATGAATATGGCCTTAATTACAAAAATGGGTTGGAGAATGCTTACTGAGGAGCAACCTTGGATTGATTTAATTAAGGCCAAATATCTAGCTCAAAAAAAAGTAACTTCTTTCCTTTATGATGGTCAACTACCTCAAGGTTCTATTTTTTGGAATAATTTGATGCAAATCAGGATTTCATCAATCAAGGTTGTAAATGGAAAGTGGGAAATGACATGGATATTCAATTTTGGAGTGATAACTGGACTAGCTTCAGTTTAAATGATAAATTTGGCCCTGTCAAAGATATTTTAGAACACAAGTATGGAACCAAAGTCAAAGACTACATTGAAATGGAGGGTAATAGAAAAATATGGAAGCAACTTAAGGTGGAGAGGAATGATCTAAATTCCATAATATCCTCACTTCAAGAGTAGTTGGATAACATACCCCTAAGTCAAATTGATTCCAAGGATGAACTTGTTTGGAACAAATCATGTGATGGAGAATACACTGTCAAATCAAGATATAATTCCTATTTTGAAAACATACATTGTGATTTCAAATGGAGCAGGATTTGGATGCCTGAACTTACTCCCAAAGTAAATTTCTTTTTTGGCTTGTTCTTAGAGGAATAATTCTCACAAATGAAAACCTAATCAAGAGAGGATTTATAATTCCAAACATGTGTTGCCTATGCAAAAAAGAGGTGAGGACATTAAGCATCTTCTTTTACATTGTGATTTTGCTTCAAAGATTTGGAGTTATGCTTTCTCAAAGTTAAATGTTTGCTGGACAGTGCCAAAGGAATTTCTTCAAACTTGGATATAGTGGGATCCTCCTTATAAGCATTGTATTGTTAGGAGATTATGGAAACTGGTTATGCCCCATATTATATGGAGGATTTGGAAAGATAAAAATGACATAATATTCAGAAACAATAGGAAGACATGCAAAATAAGTTGTACTAAGATTGTTAATGTAGTTAAAGATAATATTGAGAGATTTAAACCACCCAAGAACAAGAATTATCCTAAAGATGAAGAGTTTATTCTTTCAAATTGGAAGATTGACATTGAAAATGTCTAGAAATGGAGAACCCCAACCATTGACAGATCTTCAATTCATTGGATCCCTCCTCCTAATTGTTGGTATAAACTCAATTTTGATGGAGCCTCTAAGGGAAACCTAGGGGTAACTACTGGTGGAGGAATAATTTGGGATCATAAAGGCTGTTTAGTTGTTGCTTATCTGTAAGAATGGGAAATCAGATCGACCACTATACTGAAGCTTTATCAACTTTATGGGGTCTAAGACTTGCTAAGGAATGCAACATTCAGAACATTATTGTTGAAGGGGATTCCTTGAATGTTATAAATCATCTTAATCAGATGCATCCTCCAAGTTGGACTATTAAATATTTCATTCAAGAATCTATTAATATATGTCACACCTTCAAAAGTATTAAAATTGGCCATACGTATAGAGAGGGCAATAGGGTGGCAGACACCTTAGCTAATTATGGTACCAATAATAATTTCATCACTTGGAATAATGAGAAAAACATCCCTATTGAAGTACAAAATACTATTACCAAGGATAAATATGAGCATCTACATCTTATGTAGAATCACTAATGAGATTTTGTGGGATTTAATGGAAAATAAAGCTAGCACATGTGAGAGGAGTAATTATATGTATAGTCATCAAAATTCACATGCTCCTCGGACTTGCAGTTGGAGGATTAAAAACCGGTCTAGGAAAGATAAAAGCAACTTGTTTATGGGTGGTTTTAAGTAGGATAATCGTAGAAATCACAAAGGAAGGAAAATGGGGGGAGCTCCATGTCAGGTAGAGCCAAACGTGATCCCGCTTGGAAGGATAACACTGAGTTGTGGAATTATCTTCAAATGGGGGTGTCACTAGTTTTATTGAGAAAATCCAAGGTCACGACCAGAACATTTCGGTGTGGTTTGCTACGGATTGGAAAGAAAGGAAGGTTAAGTATGGTGGGAAAAGAGTGTTGATGAATGAGGAACTCATTGTTGAGGTTACATGTCTAGCCCTAGATGGAATCAGGTTTTTTAGTAAAAGGGTAGACAAAAATGCTGAGGTGAAGAAGTTTTTGAAATAGGGAGGAGCTCCTCTTTGTTACGGATGACATTAAGGTAAGTTCCATACCGAAACCCTTTGATGAAATTACTAGAATGATGGTCCGGTTTATCTCCCTTGAAGGTCGGTACATCACTATCCCCACAAAACACTTGATTTTCTTAATCATTTTAGGATAATTTTTTTTGTTTGCTTCCCGCACTATCTCCTGAATTCTATGGAGCATTCCATTCTTGAATTTCAAAAGTGTACTAGGGCCATTCCCCTCCACCAGGGGCTCATATTTCTCCTTCATAGGAATTGCCTCATCAATTTTCCTACCATTCTTGCTACCCCCGATGCCCCGCCCAATCCCATGCACAATATCCCCACTGTTAATCTGAACACCACTCCTAGTCTCAGAAATGTCAAGACTAAGAACCCTTCATTATCTAAAGTGGCCCCTTCTCCCTCGGCCATGTCCTTAGGAGCAACAAGGATTTGGAAATTTCTCACAATCTTCTACACATCGTAATGCAGGACATGATAATGATACTCAACAAGAAAGGGAAAATATTATCCTTAGAATGGAAATGCTTTGGAAAATGAGGTGGAAAGAATTAAAAAGATTTGCATCGAGTTAAATAAGCAAAATGGAAAAAGAAAGATGAATAAGGATGCTTGGTATTGGGATATATCGAATGATGAAATATACAAGAAATTGAACTCCTCATATAATAGACTTGGGAACTCTAAGGATAGACACGATCACAATATGGCCATATTCAAAGCCATATGTGATTTTCTTAATCAACATGTTAGAAGAATCACTATGCTGAGTGGAGTCCGTGAGGACATTTGGGGTACAGAAAAGGAAAGAAACTAGGTCATCTCACAGATGAATGTAAATGACCCTACGCATGTCACCACTCTGCACTTTTTACCTCTCTCAGATGATCAAAATAAGAATTGATAGGGATTCGAAGAAATAACACCTTCTAGGAAGGATGGAAGCATTCAAGTTGCTTTGATAATATGCTATGTTTATCTTTGTTTAGTTACGCTTTATCCTGTCTTACTTTTTCATAGTAGCTTCTATTTTGACTATTGTTGGACTTATTGTAATATCTAGATTCTGATCCCTTTTTGCTACTTTTTCATGTTTATCTAGGTATTGATCCTCTTTTGTAATAAGGTATAGTCCCTTCAAAAATATTTTCCATTAATAAAAAAACATTTCTTTGTACCGAATTGTTCTTGGATATCTGGCATTTCCCTCCTTCAAAATATCAGCAAATGAAAGGCATCAAATTGTGATGAATCTCTTTGAATGTTTTGTTTATGAAGTAGATGAACCCTTTTCAGTTGAATACTCTCTTTCAATAATAATACGAATGGGTAAGACACAAAACATTATAGTGAGTGAAATAGTTCCCATGCGATGGGAAAAAGAATAAAGTTGTATTGGATAACAATTCTTTGTGCAAGCTTCCCGTAGGGAAGGGGTTGCTTAGAAAATGGTTGTACCAAAATTTTCTTTGATATCTGGCATTTCCCCCTTAAAAATTGTTGTACACATGCATCAGGATGGGTTGGTGAACGCTTATGGGTTAATTTATCTCATCTGATAAGGATTCTTATAAGATAGATCTACCTAGAATTGGGTTATAAAACTTAGGAGTCTTCTTGAGTCACACCATTACGGAGAAGACTCTAATCTTTGCAGTTATAAAACATTCAAGATTTCTAGTTTCTAATTATTTTATGCCTAAATCCTAACAAAGCTCTCAAAATCAGATGGAGAAGTCAATGTTCACAATTTGACTGCTCATTCCTTAGCACCTGAAAGCTCATTTTTGAACATACTATCCCTTAATGATCAAAATGGTTTAGGGCTAAGGGTTTAGGGTTTATGGTTTAGGGCTTAGGGTACATGGTTTAGGGTTTAGGGCTCATGGATCAGGGTGTATGGTTCAAGGCTTAGGGTTTAGGGTTTATGGTTCATGGTTTAAGGTTTATGGTTCAGGGTTTGGGGTTCAGAGTTATAGGTTTAAGGTTTAAGTTTTAGAGCTCGGGGATCTGGATTTAGGGCTTAGGGCTCATGGCTCAGTGTTCAAGGTTTAGGGTTTAAAATTTAGTGTTCAAGGTTTATGGTTTATTATTTTGGTTTTAGGGTTGATAGTTTAGGGTTTAGGGCTTAGGGTTAATGGTTGAGGGTTGAGGGTTTAGGTTGCAAAGTTCGGGCTTTATTTTTAAGGCTCGGGGTTCATGGTTTAAGGTTTAGGGTTTAGGGTTTAGGGATTAGTGTTTAGGGTTTAGGATTTAGTGTTTAGAGTTTAGGGTTTAGGGGTCAGGGTTTAGGTATTAGAATTTAGTTTTTAGGTTTTAAGGTTTAGGGTTTAACATTTAGGGCTCGGGTTCATGGTTTAGGGTTTAGGGTTTAGGGTTTAGGGCTTAAGGCTCAAGGTTTAGGGTTTAGGGCTCATGGGTAAGGGTTGAATGTTTAAGATTTAGGGTTTAGGGCTAAGGTTTTAGGGTTTAGGGTTTAGGTTTTACAGTTTAGGGATCATGTTTTAAGGTTTAAATTGTAGAATTTAAATGCTAAGATTTTTATACTTGAATGCTGAAATCTTGAAAATTACCTATGTACTAACCATATTATACTATAAAAACTATCTCCTAAACTCGTGACTCATGGAGTTGTGAGACTAGTTCCATAAGGTGCAGAGTGACCCTAATTTCTTATATTTACTAAAATAAATTTAAAGTATAGGAACTACTTAAACATTTATTTTTGTAAATAGAAGCATGCCAAAAGCACATATAATGTCTATACTATATAGAACACATAAACATTTTACGTTTTTCATTTTTCCAATGCATGCCTCTAGGCTTAGATCCGGTTTGGATCCCCAAGCCTGAGGCATGGACCTCTGTGGCAAGCATAGAAAACAACATATTTTTGTAGAAAAATGTAAAAATGCCACTACGCCATGATATATCAACATAAAATGATTGATTCATTTAAAAAATTATACCATGACGTAGAGAAGAGTGACTTCTTTCTAAAAATATAATTTTTCAATTTTTCTGACTAATATAAGGTTTCCATACTATTTATTTTCTAATTATTGAAGTTTAAATATGCCTATCTTTTGTCGTGTATATTTTTTTGGCTCATCAAAATTGAAAAAAATTATACTAGCACAAACTAGGCCTAATTCTACATATATTCAATTTTTTTCTAATTTTTGATATTTTTTGAGGTAATGGGGAGGGCACGGTTGGAGCTCCGTTATTTTTCAAAATTAAAAATTTTTGTACTAGAAAAATCATAAAAAATACTTGCTAAAAAAATATTAAAAAAATTCTAGCACAAACTAGATACTCCTAGCTATCTTTCTACGAAAGGGTTTTCAAAAATACTAAATGGTGCTCAAAAAATGGTGGGGGCACGAAATTCACTTTATTATATTTTTTTAACAAAAATAGGAGCACTTGTTGGTATTTTAGTTATTTGACCCACTTAAACTTATCCATTTTTCAATAAAATTTAGTAGCTTAGAAACTAGACTCAAAATGCTATGATTCATGTTTATACAACATCTTCCAATTTTGAGTGTAACTATTTCAAAAACTAGTACAAGTTGAAGTTTTTATTTTTCAGAAAAATGCATCCACTTAAGACCCCTTTTGGCCCCCAACTTGGTGCACTTACCTCTTTGGATGGGAATAAATAGAGGTTATAAAAGACCCGGGACTTAATTGTTTTCCTTTATTTTACTTTGACAAACCATGCATTCTCAAGAGATTTGGACAACCAAGGAAAGTATAAAACAATAATATTCAATATTCTCTCGATATTATTTTCATACGGGAACTCTACATATTTATAGGACAATATGCATCCTATAAAATAAGATCTTTAACAAAATATTATTTAACCACTAACTTAATAATACAAGTTGTTGTAACAACTTGTATAACAATATTTATCTATATTATATTATCATTAATGAGTTACTAAACTCATATAATAATATAATGAATTAATAATGTTTACAACAATTAATTCCTAACATTCACCCCCTTGGTGTGAACATTATTAATTCCCAATATTCACCCCCTTAATGTGAACACGGAAAGAATGCACCATAGAACTGGAACCAAAATCGTATGCCTTTGCATACTTTTAGGTTTTCATACTACTGGCTTGGATCTTCCTACACATTACCAATCCACTTCACCATAGTGAACCCCATATCGGATGATCACACTTCCACCGATTCACCTACATACGCGAACTCAACAGTTCCCGCTTTCACTTCCAATGAACGATAGATTTCACCAGCTGATCGATGTTAGAATTATGACAGTCGAAGGATCTATGTAGTCAGAGGATCACTCTAGTTCAAATTTCCTCCTATACAACTATCTTCAAGTTCTAAAATGCACTTCTCCTCATTTGAATCAAAATAGGGAAGGAAACCACACACCATTTTATTCTGCACACACAACACAACTGAAATAATATAAAATACTACCACCAAATTTGAATGCAACCCCATCATTGGTGATTGATGAGAGGCATTGATCGCCTCCATCCTCTCGTTGCATTCGACCTCCAATATCATGCTGCTAACTCAATGGATTTTGAATTGAGGCTCAATGGTTGCCAAGACGTCGGTAACACCGAAAATGTGTCTGTAAGGTAATTTTTTATATTTCAAACTTTTTGACACCACCATATTAACATTACAAAATGACTATTAAAAATAAAACCTAAAATCACCTATACGACTCAAAACTTATATTAAATCAAAACGATGACTTCAATTTTTTGACTCGAATTTGAGAAGACAACACTTGAATTTGACACTTTCCACTATAGAACAACAATTTGAATAACATTTCTATGAATCTAGAATATTGACACTGACTCTAGTAAGGAATCATAACTCTTTTTTATATAACGACTCTCACTAAAACTATAGGACAAAATACTATATAAACAAAACATGTAATAAAGGATGATTACAAATCAACCAAATACCCCAAAAAATTAACAAAGACCTCACACATACACAAAGCTAAGGAAGAGCTCGAACTTTAACTGAACCAATTCGACAAAAAAACTAGTTTCATAACAAATATTTCATCTCGATTCAAATGCAAACAAGGAGGAGGATCGATGCAATTTTTGGATCTCACGTTAGATGTTGAGTAGGAGTGAATAATATCTTCTACACCTGTATCATGCTTCCACTTAATCCCTTGTATGCACGGTTTCTTGACAACTATAATACTGTGCATGCATTGACTGAGTCTCCCTGAAATGAAATCTAAGCTAAATGGGATTATAAAAATAGCTTTAAACGTTGTCACCCACGTGTTAGGAGATGCGAAAACACTTGTGAGAATATTGTTAGAATAACACAACTATCTCATAGATGCCTACTTCCGATATATAAAGGGTCGCGATATTGCAGATCTGAACACACTATCAAATTCAAGAAATTGACTACACAAGAAGTTAACCCACCATTGTATATCTATGGTGAGAATTATGAATCAAAGGAGCAGATACTAAAAATACCACAATTGCTATGCATGAAAAAAATAGGAGTGCGAGTTACCACTAGATTTCACAAAGAGAAAATATCAAAAAAATTTAATGTATCCGACGGATGACCAAAGACACACAAATTACCATTGAATCAGAGATGCAAGTGAGTAGATCAGGTCATTATTCTCTAGAGTTACCAATAGTGAGATTGTTGATGTCCCAATGGAGTGCAGGTTTGTAATAGATGCATGATATAGAACACCTTTTTGATCGGGCCACAAGAAAGCTAAGTGTGGAAATTAATAAACAACCACCTCTACAATAAAATGTCTTTCTGCGAACCTCGGATGGAAATCAAATCAATCTATATGCAATAATGACAACATTAAAACACTATTATTTTTTTGGTTTTTTGAATAACGCCGATCTCCGAGGGACTCTCATACTGCTTCGATACCAAATCAAGAGATTTGGACAACCAAAGGAAAATATAAAATAGTAATATTCAATATGTTATGATATTATTTTCATATGGGAACTCTACGTATTTATAGGACAATATGCATCCTATAAAATACGATCTTTAAAAAATATGGTTTAACCACTAACTTAATAATACGAGTTGTTTTAAGAGCTTGTATAACAATATTTATCTATATTATATTATTATTAATGAATTACTAAACTCATATAATAATATAATGAATTAATAATGTTTACGATAATTAATTCATAACAAATTCTGCTGTTTTTTTTTGTACATCCCCTTTTAGCCCTTCCCATAAGAATTTATGCTTGATTTAATGATAAGTCTTAAAGAATACAAAATGCCCCCTACCTGGAGAAGCATGGAGCTCAAACAAAACCCTATTTTTAAGGGTTGAATTCTTATATAGATATAATATATGTTTATACCATTAAGCATCTCCTTTCCATACAAATTTTTCTGACATCCTTGGATCTTGTTGGAGATTCTGAATGAGATTTTGTGTACCTAAGTCATTTTTCCATTCAGACCTTGCATCCTCTATCCAATCCTCATGTAATATAGATATGACACACAAAAATTCCCAGTTGATTCATCCTTTCTAGATAAAGCATCAACAACTACATTATCTTTCCCTTTCTTGTATATTGTCTTAAAATCATACCCCAACATTTTTGAGACGCATTTATATTGTTATTCAGATGATAAAATTTTCTATAAGAAGTATTTCAAACTATCATGATCTGTCTTTACTTTGAAATGTCTACCCATTAGATATGGTCTCCATTGTTTCACTGCATGAAGTATGGCTATCATTTCCTTCTCATAAACTAGTTTAGATATATTCTTACCTTATAAATGGAGGCTCTCAAAGGCAATGGGTCGACCTCCTTGCATGATTACTTCCCCCATACCATACCCTGGAGCATCACATTCAACAATGAATTTTTTGGAAAAATATGGGGTGGTTAGAACCAGATTGGTGCACATAGCCTCCTTCAACTTCTCAAATTCCATAGTAGCTTTTGCATTCCAATGGAAAGAGTCCTTCTAAAGCTATGCGTGGTGCCGTGATGCTTCCATAATTCCTTACAAATATATTATGATAACCTGTAAGCCCCAAAAATCCTTAGAGATTTTTTAGGGTTTTGGGAACCTTCCATTCAAGAATGGATTTTATCTTATTAGAATATACTTTAACACCTTCATAAGAGACAATATGACCCAAATATTCAACCTCCTTGACACCAAAAGAACACTTAAAAGATTTGCATAAATTTGATATTGATCAAGAGTTACCAACAAATTATTTACATGATGCGGTATTACTCCCATGTTTTACTATAGATTAATATATCATCAAAGAACACAAACACAAACTTCCGTAGAAATGTATTAAAGATAGAATTCATCAAGATTTGAAATGTAGAGGGTTAATTTGTTAGTCTAAAAGGCATTATCAAGAACTCATAGTGTCCTTCATGTGTTACAAGGCTATTTTATAAATATCTTCATCCCCGATTCTAATATGATGATATCCGAACAAAGATCAAGTTTTATAAATTAAACAACACCATACAACTCATCTAGAAAATCATCAATTACAGGAATAGGAAACTTATCTTTAACTATTTATTTATTGAGTTCCACATAATCTAGACACATGCATCAATTGTCATCCTTTTTCCATAAAATCACTACGGGAGAAGAGTAATAACTATGACTATTATGAGTAAGTCCTTCTTCTAACATCTCTTGTAATATCTTCTCAATCTCACTATTTTGCATATAGAGGTACCTATAAGGTCTAATGTTGGGTGGTTGACTCCACAGTACTAGCTAGATGGCATGGTTATGGTATCTTTTTGGAGGTAAAACCTTTGACATTTATCTAAACACCACCGAGTGATCATATATAACTACTTTCATATCTGATGGTATAAATGTATTTGAATGATGTGATTCTAATGAAAATAGTTGTGCCACAAACCCTCTCGTGCCTTTTCTAAACAATTTTTGCATTAGATGAGAACTCACCAACTGTGGGGACTTTTATCTTAATAGTTTTAGTTTAAAAGTCCCCCTTCGATTGAAATCACATGAAAAACTCTTGGAAATTCATTTCAATGGTTCCCAAGGTGGCAAGCCACCGAAATCCTAACAAAATGTCAGCTCCTCCCATGACAATGACATACATATTGCTAGTAGTAAGTAATCTCCCATGATGAGATTAATGTTATGAAATTTTCTGAACAACTAAGAGTTTTCCATCGGTGATCATTACTTGACATTCTGGAGCTGGATAAACAAAGCGGTCTGGCAAGCGTCATAACCATTTTATGATTGATGAAGTTGTGAGTACTTCCCGAATAAATCAACACTCAAGTATTACCCTCTATTTTTAAGAATCCAACTACTTTTAGATTTTGGGGAGTGCTAATACATGAAATTGCATGACATGATATCGTTGGCTAGGGATCTCTTAATTCCTCCTCTGGCTTTACCTCTTCACCTTCTTCATTTTCTTCTTCTTCGTTAGGCCCCTCAATGTAGAACAACTTCTTTTCAACACACTTATTTCTTGGTCCAAATTTGTTGTCACAATTAAAACATAACCATTTATCTCTCTTTTCTTCAATTTTTTGAGGTGTCGGTCTTCTTGGCCGAGGGAATGATGGTGGAAAGGTGCTATGATCTCTGCTTGTTAATGATAGTTTATTTCCTATTGAAAATAAATTTTTCCTTTGCCGTACTTGCCATGATAATAGAATATGAAACCTTATGAGGATTAAAAATACGCACCTCAATATTAATGTGTTCTTTAAGACCCCCAAGAAATAAGTCATTGATTCTCTTGGCAATATTTTTCACATGTAAGGAAAGGTTTTAGAATTGATGAATGTAATCCTTGATTTGTTTCTGTTTGTCTTAACTTTGCTAATTGACTGAAATAATTCTCTAAAACACTATAACTATAGTACAATTTCGAATCTTCGATGAAGACTCCCCATGTAACATTGAGACCAATCATTTTCCTTTGAGCACATAACCATTGATACCAAATGAATTGGTCGGGTTTGAGATACAAGGATTCCATGGTAACCTTTTGTCCCAGTGGAATCTGATGAAGATCAAAGAAATTATCCATCTAGTTAATCCATTTGAGTGGATCCTTTCCATCGAACTTACACATTTCCAATTTTGGAATCATGTTACGGGCCTACAGAGTGTTTGTATTTAGATTGGGCATACTCAAAGATCCACCCTGACTAGTTTGTTTATTACTTTGACTTGAATACCGACCTTGGTTGATATGAGTATGATTAAGTTGTGGCTGATTAAGAAGGATATAATGACCCAATATATAGGAACTAAATTGGTGAATGAAATCCTCAATCGTTGTCCAATATTTTCGACATCTTCTTTGCTTTGGCCACTCTAACCTCAAGGTTTCACATCTCAAACTCAAGTGGCTTACCTTATGGTCATTGAAGTAAACCCTAACCCCGAGGACTCGTAGTTATCCCTTACAACTCTAACTCCTCAAATATTATCTCATCCTTGTTAGGGTTTTACCCAAGTGATGGGATTATTTTTTCCTCTTGTGGAAGGCCCTACCATGATGCCCCAAAATGGTAGTTCAGGATCAAGGTCAAAATTTAGGATTTTGGATTTCAATAGGAATTTGGCCACGTATGAAAAAAATTAAAGAAAGAACTCAAACTAATTTTTATCTCTTTCTAGAAATGTAAATAAATTGGAAAAATTCCACAAATTGCACCCTAGGGAGCCAAATTATTAAAAACATAAAACCGCTATAAATTTGGAAACAAAAGTAAAAAATGATTGAAGTTTTGAGATGAGATTACTTGACTTATTTCCCCACACCAAAAAAATAATTGCTGAAAAATTCACTACCAATTTTGAGATATAGCCAAACCTCCACAATTAGGGTTTGACTCAACTTTGGCCGAGTTCTGTTACGATACCACTTGTAATGGAAATAATTCTATAAATCTGATTATTAGAAGTAATAGAACACCAAAGAACACAATATTGTAGATAAATGATCTCAATATGCAAGTAGAATAGCTTAGCCACTTCGAGGGGGCAACCTCCAAACCATACAATAAGACTCAAATGCTCAATATGATGATAAACTACTACCTACTAACCCCTATATATACTATTCCTATACTGTGGCCATCACCAAGTCCGATCCAATAATGATAATATAATATATATGAAATAAATACATCATGATAGCCATAAATTGGCTCTATACATCCAATGTAAGATATATGATTAAGGGCATAACATTGTGTACTTGTGAATTAAGGAATTTTGACTACTAGTTATAAGTATATATTCATCCATATAAAATATTATTATGATAATTTAGCCATCTTAATATTTTTAAAGAGATCATTATTATATAAGTAATTAGTAAAACATAAAAAAATAGAAATAACTGCTAATCTCAGAATACCAAATTCTATGAGATTGTTTTAAAATATAAAGAGATTTCTTGAGTTTGCATATGTAATTATCTTCATTAGATTGTTTGAAAACTTTATGTTGAAACATAAAAATATATTCTCCAATATTACCATTTAGGAAATTGTTCTTAATGTTTGTCTTGTGAATATCCCAACCATGTTAGGTTGTGAATGTAATAAACATCTTAATGGTTCTCATTTTCACGATGGGGAAATATTTCATCATAATCAATACCCTTTCACTATATACAATATTGAGCAACTAAAATTACCTTATATTTATTCACTTCACTAATAGATTTATACTTCACTTTGTATAGCCAATGAAAACAAACCATGCTCCCTAAATTAAGATTATTGTAGAAACCTAAAACTTGACTTGTGCTCATATTCTAAGCTCAATCGCATATCCTTCACCCTATTGAAAGAATTTATCTCCTCATTTAACTTCTTAGTCAATCAAATAAATTCTTTCATAAGTCCATAGTAGTGTATTACTCCCAGCTATCATGTCCAAAACTTTACAAAACTTCATTTCATGCTTGTAAGATACCCCCAAATAAGGACCAAACTTTTGAACCATGGTCATTGGTCTTGTCATTATGTCAAGTGGGATTGATGGAAAATTAGTGAGTGGTGCAGTGAGGAATTTTAATGGACATGAAGGTTGATTGGTAGTGTCTCATCAGCAATGCTTCGAGCATACAAGCTCTAGGTTCATTTCAAGGAGCTTCAAGCTCAAATAGTGAGGTGGTTGATCTCTAAAGGCACAATACATGTTGGATTTCTAGTTTCAGATGGTCTATAGGCTAGTGATGATGTTGTAAGCATGGGAAAGAGGTATTACAATTATTCTCGGGTCATATGGTGGAAGTTGCGGTTGTATCTCGGCCCATTTAAGCTTGTTTCGGAGATTGTTGAACCGTGAGAAGTTGGTACTGGTCATGGAAAGATAATGTAAGTATGGAATAAGCCTAGGAATTTTTATAAGAAATGTGTGAGAAAAACAAGGCTTAGTTTAGCTCATGGAGGCAAAATTCAAAAGTTAGCCAAAGTTGGCCTTGAGAACTAATAGTGTAGGTTGAGGTAAGTGAGATAGGGTTTAAGATTATATGATAAGTTATGGCTAAATAGATCATAGATCATGTAGAGGGGTGTCTTGTGGTGCTTCAGGCCAAATTTCATCAAGTTCTGAGAAGGTATGTGAAAGGTATGCTATTTTTTCTAAAACTGGTTCTTTGAAAAGTGTAAAAATAAGAAGTCTAGATTCTTAGCACCCAAGAAAAATATGGAGCCTTCTTTAGATAAATCATAGAAGGAATTTTTGTATAGAACTCCAATCCTGAGGTATTGAATTTTTTTTTTAGGTAAAATGGACAAATATGAGAGAAGTAATGAGCATTTTTCTGGCTAGGTTTTTCTCCTTCCAAGCACTTTCCTAAATCAATAAGGGAAAAAGTGGCTTGTTTTGTTTCAAATCATGTGTTTGAGCTGTTCATCATCGTTCATAGATATTCAATGTTGGAAATATTCTTTTGAGTCATTCAATTCCTTCAAGAATGATTTTTCCCTTCAAAGCTCCTTCAACAAGGCATAGGTTGTTTTCTTCGAATCAGTCTGATAATATAACCATAGAGGTAATGGTCAGTTGCATCGGGGATTGAAATGAAATATTGGAAATCTCTACAAGTTCTTGTCAAATACCTTGAAAATGATTAGGAAATATATTTTGAGTGCTCTTGCTTGTTTTGGTGAATCTTGTTCACTATAGGCTATGTGGTTGTTTAGAAGTCTCAGGGTTTAGAGAACATGTTTCATGATTTGTATTGAAGTATATCCTTGAGAAAAGGGTTGAAAATGTTCTCAAAATTTTTCAGGGTGGATATTGATTCTATTTCTTTTGCTTATGGACAACTTGAGTATGCTAGACCTTCACAAGTATTACTTGAAGCAAGCGTGTCTTTATGGTATTTGAAGCTCTTGGAATAGAATGAGGTGGTTAGGTCTGTTGCATTGCAATCAAAGATGTTGGTGGGATATTCTAATGGTGTTTGATACTCCAAATTATTCTCTCTATCCACGTATATACATTACCTCAAACTTGAAATCATCTCCTCTTGATATTGATAGCACTGTTGGGGTCTGTATTACCATATACACTACAATTTTAGTTGACTGAGAAAGATTGGAAGTTGTTCATGCCTGGAAATTATTTTGAAGAGATGGAGGAATGCCTCATAAATGCTAAACTTTTTAAATTTTTTTGTTTTCATCATATTTGGAGTGAGAAATTGATTTTTGAAGACCTCAAGTGGCTACGGTGATGTTCCATACTGCTAACTAGGGTTTGTGAGAGCTTTTTTACTTGAATTTCAACTTACCTCCAATGAAAATCTCAAAAATTTGTGGAGACTTCTATTTTGATGGAACGAAATGTTTGAAAAAATAATCAAGAGTTTTCATGTTGAATTCGAGGATAATTTGTTGACTGTGTTCTCAAAAATTTGTGTTAAGGTGAATTTGTGCCAAGACTATCAAATTAATGTCTTTCCTTGAAATTGAAGTGGTCTATCTTGCTGATATCACCTTTAATAAGGATAAAAAAATATTGGAGAGGTTTCAAGTTGTTTGAAGAACCCATTCTTGTCATTTTTCATGTCACAATAAGGAATATTGCACAGAACCTCTGAGAATTCCTTGAATATGATGGTTTGTGTAAACTATTTGAGTGTCTTTAGCTCCAGTGAATGTGTTAAGGATTGTGAAGGCTATTATGTCATCAAATGAAGGTTTATAGTCATGTTCTTGGATGCTCGATAATTGAATTGATTTTTATTCTTCAAAAAAAACTTAGTAGTTTGGTTCAAAACAAGGTTACAAATTGAACTTCTCATCTTTCAAGTTTTTTTGTTGAATTCCAAAGGTCTAGCTCGAGTTGTGTGAGCTCTTGGTGAAGTCAAAAACCCTTAGCAGTTACAAACTTGTGCTCTACCCCTATGAGGTCAAATTGGAAGATGAAGAGTTGAAGTGTGAACAAGTGACAAGAAGTCAAAATGGCATACAAAACAAAATCTTGATATGAAGAGTCATAACAATTATTGTATTGAGCTCGAGAAAACTAAAGGTAATATAGGAGTTGAGTGTAAATATAGCTGTAGTTTTTTTTTTGAGTTTGGAATTGTATATAGGAGCTCAAAAAGTCTAACAGTCAGATTTTGAAGAAGTCAAACAATCATGTGATCTTAATGTATTGAGGAGGAAGTCATGAAAAATGAAAATTTTGTGTGTAAGATGAAAATTCAAGTGGATGGTGTACAAAAGGAAGATGATTTAGTCTTGCATCTGATTGATGAAAAACCCCTTATCTTCTATTGAAGAAAACTTTGGTGCAAAAAAATCCCTTGGGCATAGCCCAAACCCCCTAGAAGTCTCTTCTAGGTCAGTAGTTGGTTGTAGTGGAATAAAGATGATGTAGTCTCTGTAACAACAAGTTTATGAAGGAGAGTATTCTTGTTGTTTTTAGTTGAATATGATTATCACATAATATTGATGTTAGTATAGTATTTATGAGCTCTTGATTATATATTGTAAACTGTTGATGAGGATATCAAGTCATTGTGCTCTGCTTTGAATATTGATCTAGAAAGGCTATGAGTATATCTTGTTTTCCTATTATGTATGCATTTAAGTAATGAATTATATTTAATGACAATCAAGAATTAATGTATGTGGTTATGAAGGTTTTGTTTTATGTTTGAAATAGAAAAGAGAAAGGTTTTATTAGGGATTGATTCACCCCCTCTTAGTCCTTTGTCATTTCTAACAATTGGTATCAGAGCACGCCCTTGAAAGCAATCTGTATCAAGCTAGAGGGAGATATTTGGTGACAAGGATGGGATATCTTGATTACATAAGGTGGGAAGTAGAGATCTGTAAAGAAGATATAAAAATTGTGTGTATCTCATGAGGAAGTAATCAAGTGTATACAAACTCAACTTAAGGAAGCCCTAGCTGAGAAAGAAGAATTGAAGAAAGAGTTAAGAACCATGACAAAC
The DNA here is from genome assembly GCA_018340775.1 of Taxus wallichiana var. yunnanensis. Taxonomy (NCBI): domain Eukaryota; kingdom Viridiplantae; phylum Streptophyta; class Pinopsida; order Cupressales; family Taxaceae; genus Taxus; species Taxus wallichiana. The sequence continues at coordinate 265,631,559 of CM031243.1, read as the reverse complement.
AAGGTATTATATTTTCAAGAGAGCTAAGAAAATTTGAATAAGATATTAGGAAAAAAAAAGGCATATGGTGATAGAATAGGCCTAGGTTTCATAGAAGATTCATGCAGTATAGAGAAAAATGAAGGTGAATCAAGTCAAGGATCAAATGGAAAAAGGCATTCAAGCAAGGGAGATAGTACAAAGCTTTCATCTCATGGAAGATCATCCATTAGATAGAAAAATGCATATAGATATGTTAATTTTCATGGTAATTGCTACAAGTGTGGTATTTATGGACATAAAGCTAGTATGTGCAGCCCTAAGAAGGATGAGTGCAATGGAGAAGATCAAAGCCATCATTGTGAAGGAAAGAATGAAGAAGAATGTCAAAGAAATAAAGAAAAAAATTAGGTCAAAGATATGGAGCTAAATGTTATCACTTTGTCATGAGAAAGGACATCTAGAAAAGTATTGCAAAAATGAACCATCAAACATAAGGAGGTATGTAAGAAAGTTCAATGGTTATTCTATGCTTGCAATGAATATGGACATAGGGATTTTGAGTGCAAAGGAAGACAAGTGGAATGCTTTAGGTGCCACAAGGTAGGGCACATTGTAAGGTTTTGTGATGCAGGTCAGCTGAAGAAAGAGATTCAAAGACCCAAGCCACAAGTTCAAAAGTTCAAGAAGAAGGAAGAAGCTAGTCAAAGTGCTAAAGAGGATTCCAAGAGTGTGAGTGAGAAAAAGAGGGATCTATTGTGAAAAAGTAGAATCAGAAAAAGAAGAATCATTCAAGGTGAAAGAAGAGGGCTTGATACCTTCTTAGATCTCTCATCAAGATCCTCCATGGTGAAATATACCTTTACTAGGATTCTTAGAGGTGTATTGGTGCTAATGAAGCTTTGGAGTTAGAGGGAGATGTCTAAGTTAGTATGAGTCTTCTCTATGGTCCATAAGGTATGTCATCTTGTGTTTCTAAGTGTGTTGTCAAGGTTCTATTTGGGTATTGTTGTGTGAAAATTCATGATCTCAGCTATGTGGTCATAAATAGCTCATGTAGGTGTTCTTATCATCTCTATTAGTCTAATCATGATGAAGTTTCTTATCTAAGTCAGTTGTGGTTGTTCATAAGTCTCATGGTCATGTAATAAGGAGTATGTAAGTGTTGTTGAACTCATGAAGTATGGTTTACAATGTATACGCATTTCCCTAATAGTATTTAAAGTGTATGTGGTCCTGTGAAAATCTTGGTGTCGAGAATCTAATTCTTGATGGTGTCATAAGATTAGTAATGTGTTGTAAAGGGATGTATCAAGAGTCTTAACACCAAGTCTGAGTATGTGTGTCATAAAATTATTGTGTTATGAGATTCAAAAGATGTAGATGGTCACTTGCAAATTCTTAAGGATGTTCTTGTGCCATCATGAGGGTTAACCAAATCTTTCAATGAGGTGATGAAGACTTGTGTAGTGCTCTTGAAGGCTAAATCAAGACAAAATCAAGAAGGTTTTAGGAAACTAAGGTTTGGAGGACCAAATGATGATATTTTGGGCTAAAATTTTGTGCATATCATTTTTATAAGGAGGGATAAAGGTTTTAAGAGGTTTCAAGTCATGACATAGTAAAATTTAGAGAGATTATAGAGGTGTCACTATCAAAGCTAGTATTGTGAAGTGCATAGTGAGCCATATGCATGGAAAGTGAAGTTTGAAGTAGCAAATGATGGAATTCAGGGCTACTTTTTGGTATTTATGACCTAGATAAGGTCCTCTAAAGGATATAAGGGATTTGAGGTTTTGTTTATTCATGTATTCATATGAATTTATGACAAATTTCAAGCTAAATTTCATTATTCTGAAAGACCTAACTAAAAAGAAGTACTATGCAAGTTATGCATACTCCCCTTTGGCATGAGCTTTGAAGGTTGGTGATGGAAGGTTAGTCAACTAAATGGGTGTCTTTACTAGGTTCATCAAGTTTTTTTTGCATCTATTCAAGAAGGTATTTGTTAAGTGTTTGATCGAGATATTGTTTCAAGGGTTTGATGACTAAATCCAAGAGAGTTGTGCATCCTTAAAAATTTTCTAATGATTCAAAGTCAGAAAGGTATGTCAAGATGGTCCTACTATCTTGATCATGCATCAAGAAAGACTTTATTATATGTGTTCCTTAGCAATGGATTGATTCTTCAAAAGTCCAACTCTGTGTTGCATATAACTGAAGTGATTCTAGAAGTTTAAGAACTTTGAAAAATGAAGTCTGCCAAGTCTGAGATTGTGTATCCTATGTTTGATGAGGTAGATCAAGCACAATCATGAGAGATAGAGTAATGCATTTGTGAATAGTTCTATCATGAACCTCCACTGGTATACAAGTATGATGGATTTTGTATGAATTTCCTAGAAGGTGATGAATGATAGGTTACAGGTTAGATAAGTGGGCTATCAATGAGAATCATGGGTCCTAGAAGTTTGAAATGAAATACTACAAGCCTTAGAGTGATCATGTAAATTGAACTATCAAATAAGGAGACTGGTAACATTTTTCTCAAAAGGAAGTTATATATGTTGTTATCACCTCAATAAATTAGATGACTGACTCACATAATTCATTTGGCATGTTCTAAATGCTAGCTAATAGTATTATGAAATTAAAGCATGAGAAATTGTGTCATTTGTTTGAAACAGATTAGTGTGTTGTCTAGAAATATAGTATTGATATGATTGGAAGGTTTGAATATTGAAATTTTTTCTTGGGCTAATCTAAACTAGATCTATACTAGAAGGATTAGGGAGGTGCCGAGAAGATCAAAGTAAAATTCTACAGTCATGTCTTGAAATTGTCAAGATTCGGTAAGTGTGATTGGTGTAGACTCTTGGCTAAGACATTTTGTGCACATTGTAAATGTTTTATGAAGTCATAAAGGTGAAGATTCTGTGTTGATGACCTGAGTATGTCCTCACAAGGGTTGTGTATTTGTGAATCCATGAATGAAAATTCGGGGGTCTATGATAAGCACTAAGAGTTTCAGGAGGATGATCATCAAGATAAAGAAGTGGATATGGTTCAAAGTAAAAAGTCTGTAGATGCTTAGAATTATGTTTAAGGAAGATATCTTTGTTCTCAAGATTCTAAGCTACATGTCAAGGAGTTCATATCTCTCTAAGGAATAGTCAAGCTCAAACAAGGATGGAATATTATAAGGAGGCGGTGCACCAAAATTATAATAATTGTCTAGGGTCTTTAATAGCCACTTCATGCGAAAGATAAGGATGAAGCGGTCGAACAAAGGTTAGGGAGCATGTTTGAGGACTTCATATGCATAACCTAAGTTATCCAAGATGGAATTTATCTTCTAAGATAGTCAAGAAAAAGATCAGTATAACACATGTGCATTGTTCCAAACATGTGAAGACTATCTCAAGAGGTCATTCATCAAAGGTAAGTTGCTTCAAGTAATGTTTTTAAGGTCGTATAGATCTAAAACTACATAATGATGATTGTGACCTTGATTCATGAGAAATTGATGTGTCATTGACTAAGATAAGATTCTAAAAGTTTTTAAACGTAGGAGAGAATTAGTAGTTGCATTCTATGGCTTAAAAATTTTGTATCTAGAACACTATGAGGATTGCATCAAGGAAGATAAGAATGCTACATGAATTGATGTTTTGAAAAGATCTATAAGTATTAGTAACAGAGCATTGAAGGTCAGTAAGAACCATGAAGACATGATTAAGTTGCATTAAACAATAAACACGGGGTAATGAGATGTGAAAAAAATGTTCCATAGGTATGAAAAGAGTTAGGAAGTCAAGGGAATCCAATAAAATTGTATGAAGTCATCTAAGTGTTGAAAGAATGTAAAAGTGTGTAGACACCTAAATTTGGTATCTATACCTTTTATCACCCGTGTGCATATATTTATTTAATTCATCCCCCTTATTTAATTAAATTCCCACTTTAATATATACCATCTTTAATTTACATTAATTAATTAATTAATTAATCAATTAATCCACATCCTTTGCTTACCTTTCCCTAATGGACTTTCTATTTCCCATCCCTACACTTTTTATAGCCTATATCTATTGCCAACTCACCTACACCTCATCCTAAAACAACCTCTTCCCGCCTAATTCTTTAAATCATTCAATCATATACATAAAAAATGTAAAATTATGCCAAAAGAAGAAAAATCATCCCATTCGAGAAAACTTACCTGCAATTGGCGGCTTGAGCCAGCCCATTGCCATTGAACCTATAAAGCTAAGTGTTTTCTTTCTATTCATCATCAAATGCATGTAAATACCCCAACCTTCTTACAAACCGTGAGCTACTCCTTGTGTATGAACATCTCTGTAACAATCACAAAAATATTGGATCTACTTTTAGTTTGTTTGTACTTCATGTAGACATTCCTTTGTGAGGAAAATTTGGGACTCCATTATTGGCCTATTCTATTAGTTTTTGTCTTGCAAATTCTCTAATCCAACTTTTTCCCTCAGTCTTGTCCAACACTTCCCGGATCATCGTCGATCTTCCAGTTAACATCGACCCAGTCTTCTATCCTCATCCTTTATGTCTCGATTCCTTTCAAGTGCATGTTTCATCCCTTACATTATTCCCAATCCATTAATCTCTGTCACACTTCTCTAAACCTATTTGGTTTTCAGCCCAAATCCATCATGATCCTTGTTACCTTGTATTCCTTTCATTTCCTTGCCTCGGAGCCTCCTTTGCATGTTTTTTCCCGTGTATACATGCCTCTTGTTCTATCTTACTTGCATTCGAGCATACAAATCCACAATTACAATTTCTATCCCATCCTTCCGACTTATGTCACCATCGATCTGCCTCTGTCGATGCACTGGGTCACCACCAGACCTAGACAAGGTACAATTAATCTACATTTCATTTAAATCAAATAGAAATTAAATCAATCATAATTACTCTCAAACTTTGTAAATCCTTCAGTTTCTACATATTTTAAGTTTATCTTTACTTTGTATCAATTTTGTTTAACAATAGGGGTTGACATCCACCGAGGAAGTTAAACGCTTCTCAGGTCCACTTTGTCAAGAAACCCCTATCCAAACCATCTAATAAATCTTGTTTTAGTGGGTCTTATTTACAGGTTTCATATGATTCGCAATAGTGGAATCCACCATCATCTTACATCATATTCAAGGTAACATAAACCCTCCACCATTTATAAGTTTACTAGTTTCTTTAGTAGCTAGTGCATTATCCTAATCAAGAATGAGAAACTTGGTAAACATTTATGGAATTCTGGTGGGACACCCTCTTGGTGATCTCCTTATTTTCGGTCTATATTTCACTTTTCCTATTTCCAATAACACTGTAGCATGAGGCTCTTATTTATTGCTCACTCGTGTTGGGTTCTTGGATTTGGTCCTCATTGCTCAAGAGTGAAGACAAATAGGAAAAGTGTTATCCAGGTATTCCTTGCTTTTCCCTTATTTTATCCTTTTTACATCATAATTTTTGTTCTTGTCTGTGTCCTCATCAAATATCACACTTTGTTTTGGGCTTAAAAAGAACGTTCTTTTTGCATCCTAGATTGCTTATATATTTTAAGTAGGGGATTACTTTATTGCATACCACATCTTATCACACACAAAATAAACCACACAAATCAAAATAACACATCAAAACATCCCCTTACCTAGTTTTCTGATTGGTATTTCACCACCCACCACGAATCTGCCTAAGACTTTCCCAGCCATAACAAACTCTAAACCAAACATAGTTTGCATTCTCCTAGGTCCTTTCTTATCCATCCCTTCTTCTTTTCACACTTTTTTAAATAAATTAAGAACGTAAAAATAATTGTTTGCTTGATTTTCTTGGGTAAAACTTGTTTCATGCCCGTAATTACTCATTTAACAACCAAAAGAAAGGAATAAAACCTAGATTTGAACAATCCCTCATCTCAAAAATGTTCACCACAATAATTACCACATCCTTACCCTTTGATTACTTCTTTCATGAGCACTCAACCCCTCATCAATGTATCTCTCCCAGAACCCCTTATTAACACCACAAATTTAGGTGAGACTAATCCATTCTTATATCATCAATCTATCCCGTCTAGTCCAAATTCCCCACCATCCCTTTGATCAGATTATTTTGGACCTCCTAAGGTCCCTCTCTGGTGATACCATGTTCCAAGAGCTCCTGGACACCAATCCAGTGGCACTCCAAGACTATCTCCTTAGGAGATCAACTTAGATTCCCTTAGATGGTCCGCCACTCCAACAACTTTATCCTTATCAAACCAACCCCAAAATACCTAGTTTACGGTAAAAATGAGCTTTCTACATCCCATCTTGCTTCCTCTTCTACTAATCCCTCATCTCATCAAACTACCTAGATAGTCATGCCTATTCCTCACAATCTCCCGCCAATCAACACAAAATCAACACTACTCTTCCCCTCACCTCTTCGGTCACTATTTCCACTAGTGTCCCTAACCAATATGCCCAAACATCATATCCCTTATCTAGATAGTATGACCTTCTCACATAAAACATGTCTCATCAATTACTTCCCAACCCCTTTCATGGGTGTTTTACATTATTCAATATCTCAACCCTTTTCAAAAATAATTCCAACCTATTCATACCCACATTCCTACTTTACACTTTCCATAACAAACTACCCAATCCCAAAAATCCTATCATGTTCCCATCTCCCAACAAAATTATTTCAACAACCACATTTTTAATCATAACTCATGATTACACTCATCCCCAAAAATGTCTCAAACACCCACACATCCACAAGTTCATCAACAAACTATCCACCACTTCTTACATGCAACCTCCACCTCTCATCCCCCAAAAAATATTTCAAATGACCCTATGTAGACTCTTGTAAATAGGTTAGCCAATCTCAAGCTGATACTCTAGGATCCAAAGTTTCATTATCCTATGAGAAAATATGCAACGAGCCTATTCACCCATTCATACCAGTTAAACCATATCCTCTACACTAGGAATTGCTAAAATTCACCAAGTTTAATAACAAAGAGGATCCACAATAACACCTTCATGCATTTAGACATGCATGTTATCTTATCACCCACATCAAGTATTAATTCTTTTAATGCTTTGCACTTTCCCCATGTCCTTGGCTGGTCCCGCACTAGACTGGTACAATAGTATCCCTCAATATTCTATATTCTCCTTCTCCCAACTAGTGCAACTATTTTTATAAACACTTTTCGATTAACATTACACATAAGGTAACTATCAATGATCTATAAAATATCCGTCAGTTTGAGGATGAGTCCATTACAGACTTCATCACGTGATGGTGTGGCATTATAAACCAATTATCCTTCCCTCTCCCGTAAACTGACTTCATCGATTTCTTCTCATGTTCATGTGTGAAGCATATATCTTCTATTTTACAAATCCAATCATTCCAAACCTTTGACGAAGCCTTTACCATGGATCGTAAACTTGAAACATGTGCCCTTGAGTAGGGTCATTTAAAATTAAAATCAAATAAACCTAAACATGAGTTTACCAAATCTTCCACACAAAATGAAAAATCAAAAGCGATGGCCAATGTTGTCATCATTAAATCATCTCCTACACCTACATCCAGTATGTGGACTCAATAACAAGCCATTCAACCAAATACTAACTACACTCCCCTTAAGAGTCATATAGTACAATATTTGACAAGTTAATGGCAGTAAATATTATCACACTCCTCCTATCTGACCAGTTGATGAGTCTAGATTGAAACCTGTGTGGTATCGTGAAGACCATTACTACAAGTACCACCAAGTCTGAGGCCACGACATAGAGAGATGTCAAAATTTCAAGGAATTTGGTCCAAAGACTCATTAATCAAGGTGATATTCAAGTGGAAAATCCAAACACTTCACCCAATCAACCACTTGACATATTTAAACAACCTTTTCTAAATCATACACCAACAAGCCAAGCCACCACTTCTACTACAACCCAAACACCCAACAGCTCAAACTATAAATACCCGAACACTACTGATCAAGAACCTATCCCATCCAAAACCTCCTCTCCTTCACCATCATCACATCCATCCCTTTTGATATCCTTCCTACATCTATTGTACCTATATTTATCTCAATGTCCACTCCCACATCTAAACTACTAGAACCCCATTTACAAATATATCATTTATGCCCCTAAAGACATTCATGAAGCAACCATTCCAACCTATTTCCACATCCATTGGTGATCCTTTATCATATCCCTTACTAATTACATTCACTCCATTAGTAGAATCATTCACTTCACCTATAACTATTTCACCCTTTCCCATACCATCCTTAGAACTACACCAATCCCTCCTCCTCCCACTCTTTATCCACATCAATTGATGTGGTCACATCACCACCACCTTCTTCCTCTGTGCTAATTCCATCATTTGAGGAATTTTTAAGAACACTTCACTTGAAAATGACTTCAAGTGTTCCTTCCATATCATCAACACTATCCCATCAATCTCCACCTTCCATAGATCACCTCGATAAATGTTTTTCACACCCTAAAGCAAACCATAGCATTACCATCTGATCCCCAGTTAAGGTTGTTTGTTACTCCTCCCAAGGATGCATCTTCACATACAAAATCTATAATCCCTCCTAGGGTTAAACCATCCAATCCAAAATCATCTGTTTCAGGACCATAAACATTTCAACCCAACAATCCAAAACCATTCTTAACACTAAAACACCAATCAACACCAAAAGTGAATTCAAATCATTGAAACATCAATATACTTCAGATTTTACCCCAAACATCCAAGATATCTCATAAGGATATTTCTAGCACTTTAGTTGGATCATATACCAAAATATTCCAACACTTATTGCAAACCTCTACAATCACGCTTCCACCTATCAAGGCCTTTGACCCAAAAGGAAATAAGCCTTTATGGTTCAATTCCAACCTTATGTGCACCTTTCATCACACCCTGGGCATGATAATAAACATTTTAGAGTGCTCCAGGACCATTATCCATAATCTCATTGAAGAGGAAAACTTATTCTTGACTAAGTCAGTCCCTTCCTTCCATATCTAATCCAACTATCTGCCATCCCACCTTTAGGAGATGACTCTCCAAATATGGTCCTCCTTTGTTTATTAATGTTGTTTAGGTAACCACTTGATCTAGCCATTTGAGCCCAAACCAACATTCAACCAAAAGCCAAGACCTTCATCACCATTCCTCCTCCTAAGGAGTTAACCACATCATCAAAACCAAAGGTTTCTTTTTTAGAAGCTCCTAAGCCTATTGAACAAAGTATCATTAGACAACTTCATCAGCCCCAGTCAAGATGTCACTTTACAAGCTCATCTAAAGCTCACCATATCATAGACAAGCTCTTATTGAATCCTTAAAGTGTATTCTGACATCCATGATGAAGCTCAACCCTTCACATCTCACTATAGGAACACTTACTGAATTCTATGGCTATATCATTCGATGATGCTGAAATTCCAGATATCCCAAAAGAACATGACCTTCCTCTCTTTATTATGGTCAAGATTAATGATACATTCATTTGACGATCCATGATCGATAGTGGGGGAAAGCATTAATATCATTCCATCACATACTTTTGATCAACTCAAGATCCCAAAGGAATCTACTCCCCGGATGCACTCGTAGTCCTTCTCTTCACGCTTTTAATGATGTCATTGTTCCCACCTTGGGAATGGTCATTCTTCCCATCCGTGTTGGTGAGAAACTCATCCATGAGGTATTTTATATCATTAAGGGAGAATTTCAATATAATGTTCTCCTTGAAGATCCATGGATCCGTGCCATGCGTTGCATCCCCTCTACACTCCATCGTTCCCTTAAATATGAGCATGAGGGAAATTTCTCACGCTCCCCAGGGACACTCCTCCCTTCCAAGGGTAACCATGACCTATAAACCAAATGATGTACTCATTCCTAAGAATGATCCATCTACACCATCCACTAGCTTAGCCATTCCCTCATCCAAACTCCCTAACGATGACTCCTTGGATAACGTAATGGACAAAATTATGATGGGGGAGTATCATCTCCTCACACTCAACACTTTTCCCACTCCTCACCATATCGATAGACCTGATAAGGTGCCTATGTACCAGCCAAATATCAGGGATGTTGTTCCTTTTGGTCCACCTCATCTTTACACCAATCTTATTTATGGTGGTTTTGATACCCCTCTTCCCATATCAATGATATTCCACATGCCAAACCTTATACCGGTGGCTTTGGATTTCTCAACAAACCATATTTTCCTATACCTATTTCCATCATTGCGCATGGAATGGATTCGGCCTAGGCCATTATGAGCATAACCCATATGGCCTTATTCCCAATCAATGTTGTAAACCTCATACAAAAATTTGGGTTAGGCTACAAGGAGCAATCCTCTAATCCCGTTCCACCATCTAAGATACTCATGGACATGCCTCCTCCACCTCCTTTGTCTTTTCCAACTTTCAAAGACATGGACATACCTTCTCTACCTTCTCCATATTTTCCAACCCTCGAAGACATGGACATGATTTCTCTACCTTCCCCATCTCTTATGACTCCCGAAGACATGAACATACCTTCTCTATCGACTCTTGAAGACATGGAAATGGATGACACCATTTCTATTACCTCTGACATTTTTTTAGTCTCCACCATAACTTTGGGACTAGTCACTTATCAATGTGAAAATCATACTAGGTCCCTTCCCTTTTCCATCCAGACATGATAGAAGAAGACTCTCCTACCATTAATGTCCTTCAATGTGTGATGATGATGATGCCATTATTTCCCACATGGGGGCAAGATTCTTATCTTCAAAAGACCTTGCCATCTAATACACCTACTCTTCTTAACAAAGCCACCATTGATGTCAATATCGGGACTTCTCAGAGCCTCGTATTCTCAAAGTGGGCCAATCTCTTGATCCACATGAGCTAGAATATTTCACCGTATTCCTCTCCCATCATAGCTAGGCATTTTCATGGTCATATTTAGACATGGGTCTTGACCCTTCTATCATCATCCACAATATCGTCACCTATCCCAATGCTAAACTGATGAAGCAGAAGATTTTCTGCATGCATCCTCCTATTTCCCTCCTTTTTAAAGAAGAATTACAACACCTTATTTATGCCAATTTCATTATTCCCATTGAATATCCTCAATGGGTTTCTAACATTGTTCCCATCTCCAAAGCATTGGGAAAGCTTCATATATGTACCAATTTTCGATATCTCAATCTCTTTTTCCCCAAGGATGACTTCCCTCTTCCAAACATCGATCATCTTATGGATCTTACCACAGTCATGAGATGCTTTCTCTCATGGATGGTTTCTCTAGTTATAATAAAATTCTCATCGCACTGAATATCAACAAAAAAAACCCCTTCATTACTCCTTGGGGACCTTTTTCTATCATGTCATGCCCTTTGGTTTAAAGAATGCCGACGCTACTTATCAATGTGGGCCATGACTTATATATTTCATGATCTCATCCAAAAAACTATAGAATACTATGTTGATGATATTTTAGGAAAATATAAACATCGACGTGACCATCTTTCCATTCTCAAAATCCTTTTCGAGTGCCTTATTCATTTTTTTATTTCATCTCAATCCAACCAAGTGTGTATTTAGAGTCTTAACAGAAAAATCCTTGGCTTTATCATTTCTATTAGGGGAATTAAATTTGACCCCACAAAATTAAGGAAATTATTGAAATGCCTCCTCCTTCCAATCTCAAGCAACTTTGTAGCCTTCAAGGCCACCTTTAATTTGTCCACCATTTCATCTCACAACTTTCTAATCATGTTGTCAACCTTTTCATCACCTCCTTTAAAAGGACATAAAATTCATTGGGATCATGATTGTGAGAAATATTTTGATGATCTTAAAAAATATCTCCTATCTCCACCAGTTATTACACCTCCATGCGTGGGGGGATCCATTTTATTTGTACATTTCTGCCACTAATCATGCTCTAGAGCATACTAGCACATCATGATGACCAAGGTCATGAGCAGGTTGTTTATTACATCAATCGCACTCTTCATGACTATGAAACCCACTACACTAAAGCTAGAAGGCTATGTTGCACTCTCTTCTTTGCTACATCTAAGCTTTGACATTATCTTCTTAATCACAAGACTTATGTCATTACTATCTTTCATCTTCTCAAGACATTGCATTCTAAACCTTATCACAATGATCATGTTACTCGATGGCTCATGCTCATGACGAATTTTGACCTTGAGTTTATTTCTCAAAAATCCATTAAGGGACAAGATATTGCCAATCAATTAGCAGAAGCACCTCTTCCTAGTATGCAGCTTCCTCATGAGAATTTTCTAGATGAATCCATTAACCATTTTCATCACAAATATAACCCTCTCAAATTCACTCTCTTCTTCGATGGATCTAAGTGTTAGCAAAGGGGAGGCATTGACTTTGTTCTTATTCCTCTTTGGGAAAATCCTATTCCCTTGCCTATAAAATCAATTTTGAGTGTAAAAAAACATGGTAGAGTATGAAGCCCTTATCTTAGGTCTTGAAACTGCCACCTTCTTAGGTGTTCAAGTCCTCGACATATATGGAGACTCGAAGCTTATAATCAAATAAGTAATAGGAGAGTATCAATGTAAAAATGATACCTTCAAAAATATCATGACATTATTCATATTCTTCTTGAATCTTTTGATTCATACACCATCCAAGTTATTCCTTTATTGACCAATCATTTCATAGATACGATGAAATCCCTCATGAGATCCCATCCCATGGAAAATAAGGAGTCTAAACTTCCTATCATTGTTCATCACCGTGATCGACCTTTTCATGAATTACCCCAAGTTAATCTTATTGAATCTAGTTCATCAAACCTTTGGTATTCTCAAATATTTGATTATTTATCCCAATCCATTATTCCTCTTGATCTATCCAAAAATTCTAAGAGGTATTTTATTTAGCATGCTAACCACTATGTGATCCTTGGTGGCATTCTTTATAAACACATATTTGATGGTGTTATTCTTTGATGTATTAAATCCCATGAAGCCTCTCGAGCCATCCAAGAAGTTCACATGATATTTTTGGTGGAAACTTTAGTGGCTTAGCCATTTCTAAGTGTTTTCTCCACCTAAGATATTACTAGCCTTCTCTCAATCATGATTGCTGTGAGTATGTTAAGAAATGTGAAAAATGTCAACAACATTCCAATCTTATTCATATTCCTAGTCAAGCTTTGCAACCGACTCAGGACCTTTGGCCATTTTCACAATGGGGTCTTGATATCATTGGCCTTATTAATCCTTGTTCCTCACAATAACATCATTCTATCATCACAACTGAATATTTCACTAAATGGGTGGAAGAAATCCCACTCACCTCAACTAAATATTTCCCAATCATTAATTTTATTTATCAACATATTATCTTCTCGCTTTGACATTCCCCACAAACTTGTCATGGACAATAGAAATTCCTTTAAAAACAAAGATCTCAAGAAAATTTGTAACACATTCAACATCCAAATCAAATTATCTTCTCCATATTATCCTCAAGCTAACGGCCAAGATGAAGCTACCAATAAAACCCTTTGAAACATTCTTGCCAAAACTATTGATCAAGCAGGTCGTAATTGGCATCTCTAGCTTCCTTTTTCCCTTTGGGCCTATCGCACTAGCATTCGTACATCAACAGGGACTACACATTTTTATCTTGTTTATGGTTATAAATCCTTCATTCCTCTTGAAATTCAAATTCCCTCTTTGCGTGTGTCCCTTCATGACTTCATCTCTGATGAAGACTATTGCCAAGCTTGTCTAGCACAACTCAAGTTTCTAGATGAGCGTGGCATTCTCGCTCTTAAATACCATCATGTTTACCAAGAGTGAATTAAATGTGCTTATAATAAACACCTTCAGGAACATTACTTTAATATCAATGATCTTATCCTCAAATAAAATCAGAATGTCACTACTCTAGAAAGGAGCCAATGTGGAAAGTTTTCCCCTAACTGGATTGGACCATACATTATTACACACAAGTATGGATTGAGATCCTATCATTTGGCCTCCCTTGATGGTAAACCAGAAGTGGAACCTCTTAACACACTACACTTGTGACCATTATATTATTAGCATATTTACCAATGTGCCCTTAGTCATATCCTTAGATCATTCCTCCATCTTAGCCTCTTCCATTTCTCATTGTGATGATTTGGAATTATGTGGTCTTCCATCACTTCCTAGATTTGACCTTAAATATGGGCACCACGGCTTTGCCCATAGCATATTCCTTATGGATAGGTTATCCCATTTGGTGAGAACTCTATGATCATCACATCCATCATCCTCTTATTCACCTATTGGAACCATGCAAAGGATCCATGTGTGTATCTTATATATTATTTATCCCCTCCTAAGTGGTATACTTAGCTATTCTTAACTCTCCCCCATGTAAAATAAAAAATCATGGATGCTCGAATCAAAAAAATAAAATTTATAAAAAACTGATCCCTCAAGGGAGTTCATGAAAAAAAAAAAAAAAAAACATGTAAATCAAAATCAAAGTAAAAATCAAATCAAGAAAAATAGATGATCCTCAAAGGAAGGATATCATATTATTCTTACCATATATATATTGTATAAAGTAGACCATACCCTCAAAGGATGGATAATCCTTATGGCATTTGAAGGCTTCCCACATTGATAAACCTTCCATTTTATTAGCATCCTAAGAAAGCTTCCCGCATTGATCAAATTTCTTCTAGAAGACTTCCCGCATTTATCAGTTTGCTCTTTTCCCTTTCTAGATTTGGGAACAGTTTTAGGGAACACTAATTTTGGAGAACCCTCATCGCTTTGTACAAGCACATCTCAAGCCCCTTTTTCATGTCAACATTTGGTGTATGAGTTCATTTCATCCATGTTCCTCACAATATTTAAAATGACTAACTATCATTGGTTACTTGCTAACATAATTTTTGGTCGCATGTGCCTTGCATCACTTGGATCCCCCTCTTGTTTACCTATAATGTGATTGGAGGCATATTTTACTCACAAATTCCTTGATATGACATGGAGACATTTATATCTATAGGTTGTTATCATTAAGGTTGCGTCTTATCTTCCTCCTTATCTGATCTTATCTTCTCTTTCTCATCCTAAGTCCCACTGGGCCATACATGTTTCCCCTTTGGGATATGCCTCTTAACCATTCATTTATTTAAGTCCATATTCATGACCATACTCATCTTTCCCTCTAGGAATTTTATTATGATATTCAAATTATCCCTTTTTTGAGCATACATTATTTTTCCAAAGTCCACATTTGTGGCCATATTCTATATTCTCCCTTTAGGGAATTCTATTTTCATATTCCAAATCCTCATTTCAAAGTCCACTTCCATGGCCATTTTCACTCTTCCTTTGGGAATTTTATTTCACTATCTTATTCAACTTACGCACAAATCCCACCTGGTGGCCATACTTTTCCCCTCTTGGGGCATACCTTTTTTACCTCCTTTTTCCTTTATGGCCATACTCTTCCCCTCTTGGGGCATATTTTTCACTTTCTGCCTTCGCAACCATACCTTCCCCTTTAGGACATTCCTTTTCACCACTTGCCTTCTGGGCCATATTTTTGCTCCCCTTTTGGGGCACCATTATTTTTCATCCTCATGGATGCATATATTTTCGTTTGATTCCTCATGTACGAAGGATTTCACATAATTTTCACATATAGTTGTACATACTTTGATGAATTGCTTATGACTTGTTAGTCATCCCAGCTTGCATCTATACCACAATGATCTTCACCCACTCACTAGTCTATAGAATGTTGTATTCTATCTCCATTGAGACCACAATTTTCCTCTACCGATGTGATATTGGAGTCACCACCATAGTTTGTATTAATATTACAATGCTTTTTTCCCGGGGCAACTCTTGCCTTGATTATGATTTGATTCATTTTTGCGATCCTTTTCAAACACATCATCAATTTCCCTTAGCGTCATTAGGGAAGCTCATCATCTACATTTCATCAATCCTCATCTAGCTCTTATCATTATTTTTCTCATGGCTTGCTATCTCAAACCATTCAACAAAAAGGGGCAAAATGTAGACACCTAAATTTGGTATCTATACCTTTTATTACCCGCATGTGCATATTTATTTAATCTATCCCCCTTATTTAATTAAATGCCCACTTTAATATCTATCACCTTTAATTTACATTAATTAATTAAGATTCAATTAATTAATTAATTAATCAATTAGTCCACATCCTTTGCTTCCCTTTCCCTAATGGAATTTCTATTTCCTATCCCTACACTTTTTCTAACCTATCTCTATTGCCAACTCACCTACACCTCATCCTAAAACACCCTCTTCCTACCTAATGCTTTAAAGCATTCAATCCTATCCTTAAAAATGTAAAGTTGTACCAAAAGTAGAAAAATCATCCCATTGGGGAAACTTTCCCCGGAATTGGCGGTGACTCACCCGACCACTATTGACCCTATAAAGCTAAGTGCTTTCTTTCTATTCATCTTCGGATGCATGCAGATAACCCAATATTCTTGCAACCTACAAGCTACTACTCATGCCTGACCATATCTGCAATGATCACATACCTCTTGGATATCCTTCTAGTTTGTTTATGTTTCCCATAGAAATTCCTTTGTGAGGAACTATCGAGACTCCATTATTGGCCTATTCTATCAGTTTTTCTACTTGCACGTTCTCTAATCCAACTTGTTTCCCTTGGCCTTGTCCAAAACTTCCTAGATCTCCATTGATATTCCATGTCACTATTGAAATGGTTTGCTATCCTCATCCTTTATGTCTTATATTCCTTTCATTCTGTTCCACCCTTGCATTATTCATAGGACTCGAATCTCTGTCCTTCTTCTCTCGAACCTATCTATTTTTTTTTCCTAAATCCACCGTGATTCTTGTTACCTTATATTGATTTCATTTCCTTGCTTCAAGCCTCCTTTGTAGGTTGTTTCTAGTGTCTACAAGCATTTGTTTTTTCTGACTTGAATTTAGAGCATACAAATCTACACTTACAGTTTCTGTCCCATCCTTTTGCATCAGGTCACCATCGATCTTCCTCTCGCACCATCTAGGTCACCGTTGACCCGAACATGTACATTTAATTTGCACTTCATTTTAATCAAATCAATATTAAATCAGTCATAATTACTCACAAAATCAGAAATCCTTCGGTTTCTACATATTTTCAGTTTATCTTTACTTTGGATCAATTTTTTTAACAACGGGGTTGACATCCACCGAGGAAGTTAAATGCTTCTTGAGTACGATTTGTTAGGAAACCCCCACCCAAACCATCTAATCAATAATGTTTCAGATGGGTCTTATTTATATGTTTAATCTGATTTTCAATATCGAATCCACCATCATCTTGCACCTGTATCACATTGTATATGAGGTAACATAAACCCTACAACATTTCTAAGTTTGCTAGTTGCTTTAGTAGCTAGTACATGACCCTCATTAAGAATGAGAAAATTGGTAGATAATGTGTATAAAAAAGGTATGTATAGTGGCTTCAAGATTTATATGGATTCAAGGCTCATCAAATGTCGATTTGAAATAGAGTAATAAGAGATTTGTTATGATCGAGAGACTGTGATCAAACAATACATGCTTGAAAAGATTGTAAAGATAGGGGAGTTTATGTTTAAACTCTCAAAAAGGTAAGTAAGTTTTTGAGAAAGCATATGAGATTGTAAATATTTTGTTTTCTTGAAAATTGACTTGTCAAGGAGGATAACTCGAACAAGAAGGCTATGCTAAGACCATGGAAGATAATGAAGGATTTTAGGACTATGTTGAAAATGTTCAATTTGAAGGCTATTTCATGTTTTTGGGCTTGAAATAGACCTAGAAGAGAGATGTTGAACAAAGATGACGGACAAGATGAGGTGTACCAGGTGAGGGGGAGCCTTTTTTTGGGATCGAGAGTCTTTTTATTCTATTGTAGGAGTCAAAATGAATACAAGTCAATCACACGGAAGCTTATTGAACAAGTAATTTCATTTACTCATGCATATTTGTTATTTAGTTGTCATTGGTTAATGTTAAGTGGCAAAGAACCATTTTTCATAGATTTCAAAGGGAGAGGATCTTTCAAAAACTAGGAATGGTGGTTATGAAGTTGTTGGTATGTGTATTTGCCATCAATTTTATGATTATGTTGCCATCAATGACAAAGGGGGAGATTGTTGAACCCTGGTCATTGGTGTTTTCATTGATGTCAAGTGACATTGATGGTAAAGTATTGAGTGGTGTAGTGAGTCCTTGTAAGGGACATGAAGGGTGATTGGGAGTGTCTCACCATCAAAGCTTCAAGCATACATGCTTTAGGTTGGTTTCAAGGTGCTTCAAGCTCAAATAGTGAGGTGGTTGATCTCGAATGAAGAGTAAAGGTTGGATTTCTGGTTTTAGATGGTCTACATGTTAGTGATGATGTTAAACATGGGAAAGTGGTATTATAATGAGTCTTAAGTCATATAGTGGAAGATTTAGTTGAAATTGACCCATTTAGGCTTGTTTCGGAGCCTGTTGAAGTGTGAGAAGTTCATACAGGTCATGGAAATATAATTTAGGAATGGTATAAGCCTAGGAATGTTTTATAAGACATGTGTGAGAAAAATCAAGGCTTAGTTTATCTCTTGGATGAAAAATTCAAAAGTTAGCCAAATTTGGACTTGATAACTAGCAAAGCAGTGTAGGCTAAGGTAAGTCAGATAGGTTTGAATAGTACATGAATAATTATGGATAAATATATTATGGATCATGTAGAGGGGTGTCTTTTTGGTGTTTCATGCCAAATTTCATCAAGTTTTGAGAAGGTATGTGAAAGTTATGCTAGTTTTTCTAAAACTGGTTCTTTGAAAAGTGTAAAATAAGAAGTTTGTATTCTTAACACCCAAGAAAAAATATGGAGCCTTATTCGGATAAATAATAGAAGGAATTTTTATAGAGAAATCCAATCTTGAGGTATTGACAAAATTTTTAGGTAAAATGGACAAGTATGAGAGAAGTTATGAGCATTTTTCTAGCCAGGTTTTTCTCCTTCACAAGCACTTTCTGAATCAATAAGGGAAAAAGTGATTTTTTTTTTTTCAAATCATGTGTTTGAGATTTTTTTCATGGTTCAGAGATATTCAATGTTGGAAACATGATTTTGAGTCATTCAATGCCTTCAAAAATTATTTTTCCCTTCAAGCTCCTTCATCAAGGCATAAGTTGCTTTCTTCAGGCACAATACAACAATATAGCCATAGAGGTAATGGTTGCATCAGGGATTGAAATGAAATATTGGAACTCTCTAAAAGTTATTTTCAAATACCTTGAACATGATCAGGAAATATCTTTTGAGTGCTCTTTCTTGTTTTGGTGAATCTTGTTCACTATTGGCTATGTGGTTGTTTAGAAGTCTCAGGGTTTAGAGAGCATGTTTCATGATTTGTATTGAAGCATATCCTTGAGAAAAGGGTTGGAAATGTTATCACAAGTTTTTAGGGTGGATCTTGATGTAAATTTTATTCTTATGGATAACCTGAGTATACTAGACTTGCACAATATTGCTTAAAGTAAATGTGCGGTGGTATTTAAAGCTCTTGGAATAGACTGAGGTGGTTCAATCTGTTGCATTGCAATAAAATATGTTGGTGGTCCATTCTAATGGTGTTTAAGACTCTAAATGATTATATCTAGCCAATCTATACATTACCTCAAACTTGAAATCATCTCCTATGGATATTGATAACACTGCGAGTCTCAGATATTACCTATACATTGTAATTTTAGTTGACTGAGAAAGATTAGAAGTTGTTCATGCCTGAAATTGTTTTGAAGAGATGGAGGAATGCCTCATTAAGCATAAATTTATTAAATTTTTTTTTCATTATATTTGGGGTGAGAAATCGATTTTTTGGTTACCTTGGATGGCTACAGCTTGTTCCATACCTTGTAACTAGGGTTTGTGAGAGGTTTTTGCTCGAATATCAACTTCCCTCCAATGAAAATCACAAAAATTGTGGAGACATTTGTTTTGATGGAAAAAATGTTTACACAAATAATTAGGAGTTTTCATTTTGAATTTGAGGAGAATTATTTGACTGTGTTCTCAAAAACCGTGTCAAGGTGAATTTGTGCCAAGACTATCAAATTAATGTCTTTCCTTGCAATTGAAGTGGTCTATCTTACTGAGATCACCTTTAAGAAGGAAAAAAAAACTTGGATAGGTTTCAAGTTGTTTTAAGAACCCATTCTCATCATTTTTCATGTCACAATAAGGAATATTACAGAGAACCTCTTGAGAATTCCTTGACTGTGATGGTTTGAGTAGACTGTTTGAGTGTCTTTACCTCCAAGTGAATGTTTCAAGGCTCTTGAAGGCTCTTGTGTCATCAAATTAAGGTTGATAGTCATACTCTTTCATGATCCAAAAGGTGAATCAATTTTTATTCTTCAAAACAAACTTAGCGAGTTTGGTTCAAAACAGGGTTGCAAATTGAACTTCTCATCTTTCAAGTTTTTTTGAAGTCCAAAGGTCTAGCTTGAGTTGTGTGAGATATTGGTGAATTAAAAATATCCTTAGTAGTTACAAACTTGTGCTTTTCCCTTCGGAGGTTGAATTGGAAGGTGAAGAGTTAAAGTGTGAACAAGTAACAAGAATTCAAAATGGAATACAAAACAAAATCTTGATATGAAGAGTCACAACAGTTATTGTCTTGAGCTCAATAAAACTAAAGGTAATATATGATTTAAGTGTAATTATAGCTGTAGTTTTGTTTTTGAGTTTGGCATTATATGTAGGATGTCAAAAAGTCTAACATTCATATTTTGAAGAAGTCAAACAGTCATGTGATCTTAATGTATTGAGGAGGATGTCATGAAAAATGATTTTTTTTTGTGGAAGATAAAAAGTCAAGTGGATGGTGTACAAAAGGAAGATGATTTAGTCTTGTAGCTAATTGATGAAAAACCCCTTATCTTCTATTGAAGAAAACTTTAGTGCAAAGAAAAACCCTTGGGAATATCTCAAACCCCCGGAAGTCTCTTCTAGGTTTATAGTTGGTTGTAGTGGAATAAATATGATGAAGTATCTATAATAACAAGTTGATGAAGGAGAGCAGTCTTGTTGTTTTGTAGTTGAATGATATTGTCACAACATATTGATGTCAGTATAGTATTTATGAGCTCTTGATTGTATATTGTAAACTGTTGATGAGGAGATCAAGTCATTGTGCTCGATTTGAATATTAATCAAGAAAGGCTCTGAGTATATCTTGTTTTCCTATTATGTATGCATTTCATGATGAACTATATCTAATGATGATCAAGCATTAATGTTTGTGGTTTATGAGGGTGTGTGTTTGATGTTTGAAATAGAAAAGAGAAAGGTTTTATTAGGGACTGATTCACCCCCTCTCAGTCCTTTGTCATTTCTAACACAAACTATTTGGTGTGTTTTGATCAGAAATTGGTAGTTTCATCCCAAGCCACCCAATAATCATTTTCTTAACTTGATGTATTTTATGGGTTGGTATTGTATGGTGGGAAAAATGTGTCTAAACAACATGCACTCTCATCATCCATTAAACTAGGGTATCGAGGCAATGAGTAAGGGATACACAAAAATGACACATAATAGATAGAATTAAAGGGGGTACAGGGACTATTAAGATCACATACCCAAAGGTAAGTAACCCTTACACTAGACTAACATAGGGTTTCCAAGGCCCAAGGTCGCAAAAGAGGAAGCAACCATATTGTGATATCGACACTATGGGGGTAATAAAAGACAAGATAAACATGAAAATTCTATGCTAACCGAAGTAAAACATGCAACATAAATTAAGGAACTGAATAACAATATGCTAACCTAGCATGTGCATAAAATACCAAGATACCATATAGTAAATAGAAAATATATAGGATAATACTCTATACAAAATGAAAAGTTGAGTTAGAGAACTTACATGTTGGCGGCATTCATTGATGCATCTATTTCCCAAAGGACCATACACCGAGAGAGAACAAATTTTAGGTGGAGAAGGGGAAACAATCCAGTCCTAGCTCATTATAGGTGACCCAAAAGTGTAAGCAAACCAATCCAGCAAGAAGATGATCCAATCCAAGAGTAAATATGTAAGAAGACCAAGTGGTGAGTGAACAGATGCAAGTTGACACAAAAATGCAGAGCTAATGATGAGTTACTTTATGAATTTTTGTTATGTCATTAGTAGTGAAGATGTATTTTAGGTATTTATACCGATGCCATCACCCGTAGGGGAGAACACATCGACAAGGTTTTAAAAATTCACCGACACAATCACTTTGTAGGAAATGGTGTCACTAGGGAGGGAAATGATAAGGGGTATGTGTAATGCATCATGAAGAACAAAGGAAATGCAAGGAAAAAGTAAGGTGTCGAAGAATGTGAAGGAAGATAAGAAAATAAGAGAAAAAAAGGACATGAATAGGACCAAAATCCATTTTCTTTCCATGTATTATCCCTAACCCAATGGTTACATGAATAACCATACCCATATCCTGGAATGAGCCCCTTAAGGAACCCGTTACGAGAAATAAATACATTAGAGACCTCTAACCTGAAAATAGAAATTGTCGGTAAGAGGTATGGAAATAAAAAGCATTAAAAATAGGTGTATACATATGCCCCAACCATTGGTTACCACATGTCACACTATTGAAACATGGGGTAGTCAGTGGAAAAATGATATATAACACCAAAATTGAAAGTACATGCTGAAAGTAAATAAAGGAATAACTACAAGGAAATATACCACTAATGCATACCTGATAGTGTTGGTTGCCATACCACGTACAAATGCAATCCATATTGCTAGAACCATAGGAAAGTAAAACTAAAAGGAAATAATAGAGGATCATTAGTAAAATAAGACATAAATCACCTAGTTAAGGGTTAATGGGATGGATGTCATGGATTTGGAAATTAGAGATATAGGGTCAAAAATGTGATTTTTGGGCCAAGAGTGGGATAATGCATATAATATGTCAAAAGGAGTGGGAGAAGATCACGAACCCAATGCTATCAATGGAAGATTTTTAGAGACTGGGAACTAAAATGACATGTATTTAAATATTAAGGCCGATCGTGACGAATTTGAATAGAAATATTAGGTTTATATAGGATTTTTGAGTTTATTTGCTTATTACTATTTCTAGAATTAAGAGAATTGAGCTTTAGAATTCCAAATTTGGAGATTAGCGTGATGATATGGCATGAGTTCGAGGAAGACAGAGAGACCAACGAGGAGGTGCATGGGGTGGAGCATAACCATGGTTAAGTCATTGCATTTTATTCCATTAGGTAGATTAGGGAAATTTGGTCTTTTTAGGATTATGAAGATATTAGGGTGTCATTTTGAGTCAAACTTGCATCATTAGAAAGGGTAGGACAAAATGCAAGTGGGTTTGGGAGGGATTTTTTTAGCTTTGTAATTTTGTATATTTTTGCTTTTAAAATTTTAAAATTTGCACCCGTATGGAACTGTGACATCATTAAACGTCCCGAAACAATAGTGCCGATGACGTTAAGGACATTTAAAAATTTGACAGGGTCGATGGCATAAGCCGAGGATGATATCATAAGGAATATTATAAAAGCATGTGAATATTTATAATTTTGGATATTAAATTAATTTTTGATGGATCTAATTCCTAGATTTTATTGATTTATGAATTCAGGGAGATCGGAGGATCCGCCTATGGTGGGTAGTTGATATAACACGACTTGATGAATTCATTGTAGTATTGAAAATGCAGAGGTAAAACAACTAAGAAGATGAGGATTTGGGGAATCATGTAGATGCCCATGATACCATTAAGTTTAGATTTGCTGTAGATGTTTTTGACCACATGGGATCCTTGGGCCAACACCTTTCGGTGGTGGGTAGGAGAGATAGTTGAGATGACCGTGACACTTCAAGATGTGCATGAGATATTGGGTTTTCCAATTGAGGGGGCTCACATGTATTACAATCTTACCCTAGATATTGTAGAGAGGAGTGCCTTAGCCACATTGATAACAAGTAGTGAGTCATATGATGAGGGGATGCTCAATGTTCAACGCAACACAATATTTGTTGCAAAAATTTTGGCTATTCGAGAAGGTGGTTATGGGGATTACAGTGGCATACATATTGTGCCAAAAGGAAGATAGAACCATCCCGTTATATTTGGTGTCCATATTCAGAAATGTAATTGAGCATGATACTTTATTTAGTTTGGGGACTACTATATAGGTGTAACTAGTGCATGATTTATACATGGTCCAACGAAGAGTGCAGAGAGGAGTATGGGTCTCGTGATATTATTAATGACATGGATCTATGAGATATTTCTAATGTATAGGACCATATGGATGCATTTTTCATAGTAGGAGATACCTCAAGAGTACTTCATTAGGCACATGGGATGATAGTGAGAGTACTTCTAGCTCATCGCCCGATACGACAGGTACATCCAAATGAGGTCATATGGGAGCCCTATATAGGGAATGCTGATCAGTGGCCCAGTTGGCCCAGGGCAGAGGACTTAGATGTAATTACAAAGGTAATAAGATATTACTTGCATTGGGTAGAGACCCATCCGATGGATAGGGTACCTAGACAGTTTGGATGACCAAAGCATGTTTTAGTACCACCAATACCATCCTAACGACACCGACATGCATGGGATGGTACCGACACAACAAATAGAGTACCAAATCTATGGCCTCGAGAGTACAAGCCACATGAAGATAAGGGTGGAGACAGAGATAGAGAGATGGGTAGCTCAAGACCCACCATAGATTATTTTAGTGGATATCTTAGATGAGGGATTCGATGGAGGACCCACGCCCATACCCATAGGTGGGAGAGCTATGCACAATTGTTTTTAACATCGTGAGAGAGAGGAGAGATAACCATGACCATGGTTGAGAGATCATAGGATGCGGTAGCCGGGAGGTGGTTTCCTTACACCACCGGGATGGAGATGGACCTATAACTATGAGATAGTCCCAATACCCCTCGTAGAGGAGATATGATTATGGTGCCCTAAGATAGATGGGAACAATATGTTAGATGGATGTATCATCGATTTGACAAGGCTAAGGTGGTATTGGGAAACCGTGGAGATATCGAGACCACCATCAAGTGAGCCGGGAAGCTAGGTATGCGTGTGATAATTTTATTTATAAATGTATATGATGCCTTGATAACTAGATTATGATATTGGTAATAATTAGTAAATTTCAGTTTTGTAGAGTGGATGATAGAGGAATGACACTCCTTGATAGAGAGTATGCACCATGAGATCATAGATATAATATTGGATGTTGAGGATACCTTTTTCATGGTGGACCCTACAACATCATCAGCTAGTAAGTTAGTGGGATCATTTTGGTTGGTTAGGAGGCTACTAGAAAACTTTAGAGATCAAGAGATGCACATACATTGGAAGATAATGAAAACATATACATGATGTTGTGAAGCTTATTGGAGGCACATGATGCCTTAGTTCGAAGCAAGTGGCACACATTTTGGATGCAAAGAGTGCTTTAGAGAGGATTACAAGGCTAGAGGCACAATTGGCAAGAGCACAGGGAGAGGCCTGTGGAGCCCGATCTAGGATGGAGTCTCTAGCTCACACATCTCGAGCATCCAAAGATGGAAACTTTGGCACAAAGCATCCAGAGACTCCCAAGGGAGAGAGGATACTTGATCCACCTTGTAGATATAGATTATAATGGATTATGATGGATCGTGTTGTATTTTTTTCAATGTATAAAACTAATTCAAGATAAGATATATATATGTATATATTATGATGATGGTGTTTTCGATATTGATGCTTTGTTTATCATTTTCCTTTCTTTTTATCATGCATGTATGTAGTAATAATAATGATACTTATGAAGAATGATAATAATATTTAGGAAAGAGCGGCGATCGAGAGGAAGATAAATCCAAGCGAGGTTAAGGATCCAAGTGAGGATGCACAAGATTTCGGCGATTCACTAAGAAAGGCCAGGGTGAATCAAAGTGAAAATAGGAAGAATCAAGACTGCGACAATCCAATGGTAGGAAATGTCAGGGAAAAAGAGAGGAGATGATAAACCTAAGTGGGGAAAAGATCCCAAGCAAGAATAAGATTATTAGATATATGTGTAAAACCCAAGGGGGCCGGGATCCCAAGTGGAAGAAAAACATTGTATTGATAAAGGAGATATCTAGACACAAGGGAAAATGATCGTAGAGTAACAATAATAATATCATCAACTTGGTTCAAAATGTGACTTTGGGCATGAGTCATGAGGTCCTCAATAACATGTTGTGTAATAGCTATATGTTTATGGACTTTAGACTAGATGGAAAATAAGGTGTCATTTATTCGGTCCTCCACTCGAGAAAGGATGTTATGCCAAATATCATCCAGTTAGGGTGAGGTTCATGGTGAGGTGGAAGGCCATATGTGGGATATGGTATAGATGTTCTAGAGGAAGATGGGAATCTTAGAGAAGAGTCAGCTCTATGCTTGTTTCCACATGAAGAGGTCTCGAGAAACATGAGCCTACTATGCATAACCCAACAATCTATCAAGGTATGCGAGAAATAGCCATGGTGTGAACAATAAAGTGGACTTGAGGTAGAAGGTCGTGTAGCCTTCCGAGCTTGATATATTTTAACCTTAGCTTCAAGATTTTTCATATGTCTTTTATAGGTTCTACACTAAGATACATTGTGCCTCGAGTCTCATGCCATATATAATATGGTTATGCCCCTGAGGGTCGAGGAACCATAAGGGAAAGAGGTAAGAGAGGATGCAAGTGAATATGGGTTGGAATGGATGACGTTGGTGTATTTTATGCTTCATCATCCATAAAATCTTCATATTCATAGTCAAAACTAGGTATACACTCCTCTTCATCTATATGAGGAAGTATACCATGTGATCTAGCAATGGAGTCACGAGGAAGGGCGAGGTGGTGGTGAAGCTATCTAAGGCTTAGGCACCAGCTACTAGGATGAGGATCAACCAAATTTGAAGAGTCTTCTTGTACAAAAATGACATTCACATCACAAATGAGTGCCCTTTGAAGGGTATTGTGGTAACGCCTGCACCTCTCTATCCTAAATTTGGCCATAAGCGGCCAAATGGGGATCGTCTAAAGCATAATCTTCATCATAGTCAGGAGTAGAGATATCTACCATAAAAGATTCAACCATGGTTTCTAATTAAACCATTTACTCTAGTGGAGGTTGAGGTGTATGTGAGATATTAGTGGGAATGGATGGTTCCTTATTGTGAGGCTGAAAGTTAGGAGGAAGTTGGGATATGATGAGATATGGTAGATCATAGGTATTAATTCGAACATTAATCTCATTGGTATCATCATCATCATAATCCAAGATATTTGGAGGTGTGTTCTGACCACCCGGATGACCCACATTGCCACTAAGAGACTTAGCAGGATAGTTGAATCATTGATATTCACGGAATGGGATATGAGATAGTTCTTGAAGGGTCCATAATATATATTTCCCCTTTTGTTGTAGAGTGTTATAATTCCAAGGATTTGGGTTACCTTGAATTTTATAGATATCCCCTTGATGTGAAAACTTGACACATTGATATGTAAAAGAGGAAACTACATGCATGCAGTGGGTCCAAGGTTTACCGAGGAGAATATTATGAGATAGGGGAAGTTAAATACCATGAATTTCACACATATGGTCTTGGGGGAATAGTGATGGGCAACCAAATGCAGCCCATAGGAGGCATATTAAGATGATCATGCCCCTAAAAATTATTATGTGTGGTTTTGAGGTAATCTATTAAGTAACCTATGATTTTAATGAAATATAAAGAGGCCAAACATATGCTGGAACCTTTTTCAATCAAGGCACACTTGACTATGTTTTGACTAACTTGTACAGAGATAAAAAGTAGAGGATTGGATACCCAAAGAAAGAGCTCATCTGGAATCATATCAGCTATGGGAAAATAAATACAGTTTGATCATTAGTGGTACGATCCATAAAAATGGAAAGTTCCTCACATTAACAAAAAATTATTTCTTCTGAACCATGAAATATAGGAGACTACCCCAAAGTAAGAGGGAAATGGATGTTCATATAAAACAATGCAGTCATAAGATGCTCACGATGGTGAGGTAACATGCACAAAATTTCCAAGAAGGGGATTAGACCAAGACTTTGAGACAGTGATTACAAGGATTCCACTTATCATGGATGGAATGAGTAGTAGGTGAGAGTCTTGAAGATCCTCGAAACATGCTAAAAATTGGAGTAGTGATTAAAGACACTTAAGAAATTATTTTTGTTTATGATAGACACAACTGGATGAAGGCATCTGTGATTGCGAAGGATTTTTAAACACCTTCGGATTTGTAGTAGTATTTTCACAAGGGAAGATGGCATCTAGAGAAGACATAATTTTATATTTAGGAGTCTGAATTTGAAAGACACAAGGGTAAATGACTCTATAAGTCCAAGCATGAAATGGTGAGGGATATTTAGGATCGATGTATTCTATAACATGGCTCACATTATTTATGGAAATTGTATTCTTAGGAGGATAATTAGGATCAGCCACATTTGATGTGGAATTTTCTAGTTTCGAGAGCTTTTGCATGTAATTTTATTGGGAAAGGGTCGAGAAAACTTTGATTTATTCATTAGCTTGATTGATGGCATTATGATAATCCTTTTGATTTTAAGCGTCACGAGCCTTGACTCGCTTTCACAAACAATCTCTAATGATGGCATCATGATCAAATTGAGGACCTAAGAATAATGTGATGGTGGCTATGTGAAGGGACAAAAATTCTCTTGAGAATGGCTCTAGTTAGAGTGCCACCAATGAAACTTGTTCTCATCATGCCATTGAGGGATAGGTAGAGAAGGATCAAGGATATAACTATTTTTTTTAGGAATGCATCATCTAAAATCATCCTTTATCAATGAATGATAATAAACATGTTGGATCTTATTATTATTAGCTTTTTGATCAATATTAAAGACATTCCTATTTGAAGAATCCATAAGAGGAAGGGTATCTGAGACCCCGTCATTTATGGCATTATTATTCTTTGAATTTTGAATGATTTGTATTTTATTGGTTTCTTTAGGATGATACTTCTCAAAATCTCTCATGAGGTAATATTTTCTCTTAGCTTGTTTGAAATATTTATCTAAGGAAGTGGGAGAGAAATAACTAACCTTATATTAAAGGTGAGGTTCTAGGGATCGAAGGAAAAGTTGGAATAGGATATCATTTGGCATATTATGTTCTGCTTTAGTAGATAGGGTATTCCAATGTTTGATAAATGCTTGAAATGATTGATTCTCATGTTGTTGACAACTGATTAAAGAATTAATTTTATTATCAAGTAAATCATGATATTAGAATTCATTAACTATGGTCATTATTTCAGAGATTATAGCTCCACTATGGATTTAGGGGTACATTTTGATACCAATCTAAGGCATCCCCAGTAATATTCTTAGCTAAAAGTTTAGTGGCAGCATAGGAGTTAAATTTGATCCATTATTTATAAAGATTACCAAAAGCTTTAATGTGTAGAGTGAGATTGGTTGATCCATCACATGAAATAGAAGGATCAATATCCCTCAATATCCATGTTTCAATGTAGGATGCTAGAGGATCTTGTTGGACTTCCCACAAGACCTTGTTATGAATGGGAGGTTGGGAAATAGGTGCCCCATTAGGTCCATTAGGTAAAGGAGGGGTAATTACATCCTAGAGCTTGGGTTGGGATAGTTAACCATTTGATCCATGTTGGTTTGGATTTGGAGGAGTTGAGTTGTAGTGGCGGTTTGTTCTTTGGATCATTTTGTCAATGAGCTGGAGGATAATATTAGTAAGATCATAATTATAGGCATTTTTAGATGATCCTACCATAGTATCCTTCCCGATATCCACTCTACTGTCAAGTTTCTCAGATACAAAATAAAGGATATGTTTATGGAATACTTGATTTAAGTTCTCCCTTGTATCGAGGAAAATTATCAATGAATTTTTGGATCTTAGGTGGAAGGTCAGAGGTATCATCAATCTGATCCTATTCCTCTTCATCACCTAATATGTTACTATTGTGAGTGTTATAGTTTTTTCTATTATCTCCTATCACACAACAATTTGAGTAGAAAGGAAAGCTAGATTTTGGACGACTAGTTTTTGGAAATGACAGTTCATTAGAGTTGGAGAGCTTGCGCAGGCCCAAATACTCCATGATGGTTATGATTTGACCTAGAATAAGCTTAGAAAAATATGCTACTGACACAATCAGCCCTAGAAAATAATTGACACAGGGGTCGATGGTGTCTGTGATGAAGTTGGGATAGAATAGATAAGATCGACCTTGTACAAAATTGACATAGGGGTTAATGATGTTTGGAAAGATTGATTTTTAGGTTTTTTCTAGAATGTTAAGGGTTGAAACAAGAAAAAAATGAAAATGGATTCTTTTAACAAGTTGTTCTCAATCAGATGGTACAAAAGAAATATTCATGTTAGGTTCACCAAGGATGTATGGCAGGTAAAAATGTGTCTAAACAACATGCACTCTCATCATCCATTCAATTAGGGTATTGAGGAAATGAGTAAGGGACACACGAAGACCAACACATAACATATAGAATTAAAGGGGGTACAAGGAATGATAATATCTCATACCTAAAGGGAAATAGATTTTAAAATAGACCAACCTAGGGTTTCTATGGCCCAAGGTTGTAAAAGAAGAAGGAACCCTATTGAAACATCGACACTATGGGGGTAATAAAAGACAAGATAAACATGCAAATTCTATGCTAACCGAAGTAGAACATGAAACATAAAGCAAGAAACTGAATAACAATATTCTAACCTAGCATGTGTATAAAATACTAATCTAACATATAGTGATAGAAAAGATGTAGGTGACTACTCTATACAAAATGAAAATTTGAGTTAGAGAACTTACCTCTTGGGGGGTGTTCGTTGACACATCTATTTCCAAAAGGAACATGCACCAAGAGAGAATAGATTTCAAGAAGAGAAGGGGAAACAATCCAGTCCTAGCTCACTATAGGTGACCCAAAAGTGCAAGAAAACCAATCCAACAAGAAGAAGATCCAATCCAAGAGTCAAGATGCAAGAAATACAAGAGTTGAGAGAGTAGATACAAGTTGGCGTAAAAGATCGAGCTAATGGAAATTTATTTTATGAATTTGTGTTATGTACTTTCTAGTGAAGATGAATTTTAGGTATTTTTACCGAAGCCATAACCCATGGGAAAAGGTATCGGTTGGGGCGCGGGGAATTCACCGACGCACAATTTCCTATGGGTGATGGCATCGAGTTAGGGAGGGAAAGGCTAAGGGGAGTATAAAATGTGTCATGAAGAAAAAAAGGCAATGCAAGACATAAGTAATGTGGTCATGAGAAAGTAAGGTGTTAGAAGAATGTGAAGGAAGATAAGAAGATACGAGAAAAAGAAGGACATGAATAGGAACAAAATTCATTCTCTCTCCATGTATCATCCATAACCCAATGGCTACATGAATAACCATATTCCTCTCTCGAAATGAGCCCTTTAGGCAGCGGTTCCTAGAAATAGATGCATTGACGACCTCTAACCCGAAAAGAAAATTTTTAGTAATAGGTACGAAAATAGAAAGCGTGAAAAATTATGTGTATATAAGAATTTTTCTATAGGTTATCCTTAATGTGAAATTAAACATACAAAAACATACATAAGAAAGTTAAATGCACTCATTTGCTCACTTAGAAATTTAAGGAGAAGTACTTACAAATATCATTCCAAACGTATCTAAAGATATCCTAAATCTCCCTAAAGTATCAAAATACATTATAAGAATACACTAAACAGGTAGAAATAACTCAAAAACAGGTTCTAGAGTAAATATTCTCAAGCCAAAGACCATCAAATCCAGGTAAAATGCTAAACAAACAAGAAATTACAAACATTATCAAGTGGTCAAACTATCAAATATAGATACACACACATACACACACATATATATACATACGTGTGTGTGTGTGTGTGTGTGTGTGTGTGTGTGTGTGTGTGTGTGTGTGTGTGTGTGTGTGTTTTATCAAATCCTAGGTGGATAACTATGTGTGGTTTAATGCTACTTTAGCGTAGTGCCAAGGTAGGTAGTGTAAAAATTGTACTTTTAACACAAACAATAACCATTTTGAAAGTGTTTTACCCATGAATAGGGTTTGCGGTCATTCTGGGATATACAAAGGGTTTCACACATTTGCAAGACCTATGGTTTCACAGAAGACATATTCCATTCAATTGCACATGCACATAAAGTTACAAAACACCAACATATTCTAGTGTAAAATTCCAATAAAGTATGAAACTCCCAAATAGTTTCATACCCAAGTAACAATTTTTTCCTACTCAATTCTCAAAATTAGAAGTAAAACATATGCAAAGCATTTATATTCATTTAATCCTTATGCCACATCCATATCATCTCCTTTAGCAACAAAATAATTAAGTTCATATATCTTCTTTTGTATTTCTTCCATTTATCATGTGTTTTTATTGATCTATATTGCAAATTTCTATACATGTATAGCATGGTTTGTATGCTTAATTAATAAATAGAATAAACCCCCAATTTTCCATACCCTTAAATATTTTTAGGTTAAATCACATGGTGAACCCACATATTGATCCTACAAAACCTTCCCTCACCATATGGTTTCATATTTATCATCCTCTTGGGTTTGCATTTAGATTTGATTCTAGTTCCTATATATCTCATGACCTGAATTTGCTTTTAAGAATTTTCCTAGGTTTTCACATATGGTCCTCCTATTAGAGCCTCTTCCTAAGTTTTCTATTGGAAAAAACACCTTTTGAGGTATGTATAAAAATTAACAAATTTATAGTTAAATAACTTGGAGGTTTTTATTCATTTTGACAAGTTAAACAAAAACCTCCTTTTGTTTTTCATAATTTTAGAATAATATTTAGAATTAAAAAATCTTCATTTTTCTTAAAAAAGGTATACTAAGTGAAAGAAAATTATTTGAAAATCCCTTGGAGGTTTTTTCCATCACATTGAGGTCCTAAACAACCTCTTTTGGTTTTTTCAAATTCATCATCTAAGTCTATAAATAACCATTTAATAAATTTGACAAATCTTACTTTTTCTTAAAAATCACTTTTGGATCTACCCATATTATTAACTTTAAGATTATTCTTATGTATATTTAAGCCTCCAATTTTATCTCTATCCTTTATGAACATAGTCATTGCATTATTATTTATGGATCTATCATGTTTGAATCAATTTTTAATGTATAATACATCAAAATACCCTCTTAGGCCATCTCTTATATTGGATCCTCTATCAACAAATGGTCATGAAAATGACATCTCTTATAAGGCTATCCTAGAATCTATTTAAACATTTCAAAATGATTTTGAAAATAAAATTCAAGTGATGAGTATTTTAGACACTCATTTTGGTAATTCATGACTTACAATAATACAAATTGTACAACACTCTCGAACTAGCTTACACTTTCTCAATTTGACCAATTATGCTATCCTTAGCTATATATCCCCCATTCGCGATTGCACACACAACCTATTTTTTCACATAGTAGTCAACAATTCATAAAATTAGGATATACCCTCACATATTACAATCCCAAATTTTAAATCATTCACACATGTATATGGGACCATAGAACTCGAAAGGCCCATAACTTCCACACACTATGGGACAACTTAGCAACTTTGGTCACTTTCCCTCCAATGACACTTTTCTTAATTTGGACTTCTTTGGTACACTTCTATTAAAATTTATATGATTTTTCTAGATCCATAACACATATATAAGAAAGTTATTCATCTCTCATTAAAGGGGAATTCTATCTACTTGAATCCTAGCATTATAATGAGCACACACTAAGGATGACAACTCCGAGGCACCAAACGAATTCCCTAGGACTGTCATAACTCAAAATCACAAGAAAAGTTATTCCAAGACTCCCTTGAGCTTCATATACTCTGCATACTCATTCTAGGGTAGTCATCCACTTAGATCTACAAGAATAAAAGATACATCCTCTCAAGTCAAACAAAAGAAAAGGTCAAGTAAAATCACATTGTTGTAAGCTCAGATTATCAATATAGTTGTATACATTATAGATATCACATGCTAGGAAAGAATGACATGTGGTTTGAGCCCTCTTCAAAGTAGTGATAATGTAAACGGTACACAAGGGTGCACACAACCAAACTAATGTTTGTTTTACAAGTCTCCTTCACCATATAGGGTTTCAAATATTTAATTAACTATATAGTGAGCATCACATAGTGTTGAAGGTCTAGATTGTAGATAAGAGAAGATCAAGAAGCAATATATAGACCCAAAATTTTTTAGGATCTCAAAGTGTAGAGGGACAAGGGTGTACATAAAGGGCCATAGTGGGGTTATAATTTGGGCCATACTATAAATTTTGGTCCATCAACTATTTGGGACATATTTTCAGTGGCAAGGCTCTATTAGATCATTTCCAGCCTTTTCTAGTCATCAGGTCATCCCAGATTAACACAAAAGTTAGAATATCAGATAAGTATTCTTCTTCCTCTCATTGCAAGTACTTTGTTACATTATCTATCATTATTTTCCTTCGTTCAATGATTATTCCTGATATTGTTGTAATTAGCCTTATAAAATAATTGATAAGGATAATATTCCATTGGTTAATACCCCTAAAGATTAACCATTTTAGGTTAAATCATTTGGTGAACCCAACATTTGTCTATTGTGCATTGGATCTATCTTCTCCTCTCTTGCATCTTTCTTCTAGGGTTATGGCTAATTATGATTCCTTCTCCCTTAACCATGTATATTCCCAAGAAACTATTCAATATAAATATATACCAGTTGTCTCTCAATTCCCTCCTTGATTCAACCATCCACTTGTTGATTCTACTGTAAATGTTGTGTATAATAAAAAAATAAGAAAACCATAGGGATCCCTACACCACTCCCCCACATATTAGTACCCAACCATCTCAGCCCATTGTATAATCCACATATTATGATATTATTATTCAATTAGATAATACTCCTACTAATATATCTCTTTTTGACCTTCTTCACAAAGCTCCTGATTGTTGCCACACATTAGAAGCAACATTGCATTCTATTTGGTTACAAAGAGATAATCCTCCTGTAGCTTTTTCATTTATCATGGAATATTTTAAAATCATTGATAAAGAAATTACATTCACTAATGACTATATTCTAATCACCTCTTCTAGCACTCCTTATCCTCCTCTTTTGATTACGACATGCATCCTAGGTTTCCCAATTAAGTGTGTACTCATTAAAAATGGACCTAAATTGAACATATGTTCTTTATAATTATTAATGCAATTGTGCATACATGATACAAAAAGAAAAGTCTACTCTTACTATGCGAGGCCATGACACTACCACCGGACATCTATAGGAACAATCACATTAGATTTGCAAGTCACGCCTAAACAAATCCCCACTTTATTTTATTTTATGGATACTCCATTTTAATTCAATTTTCTTATTGGCCATCCATAGATCCATGCCATGTAGGATACATCATCCATGATAGATTAATGTGTTAAGTTTTCTTATGATGGGTGTGAACACACTATTCCAGCTGGCCCTAAACAATTCAAATATTTAAAAATTTATTTCATCACTTCTATGGTTATCCCACAGTCACAATTGATTCCCCCTTAACATATAGAAACATATGCTATTGGGGAATCCATCACAAATACTACCACGCTAAAATATCCTCCTACTTATTCCACTCCATCTCCCACTATTGATCTTGTGTCTTCTACTATATTCTCTACCAATGCTCCAAATCCTCTAGAAATGATGTTCAAAAATTTAATGTCAAGACTGATGAGTCAAATGATGATGATGATGGTGCTATTGAGCTTACCTATGAGAACTTGTGTAAGTTAAATTTTAATCCTATTAATGAGGATGACTATATGTTCCATTTTATTTATAATACAATAGGCCTCAAAGAATATCGGTTGTATCCCTCTACTCTACCACCTACTACTAATGAAATGGTTCCTTTTCAAAATTATATCCATGCCCTTGATCCTATTCCCTTATTTCTATTTGACTCTATTACTTCACACCAAGATACCCCATAGGATGTTCTACCCATTCTCTTAGATCACAGTTTTCTCACTTGCGCCACTAAATGAGACCATTTCACTATGAAATGTTCTAGACATATAGAAACCCCTTTTTGTAATTACCATTGCCTATTTAGAAATATGAATCTAAAATTTTAATCCCTATTTCAAAATCAACCTCGGCCAATGGAATCATCACCATTTTCAAGATTCTAAGTCGTTACATACACCATCCACTTCTCTAGGTATATAAATAGCACCCACACGACATGTTATTGATATATTCCTTGCACAATCTAAATTTACATAAAATATTGAAATATATGCATTTCAATATTATTATTGAAAATAATGTGTGAACTTATGAAGTCCTTAAACAATTAGGATATACTACCTCGTAAATTACTCCTTTTCTACAACCATCCAATGACTATAATTGCTACATCATGTTATTAATTGCTTTTGATCCAATAATACTTACCACGAAGGTGTGGGTTACCCTTCACACCTAGCTTGATCCACTTACGCTTGGCCACTCTTGGTTACAAAATATCAAAGGTAAAATTGACAAACATCGTACCAATATAACCTACCCTCTACACAATAACATGCTCACAATTTATAATGATTCATTACTTGATTACATGCCTCATGTGATACATTGGAATTAACACATGGTCAAGCATGGACCACCTTATACTGATGAATAATATATCATGGCCATGCATCACTTACATATGACATGGTTCTTCTTTGGGTCCCATAATTTTTAAAAATATTATACCACTGACATAAGCCCTGTAGGATTTGGTCCATATTCAAATGACACTCTTGATTAAAATATTGTTAGGTTGTGGAGCCTGTTTTCATGTGAGAAAGTGTTGAAGACTGTACACTAAGAGTATTGTACAATTTCCAAAGTTTTCTTACAAGGGTTTAGGGCTGGGCTAGGCCCCGAGTGGGTGTCCTGGGGTGGCAGCACCTAGTAGCTAGGGTTCGGGGCACAACCCCCAATTTTTGTTTTGGCCTTAAAACATGCCCGATGTATTTGGAAATGTGTTTTTATCATATGGGCAAGATTTTTGACCCATAGGTTTATGGGACGGTTTTGGCCCATGGTTTTAATACCCATGGTTTTGTAAAAATGCTTAAGCAATTGTCTACTTATATGGTTTTATGCATATGGTAGGTATAATGTAACATTGCAGATGTGTTTTGAATTTGGGTGTGAATTTTGTAGATTTTGTTGAGCATAGCTCCAAATAGATCTGGGTATTGTATTGAGAGAGCGGTGGCTTGTAATAAAATCTGAGCAAGTGATTCTTTGTGGATGTAGCCCAAATTGGGTGAACCACGTTAAATACTATCTCTTTGTGTTTTGTTATTCTATTTTGCACTTTTATTTGAGATCTATAATATTTTTTGATTATTAGTTTCTCTTCATTGCAATTCTTTGAGGGATTATTCTACATATTTTATCCCTTATTTCCTAATAATTAGTATCAGAGCCTAGTTTGGTTTGCTGAAGTGTTGAATTACAGGGAAAGTTTTAGCTTGAGTGGGAGCTATGGAAAATGATGGAAGATCAAGGGTTGATAAATTCAAAGGGAAAAATTTTAGTCTTTGGAAGATGTAGATGGAAGATTACCTTTATCGAAGGATCTTTATATTCTACTTTCCTCGATAAGGTGAAAAAACCCTCGAGCATGATGGATACAAAATGGGATTTTCTGGATAGGAATGCACTTGGGAAAATCCGAATGTGTCTTGCATCTTCAGTATTATTTAATGTTTTAAAGGAAAATACTACAAAATAACTAATAGATGCATTAGGGAAGTTGTATGAAAAACCCTCTGCCTCTAATAAGTTTTTTTAATGAAAATGTTGTTTAATATGAAGATGTCTGAGAATGGTTCAAGATATGAGATCATTTAAATGATTTTAATATGGCTGTAAATATGCTAGCTTTGGTTACAATAGAATTTTATGAAGAAGTTATGGCTTTATTATTTCGTGCTCTTTACCTGAGAGTTGGAATAACCTGGTAATGGTGGAAAGAAAATCGGTTCTAGCTAACTCAAAGTTAAAGTTTGAGGATGTTGTAGGGGTGATTCTAAGAGAGGAAATGAAAAGAAAAATCTCTGGGGAATATTCTACTTCAAGGAATGCTTTGACAATGGAAACTAGAGGGAGACAAAAAAATATAGGAAGCCATGGAAAATCAAAGGATCAGGCAAGGTCAAAATCCAAAAACAAGATAGTATGCTGAAAATGTGGAAAGTATGGGCATGTAAAGGATTTTTGGGAGATTCGGGACAAGAAGAAACAATAGGAAGAAAACAATGAGGCAAATGTGGCAACAGATAATGTATGTAAGGATGCTTTGATTCTTTCTTTGCACAATATTACTGAATCTTGGGTTTTAGATTCGGGGGATTCATTCCATGCTAATCCACATAGGCATTATTTTGTTGATTATTTTCAAGGATATTTTGGGCATGTTTTTCTTTGTGATGATGAGCCTTACAACATAGTTAGAAAAGGTTCTGTTCAGGTTAAGATGCAGAATGGGAATACTTGGATATTTAAGGATGTCAGACATGTGCCTACATTAAGATGTAATTTGATATTGGCAGGTCAGTTGGGAAGTGATGGTTGTACTGTGATATTAATAGTAGACTCTTGGAAGGTTACCAAGGGTTCTCTTATGGTGGCAAGAGGTAAGAAGGTTAGAACCTTGTATTTAACCACTTATAGCACTAATGTTTGTAGTCTTGTGGCTTCAGAAGTAGATACAACATTGTGGCACTATAGGCTTAGTCATATGAGCCATAAAGGCATGGAGATCATAAAGAAGTATTTTCCCGGATATACAGAAACAAGTTTGGAGTTATGTGAGGATTGCATAAATGGGAAACAGAAGCGAGTAAGGTTTCTCAAGGTTGGACCTATAAAGAAAGAGTAAGTTAGAGCTAGTGCATTTTGATGTGTGGGGGCCGACTCACGTATCATCTCTTGGGAGTTCAAGTTATTATGTTACTTTTATTGATGATGCAATAAGGAAAGTTTAGGTTTATTGTATTAGAAACAAATATGATGTATTTGACACTTTTGTTAAATGGAAAGCCTTGGTAGAGAATGAAACATGTCTTAAGCTAAAATGTCTCAGGTCAGATAATGGAGGGGAGTATTGCAACAATGAATTTGATGATTATTGTTCTAAGAATGGAATCCGTAGGAAAAAGAAGGTTCCAGGAACTCCACAACGAGAATGGGGTGTTAGAAAGGATGAACATAACAATAATGGAACATGCTAGGAGCATGAGGTTACATGCAAAATTACTTCTTTATTTTTGGGCGAAAGCGATGAGCACAACCTGCTGTTTACTTGATAAACAGAGGGACCTTTAAGTGCCTTGGATGGAGGCATACCTGAGGAGGATTGGTATGGTGAGAAAGTTGATTATTCATTTCTTAGAGTCTTTGCATGTGAGGTGTTTTTCCATATAGAAAAGGATGATAGGACCAAGCTATAGGTTAAATACAAAAAATGTACTTTCATTAGTTATGGTGGTGATGACTTTGGATATAAATGTTAGAGTATAGGAAAAGAAAATCATTCGATCAAGGGATGTGGTATTTAATGAGATAGACATGTATAAGCAGTAGTTATAGGAAAATAGGGAAGAATCTAAGAAAGAATATGCAGTGGTAGAGGATCTTTTGGATGGGAAAGTGACACATGAATCAGTTTAGGAACCTCCTCAACAAGAACCCCAAACTCCTATATTGAGGAGGTCTTCTAGGGTAAGAAGAGAACCTGAACATTTTTCTCTTCTCTTTATTATTTATTACTCACTGATAGTGGAGATCTAGAGAGATTGAATGAAGAAATGTAGGTAGATTTCAAGAAGAAGTGGGAGCAAGCCATGGATGAGGAGCATCAGGCTCTCATGGAGAACCAAACATGGGATTTGGTGAAGCTACTTGAAGGAAAAAGAGCATTACAGAACAAGTGGGTGTTCAAAGTCAAAGAGGAAGAAGGAGGAAAGAAAATATACAAGGCCCGATTGGTGGTCAAGGGGTTTGCACAGAAAAAATGTATAGATTTTGATGAGATTTTTTCTCCTATAGTAAAAATGACTTCTATTAGAACTGTTCTAGGAATAGTTGCAGCAGAAGACTTGCACTTAGAACAACTTGATGTAAAGACTATATTTCTCCATGGTGATTTGGAGGAGGAACTATATATGCAACAACTAGAGGGCTATGAGGTAAAAGGTAAAGAGGAGATGGTGTGTAAACTGAAGAAGAGCTTGTATGGTTTGAAACAAGCTCCATATCAATGGTATAAGAAATTTGATAGCTTCATGATAGAGCAAGGTTATATTAGATGTCATTCGACCATTACGTTACGTGGATTTTATATTATCCTTTGTATGTATGTGGATGACATGTTGGTTGCGAGTAAAAATATGTAAGAAATAAAAGTACTCAAGAAGCAATAAATGAATCCTTTTCTATGAAGGATTTGGGGGCATAAACAAATCCTTTGTATGAGAATATCTCGGGATAGGAAGGAATGGAAGCTAACTTTATCTCAATAAGAGTACATTAAGAAAGTCTTGGAGAGGTTTAATATGCAAGATGCTAAACCGGTTGGGGCTCCTTTGGTAGGCTATTTCAAGTTATCAAAGGAGTAGTGTCCCCAGATAGAGCAAGAGAGAAACTAGATGTCCAAGGTACCTTACTCATCAGTGGTGGGTAGTTTGATGTATGCCATGGTGTGCACTAGGCTTGATATTTCCCATGTAGTGGGAGTGGTGAGTAGATTTATGAGTGATCCAGGTAGAGATCACTGACAGGAAATAAAGTGGATCCTTTGGTATTTGAGAGGGACCATGGGGATAGTTTTGTGATACTGATGGATCGACACCACTTTGTGTGGTTCGAGATATGGTTGGAGATGTAGACAATAGGAGGAGCATGACAAGTTATGTTTACACTATAGGTGGGACACCAATAAGCTATATTTCATCACTACAAAAGTTGGTGGCTTTGTCAACCAAAGAGGTTGAGTATGTTGCTGCCATAGAGGCAAACAAAGAAATAATTTGGTTATAACAATTTCTTGAGGAGTTGGGGCATAAGTAGGAGGAAGGAAAGCTACATAGTGATAGTCAGAGTGCTATACACCTAGCTAAGAACTTTGCTTTCCACTCTAGGATGAAGCATATATAGTTAAGGTACCATTTCATCAGGACAACTTTGGAGGAAGAGAAGTTGAAGATGGAGAAGATCCATACCAGTCATAATCCTATAGACATGATGACCAAGGTGGTCATAAGGGAAAAAATGAAGTTTTGTTCAACTTTGGTTGGTCTTCACGGAAACTAGTGAAGGGTTGAGAAGCTTGCTCAGAGGAAAACTAGTCTCCAAGTGGGAGATTGTTAGGTTATGGAGCCTGTTTTCATGTGAGAAAGTGTTGAAGATTGTACACTAAGAGTACTATACACTTTCCATAGTTTTCTCGTCGGGGTTCATGGGCGCAACCCCTAATTTTTGGCCTTAAAACGTGCCCGATATATCGGGAAACATGATTTTCTCATATGGGCAGGATTTTTGACCCATAGGTTTATGGGATGGTTTTGGCCCATGGTTTTAATACCCATGGTTTTGTAAAACTACTTAAGCAGTTGTCTACTTATATGGTTTTATGCATATGGTAGGTATAATGTAACATTACAGATGTGTTTTGAATTCAGGTGTGAATTCTATAGAGTTTGTTGAGCATAGCTCCAAATAGATCTGGGTATTGTATTGAGAGAGCGGTGGCTTGTAATAAAATATAAGCAAGTGATTCTTGGTGGATGTAGCCCAAATTGGGTGAACCATGTTAAATACTATCTCTTTGTGTTGTGTTATTTTATTCTACACTTTTATTTGAGATTTGTAATATTTTCTCGCTTATTAGTTTCTACAGCTTTCTATTCTTTGATGGATTATTCTACATATTTTATCCCTTATTTCCTAACATCTCCGACCTATTCTAGCTCACACATTGGTGGGAATCCGCCTTCCCCCTTGTCTCTCGATGACACACCTTTTTATAGGTTTAAATTTACTATTGAGGAGAAACTACACACTTGAACCTCAATTTTCACACACACACACACACACACACACACACACACACACACACACACACACACACACACACACACACACACACAGGGGGGGGGGAGGGGCGCGCGCGCGCGGAACCTTCCTCACTCTCTTTGGTTACATAATCTCTATTCATCAAAAGTGCTAAAAATATAAATATTCCCCCTAAGGGAATTCTTGGATCACCCTTAATTATCTTTGGAGAATAGGTTTTCATCCATGCCTTTGGGGGCCTAAAAATCTAAAAAACATCCAAATATGATACAAATCCAAAAACATTCATATATGATAAAAATCTAAAAACAATGAAATATATATAAAATTCCACAAATATTTTCATTACTCTTTGTTGGTTGTTTCTATTGCACACTTATATTATATATGTTGCACATTACTTATCATGATAACTTGATACATAATATGTGTTGACAGGTTCTTCATCGGGCTTGAAGATAACCCGTGAAGTTAAGGAAACACCTACGAGATAGAGGAAGAAGTTGCAAATAGAAGAAAAACCCTCCCGAAGACTGAAGATATCAACAAAATATTGAAAAAGTAGTCAAACACGGTGGCAAGACACAAAAACCTATCTAGATCCATGATACAAATAAGGATAGAAGCGGGGTGTGGTGTAAGGTGACATAGTCACAACCAAACGAAGTGTTTTTGGCTAATGAAATTGTAAGAAAACATATTTTTGTACTTAATCAAAAGAATATATGTAGAGCATGTAGAAAATAGGGAGTATGGTGTGAAGAGAGTAGTGTATAGAATATAAGATAATATTGAGAGTATGTAATAGAAAAGAAAATATATTGATGTCTCAGTAGGAAGTATATAAGAAATGTGTAAAAGACTAATGTAATCTTACTTGAGAAATGAATAGGGATTAATTATTAATGTAAGATATTTGATTTGTTATGTTATATTTTAGTATTTCTATTCATCTGTTTGAATCATTTAATATTTCCCTTACACATATTTAATGAAAGGGATAAATTCTTAATCCTCATGTTATTGTTGAGGCTTAAGGTTAACATTTTGGTGTTTGAAACCAGGTTCTATTTCTTACGAAGATGTCTAGAAAAATTTCACCACTAGGATATTGGAAACCAACGTTAATAGAAATTGAGGATTGGCGGGAAAACCTTATTGATATATTATTTAAGGCGAAACATAGAGAATTAAAGCACCCTAAAAATAACTGAAGCCGATCTATTTGGAGAATACATAAAATAATTCTGGTCTCAATTTCCATACTAATTGTGGCATTGCATTTTAGAACATGCAAAAATAACAGAGTGGTTACATTTACATTTGAGGGAACCATCCAAGTGGACTCACGAAAAATTACATACCCTTAGAGATATTGATGAACCTTGGATGAGAACAAAAATTACTATTTTGAACCACATTAGATTCATATATTATTACTTGAATGATCCATGGTTAGACTAGATTTGATAAAATGAAAGCTGAAGTTCTAAGTGGGGCCGAGGAAGATTTCTACAACAAGCTCCTTTCTTAATCAAGATTTTACTAGTGGAAAAAGGATTAATTAGAAGTGTAGAAAAGTTCCTTAAGGGAACAAACACCATGAAATGGTGTACATGAAAGGGGGTGATCCAAGAGATTTAACTAATAAAAAATTATTGGGTTATGTTTGGGACAAAAGAAATAGGACAACATGAAGAAAAAGAAAACACATTACATAATTGAAAAAATACAGATTAGGCAGATTCAGAAATTTAATAACTAAATA
The DNA here is from genome assembly GCA_018340775.1 of Taxus wallichiana var. yunnanensis. NCBI lineage: Eukaryota > Viridiplantae > Streptophyta > Pinopsida > Cupressales > Taxaceae > Taxus > Taxus wallichiana. Next base: position 265,587,296 of record CM031243.1, on the reverse strand, counting down.
AAAATTATAATGATTAGGAGGTTATAAGAGAGGGCTAGGATAGTGTAGAAAAGAATGAATTATAGAGAAAGGTAGAAAAATAGAGATTAACAAGGGAGGAAAGGATTAAGAAGTTAAATGAAAGAAAATAAAAATTAAACAAATTTCAACAAGTAGGAAATAAAGATAAACCCACTTCAATTGGAGGCCAACAATTGGATACCCCGGAATTGGAGGTAGATGCTTAGAGTCTTTCTATCATTCCCGCAAAAAGAGGAGACTAGAATTTTTGTTACACCACGATCCCGTGGCACAATTCCCATTAGATAATATAATACAACATTCATTATTAAGGAAAGATATATTAATGAAATATTTACAAGAGTTAGTAGATAAAATAGCACCAAGTTTTAAACAAATGGTAGGAGTAGAAGAACGGAAAAAATGTAGAAGCCCCATTATTGATCAAAGAGATAAGAATAAAGGAAAATGTATCTCTAAAGAACAATATATAAGAAAAGAAGAAAAGAAAAATAAGAAAAGGAGAAGTGATGAAGGATTTGTAGGATTAGAAGAAAATTATAGGTTAAGAGATGTTAAGGAAGATTTTTTTGTGGAAGAATATAACTATGAAAAGTCACAAATAAAATATGTGTCCCCCAATCATCGTACTAGCCAAAAAGAGATGACCCCCCAGATTAGATGCCATTCCATGTGGCACTTCACACACCACTTCAAAAAGTACAAGAAGAAGAAAGTTTAATAAAAGATACAATAAATTGCAAGAAGAGAGTAAGAAAAGAGAAGAGATTATAAGATAATTCAAAGAGTTATTAGGAGAACTCTATTTTGATATTGAACTTACGAGAGATAAAGGAAGAAAAGGAAATCTACAAAAACCTAGTAACCCCAATAAGAAGGTGAAACCTCCAAAGCCGTAACCAATCATTCAAAATCAATCAAAGCCTCAACCATTTAAAAGGATGGCTCATAAAATACCAAGATTTGGAAAATATACCAAGGATGGAGAGGAACATATCTTCATTTTAGAATCATACTAGAAGAACAAAAATGTGACGATTCTACGACCAAATTATATGAATTCGTTGGAACACTTAGAGAGGATACATTAAGATGGTACATGAAGACAAACATCCAAAATAATAAATACTTGGAATGTAATAGAGAAATAATTCAAGAAAAAATTCCATTCCCTAAATCACCTACAAAAAGTGTTAGAAAAATGAGAGAGTTAATTCAAAAATAAGATGAATCAATGAAAGAATTTAGTTATCAATTCAAGAATGTTACAAGAAGGTTAGAGGAACCTCGACATATAAAAAAAAATTGAATAGTTCACCTCAAGATTTCTACCTTACTTTAAAGCATCCTTATATGGAAAAACCTTTACAAGTCTTTCATATATCATAAATATGGTTATAAGGTTAGAAGAAAAACAATGGAGAAGAGAAGGAGGTGATTCAATAAAGATAGAGTTAGAAATAGTTCAATTAGAATTAGCCAAGTTAAAAATGCAAAGCAAGAGATTTAGACGAAAGAAGATCTTAGAAACATCTCACTACTAAGAAACAATATCATACCAAATATTTGGTGCACAATATGATATGAAAAAGGGCATAGTAAAATAAACTCATGTCCATATCTAGAAAAATCCAAATGAGTTGTAAGCTAGCTTAGACAATATTCTTCGAAACATATTCTTCTAGTAACTATAGTCACAAAATCATGCACTTTAGACATTTTTTTCTCCGATTTAATACTACTATTTAGAAGGTTCCCAAGTGAAGAAAGTAATAATTAACCCCTTCTTTTTGGCCATCTTGTTTTATTTTATTTCATCATTACACCTCCTTTTCATCCACATGCCCAAATCTGTTTCAACCATTTATTTTCACTTTATCCTTGGATGGGGTGCTCAGCTAGTGTTGGGGAGCCTATGGGTGCCCTGGTCCCACTAAGGGCGCCCTAGTCCTTTTTGCATTTTCCTGCCACTTTTTGGGCTCTTTTTAGCTGTTTGGCATCTTTATTTTTCTTATGGTTGGCCTTTTCAGGGTTAATTAGAAATTAGATCAAGAGAACCCTATAAATATAAAGTTATGAGACCATAATGAGGGACATATCATCACTTAATACTATCACTCCATCTAGAGTTGCATCCATCTATTGTGATGGAGATCACTTGCATCTACATAGCTCCATCATCAAAGCTAGGAAATCTACATCACACTTCATAGAGGGAGTGATTCTATTATATTCAATGCACACATTCTATTACATTTTCTACACATAGTTATTGCTCGCTACCTCAAAAAGTGCAACTAACACACGAGAAACCTAGGGCATGTTCACACACATTTGTACATAGAAATACATCAGGTCTAAGATGTAGTGCAATGATCAGTTAGTAAGTCCACCATTTTGGCAGCTAAAGTTAGTCCAAACCCTTCATATGAATTATTTTTTTATGGTTTGATGCTCATTTTGGGGTCTTGCAGGTCTTTCATTCAGCTTGGAGTATTGGTGACATTTAGCATAGGAAAACAAAGTTGATGCAACACACAACGAGGGTTTTGACCACCTTCCGACCCTATAAAAACTAGTTTCAGAGCTTTTTCATAGACCAAGGTACTAGCAGAACTCCAAACCTCCTCCAGGTGCCCCAGTCTAGCTAGATCCTCTAGATCCACTCTTTTTGGTCTTCTGCACAGTCATTCTTGATCCTGATTTTTCCACTTACCTCTACGACACTCTCCGAAAAGCATCTATTATTAGCTAATTTCTTTCCTCACTCTCTTTTGTACATTAGGGTTAACATTTCCTTTTGCATAGTTGTTTAGCTTCCTTACGTACTTATTTATTACATTTATTGACTTTATTTACAACTGTTCATAATTTATATTAACTATCTATATACTACTTAGTCCATTTTTACTTAATAATTTTGGTAAACCCAATGTATTTCACGCTTAGGATCCTAGTTTTTATTCTATCATGGGTCATCAAGTTTCCTTATATGACTTGATTAAGAGATATCCCAATTGTCAAGCTATTTCAAAAAGTACCTAGACACCCTCGACAATTGTTATATTCCTCTTTTGCATTTCAAGTGTTGACATGTGATCTTCTTCTAAAGATGTGTTCTTTTGGTTATTGGAGATCATGATTGATATGGATATTTTTTTTTCTGTTCTTAAGATCATTAGACTGGAATGGAATGGCTTCCTTGAATCCATTTTTCACTTCTTGTAGGTGAGTTACAATCTGGTTTAAAAGTTACAAACTTATCTCTTTATCTGACTCATCCTTGGATCAATTTCAGTGATCCAAGGAATGTTTTAAACCTCCTCAGTTGAATGAATGGTAAATTGACATTCCATAATTGAGGGACATGATGGACTGAAATTTGTTATAACAAGTTCTTTAATCTTTGTGAACGTGTTTCTATTCAGTTGTATGTTGTGCTTAGGTCCTTGAAGATTGATCTTGGTAGTCCATTGCTGACGTAAATGAAATGCAGCTTTGTTCATGACATTGGAAGGATTCAATCCTAAAACTAAAGGATTATCCTACGTAAATCCTAAGCTGGGTAAGAATATATATATACTACCTAGCTATGTTACTTAATTGATTTTATTTCTAACCTAAGCCTTGTGCTAAGGGAGTATGGAAAGGTTTCTAGGCTATCTAAATTAACCTAAAACCTAATGCTATATGGTTATGATATGATCTAACCTAATGCCTAAAACTACTATGTTGTGAATTAATCTAACCTATGTGGAAACTACCTAAGGTAATGTGTAAGGCCTAAGGTTATTAAATCTAAACTAACCTAAGTTTAAGGATCTATCCTAAGCTATTTTAATGGGAACCTAATGGGTCACATACCTCTAAGGCGATGGTTCCAATGGCATTTAATTTTTGATAAGGTTCTTAAAGGCATACATATTGCCGCTTTTAGCGTAGGGCTAGTTGACTTGGCGGAGCCTTTTGTGGAAGTTTCACTAAAAATGGAATTGCATGTTAAATGTGAATTGGCATTCGCCAAATTTGGGAGGTGGTGGCAAGGAGAGTTGAGTGGGAAAATTGGAATTAATGAAATTTATTGGCCTTGGGTTTTGTTCACAAACCGTCTAGGAAACTTGGAAGGCGGAGTTTGTGGGAGGTTGTTGGTTTTTACATGCTTTCTATATTTTTCTCTACATGGAGCAAACTAGTTCTTCGAACTAGCAGTTTGACTTTCACTGCATTGCTATTTTTAGCTCACCTGGTCTATTTTCGATCATGGGAAGGTATATGAGGCATTCTGAGGAAAGTTGTTTGTTTTTTGATCTTTCGTGGAGAAGAAAAGGAGTTGAAAGCTTGGCTGGAAGTCTCCTTTGATTTGGTAGAAGCACTATCAGGCATGATAGGCTCTAACCATTAAGATCTCTTGCTTTCTTCTAAACGTTTCATTAAAATGACTCTACTCTTATGAGATTCTTGTTCTTCATGTTTTAATTGGTTATTTGCTTGCTGGGTTTTGTAATCTCTAGAAATTTGGATATGAAATCCTTAGCAAAATAACATTAAGTTTGGAAACTTTCTTTGTGTGGGTTAAATTTTGAATCATTCATGGGAAACTTGTTTCTATAGCTCTGCTTGTCATTTCTGGAACCGGTATTTGAAGTGTTGTGTTTTAACTGACCTTCGTTGCTATTTATATAGTTCTGAGTTTTGGGAACATTGATTCCCATTTGATCTTGCATTGAAACTCATGTTTTGTTTAAGCTTGAGCTTATATTCAAGCTAGTGTTTGGTTTGGAACTTGTATTGGGTTCGTATTTGGATAAGAACTAGTACTGGATAATTCTTGATGCTCTAAACCTTGTGTTTGGAACCTTGGGTAACTTGATACTATTGTTTGAAGTCCGTATGTAGCTCTGTACTCATGTTTTATTCTTGTGATATTCTAGACTGTTAATGGAAGTTCATGTTTTCAGCGCACTCGTATTTTGTTATTTGTATGGTTCCAAACTCTTTTTGGAAACTTGTGTTTCATTTTGAGTTGGAAATAGGGCTTCTTGATAAGATATAAATTGGTAATGGAGGCTCCCTATTGTTTTGAACTGTTAATGTATATTTGTAATATATACTGCCTCGTATTAAGACACTTGTGTATATCCGAGCTCATGTTTGAGAGACTGCTTTGATTCTATATTCCTTCAGGGATGGACATGGGATTTTGTTAATGAATATCTTAAATGTTGAATGTTAAGGTAGTTGTCCTTTAAATGAAATAGTTTAAATTCATGTTATGAACCTGTTTCTGTTTTTTGGATGTTTTGTGTTTGGGCATAGTTTGTAATGGTTCTTCTTCTTCTTTTGCTTAAGAGTTAGATGAATCATCCTAATGGGAACCATGTTGTAAACACTTCTTTTGTCTTATAGTAAAGATAAATGTTTTATTCTATTATGATAGAATTGGGAACAATGAGATGATATGATCTGTTGTTTGTTTAAAGGTAATTGATAGGATCAATTAAACTTTAATTTGTAAGGTAGATGTTGTGGATTATATTTTGTTCTTCTCTTAGAAGTGAATTCAGATTTATTAATGTACTTCTTTCCTGATTGTTATTACTTATGCTTATTAGTATGATATATTAATTGTTTCATTAAAGTAGAGTTGTTTTAATGGAACAATTAGTGGAATGCATTTCATTTTAACGATTAGTGTCTATCATGCTCAGTTCATTGAACTAACCCATGCTAACAATTTTTGCAGATGGAATTTGTAAGTGATAAAAGAAGGATAAACTTATGAGATGCATTGGCTGATTTAAATTTGATTCCTTGTGAAGAATTTTGATTCATTCTTGAGATTGTATTGAAAAAAAAAGTAGTATTCTTTTAGGATGAAGGTGGTTGTTATGCAGTATGCCTAAAGTGCATAAGGCTTGTAAATGTATAAGTTATAAATATTAATTGAAAGATGAGAATTTACTTGTATTGGTTGTGTAAATGATCTTGTATTCATATGAAAAAGATGGATTTCTATCTTGTTGATATTCTTCATATTATTTATATGCTTAATTATTTATCCTTGATAAGTTGGATAAAGGGATTTAGTTAAATTTCCCTAATCAAAATGCAGCTTGCTATGCTGCAGAATATGATGTTCTTATCTAAACTATATTATATGGTAATGTAATGTGTGTTGAACATACATTAAGAAATGTGGATACTGGGTAGGATATACCCTAACACTTAACATGTAGATAAAGACTCTTTATCTTTCTTAATTGAATATAAACCAAAAAGGTATGTTAATGTGATTACAATTTATTAGACTTCATTTTGTATGAAGTCTACTTTAATTGGATATATACTTGAACATTGAACCTATCTAAAAGTTATTGTACTTCTTAAATGAAACTTGATAACGTTGTTTGGTTATAGTTAATTGGTAGTTTAACTGTGAGATCTAAACATTAAAAACAACCATGTAAGTATAACGAAGTTCTTCATGGACTAAATAAAGAAAATTTAGGAAAGAACTTATTGAGCATTGGATTAGGGGTTGGCAGGGTTGTTGTAATCAAGAAATAATTTAGACTAATAATGTATTAACAATCCCCTCGGGGTATGTACATCTCGATGAGGTAGTTTTACGTAGGATGTTGGCACACGCCAACTGCAGGGCTGTACTTTCGAGAAGGATTGGGTCTTCTCAAGAATACAACGTTGTAGTTGACATGTGGCATCACCCTTCCGCATTGATCATCTAGATCTACACCCAATAGGAACTCGGACTTGAACTTAGTTTCCCTCTAGGTATAGATAAGAGCATATTTAGGATATGAATTAGCTTCCAATGGCTCAGGGTAAGTTGCAACATCCAGTCGATTTAGGTCAATAGAGTATGCCCATTTACCCTAAGCCATTGTTAGTGTCTTCCTATAATAGGTTATGTTCCTATCTAGGGCTAGGGTTAAACCTAGAACAAGTGGACTGACGGTAGTCAGTAAAGACCAATCATGATAAATGAGGAGTGAGGTAAAGGAAATATTCCAATATGATGAGTATGCCATCTAGGAATAGTGACATACACACTATGTCATAAATATTTGGCTAAAGTATCGCAAACTATGGTTGTGTTGTCCTATGTTACCAAGTTTAAAACAACGTGATATCGATTAATATTGGTAGTAGATATTCGATATGTTCTTTAAAAGATCACTCAAGTACCCAAGTAGGGTAGGATGAAAAAGTATACAAAGTATACAATATGTATTCAATACATAAGATAACATAAATAGATTGGTAGCTTATCGAGTTATGGAATGAATAGATTGGTGAATCACCGTGTCATTACAGCTGCATATCTTTATCCATTGAATTTGATTGACATGGAATGTTTGTTCTAAATAATGCTTTATTTAGAATAGTGAACACTATAATTTTTTTCCCTTGTTTCTAAAGTCTTAAAATGGGAATGTTACATCTTGGTATCAGAGCTGAAGGTTACAGCTCTTGAACCTATTGTGTCCATAATCTGATGAAACTTAAATTTTCTTGTAATAGAAAATTTGAGAACAAGAGGAAACATTGTAAATAACCCTCCGCTTTGAAGAAGGAGTAGTAACATCCCAAAAATTGGATGAGATCCTTGTTTCTCTTGGACACAAGATATCATTTGGCTGTGCTTGAAAAAAAGTAATGGGTAATGAGGAGGAAGAATAAGTTGATAACAATAATCAACCACCTCCAGGGGACAATGCCAATGTGGGTGTTGATAATAACAATGTTAACATACTTGTGGAGCCTGAGAACAAAAAGGCTAGGCTAGCAACAAAACTCACTAATGACATAAAAAGGATAAGTCCACCCAAGTTTGATGGAACCACATTAGGATATGGGGCTTGAGAACTGGCTCAAATGAAATGGAGAAATAATTTACAATAAGAAATTTCTCAGAAGAAACAAAGGCGATATGGGGAGCATATCAACTTTCACATGAAGCATCTTCATGGTGGGATAGCCACAAGGCTGAGTTAAACATTGATGAATCTAATATCACATGGGACCAATTTAAAGGTTACTTTAGGCAATGATGGCTGCCACAACTCTACTATGATAAGAAAATGACTAAATTTCAAAACTTAGCTCAAGGAAAGCTAACTGTAACTGAGTATTGGGAGTGATTTACAAAACTCCTTAAGTATGTGCCCCAGTACCAAACTGATGAGAAGTTCAGGATATAGAAATTCATCATGGGATTGAATCCCATTATAGGAGGAGAGGTGGATGTTCATAGCCCAACCACGATGGAAGGGGTTGTTGAAAAATCCATAAGGTAGGAATAGAAATTAAAGGCAATTTCTACTCATAAGGAGGAAGTAAGGAAGAAGAATCCCAACTCCTCTTCATCCTCTCTTACACCCAAGAAAGGACCATGGAAGAAATTCGGAATGAAAAGTAAGTTTTCATTTGATACAAATAGGAAAGCAACAAATAAACAAGTTTGTTGGTAATGCACAAACAACTTTTCCAAGAACAATAATAATGGACAGAAAGTCCTATGGGGGTCTGAATGATAACTCTAAGGATGGAAATAAACCTTGAGCCTAGGAAGGGACTGTAGGAGGCTATTATAACTATGGAAAAGATCATTACACAAATCAATGTCCTTTGAAGAAGGATGATCATAATCGTCAGACAAGATACACGCTACTGCTATGAATCGATAAGACAGTAGGTGAGAAACATGCCACACCCATAGAAGTTCGGGTAAGTTATTTGGTTTACCAATAACTATTCTTTTTGATACTGGAGCTATTGAATGTTTTATTTCTAGTAAATTAACATCAAAATTAAAAAGAAAAGCTGGAAACATGGATAAAACATGGACTGTACAGTATGGTAATAATGTTGTTCATACAGGTTAGTATGTGTCTTTTTGGAGCAATCCTTGATTTACCTAACTTTTCCATAGAGGTTGATCTTTATGTTGCACCTTTAGGGTCTTATGATGTAATCATAGGTGTTAATTGGTTAGCAGAACATAAGGCTAAAGTGGATTATTTTGAAAAACACATTATTTGTTTAGATGACCTGCAAAAAACAACAGAGATTCAGGGTGTGAAACGTGAAATTTCTGTTAGAAAACTATCAGCTATGTAACTTAAAAAGGCCAAAAATAAAGGATGTACCTTATATGTAGTAAAAATTACTGAATCAATAGAAGAGAGCAGTGATATTATGGAATGATATCCGCTGTTACAGACTTCAGTGATGTATTTCTAGAAGAATTGCTAGGTCTTCCACCCAAAAGGGAATTTGATTTCACAATTGAGATCAAGCCTAGAACTAAACCTATTTCTAAAGCACCGTATTGAATGAATACTACATAATTAGTAGATCTTAAGGCTCAGTTGCATGAAATTTTGTCTCAAGGTTTGATTAGACCAAGTGTTTCACCTTGGGGAGCACCTGCATATTTTGTGAAAAAGAAAGATGGAACACTTAGATTGTGCATTGATTACAGAATGTTAAACAAGGCAACAATCAAGAATAGATATCCACTCCCTAAGATTGATGATTTATTTGATCAGATGTGTGGAGCATTGGTATATTCTAAGATAGATCTTCGATCTGGATATCATCAATTATGAATTAAGGATGAGGATATTCATAAAATAGCTTTCAGAACAAGGTATGGACATTATGAGTTTACGGTTTTACCTTTTGGATTAACTAATGCACTTGTGACATTTATGAATTTAATGAATAATATCTTTCAAGAATACTTCAAAAATTTGTGCTCGTATTCTTGGATGACATTCTCATATATTCTAAAAGCATTGAGGAGCATCATGAGCATTTGAAAATAGTTTTGGAAATTTTGAGAAAGAGACGACTTGTTTGGTAAGCTATCCAAATGTTCTTTCTATGACACAGAATTACACTATCTAGGACATGTAATAATTAAATATGGAATTTCTGTAGATCCTTCTAAAATTATAGCTATAACCAAGTGGCCTGCACTAAAGAATGTACATGAAGTTAGAAGCTTCATGGGACTTGCAGCTACTATAGGAAATTTGTAAAAGACTTTTCTAAGATAGCTGCACCAATAACTTCCTTATAGAAGAAAGATAAAAATTTTGTTTGAGTGAGAAATGTGAAATTGCATTTAAAACCTTGAAGGAATAGTTAACTTCAGCACCTATTCTTACAGTACCATATCCTAATGGAGATTTTATGGTGGTGACTGATGCATCCGATGAAGGTCTAGGAGGTATTTTGTTACAAAGTGGTCATGTTATAGCATACGAAAGTAGAAAACTTAAGTTACATGAGTTGAATTATGCTCCACATGATTTAGAGCTTACTACCATTGTTCATGCACTTCAAGTTTGGAGGCATTATCTACTTGACAAACCATTTGAGTTGAAAACTGATCATCTTGGGCTGAAGAACATTTTCACTCAGCCAAATCTGAATGCAAGACAATGAATGTGGTTAGAGTTTTGTCTCAATATCATTTTGAAATCAGTTATATAAAGGGTAAAGAAAATAGAGTGGTTGATGCTCTAAGTCGTAGGAAGCACATTTATGCTCTTATAACACTTAGAACTCAGTTTAAGGATGAAGTAAAAAGTGTTATGGAATTTGATTCTTACTTCCAACAAGTAAAAGCAACACTTGCTACAGATTCTAATGATTTGAGGTATAAAGGTTTTCACTTTGATAAAGAAGGAATCTTATGATTTGAAAACAGAGTCTATGTACCTTTGCTTAATGATTTGAGAAAGAAATTGTTAGCTGAATTTCACAATTCACCTTTTTCTGGACACCCTGGCATTACTAAGATGCTTGCTGATATAAAACAACAATATTTCTGGAAAGGAATGAAAAAGGATGTTATTGATTTTGTGACACATTGCCTTGAATGTCAATGTGTTAAGGTGAAACATATGCACCCACCTAGCCAATTTGTTGTATCCTCATAGCATACCACAGTACAAATGACAAGTAATAAGCATGGATTTTGTACAAGGGTTACCTATGTCAAGAAATAAGCATGATGTTATCTTAGTAGTTGTGGATAAACTAACAAAGGTAGAAAATTTTATTACTAGAAATCTGAAGGATGATTCTCTATTTTGGCAAGAATATTTGTACACAAAATTTCAAATTACATGGAGTACTTGAGTTAATCATTTTGGATAGAGATCCTAGAATGACGTCAAGATTTTGGCAAATGCTTAATGCAGCTCTAGGAACTAAGATAAATTTTAGTTCTGCGTATCATCCGAAAATAGATGGGTAGACTAAAAGAGTAAATCAAGTTTTAGAAGATATGTTATGAATGTATTGCATGGATCAACAGTATAAGTGGGAAGAGTATATTCCATTAGTTGAACTCACATATAATAATACATATCATGATTCTCTTAAGATGGCACCTTTCGAGGCATTATATGGAAGAAAATGTAGAACCCCATTAGTTGGGATAACATAGAAGATAGAGAGGTAATTGGACCTGAAATTCTTATTGAAATGGAACAACAAGTTAAATTGATTCGTGAATGCTTGAAAGAAGTAGCAGATAGGAAAAAGAGTTACACTGACTTGAAGAGGGTTGATAGGAAATTTGAACTTGGTGAGAAAGTCTTTCTTGGTTAAACCGAAAAGAGTTCTATAACTTTTGGCAAGGCTACCAAGTTATCACCTCGTTATGTGGGACCTTTTGAGATAGTTGAAGTAATCAACCCTATAGCTTATCGTTTAGCATTACCTCTTGCTTTGTCATGAATGCATGATGTTTTCCATATTTCTTTGCTTAAGAAATATGTTTCAGATTTATCACACGTGTTAAATTGGAATTCCTTGTAGGTCCAGGACCTAGGAATAATCATGTGGTTAAACCCATACGAGTGCTTGAAACTTGCACAGTTGCATTTGAGAAATCGAGAAATAAGTCAATGTAAAGTCTAGTGGGACCAGTTTAATGAAGATAGTGCAACTTGGGAAAACCTAGAGGATATGAAAACTTCTTTTCCATATCTATTTGAACAGAATTGATTATGTGGATTGTTAGAAATTTTTGTGATTTTTCTTCTATATATGACTATAAGTATGCCAGTTTTGGGTAGATATTTATATGAATTGAACAAACAACTATTTAATGCTGATTTCTAGAACTATAAGTTTTGATATATTTGACTTATGATAAGAGAAGTGAATGAATTGATTTTCATTGATATAAATTGTTAAAATGAGGTAATCATCGGGATGATGATTCTTTTTAGGAGGGAAGCATGTAACACCCTCGACAATTGTTATATTCCTCTTTTGCATTTCAAGTGTTGACATGTGATCTTCTTCTAAAGATGTGTTCTTTTGGTTGTTGGAGATCATGCTTGATATGGATAAATATTTTCTATTCTTAAGATCATTAGACTAGAATGGAATGGCTTCCTTGAATCCATTTTTCACTTCTTGTAGGTGAGTTGCAATCTGGTTTAAAAGTTGCAAACTTATCTCTTTATCTGACTCATCCTTGGATCAATTTCAGTGATCCAAGGAATGTTTTAAACCTCCTCAGTTGAATGAATGGTAAATTGACATTCCATAATTGAGGGACATGATGGACTGAAATTTTTATAACAAGTTCTTTAATTTTGTGAACGTGTTTCTATTCAATTGTATGTTGTGCTTAGGTCCTTGAAGATTGATCTTGGCAGTCCATTGCTGACGTAAATGAAATGCAACCTGTTCATGACATTGGAAGGATTCGAATCCTAAAACTAAAAGATTATCCTATAGAATCCTAAGCTAGGTAAGAATATATATATATACTACCTAGCTATGTTACTTAATTGATTTTATTTCTAACCTAAGCCTTGTGCTAAGGGAGTATGGAAAGGTTTCTAGGCTATCTAAATTAACCTAAAACCTAATGCTATATGGTTATGATATGATCTAACCTAATGCCTAAAACTACTATGTTGTGAATTAATCTAACCTATGTGGAAACTACCTAAGGTAATGTGTAAGGCCTAAGGTGATTAATTCTAAACTAACCTAAGTTCTAAAGGATCTATCCTAAGCTATTTTAATGGGAACCTAATGGGTTACATACCTCTAAGGTGAAACGGTTCCAATGGCATTTAATTTTTGATAAGGTTCTTAAAGGCATACGTACTGCTAGTTTTGGCAGGGGCTAGTTGACTTGGTGAGAGCTTATGTGGAAGTTTCACTAAAGATGGAATTGCATGTTAAATGTGAATTGGCATTCACCAGATTTGGGAGGTGGTGGCAAGGAGAGTTGAGTGGGAAAATTGGAATTAATGAAATTTATTGGCCTTGGGTTTTGTTCACAAACCGTCTAGGAAACTTGGAAGGTGGGTTTGTGGGAGGTTGTTGGTTTTTGCATGCTTTCCAGATTTTTCTCTGCATGGAGTGAATTGGTTCTTCAAACAATAGTTTAAATTTCACTTGCATTGCTATTTTTAGCTCACCTGGTCTATTTTTGATCATGGGAAGGTATATGAGGCATTCTGAGGAAAGTTGTTTGTTTGTTGATCTTTCGTGGAGAAGAAAAGGAGTTGAAAGCTCGGTTGGAAGTCTCCTTCGATTTGGCAGAAGCACTATTAGGCATGATAGGCTCTAACCATTAAGATCTCTTGCTTTCTTCTAAACGTTTCATTAAAATGACTCTACTCTTATGAGATTCTTGTTCTTCATGTTTTATCTGGTTATTTGCTTGATGGGTTTTATAAATCTCTAGAAATTTGGATATGAAATCCTTAGCAAAATAACATTAAGTTTGGAAACTTTCTTTGTGTGGGTTAAATTTTGAATCATTCATGGGAAACTTGTTTCTGTAGCTCTGCTTGTCATTTTTGGAACCGGTATTCAAAGTGTTGTGTTTTAACTGACCTTCATTGCTATTTATATGGTTCTAAGTTTTGGGAACCTTGAGTCCCATTTGATCTTGCATTGGAACTCATGTTTTGTTTAAGCTTGAGCTTGTATTCGAGCTAGTGTTTGGTTTGGAACTTGTATTGGGTTCGTATTTGGATAAGAACTGTGTTGGATAATTCTTGATGCTCTAAACCCGTGTTTGGAACCTTGGGTAACTCGGGACTATTGTTTGAAGTCCGTATGTAGCTCTGTACTCATGTTTTATTCTTGTGATATTTTGGACTGTTAATGGAAGTTCATGTTTTCACCGCACTCATATTTTGTTACTTGTATGGTTCCAAACTCTTGTTGGAAACTCGTGTTTCATTTTGAGTTGGAAATAGGGATTCTTGATAAGATATAAATTGGTAATGGAGGCTCCCTGTTGTTTTGAACTATTAATGTATATTTGTAATATATACTTACCTCGTATTAAGACACTTGTGTATATCTGAGCTCATGTTTGAGACTTTGTGATTTGACACTGTACGTGTAATTTGGTACTTAGTGTTGGAATTTATAGCTAGAATGATGTGTGTTTTTATTCTAGTAATTTTGAGTTGGTTTTAATTTCATTTAAGTTAAAAGCTTATAACTCTATCAATTCGAACTACTTACTCAAAGGAAATATGGTAGAGTAGTTTAACCGAGCTGTTTGAATATCTTTTGGAAAATTAAACTGAAACATTTTTTCGTTAGATAATGGAATTGGAACTTCTTTTGTGGATTGTTCATCTTCTTTGAACTAGCAATGGCATTTAAGTAGGGAAAGCCTTTTCCCCTCTGTTTTGAGGAAACCCGCATCTTGGGTTGATTGTTTTGTTTAAAACAATGTCTCCTCTATTGGAAACATGAAGTTGAGATAGTTTTGTTTGGATTATTGCTCTCTTGAAACCACGAACCACTTGCTCTTTGTAATAAAATGTTGAAATCTTGTAATGAAGTTTCAGTCTTTGTTGAGCTCGTGGGTAATTAAGAATTGTTAGTTTTCTATTAGGGATTTTCTATTTCTTGATTGGATTTAGTAAATGAATCCTTATTCTTTTTTAAAGAGAAAAGAAATTTTGATTCATTTGGGACAATATGTTGTTTTTGAACTTTACTTGTGTATTTGTTCTAAATTGAAATGGGAACTCATGCTTTATTGAAGGTAAAAATTGTAAGGGAGACTTGCAGTATGTTTTCTTCTTACCTTGAGTTGGTTTTGTTCTCTCTTCAGGAACTAGTGTATGAGCTTATTGTTTGGATTAGAAAGGGAATTTGTTGTTAAGTGTAGTGAAATGATTTAAGGATGGAATCACATTCTGATAAGATTCCTTTTCTATGTTGTTGGGTTAAGTTCATTTGATTGAAACCTTCTGTTATTGATTCTCTTAGGGAATGGAGATTTATTATGTTGATTAGTCTTCTTGTACATATCATTTGACTGAAATGATGTAAAAAGAGATTAGATGTTTCAGGTCTTGTTGAACAAAAAATGTAAACTTGTTGATAGACTATTTGATTCTATATTCCTTCAGGGATGGACATGGGATTTTATTCTGATGAATATCTTAAATGTTGAATGTTAAGGTAGTTGTCCTTTAAATGAAACAATTAAATTCATGTTATGAACCTGTTTCTGTTTTTTGGATGTTTTGTGTTTGGGCATAGTTTGTAATGGTTCTTCTTCTTCTTTTTTCTTAAGAGTTAGATGAATCATCCTAATGGGAACCATGCTATAAACACTTCTTTTGTCTTATAGTAAAGATAAATGTTTTATTCTATTATGATAGAATTGGGAACAATGAGATGATATGATCTGTTTTTTGTTTAAAGGTAATTGATAGGATCAATTAAACTTTAATTTGTAAGGCAGATGTTGTGGATTATATTATGTTCTTCTCTTAGAAGTGAATTCAGATTTATTAATGTACTTCTTTCCTGATTGTTATTACTTATGTTTATTAGTATGATATATTAATTGTTTCATTAAAGTAGAGTTGTTTTAATGGAACAATTAGTGGAATGTAATTCATTTTAAGGCTTAGTGCTTATCATGCTCAGTTCATTGAACTGACCCGTGCTAACAATTTTTGCAGATGGACTTCGTAAGTGATAAAAGAAGGCTAAACTTATGAGATGCATTGGCTGATTTAAATCTGATTCCTTGTGAAGAATTCTGATTCATTCTTGAGATTGTATTGAAAAAGAAAAGTAGTATTCTTTTAGGATGAAGGTAGTTGTTATGCAGTATGCCTAAAGTGCATAAGGCTTGTAAATGTATAAGTTATAAAGATTAATTGAAAGATGAGAATTTACTTGTATTGGTTGTGTAAATTATCTTGTATTTGTATGAAAAAGATGGATTTCTATCTTGTTGATATTCTTCATATTATTTATATGCTTAATTGGTTATCCTTGATAAGTTGGATAAAGGGATTTAGTTCAATTTCCCTAATCAAAATGCAGCTTGCTAAGTTGCAGAATATGATGTTCTTATCTAAACTATATTATATGGTAATGTAATGTGTGTTGAACATACATTAAGAAATGTGGATATTGGGTAGGATATACCCTAACACTTAACATGTAGATAAAGACTCTTTATCTTTCTTAATTGAATATAAACCAAAAAGGTATGTTAATGTGATTACAATTTATTAGACTTCATTTTGTATGAAGTATACTTTAATTGGATATATACTCAAACGTTGAACCTGTCTAAAAGTTATTGTACTTTTAAAATGAAACTTGATAATATTGTTTGGTTGCGGTTAATTGGTAGTTTAACTGTGAGATCTAAACATTAAAAACAACCATGAAGTATAACGAAGTTCTTCATGGACTAAATAAAGCAAATTTAGGAAAGAACTTATTGAGCATTGGATTAGGGTTGGTAGAGTTTTGTAATCAAGAAATAATTCAGACTAATAATGTATTAACAATCCTCGGGGTATGTACATCTCGATGAGGTAGTTTCTAGGATGTTGGCACACGCCAACTGCAAGGCTATACTTTTCGAGAAGGCTTGGGTCTTCTCGAGAATACAATGTTGTAGTTGACATGTGGCATCACCCTTCCACATTGATCATCTAGATCTACACCCAATAAGAACTCGGACTTGAACTTAGTTTCCTCTAGGTCTAGATAGGAGCATATTTAGGATATGAATTAGCTTCCAATGGCTCAGGGTACGTTGGCACATCTGGTTGACTTAGGTCAACCGAGTATGCCCATTTACCCTAAGCCATTGTGAGCATCTTCCTATAATAGGTTATGTTCCTATCTAGGGCTAGGGTTAAACCTAGAACAAGTGGACTGATGGTAGTCAGTAAAGACCAATCATGATAATGAGGAGTGAGGTGAAGGACGTATTCCAATATGATGAGTATGTCATCTAGGAATAGTGACATACACAGATATGTTATAAATCTTTGGCCAAAGTATCGCAAACTATTGGTTGCATTGTCCTATGTCACCAAGTTTAAAACAACGTGATATCGATGAAT
The DNA here is from genome assembly GCA_018340775.1 of Taxus wallichiana var. yunnanensis. Taxonomy (NCBI): domain Eukaryota; kingdom Viridiplantae; phylum Streptophyta; class Pinopsida; order Cupressales; family Taxaceae; genus Taxus; species Taxus wallichiana. The sequence continues at coordinate 265,569,852 of CM031243.1, read as the reverse complement.
ATTGGTAATAGATATTTAGATATGTTCTTTAAACAGATCACTCAATACTGGTGTAGGGTAGGATGACAAAGTATACAAAGTATATAATATGTATTCAATACATAAGATAACATAAATAGATCGGTAGCTTATTATGGAATGAATAGATCGGTGAATCACCGAGTCATTATAGCTACATATGTTTATCCATTGAATTTGATTGGCATGGAATGTTTGTTCTAAATAATGCTTTATTTAGAAAAATGAAAACTAAATTTTTTTTCCCTTGTTTCTAAAGTCTTAAAATGGGAATGTTACACTATCCGAGTTTAGCATAACATCATTATTACATACTACATTACTAGTGCATCTACATACATGCCATTTTACACATGCTACACCTTTTGCATTCACATTCTACATATCACATATTCAAACGTTCTATTCACCTTGCATCTTGAATTTAAATTCTTCAAATAGTGTATTTATACATTCTACTCATCACATTTATTACATTGTTTTCTCACGCACTACACTCATTGCCCTATGATGCACTTGAGTTCCTCGGTCCATAATTGACTTGCCAAGTGTTTACAAATCAAACGGACCTTACACTCATCACACATGCGACAATCCTAAGTTAGTGACATATGTTTAACGCTAAATTGTCACCTATTCTATCATTTTGTAGTGGTATACACCTTAGGTTACATCACCACTTCCTCATTTCATCTTATAGTGATATACACTTAGGATAAATCATCACTTATACATTCATCTAGTTGTGATATATGATTTGGCTATAGGGTACATGCACACATCCTTTCTAAGTCACATCTTGTCATTACAAGTACACATTCATCACAACGTGCTAGACACAATATCCTACTCCTAACCATTTTTTTGATGAAAAACTCTCGTTTATAGTTCATTCTTGATTGCTGAAGGGAAAAAATAAATGAACATCACTACATACATTTCCATTCAATTAGGGGCATGCGGCTCCTATCATTCCATCTTACATTTCATTCCATCCATCCACAACATATTGCATTGTCTTGGGGGCATTTACTCTTCTTTACTAGTGTTTTACATGATCAATTTAGTACACATGAAAAATTGATTTCTTATATGTCATTATCTATACCATCCACACATGCAAATTCATGTATTTGTTTAGTTATGATCACATATACATACCCTTCCTACACTAGTCATTGGGGGCATCCACACTCATCTCTCACAGCGCTATTGTTTCATTTTGTACTTATCACTTTACATTACTTGGTTATTCACACATATTGGTTATTTCTCTAACATGATAATGGGTGTTCCATGTGCAATACTTGTTTTGCAGGATTACAAGTTTCCATGACTACTTCTTTTACTTGTTTGTTACACTGTCTAACATTCTTTGCTTTTGTATGTGGGCCTTTCCCTATGTTTTGTGTGCACACTTGTTTGTTGTTTATGGCCATGATGGCCTTGCATGTCTTGTGACATCGTGAGTGATGTCCCATTTTTATACCCTTTTTGTGCAACTTACTTTTCTTCTTATGTAGTTACACTACTGTGCTTGGTAGTTTTTACATTTTCAGTGTACTTTACACTTGCTTTCTACATGCATGTGTTTTCGTACTAACATTTTTTTGGCTAGCCATCCTTGTTTGTGCATGCCTTGGTTTATACCAAGTGTATTCCCTTCCCTCTCGTAGGTCATAGTTACAGAGTACATGTGGTTGGTCCTCTTTTGGGGCTGCAATGTCTTATCAACAACGTCACATGCACCCCCAAAAGAGGGGGACATCATTTGGGGTTTTTTACATACTAAAAAAGATTATATACCAGTTCGGTTAAGTTATACAAATTGAGTGGGTTCATACCAATATACGAACCCCATACACACCAGATTTTATAGGACACGTGTCATTATCATTTTGGGAAGCGATTACATGCTTGAGGTTACAGGTGTTCCTCTCTACACTACTTTGCCCGGTGGTGTCGGATCACCCAAAAACAAGGACAACACAAAGATATCTTGACACACATTTAGGGAAGTAGTTAGAGTTTGGAGGGAACTAAGCATTTCCTACCTACACTTGTTCAGCCAAGTTGGTGTGAGATTGCCCAAAAACTCACAAGATTGGATATAGTTCTACACACTATTTCTTGACATGGATCAAAGTGCGCATGTTCCATTTACATTTGTGTATTTTACATTTACATGAATATTTTACATAGAATTTTTACACATACATACATACATATTTGGCTACTTGATCATTTCCTCTTTGCAGGTCCAACCGTATGAGAAACAAGCAGTCAAATTGGGGGCAACAAGAACAACAACGTCAACAACAACACTTCACAATAACACACACTTTATTAACCATGCAGATACATTACACAACGCAACAAATACACACATGTTCCACCCTAGGTTCACTCTCATCACTTTTTATTTATGCATTTTTCATCTTTAGTTTCCACGCTCCTCCATATTTTTGTCATTCCACGCTTTGTCTAGTCTTTTGGCATTTTTCTACTACATTTTTCATGGACATCAGGTACACATCTCTATCTACTTTACATTACTGAGATTTCCACTCACCAACATAAAGTGGGGGAAAATGTAGATGCAAAATCATGCACTTTAGACATTTATTTATCTAGATTTCATACTACTATTTAGAAGGTTATCGAGTGAAGAAAGTAACTAATTAACCCCCATCTTTTGGCCATCTTGCTTTATTTTATTTTGTCATTACCACCCCTTTTTAGCCACATGCCAAGTTTTTTTGGTCATTTCCCATCATTTTAGCCTCATTGGGGCACTGGGCCGATGTTAGGGCGCCCATGGGGGCCCTAGTCCCACCAGTAGGCGTTTTGTCCTTTAACATTTTCCCGCCACTTTTTGGGATATTTCTAGCCGTTTGGAATATTTATTTTTCTTGTGGTCAACATTTTTAGGATTAAATATGAAATTAGATCAAGAAAACCTTTAAATATAAAGTTATGAGACCATAATGAGGGATCTATAATTGCTTAATACTATCACTTCATCTAGAGTTGCATCCATTTATTGCTTTAGAGATCACTTGCATCCACATAACTCCATCATCAAGGCTAGGACATATTCATCACACATCATAGGGGAGGGATTCTATTATATTCCATACACACATTATATTACATTTTATACACATAATTCTTGTTTGGTACCTCACAAAGTGTGACTGGAATAAGATAAACCTAGGGCATGCTCACACACATTTACACGAATTACATCGGGTTTGAGATGTAGTGCGTTACTTAATTAGTAAGTCCACCATTATGGAAGTTAATGTTAGTCCAACCCCTTCATATGCATTATTATTTTTTAGGGTTTGATACTTGATTTGGGGTCCTGTAGGTATTTCATTCAACTTAGAGTATTGACGACAATCAACACATGAAAATGAAGTTGATGTGACACATAACGAGGGTTTCAGACCACCTTTTGACCCTATAAAAACTAGTTTCAGAGCTTTAACACATACTAGGGCTCCCAGATTATAGACTAGGCACCCGTAGGTGCCCTGTAACTTCTCCAGTACCTCGGTCCCAACTATATCCTCTAGATGCACTCTTTTTAGACTTTTGAAAAGTCATTCCTACTTCTTATTTTTCCAATTACCTCTGCGACACTCTCTGATAGACATTTGTTATCAACTCAGTTCTTTCCTCACTCTCTTTTTCACATTAGGGTTAGCATTTCCTTTTGCATAGTTTTTTATCTTGCTTACATACTTCTTTACTACATTTATTTACTTTATTTATAACTATTCATAGCTTAGATTAACTATATATATACTATTTAGTCCATTTTTAGTTAATCGCTAACATATCCATAGTAGAAATAACTTGGTATGGTATTTAAAGATTGTGGGATAAACATACACAAGATACATGACCATTATTATAAGTATCCACTCCCACAAATCAATTCATGTACTATATAACATGTGGATCCTAAAATCACTATCATCATACCTGTCTTATAGTTAATACCCATGAAGAATTAATAGATTATAATATTCGTAGAGAAATGGTAGCAAAAAAACACAACACCTCCCCCACAACAACCAACACCTACAGTAAAATTACAACAACCCCCACCTATTCAAGCTCTAGAAATTACTGCCCCTCCATAATAGAGAGGATATCACAAGGAAAAACCACACTATGAAGGTGGATACCAAGTAAACAACTATAACCCCAACTATCAAGAGTATGGTGGAGGTTATAAATGATGATATAGAGGAGGATACATAGGTGGATTAATGAGTGGATACAATCACTACCAAGGTGGAAAAGGATATCAAGGATATCAAGGGAGAGTTAACAAAAATAAATCAGGGGCTAGCTTGAAGGATAGAAGACTAATTCATCTCTATAAATATGGAAAGGATGGACATTTAACAAGGAATTATATAGAATCGACCCTTGCATATTTTTCTATGAGCTCGAGACACGATTATTTCAGTTGTCCTAAGGATGTATAATTCTATAGAAATGGAGGAAAAAAACAAAAGAATTAGGGAGGGATGCTCAAAAGAATGTCTAACATCTCACTAAAATACCATGGGATGAGGATACATCAATAGAAGAAGAGAAACAAAACAAAGAAAAAGCATCTAGTTCCAATAACAAACCAAAGAAGGAGAAGAAAAAGTAATAAGATGAAGAAAACTATTTTAAGAGAAAAACACATAATAAAGCCAATAATGATCAAGAAGAACAAAAATATAAAGACATAGTTACAACAAGGAGTGCTGTCAATAAAGAGCACACACCTAACAAAAGAAAATCATCGATTACCTACAAAAGAAGATTCATCTTGTAGTCATTATTTTACCCTCAATACTTCTTTCTAACCCCAAACGCACTGGCCTATAATCCAACATATGCTAGGTGCTCACCTGAGGTGTGCACGGGCACCGAGCCCCTCCTTTATGTGATATTTTAAAGAGATTCTACCATTAATGGAGGATTATTTGGAGAAACAGTAAATTTACTTACTTTAAAAGGCAGAAGATGTAACTAGCAAATCTACACATCATTGCATAAAAAAGCTAAATAAACATTGCACGAAGCACAAGAAACCAAATTTGAATCATGATAAGCCAAATAACATGAGGGTTTACACCCATAAACAAGATGTAAAAATATATCCATGTATATTGATTTAAAAAGAGTCTCTGGTAGCCATACTACATTCAAAAGGGTCATCTCAGACCATATACATTAAATGAAAAAGATCCAACCCCTGCAAACTAATCTTATTAGAGATCCTAACTATAATTTTCCCCATTATATCCATTGATACAAATACTAGTACCCATACATATGCTTAATGGTATCCATTACAACCCTATAGCAATAAGTACTCTAAACCCTTAGCATTTCTACGTCACTTTGTGACTCTCCTCCTCTTTCTCTGCATTCTCTATGCATTCTCTCTACATTCCCTTTATGTCTTTCTCGTGTGTCTCTCTATGTGTCTCTCTATTTTTCTATTCCTATCCCAAGCACCTCGTTAAATAGGATCATCGACCATGTTAGGAAATAAATGTTTACATTATAGTTTGTGTGGTTGTTATATTGTTATAATATATTGTTTCAACAATATATTATTCATAGAGTATGTTTTATCCGTGATTATTATTTTGGGTTATTTGTTGTAACAAATCCTATTTATTAGGAGGTGGTTTGGCTATACTTTTAGCTATATAATAGCCCTTGTACTGTGTAAAATATATACAGTGAAGACTACATTATTATTATTGTTGTGTTATAATTCTTCAGAGCTCAAACCAAATCAAGATTTGGTATCAGAGTGGGTAAATCTGATGATAGAAACCAGACCTAGTCTTTAGAGAAAGTATGATATGGAGGCTTTATTTGTGAAGGGGAAACCATTGTATTGCCCCCCAGTATGATGTAGTTTCTCTTTGCATTAATTGTTTTATCAAAGCTTGTCTTAAACAAATACAATTTTTTTCATTTACATTTTCATGAGGCTATGGAGTTTTAAATAAATATATATGTTTTAGAATAGAGTAAGGTTTTTTATTCTTCCCAGTTGTAGTTTATGAGCTTGAAGGAGAAGCCCACTCTTGGAGGTGTGTGGATTAGTACCCACAAATGGAATATTGTAGCTCAATTGGACCCTGCAACATTTGCGGATGTAGTGGTGGGGATTTACATCAATCATAAGGGTGACCTAGAACTTGTTTCCAAGAGTATTGAATCTGTAAATATCCACTTCTCAAGATACGGTGACACCTTTTTTTTGAGGTGGTATTTATTGGAGGTCACACACAACCTGGTATTATAAAGCCTGAAGAATGCAATTAAAATACCTTTGCTGTTTTGAATTGTGAACCTGCAAGGAAAAGTATCTTGCAGTTTGTTCTTTGTATTCAAAAGATATTACGTAGGATATCTTTTCTAATCAAGAATCTTGAAAATGTTATGTGAAGGACTGATGAAGTGAGGGAATATGGAATACAATCTCCTCGATTTGTTTTCTCGTATAAGTGTACTACCAAGGCTTTTACAAAGCATTTCATTAAGGAAAAGGAAGGCTCGAGGTGACATATGGCATAATGAATCTCCTCAAAACTTGAAGGTTAGGCATTTGCGAAGATTTCAAAGTCTTATCTTAGCATATGATTTCTCATCTCATTCATTAAGTCTAGTCTATAGTTGTTTAAATCATTGTTGAAAAAGTAATTACACTCTATTACTTTTTATTTGTAGTTTGTTATTATACTATGTATACTTAGTGGTCCTATAAGGAGGGGGGTTTGATATTTTGTCAAAGTATACAATAAGTCATATTTAAAAATTAATCACAAATTATTACTTTTTAAATATTCCAAGTGTCTAGTGATTGTTGTATTTTATATTGTCATATTTTCCAAGTTAATAGTCAAGTTGTCAAAGGGTAAAAAAATTGAGTCATTGTAAAAGTTTGAAAAATAAAAAAATTTCCTTACGGATGCATTTTTGGTGTTACCTAACCTCTGTAAAATAAATTATTTCACATTGCAGGAGGGAAGATACAATAAACATTGTGGAAACAATTGAGCCTCAAAATAAATATCAAGAGCTAGCAACATGTTAATAGAGGACAGACGCATCGGAGGTTGGAGGACAACCGAGAGACCTCTTGTCGACCACCAATGATGGGGCCGCTTCACTGATTTGGTGGCATGTGTGTGAGTGGTGTGCCTTATTTTAGCATGAAGTGTGTTTGATTTCACATTTTCAGTTGTGTGCTTTAGTTTCATAGTACATGTTTTGCAGTACATTCATGTTTCCAGTTTCCAATGTGTAATTTTCAGCTTGTCAGTGTGGATTGAAAAATAAGAACAAAGGTTCATTCCTGTTCACTTGTGTATGTGACTATTCCTACACAATTCCCTGATGTAATAACACAGAGAAAAACAAAACAAAATAGTGAAAGGTAAAATCATGAGTCTTTCAAAGGTTGAATAGTCAAATGTGTTCTTGTTCATACCTAGGTTTGTGATTAGCCTTTGGAAAACCATTGAAGGTTGTTCAGATGTGTTCCTAATAGTGCATGGTTGATAATAAGTTGACGTGTTCCTTTTTCTACCTTCAGTTTGAGTGTTGTACCAAGATCATGAGCAAGCATGAGTGGTAGGCTGCAGAGGAAGTGTGAAAATTCTTTTACTACCATGTAAACATTAAGGGGGGGAATGTTAGGAAATTAATGTTTACATTATAGTTTGTGTGGTTGTTATATTGTTATAATATATTTTTTCAACAATATATTATTCATAGAGTATGTTTTACCCGTGATTATTATTTTAGTTTATTTGTTGTAACACCTCCCTATTTATTAGGAGGTGGTTTGGCTATACTTTTGGATATATAATAGCCCTTATATTGTGTGAAATATATACAAAGTGGATATTATTAGTGAAGGCTACATTATTATTATTATTATTGTTGTTGTTGTTGTGTTATAATCTTGTAGAACTCGGACCAAATCAAGAGACCACCACCATGACTTCTCTTCTGAGAAGATCACATGCCAAGTGTTAATGTGGTCCTCCATTAGCAAATGCTTATCATTTTTGTAAACCTTCCAATAAATTTAATTATGTCTTTGGGAATATTCTCTCGTGGAATATCCTTTTTTACCTCTAAGGTTCCAGGCATGATACCTTATCCACTCATCATGCCTAGTTTGGTCCTCACATTTTTCCTTAATTGAATCCATGATGCAAAATATGTATAAGTCCTTTGAACCCTTGTTATTCCTCCCACGTGTGCCTTGGTTTCACTTAAACCCTTCTTAAACCCCTTTTTCTTGTGCACTTTTCCCTAAGCACCCTTCTATCTATTGATCATGTGTGCGCACACCTTTTTTGGTACTTAGCCAATATTTTAGGGTCCAACATCACCCCACACTATGCATGTTATCCATCCTCGAAACATTCTGCTTCCTTAAAGAATAAAGAATAGAGGTATTGAAATAATTAAAGAATGGAAGGATGAAAAAAATGGAAGAATAGAAGAATGTCCTCTTTCTCTCATGAGGAGGGGAACTCCTTCACAAATGCCTCAATATTTTCCCATCGTCTACTTCTCCCCGCATCTCATCAAGTAGGTTGCATACACTAATGTTCTTACCTCATCAAAACTAAGTTCCTCATTCAATTACCTTTCGGTGTATCAACAATGTTTTCCAGCTACTTGCTAAGATCACCTAGCACATCCATCCTGCGATCTACTTAGGGGTATATTCCTTTTATCTTATTCTTAATTAAACCCCACAAGGTTTCGATTGCTTCCAAATTCTTCTCAACTTCAAATTAAGATCTTGTTGTGTTCTCATTCGTATTTCCTTTGTGCTTTTCCTAAAATTATTTTAGATCCACCTCATGTGTAGCAACCAATATGCTTGCTACCCTATCCTTATTGGCACAACATCATACAAGGCTTTGGCTATTCATTGCAAACGATATTTATCTGCGGAAAGGAGCTTAGAGAACCAAGTCATAGTATCTCCAATATTCAATTTTTCATCCTCCTTCTAGCATGCCATCACCTCCTCTGCTGACTCTAATGTGAGTGGTTGCCTTTCCATGGTGAGGATGTGGGTCAAGTCTTCCAAGAATTACATGGTTGACTCGTATTTCTTCTCAGGTGGGGCCAGGTCTAGGTGCTTTAAGATTATGGTGTCTGAAATGGCCTCTATCTTCTTATGGATTTCACACACCTTTTCCTTTTCATCCTCAGCTCACACCTTAACTACACATTGATTAATTCCTTGTATTTTATCTCTTTGTCCCACTCAATGATCCCGTCATTCTTTTTCTCAAGATCGTCCTCCAAGACCCTTATCTTGTCATTTATACCAAAAATTCTTTCCTCTAACTCCAATGATGCTTTGTTGAGCGTGTTGCAAACTTTCTCATCGAGACAATTGTTGGGAATTTACTAGAGGGTTTACTCCCTTGGCATCTAGTATCTTCATCAATGCATCTTAGTTTACCTCAAACTCAGGTTCATCAACATGGGACTCAAAATCCCAAGATAGAATTTTCCTTGTGCACGGGTACACACCTTCTTCATCAAAATAAGACCAATCAAGGAGTTGGTTTGTGGGCATGGTACTTTGGAAGCACACATGTAGTACCTTGTTTGGATCATTAATATAAGTCATTTATTGTTCTTGTGCCACTACTATGTCCTTTCCACATGTGCATGCTACCTTTGGGAAGCTTACTACTAAGCTGGGGTCTCCACCCATGCTTCCATACTCCTTTCCCACACTCGTGATTTCCTCTGTTTCCTTTAGAAATTCCTTGGTGCTTCGCTTAACCTCATGTTCCACCAAATATTGGATAATTCCTGTCACTTCCCTCTCTCTGTGGAAGTATCCATCTTCTTTCTTTGGGGTCAGGGTCTTTTGATCCTTCATGCTTACTTCCTCGCTCCCCCTTTGTTGTGAGCACCTCCCTCGTTCTCATCCTTATCTTCATTTCCTTCTTCCTTTGAATCATGTACATCATACATAGGATGATTTTGAGCCTCATCACTCTCTTCATCATATTCATCACCCTTTTTCACCCTCTACTCGACCACATCTGTTTCACTTGATTCTGACCCTTTTTCACCCTCTACTTCTTCCTTATTGGTGATTCCAATTCAGGGGAATTCTCTTCTTCTTATTTCTTGGGCGACTCTCCCTTTACTCGTGATGCTTCCTTCTACGGTGAATCTTCCTTCGTGGTGCGTCTTCCTTCTATGATGACTCATTTCTCACTTTGGAGACTTCTTTTGATGGATGTAAGTACTTGTGCCCGCGCCTGACTCCTATGCCCTTCCTATCTACACCATATTCACACTTGGCACATTTATCTTAGGAGCCTCTCCTCTATCTCTTTTCCTTTACACAACCTTCTTCCACATGATGGGGTCCTCAAGAATGGAGACATCATCTTCAACATAAGCACCCTTTTCATACTTAGGCCTTATGCACAAATACACCCTCGTTGTTTTCCTCCTTGCAATAGGTAATGTTACTAGTTTTAACATGTGCATGTCATGGGAGACATACTTCTCCACATAGGGGCACTTCTGGGGTATATTAATTTCCTTTGCAAAACTTGTGGTAGTCTTGATCTACTATAATTAGATCAAATATGAGTTTCTTTACCTCTTTGAAATGATTGACCCCACTAGAAGTACTGCGCTGTGAAGGAGAAAGGTAACTTACACCAAGGACTCTTAGTGCCATCTACCAAAGTAAATCCTCCAATGCAAAAATACATGTATATGGTGAACTCGGATCCCCTTGTACTATTAAGGGTAACTTCTTGGTTATTAACCATTCATCCTTAAATGCATCATGCATCCGATTATACCACTTTTCCAGGTTCGTCTTATGAGTGGTTGTCATGGTGTCACATGTATACTGTTCAAAATTCTTGGCGAGGGAGGGGTTCTCATATGGGTATTCCCAAAAAGTTATCCGCCCATCAAGTACTCTAATCTCTCAAAAGAAAATGTTTAGGAGGAAATTCCCAAACATGATCTTCTCTCCGTCGCACATGGCATCTATGATATCCTATATAATAAAAGCTGAGAGGTTATAGATGGTTCCCTCCAAGATATTGTAGCACACATTCAACCAGGCCTTGTTGATCTGTGTCCATCTCTCTTTCCCATTCAACTTTGTAACCAAGCACATGACCATCCTCATCACCGGGTCAATAATTACAGAAATGTTAAAGTAGCACAAACCCTTCTTGTAGTCATAAGCCTCAATGGTCTTCTTAATGGATTCCTTGTCTTCCAAGTCATCGTCCAATGAATCTCCTTCACGATAAGGCTAGTGTAATTATAAATTATTTGGGGGTTATGCACATCCTCACACCTTCAAAATAGAAGTGGTATTCATGCATGCATGACATAAACCATTGGTATAGTTTCTCGGCCTTGCTGAAATAGGGGAAAATTGTAGAGTTGCAACAACCCAACCTTCTCCATTTTTACCTTTACCTTGTCATCATAGATGGGAATTCCATCTGGTGTCCTCTTATTTGTAGGGAGAACCATTTCTAGTGTCATTTCATTCTCTATGGTGCTCATTTGATGGTTGTAATCACTGATGGCCATCTTACTGATGTGAGACACCGCCTTTACTAAGAAATATGCCGTCTAGGTACTCGCATTTCTGCATACCATTATTCATTGAAACTGGTAGAGACGACTTGTTTTCCTTTCCCCTTCCCCTTCTTCGGTGAAAAGTTTGCTACTTTCCTTCATTGGGTCCTTCAAAATTCTTCCTCTCTCTAGTCTAGGCTCTACTCAACTTTGTGGCTTCATTCCTTTACGAGAAATCCTTTAGACCCCATGCCCTAGATATGTAACCTTAACTTGGAAAACCCTTTTTCCATAAGATGACATAACACCCGTGATATTATTCCACACAACCTTCTCCACTCATGCCTGTGTACTCCTTTTTACTTCTGGTTTGCTGATTAAACTAGATATGAACACAAATATTCACAACTCTTCTCAAACTTTCTTCACAAGGATGCCCTAATTCACGAGATCTCTTTTATAACTTAAAATGCAAGGTAGAAAATAATGCACCCCCAATCTTCTATTTATAATTTTTTTTCCTCTCTACAAGAAATGTCATGCCACCTACTAGTGTACTGTTCACAATAAAAGAAAATATTTTTCCAATGCAAACCTTCAACACTTTTCCTCCAAGCTCAATTCTACGTGAACACTTCCTCAACATTCTGGTGCACAACTCCCTCAACCATAGAGTTCTTCGCACTTTCTCTTGTGCCAAAGTCAATTCTTCCTCTATGTCTTTGACCAAGTTATTTATGCTACCTACCTCATGTTTCTCCCATGATTTTTACCCTTGTACATGGTTTCTCAAAACCTTTTGACACCAACCTTTCCCAAACCCCGATGAGAAAACTGTGGAAAGTGTACAATACTCTTATTGTATAGTCTTCAAAACTTTATCACATAAAAACAGGCTCCAGAACCTAACAAATGTGTGATTCAAAATTTTGTTAAACACCTCAATAGTTCTATTATCTTATGGGTGATAAGGGGTAGTCTTGTGGTGGGATACCATGAATTATTCCAATAAGATTCTAACTATCTCATTTAAGAAATGAGTACCCCTATCACTTGTTGCGATTAGATGACATCCATTTATGCTAATTATATTTTCCCACAAGAACCTAGCTACTATTACCACTGTGTAATCCCTTGTAGGTGCCACTTCTACCCACCTTGTAAGGTAATATATGAATGTAACGATATAGCGCGAACCTTTCCTTTGCATGGCTAGGGAAATAGGTCCCATGAAGTCAATTTCCCACTTCTCAAATGGTTTTTCACTGATAATCAATATTAATGGTATTTAATCTCTTTTCCCTGGTTTACCAAGGCACTGGAAGTGGTCATTAGCCTTGCAATACTCGATACAATATTTGTAAACTATTTCCCACCAAAATCCTACTAAAAGGATCTTACACATGGTTACATTCTTTGCATAGTGTCCTCCTGCAATTCCACCATGTGCTTCATCCATGATTTCAGTGTACTCATGCTCTAACACGCATCAACACAAAACCTCATCGTGACCTAGCTTGTATAAGTCTCCACTAATTAGTATGTAGGGCATGATGCATTTGGCTAACTACATCCTTTCCAAATTTTGCATTCCCTCCAAAGGCCACACTTGTTTTGAGATACACATCAATATATTCCAAGTTAGAGGGCTCATACACAACCTAAACAGTTGTGCATCTGGTATTTTATCCTCAATGATTTGTACATCCTCTTACGAGTCAATCCTTGATAAATAGTCAGGCCCCAAATTTCTCTTACCCATTTTTACAACAACCGTAAACTCAAAATCTTGAAATAATAGGACCCACCGACATATGCACCCTTGTAGAATGAGCTTGTTTACCAAGTACTTAAATTCCACGTATTCCATGTAGAATAAACAAGGTGTTGCTAATAGATACTATCGAATTTGTGCGTGCGTAGATCATTAACAATGCCTTGCGCTCGGTAGTAGTATAGTTATATTCTGCTAGGGATAATTTCCTTCTTGTGAAACAAAGAGGGTGGTCAACAGATTCCTCTCTCTAGGTTGTGATAGGATTGGTCCAATCACCATCCTTGAAGCATCAACATGTACATGGAATGGTTTATCCCAAGAAGGAAAGCATAATATGGGCACAGTAATAAGTCTATTCTTTAATGTATCAAATTCCATCTGTTATGCCTCTCCCAATGAAATGTACTTTTGTGCTTCAACAAATTTTCCAATGGTGTGGCAATCTTAGCATACCCCTTAATAAATTTCTAGTAATACCCCGTATGCCCAAGGAATCACACACCACACTTTGGATGGTAGGTTCCCCTAATCCCACAATAATGAAAACTTTGGTAGGATCCACTAGCAAGCCTTCCTTACATATGATATGCCCCAACAGGGTTCCAAATGGAGTAGTAAAAACACATTTCTTAATGTTGAGGGATATCCTCAACTACCAACATCTTTCAAACATCAGCCTCAGATTGTCACAATGGTCCCTCACTAATCCATATACTATCCAGTCATCTAGGTAGAATTGTATAAACTTGTGGATGAATTCCTGAAATGCACAAACCACATGTGTGAAAACACAATAGGCACATTCTTTACTCCAAAAGGCATGAACTGTGTAGGAAAATATTCCCCATTCAGTGGAAAAATTTGTCTTTTCTTGGTCCTCCTTTGTAATTCTAACATGATGATATCCTAAGAATCCATTTGTGAAAGAATAGATCTCGCGCCCAACTACTCCTTCCAGGATCTCTTCAGTGAAGGGGGTTGGAAAAGGGTCAATAAAACATACCACATTCATATCCCTATAATCAACACAAATCCTTATCCTCCCATCCTTGTTAATGCTAATGATCATTGGATTTATCCACTCGATTCTTCAACAACCTCAATGATACATGAAGCAATCATCTTATCAATCTCTTCATTGACCCCCGACACACACGCTTTTAGATTCATCCGGTAAGGTCTCTTTCAAAATTGGAATGCTCCCTCCTTTAGTTTGATCCACATATCCCTAAAGAGTGGTGAAATCCCTTAAGCTCATGGTAGCCATACGGAAATAAATCCTAAAACAAGCGCAATGGATCAATGATCTTTGAAACCTTCTTCTTTAGCTAGTAGTCTTGAATAGTATCCTCTTTAGATTCCATATCCGAGCCAAAGTGTTAACCTTTGTATTTCTCAAGGGTTCATAGAATGCACACGCTTTCTCATCAATACTATCCATTACTTCACACGTACTAATAATATGGTTAACATCCAAGTTTTCCACGTCTTCACAATCAATCACATAAACCAAATTTCCTTTCTCTTTTTCTATGCATACACACCCAAGATGTATCTCCTCTAATTCTTCCTCATCAAAGAGCACTTCTAAGCCATTTTCAACAAATAATTCAAGTATTATATCCTCCACCATGGCATTATCTCCCATATTTAGGCACTTGAAAACCTGCAATGCCTCATCCACTAATGGCTTAGTACTCGATATTCAAAAGCTTGAAGGAGATCAACCGTCAACTCCTTCCAGTTTCATGTATGACAAGACATCTATGAGTGAATGTACTATATGTGTGCACATCCATGTAAAGTGGAGTAAAGCTTATGAAACCATAAAGAAGGTGGAAAGCCTTCTGCGCCTTCCATTTAGGCCTTCTCACATGGTTGGATGTGAAACAAGGCGAGTTCCTCAGTATGGCGAGAAAATCAACACGTGACCTTCTTCACATCTAACCTCTTGAGGTCGTGTCGAGACAACCGATGTAGAATGAATGTGAATGTGAGTATAGTGATGAGGATAAAGCTAATTGGGAAATCTTATATCTTCAACATGTAATATTGGGATTTCGAGTCTAAGGAAAAGAATGCTCTCCTAACTTGAAGTGGTGTGATGGCTCGGTCTGATATAATAGCTTTTTAGAGATTCTAATCGATATCAAGATCTACCAAGATTCTATTTGTATATTGTTGAATACATGGAAAATGACCCGTGGGAACCTCGTATGGATTTATAGACAAGGTCATGGAAGTAAGAATGAGAGACGTGGTGGAGCCACATGGATTTATGGGTGATTTTCTAGTCTAGTCTAGAAATTCTTAACCTGATTAGATGCTATGTTCAGTAAGGAAAGTTGTGCAATAATATCTGGTGGAAGTGGTGAAGATATGAATACTAATGTACATAAACTAGTGTCAATGTCTAACTGGTTAGTAGGCCCATTGGGTTGTGGGACTTGAGGATCACAACCAAAGACTCGTGGAGGTCAGTGGCCCTTGTATGGTCATGCGTGTAATCAAACCCTATTTTCAGGAGTAGTCCAATAATCATAGGCTTGATTAGTAGTGATGTTTAGTGTATTTAGTTGTTCTATTTTCTCAAAGAAAATTTGCAAGTGTGTGTAAGACTGTTAAACGTAAACTTGTATCAATGTTAGTTATCAATTCTGGCCCATTGGGTTGTGGGACCAGGGATCACAATTGTACGTATTTTCTTGTTATGGACTGTTGATAGTAATACGGAGTAAAATAAAATGAATTTAACAAGAAAACTACCTATTAAAGGAAATATAATCTATGTTTTTGGATTTTTCACAATATATCAGATCAAAGTAATAAAAGCAAACTAATCTATCAAAGGAAATATTGTTGATATTTTCTAATTTTGAAGCAATGCATGCTAATCTAATAAATAAACTAAAGACAAGTAATTAGCTGGATGTAGCTGGTTACATGTGTGAATATGTGAATCTAATCTAAAAAAACTAATCTAATCCAATCAAAACCCTTCAAACCCTACCTCAGAGGTGAAGAACAAATCATGACCCTGAAAGGGCTATTGTTCCCCATAACTTCCTTGGTAATGTTAAAGAGAAAAATTTCTAATGATTTGATCTACTTGTGATTGCCTAACCTATTGAAATGAACAATTTTACTACTCTATTTGATATGTAATTGAAACTAGTGATTTGAATTTGACAATTTAACAAATAAAGCAAACAAAACACAATTCCAACTTGGATAAGCAAGAGCTTTGGAAAATCTGATTGTATTTGTATCTGTCCCCTTAGTTTGTTCCTTTCTTTCTCTGAGTGTTCATATGAGTTCAAGGGATTGGGAATGTAATAACATCAACAAGAGGATGGCACTTGAGCATTAGTAGCTTGAAGGTAGTCTAGATGCAATTCAAGTAGAAGAGAGATATCACAAGAGATATGAGCTTGGCTATGTAATTCCTAGCAAGATTGTGGTAGCAATACAATGCAAGATACAAAAAAATTCTCAAGACCTTTTCTTGAATACAAACATGGAATATATAAGAATTGGGGCTGGGATGTGCCTTCATGCACAAGGCAAGAAGAGGTAGTTCCAACTAACTAAAGCACATGAAAAAATAGAAGAGGGAAGGAGAACCAAGAAATCAAAACTATTTTTAGACAATTTGGCCCACAGATGCATGCTAAAAGTGAAGTTAAGTGAATCATTACATGTTAAAACACGCATGGAGGAATCTAGAAAATTTGTTTAGGATCGCCACCCTACACAAGATGACGGTTTTAAAACCACCACCCAGGAAGGGTGGTGGTCCTGCACTAAAGGCCAAAACATGTGCAGAAAGAGGTAGAAAGCTGGAAAAAGTGTGGGAAGGCTAAGTAAAGATGTCTAGGTAAAAAATATACATTGCGAATGGGTTTTGGAGCTCGAACACCTTCTTAAAAGGACTTGAATCATCATTGGGGACTTTTGTAACCATGTTTTTCGACAATGTAGCACATGTAATTTTGGGTGCGTACATATTGCCCCCTCGAGAAGCATCTTAGCCATGAAAATGCATAAAACATAGAGTCTGAGTATGGCATTCCCAAAATGGGAGTTAGAAGCTATACATGACATGCTCATGTGTCGAAACGTCACCATCCAAACTCTCGCTACCTATAAGAGAAAGAAGACTCAAGTGCAAGATAGAAAAAATATCAAAAATAAACACTAAACCAAAATGACAAAAGGACTTACCATTTGTGTGGGGATATAGAGATATACCTACGCCAATGCTCCAGCCCTGTAAACACATACACTCAAAATGAGGTCAAAACAACTCATTTTTAAAATTCATTTGTGCATATTTGGTTTGGTGAATTCGAGCTCTGGGCCTACGGTGATCATTTTCAATGAGAGTACAACCAAAATGACTGTTACAAGATAGTGATCATGCCTCCATGAGCGGAGATTGACCAACATGGTCTAAGGTTGGTTTTTTTCACTTTTTCCTTTTCATACCTAAAATGTAAAATGTTTGAAAAGTTTACCTAGGGGGACTATTTTTAAAATTTTCTTGTCTTAAATGAGTCTCTAGGGGGCACCCATAGGGAAGTATTTTATTGTGTCAAAAATGGTTGTTTTTCATGTTTTTGGGCATTTTTAGGGTTAAGGACGTATTTCAAAATCGGCTCAGATGTAATCCAAAGCGGGCGGCGGTCCAACCGCCCTTATACTTTGGTGGCGGTTCTGAATAGAATGACCAAAACATGCATTAAATTGATTTTTTTGGATTTTTAATGTTTTGTCATGTTTTTTCGGTGATACTATCTTCTTTTATACATTACTAACTTTCTCTTTTTCCATATTTGGTGAATGCAAAAGGAGTACATACGTTGGATCGAGAGAGGGAATATGAGTGGCTCCTTAGGATTTTGGACCAGTTGACTTAGGGTGAGGGGGACACCCTCCAGAGGGCGGGCATATGGAGGATTACACACATTCCCCATGTTTCCCTTGCTAGTCACATATTGTGTGACTTATTTTCTTATTGGGACGCATAATAGAACACTTTACGCTTCTTAGGTGTCGAGGTGAGTTGATGTATACCATATTCTTGGGCTCCCTATACTTGGGAGGAGACTGACTCTGGAGACAACAGGATCTAGGGATGAGATGACTCAGTGGGCCACCTATATGGGAGACACCGTTGTTTCATTTGGTTTGAAGAAGGGAATCAAGGTCCGGTCCATTTCCACTGCTCCTATTCCTATCATCCGTAGAGCCATCATGGGCATATTGTCCTCTCGACTGATCGGGGACAAGGGAGGTGACACCCTTCTATATTGTTGGGCTCCTATCATTACACAGATCGAGGCACATGGCCACACATACTCCTCAGTAGAGTAGACATCCTAGGGACTACCTACGATGACTTATACAGGGTAGTCAAATTTTAGGGGTAGTCATTGAGCCACCCCACTCTTGTTATGAGTGCATCACCCCTATGGAAGGGGAATACATGTATTGGATGCATGGGATGTCTAGGAAGTGAGGTGGAAAACTATGTTAGTTCTTAGGATACCTCATCAGCCAGTGGTTTCTCTGACTATGACAGACATGGTTTCCACTCCCTACCAGGACATTGCGTGTTGATGGGGACATGAGGTGACCATGGTGGTAGCTTGCTCCACCATTGGTCGGGATTAGTTAACAGGTTAGAATATTTAAGAATCATCCATTCAATCATATTTTGCAGCGGTTTGGCCTCCCATATGCTGACATACTTCCTCTAGTGGCACCAATCTACAGGACCATTCAGGAGGCCCGAAAGAGCCCTAGAGGAGATCCCGGATGGACAGTGGTTACCCTAGGTGTGCCTATCATAGTTAGGCATGTGGTCCATGCTTGATGGGTAGCTGGTGCCCCTTGAGTACCTTTTATTTAGATTGCATCCACTCCTACTCATAGTGGAGAGGAGGATGAGCCCATTGACATAGAATTTGATTCTAAGGAGCACACCGAGATGAGACTAAGAGGATTCGGTTGGGGAGGAGACAAAGGATGAGGGGGTTAGTGTTGTGGCTGACGGGGTAGCCCATATGGAGGAGAAGAGTGACCCTGAGTGGCATGATACTTAGGATATGCTTGAGAGTAGCACATGAGGAGGCGAGTGCAAAGAGAGAGACATTGGTCTCAGAGGAGACACTTACTTGAGGCAGGAAGGCAATGACGATTCCATGATGGAAACCATTTGGCCTCTGGATTTTGGGAGGCCTTGCAGCCACACCGACAAAAACAACAACAACAACCACTGACCCTACCTAGATGTCAGGAGATCTCGAGTATGTTTAATACTCTTTTCTTGACTTTGTTACTTGAAAGTGTTAGTTTGGTACTTTATTTTTATTTATGTTTTGTGGTTTTCTAACTTATCTATTTCTTCTTCTTTTCTTGCTTGTAGTGACTACATAGGAGTGGCGAGAGCTTATCTGACAGGTGTGTAGAGACACCCTACTTTTCCCTTAGGAAGACCTAAACCAAGCTGAATGAGGATAAAGGTTAGCCGCTAACTATTGGCGAGACAGAGGTCGATGTGTTATCTCTTGTTTGGAGGATAACATAGGTGGTGACCTCCCTTCATACCCAGGTGGTTGGATATGAGGCAACTAAGCATTTGATGAGGTGGAGCCATTCCCGTAGTGAGACCATAGCTAATGACCACCACCATGAGCATTCACACCATTCGGTTCATTCCCAACATCATCACAACCATAGTAGGAGCCCTGGATGTGGCTGTGCACCATCCAAGGATCCCACAAGGATTGACAGGCCATTGGGTTATTTATTGCTTTGTTTCCATTTTTTTAGGCACTATATGATTTTTTTGTATATTTTGGGCTCATTGCGAGTGTTTTGACCACGCCTTAGTGCGTGATGGCATTGTATACAAACTTGACTCACCATGATATATACAAAATTTTATTTTTGGTTTGGTAATCCATTGTATCTAAGTTGAATTTATTTTGGTTTATTTCTCATGTGTACTCTAGATGTTTAGAATTTCTATTTTTCTATGATTTTCAGAATGCATGCAATGGATGTGAAATGATAACAAAATGATTTCTTTTTTATTTTATAATGTTGATATATGATAATGCGGACACAATGTGATGTTGAACTTTAGTTTCTTTAAGAAATATTTGATACTTCATATTGTCTTGGAAAAACATGGTGATATAATGATATGATAAGTAAATGTACTTGCCCCACTCCCGACTCCACACAACTAGTAGGATGCAAGGGCTCAACACCAAGAGCTGAAAAGGGCACAAGTTATAAATTTTTTTGAATGGTAATGATGAGGGAAAGAAAATGGTTTGATAGGACCAAATTGAGACACTACAACCTCACCCTACTCAAGTTACTTCATAGTTTAGAATGTGATTTAATTTCTAGTTTATCTAGACTTAGATCCATAGATGGCTACTTGGTTGACAAAATATGGTTTTGAGGTTTTAAAATCTTTTGGAATTTTGGACATCTAACTCACTTTGTTTTTGACTTATGATTTCACAACATTTGAATGGATTGTTTCTAACTTTCAAGTTTATCAAAGAGACCCCCTACACCTTGCTTTGCATGCTACCAAGAGGAAAGTATGGGATCATAAATCTGGATAAGGAATAGGTGAGTAAGGGAATTTCTCTCCTATTCCAACCCCACATCACCAATAAGAGATGCAGGCTCAACACTGAAGGTTGGTAGGGAAAAAAATGTGTAAAATAAAATTTTTCTCGTGATTTGCATTTGACTTACTCATATAGGAAATTTTTAGTATGTTGTTATTTCCAAAGATATCTTTATGGGATAGATGCAAAACCATGAAGCTTCTATAAAGAGACTGTAAGAAGAAACAAGTATGCAGGCCTTGGTATGGTCATGGTCAAAACTTTATTTTATCCTATTTGAAATGATGAAATTATTTAGAAACAATTGATGATACCATGAAAATTTTAAGATATATGATTTGAATTTTTGCCATTATTTTTGAGAATTTTTAAAAGTTGCTATAAGAATAAGTCCCTTGATCCCTTGATCACAAATTTTACTGAATCAACTGGAAAATGAAAGTATAATATAGATGCAGTAATGTACATATGAAAATGCTAATGGATCATGCATAATACCTCTTTAGGTGAAGAGAGTTCACATATTCGTTAAAATCCTCACCCTCTAGTGTACACATGTGAAATGCCCCATTTTTGTAGTCTTCTACTACTCGATATAGACCCAACCACCTGGTCTGAATTTTCTTCCTTTGCCGATATTTTTATCTATCTAGCTATTAAATCTTAAGACCAAATCTACATCATATATTTCATGCTTGTAAACCTTCTTGTTGTATTTCTGAGCCATCCGGACAACATAAAAGTTGTGCCATTGTTCAACATTGAGTCTAACCTCATCAAGAATTTATAACTGAGAGAGTTGTGCTTCTCGATAGCCTTCTTCTCCCAAGATTCCTTGTAGCAAAATACAAAGACTTGGTATTTCAAACTCAAGTGGTATAACTGCTTCCACACCATATACCAAAGAAAAGGAGGTTTCCCTTATTGGTGTTCTAACTAACATCTGATAAGTCCATAAGGCCGAAAAAATCTTTAAATGCAAATCTCATTTGTTCTCCTTAATGGTATTAAGGAGGATGGAATTTAATGTCTTATTCATAGCCTCAGCCTATCCACTAGCCTAAGGATAATAAATAGAAGTTGTGTGATGAGTTATCTTGAAATTTGCACATAATTCACGTACTTCATCTTTTTTGAAAGATGTGCCATTATCTGAGATAATGACCTATGGCACCCCATACCTACAAATGATTTGGTTCAAGATGAACTTGGAAATCACAGACCAAGTACAAAGGGTAAGAGGCATGGCTTCTACCCACTTGGTAAAGTACTCTGTGGCTGTGATTATGAAGTTATGGCCATCTGTTGATGAGGGAGAGAATTTCCCTATCAAATCTAGGCCCCACGTGGAAAGGGCCATGGGGTTGCAATTGGTTCCAAATATTTTTCCAGTATTTAGATCTCATGGGAGAATCTTAAAATTTGTAGAAACTACACACAAATTCTCTTTTGTATCATGCTCTAGAGTGGGCCAAAAACATCCCATCTGATGTATATTTCAAGCGGTGTGGCCACCAAGTGGCCTCCACATACTCTACTATGTGATTCATAAAGAATATTTTTGGATTCTTCTACATTAACACATCTTAACAACATTCCATCAAAGGCTCTATGATAGAGAACTTGTTCCAAAATAACATACTTAGTGGAAATGACACGTAACCACCTTCTTTGTTGTGATGTTTCCCCTTCTAGATATGTATGGTCCACTATAAAATTATTCTCCATCAACACATCTTAACAACATTCCGTTGAAGGATATACAATAGAGCACTTGCTCCAAAATAACGTACTTAGTGGAAATGACACGTAACCACCTTATTTTTTTGTGATGTTTCCCCTTCTAGATACTATGGTGTAATATAAAATAAATTATGTCACTATACCATGGACACGCGAGAAATGGGGGCCTAGTCTCAACGAAGTATACACACTCATTGTGGAAGTCTATATCTACTAGATAAACTCCATCTAATGGATTATCAACCAACCAATTTGCAATGATTTGTCCTTTGATGGATTTTTGATTAACAAATGTTAGCTCAAATTCTCCCATCGAAATTATAAAGTTCCCATCTTTCTTAGATAAGGATCCTTATGTGAGTAATGTCTGCAAGTGATCTGACTTAACAATAACCTTTGTTTCTTGATTTAACATATAATGTCTCAAATGATTTATTGCAAAGACTATAGAAAGGCATTATTTTTCTACTTGGGTGTAACCTGTCTCATAATTAAGTAATGTTCAACTAATAAAATAGACCGCATGCTCTCATTATCATCATCTTATTGAGCCAATATGTCAGATAGCGAAACATATGTAGCTTGGGAATAAAAGATCAAATGACGATCTAATCTAGGTGGCATGAGCGTGGGAGGGGACGATAAGAATCATTTAACCGACTCAAATGCCTCATCGTATTCATCTGTCCAATCAATACAACAATCCTTTTTCAACAAATTTTTGATTGGGTGAATAACAAAGGTCAAGTCAAGGATAAATCTTTGGATTGCCCGATTTTTCCAAGAAAATATTAGATGCCAGAGTTATGCATTGGTGGAATCATTTCCAATATAACTTAGATTTTGGTTGGGTCCACATCAATTCCTTGTGAAGATATGATGTACCCTAAAAGCTTTCCTCCTGTTACACCGAGTACACATTTTTCTAGATTAAATTTGACATTGTATTCGATTAAGCGAGAAAGGATGATATGAAGCACCTCACGGGTTATCATAGTGCTTTCTGGCCTTAGCCAGTAGGTCATCCACGTAGGATTCCAAAATCTTATGTATAATATCATGGAATATATAAGTCATCACCTGTTGGTATGTAGCACCAACATTCTTAAGCCCAAATGACATGACAACATAACAATAGGTTCCCCAAGGAGTTATAAACATAGTTTTGGCCTGATCTTCTTTAGAGATCCTGATCTGATTATACCCAGAGAATCCATCCATGAGAGACAAAAACTTGAAACCAACCATCGCATCAATGATAACATCGATGGATGGTAATGGGAAATCATCTTTGGGACAAGCCTTATTTATATCCCAAAAGTCTATGCAGATGCAGATCTTTCCATTTTTCTTTAGAACGGGGACTATGTTAGACACCCATTGTGATTAGTTGTTATCCTCTCAATTTTCCCACCCTTTTGAATCTAATTTCATGAAAATTGGAGCCCTGCCATAGAAGAAATTTGTGTTTTAAACTCCTTAGATGCTCATTTTCATTTCCCATGATGTTTTAAATCAAAATTTCCTCGCCTTCTTTGTCGTTAAAATGTTTTACCTATTTTTAATGGATGGGAAATGATTTTAGTTCTTCTTTTATGTGTTTGGAATGTGTGGGACCTTGCATATTTCATTTTTAACCTTTTGTAGAGAAATAAATTCTTCATCGGAGAAAAATGGTGTTTTCCGTTTCTGTAACTTCCTATGTTCTTTTGCCCGTAAAATTATTTCTCAAAAGGTGAAGCTAAATTTTTATCCTCATTAGATGCAACTCGGATGGGTTTCTTTTTAAACTTATCACTTTTGGTGATTTTGGAAAAATGTCAGATTTGCCCCGCATCCCCGCTGGTCCCTAATTGGTTGGAGTAGTTTTGGCGGAAGTTCGAGGTCATGGATCCATTTTATTTTCTAAGGCATTACGGCGGAAGGGTGAAAAGTTATAAAATGACCCACGGCCCCACTCATGTGAAGAGATAAATTTTGAGTTGAATCTGCAACGAATAAGAAAGGGATACATGGTCTACATTGAAAATTCAACGGTGCAGGCATGGAATTTCGGGGGAAAGATTGGAATTTTTCTCCTTTTCAAAATAGATAAAAAGTGAATCACATCCTCGCAACCAATCAGTTGATGTCATGTGTTGAAGAATGAAATAGGGACACATGGCCGTTTTCGGTTCATATGCACTTTGGTGGGTTGATGGAGGACTTTAGGAATTTTATCTTTGTTTCCAAAAAGGGAAAAAGTTCTAAAATGACCCGCGGCCCCACTCATGCAAAGGGATAATTTCTAAGTTGAGGCCC
The DNA here is from genome assembly GCA_018340775.1 of Taxus wallichiana var. yunnanensis. Lineage (NCBI taxonomy): Eukaryota > Viridiplantae > Streptophyta > Pinopsida > Cupressales > Taxaceae > Taxus > Taxus wallichiana. The sequence goes on along the minus strand of CM031243.1, from coordinate 265,544,703 downwards.
GTAGCAAATTAGAAAGAGACACATGGTCTACGTTGCAAAGTCAACGGTGGGGGCATGGACTTTAGGGGGAAATTTGGTATTTTTTCCCCTTTTCAAAAGTGGATAAAGTATAAAAATGAAGCACATTCCCATAACAGTCATGTGATTCCATGTGTTGAAGAATGAAATCGAACAATGGGCCTACGGAGGAAATTGAGAATTCAAGCCTTTTTCACCAAAGGGTTAAAATGTTGCAAATTGAGCCACGGTCCCATTTCCAATTGTGGTGTGCCACGTGCTCACATTGAAAAGTCAAAGTGGGCTGGCAGATGTTTTTAAGAATTTGAGATTTTTGTTAAAAAGAGTTTAAATGGTAGATTTGAACCACATTTCCTCATCCACTCAGATGGTGCCACATGTCCGACCTTTGCAAGAGTTGTGGAGGGGCGGAGAAAAATGAGAAATTGTGCTTTTTTCCCAAATGTCAGGAAATGCAGATTTCTCCCTCAGGGCCATCATTGTTTGGATCTTGCCACGTGTAGGGTCTAAATTTGAAGGTGAAAGGGGGAAAAGATAGGAAAATGCACTCATCTCGGTTTTTAAAGCCATTAACGAACTAGAGCTCTGCAACAAAACATTATGATTTTCAGATATTCTTTTCTTGGGGACAAAGTATGGATGTATATGAATTGTTATAAAAAAATGGTTTTGGCCATGAAAAAAGGGATTCTAGTTTTCTGGGAACATTGTAAATTTGGAAGTAATTCAATATAGAAGATTTCTTTCTCATTTCCTCTGTTATATATATATATATCCTTGCTCGATTCAATGGATCATTTATCTTTGCATTCAAAATAAACTTTGTGTTCTTTTCTGTGTAATCTTTAGAACTTTGTGTCTGCTGATTCGCATTGGTGATGAAGTGATTGATATTTTTCCTATATTTTCTTGGTTCAATGTGAGTAAGGATATATTCTGCTACCTATATCTCTTGAAAACATTTGTTGGTTTCTTCCTTCTTCATCTCTCTACTCTTCCAATCCTTTGTATTGATAATATTTTAAGTATGAAAACATACCAGATACTAGGATCCCAACATTGATAGTTGTAGATCTATTCATTTGTTTTTTCTACTTTTAATAAGGGAATCTCTCTCATCAAAGAGGAGGGAAACATTTTTCCCTTATTTGTGGTTTCTATGCATGTTCCATTCTCAAACCCAACAGTTTTAGTGACTCACTGGGAATTCATTACAAATGGATTCCAGTTTTTGAATAACAACTTCTTGATCATCTTTGATTTGGTGACTCGAAGATACACTCGGGGTAGAAGAACCCTTTGGGAAGAAGACCCTCATTTCAAAATTTGGAATCATCAAGGTTTCTCTCTCCCTTCATCAAGATAAATAAGAGGAACAAGATCTGCAAGCACTCCTCCCGCTAGAGATAAAACTTATGGGAGTGACATACCTCAAGATCAAATCAGTCCTAATTTTCATGCTTTAATTCTCACTTTGGTGCTTTAGTTCTTCTCCAAACAATATTTTTAAGGATGTCAACTCCCTTCCTTGGGGCTAAAGGGTTGGCCTCTTGCTTTTCCTCACCATTGCATGAATTTCCTAGACGCAATAGAAAGAATTTCCTAAATTCGAGAGGTGATGGGAAGGTTCATCCGGATGAGCATATTGTGGCCATCATTGTTGCTTGTGGTGTTCTTAGAGTTGAAAATTAGGATATCTCTGTTATAATTTTTGTACATACATTGCAAGATAATGTTGCTAATTGGTTTTATCATCTCCTGCTTGGATCCATCACTAATTGGAACACCATGACGAACCAATTTGAGTAGTTTTAAAACCTATTACGGATTTACATGCCCTCTTGGCCCACATTTCTCAAATCAAGAAAGAGTCACATGAGCCCATGAGGGAATTTGTGGCTAAATTCAATAGTCTAATAATCAAGATCACACAAAACACACGCCTTGTGGATTAGATTCAGAAATGTTTCTTCCTTAATGCCCAACTGCCTGAAGTGAGCTATGCACTTATAAGAGCTAATATTGCCACTTTAGATGCTGATCAGAGATTTATTGTCAGTGTTGAAGATGATCTGATCATGTCTTGGAAAGATAAGGAGAGAATCATCCAAATCTAAAGCATCTCCTTCTTCCACATCTTCTCTTGGAGCTAATGCAGATCAGTTGGTATAGAAACTTGCTAATGATCTCATTGCTCTCAAGAAGTAGTTAGCCCAGCATGCTCCTTATTAGGATGTTCCTAGGAAGAACTTTCAGCCCAGGAATTGGTTTCCCTCTCCTCAAACTAGATTGGCAATTAAAGGCCCACCTGTTAAAGTTCTAGTCAATGCAACATGTGAAGTGTTGGAGCTTGATGATGAGGAGGAGAATGAAATCTATGAAGAACATGAAGAGGAAGCTGATGAATAATTAGAAGAGTTGAGTGGATCTCATATCCATTTTCTCACCACTGAAGGTATAGATGAAGAGGATGATTATGAAGAAAGAGTTGTAGAAATGAAGAATGAATCACATGTTTGTCATGACTGGTGAGCAAGCCAAAAGAAGGAGAAAGTGATGCGGCCTGCTAAAAGATCTAAGGAAACTCCTACAACCATTCCAGTGATTGCAAGAAGAGGAGCTCCTATTACAACTGCTTCCATATCCAAGGTAGTTTCTACTATTCCTTCCTCATTTGTTTCTAATCCTAAAAATTCTTTCCATTAAAATGATAGATTTGATGAGTCAAAAGTTTTGTCTACTCCTATCAATTATGCTCCATCTACCTCTGGTTATTTTGAAATTATTGACCATCTCAAGAAAACTAACATCCGTAACTTAGAAGCTGAATTCTACCAAACCCATCCTAAGGCCTTTTTTAAGATGGTAGACTTTGTAAATTCCAAATTCAAGCCTTCATCCCCTAGTTATAAATGTCTCTTTCCCACTCCTTCTCTTTCATCTCAACCAAGCCTTGTGGCAATAGTCACTTAATTTTATGAGAAGATCAAACCATTTTATGTCACTCTCCTCATAGCTGGCCACAAACTCAGCAATTGTGTTATTGATTTTAGTGCTTTAGATAATGTGATGCCTACTAAGGTAGCTCATGCCCTAGGATTAACCCTAACCCACACTTTTGGTTCATGTTACTCAATGGAAAGTAGAGAAGTGCCATTGGTTAGAAGGATCAAGGATGCACAAGTAGCCTTTGCTACTTTGCTAGAGAAGAGAGTTTTAGCCACCATTTTGGTAGCTGATATTCCCCCTTCCTACGACATGCTGTTGAGTAGAAATTTTTGCAAAGATGTTGGAGGAGAAATCATGATGGATTGGTCACATGCTCTTATTCCAATGAATGGGAAAATGAAGAAGCTATTGCCTGAGAAACAAACTGAATATATTACACAAAAATAAGCCGACCCAAAGGCACAAATAATTTATGAGGACATTGGTCATGGTAACTACATGATCATGTCACAAGATGAGGCTAACCATCCTAAGGAAGTGATTCTTGATCCTAATGGTGTTTGGATTTTGGAATTTGATGGGAGCTACTCCTCAACTAGTTACGAGCTGCTGTGGTGTTTATTTCTCCTAAAGGGAAAATTCATCCTTTCTCCTTCAAGATCTAATTCAAAAACACAAATAATATAGTTGAGTATAAGGCTCTCATCCTCAGTTTAAGCATGAAAAAAGAGATGGGGATAAAAAATATCCTTGCTTGTGGAGATGCAGAGCTGATTATAAAATAGGTCAGAGATCTCTTTCAAGTGAAGAATAGAAGGCTAAAACATTACAGGAATCTGGTTTGGGATTCCATTGAGTTCCTTGGTGCCTTTTCCATTGAAGCCATGCCAAGGGAAAGAAATACTAGGGCTTATTCCTTGGCTATCTTGGGGTCCCGACTGATCCCTCATCCAGGTTTCTCCCAAGATAAATTCACCATTGAGATGATTCATAGGCATAGTGTTCCCGACAATGTAAACAATTGGCGGAGTGTCTTTAATGATGATCAACACTTTCTTTCCTTCCTTGAACATAGAGATAATTTTGACCATCTGTACTTTGAAGGAAGTGGAAATTTGCCTAGAGAGTGTGTGCCCCCAAATGTAGAAGATTAAAAAGAAGAAATAGATCATGATGGCTACATAAAACTGAAAGGTAATAAGTTACCGAAAGGGATAGTAATTTTGGAAGAGTTATCTGATAAACATGATAGGTACATCAAGTCCAAAACTTCCAAAGGAGCTTAACCATCTGTTGAATATGAAAAGATAAACATTGGGAGTCTTAATGAACCCATGCTGGTAAAAATTGGAAAGTGCTGCACACAAGAGGAGAGGGAGAAAGCAACAAATCTATTGAAAAGGTATGCTGATGTTCTTGCATATTCTTATGATGATCTCAAGGATTTTCATACAAAAGAGATGCAACATTTCATTCCTATAAAACTTGGGATCAAGCCCTTCTAGAAACATTAGAGGTAGTATAACCTTAAAACTACTAATACAATATTTCAAGAGATCCAAAAGTTATTGAAGGCTAAGATCATTTTCCCCATTCACCATTCAATGTGGATTGCTAATATTGTGCCTGTCAGGAAGAAGAATGGTGAGATCTGGATTTTTGTTGATTTTAGGAATTTGAATCAAGCCTCTTTGAAGGATAATTATCCTCTCCCCATAATGGATCAAGTGTTGCAGGCTATTACAGGTTCAAAAATGTTTTCCATGCTTGATGGATTCTCAGGATATAATCAAGTAGAAGTAAGTGCTTTGCAGATCAGCATAAGACTGCCTTTACCACTCCTTGGGGCACCTTTGCTTACAGGAGAATGAATTTTGGCCTCATCAATACTGGTGCCACCTTTTAGAGGGAAATGGACTTGGCCTTTGGTAGTCTCAAGGGAAAATTCATAGTTGTATACCTTGATGATCTGACTGTGTTTTCAAAAACTAGAGCTGATCATTTCCAACACCTTGAAACTATCCTCCAAAAGTGTAGAGAGCATGACATCTCCTTGAATCCCAAGAAATATGTCTTTTGTGTCACCGAGGAAAATTATTGGGACACATTGTCTCCAAGGAGGGAATCAAGATTGATCCAGAAAGAGTCCAGGTAATTCAACAGATCCCTCTCCCCACAAGCAAGAAGGGTGTGCACTCTTTCTTTGGCAAGATCAAATTCTTAAGAAGATTGATACCTAATTTTGCTGAACTTAATTTGAACATAGCCCAAATGATGAAAGGAAAGAAGACTTTTGGTTGGTCCTCTGAAGGAAATGTTTCCATTGAAGACATCAAGAGAGCTATAGCAAAGACTCCAATCTTGGCATGCCCTGATTATAACAAAGACTTCATTATCTATTACTATGCTACTGAAAGTAATCTAGCTGCTGTGTTAACCCAAGAGAATGCTGAAGGTCATGAAATCCCCATAGCATTCATGAGTTATATTTTGAAAGCCCATGAGCTGAAGTACACCATGATGGAGAAACATGCTTTTGTAGTGGTCAAAGCTATGAAGCAGTTTCATTTTTACATCCTCAACTCTCATTCTATTGTGTTTGTGCCTGATACAACTATTAAATCCATTCTTACACAACAAGAATTTGGAACCAAGAGAGGCAATTGGGTAGACAAAGTTTAGGAGTATGATCTTGACATAAAACCCACCAAGCTAGTTTGAGGAAAGGGCTTATGTGAACTCATTGTTGAAGGAGCTAATGCCAAATTGTCCAAGGAGGAATTTGATATCCCTACTATTATTTGCCATAGCTCGATGATGAATGATATGCTTTGGCATTGCACAATTTCTTACTTATTGAGAATTTCCATCCCATTTGAGTGCCAAGGATAATAGAGCCATCAAATTAAGGTCTGCGCAATATGTGTTGTGGGAAAATGCATTGTTCAAATGGGGCATAGATGGAAGGTTTTTGAAATGTGTTGACAAAGAGCAGTAAAAGAAATTGTTCTCAACCTTTCATGAACATCCCTATGGAGGTCATTTCTCTTAAGTGTCACACCAAAAAATCCTCCGTCTTTGGATATTATTGGGCTACCTTGTTCAAAGATGCATCAAAGTGGATAGGCAAGTGTGAATCATGTCAAACCTTTGTTAAAGACCCAAATTGGCTGCTTTACCTCTCAAACTAGTGATGATTGAGGAACCTTTTCAAAAATATGGTTTGGACTTCATTGGGACACTCAATCCACCTTCAAGTGTAGGACATACTCATGTTTTGATTTCCATTGATTATTTCACTAAGTGGGTGGAAGCCATTCCAGTTAAAAGTACTACTTCTGAAGTAGTATGCAACTTCATCAACGAGCACATCGTAATAAGGTTTGGGATACCAAACAAGATTGTCATTGATAATGCTTCCAATTTTTCTTCTACTGAGATGATGGAATTCTGCTATGGCTATGACATTTCCCTTACCCACTCTTAAAATTACTATCCCCAAGGGAATGGGCAAGTAAAATCAACTAACAAGAAATTGGTCACCATTGTTTGGAAGCTTGTTAATGACACTTAGAGGAATTTCCATAAGAAACTATATGATGTTTTGTGGGCGGAGATATGATTACATCTAAGATAGCCATTGGAATGTCTCCTTTTTAAGTGGTATATGGAGTTGAAGCTCAACTACCAGTGACATTGGAATTGCTAGCCTTACATTTGATGAAGGCCATTGAGGATGCCAGCTTTACCAATTCATTGGAAAAAGAATTATGTACCTCCGTGTTGAATGAAGATAGATTACAAATGGTTGATGAATATCACCCGATCTACTCAAGGTAAGGGCTTTATTTGACAAAAAGGCTAAACCAAGAACTTTTCAAGTGGTAGACAATGTTCTTCTTTGGGATAAAAGGCATGGTAAATTTGATTCCCTTTGGCTTGGTCCTTTTAAAATTAGACATTTTACTAGTGAGAACTCTTTTTACCTGGATTACATGGATGGTTCGCCTCTCCCACTTCCTTATAGTGGGAAATTTTTGAAGTTGTTCAAAACCTAGGAGTTTTGGCGGTCTCTCTATACATTTTGTATAGCATTTTTCTCTCCTTATTTTTGTTTTGGTTTGTTTCCTTTCTGTTCTCTCCTATGTTGGTATTACTTCTTTTTGAATTTGTTACCCATTGGCTAATGCACTGATTCGATTTGATTACCCATAATTCTCTAAGGTTCTTGATTTTTCCTCTTTCCTCTGCCAAATCATCCCTAGAAGGAGCCAGCTATTGTCCTCTCAATTTTCCCACCCTTTTGAATCTAATTTCATGAAAATTGGATCCCTGCCATAGAAGAAATTCATGTTTTAAACTCCTCAGATGCTCTTTTTCATTTCCCACAACGTTTTTAATAAAAAATTCCCCAATCTGCTACCGTTAAAACATTTTACCTATTTTTAATGGATGGGAAATGATTTTAGTTCTCCTTTTATGCATTTAGAATGCATGGGACCTTGCATCTTTCATTTTTAACCTTTTACAGAGAAAGAAATTCTTCATCAAGAGAAAAATGGCATTTTCTTATTTCCTACAACTTCCTACATTCTTTTCCCCATCAAATTCTTTCTCAAAAGGTGAAGCTACATGTTTGCTTCTCATTGGGTGCGGTCGTACGGGTTTATTTTTGAAGTTATGAATTTTAGTGATTTTGGAAAAAATGTTAGATTTTCTCTGCATCCTGCGGGTCCCCGATTAGGCCGGAGTATTTTTGGTGGAAGTTCGGGAGATGGATCCATTTTATTCTCTAAGGCATTACAACGGAAAGGAGAAAAGTTCTAAAGTGACTGTAGCCCTCTCATATGAAGAGATAAATTTTGAGTTGAAGCTGTGTAGTGAATCGAAAGGGACCCATGGCCTACATTGAAAATTCAACGGTAGAAGGTTGGAATTTTTCCCCTTTTTAAAATAGATAAAAGTGAAGCACATCCCCGCAACCAATCAGATGATGTCATGTGTTGAAGAATGAAATAGGGACACGTGGCCATTTTTCAGTTCATATGCGCTTTGGCGGGCCGACAGAGGACTTTAGGAATTTTAGCTTTGTTTCCATAAAGGGTGAAAAGTTTTAAAATGACCCACGGCCCCGCTCATGCAAAGGGATAATTTCTAAGTTGAGGCTTGTAGCAAGTTAGAAAGAGACACGTGGCCTACGTTGAAAAGTCAATGGCATGGGCATGGACTTCCAGGGGAAAGTTGGTATTTTCCCCCTTTTCAACAAAGTGGATAAAGTATAAAACTGAAGTGCATTCCCATGCAACCAGTGTGATGCCACATGTTGAAGAATGAAATTAGAAAAATGGGCCTACAGAGGAAATTGAGAATTTGAGCCTTTTCCACCAAATGGTTAAAATGATGCAAATTGAGTGCGGCCCCGTTTCTAATTATGGTGTATAAGGCATTCACATTGAAAAGTCAAAGCGAGCCGGTAGAGGTTTTGACAATTTGAGCTTTTGTTAAAAAGAGTTTAAATGGTAGAATTAAACCACATTTCCTCACCACTCGGATGGTACCACGTTTTTGACATTTGGCAAAGCTCAAGAGGCGGAGCAAAATTAGAAATAATAATTTTTCTCCCAAATGTTAGGAAATGTAGATTTATCCCCCAGGGCCATCATTGCTTGGATCTTACCACGTGTAGGGTCCAAATTTGAAGGTGAAAGGGGGAAAAGATAGCCAAATGCACTCATCTAGTTTTTAATGCCATTAACGAACTAGAGCTCAGTAACAAAACATTATGATTTTCAGATATTCTTTTCTTGGGGACAAAGTATGGATGTATATGAATTGTTATAAAAACATGGTTTTGGCCATGGAAAAAGGGATTCTCGTTTTCTAGAACGTTGTAAATTTGGAAGTAATTCAATATAGAAACTTTCTTTCTCCTCTATTTCCTCTATTATATATATATATATATATATATATATCTCCTTGCTTGATTCAATGGATCATTTATCTTTGCATTTAAAAGAAAATTTGTGTTCTTGTCTGTAATATTTAGAACTTTGTGACTACTTGATTCACATTGGTGCTAAAGTGATTGATATTTTTCCTATATTTTCTTGGTTCAATGTGAGTAAGGATATATTCTGCTACCTATATCTCCTAAAAACATTGTTGCTTTCTTCCTTCTTCATAGCTCTACTCTTCCAATCCTTTATATTGATAATATTTTAAGTATGAAAACATACCGGATACCAGGATCTAAACATTGATAGTTGCAGATCTCGTACATTTGTTTTTGCTGCTTTTAATAAGGGAACCTATCCCATCAAAGAGGAGGGACACATTTGTCCCCTCACTATGGTTTCCATCCATGTTCCATTATGAAACCCAATAGTAGTCAAATTTCTTGATGAACCCTACCTGGAGGAGTTTCATCACTTCTTTCTTCACCATGAGGGCCACCTTTGGCTTTATGGGCCTTGAATTTTGCTTAATTGGCTTAAAATCTGGTTTGGTGACGAGATTGTGCACTGTAATGTGTGATGCAATTCTGGTCATTTCTTTGTAGTTAAATGCAAGCTTTTTGATGCTCCTTGAGAATGTTGGTATGTATTTCAACCTCCTTAAGAGTTAAAGAGGACCCTAGCTTCAACATCTTTGGCTCTTCCTCGATCTGATATTTATATCACTTGTTCTCTTGATTAAGGAGGCTTTGCCTTCCTCAAAATCAAGTGAGGCTACGGGTAACTCTAAATCCCCTCTTCTCCTACCTCAAAAATTTTGAGTTCCTCCCAAGGGAAGATTCTATCATGGGATTTCAAAAATAGGAAGAAGAGTGTGGAATTAGAGAAAGATTAACCTCATGATGTGTAAGATGTAATTTTGTAAGAGTGTTTAGATATCCTAGAGTTGCTTTGTCAATGTCAACATGATTTGTAATGATAGACTCACTCTCAGTCTCTATGTATGTCAACATTGGAGTTACCAATGTCTTACAAACCAAAGGTTTTACACGAACCGAGACCATGAAGTTTGAATCTTCCAACTCACTACTTGGAGTAAAGTGAGAAGTGGAAGTCTATCGATCCCGTGAGGAGATTCAAATCTCATGGAATTGCTTTGATTGATATTAAGTCAAATATCTTTGTGAGATTCATCATTTCTATTTTGTAGAGTTGTAAATGCTCAGATCTAGTCTCATATACTTGAATATCTGATTTGCAACAAGTTGTGAATCACCCAACACCCTAATATTAAGAGCACCCATTATTTCAACTACGATGAGACCAAGTAGAAGGGATTCATATTCAACCCCATTATTTGTGCACTCGAAGTTTAATTTGAAGGAAAAGATAGAATCCTTCCCTCAGGAGAGGTAAGAATCACACCTACCCTAGCACTAAAAAAACATTTGGCTCCATCAAAATGGAGAGTCCAACAATTACTTGGAAAAATGGACGTTGGATCATATTTTGAATATTTCTCCTTTACTTCAGTTACCTCAACCATACAAACCTCATTTGCTGGAAGAGAACCAAGTCCTAGGGTATGTCCCATGCCCATAGAATTGAAAGGAAGGAGAATGGGTAAATCCTTCTCCAATAGCTCGATAATATTTCCATGGTTCCCAACGATATTGTCTCTATGATGAAAGTTTCATCTTTGATTGTCAGAACGCCTTTGATCAAACCCGTGACTTCTAATTCAATTTTCAGAATCAAATTTTCCTCTGGCACTGAGCTTATAGATTTATTTAATTGATTTTTAGGAAGCTCAAACTCAGAGTGGATCCCTAGCCTCTTTTTCAAGTTAGCTAGGTGTATGTTGAAGGGTTTTGGATCACCCTGTACCACAAATACCTTCCCTAAATGTAGGAACCTAACTTCCTAAAACAAAGTGGAGGGAATCACCTTCATGTGATGAATCCAAGGATGACAAAGGATCATATTATAGTTAGTTTCCCGATCTATAATATAAAAATTGGTTAGCACTGTCTTAGGTCCAAGGGTGACCAAAAACACTATAGTTCGATCAACGTTTCTTTGAGGTTATCGTAGCCTCTCAATGTGTTTTGTGTTGAAGAGAAATTGGTCTCTCTGTACCCTAGCTTTTGAAGGAAAGATAAGGGGACTATGTTGATCATTTCCCATCATCAATCATCACACACTTTATGTAGTTGTTCTAAATACTGAGTCTTATAAAAACAACACCGGATCACCTCTATAAGCTATTTCAGTGTTCATGGACATCTTTCTGATGTCAAATACAAATCCAACATCTCTTTCAGGATGCCTTGGAGGATAGACATCAAATTCCACATGGTTTATTTGTGCTTCAAGGAGGGGTGATGTTAGTCAAATGACCAAGACCCAATGCTTCTAGTAGAGTGGCCCTATGAGTAGGGGAGTTATTTAATAGATCCAAGAAGGAAATGTGAGAGAAGGTATTAGTTATGTTGTTGATCAAATCATAAGCTCCTAATGGCTTGCTTAGCGTATCTTGAATGTCATCTAATGTGGTCAGTAGATCAAGATAGGTTGGGAAGAATAATCCTTTGGTTCTAGTGGAAACGTTAATTTGAGGTTTAGTTTCCAACTCGACCAATCGAACAACTTTCATTTTCTCGGCAACCATCCGTAAGAGGTGCCACTTTTGGGTTTGATTAAGTTGAGAATTCGCGATCATGGGTACCTATTACAATAACTTTTTTCAACCGTTGGGATCTATTCGACCATCCTTTGGATACATAGGAGAGAGGATCGTTAAATATTTCAATTGATGTGTTCTATGGAGATATTGGTCCCATGTAGGTGTTTTGAGTGGGCACAGTCAGGTTTTCCAAAAACATGTCAATAAATAATTGTCTTTGATCATCTGGAAAATGCTTTGTAAAAACTTGTTACAATTATGGCATGTTCTTGTGTTATGCCCGTGAACCATATGGAAACTATAATATAAATCAAGATCATAATCTCAAGGCCTTTGGTTTGTACCTTGTTGCAGTCCAAAATTATGGTTATTGTTTATTTGTTGATTGTTATGGTTAAAATTTGGGAACCCTTGCCCTTGGTTTTGAAATTGGTTCAGATACCTGCTTGGGTATTGGTTAGGGCCTTGGGTCTATGTTTGTCTTGATTGCTGAGGTTGTTATTGCTATTGTAGTTGTTGTTGACGGTTAAAATCTACAACATTGACTGAGGGTGAGAAGTTATTGTTTCTTTTATTTTTCATTTTTATTGTTTTTGTTTGAAGTGATTGTATTGGGAGAATTAACAACATTAAGTTTCTTAGGTTGGTCCGCCACCCCATTCGTCATTACTCCACGATTCTTAATGAGGATTTTTTATCCTTGGTTTCTATTCATTATGTTGGAGTAACTGGGGTTATTTTTATTAGGGGTGACTAACCTTCCATTAGCTCCATAAGTCTTATGACCACTGTCAATGGCTGCTTGGTAAATTTTAAGAGCATCTTATAAAGCACCTCTTCATAGCTCCTTACCGGGAAATTATAAATCTCTTCCTTTGTCTCCTTGTTGAGAGAGTGGAGGAAAAAATCACAAAGCTTCATTTGATCCATATTTGGAGCACTTATAGAGGAGTAGAGAACATGTTGCCACCTTTGAATGAAGTGGGATGTAGACTCATTGTGCTCTTTCTTGATATGAAGGAATTCCCTGATTCTTGTTCTCAAAAGTTTGTTCATATCAAAATCTTTAATAAATTTTGATATGAGTTGCTTGAACAAGTGTATTGAAGCCTTGGTATCCTATACTACCAATCGAGAGCAATAAATTCTAGAGTATTAGGGAAAATATTTGTAACTAACGCATCCCATGGGAGTAGCTCCCGAATGGCCATTTGCATAATATTTGATTTGGTGGTTAGGATCACCATCCCCTTTGAATTTTGGAAGATCAAGAAAGGGTCTTGGGAGAATGAATGCCCAAATGAAGAAGTCTAGAGGATCCTTAAGATATTCATAATAGGTCCCCATTGCGTACGTTTCCACCATTGAAGATCCTTGTTGGGGAGGTGGAGGTTGCATTGGTTGTTGAAATGGGACAATATAGAAATTAATTGGGGTGTATGGCATCCCCGAGGTTGTCTATATGGACCTGGGTATGTATACATATCCACCTACAGATATTTAGAATACATGTTTACGTAGGGGGGTTGATTACCTTGATATGAAATCGAAGGCACAAAGCCAAGGAATGTTGCATTTCCGGATAGTATGGCATTTGAGAACACACTTCCAGATTTTTCCTGTTGTATATATCCATATGTGGCATGAGGGAGCATACCCATGGTACCTGTCCCCATAAGCATATCTCAAGGATTTGGAGAACCCATATAAACTGGAGGATTCTGTGCAGTAGGTATTTTTCCGTAATTTTATGGGTAGGGAGAAGTTTTTGCTTGCCCTGTGTATGAATTTTGAGCATTTTGGGAAATCTCTAGCTCCTTGAATTTATTTACCAATGTCAAGATGACATCTCCCATTGATGGGGATGTACTTTTCTTAGGTGCCTTTTTTTGAACCCTCGTAGGTTGTTGAGGAGTATGATATCCTACTATGAATTTTTCACTATGCCTTGTCACCCCCTCATTAATAAAATTTTCGATTGGTAGAGGGGTATCGTTATTGTTTTGGAGTAGAACATCACCTTTTCCTTGTAACCTATCGAAATATCAGTTCATATTCTGAAATTTTGTTCACTCCTAGCATATTGTGCTAAATATTCCTCATCTAGATGTGGGATTTGGTATGATTGCATGCTAATGGGCTATCAAAACAATACCTAAGGAGATGAAATTTCTTCCCCAGTGAAAGTCATGTTGTTTGAACTTGATTGTTTGTGAGGATAGGTCTGCGTGATTTGGTCAAGTTCCTCAATATGTACAAAGGAACCAACATTGGTTCCTTGAAGAAGAGGGTTTTGAGTAGTTGAGCAATTTTCTACCCACATTGAGAGTGAAGGTGATTTTTGTGGTATAGTTGTTTTCTATTTATACATGTCAAAACCTAGGATGGGTTGACTGTACTCGTTGTATCCTGACATATTCGGGGGTTATAAGAATACCTGTAGAATAAAGGATGGACAAAGAAAGTAGAAACATTTAGAGACTAGCTCTTCACGTCGGGTTCACCAATTTGTATGATAGAAAATCAACATGTGACCTTCTTTGCACTTGACCTCTTGAGGCCATACTTGAGACAATTGGTGTAGAATGAATGTGAATGTGATTGTAGTGACGGGGATTAAGATAATTGGGAAATCTTATATATTTAACATGAAATATCAGGATCAACGAGTCTAAGGAAAAGAATGCTCTCCTAAATTGAAGTGGTGTGATGGCTCGGCCGATATAATAGCTACTCGGAGACTCCAATCAATGTCAAGATCTGCTGAGATTCTATTTATTGGTTTTTGAACATGTGGAAAATGACCTATGAGTGCATTGTATGGATTTATAGACAAGGTCATGGAAGTAAGAACGAGAGGTGTGGTGGAGCCACCGAGATTTATGGGTCATTTTCCATCTGGTCCAGAAATTCTTAGCCTAATTGGCTGGTATGTTCGATGAAGGAAAGTTGTGTAATAACGTCTGTGGAAGTCGTGAAGATTTGAATACTAATGTATGCAAACTAGTGTCAATGTCCAACTAATTAGTAGACCCGTTGGGTTGTGGGACTGAGGATAATAGCTAAAGACTTGTGGAGGTTTTGGCCTTTGTATGGTCATGCGTGTAATCAAGCCCTATTTCCGGGAGCATTCTAGTAGTCATAGAATTGATTAACAAAGTGATGTTTAACATATAGAGTTGTTCTATTTTCTTAGAAAAAGTTATAAGTGTGCATAAGACTGTCAAACGTAAACTGGTATCAATGTTAGTTATCAATTCTAACTTTGTTGTGTTGTGAGACCAAGGGATCACAACCAATATATTTTCCTATTATGGACCGCCGATGGTTATACGAGAATGAAATAAAATGATTTTTGATAAGAAAACTAATTATTGAAGGAAATCTAATAGATGTTTTTGGAGTTTTCACAATATATTGGATCAACACAATAAAAGTAACCTAATCTATCAAAGGAAATCTTTTTGATCTTTTCTAATTTTTAAGTAATGCATTCTAATATAATAAATAAACTAAAGAAAAGTAATCAACTAGATGCAGTTGGTTACTTGTGCGAAGGTGTGAATCTAACCTAAAAAAAAACCTAATCCAATCAAAATCCTTCAAACCCTACCTTAGAGGTGAAGAACAAATCATGACCCTAAAAGGGCTATTGTTCCCCACAACTTCCCTGGTAATGTTAAAGAGGAAAAATTACTAATGATTTAATCTACTTGTGATTATCTACTCTATTAAATTGGATGATTTTCTACTCTATTTTATATGTAATTGAAACTAGTGATTTTGAAATTGCCAATTTAACAAAAAAAGAAAACAAACACACAATTCCAACTGAACAAGTAAGAGCTTTGGCAAATCTAGTTGTATTTTTATCTATCCACTTAGTATGTTTCTTTCTTTCTCTGAGTTTTCATGTGGTATACTTGATTGGTAGTTGTACATGTCAAAACCTGGGATGGGTCAACCGTACTCATCATATCTTGACATATTTAGGGGGTATAAGAATACTTGCAGAATAAAGTATGGACGAAGAAAGTGGAAACATTTAGAGACTAGGTCTTCACATTGGGTTCACCAATTTGTACTATAGAAAATGAACATGTGACCTTCTTCACACTCGAACTCTCGGGGTTATGCCAAGACAACAAGTGTAGAATGAATGTGAATGTGAGTGTAGTGACAGGGATCAAGCTAATTGGGAAATATTATATCTTCAACACGCAATATCAAGATCTGTGAGTCTAAGGCAAAGAATTCTATCCTAAATTGAAGTGGTGTGATGGCTCAGTCTGATATAATAGCTTCTCAGAGACTCCAATCAATTTTGAGCTCTACCGAGATTATGTTTGTTAGTTGTTGAACATGTAGAAAATGACCTACAAGCGCCTCATATGGATTTACCAACAAGGTCCTAGAAGTAAGAATGAGAGATGTGGTGGAGCCACAAGGATTTATGGGTGATTTTTTGGTCTAGTCTAGAAAGTCTTAGCCTGATCAACTACTATGTTTAGTAAGGAAAGTTGTGCAATAATATCTAGTGGAAGTGGTGAAGATTTGAATACTAATGTATGCAAACTAGTGTCAATATCTAACTGGTTAGTAGGCCCATTGGGTTATGGGACCTGAGGATCACAACCAAAGACTTGTGGAGGTTGTGGCCCTTGTATGGTCATGCACGTAATCAAACCCTATTTCCAGGAGCAATCCAATAATCATAGGCTTGATTAGTAGTGATGTTTAGTGTATTTAGTTGTTCTATTTTCTCAGCAAAAGTTGCGGGTGTGTGTAAGACATCAAACGTAAACTGGTATCAATGTTAGTTATCAATTCTAGCCCATTGGGTTGTGGGACCAGGGATCACAATTGTACGTATTTTCTTGTTATGGACCATTGATGGTCATACGAGTGAAATGAAATGAATTTAACAAGAAAACTAACTATTAAAGGAAATATAATCTATGTTTTTGGAGTTTTCACAATATATCAGATCAAAGTAATAAAAGAAAACTAATCTATCAAAGGAAATATTTTTGATCTTTTCTAATTTTTAAGCAATGCATTCTAATCTAATAAATAAAATAAAGACAAGTAATTAGCTAGATGTAGTTGGTTACTTGTGTGAATATGTGAATCTAATCTAAAAATAATAATCTAATCCAATCAAAACCCTTTAAACCCTACCTTAGAGGTGAAGAACAAATCATGACCCTAAAAGAGTTATTGTTCCCCACAACTTCCCTAGTAATGTTAAAGAGAAAACTTTCTAATGATTTGATCTACTTGTGATTTCCTAACCTATTTAAATGAATAATTTTACTACTCTATTCGATATGTAATTGAAAGTAGTGATTTGAATTTGACAATTTAACAAAAAAACAAAAAAAACACAATTCCAACCTAGATAAGAAAGAGCTTTGGCAAATATGGTTGTATCTAAATCTATCCCCTCAATTTGTTTCTTTATTTCTCTGAGTGTTCATATGAGTCCAAGGGATTGGGAATGCAAGAACAACGGTAGGAGGATGACACTTGAGAAATGGCAACTTGAAGGTAGTTTGGATGCAATGCAAGTAGAAGAGAGATAACACAAGAGATCTGAGCTTGGCTATGCAATTCCTAGAAAGATTGTGGCAACAATATAATGCAAGATACACAAAAATTCTCAAGCATTTTGCTTGAATACAAGCATGGAATATATAAGAATTGGGGCTGGGATGTGCCTTCATGCACAAGGCAAGAAGAGGTAATTCCAACTAACTAAAGCACATGCAAAAATAGAAGAGGGAAGGAGAACCAAGTAATCAAAAATATTTTTAGACAATTTGGCCCATGGATGCATGATAAAAGTGAAGTTAAGTGAATCGTCACATGTTAAAACACGCATGACGGAATTTGGAAAATTCGTTCAGGACCACCACCCTACGCAGGGTGGCGCTTATGACACTAAAGGCAAAAACATGAGTAGAAAGAGGCAGAAAAATGGAAATAGTGTGGGAAGGCTAAGTAAATACGTCTAGGCAACATATATACACTACGAATGGGTTTTGGAGCTTGAACACCTTCTTGAAAGGACTTGAATCATCATTGTGGAATTTTGTAACCGTTTTATGACAATGTAGCACATGTAATTTATGGTGCGTATAGCTCCTTCCCATGATAGTATGATAGTAGGTGCATTCATATGAAAAAACCTAATAGAGAACACAATTCTCACTTCACTCCATTCTAGAAGGTTATCGTGATGGGTCTCCCACCAACATGTTGCGGTCTCGAGAAAGGTATAGCTAAACATCCTTCTCCTTTTGATCTCACATATCCACTAGTTCTCCATTTCTCTGAGGAAAACATCGTGGTAGGCTCGCTTTGTATAACTTGGAAAATTATTTCCTCCTAGGTGCCTGACTGAGTGTGCATTTGTTACTCTCATCACAGAGCCTCTTAACTACCTTCCGACTAACTCATATGTCTTGTACGCCCAATTGTCACATGATACACTAGTTATATCACCGATATATTGAGCATTTTCCCACCGAATAACGCCTTCATTGGATGCAAAAATTTAGGATCTTTGATAGTGCATACATATATTTTGTCTAGATCTCCTTCTCCCAAGGGTTAAGTATAGGGTGTTGACTTTCCATCTGTTAATGAAATGATAACACATTCCTCCTTGTTCTCAAAACTTATATACCCCTCATTGAACCATAAATCAACATTGTTCTTATAGCACTAGGGGTTCCCAAGTAATGCTAGAAATTTGTCCACCTCAAAAATGCCAAGACTTAAAAGTCTCCAGTGAATTTCACCCCTTGGCTAGTGATAGTAGCATCCTTCAAAACTCCAATGGGAATTGCCTTCATCTTGTTCACCTTATACAACACATTCGAAGATGGATTTAATTGGGGCCTTCCCATTAGATTCAACATGTTGAAGGTGAGAACGTTAAATTCTGTACCCATTTCAATTAGGATATTTCTTAGGAGTCATCCATGAGCCATGGTATTCAGGGTAATTTCCTTATCATAGTCAATGCTGTGAGGAGGCAGATTAACATCTAAAACCTTCCTTTCATGATCTACTCCAATGCTTGGTAATTTCTATCTTAACTAATCTCCTACTAAGGGGATGATATTTTCTTACCTCAACATCTTGCATACCTCCTTCACATTATCTAGATCCTTTTGTGGAGCCTCAATGCTCTTCTTTTTCTCTAGCTACCATGACTATTCCTTCAGGTACTAGAACTCTCTTGGTAGGCTCCGAATCACATCCATGGTCTCTTGATAGACTTCCTTTTGATGAGAGGCATCTAGATACTTCCCATGCACCACCTCTTCTTTTGTGACTAGTGGTCTCTACTTTGGTATTTCCCTGGTGGGTATAACCTTAGCTCACCTTGTCACTAGTATAGGTTCTAATTCTAACTCACATGTAACCCTTAACATCCACTGCAAGTCTTATTTATTCATGCTTACAATCCCCGCACCCTTATATTTCCATTGTTGCTGGTTCATGTGTTCAAATAATTATGGGAACTCCTCATACTTGTGCTTCTTCCCATACTAAGAGTACTATAACAGTCAAGGAATACGTGTTTGTAATGCTCTGTGGATGCACATTTATAACAATTTATGCGAGGGAATTTACTTCTTCCACCTCCACAATTTCCATGACCTCTAAATCCTCTATGAAATCCTCTTCCATGAGCTCCTCCATTTGTGCGCCCTTCATAGTGATGACCATCATCCTTGGAATTGTTTGTAATGTTAGTATGGTGCACACCATTATCAATGGCATCATGTATGTGGTATACCAATCTACAATCTATGGTGTCATGAGTAGTCGAGGTTTAAATATTGCCATAACAAGACACATTCTTATGAATTGCATAATACTGATAGTAAACATCTACTTGCATCATGATCTCTGTGGAAAATCTTACGATCTCAAGGTATGTATCGATCTTCGAGGACAAGCTCATGTCTTTTGTATGCCCCTCTACCTCACAATTTTTGTACCATAGGCCATCATGCGAGTCTCATTTTCCAAGTTTGCAAATAGCTTCTCTAGATACTTTACCATGACATTAATTTGAGCTTCAAGAAAAATATTAACACCAGTATCCACGCTTCCCACAACCTCAACATGCAAGGCATCCTCCACGCACTCGCTGGGTCTATGAAAGTCTTATGCAAAAATGCTCTATTGAAGGGAATTATTAATCCTTAAACAAACCATTGAGCATGCTGAGAAGGATGAATATCATAAGAAAATTTTTACAAGAGAGTCTTAAAGCACACATCATACTCTCAAACTCTCTACCATACCTTGTTGAATCTCCTTGATGCACTAATGCTCTTCTCGCTCAAACTTAGGAATATAAAATTACGCTAAGAATGCATTACACAACATGGTATAATTTACTATTTTCTCGGTGAGGGTCATACTTCGGCACCAACTATGCATGTGCCCTTGTAATGTCATTGACAACCGACTTGCCTTCTATTCAAGGGTAGTGATCCCCTTTACGCACCATAAAAACTCACATTTTTGTACATGCTCTGCAACATCCTCAACACCTTTGTAATTTGGTATATGAATAGATATTTCAAAGAACCCTTGATGAGGTGGTTGAGGCCATTGTCCACACTGATCCGAACCCGGATTCCCCCTGGTGTTTCTCCACCACTAGATCCAACATCGTCTGCTCCTCCTAACCCACTAGATCCTTTAGATCTGCCAGGTTCACTAGGTGTGCTAGTTCCTACTTCACTTAACATAGAAGATCCACCTCCTATAGATGGAAAAGGTCCTAAGTGTTCATGCCTTGTGTGCCCACTTTTGCGCTAAACTACATGCCAACAGTCTATGATATTACACCGCTACTAGATGTGTGTCCCATGACACTTCTAGATGCGATACCCAAGATTTGTGTACCCATACTTTGTCCAAAATTTATACTAGAAAATATAAATCTGAACACAGTAAATGATTATGTAGCCATGGATGTACTAAATGAAAAATTATACCTCATAGATGTTGATCAGTTACTTCCACCAATAGCAACTGGGTTAGTAATACTTATCTCTGGATTTGGAAAACTAAACACCAAGGGTTGGTCACCAGGTGGATTAAGATGTGCGCCGACAACTCTTCTCATTCCTTCATATGATGAGATCTCTCTAGAAGCTGAGGGAGTTTCTCTTCCACACTTGGCAAGATGGGATAGCTCGGATTGCTCGGGTTCCATGTCCTCTGCATGAACCTCAAATCCTTCCCACAATGTCTATCTCCATAAATCCATCACTCCTACAACTTCACGTTGTCTTTCCAACTCCCTCTCCCATGCTTCATTATACTTGAGCCACCTCTCCTCTCTCTCCATTTTTGCTGCAAGGTCTACCATCCTTCTACCATGTTGGCTTCGCCCGCACTTAGCAGAATTTAGCCATGGGAAAGGCTTCCAAACACATAGTAATGACCAAGATATTGATAGCCAAAGTGGGATAACATGCAAGAATTATCCTCTAGGCTCCCTCAAGAATTCAAACTCAATAATATCCAAGCAAGAATACATAGAAATAATGTATTCTAAGGTATAACTAGTCAACACTCTACTCCACTAGTGATCAACAACACGGGTCCATGTCAGACCAAAATCATGTAACCACTGATATTCCTTTGGGTCCAAACATAAGGTCTATAATACCAACTCATCCTTGATGTATATGTTGATATCCATTCTTACAACTCTACTGGGAAAAAATAGAAGAATATCTCATAGAGTTTGTGATATAGGTTCTCATCCACATATTTTCATGCATCAAACTCAGATTCAAGATCAACCTCTAAGAAAAATCATCCTCCATTTTTTTGAGTCATGCTTTGAAACTATCCAAGGTTAAGCACTCTTTCATCACACATTTCTCTCACAATAGATTCAAAATAGGTCGTAGCAACGGAACCAAGAGGTATTCATTATTTTACCCTCAATAATTTTTTCTATCCCTAATTACTCCAAACTATCATCCAACATACATTGGGCACTCACCCAAGGTGCGCGCGGGTTCCGAGACCCTCCTTTATGTGAGATTTGTAAGAGAGTCTATCATTAATGGAGGATTATTTACGAAACAAACGTATATTCACTTAATTTAAAAGGCGAATATGTAACTAACATATCTACACATCATTACATAAAAAAATCTAAATAAACATTGCATGAAGCACAAGAAACCAGATCTAAATCATGATAAGCCAAATAACATGAGGGTTTACACCCATAAACAAGATGTATAGAATAGATCCATGTATATTGATTTAAAAAGAATCTCTGGTAGCCATATTACATTCAAAAGGGTCATCTCAGACCATATACATTAAATGAAAAAGATCTAACCCACTGTAAACTAATCTTATTAGAGATCCTAACTATACTTTTCCCCATTATATCCCTTGATACAAATCCCAGTACCCATACATATGCTTAATGGTATCCCTTACAACCCTCTAGCACTAAGTACTCTAAACCCTTAGCATTTTTGCAGCACTTCGTTACTCTCCTTCTCTTTCTCTACATTCTCTATGTATTCTCTCTGCATTCCCTCTGTGTCTCTTTTGTGTGTGTCTTTATGTGTCCTTCTATGTGTTTTTATTTTCCTAAGCACCTTTTTAATTAGGATCATCGACCACTTTGCCATGAATTCTCTTCTGAGTAGATCATGTGCCAAGTGTTGATGTGGTCCTCCATTGGAAAATGATTATCCTTTTTGAAAACCTTCCACTTACTGTAATGATGCCTTTGGGAAAATTCCCTATGTGGAATATCCTTTTCTTAACCTTCAAGGTTCTAGGATGGAGCCTTATCCACTCATCACTCCTAGTTGGGTCCTCACATTTTTCCTCAAGTGACTCTATGATGCCAAATATAGATAAGTCCTTTAAACCCTTATTCTACTTCCCGTGTGTGCCTGGTTTCACTTAGACCCTTCTAAAACCCCTTTTCCTATGCACTTGTTTCCAAGCGCCCTTCTATCTACTTGATCCTACATGCACATGCCTTTTAGTACTCACCAATATTTTAAGGTCCAACACATCTAGCAGTGAAGATTGGGATCCAAAAGAGCTCAGACTAGAACTCCATGAAAAATAAGTAAAAAAAAGCAAGGAATTTACAAATAAATCACAATATCATGAGGACATAAAGAACAATTGCTTCATGGAAGATGAGATCACTGCACTCAAAGAAATAGCCAAGCTAACCATTAAACATGGATTAGTCAATAAGTTAAAGAAATTTTGTAAATACTAGAACAAAGAAGAGAAGAGTTTCCATGTCTAGCAGATTGAGGCTAGTCATAATAAGAAAAAGAAAAATGTATTTAGAACATAAAGAGCATGTCGCAAGTTTGCCATATCTTTGGACATCGAAATATTTGATACCACAATTACAAAGATCCTTTTGGATCTAGGAGTAGATGTTAATGTCATGTCCACGAATACTTGGGAAAAACTTGGTAGACCCCATTTACATACGGCAAGATACCATATTAGTCTGGTGGATGGATCAAAGAAATCCCCTATAGGAGCATTGAAGAATGTAGAAGTAATTTTATTGGGATCAAGAAAATTGTCAATTTCAAAGTAGTAGAAAATATAGCCGCGAAGCCTACATATAATGCCATTTTGACCTTAGAATAGTTTTTCAATTAGAATGACACATTAAACTCGAAGAAGAAGTCACATTATAATTAGATGGAATTCAAGTCCATGTACCATTACAAGCAAAGATGAGTGCCACACGATTAGATGAAGTATGGAATGACACTCATTAAGAATATTTTGATGATATTCCGAGGCATATACACTTTAAATTGGTTGACCAATATGGATAAATAAATTGAACCTAATTTTGATGGGGAAATTTCAGTAAAAAAGTGAATATACCAATGAAAATTCAGACCACATAGTAGAATCTTGGGTACATGGATTTCTTGAATCAAGAGTAAGGAAACTACACTACGCAAGAATATTACCATCCCGTGTGATCACCTTAGATGATGATTACCTGGAATCCATGGATGAAGAAGAAGACATTTTTTGGCCTGCGCATGTAATATTTCAATAAGAATATGGGAACCACTCCACTTCGAAGAGAAAGATGATATATTAGAGAAACCAATTAAAAGGGTGTATAGATTAAGGCGTGGAGCACCCCATCATACCTTACCAAAATATTGAGGGTTTAAGGACTTGGAAGGATATTTAGAGTAAATGGTAATAATATTTCTAAATGAGATAACTCATATGGATGCATTTGATGAAACTCTTACAATCAATGTTGCACAATGGCAAGCAAACCACAAAAACATATATCTCATTGGAACTCTTTAGTTGCATTATTGAAGACAAGATATCTAGAAAGTGAAGGATGATATGCGGCTATACCCGAATACACCAGAAGGAGATCCAAAAAAATATTCAGTGTGTGAAAGACACTCGAAAAATATTTAAGCGAGAATTCCCCATACTATTGACTCAATTATTTGTATCGACACTAGGACCTCTACATAGGTCCTTGTGAAACTAGAAAAGAAACAAGAAATTGGGATCAAGTAGTGAAATACTTATGCCACACTTTTAACTTCACGGAATGCATATTTAAATACACTATGAGTACTCAAAAGGATAATAAACTTCTTATTCCTATGTCTAGAAGATACCGCTGATTGATTTTCACAACAAAAACCAATCCAACAAGAGGAGAAAAACATCAACAAGAACAACTAATAAAAATCAAAGTAATGACATCTTGTTTTACTATAGAGAAGCAAGAAAGAGAGGAGAAACTTGAAAATTTGAAATAAAAAATAGTGGAAGGAGAAAAATAAGTACTAGAAACAAATTTCAAAGAGGAAAAATATTTCTACCAACCTCAAAAATTGAGGAATGAAAACATTGGAATAAATGGAGAAGAAAATTTTACAAAAATAGGAGATTACAGACGGAAGAAGTAGCTAAGGTGGTAGAACTACTCCAATAATTTCAAGATATATTCCCTAAAGACTTCAAGGAATTATGTGGAATCAAAGAAGAGGTGGTAACCATGAAAATCCAAATCAAATATGGGGTCAAACCTCTAGAGAAAATACCATACATACTAAACCCCAACTTAAAAGTGAAGGTAAAAAATGAGATAGATAAAATGTTGAATGCGGTATAATCAAACTTGTTGATGATGTTGAATGGATAAGCCCTATGGTAGTCCGAATATTAAAAAGTTGAAATTAGAATTTGTGTGGATTATAGAGAACTGAACAAAGCATGTGTGCATGACCCATTCCTTACTCCATTCACATAAGAGGTTTTAGAAAATGTAGTAGGAAGAGAGGTTTATTCATTCACTTAAGGGTTCTCTTTCTACCATCAAGTCTGGATTGCACGTGAAGATCAACATAAAACAACATTTTATACAAAATGGGGATATTTCATTTGCACAATGATGTCATTTAGGTTGAAGAATGCAATTGTTGTTTTTAGTAGAATCATGATTAATGCCTTCAAATATTTTATTCATGACTTTCTAGAGGTTTATCTGGATGATTGGATAGTCTATGGATTATTGAAAAATCATATACAAGTCCTAAGACTCATGTTTCAAATATGTAGAGCGCTTTAGATATCATTGAATTCAAATAAATGTATTTTATTGACCCCATTTGGCACATTGTTGGGCAACATCATTTGTAAATAAAAACTCTTGATATATCTATTTAAAACTTCTGTAATTATCACACTACCACCAAAAAAAACAAAAAAGAGGTAAGAATCATTTAGGGCTACACTTTGGATACCACGAGAATTCATAATAAAATTATGTAGAAATTAGTGCACCATTAGAAGGTCTCCTTAAGAAAAGAACCAATAAACAAATAAAATGGACTAAAGCATGTGTTGATGCTTTTGAGATTCTTAAAGAAAAAATTATACATATACCCATTTTTTATCTTTCTATATTGGAAAGTCTCCTTTCATGTGCATGTTGATGCATCATGTATTTAAATTGGGACAATATTGGCACATCCAAGAGAGAATTTGGATCACCCTATAGATTTTCCAATCCACAAATTGGATAAGACTTAGAAAAAATGCTCCAAAATTGAACGAGAAGCATTAAGCATGGTGTACACCTTACAAAATTCATACATTATTTACTAGCTACACCATTTGTATTTTATACAAACCACAAACCTATGAAGTATCTGTTGAATAGGTCAGTACTACAAGGAAGAATATGCCGTGGATAATGCTATTTCAGGAGTTTGATTTTATCATCTTGGATAAACTAGGAAAAATAAATAATAGGCCATATTATTTATCCATAATTGATTCAAGAGAAAATGTAGGACTGATTGATGATGATTTTCTAGGTGCCCATCTATTCATAATTGAGGCTACCTCTAGCGAGTTTGATGAAATATCCCAATTATTAACAATCGTAGAATTTCCCATTTGAATATAAAAAAAAAGAAAAAGAATTTGATAAGCCGAGACCTTCCCATTTACTCTAATTCAAGGACAATTATACAAGAAAGGATAATATAAATTCCTTATAAGCATGGTTTTAGAACATGAATGGAAGAATATACTCATAGAAGCACATAAAGTAGTAGAATCGGAGGCCACAATGGAAGAGAAGAAATAACACAAAAAATAATGATGATAGGATTATGGTGGCCCACATTATTTAGATATGCACATAAGAATGCTAGGTCTTGTGATATATGTCAATGGGTAGGAAAACCAAATACAAGAGATGAAATTCTCCTAAAACCAAGCTAGCATTAGCCCCATTTGAGAAATGGGATTTAGATTTCATTGGACCCATCAAACTAGCTACAAAATATTCTCGAAGCTAGATTTATTATCAAAGGTAAAGAGTACTATTGTCCCCAAATCACTTGCACCCTTTGCATGGATAGAATGTGAGTAGGACATTTGGTGTGATTGGGACACATGGGATCACCTCTCAAGCTATGGGACTTGGGCTCAAGGTGAACCTTCGGAGAAGGCCGAATTCCTATTCCTAAACCAAGTGTTTGTAATATTCTTAGTGTAATAAAATGACCATCTAGTCCTAGGCTAACATCTTCATGAGTTTTAAGGAAAGATATTTTATAGAAATGAAACTATAATAAGGGTGGTGATGCACCAAATAAAGGGATGTTTAATATTTGGAAGGGCTAGTGTGGATGGGATGTTTGCATCATTGGCCACCTTCACCTATTGCAAATCCATCCCACGCAACCATTTTATGCTTATACTTTATGAAGTGCTTGATGATCCCCTATATTTCTTCATCTCCGGCCCACATACGTAGTGATTCACTACATCTTCCATCTTGATATCCCTCATGATCATGGTGACACTCTTTGAAGTTTATTCAAGAATTTCCTCACCTCTCCCATGAAATTTTGGAACAAGACCAATCATCAATGGAGTCACTACCAAAATTTTTGGTGACCTCATCATCGTGCTTCACCAAATCCTTGAAATTTTCCTTAATTTGATCTTCAGGAAGAGCATCGATGTTTTCGTTGAAGAATTTGCAATTAACAACATCAAACCCTTCTGAGATGTCTTTCAGGGCATATGTGATTTCTACTCGTTTATCTTCCAATTTCTTAATTAAATATTGTAACACTTGGCACCGGAATTCCATGGCCTTTTGATATTCAAATAAATTTGAGGCATCATCGATCACCTCTTCTTGAAGGAGAAAGTCAGGGTACTCTTCTCTGATATCACTCCATGTTGCGAAATTTAAATTTAGATTATTATTATCTTCGAAAAAGGCCTCATCCATTTTGCAAATAACAACCTTTCCAACTTGCAGATCATTATATATTTTGATAGCCTCCTTTATTAAGAGATTAACTTCCTAGCAGTATGCGTTCTATCCATCCATCTACTGATCTCCCTTTCTGGACTAGCTTCTCGAGTTTGTGATAAGAAATGTCGTTGATGGTAGACGAAATTGTTATGGTCGTAGTAGTTAAGACTTCAGTAGATGGAGTTGGTTGGGTTACTTTATGTAATAATGAAGTGAGTTGTTCGACCTTGAGTTTGAGCTCATATTTTGTAGCCTTATCCTTGTCATATTTTTCTAGCAGAGCCCCAAGAGTAGTGTGCACATCTTGTTTGGCTCCTTCGTGAGTAGCTTTTCCCAATGAAAATTGAGAGATCGATAATCTTCCGTAGTAATTGTTTCCTTAGTTTTTCCCTCAACGGGAGTAGCAACCTCTACAATTCACTCCCCAAATGGATTCACTATCAGAATTGAAACAATTCTTGGCCTCTTGGCCTATCTTTTGGGTGTATGTTCCAATATACTAAGATCTATGACATCTCCTAGAGGCACCTTATTCTTCTAATTTGGAGTCTGTCTAAACAACCATTTAGGAATGACTAATGTTGATGAAGATGGGACAGTAGATCCGATACTTGAAACATTAGTCATGACAAGAGCACTAGAAACATTAGTTGGCATTTCGGTAGAAGTGGCAATGATGGATGGGGTGGATGTAAGGACAACCATAAGAGTTGATAGAATGATGTTGGGGAATGAGATGGATGAAAATGGAAGTGGTAAGGGAAGTGAAGAAGAAATGGGTGAGTGATAGTTTCTCTAGTTGAGAGAAGCTGGAAGGGATGAGAATACCTAGGCCATAGAAGGAGAAGGGAATGAAGAAATGATTATGGAAGCGGAAGGAGCTGATATTGGAAGTGACAATGTGATCTGAAAATAATCAAATTATTACTACTTGATCTTGGACCCTTGTAGGCTTTAATAATTTGTCGATAATATACTCCTTTTAAGTAATCAATTTAAAATAAAATGCAAGACATTTAAGACAATTGCACAAAGATTGATTACGAAGTTCAATTGAATGGTTGAAGCGTTCCCTAGTTAAAACTTGTAAGTTACAATAGTACTTCCACAAGAAAACCTAATGGAAACTATTTAAACTTGCTTAGAAGAATAACCAGACCTTCGGATGACAAGGGTGAAAAATAGCACCCGACTCCCACCTTCCTGGCGTATTCGGCAAGCTTGATGGCTCCAGCTCCACTATTCGGAAACCTTCGGTTCTCGATCGGCCTTCCAGACGCTAATACAACGCCCTATGGCTCTCCGGTCGATATACCAGGCTTCACAATAATTTACTGTGGTGCTATGGGCCGACTAGGTAGTTTGAATAACTCCTAGCCACAAATATTTAATTTATTATTGCCTAACAAATAATAGGTCAATAATAATCAAAATAATAATGCCTAAATAATTTAGGTCTTCACACAACAACAATTTCTCATTCGCCTTCCAAGCTCTGAGCTTGTCTTCGTATTTTGTGTGTGTTACAATACAATGGGTTCCCTATTTATACAAAAATAGGGCCCTTAAAAATGCATTCCATATAATCCTTAGGCTATTTTTAACCTAGCCCATACATGAAAAATGGGATCAAAATTCCCAATAATGGGCGGCTTAGCATATTTAATAGGATAAAAATCCCATAAGGAGCGGCTTGTTTAGTTAAGTGGGTATATCCCACATTAGGTGGCCCCTTTATTTTTGCTAAGGTTTTAATTAAACCTTAGCCACCCCTTCATTCACGTGGATCTCCACGCATGGGTTAGCCCCCTACACCACTTCACCTCCTTCTCCACATGGAAGCTTCCACGTATGGCATTTGCCTCCCTAACAACCGCTTCACCACCTTCTCCATGTGCGTGGAAGTTTTGCAATAGCATGTGGTGGTTTATACTAATGTATAAACATAAACATATATATATATATATATATATATATATATATATATATATATATATATATATATATGCGTGGCATTTTGTGTGGTATGTGGAACGGTGTAAGTGGACTTACCAAATAAATAAAAATTCGAAACATACCATGGGGTGTCGAAATTAATTAACTCGGTCATCATGTAGTCCACTTGTCATCTCCCGATAGGCAAATCGAGTGAATTTGACGAGTGGTGACAAGGCACATGTCACAGTGCGATTGGTCCAATATTGACTAGTTGACCGAGTTGATTTTCCCCTTTCTCGAACTTTGACCGAACATATCTAGAGCTCTTGATGTCCATTTGTTGTGTTCTCACAAATCATTGGAAATATCTCGAGATGATCTTCTCGCCGACACCATTTAGGGATGTTTAGGGAACTTTCAAAAATGATCCCCTGATCACACCTCCCCCCGAAAAGCTTTTTGTCCCAAAATCTCCCATACTTGTCTCCGAATCGACAAACTCTGCTGCCACCTCGGAAGTGCTGCTGTAGTAGACCCTTGGGTCTTCTCCTCTAACCTTCTCACTTCGGCAACTCTACTCCGATCCTGGGACCTGTGGGTTATGGGCCCACGACGCTTCCGCTACGCCACTCTGATATCCGAAGAAGACCTCCACACCTCCGCTTTATGGTGCTAAGTTTCTGAATGAAACCTCAACGCTCCTTCTGTGCGGTGCTAAGCTTCTTGATATTTGAAAACAAGGATCTTATTTTACTCTATAACACAGCTCCTGGCTCGAGTTGATTCCGTAGAATCCAAACTGGTTTGAAGGAACTCCATGTTACGTAGAGCTTTAATTGATCCAATGTCGGTGATGGACAATGCCTTGTCCCTTTATAGACCTCAATGCCTCCAATACATGATGCTAATCCTCTTTCAAGACCTCAAGCCTCCGATGCACAATGCTAAGTATGTTACAGACCTCAATGCCTCCGATGCATGATGCTAAGCCTCTTTTAAGACCTCGAGCCTCCGATGCACAATGCTAAGTCTATTACAAACCTTAATGCCTCCGATGCATGATGCTAAGCATCTTTCAAGACCTCAAGCCTCCGATGCATGATGCTAAGCATCTTTCAAGACCTCAAACCTCCAATGCATGATGCTAAGTCTGTTACAGACCTCAACGCCTCTGATGCATAATGCTAAGCCTCTTACAAGACCTCGATCCTCCAATGCATGATGTTAAGTCTATTGATTAGCTACCATTCGAATGTGTGGTCGCAATGCCTTGACACCGAATGACATTCCGAGCTAATCCTTTGAGAGCTCCTCTTATTGACATACTAATATTAGGTACCATTCTGCTACACGGTGACAATGCCTCTACACAGAATGAAGTTCGAACCGACGTCAATGCCAATAGTGATTCAATATCTATCATTCTCGCTGCATGGTCATAATGCCTCTACACAAAATGAAGTTCCAAGATGATCTCTATGAACTCTAATGTCTGCATAAATGGTAGATCAATCTCCAAGCTTTATATGAGTTAATTCCTGTATCCAAGCTGTAATAGGTACTCACAAGCTTATTAGGAGATATATTTGGAGCATTAATCAAATTTTCTAAGTAAGAAAATCCACTGAGTATTGTAAACCTTACTCTCAGCATTTCCTCACAGAATCTAATCTCCAAACTTAATACTGCATACGATTCATCAATCTAAATTATGCAATATATAATTGAAAAAATGTTGACTTACCCATTTTAAAGGACTTTCACTTTCAGGTATTACCTGGTCCTGGGTTGACTTGTCAACTGGTGGTTGAGTAGAAACTACCTTTGCCTTTGCAATAGGCCTCCATTCCATCTTTGGCTTGCCATTACTCTGATGGCAAGATGGATGTAGTTTCCAACAATTTTCCACCTGATGCCCATTCCTCTGCAATGAGCACAAAAATTCCTCTTAATCTCCTTCTTCTGGGATGAGGAACTCTTTCTGCCATTTCTCGACTCTGCATGACGAGATTGGTCTTTCTGATTTGCCTTGTTCTTGATGAACGACATCAACTTCTTCATCAATGTCCTTCTCTTCTAGCATCTGGCCACTGAATGATTATGCAATCCACAAAAATTACATGGAAAAGAATTCCACATCTTCTAAAAATCATAACCATACTTCTTAAGCTGGAAAAGTGGATCAGAAGTTTTACTGTGCTTATGATTATGGTAAGAAACTGGAGGTGGAATCTCATTACCTCTTCATTGATTTCTCTTACCACATCTTGCCTGTGATGATGAAGCACAAATTTCTTTCTCAGAATCTTCTTACAAGACTAGTGGGGTATTCACTTTGCTTTCGAAAGCTTGTCTCCCATCAGCGTTCTTGGAGCATTCTCCAATTTCCATTCCCACACTAGGAAAACCCAAACCTGCAAAACGAGGATGATCCTCGACCTGTATTGGGTTAGCAATACCTTAGCCATTTTTACTAAGGCCTCTTCCATCAAATCCCATTTTATCTAGTAACTTGGATCCAATTCCTCTAGTATGCTTTTCAAACAAACCAAAGAATTCATTACCTGAATCTGAAACTGAATGGGAGGAAGAAGAAGATTCCAGTGGTGAACAACTTACAGTGCAATCATCTGCCATGGTCTCTGCATCTGGAGTTGAAGGTATTTCCTTCCTCTGATCACCACACTGCAACCTTTCCAAGAGCTCATCCTTGGTTTTCAGTTCCAATTTCAAACGAGCATTCTCCTCTTCCAAGGAGTAATACATTGATCGCAGGAGGGAGTTCTCTTCCTAGATCTGGTGATTATAAGCTTCAATTTCCTTGAGCTTTGCCTGTTTAGACATCTTGCCCATAGTGCACTTATACCCTGTTCACACAAATTGAACCAACTGCACCAATCTTGAAGCAATCACTTTGTTAATCAGATTTACTGAAAAACAAATATGGAGCTAAACCAGCTCTGATACCAAACATGATCTAAAAATAATCAGATTATTACTACCTGATCTCGGACCCTTGTAGGATTTAATTATTTGCCGATAATTTACTCCTTTTAAGTAATCAATTTAAAATAAAATGCAAGACATTTAAGACAATTGCACAAAGATTGATTACGGAGTTCGGCAATTGCCTACGTCTCCAGGTTCGTGGTCGAACCATTCCACTAGTCAAAACTTGTAAGTTACAATAGTACTTTCACAATAAAACTTAATGGAAAACTATTTAAACTTGCTTAGAAGAATAACCAAATCTTCGGATGACAAGGGTGAAAAATAGCACCCCACTCCCACCTTCCTGGCATATTCGGCAAGCTTGATGGCCCCAACTCCACTATTCGGAAACCTTCGCTTGATCAGCCATCTGACACTAATACAACGCCCTATGGCTCTCCGGTCGATATACCAGGCTTCACAATAATTTACTGTGGCGCTATGGGCCGACTAGGTAGTTTGAATAACTCCTAGCCACAAATATTTAATTTATTATTGCCTAACAAATAATAGGTCAATAATAATCAAAATAATAATGCCTAAATAATTTAGGTCTTCACACAACAACAATTTCTCATTCGCCTTCCAAGCTCTGAGCTTGTCTTCGTATTTTGTGTGTGTTACAATAGAATGGGTTCCCTATTTATACAAAAAATAGGGCCCTTAAAAAATGCATTCCATATAATCCTTAGGCTATTTTTAACCTAGCCCGTACATGAAAAATGGGATAAAAATTTCCAATAATGGGTGGCTTAGCATTTTTAATAGGATAAAAATCCCATAAGGAGCGGCTTGTTTAGTTAAGTGGGTATATCCCACATAAGGCAGCCCCTTTATTGTTGCTAAGGTTTTAATTAAACCTTAGCCACCCCTTCATTCACGTGGATCTCCACGCATGGGTTAGTCCCCCTACACCACTTCACCTCCTTCTCCACGTGGAAGCTTCCATGTATGACATTTGCCTAACACAACACCTTTGCTTCACCACCTTCTCCATGTGCGTGGAAGTTTTGCAATAGCATGTGGTGGTTTATACTAATGTATAAACATATATATATATATATATATATATATATATATATATATATATATATATATGTATGTATGTATGTATGCGTGGCATTTTGTGTGGTATGTGGAATGGTGTAAGTGGACTTACCAAATAAATAAAAATTCGACCCATACCATGGGGTATCAAAATTAATTAACTCGGTCATCATGTAGTCCACTTGTCGTCTCCCGATAGGAAAATCGAGTGAATTCGACGAGTGGTGGCAAGCCACGTGTCACAGTGCGATTGGTCCAATATTGACTAGTTGACCAGAGTTGACTTTCCCGTTGTCTAAACTTTGACCAAACATATCTAGAGCTCCCGATGTCCGTTTGTCACGTTCTCATAGTCGTTGGAAAGCTCTCGAGATGATCTTCTACATTGACACCATTTAGGGATGTTTAGGGAACTTTCAAAAATGATCCCCTGATCACAATGGAGGATGAGGAAGAGATGATGGATCTTGTGAGATACTAGGGGAGTCACTGACTTCAATGACTTCTGTCACAGGTGTTGTAGGAGACATGGTCTTGAAAATATAAGCCTTGGAGAGAGATGAGCCACGAACAACAAATGAAATATTTTTTAGAGTCATATGGGTTTTTTGGGTCATCCTTTTCACCTTTGTGAGTGCCAATTGGCTTATGGTTGGTGGGGCCTCTGTATTTGTAGGTTTCTCTACTCCCTTGGGTAAAATACCCAAGGTAACCAATCAACTTTAAGTTATCTACGAATGGGCCCCGTCCTCTCCTTTGTATTGCATAATTCCTCTACATATCAATCAATCCATGGCAATGGTTGATTGGAAATATTATTATTTTTGTATGCCACATCCAAAACCTCATCATTATCTTGCGCATCCTTTGGGACATCGGCCAAACCAAACTTCCGAACCTCATCCAAGGTCAACCTCTCATAATCTCTTTATCGATGATGTATTCATCCCGACAATGAATCCAGATATCCTCCAATTGGGGTACATGGGCACTAGACCGACTTGTTTCACCGAATTTACCCCAATAATCAAAATTAGTTCATGGATGAAAGGTTTGCAAGGTCACTTTGGCCATTTTTGCATCCACATTTTTGGCCTTATGAATATTCAGGTAGGTGTATCTACCAATTGAAATAGGGAAATGCATTCCCGATTTGTGGTGCTTGTTTTGAATTCGATGATAATCCAACAATTGTCAAACCAATTCTAGTAGAACCCATTTATTAGTGGGACACCTTGGCAATTTGTTGGGGGCACCTATGAAGCCTGGAATCCAAATGTAAGTAAATGTAGGGAACTGTAAATAGATGGCTCCCCACTCATGCACTTCTTTGAAGGCTTCATCAGAAATCCTTCGGTTGTATAAATCCTTATCAAAATGGTAGAGGATAACCACAAAGAAGGCATCATTGACCCTACAAAAATTCCTTCTCCCTTCATTTAGTGTGAGTTGAGGATAGAAATCATAGATTTGGGAGGTGCTGCGAATACCTTTAGTATTCAATCTAGAGAAATCTCCCATAGTAGCGGCCGCATAAACCAAGAAGGATGTCATATAGAAATTATTTGTGGAAAGCACCTTGCTCAACTGATAGAAAATGGAGCTACTGATATGCTCCCCCCATTGGATAAATTCCTTATTTTTCTTGATGGTAGCAATGTACAAGAACATCCATTCCTAGAATTCCTTTGCAGAAGGGAGACCTGAAACTCTTCTTAGTAGCACAATAAGGTCACTGACCTCCTGAATAAAATATGACCGATGCATGGTTTTTGGTAATTTGGTGAAGCTCTTGGCCAGATAAGTTTTCATCATGATTTTTATGCATACTTCCTCTTCCTTGTCCCAATGTTCCACTACCGAATCTGGAAAAATTGTGGCGTAATCTTCAATGTCAGGAAGTTTGAGAAGATCTTCAAAGAAGTCTGGGTCCAAATGGATTACCACCTTATCATCATCATCTTTGACCGACATATATCCTTTGTTAAAGTGGGTTTCCGTAGCTAAAATAAACTCTAGGCAATGCATGGATGTGGGAAAACTGGAAGCAAGTGCAAGCCCACTATCATAGATGGTCTGCATCTATGGTTTCTTGTTTGGAGCCTTTACTCTTTCCTAGAAATCTATAAAATCAATCTACCCTAGCTCGGTGTCCCCTATATTCCCTAACTCGGAAGATAGGTAGGAGTGAGGAGCAACTCAAAGAAATGAATACTTCATCTTTTCTTTTCCCTTTGATGTGGAAGTAGACATCAAGTTCTTTATCTCAAAACTTGATGAATTTTTTGAATTCCGAAAGCCAAAGTTGAAAAATCTTGAAAAGTGAAGCCCGAAACTCGAAGTGCAATACTCTGAAAGACAGTCCAAAAATCTTGAAAATTATCAACTTTTAAAAACTCAAACTAAATAATACTGAAGTGAAAAACTATGAAACAGAAAAGTGTGAACTTCCAAAAACCCGACTTCTAAAAGCCCAAAAAGAAAAAAATCCGAAGTTCCAAAGTTTTGAAGACGAAAGTTCCAAAACAAAACTTCCGAATACATTTTCTGAAATGGTGACCTCCGAAATGCCAAAATCAAGAGCTCAAATAGTGACGTACTCACCAAGATTTCAAAATCTGAGAAGGAAATTACCAAACAATGCTAATCTCCAAATCCTGAAAAGTACTGAGAGGGAAAAATGGAAAACTTGAGGAGCTCCCTTGAAAAATTTGAATGCCTATGGAAACTCAAAATGTAGAAACATGGTGGGAAATGAGTTTTTCATTTCGAGAGGTACATAGAAGAGGAACAAAAGAAAAAAAAAAAAGAGGAAATGAAAATAAGAGATCTTAAACCAAAAGGAAAATAACCAAGTTAAAATACCTCAAAAATGACATCGAAAAGTACAAGAAAATGGAATGTCAGAGAAAAGTGTCAGGTAAAAATGACAAGTAAAAACAAGTTTAAATAGAAAACTTGACATTAATGGTGAAAATCTGATCCGTACAGAGGTTGGTGAAAAATTAATTGCACGAAGGACTCCAAAAGTCTAAAACCGAAAGTCTGAAATTCTAAAATTTCAGACTTTCGGGGTTTCAACTTTGAAATTGGGAGATGAAAAATGTAAATTGACAATGAAAATTTCTAAAACCTGAAATCTTGAAATTCCAAAATTTCAGACTTTTGGGGTTTAATTCAAATATGAAACTAAAAACCTCAACAATGACTAGGAGAATTCAAACCCAAAATCCTAAAAGTCTAAAATTACAGACTTTCAAACTTTTAGACGTTGGAAGTTTGAAAGGGATTTAACAAAAAGTACAACCAAAACTTCCAAAACGAAATCTGGAAAGTCCAAATTTCGACTTTCAAGGTTTCAAAAATCCTGGTTTAAAATTACCAATTACTAAAGTAAAAATATGAACCTTGAAATCCCGAAAGTCTAAAATTTTAGATTTTCATGGTTTCAGAACTTCGGATATTTGTAAACACAATTTTGCACCATTTAAATCTGAAAGAGAAGATCGCTTAAATCCAAATTCTGAAATTTCAGATTT
This sequence comes from Taxus wallichiana var. yunnanensis, assembly GCA_018340775.1. Lineage (NCBI taxonomy): Eukaryota > Viridiplantae > Streptophyta > Pinopsida > Cupressales > Taxaceae > Taxus > Taxus wallichiana. Next base: position 265,507,689 of record CM031243.1, on the reverse strand, counting down.
CAGGACTTGGAGAATTTTTAATTTACATTACAAAATACCCATACCTTGGATTTTCTCAAAAAAACATTCTCACCACTTTTGACATCTGCTTTCTTAAGGTAGATTAAAACATTTACAAGTACCTCACAAGATGGTCATAAGCCACTCCTACAAAAGACCGCACTTTAGTAAGAACAATGACCAAATTTATCTATTAGAATATTATTACTAGATTTGGGTGTTCCCTAATAATTACAAGTGATCAGGGAAATCATTTTGTCAATGCTACCATCAAAGAACTGCTAGAACATTTCTTAATAAATCATAACAAAAGTACACCATACCACCCTCAAGCAAATGGGATAGTTGAAGCATTTAATAAGGTATTGGAAAAATTACTCACAAAGATATGTTCACTCCAAAAGGCAGATTAGGACTTGAAAATACCTACAACATTATGGGTGTACCACACTACATAAAAGGCTAAAAATATTCCCATTCCAATTTTTGTATGGGATTAAATTCATGGTACCCATGGAATTTATACTTCCAAGTATTAAGGTGGATTTATATTTAAGTCTAAATTAATATCCTTCAAAGGCATGAAAGGCTCATTGAATTGTAGAAATTAGATGATTAAATAATCATAACCGCTTACAACCAAACTCAAGAAAAACGTAGACAAAAAACATCGCATGATAGACACATAGAGAACAAATATTTTGATACAAGGGATTAGGTCTTACTATATGGCATCAAATGGAAAAACTTGGGAAGTTAAAAGTTCGTTGGATAGGTACATACATTATTAAAAGTACATTTTTATCTCAAGCCACCAAAATTCAAACTATGCAAAATAAAGAACTATCAGGCTATGTCAATGGAGTGTGGATAAATAAATATCATACCATGGAATGATGATGAAAAAAATAAAAATAAAAATATGTCCTATCTGAAAACTGACAATTTAGCAGATAGGACGAGGAGGAGGATGAAAACCCACAAAGGCACCCTCTCTCTACTAATAACAAACAAACAAGAAAAGAATGAAGATACTAAAATTAAGGAAATAAAGTAGTAAGGAAGAAAGGTAAAGAAAAGAAAAATTAAATAACAAAAATATAGCATACAAACAAAAATATGAATATGCAAACTAAGGAAAAGGTGAGGAACAATGCGTAAACAATCCACACAACAAGGAAAAAAAGCGGAGGAAGGATACCCACATAATGAAGGAGAAGTTGTGAAGGGAAGGAATACCCACACAAAAACAAGAAGCAAATGGAGGGAAGAGATACCCGTGTAATGAAGGAGAAGTCATGGAAGGAAGGAATTCCCACGAAATAAACAAGAAGCAATAGAGGGAAGGAATACTCACACAATGAAGAAAAAAGCTGTGAAGGGAAGGAATACCATGCAACAAAGGAAAAGCTACGAAGGGAAGGATCACCTACGCAAAAAAGGAAAATACATGAAAAGATAAAAATATCCGTGAAATAAGGAAATAAGCACCGAAGGAATAAAGGAACTGCGGAACAAAGTAGACACCACAAAAAATAGTCACCCGCATGAACACAAGTGAAAAACCCAAAATGAAGGGAAAATACTGTGGTACAAAGGAAAACAAGGAAAAGCCACAATAAAATGAAGAAATATGTGAAAAAGGAATAAAACCCATGGATCAAAATAATACAAATGAATCCCACACAACAAACAATACACTTTCCCACATTAAAAAATAATAAGTACAGTAGGTGACAACATAAAAGTATAAAAGCATAAGTTAACGAAGAAACAATTCACAAAATTAAAATACCTAAGGGAAAATAAGCAACATCCACAATCAAGAAGAGAAAGGAAGCTAGGGCATACAAAGAAGAAAAAATATAGAGAAAGATGGTGACTCCTGCTTTGTTGTTGAGTAGAAATACCTCCCAAATCCAAAGTTCTAGAAACATTCCATTAAATCTACCAAGCATGATCCAATGTGAGTGTTTTCACACATTCCTTTTAAAGTCACATATGTACGCAATACGCTTGATAATTGTAGTGTATGATCACACTCTAGATTGGATATTGATAGGAAATTGCTACTTCAACATAATCCAACTATAGGAGAAATGGAGTATAAAAAGAATGCAAAAGTTATAGTTGAACTGAAATTAGATGCATGGAGTAGAATTCCATATTTTTCTAGGGTAGATAATGTAATTAGGGTTCTTCTCATTCACCTACACAATCAAATTATTTAACTCATTTATCCCTAACAAATCAATGTGGTAGTGTTAGAAAGGGTTACAAATTTTTTAGTAATAAGGAACTCGATATTGACAAATAAAAAGATGTCGATGAAAACCACAACACAATTGATAGATGTAATGATGTCAAAAGAGGAGTGTGGATTGGCGACATCAAGAATCATGCTTTAAGGTATGTCGCTAAGGCCATATGCTTGAAAATTTATCACACTAATAGAGAAGATGGTGCACATGGGTTGAGTTCCCAAATTGTCCTAGATATGGTTACCCCCACTATGAGTATAATTTATGCAAAGTATTAGCCACAAAATTCCATGAGAATGCTAGGAAAATTAAGGAGGGGAAACACACATTTTCTTATGGGTCTATTCTACTCTGCCTAGCCATGTACTTTACAAATACCCTTCCCACCAAACCATAACCAAGATAAAGGGAGACAAGATACACCAATTGTAGAATAGATTTTAAAGCACATGAATACTATGAATCAAGTAAAATAAATTACATCCCTTATAGGCTAGAAAGATAACATAAGGAAAATAAATCTAGAATCTTAGAGAAAACAAAGGAAATTTTTAAAAATGAAGTGGTCTTTATTGTAGAGACATTGAATATATCTTCATAAGACCCTTCATTCTACTAGATGCAAACATAGATTCAATTCCTTATGAGGCATTAGATGAACTAGTAGCTATAATAATTCAAGCAATCAAAACCATCCAATAAACCCTAGTAAGCCAATACCTCCCAACATTGACGATGTGATTACGAAACATGGGAGGATCTTAGAAACAAATACCTAGAAGAGCATGGAAAAGGAGAAACAAGTAGATCAAGGCCGAAAACATACAAAGTAAGAGATAAGAAATAAAAATATTCTCCACAACCTTCTATAAAATTCCAAAAGATAATGGCTACAAAGAAAATGCTTTGAAAGAGTAAAAATCGGTGAAGAAGAAGAGGAATATGAGGTAGAAGTCAGTACAAATATCATGTTCAATGGAAGAAGAAACTCCATCTTCTCCACTCTCACCTCCAACCACAACACAAAAAGAAACAGTCCAGTAATTCACCGAGGATGTTGAGTCTTGAAAATATTCACAATTATCTTGCATTAGATACAGATTCTACAAAACATGTTTAACCCCTGGAGGGATTTCATAAGTTTCCCAACATGATGAGGTGGGTAGAAAAACATAACAATTGTCTATAATGGAAGCTATAATTTATTACATGAAAATATTTGCATTGGTCATAGAAGACATACTCCATCTTCTCGCACATGCATCACTAAAAGAAATACAAGTTCAATAGACATGGAGGAAGAAAACATTCTAGAATATTTTGGGAAAGAACTCGCACAATTGAAAAAAGAAGAAGAAACTATCAAAGATAAAAATGCATTGATAAGTTAGAAGAACTAATAAGGTTAACCAAAAAATATAAATAAAAAGAGGATGAGGCAAGGAAAAAAAAGTAGAATACAAGAATAAAATAAAAAATGGAGGAGGATGAGAAAAAAAAAGACATAAAAATAAAACAAAAATGAAGAGAAAAAGAAGAAATAAGAATAAGAGAACAAGAAAGAGGAGGAAACAAATAGAAAAAAGAAGAAGATAAAAATAAAGATAAGGAAACAAAGAGAAAATAATAAGATAAAAAGAAGAAAGAGGAGGAAAAAAAAAAATAAGAAGAGAATAAGAAAGAAGAAGAAGAGAAAGGAGAGGGTAAAAAGAAAAAGGAAGAAGAAGAGAAGAAGGAAGAAGAGGAAAGGAAGAAGGAAAAGGAGAAGAAAAAGAAGTCAAGAAGATCAGCAAAAAGAAAAGCATCGAACTAAAACAATAAGAAAATGAGGATAAGGAAAAGGAGATGCAAATAGAGGTAAAAATCAGATTACAACCACGATACAACTAAAGCACCATGCGGGTTAGCACCATATCACTCCTCAGGGATTCATTGATAAAATCAAACAAGAACTATAGTAGAGGATATAACAGAAGACCATACAATTACAACAAGGGGTAATAGAGAAAAAAGAGGGATACATAGTACATTTGCACAAGCTCTCACCCCTACATAATTTTACATGTAACCAAATGCTAGATCAAAGTGTCAAACAAGATTCGATGCAGAGGTGTATATATATGGAAGAAGCAATGAATAGAATAGTGGCATCCATCAGAACAATCAAACCACATATTAATATTGATTCTAGCCTTCCAATAGAAATAAAAAATGAACAAGCAAGAAAATAATGCTAATGATGCAAAGATTCACACTTCAGAAAGTGAGAAGAAAAATATAAAAGTAGAGGTAGTGTAAGAATATAAATAGAAAATTATATAGCCTCAAGCAATAGAAAATTAGATAAGGTGGAACAACATTTAGTCATCCCTTTCCAAGATTGAGACAAAAGTTAATAATGCCGTGGCATACTATGCCTATGCCATGGGATGGCCAGGATTAGCTCAGAAGATAAGGGGAATTAGATAAATTGGAATGAAAACTGAATAAAGAGTACACATAATATGATATAACTATAGATGTTGATGGTTCTCAATAAAGAAAACTCGCAGAGCTTAAAGAGCATTATCATAGAGAAAAAAACATCGGCAAAGAATATTACATATATGCAAGAATATAGTACCACAATGGAAAAAACCCTAGTATGGTTGCAACAAGAATTTACAGATGCCAAGAAAATATACAATCAACTCCAAGTAAATTAGCTTTCCAAAGACATTCTTCTACTTGCTCAAGAAAATAAACAACTATAGGTATGGATACAAGAAATCAAATAACATTTAGAACAATGGTATTATTTTGAAAATAATAATGTTAATAAGTATGTAAAGTATATTCCTCAAACTATTGCATAAGGAGAAAACAAAGGAAATTTTGTTGGGAATCCATCATGTCCTATAAATCTAGCCGGTGAATCGAGCAGGGAACACTTCCTTATACCATACATCTAATTTTCTAGTAAGTTAATGCTTTGGTTTTCAAAAGGTACAACAATGAAGATAGAATAATTTCCGTAAAATAGAAATACTTCACAATTTTGCAAAGAAGACAAGGTTATTCATCTTTTCGTTATCTCAATGACGAGACAACATTTGAAGTCCAGGGATGATGTTGATAGGATTCTTCATCAATATTGAGGATAACCAACAAAGTTAAGGAAACAACCATGAGATAGAGGAAGAATACATGAAGAGAAGAAACACCTGTTGAAAATTGAATATATCCATCAAGATTGAAAAATCCATTAGTACATAGTGGAAATCCGCATAAGCCTATCTAGAGACCCGATACGAAGAAGGCCATAAATAGGGTGTGGTGTAAGACAACAGAGTCACAACCAAAATAAGTGTCTTTGGATAATTTTGTAAGAAAATATGTTTATTTTACTTAATCAAAAGAATATATGTAGAAAATTTAGAAAATAGGGAGTATGGTGGGAAGAGAGTAGTGTGTAGAATATAAGAGAATATGAAGAGTATGTAATAGAAAAGAAGAGGTATTGATGTCTCGTAGGAAGTATATAAGAAAATGTGTAAGAGAATAATGTAATATATCTTGAGAAATGAATAAATATTGATGGTTGATGCAAGATATTTGATCTCGTTATGTTACATTTCAATATTTTTGTTCATCTATTTGAATTTATTTAATATTTCCTTGAACATCCTTAAAAAAGGGAAAACTTCTTAACCCTCACGCTATTGTTGAGGCTTAACATTAACAATATGTTATATGTTTTTTCTATTCACATGTGTGTTCACATGGTACATTAATTTGGATGCAGCTACACACATATTGTTCTCGTGATGCAAGATGTTTTCCACTACTCTCTACTAGTTCTTCCATAGCTACCTGGGGCATCCACTTTACAATTTCTCACTTACAAATGCTCTTATTCCAACCTTTTCTATTTTACTTACCCCATTCACTCGTACATACATCATGTAATTCTATTTATTAGTTTAACATGCTAATGAGTACTTCATGTGTAGTATTTTTTTTGTGGGTTACTTTCAATCCGTGATCATTTTCATGCTATGGATTGTTTCTTATTTTACATACTTGCTTTGTGATTTCACTTGTTTGTGGGAAATGACCTATGTTACTTTATTTATTTTCGGCCTTGAGTGATGTCCCATGTATGTGGCATCTTGTTTGCCATATTGTTATATTTGTGTTCCTTGTATGCTTTTTCTTATATTTACTATGATGTTTCTCTATTGCTTTCTACTAACACTTTGCTAGTTTTTCTACTATATTACTATGTATGTGCCATGGTATACACCATGTGCACTCCCATATTTCCCCATATAATAATCCTACAACACATGTGCACATCAACTACAAGTCTTCTTATTTATTCCACACTCACATTGCTCTATCCCATGTGCCACAAACAAGGGGGTGACCATCAAATGATATCTCATCCTCACAATAACTCAAAGCCAGAAATAAGATAACCAATAAAAAATTAGACATTTAAGAGGTTTAAAAGATGTCTTAGAAATAGACTTGGGTTAGAAAAAAATAGGGAGCAAACTATATAGTAAAGACCATAATGTTTGGATGTTATGACCCATTCCACATGATTCAGTCTGGGGTAGATTGAATAATTTTCTTAGTCGGTACAATTTATCGTAGAAATTTATTATTTTTTGCTTATTTTCAATGACATAATACATTTTTATATTTCAGATATGGTGGCACCAAGGGTATGCGCAAGCTAGCATTACCCCTGGTACATTGTGTCATCATTTGCAAATCAATTGGGTTCATGTTCACTTGCATTCACACTTATCTCGTGGGTCTTGTACATGTGTCATCATTCACTTGCATTCAAGGTGATTGTTATCCTAATAGGATTGACTCTCGATTGCTCATATTTTTATGGAGGAATGTGAATAAATTGGAATTATCCCCATATATCTATCTTTACAATGTAGGGTGAATTTTCAATTCTTTCTATTATTATTAGCACATTACACTTAGGGAACGATCACCCCCAAGTATTTCCAAGAAGGTCCAACACAAATTTTAGTAAATCTCCATGGAAATGGTAGTGGGATTACTCTCTTACCTTATCTTGCAAAATAATTAGGTGTACTCTTTCTTTTTTTTCTACTTACATATTAATGTTTTCACACCAAGCTAAAATTTTCAAGTTAAAGTTTGATTTCCTATACTATAGCATTTGATTATACTCTTTTATCTATAGGTACTCATATTAAAAAAAAACACAACTAGAACAAAGAAAAATCCCTAACATAAACACAAGGAGCTCCAAGTGAAGGGAAAATGTGTCAACATGCTTAGGTGACTTTTCCTTTAAGCACACAATTATCAATTCCATACTTAAAGGGGGGAAATGTAGAAAATCATTTTGGTAATTTTTACAACACTCTTTTACTATCTTACACTTTCTCAAGCTGGCCAATTATGCTACCCCTAGATAAATCTCACCCATTCTTTCTTGCACACACAGCCTATTTATTTGCATGACAATCATATTACTTCATCAAATCAGATATGACATCACATATTACAATCCCAATTTTTAAATCACTCACACATGTATCTAGGACCATACACATAGAAAGGGCCATAACATGCATATGTTATGGGATAACCTATCCATTTTGGCCCCTTTCCTCCAATGGTAATTTCATTAATTTAAATAGTTAGAACATTTTACTATTAAGTGTTCTAGTTATAAACTATAGTCTATAATTAAATAAATTAGAATATTATATGTTTTAATTTATTTAGTATAAACTATATGTTTGTAGGTTAATTGGTTTTTAATAAATAAATTATTATTTAATCGGGGTTCTTTTCATGAGAAGTCACACCCGCTTAATTTATTTATATTGACCTCACATGGTAGGTGATTATATCATATCACATAGTACCAAAGTGGTTAATTAAATAGTTTAATTCATTTATTAAATTTCAACCACTATGGTGGTTGATGGGTGGTTATAACCCATGGGGTGTTTAAATAGGCCCCATTAAATTATTTACACACACACTACCTACCACACAAACCTCTCTTGGAAAACTATTTAAAAATATTGCTTGGTTGAACGGACCCACTCAAAGCACATGTAAGAAGCTTGTTTAAATACCTTTGCAATTTTTATTGTTTTCCTATGTTTCAAAGTGTGCAGAAATCAAGTTTCGAGGATTAATTGGAATTTTTCCCAAGATGGAGGCAAACTTCCACAAATATAGGGTTTCAATTTTTCTATTGGTTTGGAACAAAATCTTTGCTGGATTTGTGTTAGAATAAGTTATCTATTTCTCAAAACCTATATAATATGACCCCCTCTTATTTATTAATTTGGGAAATTTTTATAAAATTTAAATATGTTATATCCCTATCCTAAAAATCCCTGACAACATATTATGCGAACAAGTTTTTTTTATATAGTTTTTAAGCTAAAACTAAAACTATACTTTTGACATATTAAAACCTACCCTTGGTTAACATAGTTGGATAATTTTTTTAAATAAAAAATTAATCTAACTAAAACACTCCTTAACCATCCCACTACTTGTAAGCCACCTTGTATAGGAAAAGGTGGGCCACTTAGTATGTGACATTATATTAATGTGGTTATAGTTTTTGAGCAAGTCTTGTTTATATTGACTTAATCAAATCTATATACATTAGCCCCATTTTACCGACTTTGACCCACTCCACGTTGCATGTTGGACAGCTTAGAGGTAGGTGGGAGTTTGATAGTAACAAATTAAAATGCAAATGTAACTAAATTTTTGTGGCTTCCCCTTATCACTTGCCATTGGAGGTGAGTTGGTTTCAAGCCCATGGTTTGGGTGTGAATGGTCGTGGGTTCAATCCTTGTGTTGTGAATTTGCACCTTCTCACAACCAATTGGATTTACAAAAACATGGATAAATAATCCCACATTGGTGAAGGAAACAATTTTATGAGGCTTTAAAAATTGTGGCAGTGGTATGGTTTAATGTGTCTTTGACAACACCATTACTTGTTTTTGATGGATAAGACAAATCTCTAGTAGTTAGCTTTCTTTGCAGGAGATCAGATGTGGCTTGCCACTTCCATTGAAACTATGTTATGAGATGAGTGAGCTGACTGGCTCACCCATAGCTCGGGGAAGATATATTAATGTGGCTCGGTCACCATCCTAATAAAGGCATGTAAATCAATTTTAAAACTCACTAGTTGGGTTATGAGATTGAGCTAGCCTCTTTAAAACAAAAATTTATGTATTATTTTATCCGTAAAAGATTTTTTTAAAGAAAATTTTAAATTAATTTTAGATATTTGAGAACATATTATTTTTTTGGAATCTAAAAATTGTATTTATTTATTTATTATTCTTGCATTTTCAAAAAGGGAAGTTATTGAAGACAATTATGTATGTCATAAAAAAACTTTACGACATAAAAGGCAATACTTTAGGGAAATGTTTATTTATAGATTAAAAAACTGATGATTTTGAGCACACAACATATGCTAGAATCTTGGTTGATATGGATATTACTATTGATTTCCCTACTGCTATTGAACTCAAAGTGGAGGATCGAACATGGTTACAAAATATAGACTATGAAGGGTTTCCCTTTCGATGTAGAAATTGCTTTTCTCTTGGCCATCTAGCTTCAAATTGTCAAGTGATTAGGAAGAATGCTAAAAGGAATAGCTCATGGTGGAATAATTTTAATCCAAGACACTTAGTGGTGAATGATACTTCAGAAGGTGACTCGATTCTCGACCCTAAGATTTTGAATGATCCAGAAAAGGAGGCTGTTTTTTCTGAGCCTCTTAATCTCAAGGAACAGATAGATGTTTTGACTCCAACCCAAATTGAAAATGTAAATCCAAATACTTCTAAGGTTTGGACTATTGTGAGCAGGAAGAAGAAAAGGGATATCTCGCCCCTCAAGATGCACTTAAGATCCAAAGGGAAGGGGTTAAAAGTTTGAGATAGTTTATACTTTTGTTGTTAGTTTCTTTTTCATGGTTCAGCTGTTGGTTTATCTTTTCACCACTGGTAGAGGCAACTTCATTTGGTCTTCATTGTGTCATCTTTTTCTCCTCCTAATGTATGGGGTAGGGTCCCCTTAACCCTTTTTCACCTTTTATAAAAAAATGTATGTCGTAAAACTAAAAAAATCATTTAAAATTCAGCTAAATAGTGAATTTTATCGTCAAATTAATATACTCCTTGTAAGAATTTTGGACAGTCAATTTCGGCATGGAAGAGGTCAAGAAAGCTGAAATTTGATGCGCATTCTCACTTGGAAAATGACAGGGGACCTCCTAAAAATATTTTTCAATTCTTTCTTTATAAGAACCTATTGTTTGAAAAGTGAAGAATAACACTCTAAAACATTCAATTGTCATAATATAATTTATTTTTTCTCCTCATTTAAACTATTTGAAAATTTAAAAATGGTGTTTAGTCAATTTACCATTGAAAAGACACAGATGTTAAACAAGACAAATTAAAACATCTGGAAAATCATATTGAAGGACGAATTCATGTCATGTAACCTATGGAATGTTGTAAAAGGTACAGAGAAGGCACCAACCGGCGTAAAGGAGACAATAGAAAATGTATCCGCATATCAATAGAAGGTGTAGGAATTAATTTCCATCATATTGAAAAGTGTTCTGGATGAATTCCTACTTCACATTGGAAATAAGGGAAATCCAAGTGAAGCTTGGACATAGTTAGAATATATGCATGAAAACACATGTTTTTCAAAAATTATAAAATTGATTCTTGAGTTAATGTGACTCCCATGAAGGAAGATGAAAATGTGATTAATTTTTAACAAAAATTAAAAACATTAAATCTCAATTAGATGGATTTAATAGTAACTTGATTCATGGTAAACTGTTGTATTTAATTATCCGAATGAACATCAATGAGAGATTTAAAAACTTCATTTCTATTCTAAATTATAAATATCAAACTAAAAATACATTCCAGACCTTTCTACTCTAAGTGATCTCTTGATCTAGGAAGAATAGTTCATGTCAAATTTTGATGCAAAGGAGAATTCCACTCGGTACTTTCACATTAAAATATAAGAACAACTATTATAGATTTAACAAGAATCAAAAATCAAACTTTAAACCTCTAAGTAAAGATAAGAAACCTAGAAATTTAAGAGTCAATTTTGATGGGAAATATCTATTTGTGTGAGTCACATTCCACATAACTAGGTGAGTCATATCACTTAGGTGAGGTCATAGGTCTCGCATGTTGTTTTAGGGTCATCACAATATTTCCTTACGCATCAATGTGTTAGTTGTGTCATTGGGAGTTACTTCCTATTCTAGGAATGTAAGTCCCCTTTCCACTTGAGAGGTCATCATTGCAATATTGGGGGTTACTCAGCACCCTCTATATGTAAACCCCTTAAGATCTATAAGAGTGTGTAATTTTTTTATCTTAACAAGGTTATGCTCATTTTTTGAATCTTGCATGCATGTTGGTTAATGCTTTCTCCTTTACGGGACCTTGTCACACTATCGCTTTACACTTCTATCGATGTTCATGTTATCCCTCATGATCCTCATGCTTCAATTTTTCACACACTCTTTCATGGTATTAGAGCACACATTGTGTGGTTCCGTGTAACTCTTCGGTATTCATGTTTTTTTGCCTTTCAATTCGTGATAAAAATGTTTCTTGAGCATCTTTCATAATGGATATTATTTTCATGCTCTACTTGCATTGATTCTAGGCTTCATACCTCCGTTTAGGTTTGTTCCCGATTTGTGTTTTTGTGCTCATGATTTTAGGGAGTTTTTAGCACTTGTATGCATTTTTGCAAGTTGTTTTATAGTTTTAGATTTAAGCCTTTATGGTGTTGGTTTTACAAGGTTTACGATGGTGGAGGTTTTTCCTTGACCCAACTCAGCCCCATATTGCCAAGTTAGTTCTTGACTAGCTCACCACTCTCATTTTTTTATAGCCTACTCAACCTACCTTCCTCAGTAACTCACCATTTCTACATTTGCTTCAGCTTTTTTTTTTTTCTCTTACGCGTCTTTGACCACTCAACCTCCTTCGCACCGCACACACCTCATAACCCTCTATTTTGGTGTTTTTATCTCTCTCAGCTTGGTTACTTGAGGCGCCTTTCCCCGTGTGTTTTCTCTACGTTGAGTCGTTGTGTCATGCCCCGGCTTATCTATTTTATTGTGGCTTGTGTATGGATTCCTCTTGGAACCATTCATGCTTTTCCATCCGAGCCTTCCTCCGGTCGTCCCATGTATTTGGGTTGTTTGGTGCTAGGCCTACATCCTCGACGAGTTGTGTTTATCTCTAGTTCCCCCTACTTGTTGGTAACCTTGGTTACTCCACTCCCATCTAACTACCCGATGTGTATCTTACCGACTATTCTCACTCCTCAATTCTCTCACCAATGGCTTGATCTCGTAACCTCCCCTCAAGAGTCCACATGACACCCATGCTTAGACATATCCATCTTAGGGAAAACCATTACCTTCATCTTGTCTTAACACCGGACTCAGACTTGACTCCATGTAGCATTCCCCAGATCCACCGCTATATGGCTCTTCAGATCATTGACTAGGTTGGTACAAATCTCCCGCCAACTCCGGTTCGAATCGCTTGAGCCGACTCAAATGAATTACTCTAGCTTTCCCCACCGAGCTCTTTCACCCCAACTTTCCTAGCTTGCTAATATGCTCACCAAGCTAGCTAGACATCCTTCATCCTTGAGCTCTTAGACATTGTAAGAGAATTATAAAGGGAAAACAAATAAAAATTCATTTCTATAGGTGATATATATTTCTAAGCTTTACATATAGGGTTATTGGGCTTTCGGGCCACATTTTCTCGGCTCATCTGTTATGTGCTCCTCCTTACATATGGTTAGTAGATGCGTACACCATATCCTTGCGAGAAGAGAGACTTATCTTTTGCACCATGAGATGCATTTTTTATCACATTGAGAAGTGTATCCTTGTATTGATTTTCACATTTTGTGCTTGATTGCATTTGTTCTTATGCTTTTGACTAGGACTTTATTATGGCCTCCACTCTTAGGTGATTCATCACCTCCGTGAGGTGAGTGGTAAACTATATGACATCACATGAAGAAATCCTATTGTAATCACACACTACTTATAAAATGTCATATACATGGGTTTTATAACTATTCTTCTTGGGTGTCGTGTTTCTTGTAGATGCATTATCGACCGAGTTTGACATATTTCATACTTTCACTCTTCTTATTTTGAACCCTTGCAATTATTGCTTCCACTTATGCATCATGGAGGATGATCTTTCAACACTTGAGAATCGCAGGATCACCTTACACCCTCCATCACTTATTCTTAGGAGAGAGAACTATACATCATCAGGTGCTTCCATGGAACAATACTTAACCAACGAGGTTATTACACACTTATTGCTTGGGTCAGTTCCTGCACCCACTAATTCTAGTCATCTTGAGGACTTTCTCGACACTTGGAACCATGTTGTTGTTCACTTGATGTTATCCATCACTGCACCTCTTCATATTCATGTGGTATACTCGATCCTCCCCACCATATCCGAAGCATATTTTAGTCTTTGTTTTGAGACTATTCACATACTACCACCATTGCTACTACTGATTAATTTGTCTCCTTTGGTTCTTCATGTGATGGTATTTCCATTGAAATAGACTCGCTTGATTCTACTTCGATAATGAGGATTGTACTCCCAGCTTCGATGTTGAGAGTACCATCGAGGACTCCTCTCTCCTCCTCTCCCTATTCTAGAGTGTGTTGACACCCCTCCCATCTCATCAAACATTGAGAAGTCCCATTCTTATCCTCATACAATCATTGCACTAGCCTCCTTTCCACTTCCAGTGTGTAAGTCCCTTTCCACTCCTCTTCCTTCATGCATGGATGACTTATACATGTCTGACATCACTCTTTTGTTTTTCGAGCCCCCTCATTGGGATGAGTATCTTCCCAACCTTGGTCATCTTTTTGTAGAGTCCACTTGTGATACACTACATGTTCCTCATCCTTCTATAGGTGTTTCTAAAGATTCCATCATCTCCTTTGTTTGGAGTGAGCCTTCTAGAACTCTTATCAATTCTAAAATTTAGGAGACCTTCATTGTTCCACCCTTGCTTGTGGATCCCTTTTCTATTGTGGGGGTTATTTTGTTTCCTTCACATCAATCATGAATCCTTTCTACGGGTTTTCTTCTTCTTTACTCGGATAGTTTTGTGCTCATGGCATTAAATTATGTTCCTTGGTACTCCATTTCTAGACCTATGTAACACTTATGTGGACCGACTAAGAGTTCTTCGTATTACTACCTTCCCGCTTTCCTTCGTAGAGTGGGTAGAATTCGAACATGTCATTTATGTCCTTCCTAGGGGAACACACATAGTTTTTTGGGGATGTCTCTTCTTCAGTCCAAAGTTAGAGGACCAAATCATCGTAACTCTTTTGAGAGAAATCCTATAGTTTCATAGTTCGATCCGTCCATGGAATCTTCTCGTGTTCCTCTCAGATCCCTCTTCTTCTTCTTCTTTCTAAGAGATTTCCCTTTTGTACATGGGTACCTTATTAGGTTTTTCAGTGGTCAAGACCCATCTTTGGCATCTTTCTTAGATTAGAGAGTGTTTTTTTCTCTTGTGGTGGATTTTTTTCCCACCGGGTTTTTTTCCATTGCTTGGGATCTTTGTTATGCATAGGTATCTCATTAGGATTTTGTGCCGAGACCCATTCCTCTATTTTGACTTGCCACCTCATCCTAAGTTATGATGAAGGGGGTGTTGGTGTGAGACACATTCCACATCACTAGGTGAGTCATCTAGCTTAGGTGAGGTCATAGGTCTACATGTCATTTCGGGGTCGTCAAAACATTCCTTTACACATTTGTGCATCAGTGCATTAGTTTCATCAATAGGAATCCCATTCCAGAATGTAACTCCCCCTCTCCACTTGAGAGGTCATCATTATAGGAGAAGGGGTTACTCAACACCCTCTATATGTACACTCCTTCGATCTATGAGAGTGTGGATATTTTTGGCTTAACAAGGTTCTAACCATTTTTCAAATCTTACATGCACGTTGGTTAATTCTCGCTCCTTTATGGGACCTCGTCACACTATTGGTTTATACTTCAGTCAGTGTTCATGCTATCCCTTGTGATCCCCATGCTTCACGTTTTCACGTACTTTAAATTTCATAACTATGGGAAATTTTGTCACAAGAGGAATATTACAAGGTAAACAAAAACAAGCCAAATTTCAAAAATTAAAAAGGGAATAAACCAAATCAAAACAAGACTAATTAAAAATCTAATGTATTTTCCTTGTAATCTGCATTAGTCACTACCAAAGATAATGGATAGATATAAGAAAATTGTGCATATATGAACATAACATATAGATATGATATTTTGACTGAAATCGAGAATGTAATAATCAAATCTATCCAGGTGATCATTCCATTTTTGATGTTCAGGGTCAAGGAAAATTAAAAGTTTTTAATGGTTTTGTAAATGATGGTTTATGTGTTCCTAAATTAAAAATGAATATGATTTCTTGTTCATAGATAATTAAACATAATTATAGGGTTATTTTTTAAAAATATAAATGGTTTATAAAGAACGAGTTAGATGTTAATATAGTCAAGGCATACAAAAGAATAGATTGTATGTTTTATAAGTTTTTACATCTCGCTTCATGTTTATCTACTCAAAATAAGAATGATGTTTAGTGGTGGCATGATAGATTAGGTCGCGTTAATTTTAGGAGCATGTATGACATGTATTAGCTTAGCCTAGTTTCTGATCTACCACCTATCTCTCATACTCCTAAAACATGTGAAGGGTGCTTACGTGGTAAGCAATCAAGAAACCCATTTTATAGTCATCATGAAGAAAAATCCTCTGAGCCTCCTGAACTGGTCCAAAATGATGTTAGAGGACCATTAGAAGTTCCTTCCCTAAATGGTTCAATGTATGTTGTTGCTTTCATTATTGATTATTCTTTCATGATTAGGTCATTCTTTATTTAAAAAAATTAGATGTGTTATCTACATTTAAATCCTTATTTAAAAATCAATGTTATCACAAGTTTAAAAGGCTTAGAGTAGATAATGAAGATATATATGTTGATAAAACATTTCTAAACTCTAAAATAGTATGTGATTACTAAAAATAGTATTATATGCATATCAAATGACACTTGGTGACACCTTTTTGTGTGTATTAAAGATGTCCAATAATGATCGTGCATCCAATATTTTTTCAAGATTGAAATATTGATTTTTTTCTTCAAAATTCAATATATTGGTAATACGACATGGTTAGTTTTTTAAACATATTGTCATTTAAGTTGTTATACAACTTGATTTTAAACCTATTAATGTAAGTTTCATATATGGATAAAAGTGAAATCAATAATAATTTATATTATGCTTATTCTAATAATGCATGTTTATATGGATATTGTGATTCTAACCATGCTAGTGATGTGATAGATAGAAAATATACAACTAGATATGTGTTCAAGTTTGGTACAAGTGCCATTACTTGAGCAAAAAGAAGCATCCAAAAGTCTCCATATCTTATACTAAGGAAGAATATAGAAGTAGTGAATGAATCCATGTGGCTAAAGAGACTGATTGTAAGAGATCAAAATGGAAGTTAAAGGAAGTACTCCTCTTTTGTGTGATAGTTAGAGTTGTATTGTTCTTGCTAATAATCTAGTTCATCATCAGAGAAAAAGAACATAGAGATACATATGCATTTCATTTGAGAGAAGGTGCTCTATGGTGATATAAAGTTCTAGCTCTGTGGTGGTACAAATTTTCCATGAGAAACTATGAGATGTAGTATCACAAATCATGCTTAGCCTAAATCTTAACTTCTTATTTATGGATTCTAGATCTTTTTGTACCAAAAGGTAAGTTTAACATGATGAAGGTGTTTAAATGCTTCAAAAATGATATGTTATCCTAAACCTTAACTATTCTTTAAGGATTATAAATCTTGTTGTAGGAACAAGTAACTTTGGCATATGATTCCCACTTAATATTAAATAGGAGTGTTAGAGAATTCTACTATTAAGTGTTCTAGTTATAGAATATAGTCTATAATTAAATAAATTAGAATATTATATATTTTAATTTATTTAATATAAACTATATGTTTATAGGCTAATCGGTTTTTAATAAATCAATTATTATTTAATCGGGGTGCTTCACGAGAAGTCACACTCATTTAATTTATTTATATTGACGCATGAGGTCAGTGATTATATCATATCAAATAGTGTGGAATTCACTCGGTGGAGAGAAGTGTGGTAGAAAAGATATTTTCCTCGATCAGTAAGGTTCTCAAGTAAATGGAAAATTTTTTCACCGTGGTTTTTCAACCTTCTGGGTTTTCCATGTTAACTATGGTCTCCTATTTTATTTCATTTTATTGCAATATATTTGTAATGTGTGTATTTAAATTAATTTTTATAATATTTTTTTATTTAATATTTAAGTTGGTTAATATATTTAATGCCTCGGACTCACATAAATTTATTTGGTACACTTTTAGTTAGCGTTATCCGAGTTTTCTAGATCTAGAACACATATAAGAAAGTTATTCATCTCTCATTAGGGAGGGAATTATATCTACTTGAATCCTAAAATTCCAATGAACAAACACTAAGAGAAATCACAAGAAAATTTATCCCAATAATCCCTTAAGATTCATATACTCTACATACTCATTTTA
This sequence comes from Taxus wallichiana var. yunnanensis, assembly GCA_018340775.1. NCBI lineage: Eukaryota > Viridiplantae > Streptophyta > Pinopsida > Cupressales > Taxaceae > Taxus > Taxus wallichiana. The sequence continues at coordinate 265,489,655 of CM031243.1, read as the reverse complement.
GAGAAGTCATCTAATAAGATACGTAAGAAAAAGATACATCCTCTGAATTCAAGCTAGAGAAAAGGTAAAGAAAAATCACATTGTTGCAAGGTCATGATTATCAATATGGTTGCATACATTCTAGATATCACATGCTAGGTGAGAATAACGTGTGATTTGATCCTCTTCGAGCATTGGTGACATTGATGATGCACATGGGTTCTCACAACCCAAATAATGTTTTTTTAGAACTCCTTCACCATCTAGGGATTTGAAAATTTAATTAGATACACAACAAACATCACACAATGTCAAAGGTCCAGCTTGTAGACAAAAGTATATTAGGAAGAAAAACACATGCTCAAAAAAATTTAAGATATGAAAGTGTAAAGGGAAAATAGCTTACAAAAAGGGCCATAATAGGGGTATGATTTGGTCCATACCATACGCTTTGGTCCACGTAGCTATTTGAGACACATTTTTAGTGGTGAATCCCTATTAGATCATTTCTATCCTTTTCCAGTCATCATGTCATCCTGGATTAGCACAAAATTCATCATATCAACTAAGTCTTCTTCTCCTTCTCATTACTAGTTATTTTTTACACCGTCTATCATTATTTAGATTTTTTCAATTAGTATTCCTAATATTTCTATAATTATCCTTGGAAACTAATTGATTATGAAAATATATCATCAATTACTACACCCTAAAGATCAACCTTTTTAGGTTAAATCAAGTATAAATATCAAATAACTCAAGGATAAGATTTCACATTTAAGAAATCCACAACATAGCCATTCTAACCATATCACTACTCATAGTCGTGGGCCTAAATAAGGTTCATCTAGTCCATGGTTTAAGAAGTAATATTAATCCACACCTGAGCATAAGTAACCTATTCGATTCAACATGATTGATGATAGACATCGTGATATTATGCATTATTTACTCAATAAATAATTAGTTACTTTGCTATATAATTATTATTATAACCTTCATAGGATTGATAAGGTCAAATACATATCATTTTTAATTATCATGGTATCACTAGACATTGTGACAATGATTTCTATTCTTTATAACAAAATCTAAAGCAAATCAAAATTAAGGGTATTATTTCTTTCGATATATGTTATAATTTTTTTCCTCCTCAAATGCATCACTCTATAGAGACCGATAATTCCCATGATACCCCTTTAAGGAAGCCACTAGTTTCTCATCCTCTTATGAGTGATGTTCCTAAGAGAGGATTATCTCTTATACATTCATCTCAATCTTCTTAAGTATATATGGGTAATTAAAGATAACACACATATATCATATGAGCATAATACAATAATCAATAATATATCCACATCCATATCTACCCATAAATATGATATGAAAGCAGTACATCATTAGAAGAAGTCAACCTTAGTGAAAGAAACACATCATACTAGTATGCAAAAATAAAGGGAAACAATACAAATGTACCCAGAGACAATGGAACATGACACAATGAAAAGGAAAAATAACAAATAATAAAGGATAGAAAAAGAGAAATTACACATGGCTATAGAGAAAGTAGAGTATACACAAACATACTTTGAGGTTATTTCTCCATTACTGGGATAATTTAAAGCAACACGATATTATGGTAACTAGTTGATATGATGGCGATGAAGATAAACATGATATATTATATGAGAATGTGTGAAAGTTAATTTTCCAATCCCATCGATAAAGGGGATACTATTTCAATAGAATTGTTACTCTTTTCTCATAGTATTTCTAATGAACATTGAGATGCATAAAAGATAAAATTTGCATGAAATTGCCTAGTAAACATGATATGAAAAATAACTAGTATAGTTGTACCTTTAATACAAGAATAATCTATTGTGGAAAAAATGAATAATAATAAAATAGTAGACAATTTTAATGCATTCTCATGGTATAGGATTACCATGATTATAGTATCATTTTATCTCATCTATTGATCTAAATCACATGAATCAATCCTAAATCATTATGATCAAATGATATCAATTATACATATCAATTGAAGAAACAAATAGACATAATGTGTGAATCTAGATGCTCATATATATAATTCAACATTAAAAATCATATACAATGAGTAACAATTAAAAATATCTTCATAGAACTATTGGATGTATCACGCTTCCCCTTTGAGTGGGTAAAATGATCTTATCTACACATTCCTTGGTTCTCCAAAATATTTTTATCACCACAAAATATTGTGGTTTCCTGATTACTTGAGTGTAACCTTCTATCTCTCCCTCCAACTATAGAAACTAATACATGAAATCCTCAAGTGAAATATTTTTATTCTAATGCACTTTGTATTCAATCATTTTTCAATAAAAACCTATCCACAATATCTTGATTGATAGTGGTTCCAAGTGTAACATGTGTACTTTCATATTTCTTGATTCTATGGGATATACTTGAAAAACATATACAATTAAATGTAAAGACTTCTATTAGAAAAAAATTCTCCCTCTTACTATGGGATACAATACTTTGGGTATACCCTTATTAGTTACTAATACGTTTAGGATATGTGACATGATTTTAGTATTCCTCGATCCATGAGATTAATAATATTCCTTCTATACTTCATCAATGTGTCAAATGCATTCATAACAATCAAGTTGTTATGGTTAAGGGCATCACTCATGAGACTCGTTTATTTATTACCTCTACTAAGAGAAACCATTTTCTACATATATTTCTACTCCATCTTCTCATGTTATAGCTATAAGATCCATCCCTCATAGGCATTATCCTAGATATCCTCCTACAAGTCAAAAATCTCCTAAGTGTGTTATACTCCTATTATGCACAATCCCAATTCAAGGTTCAATATTTCCACACCTAAAGGTTTATCTACTCACCCTCTTAATCATATCATAGGGTATACATTTTCACAACTTAAAATATTCTAAAATACAAGAAAATTAAAATATTCTCATAAGCACAATAACATTCAAATATTATTAAAATACAAAATCGGGACCGATTATGAATTTATTCTCTAGATATTTAATTTAAATATGGTGTTTGGAATATGGTTTGATATGTATCATATTCTATATAATATTCACACATGAATTCATGAGGTATTTAACCTTGAAAATGATACAAAAAAGGATCTACACGAGGATATTTGACGCTAATCACTTTCCCAAAGGGCCTTGCTAATCTTGGGGAATATTTTTCACTATCATGTGCTATTGTTTCATTACACATCACATTTTTAAATCTTCATTATGATTATCTTATATATTCTCGATACATGATATTTCTTGATATTAATATGAATAATACATGTGGCTTGTGCATGACTAGCATATTATAAGAGCACGGAGTTAGGCTACCAAAAGTGGCTAAAAATGCAATTTTAAGAAAAATATGTATGCGGTTTATAAAAGCGCATTCACGATTTAGAATTATAGGTTAGGTAATTCACAATCCAAAATTGAATACACGATATAATGCATACGCATTCCTTAGTCTATGGTAGAAATAATGTGTTTGTGGGAGCTTTGTATTTACAAAAATAAATGTTTAAGTATAATTTTTCATTTAAATTATTCTTTATAATTTTTTCATTTAGTAAATGTAAGAAATTAGGTCACTCTGCCGCTTATGTAACTAGTCTCACAGCTCTAGGAGTCATGGTTTAGGAGATAGTTTTTTATAATCTAATATGGTTAGTACATAAGTATTTCTCAATATTTTAAAGATCCAACCTAAAGCTTTTAGGGTTTAAATTCTACAATCGATGTCGATTTTGAGAAAGAATATAGTCATTGTTTAGGTTTTGGGCCATTTTGGATTGTTTAATGAAATTTATAGGAGTGTTAGATGTGTCAAAATTAGAATGTACAAACCTCATAACTCCCAAAGGTAGCAAAGATTGATCAAATAGATGGACTCATGAATTTTACTATGACCATGGAGTTGAATCCATAATTTTGTCTTAGAATATGGTAGAATCATAATATGGATGAATATTTACTTTACAAATTTAGGGCATGCATATTTAAGAGGAACACTCGAGTAATCCTCACAATTAACAATGCAAGGGAGTGGCATTGGTTCCCATGTTAGCATATATATATAGATTAGTAATAGTAAGGTTTGTGTAAGAATATGATCTATTTAAGGACCCCATAATATCTTCATTTTTTCAATAGAATAATAAGAGGTAACTTGAAGAGTTGGAAGCTAAAAGAGTGCATCACATCAATATATTTATAACACTTAACAAAATTTAGGGTAGGAGTAGGTAAAAATGTTTAAAATATTCCACACATTCAATTACTTTCCATTCATTAAAAATAAACTTAGGAATTTCGTTAAGATTTATGCTAAGAAATTTAGTTGTATTCTCACCTTAGTGTAGGATTAAAAATGTTGATTCAAGTGCCACATACTTCATAAACAATTAAGTCTACATCAACATTACGAGAAACAGCTTTTCAAATATCCTTTGTGTTTTTTCCAAGACACTATTGAAATAATTTCGTGCATTGCAAAAATGGAATTTGGTGAAAGTGGTAAGAGGGAGATAGTAAATGAGAGTGTACTATAAAATTATCATCATAAATTTCAAGAAGAGTAAAATCCAAGCCTCATGGGAACTTTCCTTTAGAAGAAAATAAGAAAGACTCAGTTATGAATAGGAAAATAGGATATTGGACCTATGATCATGAATAATCCCACACTAATAGTGATTTCACTGAATCTAGTGTCTGCACACTAATATAATTATTTTTATGATGGTTTAATTATATACTCAAAACTAATAGTGATTTAGATCAATTAAACCCAAATAGAGGTTTGTACATGAATGCATAGGATGTCGAGAGATATCTTAAGGATACTTTTGCACACATATAAAAACTTTAGTTTATTTTTTCCTCTCTATTTAACTTTTAAAACCATTCTTGTCATTAAAAATACCTTTCTATATGGGAACACCAAAACTTCTCATAATACATTTCTAGGACTAAGCCTTATGGTAGAACAAAGATTCATAACAGGGTTTTATCAAAAATTAGAGTCTTGGAGTATTCTAAATTAATGTATACATGCTTCAAACCTTCCTAAACATCATCCACACATCTACATACCCATAACAAGAGTAAGGATGTTAATTTTATTATGGTTACTATATTCAAGATTTGACTATTCTCATGAAACAAATACAAAGTTAGGTAAATAACCAGGTTGAGATGAGTGTTTCTAAACCTTAGAACTATGCAAAAACTTCATTCCATTGTTAATATAGGATTAGTGAATCATGAACAACACAAATCTATGAAATTCATTGGTATATTATTACAACCTTGCATATAAAACTTGAAAATATATTTTTTCCATTTCCCACTCCATTACGACTCTTTTTATTCGAATGAAAATCCCCCATCCTCTCTCCCTTATTGTTTAAATTTAGTTAGAGAAAATAAAAACATTTTTGGTTTCTCAACCCAAGGTGGTTACCAAGATGGGTTGCACAAGCATTTACAAGTTGAATAAGCTGATCTTCCATCCACAATGTGCCTCTAAGTTTCCATTCTATTTCCTTAAAGGATCAAGATCAAAAAGGAGAGAAGACTAAAGGAAACACCTATTAGATAAACTAGGAATTTGAATTCTTAAAATATTAGGTTTTAGCAACAAAATTTTTTAAAAAGCTATGATACAAGGAGATAACAAGAAACAACAATAGACAAGACTTTATTTACGTAAAATGATGTCTAAGACCTCAACACACCAAAATTTATATCTATAACTCTTTATTTCATTTGCATCATTTACCATAATTTACCATTTTTGAGTCATATGATATTAATTACGATGGTGTGATGATAGTTAGGGATTATTTGGTATCAATAACATCATGCATGGTAAATCAAATGTGATCAGTATAATGTGTTATTGGGGTTTACGGACCCTAACCACATATTTATCTAAAATAATTAGTTATATGGGTGAAGAGAGAAGTCATCCAGAGGTATATTGTTGTGTGCAATAATTTTTAATGAGGAAGGAGGTTTCCATGAATGAGGATATGGTCATTATAGACCATCAACACACATGAGATTGCATGAAGCCATAAGATGAGGTGGTAGAGAAAATAAAAGAGAAGGGAGAGAAGATTACATAGCTGAAGAATGAAGGGTGTGCAAAAAAATCCCACCAAAAGGACTAGAGTGAAAATAATATTACCATGGTGCAAAAATAAGTTCGTAAAAGAGGATACCCTAGTGGAAATGTGAAAGAGCATAAAGGAGTGTGCAAGAAGAGAAGAATCCAAGATGAAGAGTGTGAAGATAAAAATGCATGACAATGCGAGAGAGTATAAGCTAGCTGAGAGAGATTATGTAATTATAGGACATTATATACAAGTAGAGAGAATAACCACTCTAGGATAGGTCCCTAGGAAGAAAAACAAGAGTCTATAAAATATCTAGAAGAGAGTTCAAATCTCTATGGAGAGCAACTACATGTAGATATTTCATAATGGCTTATTGGAGAAATAATTTGTCACAAGGGAAAATTAGAGGATTTAAACATGAAAATTAGGGGTGAAATAATTTATCACTAGGGAAAATTATGGGCTTTCAAGACCCGATTCAACTTGAAATTTTCCTTTTCATTCCATTTCCCACTTTAGCCCTTGCACGTGCACCAATAAGTTGAGTTTCTACAAAATTCCAGAATGAGTATGAACCAATATAGAACATTTACCATGAAGAGGGTCCAATATAATCAAATTTTACCTTTGGTTAGGTTCCTAACTCTTCTCGAGGAGTCTGAAACCCTTAAGCAAGTTCCACCTTGTAAAAAACACTTTGTGCTACATTGGTGGACAATTTTTTACATTTTATATTCCCATAATTCTTCCTTGATTATTTCATAATTAATTAGGAAATTTCATATTTCTAATTCCTAGGATATGATCTCCCAAAACTTCATGAGGCTCCTGAAACCATTCAAACAAGGTGACTAGCTCCTTTAGAACATGCATTCCCTAGTGCCTTGCCTAAAAGACCCAATTTTTCTCAACTTGTTCATAAAATCAATCATATCCACATAATATTCATAAAATTCCTAAAAAAAATTCAATTATCTCCCATAAAACCCTAAAATTATTTTAATTTTCCCCGTAAGCTCTTGGAGGATATTCACTAGTGACAAAAGACCAAAAATAGCCCTTTTGAAGCCTCTAAGAAAATTGTTCTTTCTTTGGATCTTCATAACCACATAAACATAAAACACACTTGAATATCATTTTATCATGTTCCTCTTGATCATAATGATATTGAATCAATTGAAATCATAGCCAAAGGAAAGTTTTACATTGATCGGGAAGGGAATTTCAAGTGTGGATTTAGTTGTCATGATCAAAATTTTAAATTTTGCATGCTATACATTTAGCATGAAAATAAGGAAATTTAGTGAATGAGAAGAAACCATTGATTTTAATTCCATTGTATTAAATCCACAAAAATTCAATTGGTCACCACCTTTTGTGTCATCATTAGTCAATTCGTTTAGCTTAAGAGACAATTTAGGAAAATTTGAGACCCTAATCATAGTTGTTACTATGTGATGTGAATTTGGACTCAATTGGGCCCCTAATTATATCATGAATTACATAGTTAGTTTATTGGTTCAATAAGAGAATAAATATTGATTAAATTGAGCCATGTGAAACTTATTGGAACTATATGATTTGATTTTTTACTTCATCTAGGAAAGTCTCTGTTTTAGATACAAAAAGTTGCATAGCTTAGCTTAATTTTCATTCATCTATATGCTTTTCAATATATTCACAAGGTTTCAAATTGTGGAATAACTTAAGAAAGGTCATTAACACTTCACATGGATCTTGGAATCAAATTTGTGTCTAAAAGTGAGGCAGAGCATCAAATGGCACAATACACAGAGGCATTGTGTAATGAGAAGAGATTTTAAAAGAATCAAATCTCCATTAATATTCAAGATAAGTGGGTAATCACAACTCATCAGTCAAGTTCAATCCATCATAATCCCTCCTCATTGATCTCATTGATTAGAAGTTGGTGAGATGGTTGATTGAGGCTTGTGACGAGTTAGTTGAGTAAGCTCGGTGATTTGTCCAGGAGCTAAGCTAGTTAAGGAAAATTTGTAAGTAGGATAAGTCCATTGAATATCTCACATAACATCACAAGTCAATAAGGAGTGATTCATAGCAACATATTTCTCTACGAAGAGTCCAAGTATGTCTTCTCTGATGTTAGATCTTTTCCATTGTGATCAAGAGTTGATTCCACAACAAGTTCCCGAAAGTGCTTCGGTTACATACATCATATCATCTTACGAAGATCCATTTCCATGGATTTAAGAAATTCTCGAAAGTGAGAAAAGGAATATTCAACATGTTATCATGCCTAGTCTTGAATATGTCTGAGGAACCATAAAATCTAGGTGAAGAAAGAAGGCACAAACAACATCTCGCTTTCTTCATCGGCACATAAGCTAATTAGTATGTTGAATTTTCTAAACCTAGGAATGAAAATCCTATCAAGGAAATGAATCCATCAGACTATGATTTGATCCACATCTCATTGGGTCAATATTTTCATGAGGGTGATTCTCATTTATTAAATGAGTCTTCTTTCCATCTCCTTGCATGAAATGAAGAATACTAGCAGATAATTGTGCAATTGGAGGAACAGTAAAGACCCTCAATGCTCACATTCATTATTTATTGGAGCCCGATCCAATATATTCTCTTCCTATAGAATGAATTTCTTTGATCAATAGTTTTGATCCTAAGGTGGTCAAGAAAGTACAAGGATACATGATTAAGAAGAAGGATAATGAGAAGTGATTGAGAAAATCATTAAACTAAGCAAGACATTGTTTTTAGATGTCTTTTCTCTCATCAAGTAAATTATTGAAAAAAATTAGAAGTAAAGAAAGGAAAAGAGGAGTTTGAAAATGAGGTAATTCACTTAGATGAGGTGTTCCCACTGGTTTCTAAGATGAGATCCATCTACTCTCACACTCTTCTGAGCAAGAACGTGTTTACATCAGCTACAGAGAACTTGTCTTAAGTCTAGATCTGCATCATGGATGTGAGATATGGAATGCTCAAAAATTTAATCTTTGAGTTGGAATCTTGTGGAAAAAATGATTTTAAGATATTAAATGAGGTCTACAACTATGTTCAGGAACTTGAGTTCCATTTGGTCACCGAGAATTGATCATTAGAATACATTATTACTTCCTTCTAGGAGTTGGTCAAGAAAGAGGCAGGTGACTCTCTTTCCTTTAATGAACATAGCTTAGAGTCCCTGGAGAACATAAAAGTTGTAGTTATGTAATTATAAAAGATCATTAAGGATGGGTCACCAATGCAAGAATATCAGTGATGTTCTCGGGGCATGGACCAAGGTTTTGGGATGGGTTTTCATTCCGAGGAAGATAAGTTTACATTTTAAGTTGCTAAATTCAGCAAGGAATTCAAGGAACATGAGCCCACTCTAGAAACTCTTCATCAGGAAGAATGAATTATAAATTTCTTCATCATAGGGAGTTTCTTCATCAGATATGGAAACTTCTTCCCTCTCCTTTGTTTCTCCCTTTTCTTCTCCCCACTTTCTAATTCTTCATTGTGCATAATCATGATAATTTGTCTCATTCGCTTAAGTGAATTTCTAAAGTTGAATTATGAAATTCCCTTTAATTTATAAAAAGGTATTTTATTTCTCATTTTATATTAAGATGTAAAGTCACAAGTTGAATGAGATATGAAGAGTCATGTGGGGGTAGATGAAAGGTCAATTCACAATGCTATAAATTGGGATGGCTTGTGCATTCCAAGGGATATTGAAATTTTACTTCTTGGTAAAATTTGTGGATGTGTATTGTGGTTTGGGTGTTGAGATTTGTATCACCAAAACAAGAAATAAAATTTATATTTCTTTTGTTTCTCTTTTCATGTTTTCCTTTATTTTATTTTATTTCTACACTTTGCAAGCATAATGATCAAGAAGGAACTTTGAATCCTTGATGAATGAATATAAGGAATTGTGTGTCTTTAATTTTTTAGTTTCAATAATAGCTTACATTGTTACTTTCCTCTAATTAAATGTTAAACTACTCTAGTTATTGGGTGTGAAATATGTTATTTCCTACTTGCAACGATAACCTTCCATTTCCTAATTTATTTCCTTCCCCCTCATCATTGAAAATTCCTCCATTGTACCCCATACAAGCACTATGCCATAGGTTTAGTGAAGTGTGCTTATGTGATCCTCAACATATTATCCAACCACAGGTAATAGATAGGATTAGATAGTTAACATTCAATAATGGGATCCTCCCCATACACAAGAAGGAGGGGCGTAGCCCCATGAGAGTTGGTGGAAACACATAATTTTCCATACGAAACATCATCTCATCAATATTTTTAGTAAATATGTTGGGGATAGATCCACCCTTGTGCACCCATATAGATCTCTACAAAATATTAAAAAAATACTCCAAAAAATAAAAATAAGATTTAAAAGAAAAATTAGATTTTAATGGCGAATATGTCAAGGAATGATTTTTTTTCATTTTTTTTTGTTGGGGTGTGGAGCCTATTTTTGGTCTTCTAGAATTAACATTGAAGTGTTCGAGTTCAAATGATTAAGTTTGGATACTTCAGGAGCATTCTGCAATCATGTGCTGTTTTTCATGCTGCGTATTTGTTGTTGATTAGCGATTGTCATAGTGACATATTTTCCATCCATGAGAATTTGAAAGATCCTGACTTTTAAACTTCTACGGTTAGATATAGAATTTTGGCATCCTAATGTATCTTGAGTGATCAAGATATCTTGAGTCTTAGAACATCAAGAGGTGATCAAGAGTGATCAAGGTTGAGTAATTGGGTGTCAATTGTGTCTTAGATGTGGTTTAACATCTTTGGGAATTCTGTTGTGAGTCCATGAGTGATTCTTGGCTGTGAAATTTTAACTGAGAGAATATTGTGAGAGTTGGTTTTACACTTGTTTATAATATAATCTAAGAATGTTCTTGGTGGACTTAGCCCACCCTATGTGAACCACGTTAAATCTTGTCTTTTCTTCTTTTGTGCATTATTTATATAGGTTGTTATATTTATACAAGTAAAATTATGATAAATAGTTTCCTACTACAGTTATTTGAGGAATTATTTTTGTATATTTGTTCTCTAATTCCAAACAACTAATATCGAGCTTTGGTGGTTTTTTTTTCCGAAGTAGAGAATCATAGGGAAAGTTTAGCTTGAGTGGGAGCTATGATAGATGAGGGAAGATCTAGGGTTGAGAAGTTAAATGGGAAGAAATTTGGTTTGTGGAAGATGTATATGGATGATTAATTATATCGAAGGACCTCCATCTTCCTTTGGCTAGAAAAGAAAAGAAACCTTTAGCCATGTTAGATGAGGATTGGGAGTTACTTGGATAGATATGCACTTGGGGAAATTCGGTTATGTCTTGCATCTTTGGTTTCTTTCAACATATCACAGGAGAAGACCACAAAAGGTCTCATGAATGCATTGGGAAGTTATATGAAAAACCCTCTACCTCTAATAAAATATTTTTGATGAAAAAGTTATTTAATATGAAGATGTATGAGAATGGTTTTGTTGCTTGGTCATTTGAATGAATTTAATATAGTTGTGAGTATCTTAAACTCGGTGAAAATTGAATTTGATGATGAGGTCAAGGATTTTTGATTTTTTTCTCCTTACCAGATAGTTGGGACAAGTTGGTTATGGCTGTAAGTAATTCGGTCTCTAATAATTCAAAGTTGAAGTTTGAAGATGTGATAGGTGTGATCCTGAGTGAGGAAATGCGAAGGAAGATCTTTGAGGATTCTTCTACTTCTGGAAATTCTTTGACTGTGGAGAGAAAAGGGAGATAAAAGAATAGAGGAAAGGTAACCATGGGAATTCGAATGATTGTGAAAAGTAAAAGTCCAAGAACAAGTTATAATGTTGGCACTATGGGAAGGTTGGTCATGCTAAGAAAGCTTTTTGGGCTCTTTGGGATAAGAAGAACAAGAAGGAAACTAAGGAGGTAAATGTGGTAGCATGCGATGTTTGTTAGGATACCTTAATTCTTTCTTTATATAATATTGTTGAGTCTTGGGTGTTAGATTCAAGCGATTCTTTACATGCTACCCCATATAGACATTACTTTACCAATTTTTTTCAAGGTGATTTTGGACATGTATATATTGGTGATGATGAACCATGCAACACGATAGGGAAAGGTTGTGTTCGGATGAAAATATAGAATGGGAACACATGGATACTTAAGGATGTCAGGCATGTGCCTAAGTTGAGGTGGAACTTGATATCAGCAAGTCAGCTGGGTAGTGATGGTTGTATGATCAGTTTTACAATGGATTCTTGGAATGTTACTAAGGGAGCTCTTGTGGTTGCAAGAGGTAAGAAAATTGGTACTTTGTATTTAACTAATGGTGCTGATTATTGTAATTTAGTTGCTACAGATGGAGATGTAACTTTGTGGCACTAGAGACTCAGTCATATGATTCAAAAGGGTGTGCATATTCTAAAGGATAGGTTGCCTAGATAAAATTATTTAGATTTGGATTTATGTGAGAATTGTGTTTATGGGAAACATAAGTGGTTGAGATTCCTCAAGGTTAGACCTACTAGGAAGGAGGGTAAGTTGGAGTTGGTGCATTCAACTTTATGGGTATGGGGGCTAGCTAAGGTAAACTCTATTGATGGTTCATGTTATTATGTCACTTTCATTGATGATGCAACTAGAAAATTTTGGGTATATTATATTAGAAAGAAATCTGATGTGTTTGAAACTTTCAAAAGATGGAAATCCCTAGTTGAGAATGAAACAAGTATTAAGATAAAATGTCTCAGTCGGATAATGGAGGGGAGTATTGCGGTAATAAATTTCCTTATTACTATTTGGTAAATGGGATCCATAAGAAAAGGACGGTTCCAAAGACTCTACAAGAAAATGGAGTGTCGAGAGAATGAACAGGAAAATCATGGAGTTTGCTAGGTGCATGAGGTTACATACGGGGCTATCACTCATGTTTGGGAGGAAGTGGTGAGAAAAATTGTTTATCCGATTAACGAGGACCCTCTATGACCTTGGATGGAGGTATACCATAGGAGGCTAAGAAAATTGATTACTCATTTTTTAGACTATTTGGATGTCGTTATTTTTCACATTTATAAATATGATAGGACCAAGTTAGAGGCTAAGTATGAGAAATTCACATTTTTGGATATGGTGAGGATGAATTTAGTTTCTGTGTTTGGAGTCTTAAGGACAAAAAAATATTTTAGTCTAGAGATATTGTCTTTAATGAAAAATTCATGCATAAAGATCACTGCGGGAAAAAAAGAGGAATCAAAGAAAGAATACAAAGTGTTAGAGGACATTATGGATGACAAGGTGTCCAAGGGGCTAGTTAAGGTGTAATATGTTCTAGCACAACCAGATCATGAACCTACTCATTAAGAATCCCAAAATTCTAAGGTGAGAAGGTATTCTAGGGTAAGAAGGAAACTTGAACATTTTAATCCATCTTTGGATTATTTGTTTCTCACTAACATTGGAGAGACAAAGTGCTTTAAGGAATAATTATAGGTGAATGCTAGGAAGAAGTGGGAGTAGGCCATGGATGAAGAGCATAGATATCTTATGGAGAACCGAACTTGGGGTCCAAAGGAGCTACCCAAGGATAAGAAAGCATTGCAAAATAAGTGGGCTTACAAAATCTAAGAGGAAGATGGAGGAAGAAAAAGGTACAAGGCCCTATTGGTGGTCAAGGGATTTACATGATGAAAGGTATAGAATTTGATGAATTTTTTTCTCCCGTTGTTAAAATGACTTCTATTAGGATTTTTTTATTCACTAAATGATTGAAGAATTGAAATTAGAGCAAATTGGATGTGAAGACTAAAATAATTCATGATGAGATGGAGGAGTAATTTTCTATGCATCAGCCACAAGGTTATGAGGTCAAAGGGAAGGAGAGGTTAGTGTGAAAATAGAAGAATAGATTGTATGGCACAAACAAGCTCCATGATAGCGGTACAAGAATTTTGACAGCTTTTATGTAGGAGAAGGGTTAGTCCAGGTGTCACTCAAACCATTACATGTACATCAAGAAGTTTATTGATGATACTTATATTATTATGTGCCCGTATGTGGATGATATGCTTTTGAAGGGAAGAACATGCAAGAAATAAAGATACTCAAGAAGCAGCTAGGTGACTCTTTTGCTATAAAGGATTTGGGGAAGAAAAGAAAATACTTGGTATGAGAATAACTCAAAACACGAAGGAGATAAAGGTGGTATTATCTCAAGAAGATTATATAAAGAAGTTCTTAGAGAGGTTTAGTATGCGGGTGCTAAACCAGGTTGGTACTCCTTTGGCATGTCACTTTAAATTATCAAAGGAGAAGAGTCCCAAGACTGAGGAGGATAGAATCTAGATGTCTATGGTACCTTACTAATTGGAAGTTGGCATCTTAATGTATGGTATGGTATGTACTAGACTTGATATTTCCCATGTAGTGGGAGAAGTGAATAGGTTTATGAGTGATCCAGGTAGAGAGCATTAACAGGTAGTGAAGTGGATCCTTCAATATTTGAGAGGGACCATGGGAGAAAAATTGTGTTTCGATGGATCAGACACCAAATTGTGTGGCTATGTAGATTCGGACATGGCAGGAGATTTTGAAAGCAAGAGGAGCACAACAAAGTTGTATTTATAGTTGGTAATACAACAAATGACTGTATTTCATGGTTACAAAGGTTGTGGATTTTTCAACCACACATGCTTGAGTATGTTCACTGCCACAAAGGGAAAAAAGGAGATGATTTGGCTATAACAATTGCTTGATGAGTTGGGGTATAAGAAGCAATTTTGGATACTACACAAGTGATAGTCATAACCTTATTCATTTGGTGAAGAAATGTGCTTTCCACTATAGGATGAAGCACAATGCTGAGATATCATTTCATCAAGGCAGATTTGGAAGAAGATAAGTTGAAGCCGGAAAAGATTCATACCATTCAAAACCTACAGATATGATGACCAAGGTGGTCACAAGGGAGAAGTTGAAGTTGTGTTCAGCTTTGGTTGGCCTTCATGGATGATAATAAAGGGTTAAGAATATTGTTACCTGGAACAATCTCTAAGTGGGAGATTGTTGGGGTGTGGAGCCTATTTTTGGTCTTCCAGAATCAACATTGAAGTGTTGGAGTTCAAATGGATAAGTTTGTATACTTCAAGAGAATTCTTCCATCACGTGATATTTTCATGTTATGTATGTGCTTTGTTAATTGACATTTGCCAAAAGTGACGGATTTTCCATCTGTGATAATTTGAAAGGTCATGACTTTCAAACTTCTAGGGTCAGCTATAGAACTTCCTAGATGGATTGTAAACATATATATAGAGGTGTTAGGGGTGTCCTAATGTATCTTGAGTATTAAAACATCAAGATTTGATCAAGAGTGATCAAGGTTGAGAAATTGGGTGTCAATTGTGTCTTAGATGTGGTTTAACATCTTTGGGAATTCTATTGTGAGTTCACGAGTGATTGTTGTGTAATTTTATCTAAGATAAGACTGTGAGAGTTGGTTTTAGTCTTGTTGCTAATAAAATCTAATCAAGTTCTTGGTGGATGTAGCCCACATTGGGTCAACCACGTTAAATCTTTTCTTGTCTTCTTTTGTGTAATTTTTATTTATGTTGTTATATTTCTGCAAGTACAATTTTGCTAAATAGTTTCATACTTGATGTGTTTTGAGGAATTATTTCCACATATTTGTTTTCTAATTACCAACATGTTTCCCATAGAACAATGCAAAAATTTCAATATTGGAGTTTGATACCGATGAGTGATAATGTAGATGGAGAAGATGGTTGTTAAGAAATGTAAATCTTTGATTAGCCATCATTATGAAACATCTCTTAGAAAAGAAAATATTTTTTAGGGAAAGAAGGTCTGTACTATCTTTTTAGTATCTATGAAAAGACTTTCAAGAATGGAGAAGATTGTTTTTGTGAATACCCCATCATCAATTCATGGTGGCTAAAATTCAAGAAGAGTGCTACTAAAAGAAAGAAAATGGGAATCTCACTTGAAAATGATCGAGAATCCAATGAATGGATGAAGAATATTGATAAGAGATATGAGATGTTATATGAAAGGAAATTTGGTGAAGAATCCACTAAAGGTAAAATTTTCAACTTCATGCATTTGACCAAGAAACACATAACATTGTCTTTCATTTCCCTTCCTCTAGATGATTTTATTACATAGGATGTGAAGAAATGGATGTTTTGAGAAGGGAGTATGTGCAAAGGATTCTAAGTGTAGAAGAAGGAAAGTTTGATCCTGAAGCATATCATGAAGTTTTGAATTATGCATTGGCATTACAAATAAGGTATTAACATCTTGACACACTTTGTAATTTTGAGCTAAAAGAAACTCAAGAAGATCCAGATGAATATATGCACTACAAAGTGGTCATCCCCGGAACATTATTGTGAACTTTTGATGAATGTCATATCCTTGAACATTTTGATGAGAATCAAATCATAACATTGGAGGATGAAGAAGAAGATGTGATAGTTGAACCTCCATTCATCAACTCATTCTGGATCAAGGCACAACCTATTGGAGAAACAAGGGATTCAAGAGAGGAATATTCTTGTTGTACAACAAATGACCCATTTATTTATGAGGAATCCATCAAAAATGAAGATGTAAGAGAAATCAATCTTGTATCCTAGATTGCAAAACATGAATTAAAGGTAATCATGGATAATCTCAGTTCCAATTTTAACTCTTCAAGTAATGTAGCAATGTTGAATGATGAATTAGAGATAGTTTGAGAACCAAATTCCCTTCTTGATTCAATCATGCATGAGCATATGGAAGATTCCATTTTATTTCTCAAAACCAAGGTGGATGATAAAATTGAGCATGACCTCTCTGAAGAATTGATTTCACCATCCTCACTAAAGGATCACAATGATGATCATAATAGGAAGTATGAAATATATCATTTTCCTTGTGAATAAGAAGATGCTACAAAAAATTATCAATATGGAGTTAAAATTTATTCTCATAATCCTACCCCATCATGGTTCTATACCTCCCATCATGAAGATGATGAAATGGATCTTGAGCTCAAAGGTGTGCCCTTCTCGCATAGCTTGGATATCTTATCGTTATCGGATAATGTTGAAAAACCAAGTATGCCCATTATTGAAAGAAGGTGAGCCTCGGACAACAAGAAATTAAGAGCACAAAAAGAGGATGTTTCGAATAAATTTTTTCCATGTGTGGATCAGATTTTAAATCATCTCTTTGATCCCCAATATAATGAATCTTCTAATGAGGGTGAGAATGAGTATATGACAAGTTTGAATGAGAAATCAGTGGAAGAAACTAAATACCCTCAACTCAGTCTTGAGATCCTGACTCAAGCCAATGAAATGCAAGATAGGTGTGAGGCAAGTTGCGCACCAATGTTTGATGATGTTACTGAGAAAATAGATGAGTGCGATGTCTTCCTCAATGTCATGGTAGATGAGAGTGAATGTGAAGGTAAAAATTTCTCTCTCTTGTTATTTGAAGAATATCATGAATGAAAAGGAAAGGATATTCTTGAATCTCTTATGAATATTCTTAATATTGAAGAAAAAATATCCACCATCGAGGATAATAGCAAGGAAAATGTTGAGCTAATTTATGTTAAGGAAGATTATTCGGAGCAGATGTAAGAGTCTTATGAGTGGAGTTGAGGTCAACTTGTTCTCACCACCTTCGATTCCATACCAATTTTGAATAAAAATCCATACTACATTATTTAATCAAGGGTGATGAATGATTCCATGACCAAATTAAGGAATTCAGTTCTAAAAATGAAGTCAAGTGAAATTCCAATCCAGTTAGGTTTTGAAAACAATTGTTTCAAACAATAAAGTGATAATATGTAAGAATCTTGTGAAAATATGCAAACTTATTTTCTTTCACCATCCCCAAACTCCAAATTATCTTAAACATGTTTCCATGTTGTAGCATTCACTCGAGGATGATGAAGACCTCTATGCCAATGATGTGGCCTTTATTTATAAAAACACTTGCTTAGAATAACAAAGTGAAAGTTTCAAAGAAGTTATTAATCAAAAAGTGAATTAGTTGGTTCTCAATTCCTCTATTTGACTCCTTGAATCAAAATATGATTTCATGTTGCAATTCAAATATGATGAATTTTTTCAAGATAAATACATGTTCAACTTTTGAGATCATTGAGGAATGGTTTCTCATAATCACATATTATCCAGTGGAAGCTACAAGATACAATAATTTCAAAAATTTAACAAAGTTTTCATTGGATGAAATAATTTTTTCAATGAATTACAAGTATGAAGATGTAATCTTGTTATGTATCCTTCTTCTCAAGTTGGTCAGAGCCACTTGGAGAGCATGTTATGATAAGATACAAGTATTTGAACTTTGGAGGCCTGATTTTAGTCTATTGTTATATAAAGGTGTGTACTTATCCCAACCTATTTCCATGTATGTGTAAATTATTTCCCCACCTCTATAAATATCCCTCCCATATAATATAGTTTCCTTTTAATCGTTGTGTATTGTTTCCTTCTTTTGGTGTGTTTCTCCTTAGTGTGTTTGTTCGTGTGTGTGCTTGGAAGAAATAAATCCACAAGCCCAATGGATAAGGCACTAGTCCACATAATGACTTGAGATTCCAGGGTTCGTGCTTACCCTTTCCTCGATGTGATTGATCTAGAACAAGTCCCATATCTATAACTAGCTATTGTCATGTGTTTTTGCAAGGGGAAAATTCAAGCTTGAAACATGACAACTTTACCCAAGTGTCAAAACATTCTTGAAATCCCCCTGAATACCTCTCTAGATAATTATGCACTCAAAGTGTCATACCTATAATACTATTTCAGATCCTCATATGTGTCATACAAACCATCCCTAAGTGTATGAAACATTTTGACGAGGTCTCTCAGTTCTTGCAGTGCAATGCTTCTAAAAGTGAATTCTTCAGTAGGCATAGAAAGGCTATTCTTGGTCTTTCCAGGACATGTGTGCATCCTATGCAATAGATTTGAAATCTCAAAAATATCTAGGAGTGTTGTCAAGGAGTTAATAATTTAATGGAACTAGTTTAGGAAAATTTAGGAAGTTTTTAGAGGTTAAGGAACTTACAGGTCTAAAAAGGTACTTAAGATTCAAAAGATCATTCTAGGAGCACCATAAGGAGTTAGGAGTAAAAAAGTAGTCATTGGAAATATAATTAAACCCTCTACATTATATAACTTTCATATTTTCACAAGACCTAAGCTATTCTTAGATTAACTCATTTTAATCAAACATGCCTTGCTATCCCGAGATAAAAAGATATTTTTGAGGGGGTTTCAGGAAGAATCAAATCTTAATACCCATCCCATTCATCTTGGAAGGTGGTTGTGATTTAATTTAATATAAGGAATGACTAAAAAGGACCTCCTGGATCTTCATAAACTTCATCTTCAAGGTCTCTCTCAATGTAATATTTTGATACTTAGTCATTTTCACAACAGGACACATGTCAACATAAGGTTATGGTGCATTTTTTTATACCTCATATCCCTATTACTTAGGAAAAGAGGGGAGAATAAAATTAACCCAATCTCGTTATGACCCTTGGACCTCCACGTGACCTTGATCAGCTCTCCGCAAGCACATAAACCTAGTTTCTAGCCCTCCCATTGTGCAATGAATGTGTGACACTTTTCAACCTAGGATGAGGGTGAATTTTTATGTCCCTCCTATCCCTATCCATTAAGGATTGAGGAGAAAATAAAATATTCCCCAATCTAACCCTTTTTAATGATTCCTTTCATGATCAAGTTTGAGTTCTCAGAGTGCATTTTAAAGTCATTTCTAGCTCCCTCCCCATCGAATCACACTTTATTACTTGTCATCATCACATGATGGTGCATTTTTCTATCCCTCCTATCCTTATCCCATGGGGACAAATGGGACAAGAAAATTCCCCATCCAAGCCCCTTCCATGATTCTCCATGTGACCCAATCTTAGCCTCTAGGTGTTAGAAATTTGGGTTTCGCCTACCTCCAAAGCATGTAATCATACCTTGCCACTTGTCAAGCCCACCTCCAAGTGAATAATTTATATTCCTCTTGTCCCTGTCCCTTAGGTACAGAGGGGAAAAGAAAATGTTCCCCATTCTTGGAAGTTTGAAAACCTAAATTTTGGCTAAGTGTTTTTACTTGTTTCTTCCTCACCCGTGAACCAAAAGTGTTGCCATAAAGTTTTAAAACATTAAGGATCTTCTAAAATCCTCATTTTTTCATGAAAAATTCATGGTTTATACTCCATAACACCAAAAACCCTTCAAATTTTCTAGAAACTCTACCAAATTTCTCCAAAGGTGTCATATGCACCAAAACAAGAAAAATTCATATATTGCAAACCAGTGAACGGATTCGGATGAGATTTTCTTAGTTGTTCTTCAATCCAAGCACCTTTAAGAATCCAATAGCTATAGATAATATGGTGACCTATTTTTTTAATGATAGAAAACCTTATTTTTATTCCCTAGATTAAATTTTTTTAGTTTCTAAGAATTTTAGAGGGTAGATCGAGATGAAATTTTGAGCACGAGGTCCCAAAAGTGAGAAACATCTAGTGAAATAATTTTTGTTGCAAACAGACATGAGAAAGTTCCATTTATAAATATAGTAAGCACCTATTTTTATCACTTATTAAAAATAAAATATTCCAAAAATAGTGAATTTCTTCATATCAATGCACTTAGAGAACATTGAAGATGAAAAACTAGGAAATCTTTCCAAAAAAGAAAAAAAAAAAAAAAGGTAAAAAGTAAGAAGCAAATTTCCAAAAATACAAAGTACCTGAAAAATTATAGAATAATCAATAGAGTTGAATTGAGTGTACCATAGGATCAAGAAGTTCATATTTGACAAACATAAGTGAAATATCCCAAAATATCATGTCTTAGTTGAACCTACTAAAATAGAAAGTATTTGTTTTGGATAAAGAAATTTGTAGCTAGCTTTATTTCATTCATCTATCTACTTTTTGAAATATTCATAGGGTTTCAAGATAGTGGCATATCTCAATAAAGGCAATTCACACTTCACATGGATCCCAGAGCATCAAATTTGTGTCCAAAAGTGAGGCAGAGCATCACAGAGCGCAACACATAAAACCCAAGGGCATTGTACAGTCATAAGAGATTAAAAAATAAGTAAATATCCATTGATATTCAAGATAAGTGGGTCATCATAACTTATTTATCAACTTTAATCCATCATCATCTCTCCTCAATGAGCTGGTTGATTGGAACTTGGTCACTTAGTTGATTGAATCTTGGCGAGCTAGTTGAGTAAGCTCAGTGAGTTATCCAGGGTGAGCTAGTTGAGGAAAGTTCATAATTAGGATAAGTCCATTGAATATATCATAAAAATTCACAAGTTAAGGATTTATTCATAACAACATATTTCTCTACATAAGCATCCAATTATGTCTTCTCCGATGTCGATATTTCCCCACGGTGATCAAGAGTTGATTACATAACAAGTTCTTGAAAGATCTCTAGTGACATACATCATATCAGATCCTAAAGAGATATTTCCATGGATTAAATAAATTATTGAGAGTGATCCAAGGAAAACAAATCACACTATCATGATAAGTCTCAAAGCGCCTCAAGAACACCGAAATATAGGTGAAGAAAGAAGGCCAAAACAACATCATGGTTCTTCATTGGCACTTCGTAATCCGTATGTTGAATTTGTTAGGCCTAAGAATGAAAATCCTATTAAGGAAATGACTCCATCAAACTATGAGTTGATCCACATCTCATTGGGTCAATATTTACATGAGGGTGATTCTCATATGTTCAAGAAATCCTCTTCCCGCCTCCTCACATGGAACAAAGAACACAAGAAAACAACTCGTGCAATTGGAGACACATCTAATGAAATGTAAAATTTCTCCTCAACAAAATTATAATAATTCTCGACAAAATATAAAATTGCAAAAGTCTGATATGTTTTCTATCATTATTATACTATTAAACGGAGAAACTATGTCAAATTATAGAAGATCTATACACTTTCATATAATAATCTATTTAATTTAACAAGATAAATCGAGTTACAACTTTATTGATCAATAAAATCATGAAGAACTTTTAAAAATTATGGTTATGACTAAACAAGATTAATTAAAAGTTTAAACTAGAGACACGTGTTGATATTCCGTGGGTTTTTCCAATAATTGTTCTTTACTTAACTCCAAGCTTGAGGAATTAACTAAAAATTAATTAACTTTGGATTCGGGTGGTCAACAGTAAAAAAACAAAGGACACTTGGTGAAGATCGGTTGTCAAGAATACAATGATAGGTGTTGAGATCTCACTGGCTACGGATGTACTACATGCTAGCATTCTAGGTAAGTTGAAGGCACTTGGGGTATGTCGAATTAAACCTCTAGAATCAGCCATTTTTATAGAAATATTTCGGGTCCAAGAATGAAAGATAGAAGACACTTCGATGAAAGGTAGAGATATGTGGATCAATCAAATATCGATACTTGGTGACAATTTAACGATTGAAGGTAACACATGGAAATATTTTTCCAAAATTTTGTGAGATATCATGAGGCGAATGTGAAGTCCCCAGGATGAGAAAGATTTAAATGAGTTTCAAGTCCGCAAAGAACCAAATAGGGTTCTTACAAAAGGAAAACAATATGCGAAAGAATGTGGACAAGTTCTATTGGTTCACATTCTCAAAAATATGACAACGAAAATAACATATGACATTGATGTCTTAATCTTATTGGTTGAAAATTGTCAAAACCGATAAAATACCGACATCACGAAATAGTTGGAGCTATTCTAGCAGTTCGGGTTTAACATTGGATAGAAACATGTTAAAAAAATTCTAAATCTGCGAAGAACATAGAGGGATCTCAAGTGATTTGTGCTTCGAACACTTAGTAGGACCTAAAAAAGGTTTGACATTGTGAATTTACATGGGGCTATCTTATTGGCTAGAACTCTGCAATAGTCAATAAGTCTAATACATTTTTATTCTATATTAATTGAAACATATTTTCTTTAAAAACAAACATACATACCCAAAACTACATATTGCATTAACTTATTTCCTACAATTCACATATTCTGATAACACAAACACGTATTTTCAAGATATACATAGAAAAATATACAAAATACATTCATTTTCTCATTTATTAGAGTAAAACAGAAGAATTAACTTCTTTCTATTAGCTTTTTCAATATAATTTACATAGCTTTTGCAAATATTTACCTAGTTTATAAAGAGAGAACTTATCTGAGACAAAGTGATCAAAAATTCTAATACAAAATTCCAATATAGAGAGAGAACATTGATATGGATTTATTAATACAAAATTCCAACACATCGACATATGTAACAAACACTAGACTATGGCCACATTATGAGAGGAAAATATTATACACCCCATGCATATTCACCTTGCTTTGGCCAGGAACCATTTGAGCTTGTACGATGTACCCCGGTTAGGACACCATTAGTGCCCCTATCTCTTACCCACCGCTTTCCCGCACAGGTCAACCTTGGAATTTTCTTTTATATATGCAATTCAAAAATTCCTTAAGACTCTTTTCAAAATGTTCTATTCCTCGAATCACAAGCACAATTCCTTATCTCTCATACATTCATTCATTCATTTCATTCCTCCTCTTTATTTTACATTTACATCTCTTTTATAATACATCATAGGTGGTTACAAACCAACACAATGGTTTCCACACCTTTTCATAAATCAAATTAAGCATATTTAATCAAATTCTCAGGATTATCATTTCCATATTAATCCAATAATTAATTACAACATATTCACTAATCACAAATCAAACTTTTCTTTAATAATCCAACAAGTCTTTAATGCTTTAAAAGCTTCAGGGATTTAGTCACATAACATTTATCCCCCTTTAAATCAACTATTGTCCTCAGTAGTGCCAAGTCTATTATGAAAAATCATAGAACAAAACACAAGTCATTAGTTAAACAATTCAAGATATTGCTCTTTTAGGAAATCTTCTCTTTCCCATGTAGCACTTTCAACATCACAGAAAGTCCATTTTACTTTAACCTCTTTAATTTCTTTATTTCTAATATTCTTAGTCCTATCCAAAATCATTTCAGGTTAAATTTTGAATTCACATGTAGGCTTGATAACTATATTCTTCCAATCAATAACATGATTAACATCATAAACATATTTCTTTAACAAACTTACATGAAACACATAATGAATTATAGATAACTCGGGAGTTAAAGCAGGTCTATAAGCAAGAGTTCTTATTCTTTCCAAAATTCCAAATGGTCTATAATAGCTAGGAGCCAACTTAGCATATTTACCCAATTTTAAAGAACTTTTCTTAGGTTTAACTCTAAGAAATACTTGATCACCTATTTAAAATTATCTAACAAATCTTTTTGAATTATCCCAATGTTTATACCTATCTTGGGAAGCTTTCATGTTTTGTTTTGATTTATTTATAATTTCTTCCATTTATTTTAAATTATCATTTTCATACCAAGATCTATGTTCAGGATTTGACCATGAAATAGGAGTAGTACAATTCCTACCATACACAACTTCAAAAGGTGTCATTTTTGTTGTAGTGTGATAACCTTGATTATAAGCAAACTCAATCAAATGTAGATATTGTTCCCAATTTCTAGGTTTTTCACATGTATACATTCTAAGCATATCTTCTAATATTCTATTTATTCTTTCAGTTTTTCCATCTAACTCGTAATGATAAGCAAGTACTAAATCTCAAACTAGTACCCAATTCATCAAACAAGGATCTCCAGAAAGAAGAAGTAAATCTAGGATCTCTATTAGTTACTAAATATTTAGGAAGACCATGCAAACGAAATATTTCCTTAGAAAATAAATGAGCTATATTAGAAGTAGAGTGATTAACTTTGGTTGGTAGAAAATGTTGCATTTTTGTCAATTTATCAACCACTACAAGAATAACATCATGACCATTCTTGGTTTTAGGTAAAACTTTAATAAAATCCATACTAACTGACTCTTGGGACCTAAATTGATTAATTCTTGTTATCACTATTTTGTTCCCTGAAAAATACTTGATCACCATGACCCCACACACGTAAACATGAGAAATCATGTCAAATCTTGTAAATAGTTTGCAGAGAGACTCTACAATGGAGTTGCGGGGCCTACGAAAGTTTAAACGACCTCATGTAAGAAGAAGTTCAAGAAACAGTTTTGTCACGTGAACTTGTGCTTCAAATCTAGCAAACAGATTGTAGGTGGGTTCTAAAATGGAATAGAATGGTCAGGGAAGGAGAAGACAGTGTTAAAGAAACCAGGGGCTCAAAGGAAAAGAAACATCAAATGCTCAAGTCGTCGGGCTCAAATGACTTAGAATGAGCCCTAAAAAATACTAAGTATAAAGGAGCTAGTGGAAGCTACCATGCATCAGCTTGGAACATCTACAAAGATAGATCCAAAATTAGAGACCCAAATGAGTACGATCTCATCATGTAGTTCAAGTTAAAAATGGCAGAGCGGGCCCAAAATTTACTAAGTATAGAGAGTCTGCGGACGGCTCCACATGTTGTATCAAAGACAATTTGAAGGCACTTTGCCCAAAAGGTGATTCCCAAATGAGTGCCATCTCACCATGTATTCAGGGCCCAAAAAGTAAGAGTGGCCATTGAAAATTCCAAGAGCTGTGGAGGCTTCCACATGTCAACCCGATGCTCCTTCAAAGGCAAAATCCTGAGTGGGTTTCTAAGTGAGCGCAAAGCCTCCACGCGTCCGGTTTCATAAAGGGACAAGGTTAGGGTTGAATAGTCAAAGCATTGAGACAGGCTAGCGGAGGATGCCAAGTGTCAGCATGATGCTAATCCAAGAGTAAATTGGGGGAAGGTTTCCAAACTAGCGCCAAGCCTCTACATGTCCTCGGTCAGATATATGACCCTCTCGAACAAAAAGACTTAGCCAAAACATGAAGAAACTGACCAATCCACGTAAGAAGCCATGTGTCATCCCAATGCAACTTTGAAAGAAAAATACAAAGGCAACCCTCAGACATGCAAAATTCCTCCATGTGTCCAGTTTTAAAAGGGGGGCCCGTTTTAGCAAATAGTTGCTGCCATTTCTGTACGGACCCGATTCAAATTTTAGATGGGCATATCTTTTGACTCAGTGCTCAAAATCTAACAAATCGACACTGTTGGAAATATCTCGACCTCGTCTATGCCATGGAGATCTAAAACTTTAATTTTGGAGAAGCTAAGTGGGTGAAAAATGGAGAAACATATTCATGCCATTAATACAGGATCTATTTGCCCCAACAACCAGATCAGATTTGATCTGATCCACCATTCCTCCTCCTTCAGGTGTTGAACGAGAAATTGATACAGACATGATGATAGATTTGGGGCAGATTTGCAGGAGGCATTGATGATAGTAGTTGAACTCTGAACTAGTTTTCCTGCTTCTCTCTCTTTCTCCCCTCGTGTCAAATCTATAAAGGGTCGAGACTCATTGTAAAAGGTTGGACATTTCTGTTTTGCACCCTCCCTTCTTTTGTTCACAAAAGGATTTGTGGAGCTTTTCTAACCTCTCCTTTAGGTTGTAATGCAAGTTTTTCTTCTTGGCCACTGCAATATACTGTATCAAATCTTGAGAAATAATATATATGTTTTTGGATGTTTCTTGACCCTCTCATGTATTCATTTTTGTTTCAGCAATCTCTTATTGTATTTTTGGCCATCTATGCATAGTGTTTGTATTACATTTCATGGTCTATGTTAAATTATAAAATGAGTGCCTAACATTCCTTTGGTGCATCACCTTGTTAGCTTAGTTTATTTTCTTGCATCTCCTCGACCCTGTCTCCTTGGTAAAATAGATTAGATTCAGATTAGATCCTCTGTAATATATTTGTGTGCACCTAAATAGAGGAATAGGAACCAACCTTAATCCGGAGATCTCTCTCAACTCACAAGGTCCCACACTTTGAGAGATGCTCCATGTTGTGCAATCACATTGAGATTCTCAACCCATCTAGTTGACAGCATTCGGGGGTCCTATGGTTCTACACTAACAAGTCCCAACAAAGACGTTAGTGTGCATGGGAAGTAGTAAAGAAGGAAGGCACTTAGGAAACATCATGCAAGGAAAGTCGCGTGATAGAATAGGTTAGCACGTGTGGGAGTAGGGAGGTTTGGGTACTTATCCATATTTTGAAGTAGTTGTCACAAGAGAAACACGTGAAAATCCTGAGTAGGTGTGACAAATGGATAAGGTGTCATCCTGGAGCCTTGGAGGTCAAGAAAAGAATATTCCACATAAGTAATATTCCTAGGATGATCATTATAGGTAGTGGATGCATTTGTAAGCTGGCATAGGCATTCGACCATGGAGGACCACACTTCCACTTGGTATGTGAGTTTTTCATGAAGGAAATCAAGGCGGTGCATCCAAATATTATTTAAAGGAGTGCTTGGGTTTGAAATAGGAGGAGAGGAGAGTGATGACAAGTTGTTGGGGAAATGAAGAGTTAAAGGAGGTAACAAAGTGTTGTTAGAATGCTAGGAGGGTTAAAGAGGGTTTTAAGTGGTAGTAAGGTGTTGTAGGAATACTTACAAGGATGTTATTGAGCATATATACATGGTTTGAGGTATGAACAAGAGTCGTAATGGGTAAAATAGCTAGAGGAACTCTCTCTGTAAATTATTTTTGTAGGGCTTAAGATAATATTCCTTGATATATTTGGTATGTATGACCCTTATGATGTAATGAGGCTACTGTAAATGTTTATAAATCAATATATGGTGTTTGATTTTGGTTATTCATGTTCATGAGTGTAAACCCTTGTGTTATTCATATTATTATGGGTCATATCTAGTTTCATTATGCTTATTTACAATGTTCATTCCCATTTATGATCCATCTGTTCATAGATCTGATTATCTGCATCTTCTATTTTTGAGTGAGTGTTGTATTTCCACTTTTACAACTCATTCTTCATTAATGGCAGATCATTCTTGAGAAGCCCACATAAAGGAGGGGCTTGGTGCTCACATGTGCCTTGGGTGAGAGATTAGTGCACACTAGGTGATAGGTCGATGTGCTTGGGGTAGAAAGGAGGTACATGAAGAAATGACTACATTTTGGGTTTGTTGTTGGGACCTCTTTTTGAAGATGTTGTGAGAATGAGGTGTGATGACAGAGTGTTGTAACTTGGACAATGTCTAAGCGTGGCTTAAAAGCATATAGGATGAATTTTCTTAGAGATTTAATACTAGACCTGAGTTTGATGCACGTAAATGGGTAGAGGACCACCTATATCATGAGTTGTATGAAACATTCTTTTGTTATTTCCTAGTGGAGTTGTATGAATGGCTTTTAGCATATGCATCTAGGTCAAGTTGGTACTATAGACCTCGTGTATGGACCCAAGATGAGTATTAAAGGCTGCATGATGCTAATCGACCCGAACCCATGCTTTCTATCACCGTGGAGTAGAGTGGTGACTAGTTATACCTTGGAATACACTATTTCTACATATTCTTGCCCGTAGATTGCTGAGTTTGAGTTCTTGAGGGAGCCTAGAGGATTGTTCTTACATGTTATTCTATTGGCTATCAAGATCCTAGTTATTAATTTGAGTTTGGAAGCCTTCCTTATGGATGGATAAACTCTTACTAGGTGCTGGTCATGGAAGATGGTGTGGTGAAAGATGATAGATCCTACAATGGAGAAGGAGAGAAAAGAGAGGAGAGTCAAGTATGATGAAGCATGAGAGAGGGAGTTGAAGAGACAATGCGAGGTTACATGAGTGATGGAAATACAGAGGTAGATGTTGCGGGAAGAATTTGATGTCTATGTAGAATGTATGGAACTTGAGAAGTTTGTGCTACCCCATCTTAGAAAGTGTAGGAGAGTTACCCCCTTGGCTTCTAGTGAGATTTCATCACGTGAAGAAAGGAGAGTCATAGGCATGCCTCTTGGCCCACCTAGTTACCATACCCGACACTTAGCCTTCCAGTTTTCTTAGGAAAACTTTTCTTATTTGGTTATTAGTTGTGTTGATATTGAGGTCAAGTGATACCTAGGAGGTATAATTTCTCATTTGGTACATCTATGGTTACGCAGTCATTTCCTTTATTCAATGGTATGATGTCCGTATGACATTTGGGCAAGGTGTGGGTTCACAAAGTTTGGGTATCACATCTAGAAGTCGCGTGGGAAACACATTTGGGAGTGGGTTAACTTCGTGAGATTGTCGATGCACAATTTAGCACGGTAGTGGGTTTGCAAGGAGCATTGCGTTAGGATATTACCAATGATAGGATGAGTATCTCGTGGATCTAGACGAGTTGACACTAGCGGATCTTGTGGTGCTGGAGGTGGTGTAAATATTGGAGGAGGCCAAGTTTCTGGATTTGGTGGGAAATTGCCTCAACAACTTCGGCAGGTATTTTTTAGATGTCTTTGCATTTTCCTGACTATAAACGTGTGGAAGACACTACAGAAAATGTGCATAAATGTGATTTGATATGGTGCACAAAGGGTATCATTGCACTAGAAAGGAAGGAAAGTCAATTTGCAACCATGTTGCAAGGGTGTGTGCATAACTAGTACAAGAAGTATGATCCACACTAGACAATGGTGGATTACATCATGCTACATGATGCATTTTTGGCAAAGTTCCACATCCTAAGTTTGAATAGAAGAGCATCAACATGTTGAAGGAAATCCAACAAGGGATGGTAGAAAGTGTGTAGGAGTATGACGCATGCTTTAAGACTCTTTTGTCAAATTTGTCTTATGATATTCACCCATCTCAACATGCTTAGTGGTTCATTAGAGGGCTAATCATTCCGTTCAGGAGGGAACTTTCACATAATACCTTCATAGATTTGTGCAAGGCCTTTTAGGTTTCCTTATGTGTCGAGGCCATGGGAAGTGTTGATACAAGTGTCAGTCCATTTATTGAAACCCAAATTACTTCCATTAAAAAGTAGCTAGAGAAATTGTTTGTGATCTCGACTCATGACACTCGAATTGGGATATGGTGCAAAAACAACAAAGTATAGGGGCATACAGAGGAAATTTTCCTGTGACGATTAGTGCGATCCATGTCCGTGGACTGTGATATTTTCCATGAAGATCATGATGCAAGTAGATTCCCATTGGTACAACATGCGATCCATAAGAATGTGTCATGCTATTGCAAATTTTTACCTCTACTACTCATGACACCAAGGATTCTAGATTGATTGACTAGATACATGATGCCATTGATACTAGTGTGTCCTAGAACAACGTTTCCAATAGTTTAATTGATGATGGTCATCATTATGAGAGGCACACTGAGATGGAGGAGATAATGGAAGAGGATTTCAGGTGGATTCTCGAGGTTGTGGTGATACGGAGGAGGAAGAACTGAATTCCCTTGTGGAACATGTTATAACTATGGATATGTTTCACCTTTTTCTTAGATTGTTTCTTCGAGTCGTTGATGAAATAGATAGGGTAACGGAATAGGAGGAATACCTGTTCAAATGTTGGTTAATGGGTTGTTGCATGTGTATGACTTCCGAATCCACAACTGACTGTGAGAAATTCCTTTTGGCTAGGATGAACTACTTGTAATGAAAGCAAGATCACCGAAGGAATTAAATAATATGGGCGATGAACCACCCTAACATGAGCTAGATCCGGAAGTATGATACTTCCTAGATGGTTATCACTCCAATGTTTTAAACAAATTAATGTTGTAAACAAAATAAATCCTATTTTTATTTTAAAATGATTTAGGTATCTCACTTAAAACACAATAAGAAAATAGATATAATCTAACATGCTAAGCTAGAATGGAATCCACAGTCAAATGACCGGTTCAGGTCTCTGCAGTGTGTGAAAAGGCCTTGGGTAGGTCACGGGTGAGTGAGGGTGAGGTAAAATTAGGTGAGTAGGTCTTTTTTAAGGCTTTGTGGGCAAACACAGAGATCGGTGTCGGTCAGGGGTGACCGATGGCGGTTAGGTATAACTAGTGCCGATTATTGTGAGATCTGGAAACGTCACAGAATAGGTTTTTGGTCTCCTTTGTGATTGCACAAAGGATTTTAGTTGGTCAGGACGAGGTATTGGGTAAATGGAGTAGGATTTTGCGAGGTTTTAATGAGTGTATGGAGGTGAAAATGTTAGAGAAGGTCAATATGGAGCAAGATAAACAATGGGTGATAAAATAATGGTGAAATGAAACAAACCAAAGAAGCATGATGTTATACTTACGATTTTGTTCCCGAAGGTCTCAGTGTGTGAAGGATGGAGGTGCTAATTTTGGGTTTGAAGGTGCAAGTGATCACCAACTGAAGAAAAGCTTCTGCATGGGCTGCATGTGCACTCCTCTTTGCTTGGATAGATCATATTGTTGCTGGGCTGGCTGTGCAAGAGAAGATGCTCAATCTCCTTCATTGGATGTGAGTTTTTGCTAGAATTTTCTCTCTAAAGATTCGTTATGTCTCTGAGATTCATTCTTGCTCGTCTAATTTCTCCCAATGTTTTCCAACCTTGAGAATAAGGTAGTTTAGGGGTTAAAAGGGGTAACCGACGATGGTCCGGCTTAACCGGTGACGGTTAGGGATAACCGACGTCGGTCAAGGCAGGATTTCCTAGGTTTACTAAACTTAGAGAGATCCTCCTGATTTTCTTGGATCTCATGTCGTTATCCTGATTAGACTCGGGAGCTTCTTGTGAGCATGTGGGAATGTGGTTAGAGGGAACGTAGGCATTGATTTTTAGGGTTTGGGTAAGTCTTAGTTAGTTATGGAAAATTGCTAAGAATAGGTCTTAGGTTGAGTTGGTTTGGTGAGGTGTCTAAGCGAACTATATGTGTAGATATTATTTAAATAATAAATATAGTGAGGATAATGGATTAATTTAATTAAATTAATATTAGTGGGTTGAAGGGGGTCATGGCTAGGTAAATGTAATAAAGGGTGCTTATATGTCAAGGGACAAAAGGGGAGTGTGACCTAATTTTAGTGTCTACATTTCCCCCTTTTTTATGTAGCTTGTATTAGTGACCAACGCTAATAAAAATAAGATGTGGTTGCCCCATATGAGGGTGAAGGTGATCCCCCTCAAACCAGGAATTGACGAGGTAGCAGGCTAAAGTGGTGAGTGGTTTGATAAAAGGTAAATGTGAAGAAAAGGTAAGTGGGTATAGGGAAAAGGGAGTGAAAGGTCTACTCGGGCAATCTAGGTAATGGGTCAGGGTCAAAGGTAGCAACAGTCAAACACATGCACACGTATAAACTGTAGCACGCTACTGGGTTGAAGAGAAAAAAAATCTACATCATCTAAGGTCGATAGGTTTATCCAAAAAATGTTGAAGTGAATATGGTATCTAAGGTATAGGATAAGGTTAGGAAGCACAATGTAGGTTAGGTGCAAGAATGTTTAGGTATGTTCTAGTACACCAAAGGTAGGGTCAGGATAAATAGTCACGGTAATAGGCTAGGTAAGGTCATTAGGTCAATCAACACAGGTAACAATGCCACAAGGTATAGCGAACACATGAGGTCAAAGGTCACTAGTAATGATCCAGGTCCAAATATCTAGGTTACGACATGGGTAAGGCTGAGGTAAGGGTAAAATAATGAGTCCCCAAAGGAGGACAAATGGAGGTAGTAAATGATGAGGTCAGGAAAGGTAAGGTAATGGGTTGGGTAAAGGTATGGGGTAAAGAGCAAGGTAGAGGGTGGGGTAAAATGGCAAAGTAAGGGAAATGTGTAGGTAAGGGTGACCGATGGTGGTCATGGATAACCGACATCGATATAGGATAATCGGCGGCGATTAGGTAGAGTATGAGACCGATGTTTGGTCGAGGGTAACCGACATTGGTTAGGTCAGGTTGGGTATAAAAAAAAATCCACGTTTTTATTATTCATTTGTGAATTACGAAGTGAAGAAAGGACAAAAAGAGAGAAAAGTGAGAAAAGCATTCGGAGGAAACAGCAGTGAAATGTGAGTGGAAGTGTGGTTTAACGGTGGTGGGGTTGGTGAGTAACGGGTCCACGAGATCATGGAGAGGGATTCAAGTGGTTGAAGGGTGTGGGTAGAGATTTGGTGATGGTAGAGGTAGGAGAGGGATCGGGTGGACCACCGGCACAGTGGTCGACATGCCATCAAGATGGTGGCAGCGATGAGGTAAGCACCTAACTCTTTAATGTTAATTAGATAGAGTAGATGGTGTAATAATTGGTTTGAGTAGAGTTTTGTGGGTGTTTTTATTTTGTGGGTGGGAAAAAAGTTAAATCGGGTATGGGGGGAAAAATGGGAAAAAAGAGGGTTGGAGGATAGGAAATTGGATAGGTGGGGTGGGGAGGGGTTTATGGGGTAATGTAGGTCAGTGTAGGTGGGGTAAAAGGGATAGGTGGGAGGGTTATAGAAAAAGGGGGTTTGGGAAGTCACAAATTTTTCTGCAATGATGGCGTCGGTCAAGTATAACTAGGATCGGTCACCTAATAGGTGACCGATGCCGGTTTAAGGGTGATCGAGTTAGTTAGGCTGAATCGGCACCGGTCGGGATTTTAGGCTCAAGGGTCCAAAAAAATGATGTAAGTTAGGTGGTTGAGATGGGTAAGGTAAAAAATAGGGTGGTGGGTAATGATAAGTGAGGAATAAGGTCATGGTAAAGGTAGATTAATGTTGTGCTTTGGATTGGATGCAAGGTCGATCGTAGTTACACATGCGAGACAGGGTTATGCTTTGTTGCTAGTGACATTGCGTGGCCTAGCAACCCCATTGAGCTGCAACACATGGAGGTAGTGGGCTTGAGTGGTATTCGGCGCTACCGACATGCTATTTGGTAGCCTAGTTTGATGGTCATGCTCATCGATAGATGGGACTCTGTGACCAACATGTTCCACCTTCCGACGGGTGAGATGACTATCACCCTAGAGGACGTGTTCGATTCTAAGGTTACCCATATTGGGGGCCCAGGTGTATTCTATCTCCTCTAAGGCCTCAGAGGAGCTGATCGGGACCATATTTGGTGAGGGGGAAGCAGAGTTGAGCTTCCATAGCGTCAATTTGAGCTATGACGAGATGTACCTAGCCCGTCCGGATGAGACGAGGCTAGTAGTTTTATTGATGGAGGCAGTGTGCTTCTATGTACTACCTGATGCAGAGGGTGGACACTTTCCTTGATCACTGATGGGGGTGCTCCATGATATTATGGTGCACGAGACATGGATTACATGGGCACCAACATTTTTGGTGTAACTTTACAGAGAGCTTTAGGCATACAGGCGGCTGCGTAGGTTTAGCTTTGTGTTGTACATTTATACTACACTGCTGGGCCTACGAGCACATAGTTTGTGTTCAACTGATAGGGATGCCTTGAGAAGATGCATTCCCACCGAGATGTGTGTAGTTGGGATATAAGAGATGGGTGCCGGTTTAGGTGAGCAGAGGTCAGATAGGCCGACATATGATGTGGCCCATTTTCGGTAGTTGTTGGAGGGGTTATCTGGAGTGGACATTATCTAGAGGCCATATGTGGGATTCCCCTCATATAGGCACATGCATGAGGAGCTAGCTGAGCTCCAGCTAGAGAGGTGGATTCAGGGTTACCGTGTTAGGGAGGATGAGATGTTCTCGGTCGATAGGTTTCGACGGTAGTTTGGGCTCATCTGAGATATTTCTCCCCTTCCCATAGTACCATAAAGATGATGTGGAGAGGCATGTCCCTCTACCACAGCCTACCATGCCTTTAGGAGAGGAGGAGCAACCATTGGATCAACAGATTGATGATACTGGAATCACAGATAGGTATAGGTAGTGATGGGTGGCTCAGTTACAATCCATACCACCTAGACCAGGGTAACTAGATTTAGCTATCGTGACAATACAGAGAGATGCCCTACAGGGGTAGGTAACGATGTTGATAATTTAGATAGGTATACTACAAACACAACTAGAGGGGATAGAGGTAGAGTTGGCGGAGCTACGGGTGCAGATGGCGATCTGCAAGCCCCAGATGGCGAGAGGAGAGGTGCGGGAGATGGAGACAGAGATGGTCAGGTGGCAGCCTTACAAGCTCAAGTGGTAGGATTACAAGCTCATTTGGCCACAGCCTAGGCATAGATTAGGGTCTTATAGGCCAAAATACAAGCACGAGGATAGGGGAAACCACCACAAGCACACGGGCAAGGGTACCACCACATGCGCAAGGAGCTGGTCCTGGTTCACAGGTTGGTGTAGGGCAGATATAGGGGCCGAGACCTATGGGACCACCATAGACCATGCCTATATCTAGGCTATGGGATGCCCTAGGTGAGGCGCGATACTATCAAGACCAGCTCATGGCGATCAGATATACTTCCTCTCATACAGAGAGTATAGGGCACAACAAGCATCCAGTGAGAGGACAAGATCCCGCACACATAGTGTGGAGAGCACAAGAGGGCAATGAGCTCTAAGGCTTGATCAGGGAGAGGCCACCAGTGCATGGTGACCAGAGCGAGGTGATGTGCTAGTAGGGGCACAGGAGAGGCGAGGGTGTAGGTGACATGGAGATGGAGGACATCCGTGAGATGTCTGATATGTAGCCTCCCTATTTTTGATGTATACTAGTGTTTATTGTTGATATATATGCCAGCCTGCATGCCATAGATTTTTGTATTTTTGATCACATACCAGCCTGCGTGCCAAAGACGGTGAGGATGTATGAGTGATTTTTGTATATTGTGAGCATATACCGGCTCAGTGCAAAGATTTTTGTATTTTATATCAGCCAAGCGTGCACATTTTTGAGATGATGTCCATGATGAGACAGTATGTATGTTGAGATACACATTTATTGATTTATATGATGAGATTCATGGTATTTTGTGATGCATTGATGTGTTTATGAGATGTTGGTTTTATGGCTTGTGTTAGATGAGATATGGATGTGTTACTTTGATATGGATGGAAATTAGGTGAGTTAGGCATGATGGAGTCAGGTTAGTTTAGGCATGGATCGAGTCAGGTTATAGGCATGGATCGAGTCAGGATTTTAGGCATGGATTGAGTTAGGTTATAGGCATGGATTGAGTCAGGTTTTAGGCATGGATTGAGTTAGGTTATAGGCATGGATCAAGTCAGGTTATAGGCATGGATTGAGTCAGGTTATAGGCATGGATTGAGTTAGGTTATAGGCGTGGATTGAGTCAGGTTATAGGCATGGATTGAGTTAGGTTATAGGCATGGTTGAGTCAGGTTTGGTAGGCACGATTCATTATGGTTGGCAATGAATGATATTATGGGTCATATGTGAAATGTTGTATAATCTATGTAATGATGGTAAGTGTAACAAATGTATAAAATGGTAAATAACTTGTTATGTATGTGGCTTAATTTCCAATTTTGTTAGAAACGGGGAACTAAGTGAAGTGTGGGGTAAATGGTAAGTTAGGCATGGTTGATGAATTGATTAGGGTAGAGAGTGGCCAAGCTAACCTCCAAGGGCCCCATGCCCTCGAGTGTTGCCTACATAGTCCTAGCAAAAGGGACCTCAGGCCGATGTAGTTCTCCCATGAGCTAGGGAAGAATATGAGAATGAGTTGGTAGGTTTGTGGTCATGTAGTGGGTTTAGGTTTAATAGGTGTGGGTAGATTATAGGTGAAGGTGATTATAGCGAAAGGGAGGATGACCCCCAAAGGTAAGCGTCAAGGACCAAGTCCTATATAAGGTAATCAAAATGTAAACAAAGATGGTTAAAAGATAAGAGGGGGGAAATAAAGCCACCTGATTGGGTAGAATCATACCGAGTAGATCATACCTTGAAAAGGGGTGATGAATACAAGACCCGAAAGGCATTGTATGATTAACTGTTCTATGTGAATGTAGTCACAGACCACCAAATGTTGAAATTCCAATATGTCCCTTAAGGCGATTTAGGAAATGAGAGTGGAAATGGTAAGGTGGGTGAAAGGTAGTTAATCATATATGTTTGGGTGACAGTCTTTTGGGTAATAGGTCTCGAGGTCACGATGGGCAAGTCCATGACTAAAAAGTGTTGTTTTTTGTTTTGATAGAATGATCGATGTAGGAAGTCTAGATGGGATAAATGATATGGTACTCCTTGAGGTCTTCGTGAAGCTGATTGATGCAGGAAGCTTCGTTTTCTCTCGTTTTTTTAATATATATTTTTATTTCTTTTATGAAATCTTCACATAGCTATCCTTTAAGGGAGTAGTCTATTTATAGTAGCAATTTGGTCGAGAGGAAGATGTCCTTTTGAGGGAGTCATCTTGTTTTATTAGAAGTTTGACTCAAGGAGTTTGGTCCCATGTGGAGGTATTTGAACTCATGGACAAGACCAAGGTGAAGGATAGGACTCTTGTTCAAAAGGTAGGGTGGAATGACCATGGGATATCATCTAAAGGTAGAAAAATATTATCCATGAGAATCATGCTATGTGCGATGTCACGGTACACATATTCAAGAGAATATAACAAGTGACAAGTACTCACATGATTCTTGTTTAATCATTAGGGAGGTGTGTGGAGTGGATAAAACTCAAGGAACAAGCCAGTAAAAAGACAAAGGGTGAGGTAGGATGACAAGTCAACAATAGAATGGTCGAAGATGTAATGCATTAAGGGGCTCAGGTTTAGGTTTACCCTCAAGTGAGGACAAACGATAGCCACCCAATCCATAGGTATGAGTTATGATGTATGGTCCAAGCCAATTAGGAGTGAATTTTCCCTATTTACTTTTTTTCTACTTTGGTTACGTCCCGATTTTATTTCAAGACAAGGTCACTAACTTGGAATGTTCATTCATGAACACATTTTCATAAGCACATTTGATACATTGTTGGTAAACTTGAAGGTGATCTAGAGAGTTAAGATGACATTCATCTAATAACTCTAGTTGTGCTAAGCAATCTTGATGAAAGTCATCATCAATGAGCATGTCTTGGAGAGAAATGCAGAGTGAGGGGATCTGGACTTCCAGAGAGCGAACAACCTTTGGATTGTAGACCAGTGAAAAGGGTGTGGCCGCAATGGAAGTGCGAATACTTGTGCGGTATGCCCATAGGGAAAAAGGAATGTGCGTATGCCAATCCCTCCCAGTATCATTAACCACTTTCATGAGAATTTTGTTGAGGGTTTTGTTATTAAATTCAGCTTGGCCGTTGGTTTGTGGGTAATAAGGTGATGAGAAATTAAGTTGAATGCTAAATGCGTCGCAAAGTTTTTTCAATGTTTTGTTTTTGAATTGTTTTCCATTGTTAGTGATGAGGCGATGAGGACACCAAAGTAGCAAATGATGTGATGGTTAATGAACTCACATATTTTCTCAGCTTTTCATGGAGATGAGTGATATTTCTTCCACCCATTTTGTGTAGTATTCGGTAGCGGTTATGATCCATTGATGGTGTTGGGAAGAATGAGGATTGATTTCTCTAACAAGATCCAAACCCCATTGAGAGAAGGGAAAAAGGTCACGAGCGACCTGTAAGGCATGACTGGGTATATGATGAAGGTTGGAATGTTGTTGAAATTTCACATAGCATTTCACATAGTCACAAAATCATGATGAAGGGTCACCAAGAATATCCTAGGTGAATAATACACTTAGCAACAGCAAGGCCACTAAAGTGACCTCCACATATGCCATCATGAACCTCCTTAATGGTATAAGGAATTTCAGAACTTGTGAGGCATCGTAAGAGAATACCATCAAACCATGCTTATAGAGGAGTCCCCCTAGGATAATAAAATGGGAGACCTTTTTAAGGAAGGCACATTGTTTGTTACGGGTGAGATCAGGAGGTAAGATGGAGAGGGAAAGGTAGTCAGAGTATTGTTTATACCAAAGGTCACTCGGGTTAGGGGTGTCATTTCCAATTGAGTAAACATCATGAGGTAAATAAGAAGGTGAATGGAGGTGTTGTACGATGACAAATATTTTGGAATCGGTAGGGGAAGCAGGTATTTGGGAAGCTAAGTAGGCCATGGTATCTACAAATTTGTTGGTTGAACGTGGGATGGTTTGAAGGGTGTAACGATCAAAGGTGGTCAAAAGTATGTCTACATGATGTTTGTACTTTTGAAGTATCTCGTTACGACATTGGTACATACCATTGACTTGGTTTATGACCAATTTTGAATCTTTAAAGATGTGAATGGATTTGACATCTAGGGCATATGTAGTCTGGAGACCTAGTATGAGCGCTTCATACTCAGCAATATTGTTGGTGCATTCAAAGTCTAGTTTGAAAGACAAAGGCATGGGTTCTCCATCCAGAGGAATGAGGATAACACCAGCCCCACCCCCACATTGACACTTGGAACCATCAAAGAATAGTGTCATTTGGTAAGGGGGTTCATCCAGGAAAGGGTAGCAATGGATTCATCGAAAGTCAAAATTAGAGGGTTGGTCCCTGGCAATAGGTGCATCAGCCAGTTGGTCGGTGATAGCCTAGCCCTTAATGGAATTTTGGTGAATGAATTCGAGGTCAAGATCAACTAAAAGCATAAGCCATCGCGTGGCACGCTGATTTTGATAAGGTTTGGCATACATGAAGTGTAAAGGGTCGGTGTTGGTCACAACATAGGTTTTGTGGTTGAGTAGGTAATGGCGGAGTTTGGTGGTGACGAAAACTAAGGCTAAGAAAAGATTTTCTGGATGGTTGTATCGGGTTTCATAATCCAAAAGAGTACGATTATGTAATAAACTACCTACTCCTATGTTGTTCATCACGATGAGTGAGCATGGCTCCCAAGGAATGATCGGTAGTTGATATGTATAGGTAAAAAGGTTGATCGTCTTTAGGTGGAATAAGTATGGGTGGTTGGAGAAGGTATTGTTTTAGGGCCTCAAAATCTTTGTGATAGTCCATATCATCCCATTTAAAAGAGACATATTTCCTAAGCGAGATGATGAAATGGTTGACATCGATGAAATAGTTGTGAAATGAAATGGTGAATGGATTGCAATTTACCTTGCGCAGCTATAGAATTGTTTAAGGTTAGTGGGCAGGTATTTCCGAATGGCCTTCACTTTAGCAGGTCAACTTCTATACCATGGAGGGAAACAATAAATCCCAGGAGCTTTCCTAAAATAACCGTGAAGACACACTTTTTAGGTTGAAGGCAAATGTAATATTTAATGAGGCGGTTAAAGATGGTTTGGAGGATAGCGAGGTACTTTCGGCGCGACGTTTAGATTTGGCCAAGAGATCATCCACGTAATCTTCCAATATACGATGCATGATATCATGGAAGATGTAAGTCATAGCATGCTGATATGTAGCACCAACATTTTTAAGGCCAAAAGGCATGACTCGATAGTAAAAGGTTCCCGACGGTAATGAATGCGATCTTGTGCTGATCTTTCGAGGCCAGCAAAATTTGGTTATAAGTCGAGAAGCCATCCATGAGTGAGAGCATCTCGTGACCAGCAGTGAGGTCAACCAGTTGATCAATACCGGGAAAGGGAAAGTCGTCTTTCGTGCAGGCTAGGTTGAGGTCACGAAGTGCATGTAAAAATGTGGAGTCCCCCTGTTGCTTTGGTAATAGGGACAATGTTAGAAATCCAATGAGGATAATCAATGGGTAAGATGAAGGAAACCGAAAGAAGGCTCTAAATTTCTTCTTTGCTAAGAAGAGCAATGCAAGGGTCCATTTTCCTTAGCTTTTTTTTGATAGGTTTGGCATCGGGAATGGTTATGATATTGTGGACCACTATGGTGGGGTAAATACTGGGCATGTTTGCGTAAGACCAAGCGAAAGTGTGGTTATAATCTTAGAGAAAAGAAGTGATGGCTTCTTTCTCAGCAGCATCTAAAGATTGTTTGATCTTTAGGATGTGCGGGTCATCTTGAGTATGAATGTTGATCTCAATAGTCGATTCATTCAACATGGTTTGTGTCTCGAAAGGTAAAAGGCGATGAATATATGAGTCTTCTGCACCAAGGTAGGTGAGTATGGATTCATCATCTTGACATTGAATGATGTTAATGGTAGGTGTGTCATCATCAATCATCTTAGGATACATGAATGGGAGAGTGGAAGGGGCCTTGCCTTCACGTTGATAAGTCAAAGGCCCCAAGGAAATGGTGTTTACGAAAAAAAAAGTTAGGAGGGATAGATTTAGGATCCATCGGCTCTGTCGGTGAGGGTGGTGATGAAGGTGGAAAAGGGCTAGGGTTTTCAATGAGTTCAATGCGGACCTGTTTGGTAGGATGTTCAGGGAAGTTGATACCACTCCGTTCATTATGTTTTCGAGTGGTACATGGAATAATGGTATGGCGGCCTTGCTCATAAAAGCCAAAACCAAAACCCTTCCATGCATAGTGGTGCAGGAAGGTATGGGTGAAACGGCAATTGGTAAGTGATTGGAAGTCAGCGGAAAATGGGCGGGGTTGTGATGGTGGTTTAGGTGTGTAAGTGGTAGTATCAAGTCCCCCATAGGTGAGACTAGTATGAAGATGAGGAGGACCATAAAGGAGGCGTTCTCCTATACAGTGATCATAGTGAGGGTGTTGGTGAAGGCTTCCATACTCATGTGGAGTAAGGAATGTGTTGACACTATATAGGCGGTACTCCCCCAGAGTGAGGCGTTGAAAAAAACCTTCCAAGGGATCAGTGGTTGGTATGTAGGTAGCTGGTATGGATGATGTGTCGGAGGTCGATGCGGAGGTGGAGTTAACAGATTGGGTAGCTAATGGGTCAGCCATGGAGGTTATAGCAGTGGTAGGAATAGAGGAGGTATGTGCGGTGAAAGCAACGACTGTACTGGTAGGTGGAGGTGTAGGTAAAGTGATAGTGATTGCGGAGGTAGACGGCTTGACAGGTATGAGCGCATCATTGGGTCGGTAAAGAATGTTGCATGTTTTGAAAGGTGATGGGTCAGATGGAATGGTATAAGTGTGTCCCTCATGTTCAAACTTTACATAATGATGCAAAGTGGAAGGAATGCAACCCATGAAACGGATCTAGGGTCTACCAAGCAACAAGTTATATTGGAATTCCCCCTCCAAAACATAAAAAAATTCTAGAATAGTGCGGGGGCCCACGTGAACATGAAGGATTATGGTGCCTAGTGTGGTGGTGATAACATCGTTGAATGAATGCAACATGATCATATGTTTGTGAATGCAATTGTTAGGTATGCATATTTGAGAAAATGCATGGGATGAAATGATGTTAATGCTAGCACCTCCATCGATCATCACACGACATACCCATATGTCATCAACATGGAAAGAGATGAAGAGGGTTGGGTCCGGGTCATCATTTTAGTGTGATGCAATCTCTTCCTCCGAGAAGCTAAGGAGACCACTTGGTGAACAAGGTGAGGTGAGGAAAAAGGTGGTAATTTGGTGAGAGAGGCTACATGATGGGTTGTGATGATGGAGGCTATAGATGTAGGGTCATTGGGTAAAACCTCAATAGATTGAAGAACATCCATGAGGACTTGATGATGGGATTCTGATGTTTAGATGAGGTCGTATAAGGACATTTTGAGGGGATATTGGTGTAGTTGTTTGAGCATGGTGCGATGTGTGATGCCATTAGAAATGGGGTATGCGGGACCACGGATAGTTATTTTAGGTATGAGTGTTGATGGTATGTTGGGTATATGATTGGTTGGTGGGTTAGCTACCTTGTCTTTTCCCTTCTGCACACGTGTAGTGACATGTATCATGTTGATTTGAGGGAAGTTGGTAAATGGAGAAGGTGTAGGGTGAGTGGTATAATGACATGAAGGGAAAAAACCTACTAGAGGAGAAAATCCCTATGAGGTCAGTTGGGTGCAATGACATTTGGGTGGTGGTGTGGCCAGTTCTCTAATGTGAACCATGTTAATTTCAAATTTTTTGTGTGGTTCTAGGAGCTGTGAGGGCAGAGGTTGTGGTTGTTGAGTAGGCAGTGTGGGAATAGGTGTTGGTGAAGCAGGATCCTCATTGAGAAGGTCGTCATCATCAAATTTGGTTTCTGGTGGACACAATTGGATGAGGATAGTTTTGAGGCCTTACACTCTCACATCGTGCCCGACACACATGATGGTATGCAAAATTTTAGTATCATCAAACCCTTTGGGCTTGGGTTTGAGGGGTCATAACGTCGGAATGACAAGTAATGTGATAACAAAATTCTCAAAGAGGTTGGTTAAAATTTTGGCATAGGACCATGCTAGTGGATCACAATGGGAAGTGAATGTGGGTTTGGGTGTAGGTGTGGTTGGTTGTCTAGGAATTGTTTTCGGAAGAGTAGGGATGGGTTGAGTGATGGGTTTAGGTTCTAGTGTGGTTTGAGGTATCGGTCGGGTTCATTTGGGTAGGGGTACAGTAGATGGACGAGTAGGAGGGTGTGGGGTTATTATGACTACCTTATTGTGGGGTAGTGGGGTTTTGTTTTTGGGTCACACCTTCTTGGGTAAAGGTCATGTGGGCGTACGTGGTCCTGGAAGGAAAAGCAGATGGAGGAAGAGGACAAGTTACCCATGGGGAAATGGGGGTGCTATGAAGGTAGATGACGTGAGTCATACTTGGGGTGTGAGGGAAAAGACTGAAGTGTAGTGGGTAGTGAAGCAATAGTTGAAGGTATTGGACGTATTGGTGGTAAAGAGACTACAGGTGAAGGTATAAGTCATGTTGTGTGCCTGGCTAGGTTAGAGGTATGTGAGGAAGGAATGGGTTGTTGTGTTATTGGTTTATCAATGGGTGAAGGGTGCTTGATTGTGTTGGGCACTGAGGTCTTAAGGCGAGATGGGACAAGTGCGGGTGTGATTGGTGTGGTCGGGGTATGAGGTCGAGGAATTTGTTTCTTTGGTTTGGGTGTCAGAGTAGGTTTGGTATTGACATTGGAGGATGTAGCTAAATCTAGTTTAATAGGTGGATGAGTAAGGCTGGTGGTTGGGGTGACCCCTAAAGTGGTAATAGGTTTAGTGGAGGAAAATGTTGTGGGTGTGGGTTTGGGTTTAGGTGTAGGTCGGGTTATGGGTAAGGATGTGGTGTGAGTGCTAAAGGGTATCATGGAAGGGGTTGCAATCAGTAGTAGTTGTATTTGGTTTGATGGGTGGAAATGTGTTTGGGTAGATGGTGGAGGTGTCATTGAGGGATCTCTGCATCTGTGTTGAGACAGGGAGTAAGATGCGCCCCATAATAAATCCCTATCCACATAATCTAAGTGATCAACCAAACATGAGAACGAGAATGTCTATGGGTGGAGTTGGCGAGGACCTAATGGGGATTCCCATAAAATGCATCTTAGAGATGGGGAATTGGCCAGCTTCAACTTCCGTGGGTAAGAGAGCTGAAAGTAGGTTTGTTGGATGTTGGGTAGCTGATGGAGAGTGCTCGCCGAGAGGCAAAGGTATCTCCACTGGGTCTATGATGGGTGGAAGAGATGATGGGAGTTCCTCTATAAGTGGAGGAATAGATAGGTGCTCCTCTATGGGTGGAGGAGGTAATGGGTGCTTCTTTACGGGTGGAGAAGGTAGTAGGTGCTCCTCTGTGGGTGGAGGAGGTAATGGGTTCTCCTCTACGGGTGGAGGAGGTGCGATAGGTAAAG
Source organism: Taxus wallichiana var. yunnanensis (assembly GCA_018340775.1). NCBI lineage: Eukaryota > Viridiplantae > Streptophyta > Pinopsida > Cupressales > Taxaceae > Taxus > Taxus wallichiana. The sequence continues at coordinate 265,444,890 of CM031243.1, read as the reverse complement.
GTTCTTGTTGTAAATATCTTTCCCCGATGGTAGATATAGACAAGCAGAAGAATATGGAAATCAAAGAAGCTCAAACCCCGACATTTATTGTGTTCTTGCTAACCAAGTAGGGAGCACGACACGAGGTGTCAACATGAAAATGGATGTGCCCATGGTGTAGGTAAGAAGATGTTGACATGCCAAAAGTCACACCCATGGTGCAGGTCGAGGTGCATGGCAAGAGGTGTCGACATGAAAATGGATGCGCCCATGGCACAGGTAAGAATATGTCGACACACCAAAAGTCACACCCATGGCGTAGGTTAGAGGCGCACAGCAAGAGGTGTCAACATGAAAATGGATGTGCCCATGGTGCAGGTAAGAAGATGTCGACAAGCCAAAAGGCGCACCCATGGCACAGTCGAGGCGCACACTTGGAGAGAGGTGTCGACATGAAAATGGATGCGCCCATGCGCTAAGAAAGATGTCGACACGCCAAAAGTCATGCCCATGGCACAGTCAAAGGTGCACATAAAGAGATGTCGACATGAAAACGGATGCACCTATGGTGCACGTAAGAGGGTGTCGACATGAAAATGGATGCGCCCATGGCGCAGGTAAGAAGATGTCGACACGCCAAAAGTCACACCCATGGCGCAGGTCAGAGGTGCACATAAAGAGATGTTGACATGAAAATGGATGCACCTATGGTGCACATAAGAGGATGTCAACATAAGGATGGATGCACCAAGGTGCACCTTCAGGAGGCGCAACATTTTGAGTCTTGACGTGAAGTAGACCCTGACCCAGATATTCAAACGGCCATAACTTTTCACAGGGAGCTCGGATTCACGCAAGGTTCGACTTTTCAGAAATCTTACGAGGTCCTATTTCCAAATACGACTAGATATCTTTAATTGGGTGAGAAAAATTCTTTAAAATAAAAAATACATTTCACCACTTTTTAGGTTTGCTTGAGGGTTCTCACCTACCACCATAATGAGATGAATTAAATGCAACCTAGAGGTGGTTGAGGTAGATTTGGAATTCCTCTCTCTTTTCTCTCTCATTCTTCCTATAAATTGTAAGGAGGATTCTTTCCAAAGGTTGGACATTCTTGTTTTTCCCCTCCCTTCTTCTCTTTGGCAGGTGAATTTGTGGAGTTCAAACCTCCCATTTTAAAACTGTAATGCAACTTTGCCTCTTGGCATTTTGAAGTGTATTGTATCAATCTTTGGAGCAAGTAATACATGTCAGTGGATGATTCTCAACCCTCTCAATGTTCATTTGCATCCTCTTGATCTTTCACTACAAATTTGGTTATCAGTGCATGCTCTTGCATTACATTTTTATGGTTTGTGTTTATTGGCAAGACAGTGTTCTTCATTCCTCGGTGCATCACCTTTGTAGTTTAGGTTTTATTTTATGCATCTTCCTACCCCCGTCTCCTTGGAAAGTTAGTTTAGGTTTTGAGTAAAACCTCTGCATTTTTATGAGTGCATCTGAATAGAGGAATAGGAACCGGCCTTCATCCGGAGAGATTTTCCGATTTTGTGAGTCCCACACTATGGGGGAAAGCTCCATGTTATGCAATCTGCGAGAGTCTCAACCCATCGAGTTGCAGACATTCAGGGGTGTTGTGATTCACCATCAACAGTTCTCTCTAAGTGGAGAAGCTAGGGGTGAAATGGTCTCAAAGTTAGTGAAAAACCCCTTCGTTGGTGATGAAGGAGATGAAAGGTGCTCTTATATTGGTGAAGGAACAGTGATGGTTGGTTCTAATGTGGAAGGAGGATTTCAAGATAGGATTTCCTCTATGGAAGGGATGTGAGGTAATTGAGAGGCTACATGTACCTCATTAAAGATAGCATGAACCTCACGGGTATGGGTATCATGAGTGGATGTCTCACTAGTTTGATTGGATGAAGGGGCATGATTGGGAAATGGTTTTTTAAAGATTTGTAGATTTTGGTTGGGGGTGGCGTTGGGATTATCCACAGTTAACTCACCTTTCTCGAGCATTTCTTGGACAATATTCTTGAAAGTGATGCAGTTGCCATCACTATGACCCTTCACTCGGTGATAGTTACAGAAATCATGCTCTTTATACCATGCGGGCATGGGGCGAGCAGGGTCAAAACCAATGTGTGGTTTTATGGGTGGAAGGGTGATGGCTCTCACTTTGATAAGCTTTTCTAAGACATAAGAGTAAGGTTCCCCAATTGGGGTATATTTTCACTACTCTTGTCTGAATCAAAAGCTTGGATAGGTGATAGATTAGATGAGGGTGTATCCTGATTGGACGGATGAGTAGGGTCAGCCTTGAGTACCACTGCATTAGTGGTACCCTTAGCCTTTGAATAATTGGTTAGAGGTTTGGAAGAAGAAGAGGTTTCATTCGACTTGAATGTCAAATTCTTATTTCGTAATTGGATTTTCTTCTCTTCGATGGCCCGAATCTCTAAATTTCATGCCATAGTGAATGCCTCATCGAATGTTTGGAAAGTTTGGACCTGCAAGGTCGGGAGATATGTCTGGCACAAGCTTGTGTGAAGAGCTCAATAAGCTCAGTTTGTGTGGCGATTGGAAGGTAAGTTGATTGATCGAGTTGCGTCGTGGCGACAAAATTTGCGATAGATTCATCCTCATACTGATGTGTGGAATATAGATCGGTCATGGTAACCTTCTTGGCAATATTGATAGAGAAATGATCCAAGAAAGCTTGGGCTACCTAATTGAATGAAAATATAGAGTGTTTAGGTAACCCACTATACCAGTCTAATGTAGGTCTAGTGAGAGACATGGGAAAGGTTCTCAAAAGCAAGGCATCATCATGAGCAATCAGATAACACCCATGTTTGAACAAGCGCAAATGCTATTGTGGGTCTTCCTTACTATTGAAGTAGTTGAATTTAGGCATTTCCCAATGCACAGGGTATGAATGGATAGGAATGGATGGGTGAATAGGCTTGTTACAAATTTCATCGTAGGTGAGAGTGTTGCGGGAGCCGGAAACCAATGCCTCAATGTCTACATCTTGTCCAACATCAATTTAATTAGGTCATTAGTGGGTTGTGATGATTGGATGCCTCATATAGTGTGAGGAGGTTGGTTTTGGGCATGTGATGGGGTTGCATTCCAGTGTATGGGGCTGCCATGTAAGGTGGTGAAGAAGAAGGAAATGAAATAGGGGTTACATACCCAGAATGAATAATAGATGAAACAGGTGGTTGTTGGTAGTATGTATATGGGGGTAGAAGGGTCGTGGTAACCCTAGTAGCAATAGGGGTTAATGATTGTGGAATGGAAAGAACCATGTTCTGAAATGGGGTAGGAGTCACCGATACTGGAGGTGGGAATGTAGCTATAGGTATGTGTGAGACATTAGGGGTAGATGAGGTTGTGTTTGGGGTAGTCATCGAGGGTATGGTGGATGTAATGGGTGCCACAGAGGTAACAGACATGGCAGTCATGGTGGGTATAGAACCTAACTATGAAACAGGCTGGGGTAAAGTGGATGCGGCGTATAGAGCCGAGATGGGGCCAATGCGGAAGTGGGTGCAATAGTCGGGGGGATAGATATGGGCATGTCATATATCAAATGACCCGAGGCATCTCGAGTGGATGAGTGGGAGAGGTAAAACTGCAAGGCAGTAGGGTTCTGGTCAAGGAGTCATGTAAACTCCTCATCTCTGGTAGTGATAGTGGTAGGTTGGATGGGATCCATGGCTGGTGATAAAATAGAAGGTGGTGAGGGACTAGGTGGGAGTGGTTGACAATTGGTGTGGAATACAAGGGTGCTTGCTTGTCTTTGGGTCAGCACCATGTGAACCAGTATTGATCAGGTAGGGCTGCTTCTCTAGTAAATGATACAGAGAACAACAGAATAGGTGAATCTTGGTGATAAAAATGGATGAAGTAATGAATGGTGGGTGGAATGTGAAATAGGCTAACCAATGCTGGTTAGTGAAAACTAACGTCGGTTAGGGGTAACCGCTGCCGGTCACTATAGAAAATGGATAGTGAGTAAACAATGAGGTAGAAGGAAAAATCTGACAAGAATGCCAAATCTGGGGATGTGTAAAATGTCAATGGGAAATAATGACAATGACAGAGATTGTGGAAAGTGGAAGAAAGTGAAGTGAAAATGTCCTTTTGAGTAGGTTAGAAAAAGGACCTGAACCGACGTCGGTTGGGTATAACCGATGGCGGTCAGAGGTAACTGATGATGGTTACTGTGAAATTTAAACAGTGATGAAAGAAAGTGTTTATGAATTAAAATATGATGTAGAATCAAACCTAGAATCCTAGAAATGATGATGATATGGCCCAAGCACACTCAGGTGAAGCTGAAATACACTAGCTATGATGAGGAGCGTGCAAGGATGAACAAAAAAGTGATGAACATGATCTTTCACCTCAAAACACAATCCAAGAAGAAGCACTAAGAAAATGTGATCCTAGGAGTGCCCTTTATATTATGTTTGTTTAGCTTATGTTATTTAGGGACCCACACATGAATTGTAAGATAGATTTTTTGGTGAGGATGGTTTCCTACAAAGAAGGAGATCTAAAGGGTGAGGTTTCGGTATGTTATGGTGGGGATGGGCTCCATTCGAAGTATGAATCGACAGAGCAGCGGTGAGTAGGTGCCCACCGTGTCATGATCATGTGATCACCTACATATTCTTCCAGGTAAGATGTTGTTTAAGAATGTATGTATTTTGAATTTTTGTGTGGTTGGTAAGACTTAGAAAAGAGAAAATGATAGAAGTGCTTTTCTACAATTCATATGTCAACCATCAGCGATAATGACTTCCAGCGTATAGGTTGCCCTCAATTAATGTGAGCTAATACAGAAAATTAGAATGAAATGCAATGATTTTAAAACCCAAATCAAAAATGTGAAATTGGATGACACAATAAGATGAATAGGAAGAGGGATGCTCTTTCACTAGAATGCAGAAAACATGAAGAAATGATTACTTTTAATTACACCAAAAGAAAAGTTTCCTTTAGAGAAAAATAGAAAGGAGATGTGGATTACCAGGGAAGAAAATTAGTGTGTACGCTTTTTAGAAGGGAAACAAACACAATTTTTTCCTAGGAATGAATGAAATGCAAGGAACCTCGGATGGGTCCCACCGGGCGTGCCAAAATGTTTCACCTTTTTCTTAGATTGTTTATTTGAATCGTTGATGAAATAGATAGGGTTACGGGCATAGGAGGAATACTTGTTCAAATGTTGGTTGATGGGTTGTTGCACGCGTATGACTTCCCAATCCACAGCTGACCGTGAGAGCTTCCTTTTGGCTAGGAGGAACTACCTGTAATGAAAGAAAGACCACCAGAAGGAATTAAATAATATGGGTAGTGAATTGCCTAGCATGAGCTAGATCCAAGAAGTATGATACTTCCTAGATGGTTGTCAATCCACTGTTTTAAAAAAATTAATGCTGGAAACAAAATAAATCCTATTGTTATTTTAAAATGATTTAGGTATCTCACTTAAAACACAATAAGAAAATAGATCTAATCTAACAGGCTAAGCTAGAATAGAATCCATAGGTCAAATGGTTGGTTCTGGGTCTCTGCAGGTCTGATAAAGGTCTCGGGTAGGTCACATGTGAGTGAGGGTGAGGTAAAATTAGGTGGGTAGGTCTTTGTTTAAGGTTGTGTGGGTAAACACAAAGACCGATGTCGGTCAAGGGTGACCAACGGCGGTTAGGTATAACCGAACCGATTACTATGAGATCTGAAATGTCACAGAACAAGGTTTTGGTCTCCTTTGTGATTGCACAAAGGATTTTGGTTAGTCGGGACAAGGTATTGGGTGACTGGAGTAGGATTTTGTGAGGTTTTAATGAGTCTATGGAGGTGAAAATGTTGGAGAAGGTCAATATGGAGCAAGATAAACAATGGGTGATAAAATAATGATGAAATGAAACAAACCAGAGAAGTATGATGTTATACTTACTTGGATTTCATTCCTGAAGGTCTATGTGTGAAGGATGGAGGTGCTGATGATGGGTTTGAAGGCTGCAAGTGATCACCAACTGAAGAAAAGCTTTTGCATGGGCTGCATGCACACTCCTCTTTGCTTGGATAGATCAAATCATGGTTGGGCTGGCTGTGCAGGAGAAGATGCTCAATCTCCTTCCTTGGATGTGAGTTTTTGCTAGAATTTTCTCTCTGAAGATGTGTTATCTCTCTGAGATTTGTTCTTGCTCATCAAATTTCTCCCAATGTTTGCCAACCTTGAGAATAAGGTAGTTTAGGGGTTAAAAGGGGTAACCGACGGTGGTCCGCTTAACCGGCGACGGTTAGGGATAACCAATGTTGGTCAAGGCGGGATTTCCTAGGTTTACTAAACTTAGAGAGATCCTCTTGATTTTCTTGGATCTCGTGTCGTTATCACACGGATTAGACTGGGAACTTCTTGTGAGCATGTGGGAATGTGGTTAGAGGGAATGTAGGCATTGATTTTTAGGGTTTGGGTAAGTCTTAGTTAGTTATGGGAACTTGCTAAGAATAGGTCTTAGGTTGAGTTGGCTTGGTGAGGTGTCTAAGTGAACTATATGTGTAGATATTATTTAAATAAGATATTTAAATAATAAATATAGTGAGGATAATGCATTAATTTAATTAAATTAATATTAGTGGGGTGAAGGGGGTCATGGCTAGGTAAATGTAATAAAGGGTGCTTATATGTCAAGGAAAAAAGCAGAGTGTGACCTAATTTTAGTGTCTACAGGATATACAAAACAATACAAGTGTGAGTGTGCTGATTTGTTGTAGTGCTCTTAGTGTGGGAAGAAGCACAAGTATGAAGAGTTCCTAGAGTTATATGAGCATATGAGCTAGAAGAAATGGAATGATAACGAAATTGGGATGGTGAGCGTAAAGAGTTTTGATCAATAATGGATTTCATGGGTGGTGCATAAATCTGAATTAAAACATGTACTGCTGATGAAGCAAGCTAAGGATGCGTGTGCCAGGGAAATAGAAAAGTAGAGACCAGTGGTTATAAGATAATAAGTGGTGCATGGGAATTATCCGGACCCTACGCATCATAAGGAAGTTTCTCTTGAAACTATGGATGTTATTCGAAGCCTATAAGGAGAGATCTAGTTCTGAAGAAGCATTCGTGTAGCGGTAAGAGTAGAAGAAGAGTGTTGAGGCTCTGAGAAGGATATGGATGAATTTAGGGAGGTATGCAAGATGCTAAGATAAGAGAATATCATACCTCTATTAGGAGAGTGGCTAAGTAGCGATTCAAGGTAAAGGAGGAGATTGACAAGATGATCGTGTCGGGAATCATTAAGGATTTTGAGTAATCGAGTGGATAAGTCTAATGTTCATCGACATTAAGAAGGATGGGAGGATAAGGATTTGTATTGACTATAGGGATTTGAATGTGGTGTGTGTTATTGATCATTCTCCAACCCCCTTCACTCAGGAGATCCTAGAAGGAGTAGCCGAGCGCGAGATCTATTATTTCATAAATGGATTCTTAGGAAACCATTAGGTTAGAATTGTAAAGAAGGACTAAGAAAATAAAAGTTTCACCACTGAATGGGGAAGTTTTTCCTATATGGTCATGCCTTTTGGACTGAAGAACATGCGTATTATGTTTCCGCACAATGTGGTTCAGGAATTTTAGGACTTCATCCATCAATTTCTTCAATTCTACCTAGATGAATGGATAGTATATGGATTGGTGAGGGACCATTGTGACAATCTGGGATTGATGTTTGAGAGATTCTAACAGTTGAGTATATCTCTCAACATTAAGAAATGTGTTTTCGCTAGTCCATTTAGCACCTTGTTGGGACATATCATATGTAAATAAGGATTGCTAGTGGATCTTTCCAAAGTTTTCGTTATTGTGGGATTGTGGGAGCCAACCAGCCAAAGTGTGGTACACTGATTCCTTGGGCATACAGCGTATTACCAGAAATTTATTAAGGGGTATGCCAAGATCACCGTGCCATTAGAGAATTTGCTGAAGCAAAAAAGTACATTTCATTGGGGAGAGGTGCAATAGATGTCGTTTGACACATTGAAGAATAAGCTTATCACTACACCCATATTACACTTTCCCTCTTGGGATAATCCATTCCATGTACATGTTGATGATTCAGGGATGGTGATTGGAGCAGATCTTAGCTCAACCTAGAGAGTGAACTTTTGACCATCCCTTGTACTTTTCTAGTAGGAATATAACCCCAAAGAGAAAAAAATTATACTACCACAGTGCGAGGCATTTTAGATGATTTATGCACTTTGCATAAATTCAGTAGTATTTGTTGAAACACCTTTTATATTCTACATGAACCACATGGCATCAAATTACATGGTGAATAAGTGTGTCTTGTAATGGTGCATATGTAGTAGGGTCCTATTGTTTTAGGAGTTTGAGTTTACGGTTATTATAAAACTTGGTAAGATTAATTTGGGGCCTGACCATTTATCAAGGATTGACTTAGGAGAACATGCGCAAAGCATTGAAGATACAATACTAGATGCACAATTGTTCGGATTATGGTGCACGCCCCAAATTGGAATATATTGTTGTGTTTCTCTAAACGGGTGTGGTGCTGAGAGGGGATGAATACTTTGGAAAGGAAGAAGTTATCCATACACACCATGCCCTACATGTTAATTAGTGGAGACTTATATAATCTAAGCCATGATGAGTTGTTATGCCGGTGCGTGATTAAGCAAGAGTGCTTTACAATCATGGAAGAGGCTCATGGTGGAATTGCAGGTGGACACTATGTAGGGAATGTAACTACGTGCAAGATCCTCTTAGCTAGCCTTTGGTGGGAGATGGTTTACAAGGATTTTATTGAATATTGTGAAGCATGTGATCATTTCCAATGCCTTGGTAAGCTAGGAAAAAGGGATGAAATTTTATTGATACCAATAGCTAGTTTTGAACCATTTCATAAATGGGAAATTGACTTTGTATGCCCTATTTCACCTTCCGCGCAAAGGATGGGTTCGTGTCATATCATTACTTGCACTGATTATCTAACATAGTGGGTGGATGAAGTGCATACAAGGGATTACACGGTGGCCACAATAGCAAGATTCTAGTGGGAAAATATAATCAGCGAGATATGGGTACCCTCGATTTTGACTAGTGACTAGGGTACTCATTTTTTGAATGAGACCATCAGGATTTTTTTGACAGAGTTCATGGTGGCTCATCAAAAGAATACTCCTTATCACCCTGAGGCTAATGGGACTGCTTTGAGGTATTTAAAAATATATTAAATCATACACTTACCAATATTTTTGTTGTTGGGAGGAAGGATTGGGATGACAAATTCTTAGCCATGTTATGGACCTATAAAACAAATTACAAGAGATTGAACAAAGACACATTGTTCCAATCAGTATTTGGCACGAAGCTATTTTAACACTAGATTTTATGCTACCCTCTCTACGTATAGTGCATGCAAGAGGATTGGTCGACAAACAAGCATTACAAGAGCACATTGACAAGCTAATGATGTTAGACAAAATGTGATCACTTGCTAAGTGGAGTAAGAATACTGAGAAGGTGAGAAAAAAGGCCTAACATGATCATCACATAAAGAATAAACATTTTGATATTGGGAAGATGGTTATAATTTATAATTCTAAGTTTCTGCACCATCTTGGGAAGCTCAAGGTCTATTGGTTGGGACTGTATTATATTACCCATATACTTGATTTAGGTGCTTTCAAATTAAAATCACTAGATGTAACATGACTTCCCAATTATTTCAATGGAAGCATGATAAAGCCCTACTATAAATGACGCTTCTGGGTGTTTATAAATAAGGCATTATTGCCAATTAGCTTAGGATTTCCATTAATGCAGTTTCTTTTCTTTTTGTTTCCCTTTCTTGTTGCTTGGTTCCTTTTGGTTTTTTTTGGTGCATGTGTGGGCGAGTGGCTAATTACATCATCAAGGTGTTATGCACCAAGGACCACACATCTGTTTAGTGTGGGGTGGAAAATAAAGGAATAATACATAAGAAGAACTGGAAATAATGGTTATTGGTGGTATGGTTGTAAAGTCAAAGGTGCGTGTGATCAAAAGATCATGCATAGAAAAGGTGAACATGAGAAGATTGTTGTCAAAAAGGCTTTGAGAAAAAAATGTACAAGGATAAAAACACAAAAGAAACATGAGGTAGGTGAAGGAAAGAACTTGGTAAAGGGTGAATGAGTTGAAATAGTTTGCACGGGGTGTGTGTGTGAAGTTAGTCTGCAATCAAAGAATTTTTGTGTGCTTTAGAAGGTTGTGGGATTTTTTCACATAGGTTTGAGTGTAAAGGAAATAGTGTTGGATGAATGCGCATGTGGGATAAACCGTGGAAAAATCCAGCTTTAATGTGGATGTATGTAGTAGGTGGTAAAAAGTGTAAGGAAGGAAGGTTATAAATAGAAGGATGGTGAGATATTGTTATTTACCTTGCATTTTAATATCAAATGATTTCTTTCATTTTAAGGTGATTCTTGCAAAGAAGTGCGAAGAGGAGTGTGTGAAGTTGAAGAAATCAAAGGACTTGTGAACTAGTGTGGAATCAATGTGTACGGGCATACGTGGAGGAGTTGTTTGTGGGTTCCCATGGGTGGATACACTATCTTGTGGAAAGGAAGTGATCTAGGTTAGGGTTTACAAGCTAGGGCATGGGTTTTCATGGAAATTTCATAGAAGGAGAATTGAGGGTTTGAGAAATAATAGAACTTGAATTAAAGGAGAAACTATAGAGGACTAAGGAAGAGAAAAATGGCACCAAGGAAAGGAGCGGCCATTTCACTTTGAAGAAGGAAAGTGAAAGGGAAAAGGAAAACAAACCATTTCCACTAGTTTCAACAAAGAATGTTATGAAAAAATACAGTACTCAGATGGTGTGTTACTAGGGAAAGAGTGGGTGTCACATATAAGGAAGATGGATGTGAGTGATTACAATCATCACATGAGAACCATAGAAAAGGATATGACCCTAGAGTTGGTTTACCCAATGGAGAAGAGGATACTAGATGGGAAACCCATCTATGATGATGAAGTAAAAGTGAAGTTAGAAAAGGCTGGGCTTCTACAACTTTATGAGTTTCCCTATTTTGGAAAACCTGAGTGACTATACCAATGGTTGATGTCATACCTGCATGAGGATCACTTTTACTTCACAAGATGAAGAATGCACATAACTCCTAAGTTGATTTCCAAATTCACTAGCTTGATTTGTAAAGGGGAGTTATTATACAATGATTTAAGCGATAAGGAGGCCATTAAGAATATTGTTGAGGTGTATGACTATAAGAAGGGTTCGTGGTACTTTTACATCATTAGAGTCACCGACCCTATTATGAGGATGGTTGCACACTTGGTGACGAAGTTGAATGGGAAGGAGAGGTGGACCCAAATAAACAAAGGTTGGATGAATGTCTACCACAAGATCTCATAGAGCACCAATTAAAACCTCTAAAATTTTATTGCGGAGGAGATTATTGATGCCTCGTGTAATGGGGATAAGATCATGTTTGGTAATTTCCTCCTTACCATGATCTTTTCAGAGATTGGAGTTCCCGTTGGGCTAGATACGTTTGTTTGGGAGTACCCGGATGAGAACCCCTCTCTTGTGAAGAGGTTTGAAGCTTATATGTGTTATACCATGATGACCTCTCACAAGGTCCACTTGGAGAAATGGTATAAATGGATGTACGGTGCATTAATATCAAAATGGAGGATACTAGAATAACTTCCTACACTGGTGGATGGAGAAACTGAATCCATTTTATACCAACATTTTTGTATCGATAGGTTTACCTTTATAGATGACACCAATGGTCCTTGGTGTAAATTACCCTTCTCCTTTACAATGCAATACTTTCAAAGTGTAGTCAATAAGTTTAAGGAATCTAGAAATATATGTTTTGATCTAAGTATAGTTGATTAGGATTACCGCAAGATGTGTCGGACCTTGGTGTATCCCAAGAAGCACACATATGTATAGAAGTATGTATCTCATGATGTACACATGATAAAACCGTGACATTTCCTATTGTAGGTAGGATGGTGGTAAGGGTGTATGTGCGGCTAAGGCCCAAGTTTGAGAAGGGTACTTATGTTGAGGATGACATCTCTATCCTAGAAGACCCCACCGGGAGAAAGAAGAAAGTAGTAATTAAGAAGAGAGAATGAGAAGATACTCCTACAAAAAAGGCATTGAGCATGCGTATAGTGAAAACCATAGGGACGTAGGAGTCGATTGTGGGTATAAGCATCTACATTCAATGGAAGAAATCTCCCTTCAAGAAGGAGTCACCATAGAAAGAAAAGTCTCTTAGGAGAGAAGAGTTACACGAGAAGGAGGATTCCCCTATGCTAGAGTCACTAGTGAAGAAAATGAAAAGTGCGGTGCAAGGTTTGGACTCAAAGAAGACAGAGAGCGTGAAAGGAGATGAAATTAAAGACAATGAAGAGTGCGAGGAAGCTCAGAATCTTCATGTGTATAATGTACATGAGTCTAGTGAAGAAGGGGATGAAGAGGAGAAGGAATATGAAGAGGGTGCCCATGCAAAGGGAGGAAGTGAGGAAGTAAATATGTAGGGTTAGAAGACCTCAACCCCTACCAAGAAATAGATAAATGATACATTTGAAAAGGAGGTGGTAGGCATTATATGAGATCTAGTGGACCAAGAGGTCGAGCACAACGCTGATGAAATATTGAAGGAAACTGAAGAGAGTGCAAGTGTAGGAAAGGAGTATGGAAGTATGGGTAGAGACCCCAACTTAATAGTTAGTTTCCCACGGTGGTGTGCACAGTAAAAATGGCATAGTGGCAATGAAGTAACATGCCATGACCTATAAAAATGATCCAAACAAAGTCTTGTGCACATAATTCTAGAGTACAGTCCCACATACCCAACTCCTAGCTTGGTCTTCTTTTGATGAAGAAAGTGTGTACCCACACATAAGAAATATGTTGTCTTGGGATTTTGAGTCCCACATCGATGAGCCCAAATTCGAGGTAGATAATGGTGCATTGATGAAGGAACCGGGTTCCAAAGGAATAAATCCTCCGTGAATACTTAGCAGCTATCGAATGAGAAATTTTGCAACACACTCAAAAAGGTGTCAATAGAAGTGGAGGAAAGAATTTTTGGGAGAAATGACAGAATAAGAGCCTTGGAGGAGGAACTTGAAAATAAGAATGAGGAGATCATTGAGAGGGATAGGGAGATAAAATAGAAGGAGTTTATCGGTGCACGCTTAAGGCATGAGATGAGGGATGAAAAGGTGAAGGTGAACGAATTCCACAAGAATATAGAGGCTATTTCAAATGCAATTATCTTGAAGCACCCAAACCTTTCCCCTCCTAAATAAAAATATGAGTCAACCTTGCATTGCTTGAAATAATTAACGCACATACTCACCATGGAGAGTATACCACTCGCATTGGAGTCGAAGAAGAGGTGTTGGCCAGCCAAAAGGGAGAAGAGAAGATGAATATTGGGGAGATACTAACTTGGTACTCCGAGCTCCTTGACTTAGTGAAGACCATGCGCAAATGGAAACATTTGTATATGAAAACTATGGCGACAGGGACAGAGTAACAAGCATATCAGTTGTCAACCATGAAGTGGATTTGAAATAATTTCAAGAGAAAAATAAGGGAAATAGGGTGGAGTAGGACATGATCTTGGCCGAGGTAGAGAATAAATCAAAGGTGATCAAAACCTTAAGAGTTTCGATTAAAAATAAACTGAAATAGTTTTACCCCAAAGTCACTCGTAGGATGGATGCGCTAGGAGACCTTAGCAAGTAGATGGAAATAATTGAAGATACATTGAAGGATAAGGGGATGAGATGATTTTTGATGAGGTTAGTGTGATGGTGGGTAACTTACTTCAACAAAAACAAAATGAGGTGAATGCTTGGGTTAAGATTGAAGCCCCTGTGAAGAAATATTTCCCACTTCTCATGCAGCAATAGTAGGATTCTTCCATTCTTTATTCAATCATAGATTCTTTCATTTCCTCTATTATTTATTATTTGGTGGAAGGTCAAAGTGTTTTCAAGGATGCAAAACATGTATCTTGTGGGGTGATGTTGGGCCCTTAATTAACTAATTCCCAAGGAAGAATTCAGTGCTCGCGGGAGGTAGTAAAGAAGGAAGGCGCTCAGGAAAAAGTGTGCAAGGGAAAGACGTATGGAATAAGAGGTTGGTGCGCATGGGAGTAGGGAGGTTTGGGCAATTAGGCATATTTTGAAGAAGTTTTTGTAGGAGAAATATGTGAAAATCCTAAGTAGGCATGACAAATGGATAAGGTGCCAGCGTAGATCCTTGGAGGTCAAGAAAATAATATTCCACATAAGGAATATTCCCAAGATAATCATTACAGGTAGTGGAGGCATTTGCAAGTTGTCATAAGCATTCAACCATGGAGGACCACACTTCCACTTGAAGGAAACCAAGGCAGTGCATCCAGATCCTATATAATGGAGTGCTTAGATCTAAAATTGTAGGAGAGGAGAGTGATTAAGAGGGTTGGGGAAAGGAAGAGTTAAAGGAGGTAACGAAGTGCTGTTAGAATTCTAGGAGGGTTAAATACGGTTTTAAGTTGTAGCAAGGTGCTGCAATAATACTTGCAAGGAGTTTATTGAGAATATATGCATGGGTTTGGGTCTGAATAAAATTTGTAATGGGTAGAATAGCTAATAAATCTCTCTGTAGATTATTTTTGTAGGGTTTAAGATAATATTCCTTGATGTATTTGGTTTGTATGACCCTTATGATGTAATGAAGCTATTGTAAATGTTTATAAATAAATATATGGTGTGTGATTCTGGTTATTCATGTTCAAGAGTGTAAACCCTTGTGTTCTTCATATTATTATGGGTCAGATCTAGTTTCATTATGCTTATTTACAATGTTCATTCCCATTTATGATGCATCTGTGCACAAATCTATTATCTGTATCTTTTGTTTTTGAGTGAGTGTTGTATTTCCTCTCTTGAAAATAATTCTCCATTAATGGCAAATCATTCTCGTGAAGCTCACATAAAGGAGTGGATCTGTGCTGTGCACACCTCGGGTGAGTGCCCAACACAAACTAGGTGATAGGCTGATGTGATTGGGGTAGAAAGAAAGTACATGAAGAAATGAATACATTGAATTCCATTTCCAATTAGCAATAGACAAAGGTTGGAATTGGCTAGGTTTACAACATTGTTTATTTTTAACCTTTTGATAAGTCAAACACTATTTCACATACTTCTTAATGTATTGTTTCCTCCTAGGCTAGAAATAATTCATTTTAACGACAATTATGTCTTTTGAAATCCAAGATGTCCAGTATGTGAACATCATGAGAATCTCTCAAATTTTGTTTTCTTAAGTTAGGAAGGTCGGAATACACAATCTAACTTTATAATACAACAATCCATTCACACTAAGCAAATAAGAAATAAGCCTATCTTTTAAATGCACATTTGAGGTTCCATTTTTCAAACTAGAATATAATTCAATAAAATAATTATCATTAGGCAATGCAACTTTTATTTCTTGATCAAACTGACTTATTTCTAAGGACAAAGCATTTGCAAACATTATTTTCCTACTTAAAGCATCAACAACCAAATTTTATTTACTAGGGACATACTATATTTCAAAATCATACTGAATTAGTAATTCTACCCATCTTCTTTGTCTCATATTTAACAAGGGCTGAGTAAAAATATACTTGTAGACCTCTATGATTAGTTTTCAAGACAAATTTTTGACCCAAAAATAATGTCTCCAAATTTTCAAAGCATGAATTATCCCTAACAATTCCAAATCATTAGTAGGATAATTATTTTCAGCAAGAAACAATTTTCTAGACCCAAAACATACAACTCTACCATCTTGCATTAATACACAACTAATACCAGAACCACAAGCATCAATAGCAACAAAAAAGGCTTATAAAAATCAAGAATACATAATACAAGTGCACTTTTTAATGCTTATTTTAATTTATTAAAATTAAATTCACATTATTCGACTTAATGATATGAGTTACTTTTATTTGTTAAGTATGTGAGAGGAGTAGCTATTTTAGAATAGTTCTTAATAAATATTCTATAAAAACCAAACAAACCAAGAAAAATTCTAATTTCTTGTACATCTTTGGGTGTATCCCAATCTTGTATTGCTTTTACTTTAGAAGGATCTGTGTAATTCCTTTTTCAGAGATAATATGACCTAGATAGGAGAATTCAGTTTTAAAGAATTCACATTTACTTAGCTTACCATACAACTGATGTTTTCTTAAAGTTTCAAGTACTAGTCTAACATGCTTTTCATGTTCTTCTTCATTTTTAGAATAGATCAAGATATCATCTAGAAATATAATCAAAAATACATCTAGAAAATGTCTAAAAACATCATGCATCAAGGTCATGAAGGTGGCTGGAGCATTTGTTAATCCAAAAGGCATAACAAAAATTCATAATGACCATATCTAGTCCTAAAAGCAGTCTTTGCAATATCAACATCCTTTATTCTAATATGATGGTATCCAAAATGTAAATCAATCTTATAAAAACATCTAGCACCATTCAATTGATCTAGAAAATCATCAATTCTAGGAAAAGGGTATTTGTTCTTAATAGTTAGCTTATTTAATTGTCTATAATCAATACACAACCTCATAGTACCATCTTTATTTTTAACAAACAGTATTGGTGCACCCTAAGGAGAAACACTAGGTCTAATTTTTCCTTGCTTTAATAATTCAGTCAATTGTATCTTAAGCTCAACTAATTTAGGTATAGACTGTCTATAAGGTGCTTTTGATACTAGTTCAACTCCAGGAATAAGATCAATAACATGTTCTACATATCTTCTAGGTGGAAATTCTTTAACATTAGAAGGAAAACATCCATAAATTCTTGGACTACTAGGTGAACATCTATATCTTAAGCTTATCATTTTGAGTAATTACAACATAGAAAACTTTACATTTTTCTTTAAGAATTCTTTTAAGTTAAACAACATAAATAGTTTTCAAAGTAATTTTCTTTTAGTTCCTTGCAAAATATGAGTAACCTCATATTGATCTTGAATACATACTTGTTTATTTTCACAATTAATAAGAGCATGATTCTTTTCTAACCAGGTCATCCCTAAAATAGCATCATATTGACCTAAGTTAAGCACATGAAAATATTCACTAGATACAATGTTATCTATTTAAAAATATAAATATTATATTAAATATCCTTTTTGTCTTATTATTCTTCCATCAACCATTTCTACATCTACTAGTTCAATTTTTCTAGGAAAAAAATTTCAAATTTTCAACTAAATTAGGAGATATAAAACTATGACTACTACCAGAATCAATCAAGAAAACAAGGGTTGCATTATTAATAGACCATTTTACTTCAATCAAAGACACTTGCTTATGTAATGTACCTATATTAACAACATAAACTTTCATATTTTGGTTACCTTCCTCAGTGTTTCTCATTAGTTTTCTAATTTTTATTCTTATCCCAACCCTTTTTTCTCTAAGGAAAACCCTTAATAAAGTGGTTATTTCCACAATCCCAACATGTAACCTCTTCTGGTTTGTATTTAACATACTCTTGTTTCTTTGGTTGATTTATAATCTAAGTATTTTTACACCGAACAATTTCATTGAATGGCCTTTTTCTATCTTTAAAATGGAAATCGAAATTATTTTTCTTAAATTATTCTTTCTTTTAATGAACCAAAATCTTATATTTTTCAAATTCTTATGCAATTTGGGCATTCTCATCTACTGAAGTGGGGTTTTCACACCAAACACCATCCTTATATTCTTTTCTTAGACCATTTATAAATCTAACAACTCTGTCTGTTCCAGAGATAAAAGGAAAAATTTATTTAAGTTCTCAAAGGCTTGTTTATACTCATTCATAGTTTTTTGAGATTGCTTTAAGTCAAATTATTCATTTTATCTTTGCTAAAATAAATGATCATACAAATACTTTTTCTTAAAAAAATTAAGTTTACTCCATGGAACTTTATGAGCTTTGAGTTTCTCATATTTCAAAATATCTCTCTAAGCTATATAACCAAGTTTCAACTTGTTCTCAAGTTCCTACTTCTCCTACATATTCAGGAAAATTTATTTTTCTAGCAAATGTTTGAATTTCTTTAGATTTATTAATTGAACTTATTTGTTCATCACTAGAAGAATCATAATCTTTTTCTTCATTACAAACGAATCATCATCTAAAGAGGAGTGTTTTGTCTTTCTTATTTTCTTTTCTGACTTAGAGATTTTCCTTTATGATTTAGTACTTTTATTTGATTTATCAGACTAATCATTTTATCAATCACACTTTTGCAAATTATTTTTCAAAGTTTCTAATTGCTCAAAAAGATAGTTTACTTCCCTACCCAATTACTGATTCGATGCTCCAATTCATTTTATTCCATACTATTTTATGAATCCATTCCATTCAAATTTGATTTTTCTGCCATTCTATGTATATACATAATTTTATCTTTGTGAGACAAATCACCACAATCGAGTACTAATATTACTTCACAGAATAATTACTTTCCTTTCATCAATTCAATAGTAGAACGTATCTTAATGAGGATAATTAGCTTTGATACCAAATGAAATGCAACTTTTCTCCTTAACAAAATTCTAATAATTATTGACCAAATATCAAGTTGCGGAAGTCTGATACGTTTTCTATCATTCTTATATTGTTAAAAGGAGAAACTATGTCAAAATACGGAAGATCTATACACTTTCATATAATAATATTAATTTAACAAGCTAAATCAACTTACAACTATATTGATTAATAAAACTATGAAGAAATTTTAAAAACTATAGCTATGGCTAAAAAATATTAATTAAAATTTTAAACCAAAGACATGTCGAGATTTCATGGGATTTTCCAATAATTCTTCCTTACGGACTCCAATATTTTGGAATTAACTAAAAACAAAATAAATTTGGATCCAGTGGTTACCAGTCAAACAAAAACAAAGGACGCATGGTGAAGATTGGTGTTGAGAGGACAAGGACATGTGTTGAGATCTCAACGTTACGAAGTGCTATGTGCCAGCATTCTGGGTAATTTGAAGGCACTTAGGGTTCGTCAAACATAAACCTCTAGAATCATCCATTTTTTATAGAAATATTTCAGGTTCGAGCATGAAAGATAGAATACATGTCGGTGAAAGGTATAGATAGGTGGATTAATAAAATAGTCATGTTTGGTGATGATCTAATAAATGAAGGTGACACATGGTGGCATTCAGCCAGAATTTCATGAGATGGCTCCGAGAAGATGTGAAGTCCCTAGAATGATCCAAATTTAAATGATTTTCTGGTCCACAATGAACCAAACATGGTTCTTACAAAAGGAAAAAAAATGTGAAAGAACGTGGAAAATTTCTATTGGTTCACATTCTGACAAATCTGAAAAATGAAATAACATATGAATTCAGTGGCTTAATCTTACTAGTTGATAGTGGTCAAAACATAAAAAATACTAATATCGTGAAATCCTTGGAGCTATTCTATTGGTTTGGGTTTCGCATTGGAGAAAAACAAGTTAACATAATTCTAAATCCATGAAGAACGTGGAGGGATCTCATTGTTTCAAGCTTCATAACTCTCGGAAGGATCCGACAAAGGTTTAACATTGTGAAGTTACATGGGGCTATCTTATTGGCTAGAATTTTACAATAGTGAATAAGTCTAATACTTTTTTAATCTATATTAATTTAAAAATATTTTTATTTAAAAACAAACATACATATCCAAAATTACGTATTTCATTAACTTATTTCCTGCAATTCACATTTTATGATAACAAAAACACGTATTTTCAAGATATACATAGCAAAATACACAATACATTCATTTGCTCATTTATTAGAGTAAAATAGAAGAATTAACTTCTTTCTATTAGCTTTTTCAATAGAATTTACATAAATTTTGCAGAGAGATTTACATAGTTTATAGAGAGAGAACTTATCTGAGATAGTGATTAGGAATTCTAATACAAAATTCCAATACAGAGAGAGAACACTGATATGGAATTCTTAATACAAAATTCCAATTCATATACATAGGTAACATACACTAGAATATGTCTGCATTATCGAGAGGAAAATGTTATACACCCCATGTATATTCACCTTAACCTAGCCAGGAACCATCCGAGGTCGCACCCCTAGTTAGGACACCACCGATGCCCCTCTCACTTGTCAACCCCTTGTCTATACCTGGTCAACCTTGGAATTTTCTTCCACATAATCAATTCACAAAGTCCTTAAGACTCTTTTCAAAATGTTTTCTTTCTCAGAATCAAAATCACAATTACTTGTCTCTCATTCATTCATTTTGTTCCTACTCTCTATTTTAAATTTACATCTCTTTTATAATACATAAAAAGTGGTTACAAACCAACACAATGGTTTCCACACCTTTTCATAAATCAAATTAAACATATTTAATCAAATTCACATGAATTTAATTCCCATATTAAGCCAATAGCTAATTACAACATCTCTACTAATCAAAAAGAAAAATTATCTTTAATAATTGAACAAGTCTTTATTACTTGAAAAGCTTTGGGGATTTAGTCACATAACATGTAAAGACCCTCAATGATCACATTCAATATTTCTTAGATCCCAATCCAATATCTTCTCTTCCTATATAATACATTCCTCCAATCATCGGTGTTGATCTTGAGGTGGTCAAGAAATCACAAGGATACATGATGCAAGGGAAGGCTAACAAGAAGTGGATTGAGAAAATCATTGAGCAAGGCAAGGAATTATTTCCAGATGTCATTTCTCTCATCAAGTACATTCTTGCAACTTTGTCAAAATTAAAGAAAGAAAAAGATGAGTTTTTAAATGAGGTAATTCACTTAGATGAGGTGTTCCCACTGGTGTCAGAGATGATCTCCTTCAAATATCACACTCTCATGAGTAAGAACGTGTTTACATCAGCTGTAGAGAACTTGTCTCAAGTCTAGATCCACATCATAGATGTGAGATATGGAATGCTCAAAATGTAATATCTGAGTTGGAATCTTGTGAACACCATGCTTTTAAGATCTTGAATAAGGTCTAAAACTATGTTCAAGAACTTGAGTTCCCTCCGCTCACTGAGAATTCATCATCAGAAGAACTTATTGTTTCCTTCTAGGAGTTGGTCAAGAAAGAGGTGGGTGAATCTCTTTCCTTCAATGAAGATAACTTAGAGTCCCTGACCAACATCATAAGTTGTATTTCTCCAATTACAAATATCATGAAGGATGGTTGAGTCGGTGCAAGAAGATCGGTGATGTTCTTGGGGTAGGGACCAAGGTGTTAGGATGCATTTTTATTCTAGAGGCATATAAATTGGCACTTGAAGTAGCTCAATTCAATAAGGAATTCAAGGAATAGGAGCCCACTCTAGAAACTCTTCATCAAGAAGCATGAATCAAAAAATTCTACATTGTAGGGAGTTTCTTCATCGACTCTCCTTTATTTCTCTCTTTTCTTTTCTCCCCCTTTATAATTATTCATTGTGTGTAATCATGATAATTTGTCTCATACACTTATGTGACTTTCTAAATTTTAATTATAGAAGTCCCATAAATTTATAAAAAGGGAACTTATTTCTCATTTCCTAGTGAGATGTGAAGTCACAAATTGAATCAGATCATGAAGATTCATGTGGGGGGTAGATGAAAGGTCAATACACAATGCTATAAATTGGGATGACTTTTTGCATTCTAAGGGATCCTAAAATTATTTCTTAGTAGCAATTATGGATTAAGGTTTGGGTGTTGAGCTTTGTATCACCAACTATTGAACTGATTTTCTTTTTCTTGTTTTAGATTAGTGAAATGGTAACAAATAAAACAAGTAAATATAATAATGAGAGGGTTTAAGGCTACCTCTATATGAGATGATGGTAGATAAGGGCACAAAATATTCTCCTTAGAATGAGCTTGGGAACTTATACAAAAAAGAGAAAATCAACATGAAAATGGATTAGTAGATAGGATGGTGGGTTTCCCAAAAATTCCAATCCCAAGAAGTTAAAAATCCCTAGGATGGATGTCAACCCACTTTTTGATAAAATATAGGTAAAATAATGATTGTTAAGTGATAACAAAATCTGAAATGTGCTCAAAAAGATAAGATGTAGATTTAACTAT
This sequence comes from Taxus wallichiana var. yunnanensis, assembly GCA_018340775.1. Classification (NCBI taxonomy): domain Eukaryota; kingdom Viridiplantae; phylum Streptophyta; class Pinopsida; order Cupressales; family Taxaceae; genus Taxus; species Taxus wallichiana. The sequence goes on along the minus strand of CM031243.1, from coordinate 265,422,680 downwards.
GGAAAATTCTAATCTAAACTAAACTTGAGTGGGTTGACGATGACCCAAGACTATTAGTCACATTCGATGGTGATCGGGGTAGTACTGAGACCAAAAAGAGAGTCAAAAACAGAGATCTCAAGGCACTTCTTTGAACTTGATATAGAATCTGAAGATGATGTTGAAATGTTATAAGAAATATGGATATTATGAGAATAGAAAGGATGCAATAAAAGTGATGAAAATGAGAACTACGAGATAGGTTCGACGGTGGTATCGGTCTTGATTAGCAATGACTGGATGTGATGAAGATGATATCTGAAGCTATAGGTGTGTAGAATGTCAAGATTTGTAGATTTGAGGGGATTGTGGGATCAAAAGGTAGATAACTGGAAGAATGAATGAAGAAAATTCAAACAAATGTGAAGTAGGTCAATGACGATTGGGTAGGGTTGACCAACACCGGTGAGATCTAGGGTTTGATGGATGAGGATGGATATAAATGAAGATATGTGGAAAGAGATGGAAAATGAATGATGCAAGGGCATAACTCTAAGATGGCGATGAACTGCAAGATAGAAGGGAACTAATGATTAGATGGTAAGGGGTGATTTAAGCATGTAAAATAATGATAAAAACTATAGATAATACTTTAAATCTCCAAGAGTAAGGCACAAGATCTCTAAATTAGCTCTAAGGTGGTGATAACAAATGTAAATAAGAGAAAGAAACGAAGACAAGATTGTAAGAAATCTTAAAGTCTCAAAAATTACATCCGGTGAGACGAGGGGTATGGTCATATTTATAGGGTTGATGGTAACCTAGGTGGGTCACCAATGATTATGGAAATTTGACTAGATCGAGAAAATGAGCCCTTGTGAGGAAGGATTAGGGTTTTGAGTGGTAAATATGAGTTAAGAGTTCTTAGGGGAGATATAAGGGGTAGTTGGGGATAAGAATACATTAAATAAATGTGGATGAGAAGATAGGGATGGTAAATAGGGCTTACGGAGGATAAAAGGGGTTAATAAATAAGTTTAGGGATAATTAAGGATGATTAGGGATGTTTAGGGAAGAGAAATTAATGATGTGATTAGGATAGGATTAAGTGGAGAATAATAATTAAAGGGATAAATAGAATTTAGGAGGAAAAAGGGAATTTAAATGGGAAGAGAGGTATGTATGTGAATAATTATGACAAAGGGGAGGGGATGCGGCATGAGGGCTAAGGGATATCAAAATTGGTGTCTACATTTGCCTCTTTTTATCAATTGCTTTGTGTTTGGAAAGATATGAGACAAAAACTAGAATTGATAAAATATTATAATTGTTGAGGTGTTTCCCCTCAAACTAGGGATTGATGACATGAAGATGAATCAATCACGAGTTTAAAAAATATAGATGAAGGAATAAATATGGAATAAGATGACTCCCTAAGTGGAGAGGGAGAAAAAAACAACAACAAAAATATGGCGGTAATTTTGGAATCACTTTAGTAGGGAAGAAATTATGGCCTAAATGGAAATGACAACAATGTCCTGCGACTTGTGAGTCGAAAAAAATCAACTGCAATATAGAGGAGTCCAATGGGAATCTAATTAGATGGATGTGCAAGCCTTGGATGAATGGGTTAAAGGAAGACATCAAAAGTATGTGCTTTGATAAATACGAGGATGGTCAAGACAATGGTCTGACAAAATGGGGGGAAATGCAATATCCTTCATATATGAGGAATAAAAAACATGTGTATAAGTGGGATGAAGATAAAATATGGCCACAATGGTGGGATTAGGATGAAATATGGTGCCCTAAAAGGGACATAAAGATGATCGCATAATAGGATGTTAGATGTGATTAAGGATGCGTGATGAGATTGAAAATATCGAGGTAAGTTAGATGGGAAAAATAAGGGCGTGTTATGAACAATACATAATTCAAAAGTGGAAGAAAAGATAATTTGGAAGATGGATTAGGTAAAAGAGGATGAGGAATGAACATTTTATGGTTGGTTCAACAATAACTTATTTGGGTCAGCGGTGACTCGAGTTAGGTCAATGACAACTAGAGCCAATCGACGAAGACCTAGGTCGAGTGGCTTATAGCGATTGGGGTGGCCGACTAAGATCATTTGCATTGTGTGAATTTGTCGATAAAGATATATGAGAGAGAATAATTTTAATATTTAAAATGTGATGGAGGACAACAGAGCAGCAAGGAATCACCAAAGGACTCGAGAGGATGGTAAGTTCCAAAGCCCTAGCTTAGTTTTTAAGTTATTTAGTAGGGGCGAGAGAGTGGGAGATCAACACAGCTAGAACCGTACAAGAGCACAACTAATGTGGCATAGTTGGGTGATACCCAAGCCCAAATGTAGGAGGGTGTGATGGATAGAGATATGTGTAGGCACATGCCCTAGGGGAACAAGGTTCAATACTTAGATTATCTCATGTTTAGTTCACTTATTAGTAAATGAACACCGTATATGGATTGTGAGAGAGGTTATTATGTATATATTTTTTATATAAATCCCCATAGAGATGTATCATGGATGTATAGAAACATTTTTATGAGGATATATGTGTGTATGTGTGTGTGTTTTTATCATGGTTTTTATGATATGTATGATGATCAATACCATGGATGTGGTTTATCCGACTATAGTATGGATATTAGTTTAGATGTTGCATGTGATGCAATCGTATATTAATGATGTGATGTGATGATTTAGTATAATGGTTTAGACAACGTGTTGTATATGATGTGATTTATGGATTAATTTGAGCTCATGAGATTTATGTTATGGAGTATGGTAGATTTATTTGTGATGTGATAGATATGAGATGTGATGAGTTGGACTAGAGTAGATATGATGGTTTTAGATGAGAAGTGTATAGATTAAGCTAGATGATAATGATAGGAATGATGGATTCAAAAATTATTATATGATGATGTAGATGATCTTGGATGTTGGATATGCGAGATGTTTTTACGAGTTACAAAAATAGACATGAAACAAAGATAAGATGATATTGGCTAGATTTAGATGGGGAAAAGATAACTACGGTTAAGAGAGTGTAGATGGATAATATGTGACCTTGATAAGATGACCCAAGGGTATGAAATTAAACTTCATAAAAAATATGAATGCACGTATAAAATATGTCTTTTAACAGGATCGAAGATAAAGCGTGAAAAGTAACAACACAAAGCATTGCACTTGCGACCATTGACAAGTGTTAATGCATAAACAATGATAGTTATTCAATCTTAAAATAATGAGGAGGATGGAGTGTGTGCTTATAAACCTACTATAGACATGAAAAATGTGTTAAGATGGAGATTATACGATAGGTTCTCCTTTGGTGGAAATCCTAGGTCTATGCCCCATCTCTAAGAAATATGGTGCAAACTCGTCAATGTGGGAAGTTTGCTACATATAGAGAAAGTTGATCGATGTGGGAAGATTTCCAAGGATGCTTTATTTTGATATTTTTATTTTTATTTTGAGATTTGGAAGGTTGATCAATGTGGGAATCCTTTTATTGCCATGATATATGATAGTATCCATTCTTTGAGGGAGTGGTCTACATTTATAATTTTTGCTTTTGATATTGAATTTTAACTTTTTTGATGGTAGGATAAGATATGCATGATTTTTGTCCTTCGGCGATTAGTCCATAATTATGACTTTATTTTCTTTATATGAATTATTTTCCTTCAAGGGATCAATCTGTTTTCGATATGATAGCTTTTTGATATGAGCATCCAAAATTTTTGACTTTAGGATAGAGCGGGGTTAGCCAAGTAAACCACTTGGGAATGGATAATAAAATGTACAAGTGACACCGATAGACCCTTAACATGGTTCTAGTAGGTAGATAAGAGGGTGATGAATGTAATGATTGTGTGGTTCCCACCTAGAAGGAGGAACTTGTCCATAAGGAATATGTTACGGAAAAGCCATGATGCACATATTCAAGGTCATAAATAGGAAAGTGATGGTAGACTTTGCATAATTTTAGATCATTAAGATGAGACATGTAAGGGTTGATGAGGGAAATAGGATTTTTATATGAATAGGATCACATTGTTAAGTATTTTAACAAGAGAAAATTTGCAAGTGTAAGGAATTGAGAAGTTCCATTTATGATTTACCATCTAGAGATGCTAAACGATAGAATCCAAACCCATATTTATGTGTGATAATGTATGGTCCAATGTAGTTAGGGAAAAAAATTCCATGTTGACTCCTTTTTAGAGTAGTGACATTATAATTTTATTTAAGGACAAGGTCACTTATGTTAAATTCATGCTCTTTGAGATGGTTTTTATAATCAAATTTTATGCACTCTTGATAGATATGATGGTGTTGAAGAGTGATTAATAAATTTTCACATAACAACTCAAGCTATGATAGATGTTCCCAACGATATTCCTCATTAGAGACAAAGTTGCGGAGAGAAACATGTAAGGATGGGATTTATACTTCAAGAGGAAGAATGTCTTCGAGAGACGTAAAAGAAAGATAAAGTATTTGTGCTCATAGAGGTGCAGATGCTATTCTAATAGGATCAACGAGAAAAGGGGATATTAAGATGCCAATTACGACACGATCTATTGATAGTCTTGGCAAGAATATTGAGGAGATTTTTATTAGTGGATTTAGCTTCGCTATTATCTTGAGGATAATAAGGGAGGAGAATTTGAGATTGATGTTGAAGGAGTCACACATTTTCTTAAGGTATTTGTTTTTAAATGACTTTCTGTTGCTCGTGATGATTTTGTGGGGAATGCTAAAGCTGAAAATGATTTTTGATAGATGAAATCAGTGATTTTGTTATCTTTAGTGGATGTGAGTGGAAATGTTTCCACCCATTTGGTGAATTATTCAGTTGCGGTGATGATATAATGATGGCATTGAGAAGAGCACAGATTGATGAGGCCGATGAGGTTGGGCCTAATTTTGAGAAAGGCCAAAGATCCCGAGCCACCTGTAAGGCTTGATTAGGAATGCAAATAAGATTGGAATGCTTCTTACACTTGACACATTTTTTTGACATATTAACAAAAATATTGATTGAGGGTGGACCAATAATAAAACATCCAAAGAAAACATTTGGAAACAACCAAACTAATAAATTTTCCACCATAGATAGTGTTGCGAGACTTCTTAGATAACACAGTAGATTCATGAGATTTAAGGAAATGTAGAAAGATGCCATCAAACTCACTTTTTTAGAGGATGAAACTTTTGTAGATTTTAGCACATTTAGAAAATACCTCCTACCATTTTTGGATAATTCAAAGGAAGGGGAGTTTAGATACGAGATAAAATAATTGAATATTTGAGAATAATAGAGATCTATCTAATTGGTGTCAACATGTTTGATGCGAGGAAGATCATGGACATAAGATGGTTGATTGAGATGATGAAAAACAACACAAAGCTTAGATTCCTCTATTTCCTATGGGATGAGAGATGCAAGAGATGCCATTGTGTCTTCAAAATTATTAAATCACCGAGGATGGTTTGGATGGTGTTAAATTCAAATGCCTCACGAATAAAATCAACCATGTCTTTGTATTTTCGAAGGAATTTATTTTTACATTGATAGGTTCCTTTGAATTGATTGATGATGAGATGAGAGTCACCATAGATATCGAGGATTTGGATACCAAACATGATAGTGGTTTTGAGACCCAAGATGAGGGATTCATACTCATCCATATTGTTAGTGCATTTGAAATTAAGTTTGTAAGTGATGGGGATAGGAGTATCCCAAGGAGGAATGATGATAACACCAACACCCCCTACTGACACTTAGATACATTAAAAAAAGTTTCATCTATAGGGGTGAAAATTCATGATCAATAGTGAATATAGACTCATCTAGAAATTTTTCATGAGGAGATGCTTTTCAGAAGAGGGACTTTGGTTAATTTATCAACGATAACCTATCCCTTGATATATTTCTTAGAGACAAACTCTAGGTCAAACTCGGTCATGAACATGACCCATTGAGTAATTCGATTGTTATGATAAGGATTTGAATGTATGGTTTTAAGAGGATGAAACTTGGTGATGAAATATGTTTTTTATTAAGGAGATAATGTCGAAGCTTGTAGGTGGTGAAGAAGAGAGCACAACATAAATATTCAAAGATCATTGTATTGAGTCTCATAATCGTGAAGGGTGTGAGTGATGTATTAGGACCACTCCCTTCCCTTCTCACCATGATGTGCCAACATGACACCCAAAGAATGATTGGTGGTAGAGATGTAAAGATACAATGACTCCCCTGCATGCAAAGGTGTGAGAATAGACATGGATTAAAGATATTACTTGATATCATCAAAGGAATTTTGGAAATTTTCATCCCAATTAAAGTTAATGTCTTTATGAAGAAGATCATGAAAAGGATGATAATGGTCGAGATATGTGAGATAAAGCCATGGACTGATTGAAATCAACATTGAAGACCTGTGAAGTTTCCTTAGATTAGAAGGAGGAGGCATCTCGAGGATGAGTTTGATTTTGGCAGGTCAACTTCAATGTCCCTAATATAAATGATGAAACCAAATATTTTTCCAGTTAGAACTCCAAAAAAACACTTGGTTGGATTTCGATGAAGGAATAATTTAATAAGACACGCAAAGAGGATTTGAAGGATGGAAATATGATCTTATCGATGCTTGGATTTACCTAAGAGGTCATCAACATAGTCCTCTACAGTTTTGTGGATAATGTCATGGAAGATATAAGTCATAACACGCTTATAGGTGGCCCCATCATTTTTAGACCAAAAGGCATGACACGGTAATAGAAGGTCCCTAATGGAGTGATTAAAAAGTATTTTTGGTCTTCTAGAGCAATAAGAATCTGATTGTATCCATAAAAATGTTCATAAGAGAAATCATCTTGTGACCAAAGTGGAGAGGTCGATGAGTTAATCGATGTTAGGGAGGGGAAAGAAAGATTTAAATCTCAAAATTCATTACACATATGGAGCTTTCTAGAGGATTTAGCAATGGGTACAATGTTAGAAACCCACTATGGATAGTATATAGGGATGATGAAATTAGCCGAGAGAAAGTGTTACAACTCCTCTTTGACAACGATGGTGAAGCAAGGATGCATGAAATTAGGGATGGCAACAATGTTGTAAGAAATAATAGAAGGATTTAGGTCCAATATGTCATCATATGACCATGAAAAGGCTTAATCGTACTTAGATAGGAAGGTGATGAAAGACACAAGCTCTTTAGGATCAAGGGATTAACCCACTTTGAGGATACAAGGTTCTTTTTAAGTCCCAATGTTGATGTCAATAGTGGATTCATTGAGAAGATTTTATGTGTCTAGAGGTAAGTACTTATGAAGATAGGAATCCTTTACCCCCATATAGTAAAGAATGGAATCATTGTCAATACATTGAATAATTTCAATGATATGGGAATCCTCCTCTACCATATTGAGAAATTGAAGAGGAAGGGACCTAGATTCACCTTCACACATATAAGGGAGTGGTTCCAAAGTGATCATGGAGATTAAAAAATATAGAAGAAATGGACACAATATCATCTGTATCCATGAGTTATTTGGATGGGGAATATTTGGATGAGGGGTCAATGTTCATAGGAGATGAAGATGGAGAAGGTGTGAGAGATTCGGTGGATTTCTCCTTAAACCCTAACCCAAAATTTTCATGAGGCTTATAAGATTGGTTGATGATAAGATCATGCATTCCTTACTCATAACACCCCATACCAAATCCTTTCCATGCACAACTATGGAGGTAATCATAGGAAAAGGATTTTTTATAGAGGAAATAAAATCCATCGGTGTAATTCTTGGTGTTTATTTGAGCGTAAATGTGAGAAGAAGGGTGTTCGATACCACCATAGATGAGATTAGTTTGAAGATGAGGTGGTCCATCGAAATGATATCCCGACATTAGATTGGTACCTTGGTGCTTTATCGGGTCTACTAAATTGATTATGCCCGAAGATCATTGAGGAGAGAAGGTGATGCATCACATTATCGATAGATTCATTTTAGGTAGCTTAGATGCGGGGATGTATGAACTAGTAGATGCGTCGGATGAATATTGTTTTGTAACACCTACTTTTCAATGCATCAATTTAAGGGAATTTTTTCCAATCTAACTTATGACTTCAATGATTTAAATACCTATCATTTAAATCCAACAACAATATAAATTCAATCCATCTCATAAAAATCAAGAAACCATGTATAGTTGTATGGGTCAAATTAATCTACACGATCCCCCATAATTTACTCTTAACAATACTGTATACGATTGGTATAAAATTTGGTTACCTTCCCCACCCATTGATATTCAAGTGATGTTTTCTAAGTGTCTACCAGGAACTTAGTCAATCAAATTCCATCTGACACCCACACCTTTAATTATAACTTGGTGAATATGACAAAGGTAAATCAATAGCTTACAATACTTCATCCAATTTTTAAGAGCCATGCTTCCATGCTCATTTTGTGACTACAAAATACTAATCGAGAAAATCTTCCTTTCACCATATCACTTTGTTTAGTTATCGAAATTGAATCAATTAGTTAAGTCAATTTAATTACATTTTACGTACAAGGTGTAAGACATGTTCAACTTTGTACGAAAGGAGCGCATATATGAAAACTTAGGTTACCTACGGAGATAAAATGATTACATAATGAATTGTGTCATTACGAAACCACTTCCTTCCCCATAGCCAACTTAAGTTGGTACGAGGTTATTCATATGTACCATTTGATCAACTCCTATAACTATGAATGACACTATTCATCTTCAGTTATGACAATCATAATGAATGGACCTTGAAAGGACAACTTAAGATACATGCTATAAGGTAGTATTCACTTAATGAATTACATCATTAAATGAATATGATCTTACAACATCCATTCGAAGTTGTCCTTACGAATTTTCAAACATTAGGAACATCGTATCCCAAGGACTTAATTATTTATAATTGAATTGATTTATGACATATTTTCCTTTTATAAAGCAGCGATAACTTTATCGCATCGAATCATGTCCCCAAGGTTCATAATTTTAGTTTCATAATAGGTTACATTTACCTTATCACGTAAATAATCATATTCATTTTTGCATTTTAAATGGGATTTAAGATAGCTTGTTGTATTATTACCTCATTTCTCTAGTTGCCCCTTACGACATTGTCATAATTCTTATTTCAAATGCTAATACATTTCATTGTGCTTGAATACTATAATATTTTATCAACAACATAGTTGCATTTGTTCTAAATATAATTTTAACTTCAATTAATCGACAACATAATTTAATGAGATATTACTTAATACATTAATTTTTTAACATTAATCATTCATCTATGACATCTTGTTGATATCAAAATCATTACGACACAATCTTCATCAAAAGTACTTATCAACTTTATTAATATCAAATTGATAATTATTAACGATAATAATGCAAGTACGGATAAAATATCCAAAATAATACATTGACCAAATCATGATTTTCTACCTTACAATTTGAGTAGAATAATGAAGTACAATTTCACTTTACAATAATGAAATTTTTTTAATGCAATGATGTCATCAAAATTTATCATTATTCGAGTAATTAAATCATGTATAGTAATTATAAAACATCCGCTAAGAAATATCTTATTTTCTCGCCATCTATAAAATAGTAAAAGTATTCATTCAAAATGAATTGGCATGAAAAGTCATTCTCAACACATTTACAGATTCTGTCACTATAATACTTCAAATGAATAAATTGAACAACACATGTTGGCTGCAACAAAATTACTAACTATTGGGATAGGAAGAGACATGTGTGCGCATGGCGGCAGAGAAGCACATGGGAGAATGAACAGGATGAGTGTGCACATGTACACAGAAGATATACAAAGTGAGGACTTAGTCGATTTTCCAAGAACAAGCTAAGAATAGAATTGGAGTATGCGCAACACGCAAGGATACTTTGGTGGCTAAGAAAATGCTATTTTGGGATAAATGCACATGTACGTGTTAGGATAATAATATTATTAAATTAGAGTTTATATTTATATTAATATATTATTAGAATTGTTAGAAAAGGGATTCACCGCTTTATTAATGTACGCATTACTATTTTTAAGGATACCATCTATTTTTAGATGCATTGGTGGTTAAAGGAAAGTCCCAAACTCTATATATATTAGATTATTTTCATATTTTTGGACACCATGTATGAGACAACGGACCATTTGATGTAATAGAGTGATATTGTCCTAAGTTGCTAAAGTGCATGACTATGTGATAGTGACTGTAATGTATTCAACTTTTGGTATTTAATGAATTAATGCAATGGATAGTTGTGGTTGGATTCTAATAATTGATGTATTTGATCATGGTACTTGTATGGTGAATTTGATCTTAATTCTTATCTAACCTATTATGCTTTATGGTTTTTGCAATGTTGAATGTTATGATTTACATTTGAGAATGTGATTTGTTGATGGTTAATACGAACACGATACTAACTGTTATGAAATATTTAATTAGTGCTCCATTAGTAAATAATAATTACGTGAAGTAATTATTATGTTATAAGTATGTGTTAATAAATTGTTATTAGTTGTTATATAAAATAACAATAAGAATTATATTTGGTTAGTATGTTAGAAACAACTCACGTAAGTTGTGAATTTTTATAAACTACTTCCTATTATTTAGGAAGTATATTTCCTATATATGTGTAATCAAATCATAGAAGATAAACATTAGTATTCATTGTATAAACTGGTGTTGTGTTTTCATTTGGTTTCAAAGTGTGCTATATCATGCATATGAAAGATAATTAAAAGGAAATAAGGGGTAAAGCCTACTTGTATTTCTTGCCCCTGTTAATGAGAGATTAATTTGTGTAGAAATTTTTAGCATAGATTTCAATAGTAATTGCATATTAGCAGAAAATTATTATAATTCTATCAAAATGAGAAATTATCCTCTTGTGCATTCATTGGATTCTTTTCCCATTCCACAAGTGCATCCACATAGATCTCCTCCATTAGATCAAAGAAGCTGATATATTAAGCCATCACCTGGAGCAGTCGTATAGGAGTCTGACAAGAAGGACATTACAAAGTGTATTTCCAAGATTTGACATAGACTTGTATATCTCTCGTCAAATTTGAATCTCAATTTTCATTCGAATGATCCATATTTATCTGCATTGAAATATCCTGGAGTCTTTTACATTGATTTCAATGATGTATGGCTGAGTAATTCCACGTGGACATCATATATATGTCAAATTCCAAACAGAATCTGCATCCCCAAGGATTTAAAGATTTATTATGGGAGTATTCTCATATTGACAAATACGTGGTCTTTGTCTTTTATTATGTATATGTAGACCTGTGGCATATGTAGTGGATGGTGTGTTGAAAGATCAGCTCATGGCTCAGTTTTACAGGATCTCGGGACCATTAGAGTGGATCAAATTGAACTCCATAGAATCTACCAGTCAACTGTATATTCAATGCATTTTATTATTTCTCTGCACTATTTTTCACATTTGGATTGGCGTTGGAGATTATTTTAACTATGCAAAGATTGACAGACGTATTAAATGGTGCTTTAGTTTCATGGAACAACATTTGGCTTGACTCATATTGGTCAATATTCACGCCGCCTCTAATCTCAGAAAGAATCAATATTAAAGCCGCATGCAAGGAGACGTTGAAGCCAATATATTTATTTTTCATCTCTGTCGAGATCTCTTTAGCACTCTCCTATCTCCATTCTATCCTATCTATGAGGGCACTCAGAAACAGATTCTCATGCGAAGTGGGAGGCAAAATATTTGCTACATATCCATTGGCGGCACCTTCATACCAGATTGGAGCTTGTTTATTGCAAATAGATGCTCGTGAGTTTGTATTCACCATGGATTCCAAGCTTAGAAATTAATGGCACCGGTAAATTGAAATTCCATGCCCTCGAGACATGTTTAAACAGTGTAAGGTGTGTAGTTTTTAAAAAATCCATAAGCCACATTTTTATAATAAAACAGTCGATGTTGTCATAGCTAATATTGAAGTTGATTATAGGTCAATTAGTATCTTTTTGGTCAAGCGATAAAATCCCTTAAATCATTACATTTTGGTCAGAAGGTCCATTCAAGTTGTATTGTCGTCAAAAAATTGTGTCATTGTATTAAGTCCGAAAAATAAAATTTGCATGCATTTCAATTTTGGACGCATTTTTTCTTGTACGCGACATCCAAATTATTGAAGGTATTTTGAGCTTCATGATCACATCCGGATGAACTAGCAGCATGATACCAGAGGTAGGAGGCATCAGAGGTTGGAGGTCATTCAACGACCTCTCCTCGATCACCAAACGACAAGGCCGTACGAGATGATTTGGTGGCATTTGTTTTCAGTTGTGTGTTTGCTTTAGTTTACAGTGATCCTATTTTCAATAAGTGGAAATTTCACATTAATGGGGGGGGAACATGATTCCATTTTTCCATTTCCAATATGTCAGCTTTTTCTTTGTATGTATGAGCAACAAATTTCAGTAGAATTTTCTTTGTTATTCCCTATAGTGAGATGTGATGAGGGTTGAGAATAGTACTTGGCATATCATGATGTGGTTGTAGGTAAACCACTTGAAAACCTTCATTTGTGGTTTGTGGTAAACCAATAGCAAAACCACCATTCTTGGTTATTGGTAATCCATTTGCAAAACCATCACTTTGTGGTTTGTGGTAAACCAATTGTAAAACCACCATTCTCGGTTTGTGGTCAACCATTTGCAAAACCATCCATGAGGTTTGTGATCATCCTGTGAAAATCACCAGATCATGAGTAGGTGCAAGTACAAAGGCAGGTTTTCCCCATGTTCACACTAAGGGGGGGAATGTTAGGAAATATTTAATTAGTGCTCCATTAGTAAATAATAATTACGTGAAGTAATTATTATGTTATAAGTATGTGTTAATAAATTGTTATTAGTTGTTATATAAAACAACAATAACAATTATATTTGGTTAGTATGTTAGAAACAACTCACGTAAGTTGTGAGTTGTTATAAACTACTTCCTATTATTTAGGAAGTATATTTCCTATATATGTGTAATCAAATCATAGAAGATAAAGATTAGTATTCATTGTATAAACTGGTTTTGTGTTTTCACTAACTTCTTCACAAACTTTCATAAAGAGGGACTGGTAGGATTTTTGTGCTTCAGTGAGCATTTAGATCTATCTCAATGATGTGCCAATGCAACTAGCAAATTGAGTAAAAATAAAATACCACATTTTGGTTCCATTGTTGGGACCTCTTTTTAATATGTTTTTTAGGATGTTGCTAGTAGATGGCGTATCAGTTGACTCTAGAGAGAATTGAAAGTTGGGTAGAAGACAAACAAGACAAGTTTGAGTATAGATATAGTACTGGACCTGATTTCAATGCACGTAGATGGGTGGAAGACAACCTTTATGACATGCTTTATGAGACTTTATTTTGCATATTTCTAGTAGAATTGTACAAGTGGTACATTAGCATATGCAAGAAAAAAGTGTTGGAGTTATAGGACAAATATTTGGATGTAGAAAGATTACCAGACTCTTGTTGATGTGGATGTGGAGTGGAAAAGAGTTGTAGATATTTGGTGGGATGGAGTATTGCACAATTATATTTTGGAGTATGTTATTTCCATGTATCTCGTGTCATGAAGAATATGAGTTCCATTTCTTACATGAACCCAAAGGAACTTAACTTTATCAATCGTGATGATAGAAATGGATTTAGAGTGCCTCCCTATGGCTAGTTAAACTCTCACTACGCGTAGGGGTTGGAGCGGGTGTGGTGAAGATGGTGGACTTGATAGAAAAAAATGGAAAGAGAGGAAAGACAGATCAGATATAATGAATTGCAAGAGAGGGAAATTTTGAAAAAAGGAAAATTTATAAGTCCCCGTAGTTTAGGAGAGAGATGGATCGAAAAGGATTTTAAGCTCTCATGGAAGAAAAGGACTCACAACATCTAATTCTCTTGACATTGGGAAAGCACAAAAGAGAATCCCATTTGGCTTTGAATGAGAATGTGTCGAAGATGAAAGATTATAGACCGCAGGTGCACATTTGATCCCACTTGATGACCTAGCCCTTGTGCATAGTGTTCCAGCCTTCCAGAAGTAGTCATTGAAAAGTAGGCTAGTACAAGTAAAAAAGAAGAGGCTAGTAGGTATCATTTTTTGTTGAATTCAAGAGATAAAGTTTAGAGTGCGCCCATATTGACATAGTCAACGTCATTTTTTAGAGGTACGATTGGAGGAATATTTTTGGTGCATCATTAGGATAAAGTGTGGGTGCGCAAAATATTGGGAATATGTCTAGAAGTACTACAACTTCACATACTATGGGAGTTCAGTTTAGCACTATAGTTGGGGCGCAAGGAAGTACATCCACCGAGTCGTTTCCCACTACAAGATTGTCGGTGGATTAGGATGATTAGGATCAAATGGATCAGACGGTTCTAGAGGTGGAGGAAATACTAGTGGAGGTTCTAGTTCTGTATATGGAGGACAAGGTCCACATCCCCAACAACCCCCACATCAACCCCAACAACTATATTATGATATGTCTCTTAACTTTCCATAACATAGGGGTATTGAAGATCCAATAGAGGATGTTCACAAGTGTGAACTATTATTGCTTGCTAAAGGTGTTAGGAACATTAATATTTACATGATTATGGGTGATTTATCGAGAGGTAAATAGTAACAAGTTGATATTTACTAGAAAGGTAAATAGTAATTAGTTAGTTGTTAACCATATGGTTAATATGATAATATTGTTGATATTATATTGTTAGGAATAACAATATAATGTCAAATATAAATTTATTGGTTGGTATTATGGTTTATTTTTCAGTAACACCTCACTATTTTCAACGAGGTTGTTTTAGCTATCTCTATGGATATATAATATTCATGTATTATGTGTTTTAAATATTGAATGAAATATTATATCATGGTTGGGAAATTATATTGTTATTTTCCATGATGATTTGAATTGATCTCTAGAAAAGGAATTACAACCTCAGCTAGGAAGGCTATTCAGTTTTCTACTACTCTTCAAGGGTACACACATAGCTGGTATAGAAAAGTATAATCCACACCGGTTATTGCAATGGATTATGATGATTTATGCTTTGCATTTCTAGCTCACCTCCATATTCCAAAATTTGAGCAAAAAATAATAAACGTGCTCAAGACATTAAGAAAGGATTGACTAAAAGTGTGAGGGAGTATGGCACACATTTTAAGACCTTGTTGTCCAAATCATCTTATGAAATTCATCTGAGTAATCATTCACAAAGTGGTTTAATGGTGGGTTGCTAACTCCTTTTAGATGAGCACTATCTCATAATACTTTTGTGGACCCGTGTGAGGCTTTGTAATCCACTATCACCGAGGATGTTGGAAGTGTTGATACTGTAGTAAGCCCATTTTGGAGGTATAGATTGCAGCCATAGAAAATTAGTTGGAGAAGCTTTCTAATTATCCTCATGAGACATGTAATGGAATTTGGTGCATAGATTATGAAGTGGAGGGACATACTAAAGATAATTTCCCACGCAGGTCAGTATGCACACTATTATTAGATTATGAGGTCTCTCACTTGAATAATGATGTTTAAGACTTCCTCTATTTCAGCATGTCCTTACAAAGATGGTTTCTATGCATTGTAATATTTACAAATCCCACACTTATTAGACCACCAAATGCAAGTTTTTTTATCACATTCATGAAGCCATTGAGACAGAGTGCACTAGATGAGTGTGGCTAGTGGATCTAAGGAGCATGAAGGCCATAACCATGAAGTGTGTGACAACAGAAATAACAGAAATTATGGCTTCAAAGTGGATATAAAGGCCAAGGTCGTGGTGTTTGTAGAGGTAGGTTCCTACGAGGAACATGTTATACTTGTGGGTTCCATGATAATTATAAATGTGAGTGTCCTCGAAAATTACTTTTCAATGGTGCGAAATACGCATAAGTTAGAATAATGCCCGAATTTGTATGAGCATATGAGTAAGAATAAGAAGTGGGAAAAGGGTGTAGGAATGATCAATGTGCAAGCATTATTGTTGATCATCGGTGGATGTCAAAGAATACCCCGATCTAGAATTGTAGGTCAAAGGCTACCGCATGTGCTTGAAGTGGAATGTGCATGTGAGCCTCTAAAGGATAAGCCACTCATTACAAGGGAAGAAGTGATACATGCTAAGTATCTAGATGTTGCACACTAGAAGGAAGTTTATTAGGATACCATGGAAGTTATCGAGAACTGCGCAGGAGAGATAGAGTTTTTAAAGGAACGAGCATGTGATAAGGATCATACAAGGAAGGTTGAACTCCCAGAAGGACATGGATGACTTGAAAGAGGTGTGCAGGATGTTACACTAGGAGAAAATCATTCCTCTACTAAGGGAATGGATACGAGAAAATATTTCATGCATTGGATCTGAGTGCGAAAGACAAATACTTCATGTAAACCTACCACCTTAAAATCATGAATTTTATAAAGAGATTACACTTGATGCAGTAATTGATGGTTGGTTATTTCGTAACATTCTTATCTACATTGGTGCATAAGTGAATGTACTTACTTTAGATGATTTGAATCGATAGGTAGAGAAACCTTGCAGCCATCAATGAATGTGTTGTATATGGCAAATAAAACTAGGGCTATGCCTATTAGGTTATTGAAGGATGCAACTATTATAATTCAAGGAGTCAAGTTTACTGGAGATTTTGAGGTGTTAGAGATTTCTGAAGTAGACAACTTCCCAACATTACTCAATGACCCTAATGTTTATTGGAAGAGCATGTGATTATACCCTTGTTGAATAAGAAGGTAGATCCCTTGAGTGAAGAAGAGATTAATAGAATTTATGTTTAGTCGGTGCGTAATCCAAAGAATTTGTAACCATCAAATTGGGGCATAGTTCATTGGGAAGATTTTCATTATGTAAGTGACACTAAAAGTTTTTCTTGTGATAATTGGGCTCACAAAACATATAAAATGATTGGGTGCAAACTAAAAGGACAAGTCACCAAGATGATTAGACTATGCATGGTGAGGCGGTTGGGATTCAATAGGGTACCAATGTATACTAGTGAAGGGAATCCCAATACATTTCTACAAGTCATGGAGACCCATTGGCCAAATGAAGGGTATCAAAGAGACATGGTGGTTTATACTTTTTGTGGGACAGTGACGCGCTGATGGGAAACACATAAAGATGGCCTTTTGGAGTGGCGAGAAGTGAGAATCGATTTCTCCACTAGGTTCAAATAGAATAATGTACATTAACAAACATGTGAACTCCAAGGAAGTCTCCTACTTCTAATCACATATAGGAGTGTGAGATATCTTGGTCACAGGGAAAGGAGGCACTATTGCCATCATTATGGGTACATAATTTCTAATCCACCTTACATATTTGTGCGCACTCATGGTATGTCCATGAAGAATTGAAAAGGGAGACTACTAATTGGAAAAAGATGACCTCGGTATGATTCATACTTTTTATTATTTTTCTACTAAGCCTCTGGTTAATGAAGCATTGTAGATTATGAAGTGCCTTACATTCGAGAGATAGTGTGAAGGCTGAGGAACTGATGTTAGAACTATTTGGAGAACCTGATCTTGAGGCACATCTTGATCCTGAGGAAACAGATGAAGAAGAGATGGTCCACACCTGGAAAGAAAAAGAAAAGGTAAAATTGGTGTACATGATAGATGATGAGGAAGTAGATACACTAGATGTTGATCACACCGAACGTGCACGCGAGGTAATGGAAATAGTAGATGAGAAAAAAATTCACGTATCATGGCCCTATGAAAACAAATGAGGTTAACATTGAGTACAGAGTCAAAGCCCAAGGAGGCCATTATTCGTTATTATTGGTCAAAACAAGAGGTGGCTAAGATTATTGAATTAATGCGTGACTTACACGAATTATTTTCGAGGGGATACCATGAGTTGAAGGGATTAAATCCTTCTCTCAATGAGATGAAAATCAAGTTGAAAGAAGGAACACACTAGATAAGGAAGAGGCCTTACAGGGATGAATACTAATCTAAGCATGAATGAAGGTGGAGGAATAAATTGGCAAGATGCTCAAGTCCGGTATAATTGATCATATCAAGGAATTTGAATGGGTTAGCCCCATGGTAATAAGAATTAAGAAGGATGGTAGGATAAGGATTCGCGAGGACTACAAAGAACTTAATTTTATATGTGTTATTGATCCTGAAAGAGGGTTTAAAACCCACAAGTGAGGATCACGAGGGATGACGTGCACATCAACAGACGTGCGAATGGTAGCGTGAAGAGATCTCGGGAGGAGCGAGCATCAACCAAATGTGCATGAAAATATTTGAAACATGAACAGAACTCGGTTAAGACATAAAACTCTCCTCTCTCTCATAGATCAAATGGGGTGTACATATAAGAGGTGTTGAGTAACCCCCAATTCTGTAATCATGACAACTCGAGTAGAGAGGGGAGTTACATTCCCAGAATAGAAGTGTAACTCCTAATGACGCACTTTGATGCACTAACGTCTTTGACACACTAATGCATAAGAGAATCTCATAATGACCCCTAAATGACACATGGACCTACGATCTCACCTAAGTGAGATGACTCACCTAATGATGTGGAAAATAACACACACCAACACCCCTTCATCGTAACTTAGGATGAGGCGGCAAGTCAGAAACGAGAAATGGGTCCCGGCACAAGGCCTGATGAGGTACCCATGCACAAGAAAAAGGTCCCAAGTAGTGAAGGAAAACCTAGTGGGAAAAACATCCACCATAAGAGAACAAAACACTCTCTAATCTAAGAAAGATGCCAAAAATGGGTCCCAACTATAGACGAGCCTGAAAAGGTACCCATGTACAAAGAGGAAATCTCTCGGAAAGAAGAAGAAGAGAGAAGAAGAGGGAGACGAGAGAAATGTAGAAGATGCCATGGATGGATCTGAACTCTACAGCTCTAGGAGGTCTCCTAGAAGAATGTCAATGATGAGATCCTCTCGCCTCGGATCAAGAAGAGCCACCCATGCACCGAACTATGAGCCTACCCTTAGGAAGGACAGAAATGATGTCTTTGGGAAGTCTCGCCTCCTCCACAAAGAAAATTAAGGAAGCAACATGAAGAACTCTGAGTCTGGTGCACAGAAGTGTGACATAGGTCTAGTGAGTGAGTGCCAAGGAACCGAAGGTAATGCCACGTGTGTAGAACTGTCAGAGTGAAAAAGAGGAACACCCACAAAAAGGATGTCCAAGTGATGTGAAGGGAACAAAACATCCTCCACAACAAAAAAGGGATCCATAGCTAAGGGTGGATCAATGAAGGTCTCTGGAAATGTGGAAGTGACATGATTCTCGAAGGGGCACTCCCAACAATAAAGATGATGAACTCCTCTAAAACACCTGTAGATGGATGAGGGACCTATAGAGCATCACAAGTGGACTCTGTGAAAATATGACTAAGGTCAGGCATATACTCATCCCAATGAGGGGGCTCAACAAACATAAGAGTGATATCAAATAGGTATGAGTCATCTAATGAAGGTAGAGGAGTGGAATGGGCCTCACACACTGGAAGTGGAAAGGAGGTGGGTGTGATGAATGTATGAGACTAAGTATGAGACTGCTCGATATCTGATGAGATGTGGGGTGTGTCAACACTCTCTGGAATAGTGAGAGAAGGAGGAGAAGAGTCCTTGGTAGTACTCTCGACATTAGAACTGGATGCACAATCCTCATCATCAGAAGTAGAACCAAGTGATCCTATGTTAGTGGAACTATTGTCACATGAAGAAGAGGAAACAACTAAATCATCAATAGCAATAACGGTGGAAGTATGTGAAGGGTCTCTATAGAAGGACTAAAGAATGCTCCAGACATGGTGAGGTGGATCTGAGTCTCGCCACGTGAAACCGAGAGAGAACAAGAGATATGAATCATCATGTTACCAAAGACATGGTCACAAGTGTTGATAAAGTCCTCTAGATGATGATGATCGGCGGGTGCAGAACCGCCCAAGCAAGAAGGCTAAAAGACCCTCATGCGTGAAGTAACGTTCCATGGAAGCACGCCAAGCTGAGTAGTTCCCTCTCCTGGTGAGAAGTGGTGGAGGCTGTAAGGTGATCCTACGACACTCAATTCTGGAAATAGCACTCTCCATGATGAAAAAAAATCAAGATGCAAAAAATCAAGACGTCGGAATCGGTCAATAATGCGTCTGCGTGTGAAAGCCCAAGAGTACAAACAACCCCCAGAATGTGGCACTTTATAAAAGTAGTGCATTTACAAAAATAATAATCCCATCATGTAGATTGTGAAAAAACATGCAACTTTGACTAAAGAAGTGCTCAGATCCGAGCAACGAGTCAAAAATTATAGCAAAAAACCGCAACTGATGAGAAAAAGCAATAAACGCTGCAAAATGCATTAAAAAAGTGCACAAAATGGGTGCAAAGGGTATCATGTGGGTACCGTTGGAAATGGAATGGAATTTTAGGAAGGGTTTGTTTTGACTACAAGGGGGGATTAGCCTCCTGCCAACCCCGGACCTCGCCCTCCGTCTTCAACACTCGAAGGAAGGTTTAATACAAGTCAAAAGACCCAAAAATACAATGCCATTACAATGAAATGTTTTTTTTTTTAAACCTTAAAACATTAAAAAAAAGATATGAGGAGGTGGGGAAGAGCCCACGTGGACTACCAGGGCATGGAGCTGAGTGTGGTTGTTGACCGAACTGTGGTGTTGGTAGATATGACTTGCCAGTTCAACATGTGAGGAGTGGGTGAACTGCCAAGCTGAGCCACCAGCCACGTGTCGATGAAGGAGGCAATGTGTAGAGGAACCTCGGGTCACGTGGATTTGTAGAGGAGGAAAAATAACAGAGTAATAGATGCAAGTCACAGGAATGGCATTTTGGAAAGAGGAAGCCACATGCCAAGGGAAAGAATTGAGCGAACGTGCCTGGAATCATGCTGAAGTAGGTGGTCAATTAGAATAGAAGCCAAAAATAGTCCAAAAAGAGTTTATCCACTATTAAAAATGTTTTATCTGAGCTTCTTGTATCATTGAATGTAGAGAAAGGCGTGCCAGTGGAGAAATACACAAGGCACGAGCCACAAACAATAGGAGAAATGAGTACAGGATAATGCAAAGCTCTATGGCGCATGAGAAACTGAGTTGAACACACAACAGTAAGCCACGGTTGTGAAAAACATCCACACATAGGTAGACCCAAGCCAATAGTGAAAAAACCAAATCACAACCAAAATGAATGCAGGAGTGAACCAAGGAGCCAGAGGAGTCAAGGCAAGGCCACGGCAAGAAAGGCACAGTGGAAAAATGAACCACGACCCAGCCAGAAGTATGATCCATGAATCACAACGAACCAGTAGTCAAGGCACAAATCATAGCAGAAAATTAGGGACCAACAATGGCGAGGGCAATGTCGTGAAATTTCAAACCCGGTCAATGAGCTCGTAGGTAATTTGAGTGTGTAGGGCAAGAAGTATCAAGCAGCGAGCATGAGGTCTGACAATCCAACACGAGCATGAACCAGGATGGCAAAGGAAGGTACCACCCGAACGGTTGAAGAAGGGTTCAAAAAACTGGAAATGTAATAGCCCTCAGGAAAACACCTCCAAACACGCATGTAAACCCAAAGAATTGAGTGGTCAAAGACACTAAACTCGAAAAACACCAAAACTTGAATAGCCACCTCAAACACATGAACAACCCAAGGAGAGGTATGATGCCTAAATCAGTGCAAGTAGAGCATGATCAGAATATCCATTACAAAACACGCACGAAATTTGTATATCACACTTTGAAGTGGAAAACATGCACATAAATTCGATGAGTGCACGGATCCATAAGATCCGCTCTGATACCATGAAAGAGGGTTTAAAACCCATGCAAGCGAGGATCACGAGGGATGACATGCACATCAATGGATGTGTGAACGGTAGCGTGAAGAGATCTCGGGAGGAGCGAGCATCAACCGAATGTGCATGTAAATATTTGAAACACAAAAGTAACTCTGGTTAAGCCATAAAACTCTCCTCTCTCTCATAAATCAAATGGGGTGTACATATAAGAGGTGTTGAGTAACCCCCAGTGCTACAATCATGACAACTCAAGTAGAGAGGGGGAGTTACATTCCTAGAATAGAAGTGTAACTCCCAATGATGCATATGACGCACTAAGGTGCTGATGCACTGACGCGTAAGAGAATCTCATAATGACCCCTAAATGACACATGGACCTATGATCTCACATAAGTGAGATGACTCACCTAATGATGTGGAAAATAACACACACCAATAGATCCTTTTCCCACCCCATTCACAAAGGAAATCCTTAAGGGATTTACTAGGTGTGATATTTACTCTTTTACGAGATAGGTTTTAAGACTATCATCAAGTGCACATAGTGAAGGAAGATTAGGAAAATACAAATTTCACCACTGAATGAGGAATTTTTTCATATACAATGATGCCCTTTAGACTAAAGACTCCACTGCGGTGTTCTCACGCATTGTTGTGTAAGTTTTTAGGGCTTTATCCATAAGTTTTTACAAGTGTATTTAGATGACCTGGTCAATCATCTATGGGTTAATTAAGGACCATTGTGACAATTTGAGGCTCATGTTTGAGAGGTGTAGGAAGTTGAGAATCTCTCTTAACATTAATAAGTGTATATTTACAACACCTTTTGGCACTTTACTTGGACATATAATTTGTAAAGGACTATTGGTAGATCCAACCAAGGTAGTTGTGATCTTGAGTTTGGAATAACTTAACAATCAGTGAGGCGTGTGGATTCTTGAGTCACACAGGTATTAAAAGAAGTTTATTAAGGGGTATGCAAAGATTTTTGTGCCCTTGGAATAATTTTGAAGGTGAAAGGTAAATTTTATTGGGGTGACGAGCAACATTAGACATTTGAAACATTGATGGAAAGGCTAACTAATGCACCTATTTTGAGTTTTCCTTCATGGGAAAAACCTTTTGATATTCATGTTGATGCCTCTAATATGGAAATTAGCATAGTATTTTCACAACTCAAGAAGGAATTGTGGACCATCCCATTTGATTTGCAAGTAGGAAGTTGATGCCAGCATAGCAAAATCACACAACTATTGAGTCAAAGATTTTTCTAAGATCTACGTGTTACACAAGTTCAGACAATAATTGTTAGCGATACCTTTCATTATCTATATAGATCATATCACCCTCAAGTACTTGGCCAACAAGCTTGTTTTACAACGGTGCATATACGAGATAGGTCCTTATTTTTCGAATTTGATTTCACAGTCGTTGTAAAACTGGGAAAAAGTAATTCAGGGCCTAATCATTTATCAAGGATCAATCTCGTGAGGATGCGTAGAGCATCGAGGACACAATTCTAGATGCAAAACTATTATGATTGAACTGTGTGCCCACATAAATGGAGGAAATTATAGTTTTTTTACACACTGGGTAGGTACCTGAAGGCCTTAGAGAAGAAGTAACTTGAAATTCACATGACGCCTTATCAATTTATTGGTGGAGATTTATACAAGCTAGGTTGTGATGAGGTCTTACACTAGTGTGTTCTAGATCATGAACACAAGGCTATCATGGAAGAAGCTCATGGTGGAATAACGAGAGTTCATTGTGTAGGTGATGCTACCACGTGTAAGATTATAATTGTTGGGATTTTGTGGGAGACCTTTTGGAAGGATACAAAGGAATATGTCAAGTTATGTGATCATTTTCAACGCCTTGGAAATCCTAGAGAAAGAGATGAGATGTCGTTGTGACCTATTGCAAGTGTTGAGCCTTTTGAGAAATGGTAAATTGACTTTGTGGGTCCTATTTCACCACCTACGCGTAGGACTGATGCGCACTAAATAATAACTTATATATACTATCTTACAAGGTAGGCGGAGGTAGTACTTACAAAGGATTGCAAAGTAGCTACAATAACGATATTTTTATGGGAAATAATTATTAGTAGGTATGGTTGTCCCTTGAGCTTAACAAGTGATAGACGGACTCATTTTCTTAATGAGACAATCATAATCCTTTGGGAAATGTTTATGGTGGTACACCATAAGACTAATCCCTATCACCCATAGGCCAATGGTAATGTAGAAGATTTCAACAAGATTATGGGACATACATTGAAAAAATCTATGATTTTTGATGAAAATATTAAGATGATAAAGTATATATTGTACTTTAGGCATACATGACCACTTATAATAGGTTGAACAAGGCCAAACCTTTTCAGCTAGTGTTTAACACAAAGGTTGTCTACTTTATTGAATTCATGTTACCTTCCCCGTATATTATGTGTGTAGGTGGCTTTACATGAGCAAGCTATTGAAGAGCATGTTAAAAAGCGATGCGATTAGATGAGTGGCACGCCATTACACATTAGAGCCGAAGACCGAGAAGGCACGATAGAAAGCATGACATGATAAAAATATTAGCTTTAAGACATTTGAGGTTGGGAATATGGTTCTTCTATATGATTCCAAGTTTTCGCGCAACCTAGGGAAATAGAAAGTGCATTTGTTGGGACCATTTGTGGTAACAACAATACTTAAATCGAGCACTTGTCGATTGCGAGATGCTAGATGGTACCATGTTTCTTGATTACTTTAATGGGAGTAGGTTGAATCCCTACTATAAATAAGGATTCTTGGTGTTTGTAATAAGGAAACATTTCCATTTAGATTATATTTCTCTTTATTTTGTTTCCTTTCATCGTTGTTATGCTTTGTCAATTTAGTTTTGTGTTTTTTTCTAATTAGGCGCTTGTGAGTAGGAATCTAATTACTATCTTTTGAGTTCATGTGTGTAGTAGAGTACGCATACTTTTAGTGTGGGGTGGATTGCAAGTGCATACAAAAGATAAAAATTTGTTAGTGCTTTGAAGGTTTCCTAATAACTAAAGGAGTGTGCAAATTGATGACAATGTTCGTTTTGGAATAAAGTAAAGGAAAGTAGAAAAAGTTTCATAAGAAGGATGGTGATAATAAGGATGATGCTCAGAAGAAAAACCACGTATGAAGAATGGATGCATAGTGTAACACGAGGTAGGAAATGACATGGTGAACTACTTAGTGAGAGGCATAATGGGTTATGTACTTTGGTACAAATAAGCACACGTAAGGTGGTATGTAGCCTCGAGAAGCGGTATACATGCCGAGAAGGTTACGATTGACGTATGCGGTGGAAAAATATATAAAAGGAGTGAAAAAAATCAAGAAAAGAAAATTTAAATATCATATGGTGGTAGGTGGTGAGAATTTAATGCAAAGAAAAATTGAAAATATTTAGAAAAGGTGTTGGGGTAATTTCATTTTTACCTTACCTTGTGAAGAACTTGTGTGAGATCTTGTGAAATCGAGTGTAATACCAAAAAAATGTGAACCGATTGAATTGCAGATGCATTGAATGAAAATGATAATTTGGAAGATAGGTTGGAGCTTGGGGCAACATGAAAACTTATTTTTAGAGGCATTGAAGGTTCCGGTTAGGGATTATAGGATTAAGGCATAGTTCAAAAGAGAGAGAAACATGTGTGAAGAGCTTGGTGCGTGAACGATCTGAAGTAAGAAGTTCAATATGTTCAAACATAGAAAGAAGGTAAGGTATAATGTTGAATTCACACGCTAGGATGACACCAAGGAAAACAACAACCACATCACCAAAGGGAAAAGGAAAGGGTAAGGGAAAGGAAAAGCTCATAATGGAAGATATGCAGGAGGAATGGTACTCATAAATGTAGTACCCCAATGGAGTACTAATGGGGAAGGAATGGGTATCCCATATTTGGAAAATGGCATGTAAGTGATTATAACCATCGAACAAATGCTACTTTGTGTGATGGATCTTGTTCAAAATATCAAGAAATAAATCAAGGAAAGTCCATACATGATGATGGAGAGAAACTTTTGCAGAAGGTAGGGTTTCTTCAATTATATGAGCTCATGTACTTTGGCAATCCTAAGAAACTATACCAATGGTTAATTTCACGTGTTCATGAGGAATTATTCTCTTTTTGGCAAGAGGATACACTTAACTACAACTCTAATTTACAAATATAATGGAATTCACAGACAAGTGTAGAACTTCCTTTGGACTTAGAAGATGTTGATGAAGTAAAGAAGACTACCAAGGAGTTCAACTACTAGTGAGGGAGTCACTCAATGTACATTCTGAAGCTTGATGACCTTGTTATGAGAATATCAAAGACACCTGCTAAAAAAAAAATGAATGGAGAAGAGTGATAGGGAAAGTAAACAAATTATGGTTTTATATTACAAGGAAGATTATGTAAGGAATAATCTATAACCTCACGGGGTTTGTAGATGAAGAAATTATTGAGGAGGCTCTGCAGGGTGACAAAATCATTTTGGGAATATTTTTTGTTGATAGTATTTTCTGAGATTGGGGTACTAAATGGACCCAATGATAAGATATGGGAGTACCCTGAGGAATCTAAATCCCCTACAGAAAGATTTTCCAAGTACACCTATGAAAATATAACTCCTGCATACAAGGTTCGGGGAGATATGTGGTACAAGAGGATGCGTGATGCATTTGGGGTGGAGTGGCACATTCCCAGTGAGTTACCCACATAGCTAGAGGGAAAGGAAAATTTGCAGTATACTAATACTTCGCATTAGCCACTTTGAGTTGAAAGATGGAATGAAGAGCCCATGGTGTAAGCTACCCTTTGCTTTCACAACCAAATATTTCCAAACTACTGTGAATAGGTTTAAGGAAGTGCGTAAGATCACAATTGATGCAGATAAGATAGATTATGAGCATCATACTTTACGCCGATGTTGGTTTACCCAAAGAAGAGTGCATATGAGGAAAAGATGATATCATATGATATCAACATGACTAGGTCAATTAATTTTCCAATAAGCGAAGTGACGAATCGCAATATATACATATATATAAAGCCAAGCATGGTCACTGAAAGTATGTGGAGGATGATTTGGCTATTCCTAAGGATCCAACAAGGAAGAAGATGGTTAGGAAGAAGAGAGTGTGCCAAGCTACCCCTTCTATTAATGAGGAGGAAGAACGAAGTGATGATGAAACCCATACCAAAAGCACAATTGTGAATAAAACCCCTATGCGCAAGGAATCTGAGTCGAGCGCAAGTTCAAGGAGGAAGTCTACAAGAAACAAGCCCCCAGTCACAAAGAATCAGAAGGTGTCTAATGAGGATAAATAAAAGGCCAACGAGGAAGAGAAGGATGAAGAGCAAATTGTGCAACCTAGCCCTCACATACATGATGTTGAAGAGTTTCTGTCAGATGGGCATAACACACATCGTGAGGAGATATTGATGATGGATGTTGAGAGGAAGGGTTTGATGCTTCCACCTCCCATATTTTAGAGGAAAGGTAAGATCCTAGAGTTCGGTGTGTAGTTGAAACTGAAGTTGAGCACCAGATTGAAAAGGAAGTAGAGCCCATTGTAGAGCACATTGTGGAAGAAGAATTCGTGTGCAAAGCGGTGGAGAAGAGTGAAGGTAAAACAAGAAGGTTGGATAATACCCTTGCTTTAAGTTTTCTAAAGGGTGTGTGAAGAAAGAGAGGACTTAAACATGCACCATAAGGACTGATGATGCACTATGACGATGATTAAAATAAGGTGGTACACGCATGATTATAAAGCATAGTGGCCATAAAGGAATTGTTTAGTTGGTTATTTTTCAAGAAATAATAAGCTTTACTGTGCACCAGAAGATGCTCTCCTAGGCATTCCACTCACATATGCGGGAGCTAGATTTTGAAGTTAGCAAGCAATCATTAACATAGACCTGTTTGAAGTCCACTCTGGGAGAAGTATACCCGATAGTATACTCCCATAGTTTATAGATGAGAAAGTGTGTAATGCGCTCAAAAATCTATCATTGGATGTCGAGTTAAATTTTTGATAACGAATGCGAGAATAAGGAACTGCACAAAGAGATTGAGGATAAGTACAATTAGATTAGAGAGTGAGATAAGGAGATAAAGGAGAAATATAATATCATTGCATAATTAAAATAATAGGTAAGATAAGAGAGGGGAGGACATGCATCACATATAAAAATTAAGAATGCATTGCAGATATAATTACACTCACATGCCTGGCCTTAGTACCCCAAGGTCAGAATACCTATGAGTCAGTCATCCATTTCCTAGAATATCTAGCACAAATTTTTACAAGTGAAAATCCAAATCTCACCTTGGAATCAGAGAAGATGGGTTAGCATGACAAAAGAAGCATTATAAAGAGTAGGTAGAAGAATCCTTGTGTAGTAAAGTGAGTTGGTTGGAATGGTCAAAGTAAGCTGTAGATTACGAGGTAGTATATGAAAACTGTGAGGACTTTGACCATGTTGTGGGTTTGCTAGTGGCCAAGGACGAAGAAAATTTGAAGTATTTCTAGGCCAAAAATAAGATTAACAGGAGGAATGAGAAATTATTTTTTCCAAGGTCATAAAGAAGAGGGAGGCAATCGATTTTTAAGAGCCTAAAAAAACAAAATGAAGGAAATCTCCCTAGGTAATTTGCAGGATGGATGCGTTGAATGATGTAGGTAAATAGCTGGAGACTCTGATTGAGTAGCTGAAGGGAAGGGGTGAAGATTTAACTCTAGCATAGGTTATAGAGATTTTTGGTGATGCGCTTGTACATATGAGTAGGGAGTTAGAAGGGTGGAAGGAGTTAGAGAAAATGGTGATTCAAGAATTTCCACTCCTCACTCAATAAACAACTTGATTCTTTTATTCTTTGGCACAAGCCATACATTCAAATTATTTATTCTTTGATTCTTGGTGGAGTACTATATGAATATTTTGTGCAATAGAATGTAGTGTTACCGAGGATGGACAACATACCTAGTGTGGGGTAATGTTGGCTGCAAAAAAATGACTAACTATTATGACAGAAGAGACACACATGCGCACATGGTGACGGAGGTAGTGTGTGGGAAAATGAACAATATGAGCATGCGGATGTACATAGGAAGATAGACATTCATGACCTAGTCAAATTTCCAGAACAAGCTAATAATAGACTTGGAGTATGTAACACGCAAGGATACTTTGGCAGCTAAGAAGAGGATATTTTTGGATAAATTCACATGAACATGTTAGGATAATAATAGGATTAAAGTAGAGTTTATCTTTGGATTAATCTATTATTAGAGTTGTTATAAAATCATGCCTTTGCTTTATTGATGTATGCATGGCTATTTTTGAGGATACAATCTATTTTTGAGATGCATGGGTAGTGAAGGGAAATTCCCCACCCCTATACACACACACACACACACACACACACACACACACACACACACACACACACACACACACACACACACAAGATGATGTGCATATTTTGGACACCATGTATGAGACTACGGACCGTGTGATGTAATATAGTGATCCTTTACTAAGATGCTAGCGTGCATGACTTTGTGATAATGACTATAATGTATTCTACTTTTGTTATTTAATGGCTTAATGCAAAGGATAGTTATGGTTGGATTCTAATAATTTATTTCTTTGATCATGGTACTTGTATGGTGAATTTGATCTTAATTATTATCTGATATATTATGCTTTCTCACTTGTGAAATGGCGAATGTTATGATTTAAACTTGATTATGTTATCTTTTGATGGTTAATACGAACACACATACTAACATCTTGACACTATTTCATAAAAGAGGGGCTCGGTAGGCTTCGCACACTTCGGAAGAGCGTTTAGATCTATCTAAATGAAGTGTCAATGCACATAGGCAATTGAGTACAAATAAAATACTACAACGCATAAACAAAATATCTAATTTAGGATAATGTATCCTATCACATTTACTTACATTACTTCCACATAAATAATTTTGTATTATTTTGATTCCATTTAATGATTAAGATCAATAAAATGTTACTGACTAAATTAATTACCACATTTGATAACAATCAAATTACTTTCCAAGTATTATAATTTTAGCTTGTTTTTAAACCCACAATTCTAATTAATACAAATATGTAATAATAATGAACATATTATACTTGTGTATATATACCTTATATTTTACATTATGTTTCTCAATAATAATACATTATGTCACAAGGTTAAAAGTAAAAATAAATTAGAATTAAGATACCTACATTCCTTTTTATTCGGTATAATATCATTCTTGACTTAACACTTAAGACATGGAAATCATATCAATGAAGAGGAACAAAATCATCACCTTAATAGTATTCGATCAAAATAAGGTAAGTATCTTAAACCTTACACTACCCAAATACCTTAACTTTTACGAATCATTCTATAACAAATTAAATAAAAGAGATATGTTAATGCCATTAACCTATTAAAAAATTTTACTAAATCATTCACCACCGACTAAAATAGTCCACACACACCACCATACTTATTAACAATGGTTTTGATACACATTACAATTTTGACCCTTAGGGTTTAAAAATAGAACCGAACCATGTAAGGATCTCGAAAAACACCCCACAGATAGAACCTTCATCCTAGATTGGAACTCATAAAATAAACATGTTGACTCATAGTTCCATGTATCTGAAAATGATTTGAGCTAACATCTGTCAACATGAGCTCAACCCAATAATCAAAAACATCAAGTATAACACGTAGGTGATTCCAAATGGAAGGATCGACTGAATATTCATAAACTTATGGGTTATACTCTTAATCAAAAACCCAAACCATTAAAAATGTAAATGGTTTCACACTCATTCGACGTAAAAATTAATCAAGAAAGAGGTAAGAGTAAAACTACTTGTGCCAACTCTATATATATTTATATATATAAACATATCGACTATTAGAGAAAAGAAATTGCATCATTTAGCCTAGATGGGTTCATAAACATGTAATAATCCATTTGCATCATGATAACAACCGAGTGCATTCAAAACCCACCAAAATCAACAAGAATATTTTAACATGTCACACTTTGGTTATATATATTAATGGGTATTCGAAACACTCAATAGAACCCCAAGAAATTTTATATCAAAGAACTATACTACAACCATTATGGGTCTCCTATTTACAAAATAACAAAGGAAAATATACATGCATATTCAATCCAGAATAGACACCCACATTGTATAACTTTTCATAGTTTAAATAAACAACCCTTAGCCATATTTTACACCAATATCACAGTCCCACACAATACCGTAAATATTTATTAAATATATTTATTCATGTAAATATTATAAAAATTTAAACTATAAAGAAGGAGAGAAGAACATTTCATGCGTAGGATAGAAGGTAAAAAATCTTCACAACTTTTCTCCAACTCCTTCCTTACATGGCAAGCCAAACAGTTGTTTTTTCCAGCAAAAATTTCCAACTATACCACCACCGTATTTACCTTCGAGTCCAAAAGAAAATAACATACCCAAAAAAATTCTCATTCTCATTTTTATTTATTGAACAATGTTCATTAATGATCCCAAAAATTCCTCAACAAACAGTTTAAGAACATGCATGCAGCTCCAAGTAAAATTCTCATTCTTTTCTCCCATGTAGAGCTCCAAAGAACCAAAATAATAGCAACCAAAAGTGGAATCCCAAAAATAATCCCAAGCCTAAAATAGCTTCCTCTGTGCTTCTTTCTTCTCCCAAGGTCCGTGGAGGTAGAGTGAAAGCAATTAATGCATTCTCGTACAAAGTTCTAGTTTCCCTCCAAAACTTCTAGCAATTCAACTTTCAGCTTAAGTTTAGGATCTCTAAAACTTAGTAGTTAATCACCACCATTGAAAATTGTGTGGAGATTCATTGAACGGTCGAATACCATTATCAATTCACAAACTTCACTTTTTCTTAGTCACCATCGGCCATTAAAATGTAATATAATCTATTAATAATAGCTAGGTAGCCAAAGAAAATAGTGACTTGATTAAATTCATTAACATTTATACTTGGTTCAAGTGTTCAAACGAGCTTATTAAAAAATAACATCAACCTATCCACATGGTCAAATACCATGGTTGTTATTTACATAAATAGTATGGTCTTTTGATAATAAAACAATCATAACCCTTATATAATATAAACATGTAGTTCCTTATTATTTTTTTGAGTCGGTTTAAAATGGCACCAATATTGCCCATTTTGAATATTGTCACATAAACATCTTAAATTTACCATCTGTTCTTTCCCATATTTGTAAGGGATTTTGGCCAATCAACAATGATAGTTGTAATGTTACATCTAAACACGAAAAAAATAGATTAAACAACTTTTTCACTATAATTATCAATATAATCACGTAATGAATTGGAATAGTATCAACACAATAGTGTAACAAAAATAATTATGTACATCAACATCATAATAATAAACAAGTTCATTGGTATCAATATCAATAATTAACTTAATCGGTTATGTCCATATTAACAAAGAGTAATAGTGGGTTATAACCCAAACAACTTGTGAAAGTATGACAAAAATTCATATTATTATCTACAAGGGTAAGATATTTATAATATTTAAGGTATGCTAAAGGAATTAAGATAATTGAAAAATTGCAGACATGACGACAGTGTCAATATGCTTCCGTGCTCACGAAGCATACCAAACTCGTCCCCGATTCCACAAGTTTCCCTATATTGGATTTCATTTACGCCATAATCAAATGAGAAAATCAGGGGCGTGACATACTTCCTTTTAAGAATCATTGTCCCAATGATTAACTCTAAACATTACAAATTTAAAACAAAACCAAATAAAATATACTTACTTCTCTATTAAATATTCAAAAGAATATAACTAAAACTTGCAAACTTCAAGTTTTGGAACTTTTAACCTGAAGTTTTTTTGTTGTAGAAACCTCTTTTCAATCATATTTTGTCAAACAATATAGATTATGACATTTTTCAGTCATTCAAATAATAATAAATATCAAATGTATAATATCAAATATCAAATTTCAAGTTTTTATCACTAAAACAAGTGCGGAAAAACAATTTTAATTTCATCTAAATTCTCCCAAGTTGCACTTTATTCATAAAATTGGTCCCATTGACCTTGCATTGCACTATTTGTTTGTTTCTTAAATAAATCCTATGAGTTTCCAACACTCTTTTGGGTTCAACCATGATGATTCCTAGATCCTAAACCTATAAGGAGTTCCAGTTCAAAGCACATGTGATAAATCAGATACATACTTTTAAGAAAAGAGATATGAAAAACATCATGCATCTTGGACAATGTGGGAGGTAACACTAAATAGTATGCCACATGACTGATTACTTAAATTATTTCAAAAGGCCTAACGAAGTGAGGTGATAGTTTGGCTTATTTTCCAAACGAAATTGAACTTTTCTTAGGCTTGACCCTTAAGAAGACTTTGTCCCCTTGTTCAAATTTTTTGTCAACTCTCTTTAAATCAGCATAGCTCTTCTTCCTATTAGCAGATTATTTTAATTACTCACGAATGAGCTTGACTTATTGTTCCATTTATGTCAACATCTTAGGTCCTACTACTTCCCTATCTTCCATGTCCCAACTGATAGGTGTCCTACACTTCTTTCCATACAATGCCTCAAAAGGAGCCATTTTTAGCAATGAATGGTAAGTGTTATTATAAGTAAACTCAACTAGTGGAAGGTATTCTTCCCACTTGTACTATTGATCCATGTAGTACATCCTGAGCATATCCTCCATAATCTGATTGACTCTTTCAATCGCCCATTTGTTTCCGGATGGTACACAACTAAAATTCAAATTTTTCCCTAAGGCTGAATTTAAAGTTTTCCAAAAATGAGAAGTCATCCTAGGATCCCGATCATAAATTATTAATTTAGGTACTCTGTGCAATCTGAAAATTTCATGCACAAACCTTTTTAAAATAACATGTGAATCATATTTCAAATTCCCTGGTATGAAGTGAGCTAATTTTGTTAGTTTATCAACTATAACCAAGATAACATCATGTTTATTCTTTGATATAGGCAGTCCTTGTACAAATTCCATGTTGATTACTTTCCATTTAAATTGTGGAATGTTGTGAGGGTACAATAATCTGCTAGATGCATATGTTCGGATTTGACACTTTGACATTCTAGGCAATTTGAAACGTAGTTTACTATGTCCTTTTTCACCCCTTCTAAAAATATTGTTGTTCTACATCAACAAGCATTTTAGTCACTCCAAGATGTCTAGAATAGGGAGCATCATAAAATTACTTTATCACTTGTGTCCTTAATTTATTTTCCAAGGGTACATAACTCAATTTTCATACCTTAGGACTCCTTAATTTTCAAACAGAAATCCTTTGTACCTTTTTTCGTTTGGATTTGTAGAAGCAATGTTTTAACATGGTGATAAAATGAATCAACCAACACTATTTTCTTAACTTCATCTTTGAATTGAGTTCTCAAAGTGACAAGAGTGGAGATATTTTTCCTACGAATTAGTTAATCTTTCACTCTATTTTCCTTACATTTAATATAGATGATATCGAAGTCATACTAAGATAAAAACTCTAACCATATTTGTTTCCTTGCATTCAAGTTAGGCTGAGTGAAGATGTATTTTAGCCTGAGATGATATGTTTTCAGTTCAAAGGGATTTCCCAAAAGGTAGTGCCTCCAATCTTGCAAGACATACACAATGGAAACAAGCTCCAAGTCATGTGGAGCATAATTCATCTCATGTACTTTAATTTTTCTACTTTCATATGCAATCACGTGTTCATTTTGCGACATTATACCTCCCAAACCTTCACCAGAGGCATCGGTCACTACGGTGAAGTTCCCATTGGGATCCAAAGCTTTTAGTACATGTGTGATAGTTAATTTTTCTTTCAACAATTTAAAGGCATTCTCACATTTTTTCAGTCCAGATGAATTTCTTATCTTTTTTTTAGAACGCAGTTGATTGGATTAATGCGAATCTTGAGAAGTCTTTTAAAAATTTCCAGTAATATTCATCCAATCCCACGAATCTTCTAACTTCATGCACATTTTTAGGAGCTAGCTAGTTAGTTATTGTAGAGATTTTGGATGGATCCACAAATTCCCATCTTTATTTATTCCATCTTTATTTACTATGGAATAAATAAGAATATCATCCAATAATACCAACACAAACTTTTCCATGTATTATTGAAAGATATTGTTCATTAGATTCACAAAAATGTTGAAGCATTAGTAATTCTCAATGGTAACACAAAGTGAATTCAAAATTTCCATATCTTGTCCTAAAGGTAGATTTATGAATTTATTCTTCTTTAATTATCAATTGATGATGAACTTGATCACAGATCAATCTTAGAGTGGACTGATGCACCACACATTTGGTCAAAGAGGTCATCAATTCTTGGAAGGGGGTATCTATTTTTTATCGTAGCTTTGTTAAGAATTCAATAATCAATGCATAACCCCAATGTTCCATCTTGCTTTTGACAAATATGACAGACACTCCCCGAGGAGAGGAACTCGGTTTGATCAAGCCTTTATATAGGAATTCATTAAGTTTTTCTTTCAACACAACAAGTCTAGTTTTGCTCATTATATAGTGGAGCCTTGGAAATTGGTTTGGTCCCCGCTTTGATGTCTATAGTGAAATCACACTCTCGTTTAGGTGGAAGACCATGAAGTTATTCCAGAAAAAATTTGTACTCATATAAAAGTTGAATGGTCTTCCACATAAGTCTTACTTATTCCCCTAAATCAGAATTTTATACAACAAAAATAATGCAACCTTTATTCTTAGTCCTTTTAAGTTGCATGGCTGAAATTTGTCTTACAATAAAGTCTCTTTAGATCCCTTAAATAATTTTTTTTTTTCTCGCAGATCATTTAAGAATTTAATATTTTTACATAGAAATATACAATGCTTGCCTTGTGTTATCCTAACCAATTTAAACCTATGATTATGTCATACAAACCTAGAGGAGCTACATATAGGTCCAATTTAGTGGTGAAACTTGATGGTCCCAATGCTACATAAAATAAGAATTTGTTAACCATATGAACATTGTTATTCCCATACTTGTATAGTCCATGAGTCTTTCATATATCCAAATTTTATTTTAAATTTAGATGCTAACTTATTTGAAATAAAACATTTTGTTGCACCAATATCAAATAAGAAAGTTACATGCAGTCCAAATAACTTACCTACAACTTTGAGAAGTGTTGATTGTTTTTTAGCTTTCTTATCACTCATTACAACATGTATTCGGTGCTTCTAGTTATTATCCTTTTTCCTCTAAGGGTAGTTGTTTGCATAATGATCCAGACCACATATAAAACAGCCCCCAAAAGGTCCCTTTCTATTAGTTTTATGTTATGTATTGGTTGCATTATTTTTTCCATTCTTCTTGTTATTTGTAGCAGTCTTAATCACAAAGTTTTCTTCTCTTTTCCATTTCCATTTCTATTCTTACTGCCAAAATATTTCCACCCAACATTTTTAGGTGCAAGGGGTGAAGGTGCGTTAACAATTTTCTATTTCTTCTCTTCTTCTTTGTAGAAATGGTCTTCAATTTTTTGTTTCTAGATGATTATTTTTTCAAACACATCCTCCATAGTTGATGGTCCATGAACATCAAATTCCCCTCCTATAACTGGGTTCAAACCCATAATGAAATTTCTGATGTGAAACTTCTCATCAAGATAATACTTGAGGCACATATTTTAGAATTTTTGTGAACTTCTCCTTAATTCAAGAATTATCATTTTTCCTTGAGATAACTTTTGAAATTTAGACATCCTTTGGTCATAGTACAACCTGCAGAAACAACACTATCTAAAATAGCCCTTAAACTATTCCCAATTTATACTAGCTTCTTCAACTCCCACTTCTACCTTATGGTTGTACCACCGGGAGGACACTTCATTGGAGAGTTGATAGGCTCCCCAAACCACCTTAGTTTCTTCTGAGAAGTTTTGATGGAGAAATAATTCTCCATCTCACTGAGCTAGTTCTCAAGTACATCTCCTAAGGTCCTACCATCAAACTTAGGTGGGTTTATCCTCTTAATATCGCTTTACCGCTTTGCTGCCAAATATGCCCTCTTATTCTCAATTTGATTTACAACATTAGCATTATCATTCATAGTGTTAGGATCCACTACATTATTATTATTTCCTACATTGGGGTCCACAACATTTCTATTTTCAGTGTTAGGTTACCCCTAAGATTGTTCACTAGCATCATTATTATTACCTATCACTTGTTATTCAAGAAAAGCTATATGGTTTCACCTCTCCTGAAGGACAACAAGTATTTCATCCAAATTTTGTGATGTGGTTGCTTCTCCACCGCAGTCAGTTGGTGATTAATAACATGCACTCTTGTCCTAACCATTTTATCTATTAGACAAGAATTAAGTTTAAGTTAGCATAGGGACTCAATAGGTCCAAGAGTTGTAACCTTCAACTCTGATACAAAAATGTAACACCTACTTTTCAATGCATCAAATTAAGGGAATTTTTAAATTTATTTTCCAAACTAACTTATGCCTTCAATGAAAACACCTATCATTTAAATCTAGCATCAATATAAATTCAATCCATCTGATAGCAATCAAGAAACCATGTGCGCTTGTCTGGATCAATTAGATCTACCTGATCACACATAATTTACTCTTAAAGAGCTTGTATATGATTGGCATACAATTTTGTTACCTTCCACAAGCATTGATATTCAAGTGGTGTTTTCTAATTTTCTACCTAGAATTGATTCAATCGAATTCCATCTGGCATCCCACACCTTTAATTAAAACTTGGTGAATATGATAGTGTAATTTAATAACTTATACTACTTCGCAAAAATTTTAGATCCATGTTTGCATGCTCGGTTTGTGACTACACAATTGTCATAAAAAAACTCCTCATTTTACCATATCACTTTCTTTAGTTATTAAAATTTAATCAGTTGGTTAAGTCAATTTATTTACATGTTATGTACAAGGTACAAGATCTATTCAACCTATGCAAAGGAGCACATCTGTGCCAACTTAGGTTGCCTATGGGAGATAAAATGCTTACGTAATGACTTGTGTCATTACACAACCATTTCCTTCCCCATAGCCAACTTGTACCTAAGGTGATTCATCCGTAATAGTTGATCAACTCCTATAACTATGTGTGACAATATTCATCTTCAGTTACAACAATCATAATGAATGGACCTTAAAAGCATAGCTTAAGATACCTACTATAAGGTAGTATTCACTTAATGACTTGCAGTCATTAAATGAATATATTATTATAACAGATCCATATGAAGTTGGCCTGCCAAGTTCCAAACATTAGGACATCATATCCTAAGAACTTAATTATTCACAATTGAATCAGCTTTATGACATATTTCCTTTTGTTGCAGAGCGATAAATTTATCGCATCTAATTATGTCCCTAAGGTTCATAAGTTTAGTTTCGTAAAAGGTTATTTTTATGCTATCAAGTAAAGAATTACATTCATGTTTGCATCTTAAATGAGATTTAAGATAGCTTGTTGTGTTATTACCGCATTTCTCTAGTTTCCCATTACAACATCAACATTGTCGTACTTATTATTTCAAATGCTAATAATAATTTATTGTTCTTGACTACTATAATAGTTTATCAACAACATACTTGCATTTGTTCCAATATAATTTTAACCTCAATTAATCAACAATATAATTTAATGAGATATTACTTAATACATTAATGTCATTTAACATTAATCATTCATCTATGACATGTTGCTGATATCAACATCATTACGACACAATATTCATCATAAGTACTTATCAACTTTATTAATATCAACTTGATAATTATTACTTGATAATAATACAAGTATAGATAGAATATCCAAAATAATACATTGATAAAATCAGGATTTTCTACCTTACAATTCAAGTAGAACAACGAAGTATAATTTCACTTTACAATAATGACATTCTTTTAATACAACGACATCATTGAAATCAATCATCATTCAGGTAAATAAATCATGCATAGTCTTTATAAAACATCCGCCAAGGAATATCTTATTTTCCGCCATCTGTAAAAATAGTAAAAGTGGTCAGTTCAAAATGAACTAGAATGAAAATTTGTTCCAACATATTTAGATATTATGTCGCTATAATACTTCAAATGAATATATTCAACAATGCATAAACAAAATATTTAAACTAGGATAATGTATCCTACCACATTTACTACATTACTTCCACATGAGTAATCTTTTATTCCCTTTTAATGATTAAGATCAATAAAATATTAACAACTAAATTCATTACCGATTTGATAACACTCAAATTACTTTCAAGTATTATACTTTTAGCTTGTTTTTCAACCCACAATTCTAATCAATACAACTATGCAATAATGATAAACATATTATACTCCTATGTATACCTTTTATTTTGCATTATGTTTC
Source organism: Taxus wallichiana var. yunnanensis (assembly GCA_018340775.1). Classification (NCBI taxonomy): domain Eukaryota; kingdom Viridiplantae; phylum Streptophyta; class Pinopsida; order Cupressales; family Taxaceae; genus Taxus; species Taxus wallichiana. Next base: position 265,383,124 of record CM031243.1, on the reverse strand, counting down.
TCAACAATGATAAATTCTTCCACAAGGTTAAAATTATAAATCAACTAAAATTAAGATACCTACATTCCTTTTTATTCTCAGTATAATATCATTATTGACTTATCACTTAAGACATGGTAATCATATCAATTTATTGAATAACATAGTCACCCTAATAAGATTCGATCAAAATAAGATAAATATCTTAAACCTTAAACTACTTGAATAACTTAACTTTTATGAATCATTCTATACTAAATTAAATCAAAAAGATATGTTAATGCCATTAACCTATTCAAAAACACTTTTATTCAATCATTCGCCATTGAATAAAATATTCCACACACATAACACATTCTTATTAACAATTTGTTTTGATACACATTACGGTTTTGAACCTTAGGGTTTAATAATAGAACCGAGCCATTTAAGGCCCTTGAAAATCACCCCACAGATGGAACCTTTGTCCCAAATTGGAAATCATAAAGCACACACATCGACTCATAGTTCACTATATCCAAACACGATTCGAGATAACAAATCTCAACTCGGGCTCAGCCAATAATCGAAAAAACATCAAATATAACACACATGTTCCCAAATAAGGGTAATTCCAAATGAAATGATTGACTTAAAATTTGTCAACTTACGGGTTAGAATCTTAATAAAAACCCATACCATTAAAAATGTAAATGGTTTCACACACACACACACAAACATATTGACTCGTTGAATCATTTATCCCAGATGGGTTCATAAATAGATAAGAATCCATTTGCATCTTGATAACGCCCGAGTCCATTCATAACCCGCCCAAGTCAACAAGATAATTTAAACATGCCAGGACTAGTTATATATATATATATATATATATATATATATATATATATATATATATATATATATATATATATATATATATACTCAAAACACTAGAATAGAACCCCAAGAAAATTTATATCATAGAACTATACTACACCCATAATGGGTATCCTATTTACTAAATAACAAAGGAAAATATACATGTATATTAAGTCCAGTAATAGACACCCATGTTGTATAATATTTCACACCCAAATAAATAACCCTTATCCATAGTTTACACCAATATCATAGTCCCACACAATACCACAAATATTTATTGCATATATTTATTCATGTAAACATTTTAACAATTGAAACTATAAATAAACAGAGAGAAGAAAATGTCATACCTTGAATAGAAGGTTAAAATAATTCACATTTTTTCTCCAACTCCTTCCTTGCAGGTTGAGCCAAAAGGGTGATTTTTCCCAAAACATTTCCAACTATACCACCACATGATTTACCTTCGAGCCTAAAAACAAATAATGGAACCATAAAAATTCTCATTTCCAATTTTATTTATTGAACAATGTTCGTGAATGATCTCGAAAATTCCTTAACAAGCGGTTTAAGAACATGCATGCAACCCCAAGAAAAATTCTCATTATTTTCTCCCATGCAAATCGCAAAATATTCAAAAGAATAAAAACCAAAAATGAAAGCCCAAAAATAACCCAAGCCCAAAATAGATTCCTCATGAAGCTTCGTTCTTCTCCCGAGGTCTGGAGGTAGAGTGAATGCAATTAATGCATTCTCGATATGAATTTCTAGTTTCCTTCCAAAAATTATGGCAAGTCAACCATAAGTTAAATTTAGGATCTCACTAACACTTAGTAGTTAATCACCACCATTGACACTTTTTGGAAATTCATCAAATGGTTGATGACCATTACCAATTCACAAACATAACTTTTTCTTGGTTATCCATTGGCCATTCAAATTTAATATAATTTGTTAACTATAGCTAGGTATCCAAAGCAAATAATGGCTTGATTAAATTCATTAACATTTATACTTGGATCAATTTCCAGCCAATCTTATTAACAAATAACATCAACCTATCCACATGGTCGAAGACCATACTTGTTATTTGCATAAGGAGTATGGTAATTAGACCATAAAACAATCATAACCCTTATATAATATGAACATGTAGTTTCTTATTTCTTGTTTGAGTCAGCTTTAACAATGGCACAAATATTTCCCGGTTTTGAATATTTTCATATAAACATATTAAACTTACCATCCATACTTGCCTATATTTGTAAGGTATTTTGTCTAATTAACAATGACAATTGTAATGTTGCATCTAAACATGATAAAATTTACATCAAAGAATGTTTTCACCGTAATCGTCAATATGATCACATAATGAATCAAGATATTATCAACATAACAAAGGCAACCAAAAAAAGTATGTACATCAACACCGTAATCATAAATAAGTTCATTTTTATCAATATCAATAGTTAAATTAATCAATTATGTCCATATTAACAAGTGTAATAAAGGGGTTATAACCCAAACAACTTGCAAAATAATGATGAAAAGTCATATTATTATCTATAGCTAGGGTAAGATATTTATCATATTTAAGGTATGCTAAACAACTCGCAATATCCAAAAATTCGGGACATAACGAAAAATGTCGATACGTTGTCATGCTCATGGAATCATACCAAAACCGGTCCTCGAGTCTACGAGTTGCCTAATATCGAGTTCATTTATGCCATAATAAAATGAGAAAAGTAGGGGTATGACATGTTTAGGGACAAAAACATGTTTTAGGTGATAAGTCATGTGACATGCTTTGAAGGTAGGAATGTCTCACGAGTGTTAGGATTTTTCCTTCATGTTTATATTTGATGCAACAATGGAGAGTAGAAGGAATAACATGCATAGAATGGATCCATGGTCATCCAAGTAAGATATTATAATGAAACTCTTCCTCAACGATGTAAAAATATCATAGCGTATTTCACCAATATAAATGGGAATGATAGCAGTACCCAAATCGGGGGCCACAACATTGTTAAAAGTGCAAAGGGCCATGGGTGATTGGGTGGCAACAGATTTAGGAATCTTGAGTTAATCAAAGGTATGTGATGATATGATGTTAATATTGACTCCGTTGTCTATCATTGAACTCCAAATGAATGTATCATTGATGTGAACTGTGAAAAAAAAATGGGGAGATCATGGTCTTCAGTGAAATATCAAGAATGTTAGATTCATCGAAAGAAATGGCGGCCAAGGATGTGAGTCCTCTGAAAAGATCTCGCAAAAGGTCGAGTCTCATTGCTAGTGATAGGGATGCACTGAAAAGCGTTGATGATAGCTTGTTTATGATTTTGGGAGCTTTGGATGAGCTCATAAAGTGAAATTGTAACAAGTGATTGATGGAGCTTCTTAATAGTACTTTTTTCAATGTCGTAGGTTGTTGGGTATGCGGGGAAACTAAGATGGATACTTTAGATTTTGAAGAAGATGATGGAGCGGGATTTCTAGATGAAGTGGTGATGAAAACTTTGGTCTTAGAATGAGTAGGTGGTTGAGAATAATGGGGACGAGAATGTGTGGAAATACAAACAACATCGATAAATAGAGGGGGGCCTTCTTTGGTAGAAGTATTGTTTAGATGAGGAATCACGATAAAGGTTTTAGATGATTTAGAAGATGATGTTTTGAAGCATTGGATGATGAAGATTTGATCAAAGGATGGTGATTGGATTTGGATGCACTAGTAGAAGAAAGGGGATGTTATTCTTCAATGAGAAGGTCATCCTCAGTAATAGCCCTCTACTTAATTCCTTCTTTTTGACAATTTAATTAATCCAATAAATATGAAAAATGGAAAAATGGATGTTTATTCGATTAATTAAATATTATTATGGTTGACGGTACTTAGTTATCTAAGTACTTAATTAAAAATTAAGTACTCAGACAACTAAATACCACCTATTGGTATTATTTAATGTAGCATGTTTTATTACGGAACCTTGTTGTCAGTTCTCGATTGTGTCGCTATGTTAGTTACTTTTTGACTACGGAAAGCATATTAAGTTGGATATGGTGGAAAAATCTCTAAGGCTAATAATCCTATTTGAATGGTTTTATGACATTAATGTGTGGCTCTAATTTAATTCTATTGTTAGTAAATGTGGGGGCATAACGCCACACCCATATAGTTGATAAGCAATGTTTTGAATGACTATTATTTGACTTCAAAAATAATAATAATAATAAGGTGATTAAACACCATGATGGTAAGCATATTCTAAGGGAATTATTGTTGTTGTTGAAGTCAATTTGAAAAAGGTGTTAATTATGTTTTGTTTCAAACTTTAAAAGTGGGTAATGATAACCCCAAACTTTGCATGGGAAATATTTAATTATTATCAAAATCCACTCAAGTGGACATTCACATTGGTGGGAGGAAAATGGGAATTATTGTTTGCATATTTAAATTGACTTTGAAGGCCCCCTCCCCATGTTGGCATTGGACTTCCAAACCATCCACTTGCAATCTGTGAGCTAAAGAGGTAAAGTCGATTTAGGTTTTTTGGGGATTTGTGGAGGAAAATAAGGGGGAAAGTTGGAGTTGGGAGTTTTGCATGGCATTCGACATTGTGAGAGCTCCAATTATGGAGACACTTTGCCATATTTTTTTGCATATGGTTATGGAATTGTTTTTATTTATAACCCTCTATTATCAATGAGGAGGGCATTGTGGAAGTTTTGGTTGTTTTGGGAAAGCTGGAACAGGTTGCACTTGGAGCAAATTGACTAGGGTTTCAGTGTGTATCTAGAAGCAAATAAAAAAAAAAAAAATCATTTTTACATGCAAGGGTTTCTCTGTTGTTCTTCTAGTTTTGATTGATAAAATGATTGTTATCTTTTGTGGGTTCTGCATTTTCACTGGCTTTTGGGAAAATAAATTGTAAATATGTTTTCTGAGCTTGATTATCTTTCATAAACCATTTTGTCATTATGGGTTGAATTAATTTGATGTGTAAATTGCTTTTATGGGATTTTAACTAGAATTTTTGGCATGAAATTGTGGTTGTGATGGGTATTGTGAAAATTTTGAATCTACATCTGAGATGGTCTATCTTTTTAGAAAAAATGAGTGGATTCTCATAGAATTTTTCCAGTTGTGTTTTATGGATGAATATAAAGAAAAAAAAATCAAGGTATTCCAGATACTCCCTGTTATTCCATGTCTATCTCCTTCAAATAGGTTGATTTTTCTCCCTGATTTTTATGGGTTTGTGTAATTTTATTTGTGAAATTTTGTGGGTTGTCAAACTTGCATTCTTTCTTGAAATTAGAATGGATTCCATGGCTTTGGAAATGATCTAGAAATACTTGTGGGTTTTTCATTTTGAGTTCATTCTTTAGAAGTGTGACTATGTTTTAAATCTACAGTATACGGTATTGCTGAAATATGGGACTGAATGTGTGATGAGGAAATTAGTTTATGGGGTTTTGAACTAGTTTTCTTTTAATTAAACTATGGCCATATTTTCATCTGTGTAAATGGTTGATGCTAGTTATTATTACAGTGAATAATTAGTTGTTGGAACTCATTGCTTTGAAATAAAATTAGTTACATACATGTTTTCATTTCAAGTTATGAAATAAGAATGAATGTTGTTCAATGACATGAAATGAAAATAAGTTAGAATCTGCGTTCTTGCAAATGGTAGAGATGTTTAATCCGTTATGCAAGGACACTTTGGAAAATGTTATTGAAATAAAACTGAATGCTGATAAATCAACTGGGTAAGGCTTCTTATTGTCAGTAGTTCCTTTCACTTTTATTTATCTCAAGATCCTTTGACTCGGAGGGCTGGATCACTTGATCCATGCCTTTTCATTTGAAGCATTTATTTCATTATTTGAATTAAATTAGCTTAAAATGATTTCTAAAAATTTTAAAAGTGGAAAATACAAGGGGAAACTCTGGCAAATTTTTTCCAGAATTCTATACTTAGATGTTTTTATGGACTTAAAATAAATGGTTGAATTTCTTGGCATGAGAATTAAACTGCATGGATGTTGGATGTAAAACAATATTTAATTTCCTTGAATTTTTTAGCTTTATTCGTTGTTGGAGTGGTGTTGTGTGTGCAAAGATAGTGGATTTGACACATTTCGGGATCCCGAATCCCCATCTATTGAATAACTTGTGATTGAGGAAGCGGGAGGAATGTATGTGAAGTGGTCCTTTAGGAACGCTTCACATATATTCCCCATGCCTCTTCCATCACTAGCTATGGGATTGATGATAGATTCTAGTTCCCTAATTGTTGTGGATGCATTATCCTTGCAATGTTTTATTAGCTAGTTAAGATGACTAATATTCTTATTTGTCAAAAACTTAGTTGGGAATGTAGATTGACTTCTTTCCAGTTCTTTGAACTGACACCCCTAAACAAAAGTGTCAGCAGGTTTAGTAACGATGAGTGGGCCTTCTTTCTCTAGCATGTGAAGATTGGTTTAGAATGAAAGTTTTATTACGGATCTTGATCCAATTGTATTTGTACTTATGGTTAAATATATTTTCCTTGGGAAAATTGTACCTTGTAATAGTCCTTAGTGGATGATATTTTTCATATATATTAATGAAATATAGGATTGGATTGTGTATAAATATTATGGTAGTTTTGTGTATGTATAAATAATGATCGTGTTGTGGGTTAGAAAACAAAGCAATTAATTTGATAAGATAGGGAATCATACAATCATTTATCTAGTGCTTCAAATAATTATAGTTATGAAACTAAAAATGTATCTCTTATCTAGTAAGCTTCCCATGGATGTAAGATTGCATATGGGTAAATGGAAAGAATGCTAAGTGATTAAAGAAACTGAAAATTGAAGGAAAATCCTAAAATATTAGTCATATCTCCTTAATGAATCTAAGGTTCCTCATAATTTACTTCATCATGAATGAAATTGGAATGGGCTAAGTTACTAAATTATGCTAAATGTTTTATATCAATCTAATTCCTTGACAAGTTGAATATGGGAAAAGTATGGTTATAAAATGAGTATAAAAGCTGAATTAAAATGGGGTAACTTGTAAGATAATAGTTTTATCTCTAAAAGATGGAAACTGGAATATGAGTAATGGCTTGGTCAATCCTTAATTTCATTATGAGATTTAAACTTGATAGTAATCTAGGCAAGGAATAAAATGACTAGTGCATGCCTAAACGTCAAGCTCAATTGGGACTACAATCTAAGCTAAGGGCATCAAGGTCTAACCAAGCAAGGGAAAAATGAGCTTTAGGTAAATAAGTGTTTTAATCTAATCAAGACTTAAGGGAGTATAAGATCATTATTACTATCATCCATGATAGGTTTAAAATATGCCTTAGTTGATTATGGGATTAATATTTAAGGACAAACATTATGAACCTGAAAGAAAGAACTTAAAGGAGTAATGTTATAAACTTAACCTGATAAGCTAGATTTTACTTCTAAGATGTAAGATCATATCCAAGAGGTCATCATACCTTGCATTAAAAATAATTATTCCATAAGCGGGTACTACCTAGCTTTGAATAAGTTGAAGACGTAGGTGCAATCTTAGTAATGTAAACAATCCCTTGAATAACGGGTATAAACAATAAGAAATGCTCAGCTACAAATAGTTAGGATTTGATGGACTTAATGGGAACCTTGAATAAGGTTTTAACACATATTTTTCCAATAAAATTTTTAGAATGTATGAAGGGGGCAAATGCGAGGTAATAAATATTTCGTGTCCCTAACCTCCAAATGAAGGTAACTAAATACTTATACTAATATCCGATAAGTAGTGAATTATTCATGAGTGTTATGAACCTGACAGAACTGATCTATCAATGCATGATGTAGGATGCCTACGAGTAGCCCATCAGATGCCTAATATAGTAATGTATTAATCAGTAGATCAGCCTTCCGTGGGTAACCAATAGCAGCATTGGGGGTTCCTCGAGCTTGTGTAAGTGAACTTGTTAGGAAGTAAGTGAGTTTAAATAGGTTCAACTACTTAAGCTTAATGAATCCATATAACTATGATGAGACGATAGTGAGGTGATGGGAAGATAAGTTTAGATTTGTTGTGCACTCATCTATACTACGTGTACATAGTACAACTAAGAAACTTTAGCCAAAGTAATGTGCTTCCTGGGTACATTTTATAATCATTGTGATTCCTCAATCTTGAAGTGTAGGATACATGATGGGGTTACTATGTGACCCTAGGTAGACACTAGAGGATCAGTCACAAGATCTCACTACCGCAATGCGGTAAAACCAATGAGGATATTTATGAAAATTCAACAAATGTTAAAGGGTGATCGTGGAGATTAGGGATATTTAACCCTTACATCTGCACAAGGTTTATCACTATGTTATATGATGGATTAAATAATTTGGGCATGCTAAATAAACTATCTTTAGCTAGTTACTTGATTAAATTATGTAGAGGAATGTATACTCATTTCTTATTTAATTTGACTTGTTGCATTAACTAGTTGTAGCTAGTAATCTGATTTGTAAATGCAGAGGAATGTCATAATGCTATTATAAAAAAATCCTACTATTTTGAGTGTCACATTTTATTTTGTTACAACCCTCTTCTATAATATTGTGGTTGATAGTTTAAATAGCCCTAGAATGTTCACTATCATGTCTGGGAGTACGATGATGAGTGCAAACGACATTAGGATTGAACCATGTGGGTTTATCTCCATGTGAATTAAAATATTTTATGGGATGAAGAGTGATGGTAGATGCTTGAATAAATCATTGAAGGATTTCTAAATAAGATTTGTTGATATTTTTTGATGAGGGGGTTGTAGATGAATTAAGTTTTGGGATAGTAGATGAAGGTAAAAGTGGTGCTTTACTTTTATGAGGTTTTTTGGGTAGCGTTCATTCTAAAATGTTCTTGGGAGAAGAGGAGATGGATGGTCGTGCCTTTGTTTTAGATTTTGGAGGAAGCAAGTTCCTTTGATTTAGAATTAGTGACGATTATGAACTTTGGAGGAAGGGACCAGCCCAAAAATATATGGAGGTGTTCCTAGGATTTATGACGAGACATTGGATGGCTTAGGTTGATGATGTTTGGAAGGAGGTAACTCCAACTTTTTGTGTGGGTGAGTGAGAGATTTGAGGAATAACGCCAATATTTTTAGTTTTTTGTTGTGAAGGTTTACCCTTGGCATGAATAACAATGTTGTTTACATGTGGGATGGTTCTTAGAATTAGGATTAGATGAGTTGGGTAAATAATTTGTAGTTATGGGATTTGAATGTGAAGGGATGTTTGGATAAGAGGTTTGTTGAGGTGAGTAGGAGGTGCACATTGTGTAGATTTTTAGGTATTGATGTGGGAGGTGTGGATGAGATGGGAATGTTATTTGTGATTGCATGAAGTGGAGAAGCATCCTTCATAATTTTGGATGTTGATATGGGAATGGTTATAGGCATAGATGTGGTGATGGGTAAAGGAATGGAAGCAGGCATAGATATGTGGCTATGTGAGGAGGATGTTATGATAGATGTTGGGATAGGTATGTGTCATGAGATAGATGTAATGGATGTTGGTGTGGTAGATGTAGACAGGGATGAAGAAGTAGATGTGATCAGATTGGAAGTGGGTGAAATGGTCGTGGTTATAGTTGATGTAGGTATAATGGAAGTGGAGATGGGTATGGATGTAGGTAAGATTATAGAAGAATATGAAATAATCATGGATGAAGTGGATAAAGGAATGGTAAGCATAGGTTATGATGCTAGCTCTTGACTTAGGGTGTTGATTTTATGGGCATTGGGTGCCTAAGATGTAGGAGGAGGAGTTTGATTATTTGGTGGATGGTTGGGGAAATGTTGTTTGAAGACATTGAGAGGGTGATTGGGAGGTGTGTTGGGATTATCTAATTAAAGGTCACCACATTCTATGAGGCAATGAATGAGATATTTAGAAGTGCGGAAATTCTCAATGTCATAACCACACACTTGGGGTGAAATTTACAATAGTGCTCTTTATGATACCTTGTAGGTTTCGGTCATGAGTTATCAAGAGGTCAGATAGGAGGAAGTTGAATGAGATGTACAACCATTAACTTGTCGAAAATAGAACTATATGATTCCCGAGAGGGGTATATTTGGGGGTTGTGTTAGGTTATGGAGCATGTTTTCATGTGTGAAAGTGTTGAAGACTTTACACTAAGAGTACTTGTACATTTTCCACAGCTGTCTCATAGGGGTTTGGGAAACATGCCCGATATATCAAGAAACGTGCTTTTCTCATATGGGCTAGATTTTTCACCCATAGGTTTATGGGACAGCTTTATCCCATGGTTTTGATCCCCATAGTTTTGTAAAAACTACTTAAGTAGTTATCTACTTATGTGGTTTTGTGCATATGGTAGGGTTGATGTAACATTGCATATGTGTCTCGAATTTGGGTGTGAGTTATGTAGAGTTTTTTTAGCATATCTCCAAACAGATCTGGGTATTGTATTAAGAGAGCAATAGCTTGTAATAAAATCGAGAAAGGGATTCTTGGTGGACGTAGCCCAAATTGGGTGAACAAGGTTAAATATTGTCTCTTTGTGTTGTGTTATTTTTATTCTACACTTTTATTTGAGGTCTAGTAATATTTTCTACATATTAGTTTCTACTATTGCGATTCTATGAGGGATTGTTCGTATATTTTATCCCTTATTTCCTAACAATTGGTATCAAATCCTGGTTTTGTTTGCTGAAGTGTTGAATCACAAGGAAAGTTTTAGCTTGAGTGGGAGCTATGGTAGATGATGGAAGATCAAGGGTTGATAAATTCAACGAGCATAATTTCAATCTTTGGAAGATGCGGATGGAAGGTTACCTTTATCATAAGGATATTTATGTTCCAATGTCCGAGAAGGTGAATAAACCCTCAAGAATGACAGATGTAGAATGGGATTTTTCAAATAGGAAGGCACTTGATACAATCCAGATGTGTCCTACATCTTTGGTATTATTTAATGTTTCAAAGGAAAAGACTACAAAAGAACTGATGGATTCATTAGGGAAGTTATATGAAAACCCCTTTGCCTCTAACAAGATATTTTTAATGAATTTTTTTAATATTCAAAGATGTCCGAGAATGGTTAAGTAGCGAGATCATTTAAATTATTTTAATATGGTTGTAAATATTTTGGCTTCGGTTATAATATAATTTGATGAAAAGTTAGGTATTTATTAATTATGTGCTCTTTACCCGAGATTTGGAATAACTTGGTAATGGTGGTAAGAAAATCAGTTCTAGCTAACTCAAAGTCAGTTTGAAGATGTTACGGGGTGATTCTTAGTGCGGAAATGTGAAGAAAAATCTCTCGGGAGTCTTCTACTTCAGGGAATGCTTTGACAATGGAAACAAGATGGAGACAAAAGAATAGAGGAAGCCATGGAAAATCGAAGGATTGGGCAAGGTCAAAATAGAAAAGCAAGATAATATGTTGGCACTGTGGAAAGTCTGGGCATGAAAAGAAGGATCGTTGGGAGGTTCGAGATAAGAAGAAACAACAATAAGAAAATAAGGAGGAAAATGTGGCAACAGTAATGTAAGTAAGGATGCTTTGATTCTTTCTTTGCACAATATTACTAAATCTTGGGTTTTAGATTCGGGGTTTCTTTCCATGCTACTCAAAGATAGGCATTATTTTGTTGATTATGTTCAAGGAGATTTTGGGCATGTTTTTCTTGGTGATGATGAGCCTTGCAGCATATTTGGAAAAGGTTATGTTCGGGTTAAGATGCGAGAATGGGAATACTTGGCTATCGAAGGATGTTAGACATGTGTCGGCATTAAGATGAAATTTGATATTGACAAGGAAGTGTGGAAGTGATGGTTATACTATGATATTTACAACATACTCTTGGAAGGTTACCAAGGGTGATCTTGTGGTGGAAAGAGGTAAGAATGTTGGAACCTTGTATTTAACCACTTATAGCACTAATGTTTGTAATCTTGTGGCTTCAGAAATAGATACAACATTGTGGCACTATAGGCTTGGTCATATGAGCCATAAGGTCATGTAGATCATAAAGAAGGATTTGCCTAGATATAAAAATGCAATTTTGGGGTTCCGTGAGGACCGCATATATGGGAAACATAAACAAGTAAGGTTTCTCAAGGTTATACCTACAAAGAAAGAGAGTAAGTTAGAGCTAGTGCATTCGATGTGTGGGGGACGGCTAAGGTATCATCTCTTGGGGATCAAGTTATTATATTACTTTTATTAATGATGAAACAAGGAAAGTTTGGGTTTTTGTATTAGAAATAAATCGATGTATTTGACACTTTTGCTAAATGGAAAGCCTTGGTAGAGAATGAAACAAGTGTTAACCTAAAATGTCTTAGGTCGATAATGGAGGGGAGTATTGCAGCAATGAATTAGATTATTACTATTCTAATAATGGAATCCGTAGGAAAAATATGGTTCTGTGAACTCCACAATAGAATAGGGTGTCGAAAGGATGAAAAAACAATAATGAAATGTGCTAGGAGCATGAGGTTACATGCAAGACTGCTCTCTTTCTTTTAGGGAAGAAGTGGTGAGCACAATTATGTACTTGATAAACATTGGAAACTCAAGTGCCTTGCTTGGAGGCATACCCGAGGAGGTTTGGTATGGTAAGAAATTTGATTATTCATTTCTTAAAGTCTTTAGATGTGAGGTGTTTTTCCATATAGACAAGGATGAAAGGACCAACCTAGAGGGTAAATCGAAAAAATTACTTTCATTGGTTATGGTGGTGATGAATTTGGATATAAATGTTGGAGTATTAAGGACAAGAAAATAATTCGATCTAGGGATGTGGTCTTTAATGAGAAATTCATGTATAAGAAGTAGTTGCAAGAAAACATGGAAGAATCCAAGAAAGAATATGCAATGGTAGATGATCTTTTGGATGGGAAAGTGACACATGAATCGAGTTCGAAACTCCTCAACAGGAACCCAAAACTCCTATATTGAGGAGGTCTTTTAGGGTAAGAAGAGAACCTGAATGTTTTTCTCCTTCTCTTTATTATTTATTACTCACTCACAGTGGAGAGCTAGAGATATTTGATGAAGCAATGTAGGTAGATGTCAAGAAGAAGTGGGAGCAAGCCATGGATGAGGAGCATCAAGCTCTCATGGAGAACCAAACATGGGATTTGGTGAAGCTACCCGAAGGAAAAAGAGCATTACATAACAAGTGGGTGTACAAAGTCAAAGAGGAAGAAGGAGGCAAGAAAATATACAAAGCCCGATTGGTGGTCAAGGGGTTTTCCCAGAAAAAAGGTATAGATTTTGATGAAATTTTTTCTCCTGTAGTAAAAATGACTTCTATTAGAACTATTCTTGGAATAGTTGTAGCAGAAGACTTGCACTTAGAGTAGATTGATGTAAATACTACATTTCTCCATGGTGATTTGGAGGAGGATCTATATATGCAACATCTAAATGGATATGAAGTCAAAGGTAAAGAGGAGATGGTGTGTAAACTGAAGAAGGTCTTGTATGGCTTGAAACAAGCTCCACGTCAATGGTATAATAAATTTGATAGCTTCATGATGGAGCAAGGTTATATTAGATGTCATTCTAACCATTACGTGTATATAAATAAATTTTTGGATGGAAGTTATAATATCATGTTTCTATATGTGGATGACATGTTAGTTGCAGGTAAAAACATACAGAAATAAAAGTACTCAAGAATAAGCTAAGTGAATCCTTTCTATGAAGGATTTGGGAGCAGCCAAACAAATCCTTGGTATGAGGATATCTTGGGATAGGAAGGAACAAGCTTACTTTATCTCAGGAAGAGTACATTAAGAATGTCTTGGAGAGGTTTAATATGCGGGATGCTAAACCAGTTGGGACTCCTTTAGTAGGCCAATTCAATTTATCAAAGGAGCAAAGTCCCAAGACAGAGAGCGGAGAGAAACTAGATGTCGAAGGTACCTTACTCATCATTGGTTGAAAGTTTGATGTATGCCATGGTGTGCACCAGGGCCTAATATTACCCATGTAGTTGGAACGGTGAGTAGATTTGTGAGTGATCTAGGTATAGATCACCGACAGTAGTAAAGTGGATCCTTCAAGATTTGAGAGGGACCATGGGAACAATTTTTGTTATAATGGATCGACACCACTTTGTGTGGTTATGTAGATTCGATATATCGCTGGAGATGTAGAAAGCGGAGGAGGATTTGGGGGCAGCCAAACAAATCCTTGGTATGAGGATATCTTGGGATAGGAAGGAACAGAAGCTGACTTTATCTCAGGAAGAGTACATTAAGAAGGTCTTGGAGAGGTTTAATATGCAAGAATGCTAAACCGGTTGGGACTCCTTTGGCAGGCCATTTCAAGTTATCAAAGGAGCAATGTCCCAAGATAGAGCAGGAGAGAAACTAGATGTCCAAGGTACCTTAATCATCAATGGTTGGAAGTTTGATGTATGTCATGGTGTGCACCAGGCCTAATATTTCCCATGCAGTGGGAGCGGTGAGTAGATTTATGAGTGATCTAGGTAGAGATCACTGGCAGGCAGTAAATTGGATCCTTCAATATTTGAGAGGGACCATGGGAACAATTTTGTGCTATAATGGATCAAACACCACTTTGTGTGGTTATGTAGATTCAGATATGGTTGGAGATGTAGAAAGTAGGAGGAGCATAACATGTTATATTTACATTGTAGGTGGGACAACAGTGAGATGGATTTCATGACTACAAAAGTGGTGGATTTTTCAACTACAGAGGCTACGTAAGTTACTACCACGAGAGGAAAAAAGAAATGATTTGGTTACAACAATTTCTTGAGGATTTGGGGCATAAACAGGAGGAAGGAAAGTTGCATAGTGATAGTCAGAGTGTTATACACCTAGCTAAGAACTCTAATTTCCACTCTAGGATGAAGAATATATAGTTAAGGTACCATTTCATCGTGGATAGCTTTGGAGGAAGAGAAGTTGAAGTGGAGAATATTTATACCATTTAGAATCCTGGACATGATGACCAAGGTGGTCACAAGGGAAAAGCGAATCTGTGTTCAACTTTGGTTGGTCTTCACGGAAACTAGTGAAGAGTTGAGAAGCTTCCTCGAGAGGAAAAATAGTATCCAAGTGGGAGATTGTTAGGTTGTGGAGCCTGTTTTCATGTATGAAAGTGTTGAAGACTGTACACTAAGAGTATTGTTCACTTTCCACAGTTGTCTCGCAAAGGTTTGGGGGAGCAGCCCCGAGAAAAAAATTGGCCTTGAAAAATGTGCCTGATATATCGAGAAACATGTTTTTCTCATATGGGTGGGATTTTTGACCCATAGTTTTATGGGATAGTTTTAGCCCATGGTTTTGATACCCACAGTTTTGTAAAAACTACTTAAGCAGTTGTCTACTTATGTGGTTTTGTGCATATGGTAGGGTTGATGTAACATTGCGAGATGTGTCCAATTTGGGTGTGAATTTTGTAGATTTTGTTGATAATAGCTCCAAATGATCCGGGTATTGTATTGAGAGAGCGTTGGCTTGTAATAAAATATGAGCAAGTGATTCTTTGTGGACGAAGCCCAAATTGGGTGAACCGTGTTAAATATTGTCTTTTCGTGTTGTGTCATATTTATTCTCGCACTTTGATTTTAGATATGTAATATTTTATGCATATTAGTTTCTACTATTGTGATTCTCGTGAGGGATTTTTCTATAAATTTTATCCCTTATTTCCTAACAGTTGTTCTAGAAACCCTTTGAGGAGGATTGGTGTGGAAGGTGGATGTGGAAGAAGACTTGACCACAATAGCATTAGCCAAATTTTTAGATTTATCAAATGATGCGAGATGACTTAGTTAATTTGGGTTTTTCTTGATTAGATCCAAGTTTGACTTATCCTTTCTTAAGGGTGCAAAGTTCAAGTTTACAAGCCATGGTGAATGCATCTTCAAAAGTTTGGAATGATTGGATTTGAAGAGTGGAGGAAATATGCTTCGCACAAGACCGTGAAAAGATTTCAATTAGTTCGGTTTGTGGAAGGGAGAAAGATAATTGATTGATTATGCCACACCATCTAGTGACAAAATCTATGATAGATTCATCATCAAATTTTCTAATGGCATAGAGATCTGTAATGGTGATTTTACATGTAATGTTGATAGAAAAGTGTTTTAGGAATAGTTGCATAAGTTGAGTGAAGGATAATAGATAATGTTTAAGAATTTTGTTATACCAGACCAAAGTGGGGCCAACCAATGACATAGGGAAGGTATAAAGCATAAGATCTTGGTCATGAGTAATAAGGTAACATGCATGCCTAAAGGCATGAAGATGTTGTTGTGGGTCCTCCTTGCTGTTAAAATTGCAAAAAAATTGGATCTCCCAGAGTGTAGAGGATAGGGTTTTATAGGAAGTGATGGATTAATGGGCTTGTTACAAATTTGTTTGTAAGAGAAGGTGGTTTTAGACCCTAAAGTAATGGCTTTGAGGTTGGCCATTCTACTTAGTAAAGTGTGAAGAGGGTCATTAGATGTGTGAGGATTATAAGTAGATGGATGAGATTATGGGATATAAGAAGTGGATGGGTGAGGTTACGGATGAGACTGATATTGTTATGGATAAGTTAGTGTTTGCTTTGAGGTGGTTGATAAGGGGAGATATTGTTGAAGGACTAATATTTAATGGGTTACAAAATAGGATGTTGTTGAGAGGTAGGGATGTAATTAGATGGATAATTCTAGAAGTGTTGTTGTTGTTGAGAGATGGGGATGTTGGATTGACCTTACATGGTGTGAGTGGAGACATAGGAATGGGTTTGTTGAGATGTTTGAGTAGATTGATTAGGGAAGGCATAGTGAAAGGAAATTATAAGGGAAGGTTGGTGAGTTTGAATAGATTCCGAAGGATGAGGTTGTGAGGTGATGACATTTATGTGGACATGAGATGTAGAGATGGGGACTGAAGTTTGATCATGTTGTTTGGGTGGTGGAAGGAGTAAATGGGACTCTTGCAATGTTTGGGTAGGTGAGCTAATGGTGATAGTGGTTGAAGAATTTATGGTGATGGAGGAAATGGGTGTGGTGTTAATACAAGGAAGATTAGGAGGGATTAAAATCACCAATTGAGTGGATTGGTGAGTTTGGGGGATTTTAGAGGAAGATTGATGGGAGCCAAGTTTGCATTGTGCCACGACAAGCTCATTCATGGATCTTGGGAAGAACATAATGAGTTGTGATGTGAGGACTTGGGTAGACTCAAGATGAGAATGATAGGCATAAATTTGTTGAAGAGGGGTCACCTTAATGGGGAGGTTGGTAGATTTATAAAGGAGATAGTCATGCAAAGAAATGAGATTGACATCAAGGAGCTCTTGGAATTCCATACATCCATAAGGGATGATGGGAGGTCCAAAATTCTCTAAGGATGCGACATATGGGGGTGTATCCAATCTAGAAGGAATGGAAACAAAGGGGTTAGTCTCAACATGGGGGTTGTTTTGGATAACTTGGGATTCATGGAGAGGAGGAATGAAAACAGTAGGTTGGGAAATTACAGAAGAAGTGACCAAGGGAGTGGAAGAGATAATAGAAAGAGCTAAAGTTTATTGGGAAGCAATGTTAGAAGTAGGAATGTTTTTGGATGACATGGCTTGTTCCATTTTTCTTACTTGAGAACGTGTAATAACGAGCATGAAACAATTAAAAAAATATATGCTGATTTTTAATAATTTAAACAAGTCATGCATCAAAGTTTTAATTATCTTGATTATTAGAAGAATGTGAGAAAGAAAAGAAAATGGGCTCAAAGGGGAACCTAGGAAATGGCCAAATTATGGATGGTTTCAGGTAGTTTTGGCTAGTGTCCTCGATATACCCAAAGGTACATGAGGCTCAAATATGTGATGACTATCGGTATGGGGCTTGATATTGGGGCATAACCTCACACTTCACATACCATAGTGATAAGGGTGTCGGCGCTTAGCTAATATTTTGATAGTCAAAAACTTATAACGTGGTTAGAAAACCATGGTGGATTTCCATTTGGTGAAAATTCCAATAGTTCCTCCTAGAAGAATATGTTTAAGATGTGTAGGTTGGTGTGTACGTTTTGGATGTGTGTGGAAGAATTGAATGTAAAGAATTGGCCTCCTAATTAGACTATGTTGTCAAGCAAGAATGAATAGGTCCTTTTTAGACTATGTTGTCAAGCAAGAATGAATAGATCCTTTTTATGTCTGAAATTGAAATTTGAAATTCGATGAAATCAAATAGACAAATAAGGGAAAGATGATGCAAAAATAGCAAATAGGGAAAAAATGAGTAATGCCTAGATAATGTTATTTTTCCTATTTATTTATTTTTTTGAGAAAATGCGTTGATCCAAGGAAGAAAACCACCACGAACGCAAGTAAACAAGACTTCTACCTACGAGGTTAGTAGAAAGAGAGGAATGGAAGATGGAAATGAAAACAAATAAAAATGCACCAAAGAAAGGTGGGTCCCACTGGGATTGCAAAAATGTTGAATTGATTTTCTCATTCCTATTTCATAATAATGAAATGGTAATAAAGAAAACAAGAAACTACGATAATGAGAGGGTTTAAGGCTACCTATAGATGAGATGATGGTGGATATAGGTGCAAAATATCCTCATCACAGTGAGCTTGGTAACCTGCAAAACAAATAGAATCTCAACATGAAAATGGATTAGTAGATAGGATGGTGGGTTACCCAACAATGTTAGTCCCGAGAAGTGAAAACTTCCTAGGATGGATGTCAACCCACTTTTTGATAAAAGATAGATAAAATAACAATGGATAAGTGATAACATAATCTAAATGAAACAAAGAATTTGAAATGTACTAGAAAAGATAAGATGTAGATCTGATTATAGAAAATACTAATCTAAACCAAACTTGAGTGGGTCAATGGTGACCCAAGACTATTAGGCACATTCGATGGTGACTGGGGTAGTACAAACCAAAAAGAGATGTAGAAAAGGAAAATTTAAAGGAATTGCTCTAAATTTTATAAGGAAACTCAAGATGATGCTTGAGATTTTATAAGAAAATATGGATTTGATGAGAGCATAAATTATGTAAGAAATTTTATGAAAATGAGAACCGTAGACAGGTAATGGTCGACGGTGATTGGATGTGATGAATATGAGATCTAAAGTTTCGTGTGTGTAGAATGGAAATATTGGTATATCTAAGGGACTATCGGACTGAAGGTAGATAATTGGATGAATGTTTGAAATAATTTAAAATAAAATTGAACTAGTTCGATGATGGCTAGGTAGGTTTAAAATCCACCGGGAGAGATCTAGGGTTTGATGGATGGGGAATAGATAGAAATGAAGATCTGTAGAAATAGATGGAAGATGACCTGATGCAAGGAAAGATCTCTGAGATGGTAGATGAATCTGTAAGACAGATGGGAACTAATTATTGGATGGAAAGGGGTGATCTAAGCATGTGAAAAATGATGCTAAGTAAAGAAATGACTTCAACTTTCCAAGGGTGAGGGAAAATATCTCCAAATTAGCTCTAAGGTGATGATAACAGCTGCAAAGAAGAGCAAGAAATGAATCCAAGATCGTAAGAAATCCTAAAGTATCAAAAATTACATCGTGGTGAGAGGAGGTGTATGGTCATTATACGTACTCCAAATTTTCACGGTGCTACATTGTCAAAACAATTCAAATCCCCAATGATGATAAATATTAATTCCAATGATATCCAAGTCTAATTTCTTGCTTGCAGCATGTTCTTGTAGCTTATTATACCTTGCTTATCTATTTCCCAACTTTTCCCACTTTCCTTAGTTGTTTTGCAACATTTTCCCTAACCTTTTGGCCTTAAGTTACGTAACTACCACGCGCCTCCCAATCGGCACTTTGCGCACACCAACGGTTTCTTGCACTTTTATCTAGGACTTAAACAACTTTTTTTTCAGACGCGTGTTTCCTTATTCCAACAAAATTTTCTTGCACAGTTCTTAACCAAATCAGTTGTTTTTGAGCTTGATAGATGCATATGAAATTCTCCTAATGTACTTACTATTTTTAGTAGGTTGGCTACCCCTCCTTTGAGTGATCTGACACTTCTTGGCTGCCAAGTGGGATGGACCACTTCTCTGCCAACTTTCTATAAAAAAACAAGATTTTTCCCAAATCATTGGTTGGAGTATTTTGATTTGGAATTGCATTGTTATGCTTCCAAAATCCTGCCAAGAAGTACACAAGAAAACACAATTCATTTTCCTTGTTATTCTATTTCTCGCATTGCTACCAAACTACCTACAAACCGGCTAGATTTAGCATTCCTTCATTTCTTCAGCACAGTTCCCTTGACATGTTTGGACAACTCATTCAAAAATAATATGAGGGGATCATAAATCATAACCAACATTGGAATTGTATTTGTACTACATTTCTAGGTTGGAGGTGTTATTACATTCCTAGAAGCTTTCTTTACTTAGATATATTTCAATTCATTGTATGTTATAATACATTTTTTTTAGGAAGTAGAATTTATTGTAGTTTTCATTTTATTGTAAGAAGCTTCCATTGAGTATTTCTTCTCATCTCATCCCTATGGATTTTTCTAGGAAGAATTTAGAGGAATATCTTGTGCACATATTTTGTTAATTCTTCACTGAGTTTATTGCATTCATTATTCACATCCCATTGGCACACAAGGAAAGCTTCAGTTGAAATTTTCCTCCCTTCTTATCCCTATGGATTTATATGGGAAATGAGCTTGAAGAAGCTTCGCATCTCAGGCATTAGTTTTATTTTATGCACATTTAGAGAGCTTCAGAGATCTTATTGTTTTACCATGGAAGTTTCAGGGAAGAAAATTCTTCTCATAATATTTTCAATCTTCCTGTGATTATTAGGTAGAACTAGAGGAAGTCATATCCACAATTAAAAATTAGGAAAATCTTTTTGTTAATTATATTAGATAAATACATCTCGGCTATTTCAATGTTTATTTTACTTTATTTTAGAGTAGAAACAATTTCCATTTAATTACAAGAATTTGTATTTTCTCGTATAAATTTATTCTGTTTAATTCCAGAAACACAAAATCCCCAAAAATATTAGATTAAATTAGTTAGTTTCTTTTATTTTTCTTATTTTTTTTCTTTTAAAAATCATTGAAAATACAAAAACAAGTAGATTATATTTACTTTATTGATTCAATTAATTAGTTTCCTTTTGTTGAATTAATTATTTGTACGTAGATTTAATTAGATCCAAGGAGAGTAATAAATTTGGTTTGATTTAAATCTATTTGCATTCCTTTGTTAATTTAGGCACATAAAATTAATTAAATAGGAACCAACACAACTGCCTATGTTTCCTTAGTTGGCCTAAGTTACCCAAGAATATACCTTGCCTCTTACGGATCCTTTGTGTATTTTTTTATTTCCTTAGGTTGATTGTTCACATGTCCACATGACCATCCAAATCCCTAGGTAACCCAAACAATGAGTTTGTGACCCAAGAGTTTCATGTCTAAATATCGTGACACAATTGACAAATATTGACAAGGTCCTTAGGTAACTTATATTCCAAACAATCCCAATTCCACCTAGCATTAGCTCACGCTTGATATCCTTGAATGACGATGTGGATAAAGCTAAGGAGTTCTAGCAGAATCAGCTTGGTCGAGACTTGATCCCATGATTCATGAAACCATCCTTCTCACATGTCTCCTCTCACACCTCTATGACCTTGTCTGGAGATTTTTATGCGGAAGACGTAGGACGGTTCCCATGTATCCCACAATCCATTCAAGATATATTTAGTGATTCTAACATTAATTAAAACCTTTGTGCATCCATTATCCTTGATCATTCTATTTCACCCAAACAAGTTAGACATGTGTTCATTTCCTTAAACGAGAAAATCCCCATAGTGCCCGTAGAAGACATTCATTTTCCTTGATATACCTTTTATCCATTCTCACCTATTTTTCATGTTCCACCTATCCACCCTATTTATCTATTCCATAGACATCTTTCCATCTCATATCATTTGTCCTGACATGACCTCGGGATGTCGGGTACGTCCTAGAGTCACATGTTGATTATTAAACATACATTAATATTTATAGGGTTGACAGAGACCTAGATGGGTCACTGGAGACTATGGTGGTCTATTGAAATGTGAATAGCTCAAGGCAATGATCCGTTGTGAGGTGGGATTAGGTTTTTTGGTGGTAAATATGAGTTAGGAGGGCTTAGGGAAGATAAAAGGGTAGTTGGGGATAAGAATGCATTAAATGAAGGTGGATGGGAACCTAGGGATGGTAAATAGGGCTTAGGGAGGATAAAAGAGTTTGATAAATAATTTTAGGGATAATTATGGATGATTACAAATTTTTATGGGAGAGAAATTAATGATGTGATTAAGAAAGGATTAAGGTGGATAATAATGATTAAAGGGATAAATAGAATTTAGGAGGAAAATGGTAATTTAAATAAGAAGAGAGGTATGTATGTGAATAATGATAACGAAGGGGAGTGGACATGGGATGAGGGACAAGGGATACCAAAAATTGGTGTCTAGACCAATATGATAAATAAAATCTACATTTCTTCCATTTCTCATTTGCATGTTTTCTTCTATTCTCTTTATTTCCTACACTTTGCAAGCATAGTGATCAAGAAGGAACTTTTTATCCTTGATAAATGAATATAAGGAACTGTGTGCCTTTAATTTTTAGTCTCAATAATGGATTACATTGTTGCTTTCCTCTAATTAAATGTTGAACTAATCCAGTTATTTGGTGTGAACTATGTTATTTCCTAGTGATAATGATAATCTTCCCTTTCCTAATTTATTTCCTTCACCCATCATCGCTACAAATTCCTAACTTGTACCTCATGCAAGCACTTTTTCACAAGTTCAATGAAGCATTCTGTGTGATCCCGACCTACTAGTCAACCCCATAATAATGGATAGGATTAGATAGTTAACATTTAATAATATGAGCATCCCCATGGACAAGAATGAGGGGCGTAGCCATATGAGAGTTGGTGGAAACACATAATTTTCCATACGAAAAATTATTTCACAAATAAATTACAAGGAATTTTATGTTTATCATCAAATATCAAGACATTGCAAAGAGGACTGCAAATCCCTCCATGTCATAATATAGAGTCTCTCTAACAAATAAATCCTCCTAAAAACAAAAACCCATTTTATTCCTCATATAAATCTCGACATGAAAAAATCCAAACGTCAAGTCAAATCTATCTCTCAAACTCTTAAAACATCACTTGGTGCCTTGTCTAGTCATGGCATGGATTCTTCTAGTAATTCCCCTCTCTTCCAAATCAATGATATCCATATAGCCATAAGATCTCATACCAAATATTTTAAGGCCCAAAATCAAAACAAGCTAAAAATCTCTATCTTCGATGCTTCTCTTGATACATCCAATCTGTCATCTCCTAAAGCCAAGGTCTTCATCCTCGCGACACCTCACACTCGATCCATGAAATCTATATAAAATACCATTCTCAAATAGTTACATCAAGCACCTATAAAAAAATGTCCCTTTACGAACTTATCCAAAATTACCCCCAACATCGACAAGCTATAATTAAATCCCTTCAAGCCATCTTGGTACCATCAGATGAGCCCCAACCATTCATCAACCTTGTTGGTGCCCTAAAAATGACTGAAACCATTACATTCAACAATTTCAAGATTTCATCACTACAACCCGAGGATTACAAATTCCCTCTCTTCATCACCTCCCAAATCACTGATACTTTGGTTAAAATATTTATAATTAATAATGGCACTAGCATCAATATAATCTCATCTCACGCCTTCAAACAAATCCAATTACCTAATATTATTATTTCTCAATCATATGTTGTCTTACATGCATCTAACGATACTATCGCTCCCACCTTGGGCACAATTATCCTGCCTATCAAAATAGGTGCCAAAAGCTTCCATGAACTCTTGTGTCTTGTAGAAGGAGAGTTCCAATACAAAATACTACTAGTTCATCCTTGGATCCACGCTATGTGTTATGTCCCATCTACCCTACATTGGTGTTTTAAGTAGGAACATGAAGGTAAGACCTTTATGGTTCATGCCAATCCCAATCCATTTAAATATTTTCATATGACCCATCGCCGAATGATGTTCTTATTCCATTACAAGACTCCACATATTCCAATAAAGCATCTACAAGTTCCTCTATCCTTGTATCCAAATTACCAAATGACCAATCTTTCAAATACATCATGCAATGTCTCTCACTGTGGGTGTATCTTCTCCTAACCCTCAATGCACTCCCTACACCTAAAATATATGGGAGACTTGACAAACACCCACTCTATGAAAATAACGTTGGAAACATTATTTCCTTTAATCCCTCATTTCTTCGAATGTAATTTGTTTACAGAGGCATCAAACATCCTTCCTCTCATCTCAATTATCACCCACATGCTAGATATTTCTCACCAGACTTTTCATTCCTAGATAAACCACAGTTTTTTTGAACTTACCTCCACTGATACATGTGAAAATATTTTAGTCTTGGTAGGTATGAACAAGGTCCTCATGACTTATCCTTTGAAGACTTAAGGAAACCTCATGAAAAAAATGGCCTCGGTTAAAAAAAAGTGTCTTTAAACCCATCACCATCAACATTGGAACCATAACCACATCCATTACCATTATTAGACCTACCCTCTAACAAGAACAATAACATATCCACCCCTTCCGACTTCTTTTAGTCAATTCTATCACAAAGAGAACCACCGACTAATCAAGCTAATGGAAAAACATAATCTCTTCCCTTAATACTACCTCACATGATAGAGGAAGATTCCTTCACTATCGATGTTCTCTCTTCACAATGATGACACTATCCTAATATATATGGGTGATGAGGATCACTATCTTTATAAAACCTTACCCTTTGATACATCTACACTTCTCAATGAATCAACCACTGATTTTAATATTGTTACATCAAAATAACAACACATTGTTAGAATCATTCAAGCTTTAGAGCCACGTGAACTCCAACATTCACCACATTCTTATACAAACACAAATAAAATTTGACATGATCTTACAATTATGTTCTTGGTATAGACCATAACATCATTATCTATAATATTGTCACCATCCAAAATACTAAATTGATGAAGAAAAATATTTGTATGATTTCCAACAAATCATCAATCTAATAGTAGTACATGAAATTTTGCCTCTTATGGATGGTTTCTCTACTTATAATCAAGTCCTCATCATACCAAAATATCAACATAAGACATCCTTTATCACCCCATGGGAACATTCTCGCTATAAATTAATTCCATTTGGCCTAAAAATGTAGCAATTACTTATCGGTGTGATATGAAATACATCTTTCATGACCTCATCCTCAAAATCATAGAAGAGTATGTAAAGATCTCTCAGAAAATCCAAACACCGAAAATAATATCTCACTATCCTCGGCATGATATTTGCACATCTATTACAGCTTATTTCTCTGTCTTAATCCAACTAAATGCGTATTCGTAGTTCTCATGGAAAAATCTTAGGATTTATAGTATCTATTAAAGGAATTGAAGTTAACCCTACTAAGGTCAAATCCATTATCAAAATCCCCCTCTATCCAGTCTTAAACAACTTCTTATCCTTTAAGTAAATATTCAATCAATATGTTACTTTATCTCTCAACTATCGACTATTTTCAACCTTTCCATCACGTTCTCGGAAAATACATCCACTTTAACTAGTATGACAACTATCAATGGTCCTTTGACACCCTTAAACAATGTCTCTTATCACCACCAATTATTACAACTCCATGCCAGGAGATCGCTTATATCTATATATCTCCACTACTAACAATGCCTTAGGATCCGTGTTTGCACATCGAGATAAACAAGGGAAGGAACACATCATCTATTACATAAGTCTCACCATTCATGAGTATGAAACCCATTATTCTAAAGTAGAAAAAAAAATTGTTCCTTGTATTTCACAACTTCCAAAATCCATCACTATCTCCTCAATCACAAAACATTTGTAGTCTCAATTTTTAATCCATACAATATAAACTATATCATAATGATTGCATAATCGGATGGCTAATGCTCATGATAAAATTTGATCTTGAATTTTTCTCTCAAATTCCATCAAGGGGCATGTAATTTTTATTATCTTACTTTGAATCTCCCCTTCCTACCAATCAAATCCCTTGTGAACAATTTCCTAATGAATTTATTAACACGCTCAATGATCCAGAACACAATTTCTTGATGAATCTATCAACACACAAAATGGATGTCATACTCTCCGATGTAATCCACACAAGAACAAGATGTTTTTAGGACGTATCTAGAAATAGGTGACTTAGTGACTGGGCATGGGTGAAATGGAAAATGGGTCGTTAGTATCACAAAAAAATATGAGTTATTTCAAATCGGTGGTCTTCGTCACTCGAGAGTACAAAAATTTGGTCAACTAAGGAGCCAACTTTTATTTTGGAAGGGGATCCAACCACCGAAGTGATACAACTCATAGAGCCAATGATCGAGATAAACAATGAGCTCTATGGGTAAGTTGGCATAGAGCTACTTGATGAGATCAGATTGAGTTTACAAATGAATTACATTAGAGTGATCCACTTTGGCGAGTGGGTGATTTTGCGATGAGCTAAAGGAAATATCTCGAGTGATTCATCAACCAAAAATCTCTTTATATGAAAAATCATGAGTGATTTACATGGCCAAAGCCATGAACAACTCGAAAGTGTAGTTTATTTTAAGCCCTACCTACCTCCTCCTACAAAGACACGTAGGATAAAAACCCACCCTAGTGACTCAACGGATGGATTGGATAGCTCAATGGTGTGGACATAACAGACGTGGAAGGTATCGATGAAAAGGAAAAATCCTAGGCCAAAACCAATGTGGTGGTGAGGACACGTGGGCTTGACAATGACCAATGCATTCACAAAGGCCATATGGTACCTATTTTCGATGCCTATTAGAACAAGGTGTGATTTGGAGATCAAATCGGGGTAAAGTTTCCATAAATATCTCGAGATCATTATAGTATGGTAGAAGGATTCCAAAATTTCCTTTACCTAGTGGAACAACAAAATGGATGTCGTATGCTTTAGATGCATTCCACACAGAACAAGATGTTCAAAAGATGCAGCCAAAAATAAGAAACGTAGTGACTGGGAATGGGTGCGGTAGTAAATGGGTCATCGGTGTCATGGAGAAAAATACGGGTTATTTCAAATCACTGTCTTTGTCACTCAAGAGTGTAAAAATTTGGTCAACTAAGCGGACCACTTTTATTTTGGAAAGGCACATGGCTACTAGAGTGATACTACTCATTTTAACAACTCTTTAAGCCAATAATGGAGCTATATGGGAAAGTTGGCATCGAGCTACTAGGTGAGCTAAGATTGAGTTCACAACTAGGATGTATTGGAGTGAGCCACTTTGGTGATTCAAAGAGTTAGATGGCGAGTGAGAGAGTTAGCAATGAGCTAATGGAAACATCTTCAATGAGTCATCAACTGACAAGCTCACTACAAGAAAAATCATGAGTGATTTACATGGCTGAAGCCCCAAAAAAACTCAACAAGCACAAGCTATTTTAAGCCCTACCTACCTCCTCCTGTTATTCATGTGGGATAAAACCCCACCTTGGTGACTCGACGGGAGAGGAAAAAATAAACAACATGCAGCGGTGAGCACACCGAGGTTAATTTGGCCAATGGGGGTAAAAATGGTGTATGTGATAGGAATGTCGAGACTTGACTCGATAACCTCCTACCCAACTCGCAAGGCCTAACGTGCTCGCCTATCCCAACGCGCTGGTTATAACTCAATGAATATA
Source organism: Taxus wallichiana var. yunnanensis (assembly GCA_018340775.1). Lineage (NCBI taxonomy): Eukaryota > Viridiplantae > Streptophyta > Pinopsida > Cupressales > Taxaceae > Taxus > Taxus wallichiana. The sequence goes on along the minus strand of CM031243.1, from coordinate 265,355,350 downwards.
GCTCAAAGACAAGATAAGCAGGTCGAGTTGGGGTATTTAAACCCCCATCTATTACACACAAGATCCTCACAAGCCAAGAGCGAGGAAGAAGAGGATAATAAAGAGGGATCCTTATATAACTAAGGCATTATTTGGAGAATATTTATACCTATTATTTAATAGGTATAATGATGATAAGACCTAATTTTAAATAGGCATTATTGTAAAATTGGGAGTTATTATTTTTAACTCTCCATTACTATAAAGGCCAATTACAGCCTTATTCTCATGTGGAAGCACATAGATGCCATCATGTGAAGTTGAAGGACATGACTAAACACTAGAGAAGTATATTACAAGCTTTGATTCTTCGGACATTGGGCATATTGCCAAATTTGTTGGTTGGAGGTCGTGAAGGACAATCATACTATTACTGAGCTTGTTGACCACACTCGATCCGACTTAGCTATGTGTAGAGGCTGGAGGCCATGAAACATAGTAGAAGTCAACAAGAGGGTGACACTCGTCGACACCATGAACATTCCAACTTAGCTTTGTGTGGAGGTTGGAGACCGTGTAATAGAGTGGAATTCATCAGGAGATGTCAAGCTAGGAAGTTATTTCGGAGCACTGAGCTTCCAAGACCAATATGGATTGTGTATGATCAATTGATACCATTTTTGGGTTAAAAATGTAGTGTAGAATTATAATTTTATTTGTACTTACGATTGGATTGTTGTAATGAATTGGTTGACCATTTAGCAAACCTAGAGACATCGAAAATTTCCAAACTCCATTATCAACTCTTGTGTAGTGTTAGTTCTCTTTCTTGCATTGCATTCGTTGAAGTTGATTTATTTCGGGGTAAAATAAAAATGAAATTAAGTTGCTATAAGAATCCATTGATTAAAGAAAAAAATGTCCAAAATAACACCACTCTCAAAATGACCTTGTCTTCTAAAGGGTCCAAATGAAGAAAAGGGGGTTCCAAAATAGTCGTAATACCAATTGAGACACCCCTATTCCATTATCCTTCAAACTAAAATTCAATTACACAAATAACATGGTGGAATATGAAGTTTTCATCATGAAACTTCAGACCACCACATTCCTAGGTGTACAAATCCTTGAAATCTTTGGGGATTCATAGTTTCTCATTAATCAAATCAAAGGGGTCTATTAATGTAAAAATTAAATCTTACAAAAATAAAAGCCATTTTCAAAGATCTCTTAAAACTCTTCAACCATTATGAGATCCAAACCACCTATCGCTCATCTAAAAAATTTGTAGAAACAATGGCCTCTCTCACCTTTATCATCCCTTTATCATTGGATAATTCCAAGCTCTTTGCCATCATACATAAACGGGATCAGCCATTCTATACCAACACTAATCTTCCCATAATCAATCATATAGAAGATAACCAATTTGATACTTGGTATACTCAAACATATGACTATATTTCCACAAGAAAAATACATTCAAATCTATCCAAAAATGGTAAAAGATCATTTTAACAACGTGCATCCCACTATATCATACTAGGGGTATCCTTTACAAAAGAGGATTTGACGACCTCCTCCTATGGTGTCTTAAAACTCCAAAGGCTCGTCTATTTATCCAAGAATTCCATGACAACGTATATGGTGGACACTTCAATAGTTTATATATTGCTAAATGGATACTACACATGGGCTACTACTAGACTACGCTTAATCAAGATTGTTTTGACTATGTGAAGAAGTGCATCAAACTTTAAAAAACACTCCAATCTTACACACATCCTCGGTCATTCTCTCCAACCAACTCAATATATTTGACCTTTTTCATAATGGGGGCTTGACATCATTATCCTTATTAACCCTCATTCATCACAATGCCAAAATTCCATCATAACAACTAAATATTTTACAAAATGGGTGGAATAAATCCACCTCATCTCAACTAAAGAAAATAAAATCATCGACATCATTCACCATCACATTATTTTTCACTTTTTTATACCTCATAAAATCATCACAGATAATGGTAAATCATTCAAAAATAAGAAATTAAAAAAACTTTTCGACTCATTTAATATCAAACTCAGTGTTTCCACACCTTACTATCCACAAGCTAACGGCCAAGCCGAAGCATCCAATAAAACCCTCAATAAGATCCTTTACCAAAACTATAGACCATGTTCGTAGATATTGGAACCTTCAAATACCATTTTTACTATGGGCCTATAGGACTACCATTCACATTATTATGGGTGTTACACCCTTCTCCTTAGTATGCGACACTAAAGTCATTCTTCCCCTTGAATTATAGATCCCATCCTTACGTGTTTCTATTAAATATTTCATCCCAGAAGAAGAATATCGTCAACAACACCTATCAAAAAAAGAATTGTTATACAAATTTTGTATAAATACCCTCAAACATATCAACATTTTTCAAAAATGAATCAAAAGAGAATATAACAAACATATTAAACAACGTGACTTCAACATTGGTGATCTTGTTCTCAAAGAAAATAAACATGTCACTAACATGGAAAATAGTAAACATGGAAAGTTTTCTCCAAACTGGCTTGGACCATATATTATCGCTCATAAATATGGGTCTGGAGCTTATCATTTAACTTCCCTTGATGGTAAACATGAAAAAAAACCTCTCAATTCCCTACATTTGTAGTAATTTTATTGTTAACATATCAAATCATAAGTCAAACTAAGATCTACCTCCATCCACCCACACATTCACTCGCTCTTGTAATGATTTGGAATCATATGGTCTTCTAACAACATACCACTTAGGACCTTAAATATGGGCACCACGGCTCTATTCATGACATGTTCCACACGGAAAAGTTCCCTTGTTTGCATTAGGGAACCTCATAATCATTACTCACACACTATCTCTACCTACCCTATTAACGACATGCTAAGGATATATGTGTAATCTTACTTATCCCCTTCTAAATAATTAACCATGCTTGCCCTTAGCTCCAAAAATCAAAATATCTACAAGATGGACATCATAAAAATATAGACCAAACCCTCGAACGACATCTATCAAAAGAAAAATTAGAATCAAATAAGTTTTTAGATGACTCCCTTGAAGGATGGCTATCATAAAATAAAAATTACATAAAATTTTAGACCCCTCCTCAAGTATGGTTACCTAATCAAAATACATAGATAATGAAAAAAAGGACTTCCTGCATTGATCAGTCATCATATCAAAAAGGCTTCCCGCATTGATCATCCTCATATCGAAATCAAAAAAGAAACCATCCTAGGAAATATTCATGCATCAATCATCTTTCCCATAAAACACAAGCTTCCCACATCAATCAAATTGTGCAATATAAAATTGTAGTCACAAAATCATCACTTACTACTATTATTATACCGCCAACTACGTTTTTTTATATATGGATCTTGCGTAAGAAAATTATTCACTAATGACCCATTCCATTATCTAGTCGTCTGTCTTTTTTTTTTCTTTGTTGTTTTTCCTTGCACATTTTTCACTCACTGCACAATTTTGGCCAGTCTCGGGAGTTTTATCTATCAAGTTTACTCGGTGTCATCACTATTCTTTGACTAGGGTGCCTGGATTGGGATTAGGTAACCTAGGGTGTCATGGTCCTTGTCACACTTGGTTTTGTCTTAGACATTTGAGGTATGTCTTTACGCTTTTCCCTCTCATATCCCTAGGTACTAGTCGATGTGTCGTGTCATTAGTGTCGAAATTTGAATAAGAGATCCCTATATGAACACAACATACATACTACCTTAAGGGTGGACAATTTCTACCAAGGGTTAGGTATCTACGTAGAGCAAGGGAATGCATTTTGGGAACTATTATGGATCACACAATTCATAGGAAGGGGTGTATTCATTATATTCTATCCACCATTTTACATCTTATTTAGCTATTACCCGTTATCTCTGCATTATTGGTGTTAGGGAACCCTAGGCACATTATTGCACACAAAATCATATATAAATACATCAGGTCTAAGATGTAGTGCAGAAATCCATAATAATTCCATCCATTTGGCAACCGAGGACAATCTGACCCATTCATTTGTGTCTTTCCTTTTTGGGGTTTTGATGATTTTGTATGGGGTTTTGTAGGTGATTATCCATTAGAGTTTGACAATGACATTAGTAAACCAAGTGCAACATCCACCCAACCAAAGGTGAAGTATTGCGAAGACCTAGCGACCATATCAGGATCTGGTTCTAAGATATTCCACAGACTAGGGCACCCATATTCTAGACTAGAGCACCTCAGGTGCCCTTGATCTTCCCCATACACCACATCATGGCCATATTTTCCTCTGCTGCTACTTACCGAGGTTCATTGTGACACTCAAATTTGTCATGTTATCACTCTGCTCAATCCCATATAAGTGCAAGATAAGTCTAGATTAGGTAAGTACCTTTTTCCCTTTCATTTCATTTCATTTAAAATAATCAAATATATTATTTAGCACTTATATTTCAATATATTCCATTTATTGTATTGTTGTACTCTTAGGCTCATAATAAAATTCATATTTTATAGAATAAGTTTGGTGAACTCGTAGATTAGAAAAAATTTCCCTAGGATCTACAAAAACTCTAAATGGCTAAGGATAGCTCCTCTCCTCAATTAATCATGCCTCATGTGAGTGTTAATCCTATCTATGATGAGGCCACCATCGATGAAATAATTACCCTATATCGTGATGTTACTATGCCAAATCATATTCAACAACTCTTATCCCATGAATACCATGTGCCTACTAGTGTTGACGATTCTACCATAAGCATTGTTTCTAATCTAATGAACTTCAATCGTTGTACACCATGTTATACGCTTAGCCATGACCCTCCTTCTAACATTTCCAAAGAAATTATAGATAATTATCTTATTAATTTCATGTTTGGTATTGATGATGGTACATCTATGCATATTGACTCTCCTCTTAGTCGAGCACTCTTATATTCACATCTCATGCTTTTCCTATTTCTCGGTAATGTTTCTCATAATCCATCACCTACTTGTCCACATGTTCATTCACACTATATTTATGATCTGATTGATGAATTTTCATATCTGATTCTCTTTCTTATTTTGACGACACAATTGATAGTCATGATTCTACTACTTTACATACTATTGAGTGTGAATCTCCTGCTCCATTTTCATCTTCTTCTAAGGTTGTATCTACCACTATGCATGAATCATCTCCATCTATTAGTTTGTCTCCTCTTATTGTTTCATCTCCATCAGACACTCCATCTCTTAGGGATGTTTCCGATGCTATTCCTACCACTTCTATGGATGTTCCATGTCCTTTATCACATATTGCTTCTTCGGCACCTATACTCAATGTGCCTTTAGCATTGGCTTCTCCTACATCTCATCTAGACATCCATATGATTACTCACAATGGAAAATTACAACCACTTAACACATTATTTCCATCTTCTACTATTCCTTCACAAGACATCTTGTCTCTCATGCATGTTGTGGGTCACTTAAAATCTCAAGTTCAATCACTCACATTAGAGAGAAAGGCCTATTATGCTTCCATTGATAAAAATTCATTGCATGACAACCCTATTCGTAAAAATATTCATAACTCAATGTTTCCTAAGGATTTTATCATGCCTACCTTTTCATGTTTTGATGGTACTGGAAACCCCTACTTACATCTCAAACATTATCATATGGCTATGGCCTCATATTCTAATGATAGATTATTTCTTAAATCCTTTCATCATATCCTTACCGATGTTGCTTTGCAATGGTATACTCACCTACCATTTGGGTCTATTAGCACTTATCATCATATGGAAGAAGTTATCCTCCATCACTTTATCATAAAAAATGAACCTAGAGTCACTTATGATCATCTAACTACTTTACATCAATACAAAACAAAACCTATCATGGACTACATCTTACTATTCAATGTTTACATGCACCACTTAGTTTTTTAACCTATCGATCTAGAGAAGAAATGTATCTTTTTTTTGTTTAATTCCCACACTAAAACAACAGCTTATAATACGTCACATGTGAATCATTCACACTTTTATGTCATAGAGTTATTGATATAGAACAAGAACTCATTTCCACACATGTTATATATCCTCCACCTATAGTTGCCACTGCTACATCATCTAGTTCTTCTCCATTACCATCACTTGAGCGTCCTACATGATCCCCATCTCCTCCTTGCAAGAAATTTCAACCTACTACATTGCAAAAGCGTCCTACTTCTCCTATTCCGTAGTAGGCCACACCTCAATATTCTACACATGTTTCACGTGAGCCATTACATTTCTCTCATCACACTCGACCATATGATGTGTTGCATGTTTTGATTAATGAAAAATTAATTCTCTTACCTTCTAACCAGCATCATCCACAACATTTTTGACAACGTCAACATGATCAACCATATTATAATTATCATTGTATCAATGTCCATAGGGATAATGATTTATTTTCCCTTCACGGTCGATTGAAACAATTATAGGATAAGGGATCATCTCCTTTGGATCTCACTCACATGAGCAGTCCATATCTTCTCTACATCTTCCATGAACCAATATTTCGGTTGAGTTATCTTCTCCTTCTATTGCTAAGTTCATTGGTCATCTAGAACCACAAGTCGCTTCCACAGCCCTTGGCATTCACACATCCCATCGCTGCTCCATATGACATTCAATTTGGCTTGTACGCTCACACTGCTTCCATCCCACATGCTTCCACCACTTCACGCTACCTAGGTATTTGATAGGTGGTTATTATCATCTCACCCCCGATGACGCACTCATGTTCTTATGATTCTTACATGACTTGTTGAGGGATCTATTACAATAAGAACCTATTTTCACATGCTGTAGTGATTCATCTAGTTCATTCTATCGAATCATTTATCAATGACACACTTTTGCATTACATTGTTCATTCTTGATTGTTGAGGGGTCTTATCTAAATTAACCTCATCATATATACACTAGGGGAATCACTAATCTTCCCCCTATCTTCATCTTACTAACATACGCTTCATTACACTATAATGACTATAACATACTTTTACATGACAATTGATCATCCATCACAATATCATATTCCAACATCATCTATTATCATCTACATTATATCATCATCACATTACAAATTACTCGACAACTATGCATTACAAATCAATTCAACAAATACAAATAACACTTAACACATCAAACATCATTCATAAAGCAACAATAATCACATACATCATCATCACATCATAACATTAATACATAGCAAATATAATCATCATATGCAAATAAATATTTTTAAATATATTAATAAAGTTGTAAAATATCTCATAACTTGGGGGAAACTCCCCTACATTAAATACATCAATACAAATCATATCTCATCATCATTGTCATTATCCTGCACTGCAAGTGCTCGGAACTAGATGCCTCACCAATAACTCGTGCCACCGATCATGACCTCGATACCTCTCTACCTTCCTACATAATAGTGTGTTCTCCATGTTCGCTCCACAAAGTGACTCTGTAATGCAAGGAATTATGCAAACACATCCCGTGATAAATCACTTCCACCCACCACCTCCCTAGCTCTTAGTGTATCCTCACGAGCCCCATCCTCTCGCTCAAGACCACGGTACATGCCATAATTGTTATGGCTACCAGCCCTAACAAATGGGCATGATCACCCACAATATCATCCACACGCTCTAACATCCCTCCACATGCAAGTATGTTTGTTGGCACATTCTACGTCAATGTGAAGATATATGTGTCTATAATAAAACTCCAATAAGATGCACCTAGAAAAAATAGCACAACACATTAGACAACCATAACCATCATATAAACAAGTAAAAAACCATGCAACATAATTATATAGATATTCATGCTTTGTATAACCACCGCTAGATTATCGGGGGCATGTGATTTCCACTCCACTCCTCCTCCCTGTGGTAATCATGATGCATCCGCAAACAATGGAAACAAAAAAACCCATCGATGTGATGTCCACCATGCACGGTATGCCTTTGTACACCCCGCATCATCTGCATCAATGGGCTCTATGGTCGCATCCACCTCGTCGGGCCCAAGAGGTACTAGCTTCTCTCATGTGGTCTTTGGTCTAGCTCTGGACATCCTAGGTGATCTAATGGATCCTAAAAACACATATGGCTCTAGGGGCACATCCTAAGCCATACCAAACTATTGAGATATCTCGCTTCACCTATAACAACTCGGTCACACACCTAGAAATCGATCCTCCAACCACATAGTCCTTCATATGCATCGTAGCTCTATAGCATCCTTTGGCCATCCCATGTAGTCTCGGTATGGCCTCCATATCACTTCTTCTCTCGGTCCAATCCAATCTATCAAGAAACTATAGGTATCGTGATCCATCTTTCTCCCATGTACTCTAACCAACCTCCCAACTAATATGTCCTGCCTAGCCCACTCTTCTTGCGGACCACCAACTAGCCTCAATACTACTATATGCTCGTAGGCCCATACATGCAATAAATTAGTCTTTGCGATCCCACCTCCATGCTCCTCCTATGTAAATATGTAAATATCTCTATACAAAGGGCCAACACACATTGTTCCTAGGCATACCTATTAAGAAATATCGTGCATCTTATATAATATGCCCACATCACCTCCCTTAACTATGATCGATGATGTAATAACCACGACTATAAACTTTCATAAGCGTGGAACCCCTGATGTCAAAATTGTATCCAAGCTAATATGGGCCTCAACAAGCACCTAAGTCCCCACAAAACAAAACCCAGTGGCCCACATGAGCCATGATGTGTACCCTCTAACCAACAACTAGTAATCACAGTATGTGATATACATCCTCTAGTGTGACTGTTATTTCATTATAAGGTAGCCAAAACATATAAGTATCTGCACACCATCTCTCACAAAAAAAATTCAACATGGGCATATTATGGGGCACATCCCCCATCCTCACTATGTGTTGCAGGCCGACATTGTCCATAACCTCCCAATAATCATCTGACAAGCCCAACGCGAGCTTAGTACTCAAATGTTGACCACTTTGGAACCCCCTCGAATGGATATCCATCTACAAAAACAAACACATTAGAACACTATACATAGGTGAACATAAACATTTATGACATTAATACATAGTAAAAATCACATTTCCACCTCTCTCGGGTGTGAATGTACATTTTCTGGACTATGGCACCTAGAAGCGGGATCGGGCACCCAGAGTAGGACACCGGCGCCAAGGTCCGGGTGCTCTGTCCTAAAGGCCACTAGTGCCTTAACCACTCTTGACCGTATAAAATGCCAAGAAAAATAAAAATAAAAATTTCACAAAAATTCAATAAAAATGACTACTACACACGTATTTTTTGAAAAAATCACACTTACCAACTCCGTTGTCGTACACGATGCCACAACAATTACTACCATCTTGAAATGGCTAGGTCGTGCTACTCTAACTTGCGGCATCCTTACACACTCAGAGCTCACTCTCACACTCGCACAAAAGAAAAATGAGTTTACTAATCACTTTTTCACTTTACTATTTATAGTCACTTTTCATTATTCACTCTACTATGGTCATACTTTACATTCACTACTCAACTAATGCACGTCACATGTTTCTACTAATATCTTGAGTGATTTCACCCTAATTTATATCACCTTTGTGGCATTCTCTTTAGAATTTTGCCTACCATTGTATCATATACATGACACACACACTATTCCTCATCTACGTTGTCTTTCACTCAATCTACACATTTTTAATGATATCTATTATACATTATCTATTATGAGGATTAGTTTAGGCTCATCGTCCATTATCCTTATCACTTCACCTTTTTTAAAAGGGTTGTATACAATTTGGGTCATCGTCATTCCCTTACACCACTACTTGATCATTCAACACCTCTAATTCATAATTTTTGAACATTTACTAATACACTATGCGACATTTCATCATTTTCTATTGATTCCCCCTAATGACCTAACCTAGGGAAACAAACATAAAATATCTCTATGAGTAAACCAACAAATCAAATATGTTCAAACCTCTAAAAATCAAAATCACACCATTCAATCAACACAACACAACATATTCGACCTCCTAGATGACCTAACTTTGAATCCATCACACAAATCGGTGACACCCTTGGAGTGGGGACAATGAGACATCATTTCCTTTCCTATAATGCTCCTATATGGGTCAACACATTTGATTGAAACCTTTAGATCTAAAATCACTGAAAATTTGATCTGTGTCCATCTGCAGCGGCTAGATCATTTGAGGATATAGTTAAAAGTTGGATAATAACACATTTTTCTCCCTACACTCTTCCTCTGGTGTAGGGATGCCTGAATACACCGGTTTTTCATACACACGCAATCGGGTTGGGAACTTATCACTCCCTACCCCATCACATTGTCATCATACAACATTTGAAATCATCTATCATTCAACATTACAATCATGACTCTCTTTTAGTACACTTCATCACGGTTTTACATCGCTCATTGCACTGCATGGATGAACACGCTAATCCATGGTTCACCATGCTATATGTTCACATTCGGCATGCTCTTCTACCACATTTTCACATTCTTATACAACATGGGATTCTTCGGATTTCTCTCAAGTACGCATCTCTAACTACTTTATGTTAATGAGCTTTCGCTCACCAATATAAAGTGGGGGAAAATTTAGTCACAAAATTATGCACTTACTAATATTATTATACCACCAAATATGTTGTTTTATATATGGATCTTGTGTAAGAAAAGTATTCAATAATGACCTATTCCATTTTCCAGTCATTTGTCATGTTGGTTTTTTTCATTGTGTTTCTTGCACATTTGTCACTCACTCACATAGTTCTAGCTAGCTATTAAGGAGTATTATCTGTCATTACTCACTCGGTGTCATCACTAGTCTTTGAATAGGGCACCTAGATAGGGATTAGGGTGCCTGGGGCACCCTAGTCCTGATTTCTAGGCACCCTAGTCCCCATCACACTTGGTTTTGTCTTAGACATTCGAGGTTGGTCTTTATGGTTTTCCCTCTCATCTCCCTAGGTACTAGTCGGCATGTTAGGTCATTAGTGTCAAAATTTGAACAAGAGATCCCTATATAAACACAACATACATACTATCTTAAGGGAAAACTATTTCTACTAAGGGATAGCTATCTACATAGAGCAAGGGACTTCATTTGGGAACTATCTTGTATCACACACAGTGTATAGAAGGGGTGAATTCATTCTATTCCATCCATCGCTTTACATCTTATTTAGTTATTGGTCTCTCTCTTTGATTCATTGGAGATATGGAACCCTAGGAACAGTATTGCACACACAATCACATAAAACTACATCATGTCCGAGATGTAGTGTAACACTCACCATAAGTCCATCCATTTGATCCAAGGAAAGTTTGACCCATTCATTTACATCTTTGTTTTTTTAGGGTTTTGATGATTTTGTATGGGTTTTTATAGGTGATTAATCATTGGAGTTTAAAAACAACATCATCGAATTAGGTGTGACATCCACCCAACCAAAGGAGAAGTATTGCAAAGAACCAATGACAATATTAGGATCATGTTCCAAGTTATTCCATAGACCACCACACCCAGTATTCTAGATCAAAACGTCCCAGGTGCCCTTGTCCTTCCCCAAGCACCCCAGCCTTGTCAAATCTACCTTTGCTGCCACTTTTTTAGGTTCATTACGATGCTCAGCTCCTCCATTTTATCACTCTACTTGGTCCTAGATCACTGCGAGGTAAGTCCCGATCAGTAAATACCTTTTCCCCTTTCATTTCATTTCATTTAAAATATTCAAATAGATTATTTAGAATTTATATTTTAGTATAATCCATTTATTGTATTGGTGTACTCTTAGATTCATATAAAAAGTCATATTTTATAGAATCAATAATAGAGATGGGGAAAACTGAGAACCATCAAGAAGAAATTGTTTCCCAGTGTTTGCTATATACCAATCTTTCCCATGTCAAAAAATGATACACTCAACTATCTCACATCCATTTATGATCCTAGTATGATTAAACCTTGTTAGTCATATGATAACATTAATAACAAGGCCGCAAGTGTAGTGTCACACATACAATAAATTTACCTCCACATGATATGTGTGTGTGTGTGTGTGTTGGGAACAATAAGGAAGAAAACATCCCACATGATGTTCTTACACATCATATAGTGCATTAACCATATCTAAGATCATCAAAACTATGTATTATAACACACATTTTAGATATTTCCATAACACGTCACATCAAAATCATAAACAAAATATAACACAAATCAGAAATTATATATATATATATATATATATATATATATATATATATATATATATCAGCGTTTATACATCATCAATGGCTTAAAATAACCTCATACATAAAAATTTTTATGCATCATCAAGGGTTTCAAGAGGCTCATACATAAAAAGTATCATACATCAAAATCTCTCAAAATGGGCCTACAAAACTATGTAGGGAACGGTAATACTTTTAAGTGAATGTTCCCTCTAGGAATGCTCCCATCGTGCGTCATCAAGATCTCTAGATGGTCCCTTGTCTAGACCCCTCGGTAGCTAGCCCATGCTCGCAACACTCCTAATGGATCTTGTCATCACCGATCCAAATACTCACCATATCTAAGCTAATCAAAAATCCTCCATCTAACTATATCCTCATAATAGTGTATCGCATCTCACAATGCTTGATAATGATCCATACTAGCACTATAAGGTGGCCCCATGTGTCCATTAGCCGGTGCCTTGGTGGCCTCGAGCTTTGCTCCTTATATAGACCTCCCAATCACCCTAAAATCTTGTCACAACGTCTCTTGCTCATGACAAAGATCTATCTTTGTCTACTCTTACCTGGTAAGATCCTTGTATATTCATGCGCTTATGGCTTAGTCCATTTCTCTCCGTTGTAACGAGTCTCACTCTTGATTCATAACATCTTGAGCATCTATAGCATTTTCCATCTCAAAGAATCAAACCGATACGCTTGATCATTAAAATGGCCCTCTCTACATCCGTAATCATCTTGGACACCTCTAACACAACCACACCATCATCCCCCATCCACCTCAACACCACCCTCTGTGGAACCTCTACACATTTTTGCACCCATCTCTCAAAACCATCCACCTAACCTTGTTACCAAACAACATATGCTTATGTAACCTCGACATTGTCCACACCTACCTCCTCTCCTTGTGTGTCAATCCCGAACCCCACTCCCTCCTCATCCACCATTTATACTAGCTCTTGCACCTCTGGAAGTGTCACATCTACATCCCCATCATCACACTTGTAGGTCACAATGGCCTCGGGAACATCCTACACCAACCTCGAACTATCACTTAAACCGACCAAATCTGATCAACTCACACCGGTTGGCTCACCAACCCCACACCCACATCTCCTACTAAGTATCCCTTACCTCCCCTCGCCCTATCCTACATAAGGAAACCTATGTATAGCCTCCAGACTACATCATCTTCTTATAATCTTGTTAGGAGCTACTTGTAATACTCCTCTCCTCCCATGAACCATGTAGCCCCAAAATTTGACCGCAAACTCATAAAACCAACGTTATAGCATAAGGTAACCCATAAGGCCTAGGGTAATCCTCTTTCATAGGCCCAACACTCTAAAAAAATGTAACATCAACCCCAAATTTCCACCCTTTCCTTCAGGCCCATAACTCCCTTAATGTTTGAGCCAATAAAACAAGAGCCCAAGTGAACATTGTCCTATGTTCTAACATATCTCCCACCACTCTAGTCAACATCCAGAAAACCTACCACCTACTAAATATGGTAGGGAATAAAAACTTATACCAATCATCATCATTGTAACCAACGCTCGACCATCCTCATCATCACTAAAGAACAAACCATATGTAAAACCACTAGATGAATATACAACATCTAGAGCATCATCACCACACATATGTTGCATAGTGGCACCTCTCGTTAACCCCATATATAGTATATACCTTCTCACCCTACACTAGAAGAGTCACATGATCCTATGAATGTCCTCCAAGGTGATGGTCATCTCACCTGTTGGTAACTAAAAGGTTCCCGTAACATGATCCCACCTCTCAAATAAAGGTAACAATAAACCCATATCCTTGTGGATACGTCTATAATGATGCATCCCTCCCAAACCAACCTCCTCTAGATGGGCACATGCATCCTATGATATATGCTCATAAACACTATCCAATAACTTTAGGATTTGATCCTGTAGTCAATAAATCCCTCACCTGCATCTATAAAAACAACAAACTATTAAACACAACTCATCAAAATCACACAAAAATCTTAAAATCATGCTTCTTATTACCAAATCACTAGAATTTCTAGTGATTCTATCAAATCATTGGATAATCCTTCAAATCACATGTGAATCTCTAAAATTGCTAGCATTTTCATACGAAATTGCATGCAATTTCCTCATTTATCAGAAAAACACAAAATAATTCAAAAATTAAAAAAGTACACTTACCTCTACTAGGGTAGGTCCCAACATTTATAACCACCTCCAGACTTCCTTCGTCACTTTGGAAACATAAAAAAATGGAATATCATGGTATACTCGACATTTTTCTCTCAAAATCACAATAACACCAAATTGTAACATCTTTGGCAAACTGATAGCTTTCTCCTCCTTACACTGCAAGCGTTGATATGTGATTTTTCCTAAGAAGGTGTATTATTTTGACTGTTGGGAATCATGCTTGCAAAGGGATAAATTATTGTCGTTCATGGATTCATTTTGCTATGTTTTTGTTGCTTGAAGTAAAATTATTCTTCCTTGGGCTCTGTAAAAGTTGTGAATCGGAATTTTTGTTTGCATACTTATTTCCATTAACAACAAAACATTGGATAAATTCCATTGATCCAAGGTATGATTCAGTTTCTTACCTGTGCAGTTTGTTAAGTCGACATTCTGGAATGAAAGGTATTAAGAGAAATAAGTCTTTGTATGTTTACAATTTTTCAGACCCTTCTTTTGAGGTCCTTGTTTTACATTTTCTGTGAAATACGAAATTGGATCTTCTAGTTAATTTCTTATGACCTGGTAGGCATAAGAAGGTAAAAATACTTACTTCAAGACTATTAAGGTAAAGCCTTAATCCTAGATCTTTAAGATCAGTCCTAACTGGATTCTAACCTAAGGTAAACTAGACCTACCTTAGATCTATTTCTAACTAATCTTGTTGCATCCTAATCTAAGTTGTATGTTTTACAAGTGTGGGATTTGGAGATAACCTAAGGTAATGATAGGTCAATCCCTAACCTATTACCTAATACTAAACTACTATGGGGTATGGCTTATCCTATGATGGCAAACTTACCTAAGGCAATGTTTAATGACCTAAGGTAAATAACTTTTAACTAGCCTAAGGTCGGATCCTAAACTAATGTTTATCTAACCTAAACTAATGTAAGGTGAAAGGGGACCTAAGGGGTCACATGGAAAATGGGAGGTGGTGGCGATGGTTTCAATGGCATTTAAGTGATTTGATTTGAATTTAAAAATTTGGTACTGCCAGTTTTGGCAGAGGCATGGAAATTAGATGGAATGCCTAGCTGGCATTGTCACTAAAGATGGAGATGCATGCTTTAGTTAAGTTTGAGTTCACCAGTTTTAGATGGAAATGGTGTGGAGATTTAGGTGGGAAAGTGGAATTCAATGGCATTAATGACCATTGGTTTTGGTGAGCAAACCACCTAGGAAACCATGCAAGCGAATTCTTGGAGGTTGTTTGGTCTTTCATTCATTTCAATTTTTGCTCTGCATGGAGATATCTGGTTCTTTGAACCAGCAGTTTTGTTTGCAATTTATTTCTATTTTTGGCTCCTTTGGACTATTTTCGATCCAATGGAGGTATAAGAGGCATATGAGAAAGAATTTTGGGTTGTTGACTTCGTTTGGAGAAGAAAGAATTATGGAGGCTCGGCTGAAATATTCTTCGAATCAATAGAAGCACTATCAGGCATGATAGGCTCTATCCATTAAGTTGTTCTACTTTTCTCTAAATGTATTCATTAAAACAACTCGCTCTTGTGATCAATGGGTTTTTACCTTATGATGAATACCTTTCTTCTTGCTTGAAATATCTCTATATTTTTCTGGTAATGAGTCTTTGTTAGATAATATGGAATATGGGTCATTTCCTGTTTAAGTTAATAGTGATTCGTACCTTGATATTTGAGTTATGTCAATTTGTTGAACCCTACCTATCTGCTAAAAAGGGTTTATGGAAATATGTTGTTGCTTTAAGACTTGGAACTGGGTTTTCTTTTATGGTAGATTGAAGGTAAGAAAAGTGTCCTTCTCTTGTCACATCTTTGATTGGTTGAAGTATTGTTACTTTTGATTGGAATTGTATATATATATATATATATATATATATATATATATATGGATGCTTGTATTCAATGTTGTGTGAACTAGAATTCATATGGAAAATAGTAATGAATGAGTGACTTCTTCTTGAACTTTACTAGTATAAAATTTCATTCTTTTCGAACCTGGTATTTCGATGGAAGTTGGACTGATAATGGGTGTTTGGATTTTCTGTATTTGTGGATTCAAACTCGTGTGGAAACAAGAATGAATGATTTATTTATTCTCTTACCCTTTCAGTTAAAACTTAGTTGTTTGAATCTTGTTCCTTTATGGAAACTATGTGGTAATGGTTTCTTGGATACTTAGATTTTGGAATTATCTTGTTGAATATAACAGTGTGCGAAGTTCCTCTTTCTGAACTTTAAATCTTGTTGGGTTTTTCCTTAAATATTTGGAAGACCAAACTAAAAGTTGGGTAGATGAGGTTCTATTATATTTAAGGACTTTTGAATTGATTTGGTCTGAGATAATATTTAGTTCTATTCATGTTATCTCTTTTCGAGCTTGCAAGATGTCGATCTCATTTCTCTTTTTCACTTTCATGTTAGATAATGATTGTTTAGTCTTACTTATTCTTGATCTGGGTAAACCTCTTAAGCTAACTTGCTAGTGTAAGTTTGTTGAAACCTTACTGTTGTGGTTTCGTGAGGATTTATTGAATGTATATTCAGATTTTGGTTGACATATGTGACCAAGAACTAACCAATTGGTTCATTATGAAGGGTTTTCTATACTTCAATTTCTATGATCTCTAAGTATGTTGAAGAATTAGAATGTATTGTCGACTTAGTAGATGCATTTAATTAAGCATGTCCATAGAAATATAATGGAAGGAATTATAATCATCTCTGTAGTTGATTTGTACACCAGTAGCTAAGTCATGTCGTCATTCTTATCGCTCATTCTCTAGAAATCAAACCTAGATTCTGACTCAAACTTTTGTTGATTGGGAAAGACTTAGGGAGAATGTTATTTCATGTAAGTAGTTTAGCAAATTATTTTAATTCATCTCCTTCTTGATGTGGATAATGTACTAATTGTTACTATTTTTACTTCGTGCTGGGAGAACCTTATTTTGGAACCTGACTAATAAGATGCAGTCATATAATTCGGTTTATTAACTTCTAGTGTGTATTTCCTATGTTTAAAAATAATTCAAGGTATTGTGATGGGGTCTATACCAGTCCTTTTATGACCTCCTTTACTTGAGATATAATTTTGGAATCCTTATCTAAACATGATTGATTGACTACTTGCTCTTCTATTCTCTAAGGTAAGTTTTCATCGTTGTCTCCTTGGAAATAGTAGGAATTAATGTGTTACATTCTCTTTTTCTAAGTTGTGAATTGGTATTCGGTTTAACCGAATTAAAAGGGAAGTTCTAACTTGTTTGATCCCAAATCATCCTTCCCTCTTCTGTAAATCTTGTCATAGATTTAATAGGTTCAGTTGCATTAATTTCATGAATGTATTTGAGTAGGCATGCTACTTCTTACTTATCCACTTGACTAGTATTACAGGAATCTATATTTGTAATAGTTGATTAATGTGAAATGTTATTTATTGAGTGAATACTTTCCTATTTCTAATGTGTGGCCTAACTTGAGAACTTAGGCTATATCTTGGACTTGAAATTAGGATATAGCATCTGAAATGGAAATCTCTTATTCTTATGTTGTAGATGATTCATCCTAAAGCCTTTCATGAAGCTGGAAGTAGCTTGGTCTGTAGATGCCTTTTATGAAATTTTGTAATATTGAGTTTGATAGTACTTGTTTCTTAAAGTAACTCTATTTTTGGAAAAATAATGGAGTTAGTTTCTATATTTCTAATTCAGATAGAATTATATAAGAAATAATTAGTACGTGCCTTTATTGGAAGGAGATAAGTAATTTGGGTGAAACATTACTTATCTGATATAATGTTGTAGAGTGCTAATTATATCATGATCTTTTCTTAATGATTATTTTAGATTGATCAATTGTTCTTCTTTTATGGTTGTTTGGCCTTACTATTTCATAAAAGTAGAGTTGGTTTTATGAAACAGTTAGTTGAAAGCACATCATTTTAATGCTTAGTGCTTATCATGCTCAGTTCAATGAACTAACCCGTGCTATAGTAATTTTTGTAGATGGACTTTGTAAGTGATAAAGGAAGGCAATAACTTATATGATGTATTGGTTGCTTAAAGTCTAGATCTTTTATAGAGAAATCTGATTCATTATTGAAATGTATTGAAAGAAGAAAAGTTGTATTCTTTAATGATCTTGATGTTGTTTGACATGAAATATGTCTAAAATGCATGGTCCTGTAAAATATGTATTTTACCATGATGAATTGAAAAGATTGAGAGTTACTTATACTTGTTATGTCATTTTCCTTGTGTATTATATGAAGGAAATTATGTAAGCTTATTTGCATTTTTTTCATTCTTATCTGAATGGATCCTTATTTCTGTTATAACTAAATGGGTTAGATGGATGGGAACTAGTTACAATATCCCTTATTTGAATGTAACTTATTAAGTTGGCATGCATCAATGTTCTTTTATCTAATCATACATGGTTTATTGAAAAGATGATAATAGAAGTATAACTTAACTACCATGACTCGTGTAATGGAAAAGGTTATAACGAACCCTATCACTTAACTAGAAAAAGGAAGGTTCACTCCTCTGAGCAATACCTTGATAGGTTTCAAAAAAAATGTTTGGTATATGAGATCATTAATCAATTAGACTTCATCTCTATGAAGTCTACTATAATGGAACTTGTTTTGGATCCTAAACAGCTATGAATGGTTAAGTTATATTAAGTAAATCTTATGATGGATGTTGTTTTTGTTTTCAATTAACTCGCATGTTAAGAAAAAAGTTAATGAACATAAAAGTAATCATAAGTTTATGAAGTTCTCGTATTACATTAACAACTCAATTAAGGATGAAAACTTAAGGGTTGTTGGAAGTAGGGTTCAGCAAGGTTGTTGTAATTTGAATCTTAATTAAGAAATAAATGAGGGTAAATGACCTCTTTATGAGGGTGTATGTCGAGATGTGTAATTCTATCGATGTTGGCACACACCAACTACAGAATTGTACCTTTGTGAAGACTAGGGTCTTCATGAGGATACAGTGTTGCAATTGACATGTTGCAACACCCTTAGTATTGGTTCATCTAGACCTACTCAAACCTGGACTTGATCTTAGTTTCTCTCTAGGTCAAATTAGGGATATGATTTTGCATAGGAAGTGACTCACAATGACTTAGGGTAACTAGGCACATCCAATTGACTTAGGTTGATTGAGTATGTCTATATACCCTAGGTCATCACGAGTGGTTCCCTATACCAAATTATGTCACTAACCTAGGTTAGGGTCAAACCTTGAACAAGTGAACTGACAGAAGTCAGTGAAGACCATTCTAGATAATAGAGGAGTGGGGTGAAGGACGTATTCTCATTAGACGAGTATGTCATCTAGGAATAGTAACATGAACAATATGTTGGAAATATTTGGCCAAAGTATCGCAAGTTGTTGGTTGCATTGTCCTATGTCACCTAGTTTAAGAAATAGGATTTCAGATGAATATTGGTAATGAATATTGGTAACAAATATTCAGATAGGTTTCTTATACAGAACACTCAATACCCAGAAATAGGGTAAGAGAACCAAGTATACTTAGTATACACTCGTATTCAATACTTTAAGTTAACATGAGAGATCGGTTAGAAACCGAGTCATGAAATGAGAGATCGGTAGTTCACCGAGTCATTTACAACTGCATATGGTTATATGTTATGAGATTGATTGGCATGAAATGTGTGTTCTAAATTATGATTATTTAGAACAGAGAACATTATGTAAAAAAATTCCCTTGTTTCTAAAGTCTTAAAATGGGAATGTTACACAAATGACCCCTCAGGGCTATTTATATCAATTTTTGTTGTCATATAGATCATCATCGATCTTGGATAATCACCAACTATTACATAGATCAACAATTATCCTAGTAATAACCAGCGATTACTCCTTCATTATATAAAAGATCCTTGTTTGATGTAAAAAGCTCGTCAAACCTCGATTTTGATCATCAATCCTTTTTATGCATTTGACCCATTCAACGGTCCTATGGATTTACACACCCCCATAAAATTACATATTTTAAAGCACATGTGCTTCCTTTTGGGCCCTCGAGACCCTATTAAAAATACAAATTCATGCTATGGATTCATGTTTATCAATCCTAGATTTTACACCTGGGAACCTTTTCATGTTTCCGCCTAGAATTCATGCGTCTCTAGGTCATGAACCCATTATTTCCCTATCAATTGACCTATTGGTTGCGCATAAGCTCACCTTTGTGGAAACATATTTCATAACGATCCCGCGCTTCTTGACACACCATGGATTTCTTAGCTTTCTGAAGCCTTTTCTTGCCGCTTCCTACAAATTCATAGGTATATAGATTGAGGACCCATTGGTTCCCCTATCACTTGACTTCCTAGTTTCTTAAGAACAACTTTGTGGAAATATATTTCATGCCCAGTCTTGGGGCATGTTAAATTGAAACAAATCTAGTTATATACGTAGCCTAACACAAGCCTTTTTATCCACCAATCATTCAAACAAATGAAACTTACACTTCTTTCGTAATGACCCCCTTTGGGGAACCTATCCAAAGACATATCCAACCATCTCACTCATTCTTGTCTAGTATTTTTTCCATTACAAACCACTTGACAAAAAGGGGCAAATATAGACACTAGTTTTTTGGCCCTAGGTGACCTATCCACATAGTTCATATCCATATATTAAATCATTTACCTAGTACTAAATCATATGCTACCCCCGTAAAATGTATTTACTCTTGTAAATAGTAATTTATCCATCCTAAACCTCCTAAACCACTTAAATCCATTTTATCCTAGTAAGGAAAAAACATCCACGACATCCCAACCTCCTCAACATACTCCTACTCATCTTAAATTCATCCTTAACCTAAACCTCACCATTTTGGAAGCAGTTTCAACCAATTTCAAGTGAGTTTCCCCACTTTTTCTAGATCGCCAATAATTCTAACTTATCACCGACAAATTTATATAAACTCATCAATTACATTAAACGAGGATCTTTGGATAATATAAAAATCTCTGGTAATTTTGAAATTAAGATGACATCATTAACAACATTTGACATCCTCTACATCCACATCAAGCTTTTGGGAAACTCACACCATCGTAAGGTCCTCCTGCATCATTCACCATTTGTATTTCATGTCATAAGAAATGTATTGTTTTATCTCTACATTTCATTTTGTTTGTGCATCCCCCTTGAGAATAATTAAATCATCAAAACACAAATCTCAAGTCTCACTACAGCTTTATATTTTTAATCATTATCAAGATCTATTTTCTCGCTAATCTCTAGATTTCTAGTGTCTTCTACATGTAGATGACTATTCTAGGTGAATTAGATTCAATCAACAACATTCACAAGCTTTCTATCATTTTCCAACCCTTTGTTTGGGATCAATATGACATCGCACAAGATTTGACCCTAGGCATCATCATTTCGACGCCGAATCCGACAACATTGAGGATCACCCGGAGGTAATCCAAGAAGAAAAATATGACGCCAAAGATTGGATCGATTACTTTGAGGAACTTCATCTTGCTACATACCTATCCTCCGGGCCATATACTACACAAGACAAGATATTATTATCCCTATGGAAGGCCTATTTTGTTCCATCACCGTATTGTCTAATAGTATTATCTATTTCATCATTTATCACTTGATTTTCTTAAAGTGAATTGACACCCTTCAAAGGAATCCCTTTGGATTCCTCGGATTAGCCTTTTCCAAGAAATTAACCTCATATCTATTAAATCTATCTCTTTTCAAGTTATCTATCCGTATGCATGTTTCCTTATTCCTTTAGAGAATGAGTCTCTTGTGCCCATTTGTACCCAAACATCCGGATGTTTATTGACGTAGGTATCGTTAAACCCTCGCTATTTTCTAAATTTTGATAATTTGTTCCATATAATAAAGTGAATCAAAATATACCATAAATAGGTATATGGCACCACCTTTCCAAAGTCTCTCTCCTTAATCCATGGTCATAGGAGGAAATGTTTCCCAATATGAGTTTTCAAGATCTCACATATGAAGTCAAGTGTCTTCTCCCCGCACATACACAACACAAGGAAAAATAGACTCATAATACATTTCATTCTAAAGTAATGGTATAATAGGTCATCACTTGTACTATTTTCCATTCTTGGGTTCTTACATTTCAATGCAATATTTATGGATTGTAAATATAATTCCATTACAAATTTTTCCCAACTAGGATCTTACAACAATGCGCATATAAACACATAAAATAATAGTGCTTCAATCAAATGTTTATTCTCACCACATCATCTTTTCTTGAAGAATACTTCAGCTCACCGTAACATAGTCGATGATGATAAACATCTCCATGGATGTTGATCTTGGAGAACCTCCTTGACATTCCCTCTTGATGGAGTATCTCTTTACCCTTCCTACCAATAGAAGTGGTAAGAAAAATTTGAAAATGGTTACTCCATATTTCACTCTCAATGAGTGTTTCACCTCCCCACTTTCTCAAACATATGGGGTTACTAGTGTTTTATTTTACTCTTTAGTTCTTTATTGCAACCAACTAGTACCCAATCTAAGAAAAACAACCATCACTTCTCTCGCATCGAGGTAAGCGCAACAAGTCAGGGGGCCAAAAAGGTGTCATAAGTGGACGTCATATTGCAAATAACAACGAAATCTCAATTTGTAGGGATTATTAGCAATGCATGCACTCAAAATTAGAAAAACTTATAGAAATATGAATCGTAGCATCCAAAATCTAGTTTCTAAACTACTATTTTTTTTTTTAAAAGGACAAGTTTAGCTATATTAAACACTCAAAATTCAATGACTTGGTTTTTTTTTTTTGAAAAATCTTATAAGATCAGTAGTCGGGCTTGCCTACAATTTGGATGACCAAAACTTGATATATATTTTTTTCCTTTGGTGAAAAGTTAGATGTTGTTGTCTATCTTGGGATGGATTTTATTTTGTATTTTTTTGAGCAATATTTTTTTTTATGATTTTTTCTGTGAAAGTGGTCTGAAAACATAAAGAGAATGGAGCACTTTCCGTTTTCCCGCCAAAAGTTCATAAAAATCGAAATCAAATACTTTTTTAACGTGTATAGAATCTTTTCATGGTTGGGATGGTATAGGTTTTATCACATTATGAAAAGTGAAACAAAAGTTGCAGTCTTAAACGTAGACATGAACATTCACAGAAAAAGTGTCTTAAAGACCTATTATTAGTAAAAATTATAAAATGATATTTATCATATTCTATTCACTTTAAAATCAATATTTCTACAAATATAACAGTCTCCCCTATGCGATGGTACCATTTTTGTGACATGTTTTTTTATTTTTCGGCATGGTTCAAGTCCGCGAAAGAGAAAATTTGATGTTTTGTTGTTTTTGATGTAAAATTCAGGATTTGATGTCCACTTTTTGGTTCCCCAAATTGCTGCACTTACCCATCATCTCTAACTCTAGAGAAATGACCACCAATCTGGATCTTTTGAATTATTTTCTTATGTTGTGTGCTTCCTCGACCATACAAACCGAGTACTAGATGAGTTTCACATTGAAAAAAACATGTGTTAGTGAGAACTCACTAGCCAAACTATCTATGATACCAACCTTGATCCAAAAACATAGGTTATAAAACTCGACTCGCTTTCTCATTCCTTTGATACCTTAAATTTTCCCAATTATGTGATTAATGGTTAAAATAGTTGCAAAACATGGCAAAAAGAAAAACCACAAAATCACGACAACAATGAACACCAGGATGATAACATAGTTTATCCCAAAATGGACTATGTCTTTAGGTTTGTTCAAAAGGTGAACTAATATATAAATGATGCAGATTATATAATTCTTACATCACCTATCTTCTCTCGGTCTGCGATGTATGATGACCTTTGGCTCTTGCTACTACCTCTTGGATATGGTGTGAGCTACTAAATATGGCTATGGCTTGTGACTCGTGACACTAGATACTAGAAACTAACATTAGATACTTAGCTTTAGCTCGATCTATATCTATCAAGACAACCTCTGGATCTATGTTATGGGATCTCGGTATGACCGGAAATCTCCAATCAAATAGTTCTTGGTCTACAACATTGACGACACTGGATCTAGCTCACTCGAACTCGCTATGCCTCTAGCACTAGCTATAAGAAAATCAACTTTGGCTTGTGCTCTATCAATCTTAAGGTCATCTTGACTTTGCACTACGGTCCCTTGGCATGATTGGCAATGACAACGGCTCTGTCCACCTCCAAAAGTGACTCACTTGGATGATGGGCACAATGTCTCTATAATAGGCACTTATGGCCTCTGGAATGATAATGTCGGTACATGGGATCTAATGGCCTCTCTATGATTTTAATGGGCTTTATGGCATCTCTGCAATAATGTCAATGTACGTATGGGATTTCTGACCTCAGACAATAATTTTGACGGACTAACCGAGTCTCTAGCCTTTGGAAATAGTGTCAATGGGCTTCACGGCCTCTTGATGGCTTCTCGTTACTAACAAGTGTTAGCAAAATTATAATATTAGTGTGCATATTTTTATATTGTTAAGTTGTTGAATATAATATTATCATAATAATATTGTTTGGGTGGTTAAAACAACCCACCTAAGATTAGTTCCCGGGAGAGAATATGATTCCTTGATTTAAGGAAAACATATTCCTATATATTTTTAAGTGTTCCCGTATGAAATTAATTAAGAATAATGATTGATGTTCTGTAAAAATCTTAGCATTTCTCTTCATCTAGTATCAGAGCGATGTATTTTCCTCTAGATGTGATGAAAGCCATCGGTCCATCTATTCTATTTGGTGCTTATAGATCCTCTTGATCACTGTCGTCAAATCCTACAGAACGAGAGCTCTTTCAGACTACAAAACTGTGAATACCAAATAAAAAAGGCGCAGTATCATGTTCGACTGATCTCAACATCTCCAGCTCAGCCAAATATTGACAAGTCTCAAAGACATAAAAGTCTTGTATGTTATATCTGCGTCATTTTTTTTGAATATTTTATTGTATTCACCATGGGAAATTCCACCTTGGATGCCAGTTCAACGTTTGCATAGCTCATTGTTTGCATTGTAGCATGGAGGAGGACATGTTTTCAATGGAGGATTCCATACTGTTGATTTCCTGACATCACAAATTCAAACGGTGCTCACAAAAATCCAACTATGTTATCCTCTCCACCATCTCGGCAACTTCTGGATTGGCTAGTAACAAAAGTCATATGATTTTCTATTTTTACCCGAGTGGGCATAGCATTCAATCTGCATTACCACTCGTTCTTTCTATCCACGTGTACATGGTGTGGAATATTTCTGAAAAAAATTTGTCTTCCATTCAAAAAAGTTATTTCAAAAAAGTGGAAATCATGGAGGATTCCCGGTGGCCTAAAATAGCAATTGAGGAAAAGTTAAACAGGAGGAAGAAAACATGGATGAAGCAAAATGACGAGTGGATGAGCAAATGGGGTATTAGCATGCAGGAGTGCCCTAGCACTAATGAAGAAATAAAGAAGTATGTAAGAGAGAAGTTCAGAAATATCATGTGGAATAAGCAGCTTGGTCGAAAAAGAGAATACTATGTCCAGAATTTTAATCCCACTTGTGATCACAGGCAAAAACACTACATTGGAGCGACGATAAAGTGGAAGGCTAAAATGTTAATTGTGCAACTAAAAACTAGTTCACATCACCTTAGGTGTGAAACCGGGAGATGGAAAATTCCCAAGGAGGAGTGGGCTGAAAGGGTTTGCCAGTTTTGCAACTCGGGAGCAGTGGAATCAGAATGGCACTTCGTCATGGAATGTGTCGCTTACGGGGACATAAGGAGAAACTACATGGATATTTTAAGAGGGGTTGATCTTACAGCTTTGTTTGAAGAGGAGAGGGTGGCAAAGACAACAGATTTCCTGATAAAAATTCATAGCAGACGAAGCAAAATTAGCAAAGAGCTGGAAGAAAGGTTGAAATAGTGGTTTTTCTCGGGCATCTTTTGATGTTTGATTGTCTTGCTCATGTTTATCTTTGGGTCCCATAGACTGCTCGGTCTCGTGGACGTCATTAAAAACTTTCATTCATTCATTCATAATTGTATCTCCTCCACATGCATTTGACACGACTTTACCTCCAAATCAACATAATCCAATAAAGATTGTCTTCATTTGTATACATGTATGTCATTATTTCTCGTATTTCCATTGCATGTCGTTTCTCCCCATATATTTCTCTCATGTCATGCATTTAGTCATTTAGTGTCGTGTTATTGTTTAGTATTTTGTATGTAGTCAATTAGTATTGAGTCATGTCACAAGTTAGAATATAAACAACATTTAGTCCAAGTGTATTATATGTCAAAGTTGAGAATCAAATATATATTTTTAATAGTTTTAAGTTTGTTTCTTTCTCGTAATAAAAGTTTCAAACCCTCAAAAGTTTAATTGTTTTGATCTTTTATGTCAATAGTCAATAGTAGAGTCATTTTTTTGTCATTAAAATTATTCTTGTTAAATAGGCGATTTAAGGATTTTATTATTGTCTTGTTACAGTCATATCATTGTGTCTTTGTAAAAAGTATAAAAACGTAAATAAAGTTATTGTCTCATCATTGTAAATGTCTCAAAAATTATAAAAATTACCTTACGAGACGCATTTTTGGTGCGATCCAACGTCTATTTAAGGCATGTTTTTGAGCTTCATGGTCACATTCTGCTTGAGGTAAGAATGTCATTAATCGAGGTTGGAGGCATCAAAGGTTAGAGGTCGATCAATGACCTCTCATCACCACCAATGATGGGGCCGAATTTTCCTATGGTGACATTATTGTGGTATGATTATTTGTTTTCAATTCGATAGCATGTTTCTTTTCGAGTTACCGCTTTTGTGTGGTTATGGATGTTAGAAAAAGATTTGTGTTAAAGCGCGAGATGACTTCCAGTGATCCTCCGACTATCATTCTTGATTGGAAGATGGTCTTCTTTTGAGTACGTTCACTTGTAATGGTGACCATGTGCAACAAGATCTAACTATCAAGATCTGGTCAGTAGTATGTACTTCGATACAGTTTGCTTCTTAGTGTTTGTGTGTGGAATGTTCACATTGTGGGGGAAAACGTGACACGAATGTTCCATTTCCATTATGATCCCAAAAAAAAAAAATCAAGGGAAGCTTCTGGTTTCAAAGTGGGCGCTTCCTATGTTGTTCGAGATTAAGTGACGACGATCGATAAAAGTGGCTACAACTAAGAACATTTTGATTCTTAGAGGTGGTAGTGTGAAATATTTCCAATATATGTTCTATTTTTATAGTGTTGTGATAAGCGAGTTATTTCCTATGTAATATCCTAAATTTATAATGTGATGGGAGCCGATGATACTACTACAACATCATGATATTGTGGTTGTTAGTAATCCATTAGAAAAACTATCCAGAGGTTGTTAGTATTGTCCTAAAAACCATCTATTGTGTTGTTGTTGGTTAACCACTTGGAAAACCATCTAGAGGTTGTTGGTATATTCATAGAAACCATCTAGATCATGAGCAATCTTTAAAGCATCATGTTTCAAAGATAAGGCGAGTTTTCCTCATTTTTTTATTATTGGTAAATAGTTTTTCGAAAGGGACTATACTCTTGCATACAAAAGAGGGCCTAGAAGCCAGAATAGGAATGAGAACTAAAACAACAAGGATCAAGATCCAATTGAGACATAGAAACCCCAAGCAGTCCAAGAGCAA
Organism: Taxus wallichiana var. yunnanensis; assembly: GCA_018340775.1. Lineage (NCBI taxonomy): Eukaryota > Viridiplantae > Streptophyta > Pinopsida > Cupressales > Taxaceae > Taxus > Taxus wallichiana. Next base: position 265,326,960 of record CM031243.1, on the reverse strand, counting down.
GCTTACCCCAACGAAACAAACCAGAACGAACACTCTGCCAAGAGTAGCCAAAAACAAAGAAAAGATACAGAGAAGTGCAAAGAAGAGGTTTTCATCATGTTAACACTAAGGGGGAATGTTAGGAAAATTATAATATTAGTGCATACATTGTTTTAGATTGTTAAGTTGTTGAATATAATATTATCATAACAATATTGTTTGGGTGGTTAAAACAACCCACCTAAGATTAGTTCGAGTTGTTTGTGGAGAGAGAATAGGATTCCTTAATTTAAGGACAACCTATTCCTATATATTTGTAAGTGTTCCCGTATGAAATTAATTAAGAAGAATGATTGATATTGTGTGAAAATCGAGCATTGATCTTCAACGGGATCTCGACCTCTTGGAAACTTTGATCGATTACATTGGTGTACTATGCCAAAATCGACAATAATGTCATTCTAACGAGCTCTTATGGCCCCTTTGAAAATGTCATTACAAAAAGAAACTATGTGGTGTGATTATGATCTTCGTAATAATAATGGGTCATTACTCTCCTTTTTATAGAAAAATGGATTCAAAGTTTTCTCAGTAATAAGAACATGTTCAAAACTCTATCTCGAGATAATTTAGGCTCTTTGGGTGATAATCTTTGTAATAATGACACCAAAATAATTGACTCCAAGATTTTGAATCCTCAAGCCACATCATAAACTTTTCTTCACAAACTCTTCTCCGCAAGCTCTCGCTTCACAAACTCTTCTTTGCGATCTCCACGCCAATTCTTTGAGATCCTCTTGATAGTATTGAGCCGCTTCAATGGTGTGTTTGAATAATGTCATATTAAGGATTTTTATAGGGTTTTCTAGACCCTATTTACAATGATATTTTATTTATCCATTTATTTTTTCCCACATCCAAATTTTAATTTAAAAATAGCCTTTGGTTATGATGGAAAGGTAATCCAACATTTACATGGGTCTTCAACCAACCATGGGATATGATCCCATATCAAGCACCCTCCACGTAGCATTCATTCTCCACGAAATGTTCCACAATTTTTTTAGCTTGACCACTCCACGCGGCCCCCTTGGTTTTGGCACACATCTCATGTTAACATGTGCCTAGCCTTTTAAATCCCATCTACATTATTTGTGGGGTTAAATATAATATAGCCCTTAAAAAAAGGATTAACCACCACTTTTTACACATTCACATGGAATTAGCACTAAAAAAACATGATTATTTTGCTGTCGAAAGTTCCACATACGTGGGGATTGAAATTTTATAACCCTTTTAATCATTTTTCCTCCCCCATTTGGATTGGTCATAAGACCATGAAATGTTATTTGACCGGACCACTTGGTGAAAATGTCTTATGCATTGGTTTTCACTTAGGGAGTTGGAGAGTGTGGTATGTGGTTAAAAAACTTGGAAATGTTTAGTTGTTTTCCAATTCATATGCGTTTGGAATATTAAGCGCTCCATGTGGTCATTGGAATAATGCGCTTAGAATATGGTGTTGACATTAGGCATAAATGCGTGGAAGTTGGTATATAATGTGACTCACCATTAATATGACATCACTAAGGCATCTGGGTTCCCCTCTAATTAAAAATTTGACCCCGAGAGGTTATTAGGGCCCCAAGCAACACATGTTCGGGTCTCACATTCAATCACCTCAATTATCGAAGACTTGAGGCTGAAACCAAAACCCATTTTTTCTTCATCATTCCTATACATTTTACTTATTGATACACCACTAGTTGACTCTTTAAATTTTCACTTTGAAATTTAATGTCATTGCATTGCACTTGTGCTTTCAATTCTACCCATTGTACCTATCATCAAGGCGGACGATATCTTCCGTGTCCAGCTTTTGTTTCAGCCAGTTCACTTTTTTTTTGGAAACATGACTCGAGCTCTTCCATAAGAAATAGGTTTTATGAAATTTACATAATATTTAAAGCATGAAATGACCTCTTGATCACCTTATCAAGAATTCCATTTCATGATTTTACTGATTTTGAGGCACTTCTTCTAGATAGAAAAATACTTAAATACAAAGAGCCCAAGTTTGATTTAACCATGCACCATTTTTCCAATTTATAGAGCCCATCATCGCACCTTGTCTTTTCAAAAATTGTATTGAAGCTTAGAAATTGCACCCAAAAAGTGATAAAAAAATTGCACTTTATAAACAAAGAATAACCAATTTTTTTGGCATTAGAAGATCAAGGATGATCATTTCTATAAGAATTCATATGAGGAATTGTATCTTCTCTCTTAATGAATGTTGGTGAGAATGAAATGATGACTCCTAGGTTTAAAACCGCTAGAATAAGTTAAAGACAAAGATCAAGATAATATGTATTGTGCCAACATGTTTTCCTCTCGCTAGTTGAGTTTGGTTGAAAGTTGAATCTAAATTCTCAATAGAAGTATATTTCAACTACTTGAATAAGTCTATTTCCACTCTTTATTTTTAGGATAAGTTCAACATCATTGACTCGCAACTTTGTGCATAGTGGGCATTTGTTTTAACTCAACTATAGTCTTAAACAAACATATATGAACTTTAACACAATATTAACCTTTTATAACTAAAGATTTTATTGTGAATAGATGGGTCAAAGGTAACCCTTGACGAGTTAGATAAATTAAACTAGATAGATCCCTTGATTTTTACTACAAGAAGTTTGGCAATTGATTCTTGGCTTCATTATAGTGTATATACGTGTTCAAGCTAGGGAAATAACAAAGATGTCATCGGATTTGAGTAGGTTTGTTGTGGTGTTATCTAAGGGAGATGCACTTCAATGAATTTTCTTTATTACCTTCTTATACATTTCCTTTGAAATGGGATCCCTAGATGACCCTAACAAGTAAGGGTTCATATGTCTATATTAAAACAACCATGGTAATCGGTGCATTTGAAAATATGATTATTGCAATTATAAGTGACAAGTTTTTCAACATGGGGATAGACTCATCGTGCAAACCTTTCCTAGGCTCATGAACCCATCTAGGTTATAAACGGAATTGGATTTGAGATAAAAGGTAATATGTAGATCTAGTTTGAGGATATATTTTGTATAATGCATAGTGATTCTTGATCCGCTAATCTGAAGTTGTTATGACCTAATGGACTCGGGTTATGGGAAAAAGTAGCGAGATTTAAGTTTATTCAACAAGTAGAAAATGGGAGAATGTCAAGATAAATTCAAAAATTATATTTCCATGTGAAGGAAACCAAAATTTATGTCCAACAATTATCAATAAGTAAATATGAATAAGTATCATTTGTAATTTCAAATAATTATATATTTTTACAAAAACTAGTTTTTACTTTCATCGGGTTTAATAATGATCTATTATAAAAAATAAATTGTGTATGTTTCCCCTCAAATCAACATTCATTTTATTCTTACACTTTATTAGGGCCGTTTTGGTAAAAATTTAATCTAATTGGGACTAAGAACACAAAATAGTAATAAACTTGGCTAGTTGAGTTGTGCAAGTGAAGTGCCTTATCTAGAAACTTTAGGTAAAATAGGTATTAATGGACACAATGTACATTATGGGACTACAAGTAAATGTAACACATTATAGACACTCAAATTTAGAAATCTATCCTTTAACATTATTGATCTTGACATTGCACACTTGCATGTACAAATACACTCTCCTCACTCTTTCTTAGCACACCTTGATAGCTCTTTAGTTACTTGTTTATCTTTGCACACCTTTATGTTGTCAATTTTTGAGGTTTAACAACATAAAACACATCTATAAACATCCATCCTCTCGACCCATAAAGTCAAAATTATATTTTCTCCCTCTAGTCCAAAAATATTAGTTTTGGTTGGGATGTAGATCTATATCCTGACCCTATCATATAGTTTTGGACTGACACATTATGCACTCAAACTTTCAATTCCATCATCTTCATATGGACTAATATCCCCCTTGGTCAGCCTTTCATGAAATTTTAACCTTCAGAAGCATATATAAGAAAGTAAATCATACCTCATTTTTAACCTGGCACTTTAAGAACTCCTCATGTAAAAGCAAGCACAAAAGGCACTCCAAGCTCCCAAAACTGCAAAATAAATCATGCACATTCATTAGGGAAACACTATCTACAAGTCTAAAGTATCCATCTTCATTTATGATTCTCCATATTCTCTCCACAAGCAAACAAAGTGACCCTTCCCAAGTATTTGAGAAAGTTTGAAACTTAAATTAAAGTATTGTCAAAGCACAATTGTCATGTTCTTATTGCACTATGGTAGATATCACATGCTAGGGGAATGAAATGTGGTTTGAGCCCTCTTTGGAGTAGTGGCAACGTCTACAGTTCACAGGGGTTCCCACAACCCACATAACCTTGTTTTGCATGGACTCCTTGCACTACAAGGGTTATGGGGTTTGAGTAGGGCTTACAGAGCCATTTTGAGGGTGAGCGAAGAGGACCGACATACAACAACACTCATTTCTAGGAAGGTGAAGAAATCAGAAGTTACATAACCAAATTACAAGCAAGTCCAATACCATACATAAGGGTTAGGAATGTATGGATGCTCTTGACCTAGTATAGTTTTGACCAGTAAAACCTTAGGTGCTAGTTTCTATAACAAAGCATTCTTGGTCCCATATAAGCTTGTTTCTACATTCGGATCAATTGAGTCTCCCGGATCCATATAGAATCAGCTAAGTGTAATTATCCTTTGTGATTTTTATAGGTGCTTTGCATCAATAGTCACTTTGAAAAGTGTTATTCTAATTTGTGTAAATAATGTTAGAAGTTAATTAAATCAAAATATCCACATGTTACATTATTTCATCCTTTTTATTTATGTTAATTAGAAACACGTTATAATCTTAAAAGGGAATGAAAAAGGAATTCACAAAAAGTGAAATCATTTGGTGAACCCGACATTTTCTAATCAAGCATCTTATTCCTAACCCTATTGGCCTTAGGGTTTCATCTAACATTTATGTCTGATTTATTTATGCCAACTTTGTGCTTCATCATACCGACTCTCAGGGATCATTATCAATATCCATATATCTTTCCTACATATTTTAATTCCCCCCCTCTTTCTTCACACTTGTGAAAAAAATTATAACACTCATTGTGTGATGTCATCAACACCTTCTTATTATCATCCACTTGATGTTATGATTAGCATTATTACTCGCACATCATCACTTACATCGATCATTTATTTTTATGACTCTAATATAGATGACTCACTTATCTCGACACATTACCTATTCCAATCTCTACTCATCGATTCCTATTCAGGGTGTCTTAGTTATTCCACATAGCAAGGATAATGTATGTACAAGGCCCTTACTTTAGTCTATTGATATCTCTTTTGATATTCTTTCACTTGATTATGATCCACAATTTTTATGCATTACACTACCAATCACAGTTGGATCTATCACTATACAAACTTTATTATTTGTTGTTAAATATGTTTCTACTAGAGTATTGCATCTATGTCTCCCTTAACTATGTGCTCTTAGGGTTGTTCCATCGATATTTCATCAGTGTGTCAAGTTTATTCATCATCACCATGTTTATATTATTCAAGGTGTTCCTTTTAGGGATTTATCTCCTAGCATCTCGAGTTCTTCTATAGTTTATCCCCTCCAAATATAGATAAGAGATATATGACCAATCTCTAATATAACTTATTAGGTTAGTGAAAATCCCTAAAATATTTATATGGAATTTGTTCCCTCTATCTCTACATAGACGGGGACCAATTGGCCCTAAACTATCTATATGCCACTCAAGCCCCCAATATCTATAGTTAAGCGAGTCATCCCCTCTATCTATATAGGAACATTTGGACCCACCATATCTATTTGTATATGACTAGTTGGGTGATTATATATGGGTTTATCAAAGTTATATATCTACTTGATCTTTGGATTGGGACCAATATAGTTTGTATTTGACCCCTATATGAACTATGGGGCACCCTATATCTTAATTATGGCACCCCTTCGGTGAGAATCTAATCTAATCTACCTAATCCTACACCTCATTCCTCAACCCAATCCCAACATCAGTGCTAACTTGCAATGTCGTGCCCTATAGATAGGAAGGATTGGAGTGCTAGACTAGAGAGTGAAGAGGGATTCGCCCTCAACATAATATGCCCCCTCCTATATAGATAATATATGTAATAAATATACATCCAACTACATTTCATTTCTCTTTCTATATCTCAAGAGATATATCTAAATAGTGGGGCCATAGATATAGATAGTTTCCCAACCCTATAAATTGAAATCTCCCTCTTAATATATATATTATATAGTTTCCCTTTAGATGAATACAAATATTTCAAGGTGGGTGGGGGTCTCTTTATGGGGTAGGCACCTATCTATAATATTCTATATTGGGGGCCTATCTACCAAATATAGTACCCTTGGCCTCCCCATCAACCGATTTCCCCAAATATAGATATAGGGGTAGTCGAGTGCACCATATATAGATAGCAACCCTCACCCCATATAGAGATAGGGGGTCGAGTGTTCTCTGGGTTATTGATCCGATATAGAAATAATCATTGGTTTCACTAGTGAACTACGTGGGCAGGGATCCTTATTATTAAAAATAAGTCTCGAGTCACAAAATGAAGAGGTTATCATCCGTGTCATTAACGCATGTGTAGACACCAAAATTGGGCCACGCTCCCCTTGGTCCCCTTTCAAATAACCAACTTAAACACATTCACCTAACCATGACCCTTATACCCCACATTAATATTGATTTAATTATTTACAATTAAATTAATAATCATCCTCACTTCATTCATTATTTAATTACCTCAATTTAAACCAATTTCCACCTCACCCCACCACCACACATAGACACATCACCACAGACCTATTCATAGCATGCTTCCATAACTAACTAATACTTATCCTTACTTACCTTAATGAACTAGGACTTAGTACAACCCTAAAAGAACATGCCTATTCTCCCTCTAACCACTTTCCCGCCTATGTAAGCGTAACATTCCTTTTAGACCCAAGACCAACAAACAAAGCTCGCAAAAGATAGCTAGGATCTGTTATTTTAGGAAACCTAGAATATCCCACCTTAATCGATGCCATTCAACCCGAAATCGACGCCGGTAACCCCAAACCGTCATCGGTTACCATATAACCATTCTGAAACCTTGTTTGGAGGTTAGACACATTCTCAATTTTTGGAGCAAAAGAGATCAGCATGCAAGCAAGAACCAAAGCTCTTTCGCACATCCAGGTAGTCATAACCAGCAAAGCCATTGATTAGAAGGTTTGGCATTCACATGAGCACTCCAAAGCACTTCCATGACGTTGATTGCCATTTCACTCACCACCACCCATCCATTGAACCTGCATAGTAGTAAGTGTGTCTCTAACCTACACCACTTTATTTCTATTCAGTTTATAAGAGTTCTTCACTTTGTTTATCAACCATTAGTTATATTTTCACCCCACCACTATTTCCTTCCTGTGAACCCGACCATTCTCATCACTCATAACCCTTTTAATCACCTTTGTCTACCCCTGAGTACCTCTAAATATTCCCAACATCTCCCAGACCTAACCAACTCCTCACCATCGCTGATCTAGTCTCAGACAAATCCCCAAAACCATGAACTATTGAGTTATTACCAGCCCGTAGTAACCGTCATTGGTCCTCACTAAACCATCGTCGGGTCATACCAAACTGATGTCATCATACTAAACCAATGT